>OY998253.1:19782291-21043442 GCA_963922045.1 Persicaria maculosa | reverse complement strand
GTCTTAATGGGCGGGCTTGGATGGCCCTTGGCCTCTGACAATATCATGAGTCGACGATCACTGTTTTCGTCGCATGAGTTATCTCCACCGACGAACATACAAATGATCGTCGACTGAATAGTGAAGGGATGAAAGTCACCGGACCACAACTCAGGCGACGCCTGAGATATCAGAGGGCGAAAACTCCATTTCAGGCGACAACCTTGGTCCGTCGCCTGAAAGGCCTTCTGGCGTAGTGTTTGATATATAACAGATCAAATTTACGAAAATTTGTTTACTATGCAAAATTTCTTATCTCTTTAAAAAGGGTTTAAGGGTCGAAGTTGTTTAAAATTCCAAAAGTAATCCGATACAATAGTAAGTGGCAAAAAATGTGTTATGTTTTTGTAATCCTTGTAATGAGTTGTAATCAAGACAATGGTTTATTTGGTTTGTAAGATGCACTAGCTACTAGGACAGGTTCACTAAAGGTTCAACATAACCTAGCCATTGCCATGGTCAAGGAAAAGCACATTGGACCAATGCTTGCACCATGTTAGGGACCAATGGCTAGCCTTGACCCATAAGGTGAAGCTAGAGTGTGTGTGACGCCTAAGTGTTTATTGTTGGGTCCTTTGTATTTGATGTTTGCAGGTCTGAGCTCATACAGATTTTGGCATATTCCATCTGGCCCAAATCTGAGCCCATATCTCTCGGCTCCTTTTTTCGAACGTTGCAACCCTAGCCTTTATAAACCCTTTTTTGGACACCTCTGAGAACTGTAGCATCGCTCTCATTCTCTCTGGTAAGCCAAGGGGCAACTGGGTTAGGGTTTGGGAGGGAAAACACTAGGGTTTGGCTGTCTAGCCACCCAACGTCGGCGATTCTCTTCAAGGGTGCTCTTCTGGGTTGATGCTACCTGAGTGCCTGCTCGTCTGACGAAGAAGGAGAAGAATTGAGGGTTCTGCAAGGAGAAATCTCCCCTGAGATTTCTCGGTGTCCTTCACGGACGATTTCTAACCCTATTCCTTGTTTATCTTCTTTGTCTTTGTTTAGTTAGAATCGCGTCTTAGTGCTAGTGCATCTGAAACCTCTATAATCTGTCTTTGAACCTTTGGATGCTTAGTGAAATTGGGTGAAACTCCCCTCCTGAGGTTCCGCGGATGTAGGAAAACCGAACCGCGTAAACAAAGTATTGTGTCTCTTGTTTATGCATGTTTATCGCTTTGCTTGAGTTTATTGCGAGCGATTCGAAGTAAGAAACCCTAGATCGAACAAAATGGGTCCAAACTAGATTGAGTGCCACTTTTGCTACTAAATTTTGGCTTGATTTCAGGCTTTGGTTAATGGTAACTTCTAATGTAAGAAATTGTTCCAAGTTAGGTAAATTAACAGTCCTCAACACCTAACTAATATTTGACATTTGCTTGGATTTAAACTAATCACTCTACTTCCTGGTGATTAAGAATGAAAATGGGGTTTCCAAAGTGGTTAGTTAACAGATCCACTTAACAACAAATAATGATTGATATGAAAGGTGTGTGAACCTAACAACCCTTACCCCCTTTAATTGTTTTTGGAGTGGCTGGTGGCATTTTATTTTCAGAGGTTGTTACATTAAAAAAGATATATGCTCAAATCAACTTTCTCACAAACACTCCACTGCGTTTTGGACCTACACAGACTTTGTTAATTCGCTGTTAAATAACTGCTTTAATAAAAGTTGAATCATTTGTTAATTACGCTTTTGGTTTATATAAATTTCAAACTTTCGTGCAGCTATACATATATAGTTATACATTGGGAAATACCCAGTATCCCCTTAATGTATACCATTAGTCAAAACAAATTTTTTTTTTAAATCGGGAAAGAAATAGAACCGAGTACCATCAATTGTCAGTGCTCTATATCCTAAAGTGTCCTTCCTAATGAGAACACACACAGTTCTTTGTCCTCCTCAAAACCATCATAGGCAGAGCTACTGTAAGTCAGATGCACAATCTTATATACAACATGACGAATGTTTTCATTAGAGAAAGACCTTAAGGCTAACATCATATATATCGGATATTTAAAAACTCAATATTCCAGAACTACTTCCAATTCCCAAGGAAAGGTTTTACAACTCTTAGATAAGTTAGGTTATCTCCTTCAATGAGAAGAGTAACCACCCCTGATTCGATCTCGGACTTGCAGAACCCCGTTGTGAAGGGCCAAAGCCTCTGAAAGACAACGGAATCGTTATTGCACGACCCACAATCCATAGAAATCACCAGTAGTCAAAACATGAATCCACTCATGACATGAAAAAAATGATGTAAAACTAGAAATCAATACATGTATATAAAAATGAATTTGCAGTCTCTCATCCCAAACGCCTTTTCCCGCCAAAACTTCAGTTAGTTATAACAGCTAGGGGCAAAAACTGCTGTGCTTGCTGTATTTGCAGGCCGAAATATAAAAACTACAGTTGCCCAAATTTCATGCTGATCGTATACTTTAATTTCCTACCAAACCATTTTGGTCCATTTTGATGTCTAGATTCTCTATAGAGACAAAGGCAAGCATATTCATGTAAAGTTGCACAACTTTATTGGTCATTTGATTTGATTTGCATTGCCTGAGCAGAAGGAGAAAAGGAATCAAAAGGACAAACCGAAGTCGATTGGTTCGACAAGGACCAATTCATCAATCATCATCATGATAAATTCATAAGATCATCAGGAAATGCAGCACTGATTAAATCAGAGTTTGGTACAATCAAAATACACGGATTAATCATGATGCTTTAGCCATTAGCCTAAAGGAAATGGGGCAAATCCAGATAGTAACATATCTCCAAACATGCACACTTGTTTTTTATTTCCTGAAGGAGGACAATTTGAGGCCCTTATATATACACACCACACCAACCCTAGTTCCTCAAATCAATAGTTTTTGAGTAAAATCAAGTAGCTGATCGAAGGTGTAAAAGAGCAGGAAAAAAAAGCAAGCTATGGAGAAACTACAACAAGCTAAAGTAGCTCAAAAGGTTGAGATCTCTTTTAATATTGCCTATTGACTTGGAAGAGTTATTTTTCTTCTTCTTTTTCTAAATACAAATTTTTCAATAGACTTGATTCGCCTTTGAAGGTGTCGAAATGTACTCATTCAGAGACTAGATTGTTTTTAAATGCTTGTTGATGCATCCATGTTAGTTATATGTTGCTTCTCATTAGGAGTAACAAATTAGAGCAAATACAAAATAGCACAAGAAGATTTGTCATAAGCGAGTATGGTTTGATATGTGGATGGAGTGCATATATATGGCGAGAATCATTTATAAATCACTAGATGAACCGTTGAAAAGGCATGAAGAGTGGTGGTATCTTGCCTTGTATACCATAAAGAGTTCAAAGAGAGTAGCTCTTCGGTAGATCGGTACAGTGTACTACTGTATCTCTTTGAGCCTTTTAGGTCTTACCTATGATGGAGAATTGAAGAACACATCAAATGTAATTATGTAAGGATCGGTATTAACGATTATCTAAAGCACTTGTTCCTCATTCAAGCTAAGATGTTTAGAGTAAGCGTGTTTCTTCCTTAATTTGTATAGTATTTTCTTAAGACTTGATTGGTTACTTGTTGTTTGTCAGATAAAGGGTGAGCAAAAGGAGCGAACAGCTGATAAAGCAAAGGTATGTAAAGGTTATATTACTCAATCCTCTAAGAGCTTTCCATATGTATATGGTTGTAATGTTGTGTATATGTTGTGATTGACGAGTTCGTACGTTGTTGTGTTATATGGGTGTAGGCTTCTTCAAAGACTATTGCATCAAAGGAAAACACAAGGCCACAAGATTTCAAACTCCATACGCAACAAAGAGCAGCAAAACGCGCAATCTTCAACCACTTTGTGAGTCCTCAGTTGCTCTTAATCCCTTTATGTAGCCCAAGAAAACTTCCAATTCCTCTTCTAATAATGCCAAATGCCTCACTCAAAGCACAATTGATCAAAATTTCTTCTGTTGTTAATGAACCATGTTTTGGATGAGGCAAGGAACTTGAAATTTTCTTATTTTTGCAGGTTGCTGCCAAAGTATATCTAGATGAACAGCAGAGGAGAATAGAGAAGAAGGTACTCAAGGTATGTGAAACTGAAATATACATGTATCGCGGTATTGATCCTTTGATTTCCTTGTAAGTCTTGGTTTATGATTCTATTGTCGAATTTGCAGATAATAGAAGAAGAGGAGATTCGTTCTATCAGGAAGGAAATGGTTTTCAAAGCACAACTGATGCCTTATTTTGACAGACCATTTTTCCCTCAGAGGTAACGAGTTCCGTTAATGGAGGACTTCATTTTTGGTCTGATCACATTTTTGACAGAACTGAAGAGTTTGTAGCATTTTTCATTGCAGGTTAAACAGGTCGTCGACTATTCCAAGGGGGCCAAACATGCAAATGTTTGGTAGCAGATGCTGAAGGAGTGAAGGTGCATTTCCTGAAGTTCCCAAAGCTTCCAAGCAATGAACCAATCAAGTAAACATTTGCACTCAAAAGTTTAGATTGTGAAAGCTACTTAGTTTTGAGCTTGTACAGTGGATGTAAATAATCTTTCAACCAAGATCAGTGAAGAACCTAAAGGTCTTCCAAGCTGTTTTCTTCCCCCGGTTTTTCCTCGCTTTAATTCAAAGAGTGCAAAGTAGTTTCTGCACTGTTGCTTGAGGAGTTTCCTGCAGATGTTGTTTAGCCTTTTAATGGAAGTGCTGCTGTTTTGGACTGTGCAAGTATGTTGTGTAATGTTGTCAAAAAAAAAAGTGTCTCAATTTGAGAACCAGTGCTCAATCTGAATGAGTGATTGACTGATCTAATCAGATTTAAGTAACCATGGTTCTGACAAGACAACTATGCTAGGTGATGTTGGTTTCATTTACATGGTTCTGATAGTAACCATCCAAAACAATAACTCTACTCCAACTATAACCATTTACTCAAAGAATGTGCCTTTTGTACCACCAACAAAATATTGAGTATAAAAGACAACAAATTTGCAATAATAAAACCGAATTAATGACAAATTAACTTGCATGTTAATTAAAAATTCTCACCAGAATAGGCTTTCAAACAAGTATATATTGAACCATATAAGGGTTAGACTTGAGCCAATAAAAACCCTTGGCAATGCATTTATTAATATAGGAATATCGAATCTTTATCTTTCATAATTCAACACTCAAAACTAAAAAAATTCAAAGAGAGCCTTATATTTTGATATGTAGACATCCATGGTATTTGCAAATCTATTATGATAGGGGAAGTTAAGTCATTTAAAGGGATTAAATAGTATGAACAACCAGCCTCCATAGTCCATACACTAAACCTTGACCACAGGCACCTTACACACCTACATGTGTTATGGTATACGAAATCGATGACATTTACACGAGTGTGCATCTTCTTACACACCTACATGTGTTATGATGTAACGATTCATTTGTAAGTGTACAATAAACCTCTACTGCAGGTCCACAACAAACAAGGTTGCAAAGAGTTAAATAGTATAGCTCTACTTTTACTGTAAAAAATGGACTATATATATTGGAGTGTTTATTTTTATAATACAGATTGACTCTCCATTTGTATTCCTCTTGAACTTTCTGTGCTAAATACGGAGTATCAAATAGAGAACCAAAGCTACATGTGTTGTAATTGGTATAAATATCTCTCTTGCACCTGCACATACTTAGACCGTGGAACAAAATCAAGATCAGGATCAACCAGTGTACAGCTTTGAAGTGAAATGCTTCCAAGATTACCATTTACCAACTTGAGATCGCCCCAGTTTGAGATGATCACAAGCGAAGAGGTACACTTTGGTGAAGTTCTTTCAAGTTGATCAGTGTCCATTGACAAGTATTTGAAGATTTTCTTCCGTTCTATGATGAGAGATAGGGTCCTGCAGATTGACTTCCTCTCTTCAAATACAGAAGATATTGATAGCATCTTAAGCACAAAAGCCATCCAAATCATTGTGCAGCAAAAGTTTGAAAATATGAAACCAGTACAATCTCATCGATCTCTTAAGCTTCTTTGTCTTGGGAGCACAAATTTGATTGATGAGAGAATGAATGATTCACCTGGCATGATTTAAGATAGAATCATAGGAAATGGCAGCAACAATTCTTCGCCGCCTCCCATTTTTCGATGCTCCACCGCACTTAACTACAGGTAACTGCTTGATTCCCTTGGCCTCCATCAGATCCTTGGCCGTAGCCAAATCTGTGTCAGGATAACAGGTCAAAACACCACGTTCTTGCCCACGGTAACTAATCCCTCGAGTACATACATTAGAAATTGGCCATTCATACACCTGTAAAAATATGAAAGATTACATTCATTGGAGAGTGACAAAGAAAGCATAGAGAATATGTATCCTTGTAGAATATAGCCCGAAGAATCTAACTTTGAAGGAACTCATGCTGCTCCCTCATTATGATACCACCTTCTTATTTTGGAGAGTTAGCTTCTCATGCCAATTTATCATGAGGATTCCTCTATAGACTATAGTCTAGGGAAGATTATGTACATATATTGGCGGTCATCAGCATAGTTTCCTTTCTTTATTGAAAAACTTTAGTAATGCCACAAGCAACAATGAGCAAGAGTCAATTGGATTTGATCTTATCCAAGATGCAGCTAATAAGAATCATGGAATTCTGTTCCTTGCTATTACTTACATCTTGAAATGTCGGCGTATTGATGGGTGCTTCGCTAGATTTATTGGACAACCATCGTCTAATATCACCCAAGGTCAGGATACCCTCCAGCAGATCTTCATCATCAACAACCAGGATGAAACTATGTCTTCGTTCACGCATAATTTTTATTGCTTCTTTCAGTGCCATGGTTGAAGAAGCCTTCACATAGTTCACTGACCAGGCATCAGACACCTGATAGAAAGAAGGAAAGTGTACCGTCTTTGTGAGCTTCATATTGCTTGTAGACAATAAGCTAATGCTTACACAGGAAAAAGAGTAAAATAACAATGAATTGCCCCATTATCACAACTCAACCTTTAGGTCTTCCCAAAGGACATCGTCACCAGTTGTCTCAAGAAAAGAAGCATTTCCCAGGATAGATAACTCCAATTGGTTACTATCACCATTATCTCTGTTCGTGTTTCCCACAGCTTCTCGAGGTGAAATAATGGAATACCGTTTCGTTGAGCTCTTTGTTTCATATGATTCACCCTTGCTTCCCTGGTTTGCTATAGAGGGAACCCATATTGCCAAACCAACAGCACCCTAAAGTAGATCAAGAAAATGTCATCAAACATGATAATTGATAAGAAACATAGCTTTAAATGTTTAGACTTGAAAAGAATATTGGACAATCAAAATATTTAAAGATGTCATGGTGAAGTATCAATAGTCAAGACAAACATTTTGGGTGGGTTTAAAAAACTTAAGTGCACCTATAACTAATGAATGTAATTTTTATAAAAATATGAGAATCTTGACAGTTTATTAATGTACCACAACCAAGTCCTCCAGGGAAAAATGAAAAAGAAAAAAGATGCCAAAGCATGTGCATTCCTTTATTAGTCATGTTTTATGTGCAAACAAGCGAAAGCCAATTAAGAGCTTCTGTATCTAAGATAAATATTTGTGTCAGAAATGGATTAATATACATAAAAGATAAAAGTAGTGCTTGCATGACAAGAACAAATGGATAATGATCAGCCAAGCTTTGTGAAGAACTAGAAATTATGAATTTGCATTGGCTGGAGCAGCAGTAGTAGAAATGTACTATAGTAGACTACAGAAGGAAAAAAAGCAGTAATATGCATGGCCATTGTTTACTTAAATGCACATGCGCATTGGAATATCTGCAAGAGCCTAATAGGGCCAAAGTAACCAACTGAGATTGTAGAACATTACCATAAGTGGAAGCAATATCCTATAATCTTTAGTCAGCTCAAACAGAAGTAAAACAGATGTCAAGGGCACAGAACAAACTGAAGCTAAAGTAGCTGCCATCCCCACCTGCATTATAGATTAAAACACAGATCAGGTCAAGCCACAGAATCAACACAATAAAGAAGCATATTAGACGTTTTATATATGGCATAATGACACTACCAGTGCATATGCCTGTGGCTGGGCAATGACATCGTTTCCTGGAATAGCTGAGTTTATAAGTTCTGCAGCTGAGCCCCCAAATACAGCACCAACTGCTGCTCCAATCATTAAACTTGGTGCATACAGACCACCTACAAGCCCTGATCCCTTGCACAAAGCTGTGGCTACCACTTTGGCTGCTGCTAATTGAGCCAACAACCCGATTCCAGGTGCAGAAGCAGTCTTACCAGTGTGGAGAATCTCATCAACGTTTGTGAATCCCCAGTACAGGATCCCAGGATACTTGAGGGCTATTATGCCTGCTCCTAAGCCACCCAAAGCAGGACAGACCACAGCGGGAACTCCAAAATTTTCCTTGATGAGCTCAAATGACTTTGTGAACCAATCAACTAACCGACAGAAGGCGACACTTACAACACCACATAACATACCCAAAATCAAGTACAATGGCAACTCTGCAGATATACAGTACATATATAATAATTAGGAAATATCATGCAACCAAAAACATAAGATACTCAAGAAAACATCCAGTTCCAGGTTTCCCAATGTTTTCATAAGACAGAATACTATTTATGTTGCTACTCTTTATTAGAAGGCATACTTCAGTACCAAAGAACAGTTGGAATCATAATAATAATAGAAACATAAGTATGCAACCTCATATAAGGAAAGTAAATATACAAACTAGTTCAGCTTTCGCAATCCTTCAGCAAATTTAATGGTTTTGCCTTTTTAATCAAAGCCTCTAAAACAAAAAGCTTTCTGCAAAGTTTTGCACAAAGAGGAACTACATTCACCACATACAGTAAGCTTGAGATCCATTTTCTGCTAGTATAAGTCTTTATCATGTGCAAAAGCTACAGCCTATGAGAATACTTGGCTCAGGATTAGCTTTAACGGACTAGAGAGGTCATTGTTGTAGTGAGCCAGCGTTGCTATCCAAATGTAAATAGAAGAACCCTAGAAAATGTTGGAAAGCTGCACTGAGGGTTTAGCTCAGGCTCATATTGAATATAGCAAATTTTATAAATAAGTGAAAAGGCAAGACTAGGCAGTCCCCCACATTTGGGCATCCAAGCAGGACTGTAGGCAGGATTGTTTCACTAGATCATTCAAACAGATATAAGTTTGCCATTGTTGGCCACATTCACATTAATCCAATCGCATGGTTCAGAACATTTCCTGTATTTATGCCCATCTTACTTCCAAATCAAATGCGCACATGCTAGATCAAGATGTGTGAATCCAAGCAGGACTCTTGTTCTGTTTAAACAGGGAATAAGTGGAACAAAAAGATAAGAAAAGAGGATTGCCCAAGATTACAAACCTGCAGCAGATTTTAGATCATATGCTGGAACAGTAAAAGCTGATTTATCCCCAAGTAATTCATTAGACACAGTCGAAGAGATAACTGAAGCTAGAATTATCATTGCTGTAGTGAACGGAGGTGAGTTCTCAGCGCGTAGAGGTCTTAATACCGTCTCAATTGCAAAGAAACAGCCAGCAACAGCAGCATTGAACCCTGTCAAGGGGGAACGTAAATGATGTTGGAGAGCAGAACAAATATATCGTCAATAGAACATAAACAAAGTGATAATTCTCAGAACAATTCATTGATTGTCTAAACATTTCTTTTGTTCAATTCTTGACTTCACTGTGTTTTAGTGATGCATATGGATCAAGGATGGACAGACCAACATCCTATCCTTCTGCCAAAAGTATCAATGGAAAAGTAGGAAAGAGACATGAAGAAGCATTTTTGATAATGTTTGCAACACTAGCTATCACTCAAAACAGTTACCACACACACTGACGCACATATATTGGACCGGAGTTAAATACCTGAAGCTATTCCAGCAGCTGCACCGGCCGCAACAAGAGCTATCTTCCTTTCTCTGTTGTTTTCCATCATTAGGGAAAACCCATGAGCAAATGATTTGCCAATCTCAACACTAGGGCCCTCGGGTCCCAAAGAACAACCTGTACCTAGTGTCACAGCCGCTTGAACAGCTTTTACTGTAGGGAAAACACCCGAAAGCAGATCGACACCTTGTCCATCCAAAGAACTTGATGTCCTTATCTGGTCCAAGATTTCAACTAAACCGTGCATCAATCCAACAATAACTCCTCCAGTGACTGGTATCAAAAGTATCCTATGCCATGTGTCAGCAAGCCTTTGTAACCGGAGCCAAGCAGCACCCTCTTCCGGCGTACCAGCCCATACCCATTCATGAATTAAATGCACCTAGGCATCAGAGTAACGACAATATGAACATTCAATAGGGCACATTAAGAGGTGAATCGCTAACAACCCAGTTTTAGATGGATGTATAGATATGTCTTTTTGATTATGTGCATCATGTAGCAAAGAGCTCCTAAAAGAAACTGGGTTTATCAAAAAGATTTCTAGTGCAAGAAGTTTATCAGATCCTCTCAACAAAGGTTCAGATTAGCAGAACACATGCACAAATGAATCAAATCCTAAAAGAAACTACCAAATGAAAACATAACATTTCAAAAAGACAAAATTCAGCAAATTCTCAAAAAGAACAAATGCAGACATGACACAAAATTAATCAGATCCTACAAGCAACTACCAAATGAAGATAACAATTCCGCAAATTCTCAAGAAGAACAAGTGCAAGTATATTTACCCCGCGATTGAAAGCGGCAACACACAGGCCGGTTGCAAGGCCAAGAAGGCAACCTAGTAGGAGCAATGCCCACTCCGGAGGAGCGCTTTCACCTAGGGTTTCCTCATCGCCTCTAGAAGCCTGAGGAAGGGGATGATGACGGCCATGGTCAAGTGAGGAAGGAGAATGCGGAAGCGAAAGCGAGCGGTGACGGACTCGAGAATGTGGAAGTGAATCCACCAATTCTCCATCCGTCTGATGCCTGTCAGCAGAGGAATGCCGGAGATTAGGGCTTAGACGGTGGCCGGAGCCGGAGAATCCCCGATCAAGGCGCCTGATTTTGGAGATCAGATCCATAAATCCCTTGCTTCTAACACTGCCACCACCGGCCTGAATCCCGACATCGTCGTCCTCCACCTCCGTCGCCGCCTTAGCGTCAACCAGAAGGTCGAATTCCGCATCCGACATGGGAGGGTGACGCGATCTTGGCAGATGATCCTCGTCCGATCCCGACATATTCAGATTCTCCCTGATGATTCCACTCCGCACACCGAGTCCAAAATGCCGATTCACATATACGTGGACTTGATTATTCCGAATCTGATCATCCAAGAAGCATCAGCCATTCACGGAGCTAAAGAGCTCCAACGGTTTGAGGATGAATTCGCATGAATGCGAATTAGATGAAATGCTTAACAAAGCAAATCAGCTGAATTGGTCGATTGCACCATTAATATCAATCTATATCAATCTACTGTATGAATTTGAGAACCACTTGAATAGTTGCAACGATTAATTACAGTACTACGTGACGAGTGGTATGTATGAATCTGATGGTAACGCGGGAGGAAATGGTACGTTGGCGTTGGGGTTCGCTCCTTTTGTGGATTTGGAGTATTTGTCATTTAATGCAACTGCATTGATTTAGTCGGTGAGCTATCAGTTAATATTGACACCGTGATTACTTCCCTCAGTAGAAGTGCGCATCAGTTCAAAACCGGCTGGACCGAATTGAGATCAAATTTTTATAAATTGCAAATAAAAAAATCGAATCTAACACTTTAGCTTCGGTTTAGATTTCGAACCTAATTGAAAATTAATTATTAAAAAAATAAAAAAGTTTAATTTTTTTTAAAAAAAATTATGTTATAGAAAGTTTCTTAAAAATACACATAATATCTTATAAACAACAACAACAACAACTGCCCAGTATATCCCGCCAAAGCAGGGTCTGGGGGGTCAGGATGTACGCACTCATTCCCCGAACAAGTCGAGAGAGTGTTTCCGAAAGACCCTGAATAATAGAAAACTAGAATTATGGGCGAGCAAGACTCATACAAAGGAAGCCTAAACATAGACGAAGCAAGGGAAAAGTAAAAAGACGCAAGGGCAAAAGGCCAAACATAACAGCACGCAACACTATCCCTCCGCAACCCGAATGCACCGCCTCCAGTGGTCCCTGTCTGAAGTGAGATCTTCCGACAGATTTAGAAGGTTAAGATCCTTACGAATAACCTCCGGCCAGCTCTTCCGTGGTCTACCTCTCCCTCTACAAATAACTCCGAGATCCAAACTCTCGCACCTGCGAACCGGGGCCGAAGACGGTCTCCTGCATACGTGTCCAAACCAACGCAATCTGCCCTCCCGCAGCTTGTCCACTATACTCGCCACTCCAACCTTGCTCCTGATGTCCTCGTTTCTGATTTTGTCCAGTCTTGTGTGTCCACTCATCCAGCGCAGCATTCTCGATCATCCCAGCCACTGACAGCTTATGCTCTTGAGCTTTAGTTGTCGGCCAACATTCCGAGCTGTACAGAATAGTCGGTCTAACAACCATCCTGTAGAATTTCCCTTTTAGTTTTGCCGGAACTTCTCCCGACGCTCTTCTCCATCTTAGCCAACCCGCTTGAATTCGATGATCGATGTGTCTGTACCCCCATTGCTTTGAACTAACGAGCCAAGGTACCTGAAAAACTCTTTTCTGGGGACTAGCTCTTCCCCCAATAAAACCGCATCCCCTGCATCCCTGCCCTCTCCAAAGCAGAACTGGACATACTCGGTCTTGGTCCTACTCAGTCAGAAACCCTTCGACTCCAACACACTTCTCCATCTTTCAAGTCTGCGAGCCAATCCATCTCTAGAGTTGTCCACCAGCACAATATCATATGCGAACAGCATACTCCAGGGAACCTCTTC
This sequence comes from Persicaria maculosa, assembly GCA_963922045.1. Lineage (NCBI taxonomy): Eukaryota > Viridiplantae > Streptophyta > Magnoliopsida > Caryophyllales > Polygonaceae > Persicaria > Persicaria maculosa. The sequence continues at coordinate 21,030,508 of OY998253.1, read as the reverse complement.
TTGAAGTGTTTTGGTAAGCGCATCAATAACCAGTGTAAACAAGAACGGACTTAGAGCAGAATCCTGATGGAGTCCCACTCGAACCTGAATCATTATGGTAGTGTGGTTAGCCTACTGGATCAGGGTTAACCTGATGGAGACCACCTAAAAAGGAATATTTATTATTTGACTCCATCAGGGTTCTAATTTTTTTATGAGAATTGATTCAACATAATTTAGTGTTGTATAATTTTTTATTTAATTTAATAAAAGTTAGGTTTGAACTGAACAAACCCTAAATCGAACCGAACCTAAAACCAAATTTTTAGAAATTGCGAACCGAAAGCCGAACCTAATCTCTTAGGTTCAGTTTAGGTCCAATTTGGTTGGCTCAGTTCGGTCCAAAATTTCTGTTTGAACCGAATTTTAAACACCCTTAGTTCGTACTTTCACATCACAAAGTATATAATCAATTTAGCCTACATACGGAGTACGTTTCCTTAGGTTTTTAATAAGACAGTAACGCCAAGGCGTATCAAATGTCATCTATATTTTTTCTTTTGATCCTAGTTTTTGTCTCATTGGATTTTCTCGACAAGATTTGTAACAACGTAGTAGATATGAAATGTTTATCCAAGATGGAGCGTTATAATAGTATTGTTATTATCTTATTAGTTTTAGATAAACTTCAAGAAACCATAATTCATTTTTTAACTCTTATATAAAAGGGCTTATAAAAACTCTAATAAATATATCAATTCATCATGTATTATCTTCGCATCTCTTCCTTATTCTCTTTCCCTTCAATTTATAACATCTCAATATTTATGTTCCTTATAATATATTTGTTGCGATTTAGCGCCTACACCTACATAAAAAGGTCTTATATTTTTTGCCATTTATACCTACATAAGGGCTCATGTCATGATGCATTATTCAACAATCTTTAAGTCTTCACTCGTTTTTTTTTTTAAAAAAAAAGTTATAAGATAGATGCAATAATTTGTGTATAAATGTAAAGTGGTTTATAAAAAAATAATTGTTTCGTGTAATTCACCCTTTAATTTATCTTCACAATTGATCATTATACCTTTCATTCTTCTACTGTAGTTAACTAGATTCAAACCATTTCAACTTTAGGTCTTTTGATTGGATAACTTCAATATCTTTCCAACTCAAGTCAAAACTCCCTTTGGGTCCAAATCCAAAATCTCCAAGATCAAATCACATGTTTGACAGATTCCCATACAAATCAGTCACTAGAAACTCCATGTGGTTTGTATTGATTGATCAGACTTATTTTTATACACACCTCGAAATTCATTAACCAATCAACCAATCACGATGAAATGCAACACACGGGCAAAATACTGTGACGTGTGATCTCAATTTCAAGCTGATCATATAGTCATCATCATGACTTTCACAGCAAACAAAGGTAAACAATCAAATGTTGAGCCCTCACACAACTTTACTCCTCAACCTCACCAACTTAGCCAAAGTCTGTTGAGCAGCCAGAGTCTGAGCATGGCTATGCCCCAACATAACAGTCCTTATGCTTATACACATCCTGCAGAGGTCTTCGGCGCAGTCGAACTGCCCTCCTCGAAGCAGCAGCTTCGCCCTCGTCTCCAGCAGCGTCGCCTTGAGCAGCGTCACATCCTGCCAGATGTACTCATCCATCCTCTGACCTCCTGATCCGGCGAGAATCCTCTTCTTCCAGCACAGGGAGCCGTGCCACCAGTCCTGGGCCTGCGACACGAACGACTTCTCGACCTCATCAAGGACACTGGTGCATACTTTGAGGAGCTCCAATGCTGAGTTGCACCTTGAGAAGGTTGTGAAGGTCCAGATTGCTAGTGGCAGGGCCGTCTTCTTGATGAACACCGCCATGTCGGATGGCTTGAGTTGGACTACTGGAGCCTCGGATTTGAAGCCGAAAACCAGGTGTGCTGAGGCCCAGAGGTGGTCTGAGTTCAGGAGTGGGTTGCCTGACTTCCTTATAGCAAGAGCTGCTGCACTGGCAAATCCGAGCCCCTGGTCTCGTCGTCTCGTAAAGGCCTGTGTTGTGACCGGATGGAATTGTATCCATGGCCCTGGTTGACGCGTGCACTTCCGTGCTAGCCCTAGCTTAGCCAGCATCAGGGCTGAGCTCTCGTCGTTCTTCCAACTCGGGTTCGTTAGGTAGCATCCGGAGGAGCAGAGCACTGTCTGGTTAAGGCACTGGGTCCAGTTCGTTAGCCGGTTGGCAGTTGAGGACAGGCTCTTAGCAGCTGCAGCTAACATAGTTGCTGAGATTGGTGCAGGAGCGAACCAGGAGCCTACTAGAAGCATCCTAGAAGCCAAGCAATTACGCCTCTTGCTCGCCTTCTCCAAGACGTCGAAGCAAAATCCCAATAGCTTCATCAGGAAAGGATCGGATGCACGCAGTGAGGTGTTGTTGCAGGACACGTCCTCGAGCAGACACTGCTCCACAGCTTCATAGAGAGCGGAAGGCGAGATCAAAAGCTCGGAAAGCAAGCAGGCGACGAGCCACAGGCCGAAGGTTGATCCTCCAAGCTTCTCATTGAATTTCTTGAGGAAATCCAGCTCATCCGCCTGGAAATCCTTGCCCCTCCTTCCTCGAATCAACGACATCACATCTGATAATGGCAGCGGATTGAGGTGCAATGCAGGGTCCGAATTCATCACCCTACTCAGCCTCGTCGTCACAATCACATGAGACCCGCCTGTGTTCCTTGGAATCAGGTCATGTAAGCCCTTCCCCTCCCACCACTCGCTCTCGTCTTCAAGGTTGTCGATTATGATCAAGTAAGGCACGTCCTTGAAGAGCTCCTTCTTGACCCTTGTGAACGCGTCGTGTTCTTGCTCCTCGAAGCTCCGGATCCTCCCTCTTTCCTTCTCAGCGTCGGCACTCAAGTCCAATCCGAGACTCAGTGCTAAATTGAGTATGTTCTGCCTCATGTATCGAGCCTCACCGCGTACCCATAAGACCATCTTGTACCGCTGCAAGTGCCTATAGGCGAACTCCAGCGCAAGCTCGGTTTTACCAATGCCACCAGCCCCATTGATGCACACCATGGAGCAACCAATCCCACCCTTGTTATCCTTTCCGCTTCTTGATTTCTTGTACTTCGTCCTCTTCATCGAACTCCTTCCGGTTTCAACACTCCACGCCTCTGAATTTGAGCTTCTCGCCACCTCCAAGTTTATGTACCTTCTTCCTCCTCTTGGCACCCCCAATTTATCAGATTCCTCATCAGCAAACCCTTCAGATTGCCCTGAATTGCTTCCTTTAGCCCCTGATGACTCCATTGATTGACACTCGAGGTGATAATCTGAACTGCTAAACAATGCCATCTCCATCTCCGAAATCTCCTTCTCCCTCCCAACGAAGTTCTTGTTTCTTGGAAATGGAAACTCCATCTCCGAAATTATCTCCTTCTCGCCATCCATACTCTTCCTCCCGAGCTTTGATGTTAGCGCAATCGTAGCCCTAACAATGCAGCTCCTCCACTCTCCGCCATTGGCCTCGAGCTTGAAAACGCCATGAGACCTCAGCAATTCATCAATGGCGTCCCTCGTTTCCTTGTCATCCACCGATTTCAAATGCTCGATGATGTCATCCACCCCCAAATCAACCAGCACCGGAACCAGATTCTTCTTCCGGCCGAAGAAACCGAACTCTTCAAGGCTAAACCTATTCAGAAAACTGAAATTCGAAACCACAACGATCCCGTACGAGGCGGAGCAGATAACGCGATCCGCAATCTCGTGGCTCTGGGAATCCGCGTACCTCGCTCGATCGGCGACGAAGCACGCGATTCCTTGCACCTCGAGCTCCGATTTCAGCCACCTGGAAAGCCGCGCGAGGCTCTGGCCATGGAAGCCTATGAAAACGTCGCAGCTCCGGAGCTTAGTGCCGCCATTGACAGAGCTCGCGGAGACGGAAGAAGCCCTAGCGTTGGCGAAGGAAACGCGGGGGATCACCGGGAACGAGAACGAGATCCTCGGCTGATCTGAAGCTCTGAGCGACTTCTCGTCTTGATCGGTAGTGGAGAAGTCGGAGCGCTCCGGCGGCGGAGTGCAGGAGCTGCTGGGGACGAATTCGGATATCCGGTGGGAGCTGGAGCGGGAAACAGGCCGAGTTTCAGGCTCGGTCTCATCTACAATGGCGGCTCTAGGGGAGATGTAAGGGGATTGCAAGGCGGAGGCGAAAGCGGAGGAAGGAGCAGAGGAGAGGGCGGGGGAGTTGTAGTCGGAGCTCGGGGCTTTTATGGTTGTTTTGATGGACAAGGACTTTGCGAATGAGTCCAGATTGAGTGGCGATTTGGTGATTGGATCATGGATGTAAGGTTCTGATGAGGTGGTGGTGGACGAGGAGGTGGTGGTGGTGGTGGTGGTGGTGGTGGTGGTTGGGGATGGGGAAGCTGTCATAGCTAGGGTTTGAGTGGAAGCTGCCATAGTTGAGGATCCATGGAGGTACTGAGAGTGAGGTGATGGAGGCGCATGTGATGTCTGTGGTGAAGGGGGAGAGGAGGAGTGGAGCTTGACTGGGTGTAGGGTTTCCTGATTTGATTTGAATGAATGGATTCAAAATGAATTTAATAATGAGTGGAAGAAGAATCCAAAAAAAACCATGATAGGAAAGTGCAGGTCTGAACTACAAAAGGGTAAAAAATTGCAGATGCAGATGAAATAGTGGCCTTTTAATACTAATATTTGCTGCAGAAGATAAATTACTACTCCTCCGCATAGTATAGTCTCATTTTTTGGCAAAATATAGAGCTCGCAAAACCTGATCCGAACCCGAAAACCCGACCCGGTCGACTCGAAACCGATTATTCTGAACACCGACACAACCTGTTTATTTTGGACCCGAAATCCGAATGAACCGAACCCGATTAACCCGAAACTCATTAAGATCCGAACCCGTTATAACCGAAACCCGAAATAACTCGAACTTTAAGCTACAATCTAGTAAATTTTTTTAAATGAATATTGAAATAATGAAAACCCGAGACAACCGAAACCCGAACCCGACCCAACCGATTAACCAAATTATTAGACATTATCCGAAACCCGAATAACCCGAAACCCGACTAACCGAACCCAAACCCGACCCGACCTGCCCGATTGCTACCTCTAGCAAAATATTAGCTCATGGATTAGCGGAAGCGGATGGAATAGCTTAAGTAGTTGAATTATTTGTGTTAAGTATATGTTAATAAATTAGTATGATGGTTGGTAAACCTAACAGTTGGAGTAAGGCTGATGAAAACTTGTGAATAGAAAAATATAAGCTTCAAAAAGCTTCGGATGGTAACGGTTGAAATACTCTTCTTCTAAAAGCTAACTAAAATCTTATATTTATTTCATTTACAACTATATAATATCAAAATCAAAAGGTCCAATAAACTAGATGATGAATTATTATTTTTGCCAAACGGAGCTTTAATATCGAACGATTTTTAAAAATTTATACCAGAATATTTTTAATAATAAATTTTAATTCTTTTATTATTTTAAAATACTAAAATTTATATAAAATATTAACTTTAATTTGAATTTAGTATTAAGTATAAAAAACAATTAAATTTTTAATAACTTTTTTTTTTTTTTGAGCAACAGCAAAATGCATTGAATTAACCTTGGTCTTTACATAAAACAAGATCAAAACCCAAAGGAAAGTCTTCTACTGCAGAAGATAGAATAGATTGTTGAGGCCTAATGCTAGCCAGGTAGTGGGCAGCTAGATTGGACTCCCGCCTTGCAAAATTCCATCCTCTAAAATCAAAAGCGCTAGCCAGTCTTCTGCTCTCCTCCACCAAGTCCCCGACAGATGAGAAATTCAACGACCCGCCCTTCAATTTCGTGACCAGCGGCTTACAGTCCGTCTCCACTTCGATCGTTATTGTCGGACTCCCTTGTAGTGACTGCATAGCCCACAATACAGCTTCTGCCTCCACGAGCTCAACACAATCCGCACCTTGTACCTTTCGGGATCCCGCTAGGATTACTCTTCCAGTATCGTCTCTTGCCAAAAAGCCAATTCCACACCCTTTTCGAGCATCTACTGATGCATCGCAGTTTACTTTGACCACTCCGATCGCTGGCTTCAACCATCCCTCCTCCGAATCCCTTTGGCTGCAGGCCTCTCCTCTCTCATCCAATGCACCCTTCCTTGACATATGCTCCTCTAAAGAGTTCATTGCCTCCTCTAGGATCTGGCGTGGGGTTTGACTCCTACCTTCGAAGATACGGGTATTCCGTGCTCTCCATATGGTACTCATCACAACAGCCCACACCTGAACAAGATCTTTGCCCCGATTCCCTCTCACCCTTTCAAAGAAGTCGAGAATCCTAGTGCAGCCTTTGCCCCATCTACCCACTTCTGGCACCAATTTCCACACCTCCCGGGCCCTGTTACAGTAGTACAAGGCATGCATACCGTCCTCGACTTGCCCACAGAAATCGCAATAGTCGTCAAGCAATATCCTCCTACTAACGAGGTTCGCCTTACACGGAAGAATCTCCTTACAAGCTCGCCAAACAAAGGATCTCACCCGCGGCATGACATCGAGTTTCCAAACTTTCTTCCACACCCCCTCCAACCGTGAGCTATCCGACTGACCAGCCTCCCTCGCACCTCTACTCCTCTCTACCGCCAAGTGATAAGCTGATTTAACGGAGAATAGTCCATTCTTGGTGTAGAACCACACCCTTCTATCACTATGGTCCGGCCGAATCAGCCTCATCTGGCGGACCTTTTCCACATCTCCCGGGTCTAAAAGCTGCTGAAGCAAATCCTCTCTCCACTCCCCCCGCCCCCAATCAATAAGCTCGATAACCCTACTATCCTCCATACCCGGCAAAGCTCCACGGATCGGCTTGAAGCTCCAAGGCTTTGGCAACCACTTATCCCTCCATATCCTAATGTTATTGCCGTTGCCTACCGCCCATAACAAACCTGCTTCCAAAATATCCCTCCCTCGGAGAATACTTCGCCAACTATAGCTAGGATTGAAGCCCGATCCCGCCCCCATGAAGTCGGTCCTGGGATAGTACTTTGCCGCCATCATTCGAGCTAGCAAGGAATGTGGCTCCTGGAGCAACCTCCATCCTTGCTTTGCCAAGATAGCCAGATTGAAAGCCTCTAAATCTCTGAACCCCATTCCACCCCGTTCTTTAGAAGCGCACAATCTCTTCCAACTCATCCAGTGCACTTTCCTTTTATCCTCTCCATCACCCCACCAAAAGTTGCACATTAGTTGTTCAATCTCTCTGATCAACTCTGACGGCAGCAGGAAACACGACATGGTATACATTGGGATTGCCTGAACCACGGCCTTTATCAGAACCTCTTTCCCGGCACTCGAGAGGGTCTTTTCCTTCCACCCCTTCAGCTTCTTCCACACCCTCTCCTTAATGCTTGTGAAAATAGCCTTCTTTGACCTTCCGATCATCGTAGGCAGCCCCAGATACTTCTCATGCCTTTCAACCTCCCTAATCCCAAGAATCTGTTGGATTTCAGCCCTCCTTTCTTCCCCTACATTCTTGCTGAAAGACAATTCTGACTTTGCAAAATTTACTTGTTGTCCCGACGCTGCTCCATAAGTTTGGAGAATATCTACTACTTCCCTGCTCTGTTGACAAGTCGCATTTGCAAAGATTAAACTATCATCAACAAAGAACAGATGAGAGACAACAGGCGCATTTCGGGCAATGGAGATTCCCCTCAACCTGCCTGCCGCTTCACTGACTCTAATCATCCCTGATAGCCCTTCAGCACAAAGTAAGAACAAATAAGGGGAAAGAGGGTCTCCTTGACGCAGACCACGCTCCGGAAGGAACCTTTGCGTTGGTTGGCCATCAGAAAGCACCGAGAAAGACACTGTGGTAACACAGCTCATGACTAACCGCCGCCACCTCTCATCAAAGCCAAACTTATTCAGACAATGGTCTAGAAACCCCCACTCAACCCAGTCGTACGCCTTAGCCATATCCAATTTCAGGGCCATAAAACCTTTCCTGCCAAACTTTTTTGAGTTCTTAGGTTTTTGAAAAATGTGTTGATATCAAACAATAAATTTTGATAGGAAGTGAGTATATGTTAAAGATTTTGATTTATACTCCGTATAGTACTGAGTATTGTTTTTTTTTTTAAACATACTCACTCCATTTTAAAGTTTTAACATTTTAAAAAAATGTATTTTAAAAAATCACTATTATACAGAATAACTATTATAATTTTTTTTTAAAAGATACAATGGAATGTTCTCCTTTCTATCTTAAAGTAAGTCTCTCTTTCAATCCCCATCATATCCTAAAAAAAAAAATTACAATAGACTCTATTATAATAATAGAAAAATTTTAATATATTTCTAAAAATGTTAAAACTAATAGAAATGTTAAAAAAACATACTTAATCAGTAATTTTAATATTTTATAATAAAAATATGTGATAAACTCGTTACTCCCTCCGTTCACGAAATTTTGTTCAACAAAACATGTCATTTTAGGTATTTTGACCCCTACTTTACAAAAATGCTCTTGTAATGATTAGTAGATTGTTAGTTGTAGTTTTCGACAAAGTAAAAAAGTAGTGTAATAATTGAGGGTATAATAGTATATTTGTTTATTTCCTTAAAACTTGTGAAATAAGCTAGAATGACAAGTTTTGGTGAACGGATGAAGTATTTGAAACAGTAGTGACTTATCTTTATCCCATTGATTTTGGCTATTTTAGGTTTGTTAATGTCTCTCTCACACATGATGACGTGAATGTGTGTGTAAATGTATCAAGGGGGTGGTCAAATATATTATGGTGAATCGCAAGCACTCATTCATTGGAATGAGGGGTAAGTCAGTCCTTTTTGAATTTTGAAAGGTGAAGGTGACAGTCCCCCACCACACACAAACACACACCCTCCTTGTTCTCCCTCTCAGATTCTTGATTCCTTCTTGGAAATGTAGCCCCATAAAGACCACCTTTTTGTTTGTAATAAGTTTGGATAAAATTGCACAAACCACCCCTTATTTGACCATTTTTGCTCAAAATCATCCTTTATATCATAAGCAATGACATGTTTAAAATATACTACAAAATAATTGAATGATTTTATTAGGTTTTATAAAATCACCTCCAAGGCTCCAACAGCCTTTCCCATTTAAGAAATTTTGAGTTTTTAGAAATTTTTTTAAAAAAATTATTTAATAAATTTTTTATCCCATTTATCCAAATAAAAAAATAACATGGAAAATAGAAAAGTTCAGTCAAATCTGCACCTCGAAAAATAATTACCACTTTTCAAATATTTGAAATGAAGAAATTACAACAACAACAAACCCAGTAGCTCCCGCTTAGAGCTGGGTCTGGGGGGTCGAGATGTATGCACCCTTGCCCCGACTAGGTCGAGAGGGTGTTTCCGAGTGACTCATGACCGGACATCAAAGAAAAGAGGAAAACCACACCATAAGAAACTGGAAATAAGATAGGGATAAAGATGAAAAGTTGAAAATGATGCACGCAAGGAAAGTTGAGATAGATGAGAAGCATGAGTGAGAAAACGTCACAGAATCTTCAACAGATATATTTGAAATGAAGAAATTGTTAAATTAAAAAAAAAAGAATAATTTCAAAAATATGTATTTGTTTTCCATTTTGATTTTCTTTTTAAAGAATCTTCGAGAGATATATTCAAAGAAAATAGGTAAAAGTATTAACCAGCAAAAAGAGTGTTTAGATAAGATGATTAAATAAAAGATGTACCTGTTCTTAACAACTAAAAAACTATTAAAAAGTTGATACTCCCTCTGATTTTTAATATAAGGCATTTGACTTTTATGCATGTTGTTTAAGAAGCTAAAAACTATATAAAATATTAAATTTTTTAATTAAATTTTTTTAAGTCAAATGCCTTATATTAAAAGTCGGAGGGATTATTTTGTAAACTTCATTTTTTAAAATAATAACGTGTTATTGGCTATATAATACGGAGTATTTTGATTGTAGGACAAAGGAATGGGTTAGTTTCGTAGTTTCGATTTACAAAAAAAAAAGATGGGAAAAATAATTTACTATTTACGCATGTTTTTTTTTACTATTTACGCATGTTTTTTTTATTATTTACGCATGTTTTTTTAGGAAATAAAAACTATAATATTTAATTTTTTTATAAAACTTTTTAACAATTTCATAGCTACTATTAATAAGTATGAACTTGTTTTTTTTTTTACAGTAGGCGAAAAATAGGTGAGCCTTACTAAAGTAAGGCGCCACCATGATCATCCGACCGGATGATGTTACAGAGATCCCTAAGAATAGGGAGATTACAAAGAGTACAGTTGTCTCTAGATTTAGCTATGAAGTCTGCTGCCTTGTTAGCTTCTCTGTAGCAGTGTCTAAACTCAATGCTGTCAAAGTTAGCACTAAGATTCTTGATTAGCTCCACTTCACTTGATATTTCCCATCTGCCATGATACTTATCATTAATCGTCTTGATCACTTCCAGGCAATCTCCTTGCACTATGACTCTCCTTAGGCCTCTTGCTATGGCTAAGTTTATACCTGCACAAACTGCGTCAACTTCGATTTGGATAGCAGATGTGGCTGCCGTTTCCAACTGAAGGATATCAATCACTGAACCAAAATGGTCCCTAATAATGACCCCCACATGGCATTCGCCTGTGGGGTTTAGTGAGCCATCCACGTTAATTTTGTAGATAGCCCTAGGTGGTTTAGTCCATTTAGAGTTTCTTTTCCTTCTGGCACTATGGTTGGCTTGAGGAGAGGATTGTTTATTTGCAGTTTGCCAGTCCGTATGATCGGACAAAATTCTGCTTGCTAAATGATGAGAAGTGGTTGGTTTCTTTATTCTGAAAATCAAGTCATTTCTTGATTCCCAGATTTTTTGCCATATAAAACAGAGTTCTTCAATGTCCTTCTTGTTTTGATTTATAGTTAGGAGGTCTTTTATACTGTTACAGTGGGTAGGTATTAGTGTCTTGTTTTTACCTACCAGTTGCCCGTAGGAGGCAATGATGGCCCTCGTGAACGGACAAGAGATAAAGAGGTGGTCACTGTCTTCATTATTGTTATTGCAGAAGCAACAACTTGACGGGACCCTATTGAAGTATCTATTTAGTCTATTTTTTGTGGCAAGGCTGTTAGTGATTATTTTCCAAAGGAGATTCTTAACTCTAGGGGGGATGTTTAGTTTCCAAATCCATTTGTAATCGTCCGAATGGTTGTTGCTGTTAGTCATAATTTGTCTCACCGATTTAGTTGTAAATTGACCATTGGAGTTGTATTTCCATATTAATTTATCAGGGGTATTCCAAAGTGGGACTCTGATTTTTATAATTTTTGAAACAATGTTGTTGGGGAAGATCTCATGTAATAGAGGGATATTCCACTGTTTGTTAGTTTTAAGAAGATGGGTTACCTTAAGATCGGGATCAAAGTACTGTTGGAAGTTCGCTAAATTTTGATCTGGTACCCAAGGGTCTTTCCAGACATTTATTGATTCACCGTTTCCTATTAACCATAGTAGTCCCTGGGAGAATCTCTCTCGGAGGTTAAGAAGTCTCCCAAATTGCCAAGAAGTATTCTGCGTGGGTTTTTCCATTAATCCTTCTTGCTGAAGATATTTTTCTTTTATGACTTTTACCCAAATGTTATCCGGTTCATGAATGATTTTCCATAAGAGTTTCATTTGAAGACTTATGTTCATTTCTTCAGTCAGTTTTAGCCCAAGACCACCTTGTTCTTTTGGTTACAGATCTTATCCCAGCTAACTAAAGGGGTGTACTTTTCTAAATGTAGTTTGTTCCAGAAGAAGTTCTTTTGAACTTGGTCAATTTCGTTTAAAATTCCTTTAGGAAGGAGAAAATTCTGCATCAAATAATTAGTCTTGGAGCTTAAATTTGCTTGGATTAAAGTTGCACGACCAGCCTGGGTGAGAGAGGAGGCCTTCCATTTGGGTAATTGTTTTTTAAGGCCTTGAACAGCCTCATTAGAGACTTCATTTTTAACTCTTCCTCTGACCAAAGGTATACCTAGATATTTTTCTAGAGTTTTAGATATAGGAATATTCATATCTCGAGCTAAGGAGTTAGCTAGATTTGAGTTTATGTTTCCTGAGACTTGCAAAGAGCTCTTGTTGTAGTTTATGGTTAGTCCTGAGAGGTTTGAGAAATTGTTGAGGATGTTTTTGATAGTGTGAAGACTTTTGTGAGAATCTCTAGAGAAAATAATTGTGTCATCTGCAAAAGTAAGAAAGGGGATGCTGGTACCATTTTTTGTGAGCTTGATTCCAATGAGAGCATCATCGTAGCTTGCTTCCTCGATTAATTCTCTGGCTAGGTTCTCCATGACTAAGATAAAGATATAGGGAGCAAGGGGGTCTCCTTGCCTAATTCCCCTTCCTGGTTTGAATGGGGTTCCGGGGCAATTGTTCACTAGGACTGGGAAGGTGGTCGTAGTAATACAGTTCATAACCCAATTGATCCACTGTGGGGCGAAGCCAAATTTGGTGAGAGTTTAAGGGCCATCCAGCCTTTTTTTCCTTTTTATTTGTGGAAGTTATGAAAGATTTCATGTGCTATAAGGGTGTTGTCTTGGATTGATCTTCCTTCAATAAAGGCACCTTGAAAGGGATTGATTAATTTATTTAAGATTGGTTTGAGCCGGTTAGCTATGATCTTAGTTATGATTTTATACATGGTGTTACATAGGCTGATAGGCCTATAATGATTGATATTCAGAGGATTCTCTACCTTGGGGATGAGGGCAATGAAGGTTTGATTGATTTGTGTTAGCATACTACCAGAATGGAAGAAAGCTTTCACTGCTTTACATAAGGAAGCTCCAATTATTTTCCAGTATTTGAGATAGAATTCTGGAGGGTAGCCGTCAGGGCCAGGTGTCTTGTCCTCAACCATACTACGGATTGTATCTCTGATTTCTTTGTTAGTTGGGAGAGTTAGAAGAGCTGCATTATCAGTGGATGTGACTTGTGGTTGAATGTGCTTAATTTGATCACTAGAAATGGGGGTTCTGTTTTGAGCTAAAAATCTATCAGACATTTCTTTGGTAATCTGGGAAGTTATTTCTTCATTTTTTGTGAGTTAAGCTCCCTCCTTTGTAATAAAAGTAGCAGTGGAGTTTCTATAATTTTTTATTTTTACAATGGTTTGGTAGTAATTAGTGTTTCTATCTCCTAATTGAAGGTGCTTAATCTTTGATCTTTGTTTCCAAAATTTAAGACTATAGTCTAAGAGTGCGGTTTTTTTCTTTTCCAATCTAGTTAGTTTCCTAGTATCACTAGGTGACAGGGTACCCCATATGGTAGGTGAAGCTGTAGTTTCTGAATGTTGATTTCTATTTCCGAGAGCTGTTTTTGAATGTTGTTTTGGTTGTGATTTTTGCACCAACTCTTGATGTTCTTTTTAAGAAGTTTTTGTTTCTGCATGAAAGAGTACGCAAAGGAGCATGTCAGCTTGTTGTTCCAAACCTTTGTGACTATGGATTCAAAGATGGGGTTAGTAGACCAAGCCATCTCAAATCTGAAGGGGGCTCCTTTAAGACATTCAGAAGTTCCCAATTGTAGTGTGATGGGGCAGTGGTCAGAGGATGAGAAGGGATGGTGTTGGGTTCTAAGATTTTTAAAGTGAGACATAAGATTTTGGTGAGCAAGAGCCCTATCAAGGCACTCATATGTATTGTTCGGATTGTTGTTCGAGTTTTTCCTCCAAGTGAAGGGAGAGCCTATATATGGGACAGTTTGGAGGTTAAGCTCTTCTTTGAGTTCTCTGATTCTACGAAATCTGTGTGCAGATGGGGTGCAACCACCAACTTTTTCTGTGTCATTTTCTATGTCATTTAAGTCTCCTATGAGAAGAATAGGAAGCATATGTTTATTGACGATAGTGATGATCTCAAACCAGAAAGTTTCTTTATCAGATTCAACTGAAGGGGCATAGACAAAGATGATAGCAATATCCATTTGTTCTATTGTAATTTTAATCATACAGAATCTTTGGTGTTGTTCAAGGATGGTGTATCTGTCATTGGTTTTGTGTTTTTTGGAGAGAATCCAGATGCCTCCTTTGGCACCAGTAGAGGGAATAGTTAGAGCCTTGTGGAAGCCAGATTCTTTAAGGTGGTAATCAGAAGGGGGTTCACCTGTTTTGGTTTCAGTTAACGCTAGTATGTCAAGTTTATTGTTGTATCTGATTTGATTGATTTCATGCCAGAGAAGGGGCCTCTTGGAACCCCTGATGTTCCAGTAGCCAATCCTAAACATAAAACCAATTTGCAGTTATGCTACATAGCTTCAAAATCAGAATCCAAGCATTATACCAGTTATAATGTTGAGTTATCAATTTGTTGATAGAGGTAACAGATGTGTTATGTGATTTATATTTTTGTTTGTTTATGCAAATTAGAGTGTAATGAGAGTAGTATGAGTAAGGGTCTTCACCTGAATGAATTTTCCCTGACATGAAAATTGCAGTTTCTATTCCGAGTGTAGTTTGATCCGCAGCTTGTAGGAGTTGTTGGCAACAGTTCTGCTGGTTCAGTATGTGACTTGTTGGAAATTGTTTGAGAAAAAGTTTGTGTGAGACTTGTTGGGTTGAAGGTTTGGTTTGGCTTTCCACCACAAAGGAACCAAAAGCTGGCCACGTGGGGATGATAGCCGATTGTTGTTGAGAAAGTTTAAGAGAGGTCTTTGTAACGGCCCAGAATTATAATTTCCGGGTTACGTTTCAAGGGATAAAACCCCTTGTTCGGATCTTGCAATCCAGGTACGGGTCGAGGTTTCAAACTCATTTAAGATTAGTAGAATGAGGGATTTCAAACCATAAAAACCTCAAAGGGCCATTGGGTACCCTTTTCCTGTCCTAAGACTATGTCGCAAAATCCAATTCAACCGAAAGTAAAGCGAAAGCAAAACTAGGATACAAATGCCACGACAAAGCCGAGTCAAACCAAATCATAAGCAAGTTATTACCATTTTACCAAGTTAGAATATTAGCTAGGTTCTTCGATTCCAAAGGGTTTCCCGTCACAGAGGCAAGGAGCAAGATCTGCAGAAAATACCTTAAAAAAAAAGAACGGGGAAAGGAGTCAGATCGAGCCACTCATGCGGGACCGGCAGTCCTCGCTGAGGCCACATAGTATGTGCTATACCTAATAAAGATGCTCTAATGCAGTACGAAAGTCAAACACACTAGCATGCTCCTAGTTATAATAATGTGTAAAAATACAAGAAAGGGCCCAAGACAATGCCAAGTGGCATATCCCTCTCCTACCTCCACCCCCTTTCGATAGGGCGGAGACTGGCCAGCTCGTGAATGCATTCCATCATAATCGGGCGGCACGCATGCCTAACCCGCTCCACAATAAAGCCCGCAGGCATCTCATAATATAAGGAAGTTCATGACTCGATTGACTCAGGGTACCCGATGAGCCTGGGCTACCCTATGACCCTAGCAAAGACTCTAGGACTATCACAGATAACGGCCGTTCTGTTTCAAATGCATAAAGTAAACAGATGCTCATTCAATTAGTGCAACCTAAACAGGATACTACATGGCATGCTTTTATGCATATGCAACACCTAACATAAAATGCAACAACATGCATGAATGTCCAACTTGAGTAAGCCCCCTAGGGAACTTACCTGAAGATGCAGAACAGCAAGATAATACAAGCAAGGGCCCAAATGCAAGTCCAAAGCAATCCAGAAGCAATACACACCTATCATCAAGCCATTTTTATAAGCTACCGGTCCATCATTCATACACACGAACCCCAAGTTCTTAACATGCTCAAAACCAACCGATAGTAAAACCGTTTTCCAAAACCTTTCCGGTGTGATCAACATCAACCAAAATCATTTCATTTCCAATCAAATCCATCGATAAATCTTACCAACAATATTTCCAAACTCATTTCCCAAACTCATAAATCTCAAGTTAAGTCAACTCATATTCAAACAATTTCAAATCATACTTGTCCAAATCAAGAGGGAGTATCAATTCTCTAAGTCAACCCCAAATCTTGTTTTATCAAAATATTCCGGCATTTGGTTTTTCAAACAATAACCTTGAGGACATTTTCTGAACTTGAAAACCCTTTGAATAATTTATCAAACAATATACAACTTAAAATAACACCAACTATTTTTATATATTAATAACAATAAATAATCTCATAACTTCCAAAATCACATATTTAAATCATTACACAATACTTATCCCAATAATTTTATTTCCAAATAATACTATTTCTAAAACAACTTAAATATATATATAATAATTTCAGAATATAATATTTCCAACCCTCGGATAATATAATACTATCATAAAATAATACACATAACATATTTATCTTTGTGAAACAAGTAACAATTAACATTAATAACAAAACAACCCAACCCAACCCAACAGGCCCAAACTTAACCCGGTTCTCAGCCCAAAACTTAGCCCAAACCGGTTTCCCCTCACAAAACACAACCCGGAACAGAAACCGGATCCAACCCTCTCCCAATTCTGAAACCCGGTTAGAAAATGATATAACCCTTAAACTAAACCCGGATCCGGCCCAATACCAGCCCATACCCGTAAAATTAGGCCCACCCAAACAGGAAACCTATCTCCCTCTCCAAGTCAAAACACGCCTCTTCTGAAACGGACGGAACAGCGAGCGGAAGAAGGAGGAGCAGGTCTGGCCGGCGGCCACCCTCACCCAGCAGACCCACACCCCAATATCTCCCAACCAGAACCCGGAAGAAGAAAGGAACCCCGTCCCCCACCCTGCTCTCTGCGCCTGAACGGAAAAGAAGAAGAGCGAAAGGGGAGCACTCGCCGGCGGCTGGCTCGCCTCCAGTCCGGCCACTCCCCCTCGCTGGCACCCTTTCCCGACCATCAACAACCCACAACGCGACCCAAGGAAAAGAAAGAAGAGCGAGACTCACCGAGGTCTCCGAAAGCTCCACCGGCGGGATTCGTCGGAGAAGAGAACGTCGGGGTTGAACTGAGCTTCCTCGGAGGCTCGGGCTGCACTTGTGCGGCCTAAGATGGAGGTAAAGGGTCAAAAGGTGAGGCTTTATCGGGTTTTAGAGGGAGAGGAGGAGGAATGGGGACCTTACCGAGTTCGGGTACGAAGAACAGAAGAGGGAGGGGGCGTTTGCGCGGCTCCGACAGCTTCGAGGGCCTCCTTGTGTTCGGCGCCGTCCTCGTCGGAGGAGGCTGCTACTGCTGCTGCTCGGTTCCGAAGAAGGAAGGGAGAGAGCTGATGGTGGCGTGGATTGCTGTGGCTCAGTTCCTCGGCTTCGAAGCAGGAGAGGCATAAGTGATGGTGGTGGCGTTCGGTGGTGGCTACTGGCGGAACAGGGCCGTCGGGAGGTGGCTGACGGGGAGCAGAGAGCAATGAGGAGGGAGGAATGGCTGTTTTTGTGATATGTTTTAGGGTCTTCAGTAGATCCCATTTATAGGAAGGGAGAGGGGCAAGCAAGGTGCAATACTGCAATATGTGTGTGATGTTTGTTGAGCATGAAGACAATATGAGCAGTAGGCTAGGGGCAGCTGGCAATGGGTGGTGCAGAGCTCCATCGAGAGAGGGAAAGAGGGAAAGAAGAAAAAGAAAAGGGAAAATAACATAGGAAATGGGTCCCCACCATGACAAGTTTAAATTCCGCAAATCAAACTCAAAACCCGCTAATCCCGACTCTAACGAAGTTTCAAATCAAAATTTTCAACAATCGTAATTAAACTAAATTTCTCAACTCGAAACCCGAAGGCGAAAATGGAATCCGTCACAATGCCAAATTTTAAGATGATGCCAGAATGATTTTAAAATTGAAACTTGGTGCTCGAAGACGAGTTTCCAAACCTTTCGAATTTTAGAAGTCGAAATGAATATAAATTACTATTTTAATAATTTTAAATATTATAAAATTTTCCCGGTCTTTACAGTCTTACCTTGGATTGTATGTGTTATTGTGTTCAAACAACCATCCCCTGGGTGTAGATGGAGTTGAGTTGGCAGCAGTGATCTGAGAGATACCAGAGGGTGATCTGATGGGGATTGTAGCCGAGTTTTGTTGAGGGGATTTGGAAGAGATCATGCCTATAGTTTCTTCATCGACGATGTGACCATTCAGCCGTCTCTTCAGAAGGAATTGATTTGAACCCAAAGGCATAAGCTTAATAGTTATATACCAGAAGGGTAGCAAATCATAGCCTTTCAAAGAGGGAGGGCAAAGTGTAAGAATTGCACAATCAGATAAAACAATAGAGTGGTAAGGATAAATTGAAATTTTGCTTAATAACAGCCACACCAATTGACTTCCGCCAAGCTGGAAAATTGGGAGGAGGCACCAAAACCAATTCCGGTTAGGAAATAGCAAAAGCAAACCAACAGCAGGTTTCGAATCATAGCTAAAACTACAAAAAATATTCATGGAGGTTTGGAAATAAAGATTTCGTTTGAAGCAACAAATGCATCTAAAGTAAACATAGTAATGGAAATTGTGGGGTAATAGAGAATCATATGGAAGAATCAAATTCAGGCGAAAGATACAATCATATGCATATATATAAAAGTTAAGATTAAGAGTGAGGAGAGGTTTATGATTAAACTTATCTGTCCAGTGGCCTTGGATTCTTTCGTATCCAGAGGAGGCATGAGAGGCTGATGTATCCTCACTGAAATCACCCACCTTGACATCAAATTGCGGAAGGGGTGCTATCACTGAAATGATATGCTGATAAATCCAATTGCATGCAAGGATGCAAGCCTGCAGGGAGGGGAGATTTAGAACAAAAACTTTAAAATTAGAGATTGATTTAAAGGGTTTGAACTGAGATTTTGAGTTCGAAGATTTGGGTTTGTAAAAGTTTGTTTTTAAAGTTTGGAGCGGCCTAGGAGAGGCCTGATGTTTAGATTGAGAGATTGGAGAGGCCGACTGGTGTCCGGCTGGGCTCCTCATCAACCATGATAGCCGGCAGAAGCAAGGAGGCTTCCGGCTCTGAGCATAGCGACGGAGGAACAGATCCGTCGTGGAGGGAAGGTTCTGATGACAGATTGTTTGTTCGTGGATAAGGGCCGGGTAGGCAGAGGCGCCAGCGACGCCCTGCCGGAGAAGACTGGAAGGTTGAGCGTCGGCAAGGAAGAAACGCCGCCGTCAGATGGGTCTTCGGTGGATGATAAGAGCACCCTCACACCGCCGGAAACGAACCCAGGCATAAAAAACCAGACGCCGACGATGATGGGTCGGATCCCTGGAACCTAGCCTCGCGCACTCAGCCAGCACCGAACACCACCACGAATCAACAGGAGCTCGACCCTCCGACCAGCAGCGACCGTCGTGAGGCCTGCGCAGGGGGCGCATGAGGGAGGTGAAGAAGTGCAGCCCAGATTTCCATCTCATCTTCCATATATTGCCTCTTTTTCTAGCTTCTTTTTTAATTTTGTTTGAGATGAATCTCAAATCCCCTATCCCACTCTTGGAATAAGGATTGTAGATCTTGTGATTTCGATTGAATTGGGGCTGCAGGCAGATTAGCGAAGAAGAATTTGGCTGAGATTGAGAGGTGCGACGGCTAGGGTTTGTTTTAGGGTTATTTTGAATAGGGTTTTTCATTGAGAGTGTTTTTAGAGATCTTAATTCCGGTCATTGCAACCGAATGAGATATTGTTAAATTAGTCAATAAGTATGAACTTGTTAAAAAAATTATAAAAAGATGAATATTTTATATGACAGTATAGTTTTTATCATCCTAAAGAAACGTGCGTAAATAGTCAACTCTTAAATTTTGAGCCTTTTATATGTCATTTACTACGGTTTATTTATTACTATTACTATTATCGTATTTTTTTACTTTAGGCAAAAAATGTCGTTAACCAATTTACGCCCTAGTCGGGGTGACCCAGTGGTGTGGAGCAAGGGGAGGGGTAAGGAGGTCCCGGGTTCGATCCCTGTCTCCGCCTCTTTCATTGGGTAAAAATACAAGGTTTGTCATGCTCCCTACCAATGAGTCGATCCGGTCGACACAAGCCGGTTTACCTAATGCGTGTGTTGGACAAAAATGCGCGAATAATCGTACAACACATTTTATTTGATTTTTAATACTTGAGTTCGACCCCTTTTGGTTATCCTCTTGATTCGAAGTCATATCGATACCAGGATTTTGGTGGTTTTGGTGATTTGGGCTGCACCCGAAGTTTATCGGGTTGCCTACGTATCTATTGGAAGAGAATCAAGCCTCACGTAGTTCAGAGTGGTTGGGTTTTGTGTGTTTTATCACCTTTAAGGTTTTCATGCATCATTGGATCGTATTAGGACCCACCTTCTCGGAAGGGTAGTCCTAACATAAATCACACTATCATATGCATGAGATTTTCTCGTGTATCACCCGAATAAATTGAGCACACCTTCTCATAAGGGTTTCCCAACTCAACGGCTATCACTTACACGGAAAATCATGTGTATTTAATTTAGATTTAATTTTAACCCCACTTTCATTTTAAAAGTGAATTTAGGGATTGGCGACTGTACCCGACATATTTTGAGATTTAATATCGGGTTACCTACGTAGCAGTTTTTACGGCGTCAAGTCTTTACGTAGTTCTTTTCTTTTGAAACCATTTGATTTGGCTTAGAGGTTTGACTCAAAGGTCAATTTGGGGACGGGGGAATTTGATTTTGAATGTTGGTCGTGACCAAACTCGACGAGCGGAAGCTTTGTATCGAGTTAGAGTGGGCACTTTGATTTTGATGGAAGATTTAACATCTGGGACGACTAGAGTCGACAAATGAATTTGGAAAGATTTATTTGAAGGTTTGGACGTGACTGGACTCGGTGAGAATTTGACTTACACCGAGTTTCCTACGTATCCACTTGTTTAGTGGAATCAAGTCATCGTAGTTCTAAACGAAAAGAAATTCTGTATTTGGGTTTGATCATGGGATCATTTGAGAGACGTGATCGAACTCGACGAGCATAAGCTTTATATCGAGTCGGAATGGACAATTTGAATTTGTCTGATTTTAACCTCATATTCATTTAAAGGGAATTTAGAGGTTGACGACTGTACCCGATATATTTTTAGAATTTAATATCGGGTTACCTACGTAGCCGATAGGAGGCGTCAAGTCTTTACGTAGTTCTAAACGAACCGATTTAATTCGTTTGGTTTTGACCTCATATTCATTTAAAGAGAATTTAGAGGCGGACGACTGTACCCGATATATTTTTAGAATTTAATATCGGGTTAACTACGTAGCCGTTTTTACGGCGTCAAGTCTTTACGTAGTTCTGCCTAAAACCAAGTTTATATTTGGTGAAACTTGATTTGAGGTTTTTGACTCCGTTTTTGTTTAGGAGCCGACTTGAGATTGACTCACTCGAATTGATCGGCAAAGAATTTTTGACGAGTTTAATTTTATATTTTTTTATCAAACTCGAATTCTTAACTCGTGTCAATTATAATTCGTATAATTTAGTGGGACAGTTTTGCAATTAACTAAAAATCAAGCCGAAGGCCATGTGATATACCGATATCATCATTTGCCTATTTTGCAATTTTTTGCAAGCTTGTTTACTGTTTGTTTTTTTTATCTATTTATTGTTTTAAAATCTCACAAGCCCAATTCTCAGACTTTTGTTAATGAGTCCAATTAATCAACAAGTGACCCGACCCGGCCCCTTTATTTTTCACCGTCTGTATCTTTTTTGCCCTCTGTTCGCCTTCATCATAATTCATAACGACAAACAAGAGCGCCTCTACAGCTTGAAGTCTCACTGGGCGGAGAAGCCACAACGAGCAGCGGGATAAAGGGGTGTCAAAGGTCGGAGGTCGGAGAAGACTCAGACGAACTCCGGCCGTGCAAACACTCGGCGCTCCCCGACAGCCTCGTGAGTTTCGACTCCTGTTTGGTTTGTTTATCCCAGATTTGCTATTTCAACTAGGGTTTAAACAATTTTTCCTTGAATCTTGAATTTTTGTTCACACCCGCTCCCAATTAGTTGCTCAATTTCTAGAATTGGCTAATTTTCCCTTGCGATTTGCAATTTGCAATTTCAGGGCTTCCGGTTTGAGGGTCCTTTTCCAAGATCGGGATATCTGAAAATTGCCAAAGGGTTTTGACTTAGAGCCTTTCAGGAGGAAGAACAGTGCAACAGGGTCTCGCTTGAGTGCTCGGATTTGTTGCTGCAACTCCCGCGCGGACACGAGCCCGGCGTCACCAACCAGGTATGCTCGTTTCCCCCTCTTTTCCTTGTTTCTTCTGAATTGGAATTTCAATCACTCTGTGGTAGGCATAGCCTGATTTTGATTTGAGTATATTAACTTTGGATTCATCAGTTTGCCCTTTCTAGATTCGGATTGATTTTTTTTTATACCCAATTCATGCCTACGTTTTTTCCTGATGTTTTGATGGATTCCAATTTGATATTGTTTGCCTTTTGTGGCTATTTTCTTTGCCTATTTATTCAGACCACATTTTTCTTGGTCCAAAATTCAGTGCCTCTCAATTAAGCTGTGAAAGGTTAAACTTGGTTAAAAAATATTTCTAATTGAATTAGCATCTTGTAGAAAACCAATTCTGGTGACATTTTGCCAGAGTTTCGCCTTGATCTAGAGCACTATCGGGACTCCGAAACCCATACCACTTGCTTAAAGCATAAAAACTTTGCAATGGGGGGTTTCGAGAGTCCGTTTTGATAGCACTTTGACATGATTTGGAGCGATTTGATGATCCCGGAACCCAAACCCTTTCTTAAAGCTCAATGCTTTATAAGAGGGGGTTCCGAGGATCGAGCTTCTGCAGCGATTGGGGCTCTTCTAGGCAAATTTATGATTCCGAAACCCAAACCCTTACTAAAGCTCAATGCTTTACAAGGGGGGGTTTCGAGAGCCATGAAATCTAACTTGTTTGATGTTTCTCCTGCTGCTGCTGAATTTTGTTTGTGTTGTGTGGATATTTGCAGGCTCACGGATGTATTTGTGTTTGGGTGTTTGCAGGTTCACCCGGGAGGAGGAATGGAAAAATCAGGAAGGAGAAGGAAACTGCTTTCTTTCTATGCAGTTGAATAGGCCAAAGGGAAAAGAAGCCAAGAGCCAGCAACAACTGGTTTGCTTTTACAGTTGAACAGCACCCCAAAATGGAAAAAAAAAAGCTAGCCGGGAGAGCCCCTTGTGAGTTGATCAGCAGCTTTTATAGGATGAATGTAAAGCAGTTACTTGTGGAAACTACCACGTACTGCCGGTTACAACCCCACCCTCTTTTATGTATCTTTTTTAACTGCTTTGGATGTATATTTTTGCAACTGCAGTCAAAAGCCAGATTGAGCTTTTTGTTTGGTATGTTTGGGCCAAACCAGGATGGACTTGTAATGATTTCAGGCCCAATTTTTGGATTTGCAATCCTTTTGTTTAATTTGAAGAAACTTTATCTCACACCTTTTTTTTATAGAATGAATCTGGTAACATTATGATTATTGATAAATCATGAATTAAAAAAAAATTCATGAAATTTTACCCTCCAACAGCGTGCCTCTTGCCAACTGGGTTTCCTCGTCATAAAAATAATATGTGTGGGTGTCAGTGTGTGTCATTTACTCCTTACTAGAGTAAGGATATTTATGAAAGTTTTTTTTTACAATAGTAAAAAATAAATTTAAAATATACTCTTATAAAATATCAAAAAAGATTAATTTTTAAAAATAATTTTATACTTATTAGTATCAAGTACACAATTATCTTAAAAAATAATAATAAAAAAGTTATGATTTTATCATTTTAAAAAAAATCATTATTAATAAATGACATGTTTTGTCGAATAGAGTATTGTTTTTTTAAAAAACACTCCATATAATGGATATTCAAACAATCATGTGTGTTTTTCCACCCGACAAAAACATGTCATTTAGGGTGTGTTTTCCCGCGGGTATAATGGGGATGGAGGGGTTGAATGAGGTGGGAAAAAAATTTCGTTATCCGCGGCGAAGGTGTTTGGTAGGGGATGGAGGGGGTGGAAGATTGGAGGTGGAAGGGGTGGATCGGAGTAGGGTGTTGAGCTCTTGGCCAACGATCCTTACAACATGGATAGGTGCGACATCGAGGAAGCAACTTTGTGGTTGGAAAACAAGAGCGCTATATTAGGTTGATGATGCGGGGTTATCCGCTATTTTTCCGACCTTCTTGACGTTATAGACTCGGACTCACAAAAACACAAGGAGCGATACAAGTTAGATAATAAAACGCAGTACAAGGATGATAAACCTTGGAGACAAGACTCGAACAAGGTGAAAGCGGAAAACAGAATAATATAAGGGGAAATGAAAGGGAAAAGATAGGAGGAATCAATCTTGATGAACAACAAGAAGACACATCGGATAATACACCAAGAATGAACTTGAATGACAGCAAAACTAATCGAAGCACAAGGAGAAGGCTCGTGCTCATCTCGGAATCACCAATTTTCAGGAAATTATCAAAACCATGTACAAACCGAACTTGATGCAACACACATGCATATAAGGCATGAAGTTCTCAACTTTTGAGAGTGAAACCAACTAGGTTTTCATAATAATCAAGGCTGAAAAAATGTCTTCGAATGAGAGGTTACAAGCCTTAAATAGAAGGGAAAATCAGCCAAAAAACACAAAGTTCAACAAGTCCTACTAAACCCAAACAAAGGATCCAAAATACAAAGTCCAAAACAAAGAAAGCAAATGAAAATTTAAGTGTGGGCGGTGGCTGAATCACCCTTAGTCGAGCCCGACAATGGTGCGGTTTCAAGCAATGTCATAATGTTACCCTCAGACTCCATCGGTAGCGCCAACTTCATATGGTGGTGGACTGGATGAAGGCATTAAGTTCCTCTCTTAACTTCTTAGCTCGGGGCCTTATGATAGGTCTATCTCCGAAATGAGGAGCATCGGGTGGTGCTTGAGAAGGTCCTCCATCAGTTAATGGGGTCGAGTCCCTCTTTCACTAATTTGTGGGTGTAAAATGGTCATTCTATCAGATACCCTATAAAAATAATCTCATATCACTCAAATACTTACGGGATTATTTATTTTAAAAAATAACTCCTATCTCGTCCACCACATTCATCCTAAAAAATAATCTTCATTCTCTCCATCTCAAAAAATAATCCTCGTCCCCTAAATTTCATCATGAAGAAAACATAAGAAGGATGGCCCCTCGACAAAAAAAATGTCCTTTAAATACAAGGGATGGCTTGTGCTTACAACTATGCCGGGGTGGTTGAGCCGAAAAGGATCTCTGGGTACTATCGATGGTTCCCGGTTCGATTCTCAGCCATGGTTGCTCTACATTTACCAAAATCATGGCTTGTGCTTACCATTAGAGCATCCACAACGCTCATCTAGATGTCTTCCACCCGGGGGGGGGGGGGGGGTTAGTTTACAACAAGTATGTGACAAAAAATGCAGAGAAAAATGGATTGAGATCACCTGTGCTAAAGGGGACAACCCCATGTATTTCCTTCATCACCCCCAAAATTAAAAAAACAAAAACAAAAACAAAAATATTTTTAAAAAAATAAATAAGAAAAACAGTAAAAGGGAGGGAGATTATGTGAGGAGGGATAGATAGGGGATAAGGTAAAGGGACGGTGGATCCTCACCGGAGAAAAAACTATTGTGTTGACACTCTTCTCCCGACATTTTAAATATTTTATACATTTTATCTTCCTTTTTTTTATTGTCTTGGTTGAGTATGAGCGTGTTCATTTTTTTATATATTTACATTCATATTAGAGCTAGGAAATAAATATACAAGAGTTCCAAAAAAGGGGGGGGGGGGGGCATGAGTTCCTAAGATCAAAATCTATAGGAACTATCAATGATCAATGCTATAGCCCTAAAGCGCGCATGAGGGTGTGTAGGCGAAGGCCTTTGTGTGGTTCCTATCTCGTCAAGCCAAAGCTATCGGAAGTCGGACACACACACTCGAGAGTAGTAAGGAGTAACACCCCTTCGGCTATGCCATCGAGGTGTTACCACATACCACTCCGAGCACCCTTAAAATCGTCATCCAGACCATATAGGCTGACCTACAATGTTGTTACAAAAGCATTACAAGCCCATATATGAAGTAGGCAGCGAGAGAGCAAAATGTTGCCTAAGTTGATTATAATCCGGGGCTTGCCAGTCAACCATGTGTGAAGATGGGCTCTTGTCGTGGCCGCTGTGCTGATTACATCTGGCTTTCTTGAAGGAAACCATCAGCTAGCATGGGAGCATTGTTGAAGTGTATCCCAAAGTGATGATCAAGGACCCTGTATACATGCGTTTTGATCAAATAAACAGCCTCCTCCACTGTCCAGCTTTTGTCTTCAAAAATCTTGTCATTTCTTGCCTTCCAAATGAAGTACACCGTTGTAGCAAGGCCCACTCTCTTTGCTTTTGAAAGCCATCCCTTTCCTTTAGCTTCTTTCCTAAGCCATTTGAGAGCACTTTGTATTGAAGACATGCTCCTCCATAGTCCTAGCCATCTCTTAATCTGCATCCAAACATTACAGGAGAAGTTACACTCGAAGAAGATGTGTTCATGGGATTCTTGAGAAAGATTGCATAAAGCACATTGAAGATCAACTTCCCTTGATTTAATCTTGTCCTTTGTAGCTAGCCGTTTCCTTGCAGCCAACCAAAGTATAAAGGCATGTTTGGGAATAATATGGGAATCCCACACTACTGCACTCCATGGTTGCTTGGGCGCCCTCCTTCTCATGTGTTCATAGGCCTTCCCAATGCTGTATTTTCCAAAGGTAGCCCAGGAATGCAGGAGCTGGATTGCTCCCTCTTCAGTACCTGCAGAAGTTAGTATCTCGTCCCTAATAATAAGCAGTTTTTTAATAAGGGGGGAGTCATTAGTTTTATGAGGAGTCCAATTCCAGACATTGGTGTTGCTTAAGTACTGATGGTGAACCCATTTAACCCATAGGCTATCCTTCTTGTTGACAATATCCCATAAAAGCCTAGAAAGGAAAGCATTATTCCAAGTTTTCAAATCCTTAAGTCCAAGACCCCCTTCTGTTTTAGGTAAGCAAAGATCTCTCCATCTGATTCTATGAGACTTCCACAGAAATTTTGCACACAACCCATTGATTTTATCAATAAGAGTAGAAGGGGCCGGTAAGATGGAAAACCAGAAAGCCTCAATACCTTGAATGACAGCTCTTATGAGCTCAATTCTACCTGCATATGATAAAGTTTTCGAGTTCCAGTAGCTTAGATTAGTTAGGATCTTATCCATAAAAGGGGAGAATTGGGATACCGTGAGCTTTCCAGAAGATATTGGAATTCCTAAGTATCTGAAAGGGAACTCCCCCATATTAAACCCATATCTTCTTTGTAGAAATTCTTTATCCTCTTCCTTCGCTCCAGCAATGTAGTAAGAGGATTTGGTTGGGCTGACTTCAAGCCCAGAGACATCAGAGAAGTGATCCAGGGCATCAAAGAGCACAACCATTGAGTTTTTGTCTCCTCTTGAAAGAAGAAGCAGATCATCAGCATAGGCCAGGTGCGTTATCTGCATCTTTTCACACTTAGGATGGAATTTGAAGGTAGAAATCCTTGTCCTGCACTTCAGAATTCTAGAAAGATAATCAGTAGAGAGGACAAAGAGCAGAGGAGAGATAGGATCCCCTTGCCTAAGTCCTCTCTTTCCTTTGAAAAACCCATACATACTCCCATTTATATTCAAAGAGAAAGAGGTTGTACTGATGCATTCCATAATCCAGTGCACAAAGGTAGGGGGGAAATTTAAATGATTGAGCATCTGCTTTATGAAAGACCATGAGATTGAATCATAAGCCTTTCTCAGATCTAAATTGAGGATACACCTGGGGCTTATTCTCTTTCTAGTATATTTCCTAATGAGCTCTTGGAGTAATAAAATATTTTCATTCATCATTCTTCCTTCAATAAAGCCAATCTGAGCAGGGGAAATCAGCAGTTTGAGAGCAGGGCTAAGTCTAGTTGCAAGAATTTTCGAGATTAGTTTATAAGTTACATTGCAACAGGAAATAGGCCTATAATCTCCTACTTTGTTTGCATTCGGGTGCTTGGCAATTAGGGAAATACTGGTGTGGTTTATCTGCTTGAGAAGTTGGCCAGAAGAGAAAAATTCCTTAACTGCACTACATACCAGCTCTCCAGAAGTGACCCATGTATCTTTGAAAAACTTAGGGAGGTATAACCATCCGGCCCAGGTGATTTCTCATCTCCTATATCCCACAAGGCACTTTTTATCTCTTCATCTGTCACTTGTTTTACTAGGTCTTCATGCATCTCAGGATTCAACAGAGCACCCCCAGTGTTCACATACCTTGAATCAATCATAGCTGTAATCTTTTCTGTCCCAAGGAGTCCCTTATAGAAGTCTTCAAACTGCTGTACCACCTCATCTAGGGAAAGGGTTTCACCACCCTCCTCTTTGACAATGGAACTGATATGGTTCCTCCTCATGTTCTTCTTCATAATGCCATGAAAGTAAGAATTGCACTTGTCTCCTTTGAACTTGTGTTTTGCTTTAGCCAGCTGTGAATTAAACTTGAAATCTGCTTCCCTCAGTCTCCTGGCTTTCCTCTTTGCAGTTTCCAGTTCTTGCAGCTTCTCATCTTCATCTGGTTGTCTGTTAAAATCCATGAAAGCCCTCTCATATTCAGCTTCAGCATCATCTGCCCTCTTACTGATTTGTGAGAAATGCTGTCTGTTGAGTGCTTTGAGGGGAGCTTTTAGATTCTTTAACTTCTTACATAGCTGAAATTGACAGGAGCCCAAGTCTTGAGAGCTCCAGGAATCAATGATCAGTTGTTGAAATGACTGGTGTTGAGCCCACATGTTATAGTATTTGAAGGGAGCCCTCCTTCTGTCTGTTTGCTCTAATAGCTCCACCACCACTTGTCCATGATCACAGAAAGCCTTAGGAATTAGATAAGTAGCTTTACAATATAATTCAGCTTCCTCCCAGCCCTCATAGTCATCGGCGGCTTATGATCAACCAATTTGGAGCTTGCTGCACTGAACATTGACCCAAAACAGCACTATGCCACTATATATATCATCAATACAAGTTTTGATTTTAGAAATAATTCACTAACGAGGGGAGAAATTAAGCAATAAGCATAACCTCCTAGCAATTCCAGATCTACTCAATTTTCATTCAGTGGGGGTTTAGCCGTTTAGGTACTTGGCGGGGAGATGAGTCCCCAATATATGTTGATAGGCAAACATTGACCCAAAACAGCACTATGCCACTATATATACCATCAAAATGAGAACTGGTGCTTCTATTAACAAGTAATTTACCCGGCAACGCATATTACAATCCAACTCGATGAAAAAGACTTGCAACAAGATCAATGGGAAAAATTCATATGGGCACCGAGAACAAAAGATGAGGTCGATTCCTCGAACAATCTACAGAGCCCGAAAACAAAACACGATTACAAGAGAAATACACAGGCACTTGTTAACGCAGCCATCTCTAGAATTACGTCCCTTCAATTCAACCCTTTCCTGCATTAATTGCCGCCTGCACAAATTCCTCACAGCTCGAAACACCTCCGGATAGAACATCCCCCAGAACCCCGACTACATCGAACGCCTCCTGCAAATCTCCGGCCGAGTTTATGTCATCTAACCACGAAAGCAGGTCTTTGGAGAATCCAACCATCTCCCTCACGTTAAGAAGCCGCTCCTTCATTTCCACTTCCCACTGTTCTAAGCCGCCCTCTTGTTCCCCTTGCGAAGGCTGCATAGATGGGGAGGCAGAGGGGGCTGCCTCTTCCACGAGCGTTGTAGGGGCCGTCGATGCAGACCCTCCAATAGCCGGTTTTCGGCCCTTGAAGAACTGTTGTAGCTGCTCAATCAGGCCAGTATAGACCAGCATTGGCTGAATGACCGAGAGCAAATCATTGGAAGAACTGCCCACTGTTTCTGGTCGGGTTAGGGAGATCTGGGCTGCGGATCCACGTGGCGGATTGGATCTGCTGTGACTGTGTTGCATGTGAGCATGGTATATACCGCGCTGGAGGAATGCGCGGCGATGCTGGACCCATGAATCGTAGGATTCGGAGAGAAGTGAGTTCACCATCATGTACTGAACGCTCTCCTCAGATCCGGCAGAAGGCTGAAGTCCAGGTGATGAGGGAGGCCGATTTTCTGATGTGGCAGACGAGATATATGTGGAGACTGTCCTCGCCATTGTGCTGCGCTGTGAAGGACTTCCTTGATCTAGCAGGTGTCGTGCCATCTGTACCATGAAAGGCAGAAACTTTGAGTTGCTCTCTTTTCCACCACCTTTGCTGTCGACACTGAATGATGCTCCTGTTGCAAAGCGTGCAAGCATCTGCAGATAAACGGGCAAAAGGTTATCCACGTTCTTTGGAAGTCAAGTGAGATGAATGCAATTTGGATAGAAGATTACATACCAGAACAATGTCATACATCAACAGTCGAAGGTGGCTCCCACCGGCACGGCCAAGAGCATTGAGATTATCCCAGTACTGTTCCACATAACGCACGTATTGGGTCAGAGGTACGGAAGGACCTCTAACAGGAAACAGGGCATTGCAGAGCGTCTCGTTGTTCCTGAGGGTAGCGCCCTCCCACTCTTTCTTAGGATTCTTGAGAGCAGCATCAGCTCTTTTAGCTTCCTGGTGGCACTGGAAGTGAATCATGTTGAAGTGGCTAACGGTAGTGTATACACATTCGCCACGAGCACTTCCTGATGTGCCCACTCCAAGGTTGACACGCTTGCTGTACGAGTACACACCCAGAAGATCATTTGGCCTCAGACGATATCCTTCCCTGCACACCATGCATGCCAAACCATCTTCCTCCTCCTCTACATCATCTAGACCTTCAAGTTTTGGTTGAGAAACGACAATGCGCTCACCTCCATCAGACGAAAATTCCTGTCTCATTCCAAGTCCCTAAAATCAAAAGTGAAATTAATCTTCGTTACTACACAATGTGTCAGCTAAGACATGCAAGAACAAATAAAAAGGAGGAAGAGGGAATTGCAGAACGTTTGAATGCAGGCAGCCATAAACTATAATAATAGCAGTAGTAGTCGTAATATAATAATAAAGCAAAACTATGATTCACCTGGAGAAGCTCTTCTCTTCTTCTCAAAGCACGACGTCGCATCTCATCTCTTGTTGCATTCCGCAACTTGCAGACTTTGTCCCCTAAAAATCCATCTCCATTTCCCTCCTTGTCAGAAAGTGTATCAAGTAAATTTTCAGCCCTTGCTCCAATTTCATTTTCTCCTGGAACACCTTCCAGTGCATGAAGCAAAGGTAAAATTCCCCCTTCATCGATGCATCTTTGAGTATTTAGGTGGCCCATTGACAGTCCCCTCAACATGGACAGGATAAGGGGCACTGATGACAATTTTAATCCCACTGCCCACTCATCAGTTGATCTATAACCAGGTTGACCAGCTACTGCAAAAGTCTCCCTTAGATAATTAACTGCAATGCCAGTAATTCCCTTTTCCAAGATGATATCCTTCAATCTTTCACCACAGGAGCTTGTTTTCAATGATTCAGATAGCCTGACAAAGTTCTCCACTGCAAACCTCTGCTTCACAGGTTGTTGAGCAATGCCTTCATTGTTGGGGCTGTCTTCATATTGTTTCTGAAGGCGGTCAAACTCACCCCAATTTTGCAAAAACGGATCAAAATGCTGGACAAGAGCTTCCATTGCTGCAGGCTCACCATAAGTCAAGTAAGGCAATATTCTCGCAACCATCTCAGTGTTCCTCTGCTGTTTATTTGATTTCTTTGAACCTGAAGGGTGGCTGAGTCTTTCTAAAAACATGAGAACAATTTTCTTCGCCTGTTCACCTGCCCCAGCTTCTTCAATGGACACAGTAAGACCACTCTGGGAGATGCCAATATTGTCACTTGCATTTGCTTCCAAAGTAAGAGATTCAACAATCAAAAGAATGCCCTCAGCAGGCTCCATGGCATCAACTGAGAAGGCCCGTCTTGCAGTTTCAAGAAGCAAGCCTAAAGCTCCCAACCTTAATAAGGCCCGTCTGTTTTCTCTTATTTTGCAGCAATGCCCAAGAAGATTTAGCACTGCAATCAACTGCTCATGATTTGTCTTCAGATCCTCACGCAAATGCTGCAAAATCAGATCAAGATGCGTAAATCCAAGAACAAATAAACATAACCATTAAAACAAGTTAAAAAGAATGGACTGATTCCCTTCAAAGAATCAACCACCAAAGTGAGAACCCAATACATCATCACTAAGAAGTATTCATGCACAACAGTAAAGTTGCATAAAAAATAAAGATGTTCCTACTTAGAACTCAAATACTCAACTTTAAGCCAAGCAAGAAGATTTAGGGTTCATGATTAGAAGACTGCATGAATTATATTCTGTTATTAGTTGCCCCATTAAAACTGAGGGTTTGTATGTCCTTTGGTGATGCTGATAGTTATGGTCAGGTCGGCAATGTAATCAAGAAACCATAAAAGCTATTCATGACCAAAACTTCATGCAGGTAAATGAAAACAGTAAGGTACTTCAAAAAATTTTGAGCAGTGTATCATTCTGGGACTTAAGATTTCAGAGGTATTTCAACTTTGGGAGAAAAAAAACAACTTAAATTAATCAACCAAAAACTCACAAGCATGGACGAAATACAAAATCCAACAATGATAAATACCTTAATTACATCCAATATTATCTCTAGACCCTCGTACTCTCTGACAGCACCAGCTATTGCGAACTCAACCTCCGGATCTTGGGACTCTTCTCTATCCTCTTCCAATTCTTTAATCATGGGTTCAGTAGCCTCCCCATCTAGTCCCTGTTATTAATAATCATAACCAGCAATGAATGTCTAAAAAAAGAGAGCGCAAAGAGAAGATAACTTATCATCCAAGTAAGCTATTAATACAAATTCATTTCTAACATTCAAGAATCACATGGCAGGTTAAAATCGATTTGACTGTGTAATAGAAGGCTAGTGAAGACATCATGTGCAATCAGAAGCACTAGACAGGAAACTAAAGCACACGAGCCAACAACCTACCATGTCAGAAGAATGTGAGAGGTAAGGCAAAAGATATGAAATATCATACACGAACTAACCAGTAACCAAACTGGAACAGACAAAAGAAGAGGTCATGTAGTATACTGTCATATTGATAGCATGAGACGGTGCTAGCAGACTAGCAGCAGAAACAATTGACAATACACTGACGCAACATTGTGATAGAGCTAAATGTTGGTAATTACACAGAACACAATTCTCAGGGAACCAAGGGAGAAAATCCCAGGGCCAAAATCCACTAAGCCTTCAGCAGAGTAATCAAATCTCTGGACTAAGAGAATAGCATGACCATTTGCAGCAACCCCCAGGCTTATTTATATGCTAATTATGCAGAAGTTGCGGCCAGGTAACTTTAGCATTCTATCCTCATAACCAAATCGTAGAATTCACAGATGATTCACTTACCCCCTGGCTGAAATCTCTACCCAAATACACAAGTATGAGTATGCTACCCCATATAATATCCAAATGTATGTAATCAAATGCCCTGATGAAAGTTGCAAACTTTCCCCTTTAGTGTTTATGGAATATAAAAAACCAATTCCGGTTTACTACAGAAAAATTGCTCAACCAAGATAATTTCATGCATCACATAAATCCGAATACAACAGCAACAACAAGGGAGTATTTGGAATAACTGTTTGAAGAATACTAACCTGAAGTCGATATGTCACTATCATGGGAGGACAATCTCGTACAGCAGGAGCAGCCACAGATGACAAGATATTTGCATTAGCTACAGTTTTTGATGCATGGCTGGACTTTTTCCAAACTTGCTCATAGACAAGAGCTACACTTAGGTCAAGTGAGATGATGTTTCCAGCAACCAGTAATTCCATTCCATAGTCGTCTTCGACGAGGCCTAACATATCCAGTTGGAGGCAAATCTTGTTCTTAACATCACGCATAAGTGGACCAATCTCAGCAGTAGAATAGGGATTTTTTGTCATTGATCCCCGGATAAACTCTTCTTGAGTGTGGGCTTTGTTTAATACAAGGAGGTAAACAGACTCCGGCTTGGATGGGCAGATCAAATTGCAAAGTTGCTCAAAAATAAACTGCAATTCAAACATAAAGAACTTGAGTTACAAAAAGAATTGAACAAGAAAACTGGGGCAAGTCCACGTCAGACCAGTTGAAAGAGGTAAAAATGTGTTCTACATTCTTTCATCATTTGATGAAAGAATGTGATTATTGAATGAGGTCCTAGACCCTGCTAGGAGCGGGATAAACTTTGTTGTTGTTGCTGTATTATTTCATCATTTGATTATTGCTTTTATGTTTATTTGGATGTTTTCTTTTGTTTCAAGTGGGTCAATCCGGAGAAAAAGCAGGACCCAAGAATGGCAGTGGAGGAAGGGATATCAAACAGAAAAACAAAATGTGGAGACCGAGAGCAGCAATAAGCCAGTACGGCCAGCGCATACTTACCAAAGAAGCTTGCCCCTTCTTCTCATCTGCATGAATTCGCAGACCATGGATGCAGGCTCGTATGAACTGCCGTTTGTTTTCACTGCTCTCTTGCAAAAGACTGTCCAAGAGATCTTTCAGAAGTCGATAACAATCACTTATCAACTTTGTCTTTTGAACCACCAAACCTCGGATGACAATGATTGCCTCAAGAACTTCAGAGAGGAGGTTGTCACGCATAAACCTAAAAGAAAATTCGTCAAATCAAAGCCAAAAAGAATTCACTTAGATAGCTAGGGGATCCATTGTTCCATACCTTGCTCTAATATTAGGAACCTCCAAAAATTTTCCAAGTAGCTCAATTAATTTGTGCAGGATAAATCCCTGAGAGATATCAATATGCAAGCTCCTCTCGTGAGATTCAATGTTGCTCACTTCTTGCGTAATTAATTTGCAAATAGTGGTTACACATCCCCTCACAGTGAGAAAGAGGCGAGCATCTTCCGAGTCTATCATCTTGAATAATAGTTCAAAGTACTCTACTGCACTTTCTGCGGCACCAAGAGTGGCAGGCAACCATGTCATCAGTAGATTCAACAAGCGGTATCGTCTTGATGAACTCTGTGCGCAAAGCAAGTTGATCAACATGCAGATCTCTGACCTTATCGATTGAGAACAGGCACTAAGTATGAGGCCTGAAACCCATGATCCTAGCTCAAAAGATGACAGGTCACTCTTGGACGTCCTAGAGGTGCGTCGCTTCCATCTAAGAGCATACTTCAGTACTAGATAGTCATGCCTTTGAGTGCGTGACCTCTGTCCAGCACCTCTAACTGCCTGAGATACTTTGTACTGCCTCCGGACGAAATCAATATATGATGCTCCCTTCTCCCACTCAGAATAGCTTAGCAACTGAATATCATGAGATTTTTGTGAGCCATCCCAGTTCCTTTCTGACTCTGGTGTAGACTTACTCCCACTTACAAGGCTTCCAAAGGAATTAGGAGTATTTGCACCATTTTCCTCCCTTGATGATTGTACTGTGTTTGACTTTCCAACCGTTTCTTTGTCTGCAGTGTCAGGTTTTGGGGGTGTACATGCCTGAGATACAATCCTTAAGCAGGGAAGGATGACTTGCTCAGATATAGCAGGGTGATTAGTACCTAATTTAATGGACGTAAATAACAACTGGAAGACAACACGTAATCTCGACTCCCAAAATTCATCAGTCAAAGAGCACACCTCAGATAGTAACAGCATTTCTTCACGAGTAGCAACAGATATATCCATAGATCGATGATGTTCAAGGCAGTACATAACTTTTCTCTGTATCAAATTATTCAACTCTGAAACAGCATTCACATCACCCTCAGAGAATGCAGAAAGCACAGACCTTGCTTGCACATGAGCTGATCTTGGACCTTGATGAATGTTGTTCTCAAATAATTCAGTTAAAATGCCAGCTGTCACCAGCTGTTTCTTAGAGCTAGGGTGCCTTGACAACACCTGTAGTATTTCAAGGGATTGGGTCACAAAGGTGGTAGCGCAACCATAGCAGCTGTTGGGTGATCTGGACACCATAAACCTTGAAGGTGCCCTTGTATTATCAGCATTCTTCTGATATAAATAATTCATCAGAACACGACGAAGCCCTTGTAGTGTTTGAACACTTTTGCTCACAGAGTCGAACGCTGCTTTGCACTTCTCACCATAGAGCACACCAAGCAGAGCTATCTTACGACTTATTTTGCATGAAGGACCAGGCAACGAGACCATCATCTGTTGAACTGAATCCTTCTGTTGGGAATCCATTTCATTCTCACCAATACTGGATACAATTTTAAGCAAGGGCTTCTTAAAACCCAAAAGCTGTTGATACCGCCTGTGAGCATTTTCTGATTCAGTTTCAATAGCTGCCAAACCCTTTTTCATGTCATCGTCGTTCTCCATACTATCAAAAATAAAACTAGGTTTGGCCATGAAATTAAACTCAAATCGCCCATACTTGCTATATCCACATTCATTGCACAAAAAGGAGTCCAGATTCTCATAATTAATGTTTCGGCATTGTCTGCATTGATATGCATTCTCATGGCAATTGCTGCAAATTCCATGCCTATCAGTCACAGGCCTGCTGCATCTTGGGCATTGCAGAGGTTCCATTGATGAAGCCTGAAGATTTTCATAGAATGAATCAAGTTCTATCATAAAATTGCAAGCAGTTATTGGAATTGGGAAATCTACTTTCAGCTCAGGCAGATTAAATGCAAGGTGACAACTTTTTGCACGCTTCCACAAAGACCAACTATTTTTCAGCTCTGACAAATCGGCCACGGGTCTGTTGTTGTAATATAGATTCAAGACTTTAACAGATTTAGCTTTTCGAGCATCATGAACATTCATTGTCACCGACTGAATGGTATAACTCCCAGTGCATTTCACTATGATGCGGTTATCAGTGAACTTTGTTTCTGATTTCAAACTCTCCAGCTTCATCCTGCTGTATGAA
Source organism: Persicaria maculosa (assembly GCA_963922045.1). Classification (NCBI taxonomy): domain Eukaryota; kingdom Viridiplantae; phylum Streptophyta; class Magnoliopsida; order Caryophyllales; family Polygonaceae; genus Persicaria; species Persicaria maculosa. The sequence continues at coordinate 20,993,483 of OY998253.1, read as the reverse complement.
ACCTCAGGGCAGCTACAGGCAACACAGGGCTCACTCTCAAGATAGTATCCATCAAACTCCACAAGACTGCTGAGAGTGCTGTATATACGGGAATTAGGATGATTAGCCAGTAGTTCATTCTGCATGTGAAGTGTCTCAGAAATGGACTGGATCACATTAGGGGTCAAGCAACGGTCTAGAAGTTCAGCACTCTGTTGTTTGCCACTGGCATCAGGAGCTTTCCCTAGCAATAAAGTCAACAAATCTGTATACTCTATGATGTTCTGTCCATAGGATGGCAAGCTCTTAAACTTTTGCAAGAGTGTTGTCAACAAAGTTTCTTTAAATAGTTGTTTTCCGTGGTGCCAAATGCCATAGAGAACATTTTTAGCTTCAGAACGTACCACATTTGTACCCCAGTCAAGAAGGAAGCAATCAATAAATTGTACAAGGATTTCACCACCCTTTCCAGCAAAGACATCAACTGCTGCCTCCATATCCAAACAGGACTTGTCTGAACCACTATCTGTTCCTTCATCACCCTTCTTTTTCTTTTTTGATTCCTGGGAAGCTCCAACAGATTTGATTGAACTGGCTCCAGCATCCCCTGCTTCGGTTTTCTGGGATGTATGACTCATTTCCCTTCCTGTATAGAATGCCAAATTCAGCAGTTTAAGAGTTTGAATAACAGACTCTTCACCAAGAAAAAATATCCAATTCACCAACAAGGGCAACACATCTCCATGCCTCAAGCAATACTTCTGCCAATTTCTAGGACGAGCTGCAGCAACATCAGCCATAGTCGACAGACACTTGACAATCTTAACACTTCTCTCATATGAGACAGGATTCTGGAAACCACCAGCCTTGGTCACATGTTTACGGAGGCTCTTGAGCTCAGTAGAAAACTGCCAAGCGTCTCTAACACTGTAATAGTGAGACTTGCTGCCACATAGATGCAGAAAAAGCCTTCTTGCGCACCTTCGAACAAATGCTGTGTTAGGATTATTGATATAACTGCAAAGCACATCCTGATACCCCTCTAATTTCAAATCTTTACTAGATGATATCTTATAAACCTTCTCTTTCTCGCCACTCTTATCATGCTTTTCAGGACGTACCAAACTGTACACCAAACGGAAGGTATTCTCCAAAAGCAGCCTATGGTAGTCGGCAAATATGTCTGACCGATGGGCTTTTGCATATGAATCAGAGAAAAATGGAGAAAAATTGCCCGCTGGCAGCTCTCTACGAACCATGAGTAAAGCTCCGCATCCAGAACCAGGGTGCACACTGTTTGAACTGTCAAAATTATCAGATGGAGATTTAAAATTTTGAACAAGCTGCTGCAAAATATCCATCAGATAATTGACAAAAGACTGCTGTCTAAGCGTATTGCAGGCTCGAAGCAGCTGGGATGCAAAGTCATTCTTTTCCTGATCAGCCAGAGAGGATGTGGTGCTAACTGCGGCAGAGGAAGAAATCTGGCTGTAGCTTTTCTCATGGACATCGGAAGAACCACCAGACTTGAGAGCAGAGGCATCATGACCAGGTTGGTGCCAATTTCTCAACATTAATGTGAAAAACATAAAGACGAGAATGGTGACTTCACCAAAAGAAGAACGACTTTTAGCCACAAATGGTTTGCTTAGCTCAATCTCATCAAGAAACCACCTTATCAGTTTTTCCAGATCCAGGCTTTCAGGTTTGCAACAATCAACAAAAGGCCCCCCAACAGCAGATGACAATCTATAGAAGAGTTGCATGATAGGAATAGCACGAACCCCAGAGGTCGTATTCATCCATCCTTTGAGCTGTTCGAGAAGCTCAGAAAGAATCAAAGAATTCACAGCTCGTTTTGAAGCAGAAATTGAAACAGGGTCAGCAGTTGAAGTAGAGAACTCTTCCAACTCATTTGGTTCCAATAAATGGATAGATGGAGTAGACCCCTGCATATTAACATCTGGTGGTACCTGCAGAATGTTTGCATCATTCAATTCGTCAGGCGGGAAATGAATTTCACCCCCGTCTCCACCTAATGTTTCCATTTCAATTGGAATAGCTGTCATAGGGTGCTCTCTGGAATGGGGCTGAGGCAGCCTGTCTGCATCTAGAACTTCATAGCATGTCTCACAAAGATCAAAATCAGGGCAAACAGTACAATGCCATCTCCGCCTTTGTATAGGAACCGTCGAGCAGCCATCACAACAGTATTGAACTGAAGATGTGATAGAATCTTCTTCTATCATGACCTGGGCGTTTCCCCTGGTAGCACTTGTAATGTCAGCTTGCGCAGAGGCAGGCGTAGCATGATCTGAGATATCATCACTTGCTAACATTGTTTGCTTTGGAAATGGAACCTGGAGCAACCTTGAAGATATAGCCAGACTGCAAATTTATGCAGGAAAGAAAAAGTGGTCAATAATAGGAACCCAAATAATAGTCGTACTGATCCAACATGAAAAAAAGGAAAATTCAGCACCTGCTAGCAGTCTGAACAGCTTCATTTGGATTGGACAAAAGTTTTCTGAAATATTCGACTGCCGGTGAAACCGTTTGTCCACCAGCATCCCTTCCAAGTGAAGCCAAACATTCCGCATAACAATAAATAAGATCCACAGAAGACATAACAATATTGTTAATCGTCTGAGTGTCAAGTGGTTCTATCTCCAAAATTCCACACAAAACTTGCATGAGTCCATCCACCACTTGAGATCCTAGAAATGCACACTAAACAAGTTAATGGTTGAATTGAAATCAATAAGACATGTCATTTGAAGCATGAAATATAGTAGAGAAAAGATAAAACAAGTAGCATTGCATGTCAAATCCTAACAAGCTTTAAAATGCTCAACATTTAGTCATGTGGCTTATAACCAGCACATCAGTTTTAACTAAATGCAACTTTTGAAAATAATTAAAAATATCACTTAACAATTCACCAAGGGCTTGGTACTACCATTCATCTCAATAAATGAAGCAAGGTTTGTCCGACGATGCAAAGCAATCTTTGTGACAGCATGCATTTGTGCAGTGAACTCTGCAATTATCCACCGCGCAGCGGAAGTACCAGATGCCAAACTCGATAGCAGTAAAGTTGTTGAGTTCACCACACCAAGAAGGCGCATGCTATCTTTTACCTACAAAAGAAAGTTAGAATTGGTGAATATGATAAGAAGACATGCTTATATAGCCTAATAAATATGTGTGTACAGAAAAACAAGAAACAAGATGATAAGCATAAAAATGAACTACATACCTGGTAATATATTTCTTTCTTGGGAAATGCCGCCTGCAGAACTCGACATGCAGAAGCCTTTAACAAGGGCTCTCTATCACTTTCAAAAATTGTTTCAAGCAACTCCTTGCATCTAAGTTTGCACAAATCTGGTTTTGAATCCTCAATCCTTGAAAAGCCATGTGATTTACGCATCAAATAGAGAACAGAAAGAAGTTTGAGGCCATCAGCGACTACTTGTTCCTGGATGGAGGCAGACTGCAGGGAGTTAACCTTCCTAGATCCTCCAACCCAAGAGTTTGATCCAAGGACACGGGCTTCTAAGTCCAACACAGCATCCATTTTCTCTTTCCAACCAAATTCATCTTTAGGGCGACCATAAACCTCCAAAGAATCGATTCTAGGCAAGGATGAGCCACTAAAAGTTGGCCCAACTGAGATTACAAACTCTTCATCAGCAAGAAGAGATTCAGCAACAGTGAATGGAATGTCATACCAGCACCTCATTCCTTCATCTAATTTAATCACTCTCTGGAATATGCTAATCTCAGAAGGTATATGATTGGCTGACAAATTTCCAACATGTAAACGAATACCAACCATCACTATCTCGGGATTTGAATTTGATACAGTTATCTGCAAACAATAAAAAAGAGAACACACGTCAGGGTACAAGCATTACGAATATGTTTTTTATTTATCAGATATACACAATAAAGAGAAGGGGTGGGAAGACAGCAAGAGCAAAAAATATCTACCAAGTTGCAATGAACACTGAAGTCCAATTGCTACTAGCTTATTAACCAGCTGAATAACATCATACACCAAGAACTCTTGGTTAAAAAAATGCATAAAATTAATGAAAAGTTTTAACATGACAGCATCATGACTGTACCCAAATTCCAGAAGGTGATAAATTTAAATCTACAAACACAATAAAGAGAAGGGGTGGGAACAGAGGCACAGCATACAACATCTACCAAGGTTCAATGAACACAGAGGACCAAATTGCTACTAGATTATTAACCAGCTGAATAACATCCTACACCAAGCACTCTTGGTTAAAAAAAATGTATAACATTAATGAAAAGTTCAACTCCAAAGAGCAAATATACTAACTCAGCAAAGCAACAATTTCATGGACATTAGCTGTTAAGTTTATAATGACCCCGCATAAACGACAATAAGTTGATTCAAACTTCTTGATAAAGATCATTTCCAGAGTGCCTCTTAGTAAATTGTGTAAAACCAATGTATCATGCATTTCATTGTACTGAAAGAAAGCTCACAAAGCCCATCAAGCTAGAATTCATACAGTGGAGCGTCAAATTTTACGGATCAATTTTTTATTTTCCTCATGGAGCTCCAAGGTAACTAAAGTGAGCACATACTATTTATTTCACCCAGAAGCTTGTGTATAGTGTACAAGGACAGTCAAGGTACAAGTACATAATCAAATAAAGGCTATGTTCAACATGAGATGGCCTAATCAAATAAAAGCGAGCATACGCTATTTATTTCACTCAGAAGCATGTGTATAGTGTACAAAATCTCATAAATGACCAGACATGAGCTTCAGACATGAATCAAAAGACTGGCATCAAATGAACATGACAAGTACCAGCTTATAGATGTATAGACACTTCCATAAAAGCAACACTCCTCTGAATACAAGGTAGAAGTTTCTCAGAATCGTAAGTCACAGCATGCACAAAAAAGATACAAGAACATAATCAAATAAAGACTATGTTCAGCATAGCTTTTTTTTTTCAGCGTCAGCATTTTCAGATCTTATTTTTATCTTCCCATGAAGAGGAGGGGGGAAGCTTAAGGCGGAAAAAGGCTAAATGTTAATCTTAAGCTGCTATAATTTTGAAACTTCCTTATCAACTTGTTGCCCAAACAAGGCCTAAGACAATAGCCTCTAATAAAACATTAAAACAGTAGTTGAATGCAAGCTTTATAGATGAATTGTAATAAAATTCGTACAAGGAAATTAGTCTAGACAATGTAAAAATATGTAGATATTTGAAGTGACAAGCTAATACTACTGTCATACCTTGAATCCAGCCGGGCTGGCACCTTCGAGATACCCATCCTCTGATGCCAAGCTTTGCTTAGCTCCTTCTGAATCACCATTACGGATAGCATCACCACTTAGCTTAACTTCAGAAGTTATGCAGACAGTTTTCTCAAAGAAATCAAGAGGAAATTCAGGATTTAAACTGGAGTATGCTTTATTGCTAAGAATATTTGAGCCCAGCTTTTTAACTTTTTCAGCAGCAGCAGCATTTGATACAGCATCCCCTCCAGCTTGAAAGTGTGAAAATATCTGAAGGCTACCATCATCATGGAGTACAAGAACATGGAATTTCTCTTTGGAGATTGGTTTATAAGCTGTAACCCCAACCACAGGAGAGTTTGAACCAACAGTGTGCCTAATATTCTGCGCCAGTATCTCGTGGGTGCCCATAGACAAGGCAACAGCAGCATTTGGCTTCATACTTGAAAAGCACACAAATAAGCCACTACCAGGAGACATTTCTCTCCAATGATGCAGGGCAGCTGGTCGCAACTTGCCATCTTGATCATCTTCATATATTGCAGACACCTCACTTAAAGATGTAGCATCAGGGTTTAACCGGCCAATCAAGTTTGTCCCATCTTGATAGGAGACAAAAAATAATTTAAATGTAGAAGAATAATACACAGACAAGCCCTTTGCATGCACAGGTTTACCATGAACAAGGATTTCTTCCTTCAGCTCTTTCATTCCAACATCCCCTTCCATTGACAACTCAAATTTATATAAAGTTCCATGCTCAGAAAGCACAACTACTAAAATCCTTCCTTGGGATAATACAGAAGCTGTTGCATCCAGAATCGTGTCACCAGCCAACGTAAAATAGTGCAGGGGACTGATGTTATCCTGAGACAAATCATAAATCTTGACAAACTTATTTGTAACAACCATAAGCTGTACTTGAGATCCAGGAAGCCACTCAATTCGTCTAATATAAGCACCTTGTAGAGCAAGCTCAATGGGTAGGCGATCAGTCACCTCACCCCTAGGACTCAAAGTGAAAACCTGGCAATCCTCCAGACCAGCAACAGCAAGATAATTCTCAACCAATGGGTTGAAAAGAAGATGGACGATTTCAAAGCGAACAATATTCTTAGAGAGAGGCTTTACATTGGTTTTATCTGCAGTCACAGGAGCAATGTTGGCTTGCCCAATCATCTGTCCAACATCAACAATGGCAACCTTGTCACCCTCTCCCACGGCAAGTCTTCCTCGGCTACTGACACTGAGTAAAGATTTGACAAAAGAACCACTAGTGAGAATGGATTTAAGTTCCTTCGCATTTGGATAATCTGCCTTTATCTTTAGATCTAATGATCCACTTTTATAGGCCTTCTTCAGCTGCAGGAGATCAGAACCAAAAGCAAGCACCTTATCCTCCCCAATCAATAGATCTTTATCCCTCGGCAAGTCACCAAATTGTCTTCTGCCAGCAACAGAAGGCAACAACAAGGAGCATAATTTTAGCACCTGACCCTCTATATCCAGTTCTTCATAAAGCAGAGGAACCCCATTTTGAACATCTCTTGGGACAGATAATCTCACAGAATTGTCAAAATCTGTGAAGATATCCTCATCTGCATCAGAGTCACTGTCCGGAAGTCGATCCCCATCCTCTGCAAAAGGCAGAAGCGACTGGAAGTTTCCTGTATTTTTAACAGGTACAGAGGTATTAGTGTTACTACCAGTAAACTTCCTAGGCTTCAAACACTGACAAGTGCTCCCTCTAACACCCCCAGCTCCACAGTCGCAGAAAAAACGGCTAGAGCGTGAGTACACAACACGATGACCACGGTGACAAACTTTTGCACAGACAGAGCAGCAACCTTTAGACACAGTCAGATCACATGTATAACAGAAATACCAGTGCTGCTCCATGAAATTGCTGCCACTAGAGGTGAAACTGCAAACTTTTGAAGCAAGGGCCCGTTCACTATTTGCTTCCTCTTCCTCATCCTTGTCTATGCTACCTACATCACCATCAGAAGTGCCATCATCCTCATCTTCATCTATGGACATAGCATCACAGTCAAAACTTGCAGTTTTCCCCTCTTGATTAGCAGCAAGAACCAATGTTTCAGAATTTTTCCTCGAACCAAGTGGCAAAGCAGCAGCAGAACCCAATCCACTATTACTACCAGAAAATGATTTTCCAGAACTTTTTGGTAGTAATTTTTTGGATGACCCACAGTCACCCAAGATGGTTTCAAGAAAGCTAAACAGAAACTTCAAACCTTGAAGCTGATGTTCTTTACCTTCCAGCTTCTCCATCAACATCACAACACTTCGCAATAGAGTTTGCATTGAATCCTCATCTCTTAGAAGTTGAACCATGAAACTAAAATAAGATTTTGATATATGAATATCATGTGATTGAAATGCAGTCTCTAGTGAAAGCATCAAAGCACGGAGAACATGTCTAAGTAATTCCTTTGACACAGAGTCTGAATCAGCCACTAGACACAAAACAAAGTTCATAGTTGATTCTCTGAGACTGGCTGAATCTTTTGTACAAAGTTGTCCAGGAGAATCATCATTGATAGAACCCAACAGTCTTGACTCCAGCCAATTGGAGAGGTAAGGTAAATCCATATCAAGGAATTTCTTCTGTATGCCCTGTTTCAAGTTAGTGCAAGTATCCTCTAGCAAAAGGTCGGTAAGGAAGTTGAAAACCTTCACATTCACTAACTCTGAACGACAGTTATCGAGTGAACTAATCATAACCAGCAAGTCACCACGCTGAGGTTCATAGAGATCAAGAACTTGTTGAGAAATATGTTCAGTGCCAACATAGAACTTGAAAATAACAGCCTTCAAAGGGTCATTTTTTAGACTGCTCATAATATCAACAGTTTTACAAATCAGTTTATCTACCTTACCAGGACTACCAGTTTTTCCAAGAGTGGTTTCGTGAAGAAATCCTTCTGTATGCTTCATTAGGAACAATATGCTATAATCTGGACCATCTAGACCAGTTGCAAGGCTATGATAGATATCTTCACATTTCTTCCCGAGGCTTTCTAAGACCCTATCATACTTTATCATCATCACTGAATTAAGAATCTGATGAAGCACCTCGGTCTCCAAAACAATACCACCCCTTGTGCCACAGATCTTAAGAATCAGATCAATAAGGCAAATTATCCCTCTGATACTAAGTATACAAGAAACCAGAGCTCCACTGCAAGTTTGAAGGTGAGAAGGGAAACCATGAAGCAAGCATTCTAAAAGGGAAGAAGACAATGTGCCTGAAGCTCTCTTGCTTATTATTCCATCCAACTTCGAAAAGATACTAAAAATAGACTCCAGCTGATGCTTATTGCCAGAAGTCTCAATGATTTCATCCTTCATGCACTCTTCAAATTCTGTATGTTTGAGAAGCAGAACTGGAACTGAAGTATCAAGTTGCAGCTGGCTCCCATCAAGAGAATGCAAGAAAGCTTTTTGATAAGCTTCTGTATACTTAACCAGCAATGAGGCTGATATTTGAAGTATCAGAGGAATTTGACTCGTCTCCAGTATTCTACAAGCCATGGTTTCCCCAAGGGAAATAAACTCTACATCCCTAGATGAGTTTTCTGCCCAAACCAAGTCAACTCCAAGCAATTCATTCTTGATACAGTATTTCGAGAAACCAACATGAAGCAGGGATAAGATGAGAGACAGCCATTGACCATTCCTCATGAGGTCCCATCCAAGCTCCTCGGTGTTCTCAAACAAAACCCTGTCATGCAAACGTTGAAGCAAAGAAAGACCTGAAGAAGAGAGATCAATCTGCTGACTGATGTCAGCATAATGGCCAAGAAACAAGTGACTGAAGTGAATAAAGAACTCCATGTCTGCCATCTCAAGAGAATGATCATGGGCAAAACCAGGTAGCATATGCCCCAATGTCAAGCCCCTGCCTGGAATATCCCAGCAAAGCAGAAGTATATACCTTTCTATTATAAGGTCTTCAACATTCACAGGCTTCTTACCATTCCACAGCCCTAAAATATGTGAAAATGTAGTACACATGGCATTCCAGCTCAAAGACAAAGAGTGATTTGTTGCATCTGCCCTCCCAACTGAAACAGGTAGGGGTGCAAAATCAATAAGCTGATCAAGCAAGCTGCTGATTATCTCTTCTTTAATGCCCAAATCAGAGGCATATTCAGCTGCTAGTGATACCCATGAACAAGAGCTAACATAGCTATGAGATAGGGATCCAACAAGCTCCAATCTGCTTAACTTGGATTTGAAATCCACCAGCAACGTTGTTGGGCAAGCATATGAATAGAACATCATATGTCGAAGAATGACAACCAACCGTGACACTAACATAGCCCAGCAGGATAGCTGAGTGCCACTCAAAGTGGCAGAATGCAGATCTAATTCATTCAGGGAAGAAAATACTAGGTCTGCTAATGTCACCTTTTCATCTTGAGAAGATAAGTGAAATGCCACGAGGAGAATCTCAATATGAAGCATAGAAGGAAGAGACCAAAGAAATTCCTTGACAGTGTTGCAATTTAAGGAAACAGAATTCCCCTTCTCAACAATGAATTGCACAAACTCCTTATAAACTTTGCTCCTCAGTCGGACTCCAGCTGAACCCCTCCTACAAATAATTGCATGTGCAAGCAATGCCAATGTTTGCTCATTATAAACAAATATTCCATTCTCAACCTTCAGAATCTGCTGAACAAGATAGTCTTCCAATCCATCAGAAAATGCATGCATTGTAACAAGGCTATACAGTAGCTGAAAACAAATTTCATTTATTTGCTCAACCTTCTGCTCATGGATAGCTGCTCCACTGTCCACATCATCCAAATGGGAACCCCGGCAATTAAGTATATACAGCAGAAGATCAATGTGTTTTGAACTGAGATTACTACAGGCATCTTGATAAAGAGCAGAGCTCCATTCAGGAGATAGTATGCATGTTTTAACAAAGTTCAACAACTGCGTAGCTGCTTGACTTGGAATATTACAGGACGCAGAGACTGAAGTGGCAGCCAACGGAAGTGGCTCATATCCATCATTAGAAGCAGCAGACCTGCCACCCTCAGAAAAAAGATCCCCAAACAAAGCTTCATCTTCATGTGACACCGCATTTTCAGACTCGGACACACAAGCAGCTTTTGCACTAGAGGAACATAACCGCTCTAATTTAGGACGTAATTTCACTCCCTCTGAGTGAAGGAAAGAGATGAGGTTCATCAGACTGTCTAGCCACTTGATAGAAGGAGGAAAAACAATTTTCAATAGTTCCTCCTGTGTGTAATTCCTAGACAATGGAACAGTTAGAGAACCTGAGGAGACTTTCCTACCAGATGAGGCATCACTGACATGAAACTCAACTTTGCTCAATATCTGAATAGAGCCCAAACTTTTCCAAGACTGCACAGAAAACTGCTTCTTGAAATGCTCAAGGAGTTTCACAAAATATAAAACACAGCGAGGGAAGTAAACCAAGGGAACCTTGAAGCTTACTGCTGATTTGTTGTATTCCAAATTAATGGAAGCCAAATTACGTAATATAGAAGCAATTATACATGCCCAAATGTTTTGCACTATACCACCATCACAAGGAAGCAATTGGACAAGATTAAGAAACTCCTCCACGACAGTTAAAACAAGTCCCTCATAACCACCCTCGGCAGAAACTTGGCCGTTGACAAATTCAAGCACAGGTCTGAATAATCCAGGCACAATCTCTGCGAAAGAGGAAATACTTTGCAGTAATGCATCATCCAACTCAGCATAAGGGACAATTCTTGTAAGATTTCTCAGCAATGTCAGAACTTTTGAACACAAGGATAATCTCCTACTAAAACTCGACCCTGAAATCATCTCATCAAATGTTTCAGAGAGTGCAATAAGCCTTTTTCCACACAAAATAAGTCGGCATCTACATCCCAAATGAACAGTTGCATAATGCCTACAAAATGAGCCTAATCCCTCCAAGTCCTGGTTGAGAGCAGGTCCTACGGAATTTGGAGTAGGTCCATCAGTTAAGCAATCAGAACTCCACATCATAAGAAGCCTATCAACTGAGTGTGAATCATTTGAGCAGCAATCCCCTTCATGAAAAAGAAGTACAAGATTAATGGTGTGGACTACGAAACAATCAGACAAGCACCAAAAGATGTCTCAAGGTAGTTAGAGTAGGCAGTATTTACATACCATGGAAAAGGCATACAGAGTATTCCTCAATTTGGGGATGATCATGATTAAGTGCAACTGACTGCAAGAGGTTAGCAAGGGACTCCAATGAACTAGAATGGAATACATTTGGTTCATTATCCAATCCACCAAGTACGGCTGCCTCAATGACATGAAGCATATTATTCTGAAATTGACAGTCGAAACAAAAGAACACCACAAACTCAAAGATTAATATGCTAAACAATTGCAAATTTCTACTGTCTGGAACAAAAATATGCAAATAAGATTCGCATATAGGTAATAATGCACAGCATATAGACGTGCAACAATTATGCATGTTGAAACTGAAGTCTTGTAAATTGTATAATAATATAATCAAGCGAGTAAAATGACTTTTTAAGAGCAAAGCTTAGTTCTTTGTAGATTAGAAGGCTTTATCTTTTGACTGAAGAATAAGGTCTCTCAAAAGGGAGCTTATCAGATAGGACAAGAGAAGTAAATACATAATTTCCACAAGATGAATCAAACAGAACAAGATAGAAGTGATTCAATAACATTCTCACAATACAGCCAGGAACAAGATCCTATGAGAATGATATCTTGATATATAAGATCACATGATCATATAGAAATGTAACCTTAAAGAAAGTCTTATCAAAGTAAGACATTAAAATACTTTCTTAGGTTATTAAAGAGTGAGCTCTAGCAAGAATAATTTCTTAGGTTCTTCCAAAACAAGCTCTTTCGTAAGAAACCAAATGTTAACATGTACAAGATTCATATGAAAGTCAATGAATAAATTTTAAAATAGATAATTTTGCAGATTATAATCATCACCTAGCTCATATAGTCCAGCATCCTTCATTACTTTCAACACAATTTGCACAAAACTAAAAAACAAACTAGTATAAAAATAAAAACAAAAAGTTCATTCACTCTACAGCTGACTTCAGTGTTTAAAATAGCATTAATCTCTGGACCTACCAACACCTGCCTTGGCCAAGGCGCCTATGGAGTGGAAAGGCAGTCCAGAGGCGCTCGAGGTACACCATAGGCGCAAGGTGCGCTATAGCGTGCCTTTCACTGCTTTTTTTTCTGTAAAATTCGGATTTCATTGATTTATGCAGATCAATAACCTTCCATTTGTTTTAACAATAAGATCTTTTCATATCTTTATAGTTTTGGAAAATATATTTAAACAAATTTTGAAGATTTTATTTTATATATTTCATTCTTTATCCTTTCCCTTTCTTAAAAAATCTGTTCAGCCCTCCTCTATTCCTCCTACACATCTGATTCCTCCCTTCTTCACCCACACCTGCCATTCTACTTCTCTCCTAGGAGTTGCTTGTTGTTGAGAATGAAGATCTTAGTTCGGGACAGGTTGCTAGTGCTTAGGTGAGAACGAACAAAGATTTAATCTGCGATCAGGTAGAGGTCGGAAGGTAACGATGAGAACTTCGTTCCTTGTCTCAACATTAAGGAAGAAGAGGATGCAATTGACCTTGAAGATTTCGTTTGACCCACTTCCTATCCATCCACCAGTCCACCCAATCCACTTGAAGTCTTGCTTTTCTTTAATCTCTTATGTTTTAGACTTGCATTTAGTATCTACGATGCTTTAGACTTAGTTTTATTACAATATTAGGTTTTCAATTCGGTTTTATTTCATCATGAACATATATACTATTAAACTTGAAAGTAACAAAAGTTTAAAGTGTTTTTACATAGATTTATGGAAAAGTGATTGTCTTTGCCTCTAAAGCGCACTAGAGCGCTAGCCTAGTCCCATCGTTTTTCATCGCCTCTAGCTATTTTAAGCACTGGCCAACATTTTTGAGAATTTTCTTCACAGATATATTGGTGTAACCACTTTGCTTTCTTGAAAAACTCACCATCTGATATTCAATCAATCAAATAACGCTATTATAAAGTTATATTCTAGCTATTAATCCAAGAATCTAGCAAGACTAATATCCAACAATTAACACTACAAAAGCAAAGTAGTCTTCCTTTGTTATGATGCATCTTATTCCCCAAGAATCTCTTTAGTATTAATCTTCATAAATTATCTTGCAATATCTTCAGCAAAAAGATGCATTCTCTTCTATACATATCTACTTATCTTGTCATTCTCTTCCTTGGGCATATTGAAGAATTAAAATCTCAAGAGTACTATAGCTTGACATGACCCAGACAATGCTGCCTGCTCAATTTTCTGTGACAGCAACTACAGAGCAACATCGACTAATAAGGCAATACCAAGTCTGACCTCACTGTCAATTTCTTGTACACCTTAAAACATAGTGACAGGGAGTGAAATCCTGAGAAACATAACGGTCTTCATCTGCATCTAATCTATGGTTGTTTCGACATAAACGGGGTGAAGGACCACTCTAACTAGTTGTAGGATAAAGGGGGGAATCAGCATAAAAAAACGAGGAAAAAACAATCTAACAGAACCATAAAGGCAGTACGACATAAGCAAACTCTCAATCTCAAACTCACCTGAAGTGTCAAATCATCGCCATTAAGGTCCGATTTCTCCAAGAAGCATAGGGCGAACTCAATAGACTTCCGCAAGACCGCTACAACTATCGGATCCACGAGCTCCACTGCCAACCCCCCAATCATACAATTAGAACAGCAAGAGGCCAATATAAATCGAGAAACAATTAACCGATCAATCAAAAACTTCAAAGAACAACAAATCATAAAACACCGTATGAGTAGAACAAGGATTGAGAGATTCTGCACAGACCTGACAGAGATCGAGTGGCAGAGACAATCGCTAGGGCGATAGAAGAGACGGACTGTATCTGCGACTGGTCCCATCGCTGAAACCCTAGCTTGGTTTGATCATCGGCGATCGGCTCAACTGCGGTACGGAGGATGGAATAGAACTTCTCCAACCCTAGCTTAACTGAATCCGAGCGCAGCCGCTGGGAGAGACGATCGGCCGAGGAGGCGGACGTGGCCTTGTCTTCCGTGAGGGCTTCGACGAGCCTCGCGAGTTCTTCCGCCATTGATGTGCGCTCAAGCACGGCGAAATTATCGAATCAAATCAATTCATAGAACAAAGAGGGGAGAGAGGGAGAGAAAGGAGTGAGAACTGAGAAAGGCGGAAGAGGGAGGGAGTGCGGTGCGGTAGTCGTGAGAATCGGAGTGAAGATTTTAGAAGAAGAAAATGAAAAGAGGTTTCCAGGGACTTCACCCAAATTATATGTACTGTAAAAAATTTCAAAAGGGGATGAGAATCTGTGAAACACCGTAAAAATCTTCATCCTGGCCCCACGTCAATACTTGCTCTCCAAGGCTGGCACTAATTAAAATAAGGAAATATTTTGGTTACTAACAAGATTATTCATTAGATGTGTCTCGTCGAAGAGGTAAGTATAAAGATTTTGTGATGGAATGATCTTGTGTACAAAAATACAGTTAGAAATCTTGTCGGAGGGCATTAAACTTACAGAGGTGTCTTCGGGTGTCGAAGAAGGAAATAAAATAACGCATAAATCAAAGGTTGAAAAGCTACCATCTATGTCTACCACTCTCTAATCGAGATTGTGTTTTATATGTGATCCTATCATATCTAGTCTTATGGGGTTACATTATCGATTGAACGATTTGATTTGTGTGGGTTGTGTTTTGTATAAAATTCGATTATGGCAGTTGGAAGTTGCTTTGGGTAGTAATTGCATGTTCTTGGTCATAACATTTCCCTATATTACATTTTTTTTTATTAGAAAAGAATTCGAGTTCCCTGAAACTTGATGGCCGACCAAGTCGGCAGATAGAGAACTGTCAATACAAACCACACAAAGTACAAAAATCAACAAAGACGAAAGAGAACCCTAACAACCCATACAATACGACACTGCCAGCAAAGAAAACGATTATTTATGGCTGATTATTTATCACTATTTTGCGTTCTGTGTATCATTTAATCTAAACATTTCATGCTTTTATTGGATTTTTGTTGGCCAATCAATATCCCTGAGCAGTTCCTAATGAATTCTATTGTAAACATATGTGTCTTAATTGTCTAAGCAGTTGGCCTCCTTTATTTTGGATTCATATCAGTACCTACAAGTGTAAGCCTTCCATTTATTTTCATGTGTGGGAGAAGTACAATCCTATTACCTGTGAGCTTCCCCTTGGTTGTGTAAGGCTCGCTAATTCCCCTATATTCTAGCCTAAAACCTCATTAGCTGATCTTGCTAAGGGTACTAGATTGCAACCTTTTTGCTTACATTACTCTTCAAGAAAACCATTAAAGTTTATCCCTTCCCTAGATCCTTATAGCTCCAATATTTCGCTTATTATTTTGTGTAAATCTCATGATAATAAGTCTATCGCCCTTCTTCCTTAGCTTGGTCAAACTATAATCATATTGATAATATCTATCCTTACATCATGCCTAGGCATTTGTTGCTTATGCCTAGCACTTCTGTTTTTTAGAAACTAATTTCCCTTGAGGAATACCATCCTTATTATTCTCTCCAAAGTAATCTCCTGATGGCTCTTTCATTATCATGTTGATATGTTCTCCTTGTATTGAGTATTTCCCTTGGCTAAACACTTTTCAAATAAATACGTGGTTTTGTATATGATAGTCCATGTAAGCCAGCCAATTAATTCATATTGGAATTCCATGCATATAGTAAATTTGTATGGACTGAGCTTAAGGCAATGCGGATTAACGATATTGTTTATATATTCTTTCTTCCTAGTGATATCTCTGGGCGTCCCCTGGGCAAGTCTAAAGAATCTAATCCTTTTCTTATTTGGTTACAAGTCAAATTTCTTATGATATACCTTTGATAACTATGAAGAGTTTCTGAAGAGAATATCATGGTGATTATCCAATCTGCCTAATTGTTTCATCTGAATCTGGTCATAGGATGCTGGTCGAGTACGAAGCTGTGCACAACACTAACACTTGCAATGGAGAATGCGAATCCTTTCCATGGGTGGATCAAAGTTTACTAACCTACAAAATAATGTGTAAGCATGAAATGATTTTAGGAAAAGAGTATTTTATTGACAGTTTGACTTATATACCACGAATTGCTAGTGTTTCCATTGGATTATCAGATAAGTCACCTAATAATCATCCTATGAAGACTCTACTAGGTAATTGGTTTCCGGTTCATGGTTCTTCCTACAATCTTGGCCACGGACCTAAATTAGGTAAAGTGTGAAAAATCTGTTATTGGAACTCTAGAGGTATCGGAAACAAAAACCTATGGACATAGCTTAAAGCTATGTGGATCAATGATCACATCCAACTAATTATTTCCAAGGATCGATGAGTTGATTATTTGCAACACTTGGGTATGCACATATACCTTAGTTATTCGCCGCATTTGTTGGATTAAATTCTAAGGAGATAACTATGAGACTATACATCTATATAGTTAGAATTACACTTTAATTGCAGATACCTATTAGTTACGACAACATCTCTTTGGTAATGTAATGGAATTAATGAAATTTTTAAGTAAATATGTCTCAAATTAGACCGCCTCCATCTTAAGTTTACTTAATTTAACTATCTTTTTTAAAGAATTTGAGGCTTCTTAGTTGGTAGTCAGACCAAATAAAATAATTTATATAGTATATATATAGTGTATGTGCGTACGACTCATTTTGTGCATATATAATTGCATGCATAGTGTATACTTTGTGTACACCATGTTTGATGTTCCTTTTATCATATTTAAATTTAACACGAGGGTATGTACTTTTGAATTTCATACACACATAATGGTTAGACATACATACCATTAAAATATGCAACAAATCAATAATTTACCTCCGTATTATCATTCTAAAACTATGCACTCACCTATTGTGCATTTCGTGTTAAATCAACAATTTAACACGAGGATAAAGTTCAAGAAATTATGCCTAAACGAATTAGTATCGAATACATAGGATCACACAATAACAGTTAAATGCTTAAAAATAATTGGCTTCAATTATTTATATTTGCTTGATTTGCATAGGGGGGATTGATCGAAATCACTGCACTATGTACTGTTTGGTGTGAATGTTGATCTTTTTGACTCAATAATTGAGCATGGGAAAGATTACGACATATCAAATGTGTTGGTAAGGGATGTCAACCCAGATTTCTACAAGGAGGGGAAAAAGAAGTTAGAGTTGGTTATTACTTAGAGTACTCTTATGCATAAAATCCATGGAGAGAGATCTTCAATGGCTAAAGACACATTTTGTACTCTTGGAAATCTGGAAAAAGTTGTAGATGCTATGACAAGATTCGCTAGGACTAAAGCTCTGCCAGCTTCTTGTAGACAGAAGAAGTTGTTAGGAATTAGTATAATAGGGTTAATAAGTGTAATTAGTAGAAAGTTGGGTTTAGGGTTATAAATACCTACAAAGTGTATTGTACGAGGCATCAATGAATCAATTCAAAACACATCTTCTATCTTCTTCTATCTCTCGCTTTCTCTCTAAACTATCTTCCTCCTCCTCATACCAAACCTTCATTGAATCCATGGTCTCTCTCCATCAGACCTTCGGGGTCTAACATATTGGTATCGAACCAGCGGTTCTTCCAACCTATTTCGGGAATGGCAGACGGCGCCGACTGAACACAATCGCAACCAAGAAACGAGATTTGGAGATTCTTGAATAATTCAACAATCTCAACCAAGAGGATGACCATGAGGAGTACAATGAGCGAGATTTGGGGAACTTCGATCAGGATTGTTGTTCATCAATTCGTATTTGCCTGAATCGTATTTCATCTCATGCTACATCAATGGGCTGAAGTTGAAGATCAAACCCCTAGTAAAATTGGGGAGGCCTAAAGAATTGATGGATTCCATGAAATTGGCTACGATCCACAACAAATCGATTTAAGAAAGTGTCGATCAGGATACGATCAGCATCAAGAAGGGATTGATCGCAGGATCAACGCGTTGATTGAATGGTTTGTTGACGAGAATCAGTTGGAAGCATTCATTCATATTATTAATCAAATATTGGTTTAGAGAACTTTCTCTTTATCTCCTTGGTGGATTCCAAGCCCCTTTTTGGTGGATTCCATGCATATTTCCTAGGGTTTCGTCGCTTGCGAACCCTTTATCATCAAAGGCTCGCGCTTGCGTGCCTTCCATGACTTCCTACAGCGCCAATTGGCATTAGAGCAGGTTTCTCCTGTCTGTTTTCAACTTGAAGCGTGATGGGAGATCAACAACTTACCAAGGCAGACTTTCAAGAGTTCACTCAAGAGATTTATGTGGCCTTTACCACGACTCTTAATGGTCTGGGTGATCGTTTGGCGACACTGTTGGCCGGTAACAACAACAACGGTGGTGCTGGCAATGGTGGAAACAACGGTGGTGTTGACGCAGGTGGAAACAACGCTGGCAATGGCGCTGGCCGCGGGGGTGGTGCTGGCAACGGCGATGCAAATCGTCGGGGCGGTAATGAGTCTTGTTCGAAAGAAGAGCTTCCTTGAAGAGGATCTCGCGGAGAATCAAGGCGACACCCAAAATCGCCATGATTATCGAGTTAAGGCTGATATTCCTCCGTTCCATGGGAATATGAGCGTCGAAGAGCTTCTGGATTGGCAGATTGTGGTTGATAGATTCTTTGAGGTCATGGGGGTCCCGGAGAACAAACAGGTTAAGATGGTAGCAATTCGTCTTAAGAGTACGGCTGCTGTCTGGTGGGACAAATTGGTGGTCCAGAGGCGAAAGCAGCGGATGAAGCAGCTAATGATGGAGCGTTTTTTGCCTGATGACTATGAGCAAATTTTGTACAAGATGTACATTGAATGTGCTCAGGGCAATAAGAAGAGTGTGGCCGAGTATACCACTGAGTTCCTACGATTTTGTGAGCACAACGACGTGAATGAGACTGAGAACCAAAAGGTGGCTCGCTATATCAGTGGGTTGAAGAGTTCAATTCAAGAGAAGATGGGGATGCAGACATGTTGGACTATCACTGAGGCTTCTAGCATGGTGCTAAAGGCTGAATTGATGGAGAAATCCCCCAAGAATTTCTCATCTTTCTGCAAGTATTTCCAACAAAATAAATATGAAGCAACGGAGGATGCAGAAAAGGATGTCGAGTCCAAAGAAAAGACCGCGAACAATTGATAAGGATAAGGGTACAACATCCTCATCAACGAAGGCCCCTACCAAGGTGTCCAATCAGAAGCCAGCAAATCCTTATGCTAGACCGACCGGAGACAAGTGTTTTCGATGCAGAGGCGTCGGCCACAAGTCAAACGTTTGTTCATCCAGGCGGACAACCGCTATTGTGTATGCTGACGACGAGGAAAATGATGATGGGTACTCCGATGCTGAATTTGCTGAAGAAGAATCTGATGAGCGGGTGAACATCATCCTTCAGCGGCTCTTGTTGCTATCCAAAGAAGAGGGGCAACATACCAATCTGTTCAAGACACACTGTTCTATCGCAAGCAAGGTATGTAACTTGATTGTTGATAATAGAAGTGTCGAGAACTTGGTCTCACAAAAGTTAGTGACTTATTTGGGGTTACCGACGAAGCCTCACGACAAGCCCTATGGACTAGGGTGGGTGAATGAAGGGCCACAAATGCAAGTCTCTTTAACTTGCAATGTGCCTCTTTCCATTGGTAAGCACTATAAAGAAGAGATAATGTGATGTTGTTTAAGTGGAATGGTCATAAAATTGCAATGGCTCCAGTCCTGTGTTTTGATAAGCATGTAGGAAGGACGAAGTCCAATTTCTTGGTGAGGAGGCAAGGTGAGGAGGAGCTGGAAGATACTGGGCAGTACAGAACATCTAACTGGGGTCCTACATCTAGTAGAGAACTCGGGGTCGAGTTCTTCATAAGTAAAGGAGACTGATGCAGGAGCAAAATTATATATTTTAAGAGCTATCTTTTATCTTTTAGTTAAGGATTATTATTAAGGTTTTATCTTTTCCTTTTTGACTTAATGCATAAATTTAGATAACTTAGGAACTTCTATCTTTTATCTTAGGATATATTTAGGAAAGTTATATCTTTTATATTAGGTTAGTTTTCTTCTATTTAAGCAATTGTAGGCATGAGCCATAATCATTCATTCATATTATTAATCAAATATTGGTTTAGAGAACTTTCTCTTTATCTCCTTGGTGGATTCCAAGCCCCTTTCTGGTAGATTCCAGGCATATTTCCTAGGGTTTCGTCGCTTGCGAACCCTTTATCATCAAAGGCTCGTGCTTGCGTGCCTTCCACGACTTCCTACTGCGTCAATATTGGTTACCAAAACAGTTCGTACGTGGTTGGTATGGTATTTTTTGTACCATTTGCCAACTCTAAAATTAGTAATGACATTTTAAATTGGGCAGTGATACTGGAATCATACGGTTTCATAACACATAACCAAAATGAATGGAATTAAAACAAAATCAGAGAGGTAATAAAGATGTTGTCTTTAACTATGAAGCCAACCTGATAGTGAAAAATCATGTATATCCAGCTTCCTAGAATAATTGTCCAAATGGGTCTTTTGCAAAGCATTAGAGCAAAAACAGTGTTCATGTTCTTTCATTTGCACAACTGAGGTTTATAAACAATTAATGTTTGAAGGACAAGGCCCGTCTCGTTTCACAAGTGAGGGACAAGATCTACATATACATGATTAAAAAAAACCATGTCCCATTCCTATCTTGCAAAAATTACATGGAATGGGACGCGACATAACCCCCGTCCCATCCCATCCCATCTTGTCCCCACTCCTAGAGCGTCAGCATTCATGGGGCAACCCCATTTATAATTTTCATTATCCCTCATCGTAATATTTTGACACCTCATTTTCCAATACTTCTACCTCTTCCTCTAAGATTTTCCCTACACCCATAAGTTTACCCCATTACTTATTTTTTAACTTTATCTATACCCCACCACAATTCGTTACCAATAAAAAATTAATTAATTTAATAAACAATAAAAACAAAACAAATAAAGTGAAATACCCCAAATTATTTTTGGGCTATTTCTTATTTTTATTTAGGGAAATTCCGTATGGTGCCCCTGTGGTTTATGCTATTCTGGTTGGTGACCCAAAATTTTCCGTTTGGTGCCCCTGAATTTTTAAAAAAGTTCGCCCCGTGACCAATATCCAGTTTAAATGTAACTCCGCCAGTTATTTGTTGTAAAAGAAAAAAATTATTTGAAAATTAAATCAGCCCCCACTAAGATAAAAAAATTGAATTAAAAAAAAGCAATACGCACAAGAAAAGAAACAAAAGCACTTAAAAACCCTAACGCTCTCTTTTGAGAGAGTTTGGACGCCGCCCTCCTGATTCACATCAACTTTGCCCACCGGCATCCCACAACGCCGCCACCGACTTCCATCACCCATCATCCCCCGCCTCCGGGTCGAGCTCTGCCTCCGAAGCGTTTATCCTTGATCTCTGTCGCCAACCGTGACCTCCTCCCCTTGTTGTTGCATCTCCAGCGGTTCAGTTCCGCACCGCCCTTGTTTCTAGGCCTCTCCGGTCTGCTGTCTCGTACCCGTTGCTTCCCGCAATGGGCGCTTGACTCCAGGTCGCTACTCGCCGACCGCCGATTCAGCTCCACTGGCCACACGCCGACCTCCGTCACTACATTGGAGCCTCCCCGGTTCCTTCTCCCTTGATCTACAGGGTCTACGTCACCCTCCGGCTCCACCGCCGCTCGCCGACCGCCAAATCGGCTCCAATGGCCACACACCGACCTCCGTCACCACACTGGAGCCTCCGCCGGTTCCTTCTCCCTCGTTCTACAAGGTCTACGCTAGTAACACTGCCCCTCGGCACCACCATATGCATCTCCGACCGTCCTTCCTCTACAAGATGGGCATGACACCTCTTCGAGGCTCCGATGCCAAATACCCACCCACAATTTCTCAGCCATCACCATTAGCTCCTCCGCTTGGAGCTCCGTCGCTGATTCCTTCGGCTCCGGTTGTCTCCTTGCTACTCGATTGCCGCACCTTCACCGCGTGCCCTTCAGCTCTACGCCTACCGGGCTCCTCCGCGTCTCCATCGAGCTCCTTTATCCATTCCTTTTGATCCTCCTGCGCCACCAACCCTTTTGTTTGTTGTAGTCCGCTCTTGCAGTCGCTTTATGGTTCATCTCTGCCCGGTTTCTCTTCCTTGTCTTGTTTTGTATCGCCTCTTTTAGGCTTATCCTTGTGGTAGCCTGCCCACGATTTTATTATCGTCCTTGAGGGTTGAGACCAGGTCTTGGGGTTTGATTGTGCTTTGGTGTGGTTTGTGGTTGTTTTGCGGGTTAGTATACTGTGCTATTCTTGTTGTGCTGCAGGCTTCTTGTGAGCGTTGATTGATCTGTCATGTTCGATGACGTCGTGGACGTGCGATTGACATCTGAAGGCTCTTCGAGTCCATAATCTGAGGTGTCCGTTGGTCCCCAGAGTTCGCTGTGTGTGTTGTCCCTTTGGCCGGTCGTTTTGTTCTTCTTTAGCTTGTGTTGCGCAGTGTAGGATGACTTGTACGTTCCTTGTTTTTATTTTCTGTCATTTGCTTCTGTTATTTATTTCTGTCATTTGCTTCAGTTATTTGCTTCTGTTGTACATGATGGTTAGTCCATCCACCGGCTTGTCCGGTCTCTCAGTTTCTCTAGGCTTGTCTAGAGAACTGAATTTCTTATCTTGCTTCAAAAAAAAAGCACGAAGTAATAAAAAAAACAAAAGAAAAAAAGCACGAAGGCTTTCTTCCTTCATCTGGAGATTGACTTCAAGGAAGAAGACTGCATAGTGGGAGGCGCGGCCGGTGGTGAAGAGGAACGTCGGAAAGTCGACCGGTGTGGGGGAGCCTCGACAGGTGATGTAGATCAGATTGGGCGGTCGTTTCGTTCTTATTTATGTTTTTTTTTGTTGCACTAGCTAGCTAAAAGGCTAGACCTTATAATTCTATGTAAATTGATTCCTTTTTCTCTTCTTTTGTTGCAAAGCAAGAAGGTTATAACTAATTAGAAGGATGAAACTTGGGTTAATATGTCTACAATTTAAATCTACAATTTTTGGTTTTGTCTTAAAATTTATGTATATAAATCTACAATTTTAGGTTGCAACTTGTGTTACTAAAAATATGTAGATTTAAAAAAAAATCCAAAGGTTCTATTTTTAAAAATTTTGGGATTAAATTAAAGTTACTAATCTACATTTTTATTTATCATTTTGTATAAATAAAAATTCAAATGGGCATAATAGAGTTAATTGGGTTTAGTTTGATTTAAAAGAACTTAATTTGAAAGTCAACTACTTCAAATCACCATATATTTAACGGAGTGAAGCTAGAAATTGGATATTGGTCACGGGACGAACTTTTTTAAAAGTTCAGGGGCACCAAATGGAAAACGGAAAAGTTTAGGTCACCAACCAGAATAGCATAAACCACAGGGGTACCAGACGGAATTTCTCTTTTATTTAATTGAATAAATCTATATTATATTCAAAATATAGTATATCTTGTGAATTTGGTCATTTAATAAATTCACCTAAGATATATGGTATGAATTAGAATAATTAAATTTTTCTAAAGAGAAATAATATATGGATTGATTTAATTACATAAAGTCTCTAAATATTCTTATTATTTAATTTATGAAATTTAATTAAATAATATTCATTCCTCTAATGTGGAATGAAATCTATCTTATATCTCCATCTTTATCCGCTTCTTTTATTCCTTTTCCTTAAAATCAATTATTTACCATAATCTCTATTTTTGATTGATGCTTAATTCAAAAGAATCGAAAATCTATTTTTTATTTATTAGATCTAACAGTATGAATACACGTCAAATCCCCTAGGGTTTCCCACAATCCAAAAATCACTCAGCCTCACCGTCCTCCACATCCTCCCTTCTCTCCCGTGAGCAGAGTCGTGACCAGCCTCGGTCGTGGCCACAACCAGCGCCGCACTTGTTATCTATTCATCCATCCGCCATCACCGTCAGGGGCGGAGCCAGAAATCTGGCTAGGGGGGCTGAAAAAAAAATTTCACGAGGTCGGCTACCCAACTAGAGGAGTAATGTTAGATTGGAAAGATTTATGCACAATTTTGAATTGATTGCACTGTTATTTGGATGGGAAGAGTTAAAAACATTTGAAAAATGAGAAGGGAAGGGAAAAATTTGAATTGATTGCACTGTTATTTGGATGGGAAGAGTTAAAAAAAAATTAAAAAATGAGAAGGGAAGGATGAAAAAAGAAAATTGAACTAGAGGAGTACTATTACTATTAGATTGGAAATTTTTGTGCAATGAGAAGGGAAGGGTGGCAAAAAAAAATTAGAAATGAGAAGGGAAGGGAATCGAACCCCTGATGTGAAGTATCCTCCTCCCAACCTTCAACCAATTGTGTTAGAATTAACTCTTATCTTCTTAAAACCCCCTTTACTATATACAGTATATACCTATATATAATTTTTTTTTTTTGTATTTTTCCGGGGTGGCTCGAGCCACCGCATGCCCCCCCTCCCTCCGCCCCATTCACCGTCATCTTCCTCTCCTAATTCAACCCACAATTCACTGCCTCCTCCTCTCTCAAACCGATTGGGAGCAGTGAGTAGCCCCGTCCTCCTTCGTCTTCGATCACTGCCCAAGGCCGCCGGTGACCGGATTCTGAGCCACCGGGACCGCAGCCGTTGCCTAGCCTCGTCGGAAGCGCGCCCAGCACTGCCGAACCCCGCCGCCTTCGTCTCGGATTTCCGTCGCTCGTAGCGCCGATCGTTGTCTTCATTCCCGATTGCCGCTGCCTTGCCGCCGCCAATCACTGGTCGAACCTTCGCCGCTAGCCACCGACGCCGAAGAGCCGCGCCGAGCCATCGGCCCTCGCCTGCGTCTTCTTCGTCTGTACGTGAGTCCCAGGGAGAAAGAAATAGAGTTTTTAATCTCTTTTGAAGAAATTACAGAAACGTCCCTTATGTTTATACAATTTCCGTTTTTGGCCCTAACTTAATTATTTATTAAGTTAAGCGGCCAGTATTTCTAAACTATTCGATTCTTACCCGTTTCAGCGACACCAAGAAATCTCGAAGCACCCACGCCGGATCCCGCTCTCCGAGGAATGCATATTGGTATAGATTCTTAACTTTATAGAATTAATTCAATTTCAAATTGAATTAAGTAAAGTTAATTGTATAAATATCAATATTAAATATTCTTTTTCCATTGGATTCAATAGGTGCTAAAATCTCGTCTTGTTGTCGTCAACCGATCGTCGAAGGTTAAGGCAATTGATTTCGTTCAAACGCCCTTTGCGTGTTTCGTGATTCTTTTTATGTGCCTTTTAAATTCTTCCGTGTCGAATGCGGCTCTGTAGCCAATTTCCTTGCATACCCGTCTGCTTGATGTAATTTATCTTTTTATTCATAAATTGGCATGAGTTAAATTAATGGGCAATTATTAAATTAATTATAGTGATATGCGTATTAAATATGATTGTTTGTTTATAACTCGAGATAAGTGAAAGTTGCCAATTTTCTTCTTCTTAAATTGCATGATATTCTGATTGTTTCATTCATGCAAACTAGTGGCATGTGATAGTAAGATCATTTGAATTATCCATACTTGTCCCTTTTTGATTTAATGTTGTTATTATGATCACCTAGTATAAACTGGTTATGTATGATAAGTTAAAATAGGCACCATGTGATGCTTAGGTATGATATGTGAAAATGCGCACCACGTGATGCGAGTGGCTATAGGCCTTTGGCAAGTTATGCAGTAGATTGACTTGTAGGTTGTGGTTCGTTAAGCCACCGCCTTACAAGGTTTCATGAAACACCATCCCGGAATGCATTCTCTGCGGGGTGGTAAAACAACGATATGATGTAGGTTGTGGTCCTTGTTAAAGGCCCGACCGGTACCACGTATTATCAATCAATATTAGTATTATTGTGATTATTGTGATTATGTTATTATCGATAGTTGTAGGTGATCATTTCAGTTATTATACTCATTTGTCTTAGGTATAAATCCTTTTCTTATCTTATAATTGATCGTTATGATCATCCGAGTCATGTCGTGAATTTTTACCTTTTTATTCAATTTCCACTATTAAATATTCGTGTCTTTCCCTTAACCTAGAACATACCATTTTATGGTCACTGTAAGGTTAAAGTCTGAACATTTTCCCTCATTTGCTAGTCTTAATTGTAATAACCATCCTATTTATTGGATGGCTGGTGTCCTTCGTTCTCACGAAACACCAATCATTTGCTAGTCTTAATTGTAATAACCATCTTATTTATTGGATGGCTGGTGTCCTTCGTTGTCACGAAACACCAGACCATATTCCACAGGTCTAGTGCAAGCAGCGGAGCATGAGAGAGTTGAAAAGCGGGCTGTCATTTATTGAATGTGTCACACTACCGGTTTTGAACCTTTAAAGTTTCCGCATTGCTACTCCAGTTTTAGCTATTTTGAAGTTATTTATACTCTATGATTTTGGTATTTTTATGTTATTATGATCAGATATTTTAAACTAAGATATTTATTTTACTTCCGCATATTTTATTTTATTTGTTTAAATTATCATCTTGTTTATGAGAGCATGATTGCATGTCCCTAAAATCCTCAGGTGAATTCAAAGACATTAAAGTCTGTGGATTCACTGGCGCTGCAACACTCCCTTGAGATTTAAAAAGGGGGTGTTACATAAAGTATTTTTATATATAGAAAAGTAGAGGGGAAGTGAGATAGGTTAAACCCTTTCCACTAGGGTAACCCTTCCCCATCTCATTGATAGGGTTTAGCCCACATTCATAGGTTTACCTTACCCTATAGAAGGAGAGAGAGTGGGATGGGGTAATTGAAAACCCATAAATGTTGGTGCTCTAATAACTATACATTCTTTGACCATGCTTACCGTTTATATAAAATCTAAACTTTTCTAAAATTAGAAGATGAAGTCATATTCAATTCTACTCACTCAGTCTTAAATTTTGTCATTTGATTTTTTTTACACGTTTTTTAAAGAAGATAAAAATGACACTGTATAAAATATTAACGTTTTTTAGTTAAATTTTAAAATAATATTATACTTATCATTAATAAATATAATACTACATCCGTTCAAAAATAAGTGACGTTTGACTTTTTGGCACGTTTTTTAAGGAGTTAAAAACTATATAAAATATAAAGTTTTTAATTGATTTTTTTATAATTTTATACATATTAGTTATAAGTTTAAAATTATTTAAAAAAATTAATAAAAAAGTTAATATTTTATATAGTTTTTAGCTCCTTAAAAAACGTGTCAAAAAGTCAAACAACACTTATTAATGAACGGAGAGAGTATTGTTTTAAAAAATCAGCAAAAAATTTAATATTTTATATAGTTTTTAACTCTTTAAAAAATGTATCGAAAAGTTAAACAACTTATATTATGGGACGGAGGTAATATTATATATGTTTTCTCCCTATCTTTGTAATACGAAATGGCAATCCGTCATTCATCACTTAGAATTTCTAATGGCAAGTTGTTGCAAGATATATGAAAGTAGCCTTCTTTATTTAAAAAAAAAAACTTTTTTCTAAGTGATATTAATTGATTCATCTACCTATTGTAAATTATATTTATAAAAAAAAAACCTCCCGAGGGCAAGGAAAACGCGCTCTCACACGCCCCTCTTTTCTCTTTCGTTCACCATGCTCTTCAATCCCTAAAATCTGATATCTCCGATTCCCAAACCCCTTCCAATCGACAATCTTTCATTGATATCGGCAAGCCTCTTGCTGTTGAGTTCCACTTTCGGCCTTCTCCTTCTCTTTCGGGTCTGTTTGCTCTCCCGGCTAGAGTTTCGGGGATTCATGCGAGTGATTTGGTGACGTCTGTTGCCAGTCCCTTTCGCGCTCTCACCCGCTTCAGGCCCGACCTGATTCTCTCTTCCAAGAGTATTATTCTAGTGCGCCCTCCATGAAGGTGCTTCGCGGTTGGCCGTTCTCTTCTACCGGTGTGTACTGGTTGGGAGTTCTCCGATCCAAGGAAAAGAAATTTCAGAAAACGAAAAAAGATGGTGCACTTTGGAGTGCGTTGGTGGATCTGGTGTTCTATTTTGGGGCGTTGCTTGGTCCCTCATGCCTTTTCGATGTCTCTCTTCGGGATGTCGGAGGCTCTATGGAGGTGGAGTTTTTTCGGTCTTCCAGGCGTGTTGTCAATTGGTTTGAAGCGGGGCGAGTCCATCGCAAGCGCTATCTGTTTCTGGGAGGTGGCCTTTTTCTTCAGGGGGGCGTCTCGGCTGGCTCCTGTGTCTCTGGTGGGAGGCGGCTTGGCGTGGAAGCGTCGGGGTCGGCTGGCAGTGGTTGGTGGCGAGGGCTGTGGATTTTCTCTGCCCTCGCTTCCCGGTGTTTCTCGCTTCTCACTGACGGTGATGTTTGTTCTTCCCCTTTCTGTGCGAATTCGGCATCTCCGGCCTCCAGCAAGTTCCATTACATACTGTCGTTCTGGACAGTAAATCTCCTTATAACGCTTATGAATTCCCTTGTTTTTACATTTGATCAGGCTTACATTTTGTGTTTAGCACAAAATCTCACCACCTTTTGGTGCTTGGAAAAAATGGTGTTAGATGTGATTACCTCTTCACTCCCTACCCCCCGAATTCCGGGCCTTAAACAAACTGTGGATCTTGAGGCTCTGATTGCCCCTATCTTCAGTTTTGATGAAACATTGATCCCTGCTTCGTCTTGGGATGTTAGGTTATCACTCTGCTACACTTGCGTTTGGTACAGCTTGGGGTCTATGATGTTTAAATTCTTGAATATTGATGTTTGTAATGCCGGGGTTGAGAAAAATAGGTCTGGTTATGTTGTTCAGATGTTGATCTATACTGTTGTTAAACGATTTTGTAAAACCACTTATTGGATATTACATTGTAGTTTTCTGGATTGTGACCAGCATCTTTGTCTTAATCTATCGGTTGGGCCTTTGTTGGTGCATCTTTACATACATTGTATAAAAGTTGTGGATGGTGCTTTTCCTGTGATAATCGATGTTACATTGGCTTTCAGTAACACTTATATTTGCTTCAATATGTCAGGTTGCACGTTACTGCTATTCAATTACAAATCTGTTTACGCTCAGTTTGTGTTGCGTTTGCTTATTTGCTTTGTTAGCACCTTAGTGAAATACCTTTTTTGGATTGTCGAATTGATCTGTTGGCTATGTTTGATAAAAACTAACATCCTCTTTTGGTTTCTGATAAAAAATGTGAAGGTGGTCTATGCCTCTTCACCCATCAAATCCCGAATATCGGGCCCTTATATGTCTTCTATAAGACTTTTATTCAAGTCTGTTGGCGGTGTGTTTTCTGTGTCCGTCGCGGCGATGGATTCGTGCACTTTGAAGCACAGGCTTAGTTGGTTAAACTGCAAGTGTAGTGGGTATGTTTCATCTAAAGTTCCCTACTTGGTGTGTGTCATGCTGCTACCTGATCACTGTGCCTGGTGGTTCGGGTGGTGTGTGGCCTGCAACTCTTACTCTGATTTGTTCTCACTTGTGCATGTTCTTCCCAGCAACTCGGGGTCCACACGTTTCTGTTTGGTGGTCGAGTTGGCTTGGTTGCTATATTGTCTCCATTTCTTTGGGGTCTTGCTGTTGCCGACTCATCTACACCACGTTGTTGGGCTGGCCTCAGCCTCTATAACTCCATATCAACCATGGTTTGTCCTTTGCTATATCGATGAAGGCTTTTTCGATTTGTCGTTCCTCCAGAACGGGTTGTGCTTATTGCGTGGGTTACTCGTTGTTGTTGGGATTACACAAGGGGTGCTTGCTGAGTCTAAATTGGATAACTTGGCTTTGGTGGACTTGTCTCTTTGAGTTATCTCGTGGGAATGCTCTTACCCAAAATGCTATTAAAAATTGGAGGAACAAACAAATCATCTGAAATGTTAATTACTATACCAATTTGAAGCTACAAAATCTCTTCGATATAAGGACTCTTAAACCTCGTCTTTATATCTTCGACAGTTATAAATGAAAATCTGCTTTTGGAATTGTAGAGGTATAGGGAAAAAAACATTTTAGACGGAAATTGATACCTTGTGTAAAAATGAACATATTCAAATAATGGCATTAGCATAAACTAAATCGGAATCTATTCCAGAAGACAAAAATTGGAAAAGTGTTGGCTTCGATGAAGCTGTCTGGTCGCCTGCTATTGGGCGATCGGGCGGAATTGGTTTATTATGGAAATCACACCAATTATTAAATGAGATTATTTCTGTCGTTATTCACTTACCTCGAATTATTGGTCTCCGCATTGAAAGCGTGAGTGATAGGCTCACGACTCTTGTCCTATTTGTCTATGCCCCCCTGCCCCCAACGAAAAAGACTCGTTTTGGGAAACGTTAACTTCAATTGTGAATGATTTGCTCATCCCGTGCATTATGCTAGGAGATTTAAATGAAATATTATGTAGTGCAGATAAATTAGGTGGAGCTTCCACTCGCCCTTCTCGGTTTACTAGACTCCTAACATTCAAAAATGAATGTTCCCTAGTGGATCTCCCCACTTTTGGGAACCCTTTCACCTGGAGGAAAAATCCTGATGAAGATTCTAATATTCGTGAAAAATTGGATCGGGGTGCTTGTTCATCAGCAGATTATTGAAAATTTTCCTAACCTAATCACTTATAATGGGGCTTTTTCTTCATCTGATCACTGCCCTATATCAATATCATTCGAGAACAGCTCTATCTTCAAAGCACCTCCTTTTAAGTTTGAAAATGCCTGGCTGCAACGGAAGGATTTCCGCAACATAGTTAAACAATCCTGGCGAGCTAATTGCACCGGCTCTGCTATGTTCCAACTCATTTTTAAACAAAAAATTCTTAAGAGTAAGGCAAAGGTTTGGAACAAGTCTACCTTTGGAAATATATTTCGTCAGTTAAACGACGTGGAGATTGAGTTGCTCCACATTCAATCCTCACTAATGGTAAATAATGTACAAACAAACCTCAACAAGGAAAAGTGTCTCATTAGAAAGAAGGAAAAGCTCCTTCTTTTCCAGAAATCCTTTTGGAATCAGAGAGCCAAAACCAAACATCTTAAGCTTTCGGACTCCAACACATCGTATTTTCATCGCGTGGCGACAGGGCGAAGACATAGGAAACAAATTCGTAACATAACCACCTCTGAAGGAACTCTAATTGTGGGTGAGGAAAATGTCAAGAACGAAATCAAGGGGGGTTTTGAAAAGAAATTCAGAAAAGAACCTATTGATGAAAGACTTCTAAATGAAATGTTGGATTTAATCTATCCATCAATAACTTCTGAGGAAAATGATTTCCTCATACGTCATCCTTCAAACTTGGAAATAAAAACTGCTGTCTTTAGTCTAGGTAAAAATAAATCCCCGGGCCCTGATGGATTTACAACCGAATTTTATAAGAAATATTGGGATATCGTTGATACGTCAATAATTAGAGCTGTCAAAAGCTTTTTCCATTCTGAAAAAATGCTTAAACAAATAAATCACTCGTTTATTTCCCTTCTTCCGAAACGAGACAACCCGTCTACTACTAGTCATTACCGTCCAATTAGTTTGTGCTCAAATTTGTATAAAATGATATCAAAAATCTTGACATATAGAATCAAAACAATTATTGGTAAACTTATTCACCCTCTTCAGAGCGCATTTGTGTCAAGCAGGGCTATTCAGGATAATGTTCTAATAGCTCATGAAATCTTTCACTCCTTCCAATCTCGTAAGGGTCGTGAGGGTTGGCTGGCAATAAAATTAGATATGGAGAAAGCTTATGATAGAGTTGATTGGAATTTCACAAAAAAGGTGTTACAAAAATTTGGGTTCCACGAAACTTTCATTTCGTGGGTTATGAAATGTGTTACGACTGTTTCTTTCTCAATTTTAGTAAACAATGGCCCTACGGACTTGTTCCTTCCCACCAGAGGTCTCCGACAGGGGGACCCGTTATCCCCTTTTCTATTTATCTTAGGGGCCGAAATCCTGGCTCGGAAACTCTCAGTTGAAGCAAACTTGGATAGAAGCTCTATTGGCTTTCCTTTTGGGAGTAATGGCCCTCGGATTCCGTTCCTCTCCTTTGTTGACGACATCATTATTTTCTTTAAAGGTAGTGTTGAAGCCGGGCTTAAAGTGAGAGCAATAATTGATATGTACTGTAAAATTTGTAGACAAAAAGTGAATTATCACAAGTCAAGCTTCCAAGCTACAAAAGGTATCCCGAACCATAGAACCCTAGAGTTGCGTACTTGCCTAAATATTACAAATGAAAGCTCTTTGGAAAAATACATGGGGTGTCCGATTATCAATGGAAGAGTAAACAAACACACGTTTGAAGATATCTTATGTAAATCTAAAGAACAATTAAGCAAATGGCGTGCAAACGCTTTATCACAACAGGGACGTGCTATCTTAATCAACTCTAATTTATAAGCAAAGCCGCTATATATTATGCAAAATTTCATGCTACCAGCCGCAATGCATAAAGATCTTGATCAGATTAATCGTACTTTCTTCTGGAATAAGGACCTTCAGCGTCGACCGCTTATAAACTGGGATAGGATTTGCAGACCAAAACAATGTGGGGGACTTGGGATCCGAAAATCAAAATAGATGAATGAGGCTCTCCAAATGAAACTGTTATGGAAGATTCTGGCCGAACCGAATAATGTCTGGGTTACTTTGATTAAACACAAATACCTTCGTTCCGCAAACATTTTTTAATATGAGAAATGCGGTGTCGCCTCCTGCACTACAAAAAATAATTAATTTAGCTTCGGCAAAAAACCGTAGCAAAAGGCTGTCCAGGCGTGGCAAAAGGCCATTAGCTACGGCATTGCTACGGGAAATGGGGGGGTTGCGAACCTTGGGGTCGCAAAAGTTGGTAGCTTCGGCAAGTAGCCGTAGCAAAGTTATTTGCTACGGCTTCGCTACGGCTAAGCGACCCTGTGAAAGACGCTACATATTTGTTACGGCAAGCTGCCGTAGCTAATGCTTTTTAGCCCAGTTTCTTCATACCCGGGCTAAAAAGTCATATTTTTAATAAAAAAAATAATACAGAATTTACATTTAATAACTTTTCATTAATTATACAAAATTTACATGTAAAAAACTACAAATTTATATACATAATTATAAAATTTACATATACAATAAAATGTCCAAAACTATATTTTAACCCAAAAAATTGTCTAAAACTATATAATTTACATCAAGTTGGACAAGCTAATAAAGAAAGAAAGAAATCAATCTCATAATAAAAAGCAGAAATGCACAGCAGTTGGAAAATCCACCGTTAGGCATTTTGTTAACATTCTGTCATCACACCTGTTGAAAAGCAAGCAGTTAAGTTAATTTTTAATGAAATCTATACCATGGAAACTAAAAACTAATATATGCTCAATCTAACTCACATAGGAGATAAAACTTTCAAGAAATTAAGTTATGCACAATTAACAAAGGACTAACTTTGTTGATACATAATCATAATGAGGAACTGCTAGAAAGCGTCAAAATGGTACCCACAACAACCTAATCTTCTTCTCCATTTGAGAAATCAATTGCAACTTTTCCATCTCAGACAGGCGTAACACATAATCTTTCAGAAACTAATCTGCAGATATCACTAAGCATATCTTATTATTTTTTCCACCTACTTATAAAATTAGCCAGCAATAGTACAACAAAAGGGTTCTGCAATGACAACCGACTGAAATTTAGCTTTAGATATCCTTTATGGAAGTGGACAAAGGTAAGCAAGTCAAATAATGTCCAGAGCTAGCCAATGGATAGTCTGGATAGTATTTTTTAACTATAAGGTAGAAACAAGGAATTTTAACTTACAGTTGTGTGAGAACTAATAAAAGATAGGCAATCATCATATAAAAGTGGAATAGACAAGAAGTCTCAGCAAAAACGAACGAAATTCCAAAATATTACACGATCCACCACAATTCCACAAACAAGAAGACACTAAGATTGCGAAACGAAATAACAAAACAGGTAAGAGTATTTAGCACTCTTTACAAACCATGAAGCATTTGTACCTGAGGGGGAAGCCCACCGGTTTTCCTTAAGCATCTCAACAGGTAGAGTATCTAACAGGAGCCAAGTCCTCAGTGTGCCTGCAAGGAACAAGAAATATCTCAGAACTCAAAACATAGAAATTAAATCAATACTAGAGATTTGTTTCCAGCAGACTCGTTACCACAAGTAATCAATGGTTCCCATAAATTTAGAGGGGTAAGATGTCACCAAATACTCTTACCACAAGTAATCAGGAAGAGGATCTCTAGTATTGGAGTTTGCCTGACCAATCTAGCAAACTCTTTGCTTAGTTCTGATAACGCACTCATTTGTGCTTGGTACTTATTTTTACTGATAAAGTGCTTATAAGATCTTATAATGTATAAAAAGCTTAGTTCACCAAATGAACCCCAATATAATATCCTGTTCTAGTTTGTAACGAAAGCTTAAGCTCTGTACGAGTCCAATCCTTAGGACTACTTGTAAATCCATCACGCATTTTATTTGCCAATGAATGTTTAAATTAGCACGAGGAAGAAAAGTAAGCTAAAAAGGGAGAGTGATAAAGTGAAACAGAAGAAAACACAAATAAGCCAAATGTGTTCAGACATTCACTGAAATTTCATTTCTTCAAAAGAACAAAACACAAATAAGCCAAACTCTGACCGCATTCTCAAAGTACTTGTGCATCACTCATGATCAAACATGAAAAGAAAGATGGAACAAGTGAAACAGAAGACATAGTTCTACAAATAACACAAAGGATATCCCTTGTTCATGGATTCTCAAAGTATTAGCTACTTATCAGAAAGGATAGCTTTGCACAAGGAAAACATCAACCTTTAAAATGATATCCCTTGTTCATGTATTCCAGATCCTTACATATTATGGGGTTTCTACAGATAACATAAAGGAATTAAGCAATTACAAACAGTTTGAGAATGATGGCATAAATGATATAAAAGTGAAAAATGAAGCATGAAACACATTAAAATGGCAGTTCTCCAAAACCTGGCAGCTAACAAGATCATTTTTTTTCCTATTCAAAACAAAAAAATTCACAAGCTACTTAGGGTAAAATGAATTAGACTTCTCGTTTAGTTTCTTTAAGAATTTCTTTAATAAATTATGTATTATAAATAGTTTTTTCAGACCAAGAGAGGATTCAACTAACATAACCATAAATCACACCAAATGCAATATAAATGCCTTACCTCGATGTTTTCAGAGTATATGCCAAGGTACGCAGTGCAGGAACTTTCATAGTAGGACTAGCATCAGGGGACTGCTGCAATTTCCAAGCAAAACATCTTTTCAGAGAAAATTCAGGTTACATTTAGTGCTTGGTGTCAATAAACAGTCTAAGAAGCTGAGATTAGCTAAACCTGATTACATTCAGGCTACATTTCCAAGCAAAACATCTTTCCAAGCAAAACACCTCTACTTGTAAGAAAGACACCCATGACAAAGTCAAGCCAACTCTGAAGACCCTCGATCTAGAACCAGTAGCTGCAGTTTGAACAATGTATAACAAATAACCATTAGACATAACAAAGCATATTAGTTCCGAAAGAACAAAAGAAGAAGAACTGGAAGCAAATAAAAAAAACACCCTAATTCAATGAAATTCTAAAAGAATATCATAATAGCATTTAGAAGCAATATATGAATCAAGGAGAGCTCATAGTTTACATGAATTTAGAAACAATATATGAGCAAACAACTGAACCATATAGAGCACAAGACAATATATGAAATTCTAAAAGAATATCAGAATAGCATTTAGAAACATGAATTTGAAGTTTGAACAGACAATTGAACCACATAGAGCACAAGACAAGTAGTTTAATCATAGCCCTACCAAAATCAGTACTGAGCTTTTTCTTTTCTGGACTATATTAGTAAAATGGGATCTTAACCTAGTGGTTTTGCTTTTTCTTAGGCTCGGATTCAACAACTGTTGATTTCTTTTTTTTTTTTGTGGTGAAGACAGCTGTTGATTTCTTTTAGTAGAAGAAATAGAATTTGGTCATTGAATAGAATTCCAATCCTAACAGATTGTGTCTCTTCTGGAAATAAGAATTTGTTTCTACATATCCCTCACATAGAAAGACTCTTATTTCAATCACTCAGGTAAACCAATTCTGAATATATGATATACATTCAGTGAAGAAGCAAAGTGAATTTTCATAGCCTTACCAAGCTATCGAGTCAAACAACTATGCTTGGCACAGTTTCAGTGCCTTGAATAAATCAGCACAGTTTCATAGCCCTACCAATCCTTGAATAAATCAAGTAAACCTGTTATTCTTGAGCCACTTACATAGCAACAAGCACAGTAAGCAAATTCAATAAAAATTCCGGCCCCAACCTAAAACCCTAACCGTAGATTTTGAAAAAGTCCAAAATCTCACCTCCAGGAGCCATCAGAACATCAACAAGTTGAATACAGGCTTGGAAGATAGAGAGGAGAAGAAGAAGAGTGAAGGATTGTACCTGGAATCGCTTAATCGAAGTCAAATTGTGGAGATTCCCTCGATGAGGCTCAAAATCGCCTGAAGAAGGAGAGAGTGGAATGAGCGCAGGAGCCAAGCTAGATCTGGTCGACGGTGATGAAAGAAGGCTTTCTCAAGGCGGGCTTGGCATCTGGCTGGGTCTGGCGATGGGGGACGGCGGTGGTGGTCTTCGACACCATCTTCTTCGATTCGATTGAAGGAGCAGCAAAACCCTAATTCCGAGATGAAGAGGAGATTAAGAGAGCGATCTCGAGATGAAGAGGAGAGACATAAGGATAAAGAAGGGAGAACGAGATCTGGGAGAGGGAGGTTGAGAATTTGAGAGAGCAAAGGAAGGAGATGATGGAGATCTGCGTTCTTTGGGAGGCGGAAGTGGAGGAACAGGGACGTCGGGGAGAGAGAGAGGCTGATGGGTAATAGAGGTTTTTTTTCTACCCAATAGCCACGGTAAATACTTGCCGAAGCTATTAGGCGTCGCTAATTTGTGTAATTTTACAGATGCAACGCTTGCCGTGGCTAATGCCGTGGCAAAAGGATACCATTTGCTACGGCAAACACCTGCCGAAGCTAGCTGGCGTGACGAATTTAATTATTTTTTGTAGTGCTGGCAGTGGACCAAGCTGACTACTCTAATCGACAAATTCAAGGCGGGGCTTATTTGGTCCGTTGGAAATGGGAGATCAATCAAGTTCTGGCATGATAATTGGATTACTACCTCTAGTCTTTTGTCTAGAGCTGATTGCCCTCAAATCAATAACATGGAGGAAATTATCAGTGATTACATTATGGGCGGTAGATGGTGGACGGAGAAGTTAAAAAATGCACTTCCAAGTTGCATTGTAAACGAAATTCTAGACATTCCGCTACCCGCTTCCTACTTTGAGGATCGTCTTTACTGGTGGCCCGATAGAGCTGGGTGGTTTACTACCTCAAGTGCATACAAATTAATCACAGCTCAAACATCCCTACACTTAGACAACAACGCCTGGATATGGAAAGTGAACATTCCGCCTAAGGTAAAAAAATTTCTTTGGAAAGTTTCTCAGGATGGTCTTTCAACTGCCTCTAGGCCAGTAGGGGAGCCTCTGTCCCTTCCACTTGCTGTCTGTGCAATAGTGCGGTTGAAGACGAAGTTCAGCTCCTGCTGGAATGTTCCTTTGTACGTTCTTTCAATACATTCCCTCTTCGAGTACACTCCACCATTGCCAACATGATAGTTCATTCTCGTGACATTAAACCTATCCTATCATTTATTGGGAACAATCTAAATTCTTCGACCAAGGAAATGCTTGCCTTTTCTTGGTGGTCTGTATGGTATATTCGAAACCAACTTCTATTTCGGCAGGTCCCCATCCCAAGGAAAGATATAACTTTACGCTTGATTAACTCCCACATTGATAATTGGAGTAAAACTGCCATGCTTGAGGCTAGTTTAGACGAGGAAACTCCAATACTCACACATAGCTCCAACCCCCCGAATAAGAAAAAGAGTCATAGTAGGATCTCAGGGCGCAAACCCCCAATGGGAATATTTAAGCTTAATTTTGATAGATCAACGATAACAAATAATGAAAGCACGTCGGGCGCCATAATTTGGGACTGGAATGGTCATCCAATACAAATGTGTTATCAAAAACTTGGTAAACAAAGTCCTCTCAAAGCGGAAGCACTTGCCCTTAAAATGGGAATCCAACACGTCATTCAACTCAATATTGACATAATCCACATCGAAGACGATTCTAGCATAATCATTGACTACTTAAACAAAAAATCTAAATGCCATTGGGAAATTGAGCTAATCTTGTCTGATGTTGAACTTCTTCTATCGACTTTGAAAGAAGTCTCCTTCTTTCATGTGCACCGTTTGGGCAATAGAGTGGCTGATAAGGTTGTACACCTTTGCCACTCTGCCCGGGGAGTCGATATTCACAACGATTCTGGTCTTTTAGACCTCATCCGCAAGGATGCTGCCGAGTAGACATTGTTCACCCGAATCCTTTCCTAATAAAAAAAAATAAATTGATTCATCTTACTATTTTTATTTTCTCCCCTTCATTTAATTAATAAGTATTAGGGTGTGTTTGGCAAAATGGTAGCTGTTGGAGGAGCTGAAGCTGTTGGGTAGCTGAAGCTGTTGGATTATTTGAGTTAAATATATGTTAATAAGCTAGTACAGTGTTTGGTAAATCTAGCCGTTAGGGTAGCTGTTAAAAACTTGTGAATAAAAAACCAAAAGCTCCGAAAAGCTTGGGTGAATAGCTGTTGGAAAGCTTAGATTTCAAAAGCTTTCAAAAGCTAATTAAACTAAAATCTTATATTTATTTCATTTAAGACTATAGAATATCAAAACCAAAAGCTTCGAAAATCTACTTGCTTTTGCCAAACATACCCTTAATTATTGAGACTGGAGAGATATTCACACTACGTCATGCTCATATCTGATATCAATATATAATAATCAGTCGCAATACATGCAGTTATAAATTGTGGAGTTCCCAAACTTTGCCTTGAGCAAGATAGATATTATATTGTTGTTGTTATTGCTATTACTTGGATATCACCTTAGTAAGATGACTTTGATATATCTAAATAAACTTGCCATACACATTGCACGCATGACTTTTAACAAAAGTGCAAATGTGTTGAATCTTGTTGAGGCATACAGCGGCAGATCTAGAATTTTGTTTAGGGGGGCTAAATTTTTTTTCGAAAAAGAGACTATACACAAGTATACAACACATAAGAATACATAATTTTATAGGAAAAGAGATTACAAAAATTTTGAGTTCATTGAGATTAACAATGGAAAATACTTGGTTTTGGACACAGTTGGCTCAAGGATTTGTCTATAGGTTTTGGAAACAAGCTTCGTGGGTTAATATAATTGGCTTCAACCTTCCACTTGCCTATGATATTTTCCGTGCATTTGAACGAATGTAAGTGAGGGGAGAAAGAGCAATAGGTTTTCGAAAAAAAAAAAAAAAGGTTGAGGGTTTTTAAAAGTACATAATTTTGCGTAAAAGAAAAAAAAAGGTTGATGGTTAAATGGCATGGGGAATGGGATTCGATCCTAGGCTGATGCACTCCAATTTAATCTCCCTCCGCACCTTTACCGTTGTGGCAAGCGTTCTTTATTTTTATATCACACTTCGTTTATATTTATTACAGAAAAACAGTGAATATATATAAAACAACAGTGAATATATATAAAACAATATACCGATTTTTTTCCGGAGGAGGGGGACTTCAGCCACCCCAAACTCCCCACAGATCCACCACTGGAGGGCATATATATTTCTCTCTCAAACAATTCTTGCAACTTATATATGATTTTGAAAGGGAAAAACACACACATGCACATTAGATGCATCTTTTTAAGTGAATGCACATCAAGATAGCAACGCTAAATCAATTTCTCATCAATACCACGACATATGCATTTTAATTAACTTATTCATTTTATACATAAGGACAATTACATTTAATCAAATGTACCAATCTTGGAGTTAGTTGAAACTAACCACTCTTAATTACATGAATTCAATCTCGATCCTTCATTCTTTCATGCCATTCCCAAACACTAAAAAACTCGACCAATTAATTTTACCTAATTAAATTTTCGACTATTTATATATGCAACATAAATTTTTGGCACTCCATTCATTTGAATTAATTATTTCTTCCTCCTCTGCAATGGCGATCAAATTATCTCTCCTCCCTCTGCTCCTCATACTCTCATGTATCCAATCCACCATGATCAACATAAATTTCCAATTAATATTCGATTGATTGTGAATTCAGAATACATTTATTTGATTTTGTTGACATGAAAACAATTTGATTGATTGCAGGTACCGTTGCAATTAGAATGCCATCCTCTACCCTCTTCACGCTCGTCAACCACTGCCCCTACACAGTCTGGCCGGGAACTCTCTCCGGCAACAGCGAGACACTCGCCGACGGCGGCTTCATCCTAGCTCCCGGCGCCTCCCGCCAGCTCACCGCCCCTCCCGGCTGGTCCGGCCGCTTCTGGGCTCGCACGCGCTGCACCTTCGACGACGCCGGCAACGGCCGATGCGCCACCGGAGACTGCGGCGGGCTCCGCTGCGCCGGGAGGGGCGGCGAGCCGCCCGCCACCCTGGCGGAGTTCACAGTCACGGGTGGCACCGGGATGGACTTCTACGACGTCAGTGTCGTCGACGGGTACAACGTCGGCGTCGGGGTGACGCCGACGTCGCCGGAGTGCCTGTCCGCCGGTTGCTCGGCGGACTTGAACGCGTTCTGCCCGTCGGAGCTGAGGGTGACCGAGCCCGCGGCGGGAGGGTCGACGTCGGGTGCCGTGGTGGCATGCAAGAGCGCGTGCACGGCGTTCCACACGGCGGAGTATTGTTGCATCGGCGACTACGGCACACCGCAGTCGTGCCGGGCGACGCGGTACTCGGAGTTGTTCAAGAAGGCGTGTCCAAAGGCGTACACATATGCTTACGATGATGCGTCCAGCATCCGGACGTGTACCGGGACGGACTATGTAATCACTTTTTGCCCGATAGATTCATATTGATCTTCGTTTTTGTTTGGTAAGTAAGAAAACCAAGAGAAACATAAAAAGGAAAGTTATCTTCTCATTCAATTTAAAATACGAGGCATTATAGAAATTAATATTGCATCTACAATATTTGGGAGGATCATGTTTAATTAGGTTGATAATCTATCTATATACTAATGTAAGTAGTGTAGGTTCCGTCCCTTACACAGAAAATATATTAATACAATATTACATATTTATCTATAATTATATAAATAAAATAATAAGGCCGATTTGCAGAAATATACCAAATCGGTGTTCGGTTTGCAAAAGTATACCCGTTTTCTGAGAATAGCAAAAATAGAATAGGTGGGTCATATGTGCAAAAAAATATGTTATTTGTGCTAAAAAACAATGACTGATTTTACTTTTAAATTTAAATATAAAAATCATTAAAAGGAGTATTATGAATTAAAAGAAGATTAAAAAATATTTAAAACTAGTTCTTTTCCCGAACCTTGTTTGGGTTTTGTCATAATATTTTCGGTCGAGTTTGACATATTAAACAAAATATTCGACACGTCAATTTTCTACTAACATATTGCCCATGCGAATAGTAAATCAGTCGCTTCCACACTTCTCCTACCATATGTCCTAATTGAAGGCAAATAAAAGAAACTTTATAGTTTTTTGCTTAAGAAATTTGAATTTGGATCCTCTATGATACTTTATCTATTACACATCATGTTACAACTTTTAAATTGGTCTAAATTATAAATTGATTTGATAAAGATACCTTAAAGTTTAAATGTATAAACCCTATATAGCTACAGAATAAAAAAATGATAGTATTTAGTGTTTGTTTTTTATAATGTCTTAGACCCTTAATCGGAAAATGGTACTTTATGTTTTAGTGTATAAACCCTTAGAGGCCAAAACATTAAAAAAATGTTATACTTCTAAAATTAGTCTAAATTATAAATCAACTTTAATACAACCCACTTTAAAAATTAATTTTAAATTCAATTCCATATTTGAAATATTAAATACTTAGATGCATTTCATCGAACACCTCATGGGCAATGATTAAACCATCAAACCACAATTTATAACCTTCTATTTCACTTAAATAATACCAATATCTGATGATGAAATTTGATCAATTTATAATCTTTAATTTCACAAATTTTATCAATGGAGTAAACAATTTATATATTACTATCTAAATATTTTGCCCAAAAAAATATTGCAACGAAAATATCTTAGAACTCTAGTCAAAGTTCCATGCTTAAATATATGATGGGTTGAGCATCAAATATTTCTGTTTTTTTCCCATTGTATTTAATATTAAAAATCAATTTTCAGGGTCATAATAGATTTCACACCATACTTGTGAAATGGGCTGCATAAAATGAGTGATTTATGTTTTTACTCATTTTAAGGTCATGTGTATTTTAATCGGAGTCCAATTACTCCATTTTTCCCTCTAATAGACTATTCTTTTTAGAGATTTTTTATTTTTGGTATTTGTTATTCCTATTGTATTTAACTAAAATTTGAACTAAAATGAATACAAACTTCCAAAATCCCCAAATCTCTTCCCTAAACCTAAAATTTGAACTAAAATGATTTTTTTTTTTTATAAAAAAAACATACTTGAAGAGCAGCTAGGTTCTTTGAACCACACACACCGCCGCTGGGTTCTTTGCACCACCCACACCACTGTCGAGCTCACCGACTACTGGATTGTGTTAGGACCTTGAACTGTGAATGAGAAAATAATTGGTTAGTTTATAGGTAAGAAAATGTATACAAAAAATTATTTTTTAAAAAGATTCAAACTAATACACAATCTTGTTAAGTGTTTTCCAAATAATATACAATAATATAATTTTTAATCTCAATTTTTCAATATTGAAACTCATTATTGTTATCACATAAACTTTTGAAAAACCTCATGGGCACCATGTGGACTTTGACAAAACTTCGTGGGCACCACGTGGAATTTTCAAAAATGAAAAAATAAAATAAAATTGAAAGCAATTTTTCTTTAAAAAAAAATTCACATGACCAGCCGACATGTGGCTTTATCGGGTCAGGGTGAGGATCGGGATATCTCGACCCATGGCCATGTCTACCCTAGCTAACACGTTCCACTCAGCTATGGATAAGTACATGATTCTATGATCTAACACGTACAGACGTACAGACAGTAGAAGAAGGGAACCTAAGAAATACCCAAGGAAATATCAGCTAGGGAGGAATCCTAAACTCATTAACACACTTAAAAGTGAGAAACTAAAAATAAGAGCTCCTTGAAGACAAAGACAGTGCAATGTAATTGGATTCCATAACAAATTCTGAGATAAAGCACATTAGCATACTTAATAATTAGCATACTTAATAATCAAATTTTGATCAATTTGAACACAAAAAAGTATCAGAATAATAAAATGCAAGTGAATTGACGTTTATCCAATCATCTTGGAGCATATTTAGTTAGGTAATACTGCTTATACTTGGAGAAGAAGCTTTCAATATATTCTAATTCAATCATATCATTCTAAATAAATTCTTTTTTTTTTCTAGTGTGTCTTCTGACGCTGTTGTTTAGAATCACATTTGTAAATATGGAAACAGGAGCCAAAAGTGCTAGCTTAGTAGACTGGTTCATAGCTCCAACCATTCAAAAGT
Source organism: Persicaria maculosa (assembly GCA_963922045.1). Taxonomy (NCBI): domain Eukaryota; kingdom Viridiplantae; phylum Streptophyta; class Magnoliopsida; order Caryophyllales; family Polygonaceae; genus Persicaria; species Persicaria maculosa. Next base: position 20,949,266 of record OY998253.1, on the reverse strand, counting down.
ATGTCAGTAAAAAGATCAGCAATTTACAGCTCAAGGTTCTATGAGCCAGCATCAAAACATGCGGATCTATTGATTCTGTAGCATTAAAGAGTACATTGGGGGTGAGGGTTGGAGTCCATTTATGCAAATGCGAGTGAAGAAAGCACATGGTGAAGAAAATGCAAGTGAATTAATTGCCATTTACCGGTCATCTTGAAGCATATATTAAGTTCCAAGCCAAGCATGACTTTGAAGATTTGAGCTTCATTTTCGAAACCATGAACCATCAAGCCCTACTGATGTGTTAAGCCTCTACTACAGCAGCATCAAATCCTGCAATCAAAAGGAAAAATGGAACCCTGATTATTTAAGAATAGTGAGTTCTAGCAAATTGACACTTGGAAAAATTCTGAACTGACAGAAATCTTTTATTTACCTCTAATGTTAATGTGAAAGCTAACTTTCACTTAGTTCTCAAAAGCTAGTATTCATCTTTGATGCTTTATTTGTTGATGAAGATAGGCATTATTCTTACCACATCTAACCGCCTTTAGTAACTAAGAAGACCTTTATTTTTAACATAAACCATGGTCCTTGGATCCATATTTTATAACAACAATATGAACAAAACAAACAGCTATAACAGTTAGCTAGCAATCTTCTTTAATTTGTCTTTAATTTTCTTCGAAGACAATGACCTATGGTGACAGTCATCCAAGTGCTAGGAGAAAAGGAAATCCGACTGAAGGATGGGGAGGCCAATTTCAAAATTCTGTTTCAGCTCATAGCACTGGAAATGGGAAGCATCCTTCAAATCCAACACAGGGGAACCAGTATCATGTTAGTTCCGCAGATGGTCAGATAGGTCGATATGAAGGTGCTAACCATGATTCACCTTCGACTCGAACATGGGGAAACCAAGATCCAAGCTCTATGCTACTCAATAGCATTGGATATGGGAATCAAACTTCAAATCCGACACAAGGGAAATCAGGGAAGGAGAATCAGTCCCATGTTTCTTCAGCAGATGATCACGTTGGTTGGTATGAAGATTCTTTCCAACCGCCAACTTCAACACAAACATGGGGAAGCCAAGATCCAAGTGCTATGTCAGGTCATAGCTCTGGGTATGGAAATGCATGACCCACCATCGACTCAAGCACAGGGCAGCCAAGATCCAAGTTCTATGTCAGTTAACAGCAGTGCCTAGGGGAAATTAGGTAAAGGGAATCAGTCCCATGTTTCTTCCAAAGGTCATGGCACCGCAGACGATCACAGGTGGGAGCACAGGTGGTGTCCATGACCCACCATCGACTCAAGCACAGGGCAGCCAAGATCCAAGTTCTATGTCAGTTAACAGCAGTGCCTAGGGGAAATTAGGTAAAGGGAATCAGTCCCATGTTTCTTCCAAAGGTCATGGCACCGCAGACGATCAGTTTCGTCGATATGGTAACGGGTATGAAGGTACTAATTATGATCCACCTTCAATTCAAGCATGGGGAAGCCAAGATCCAAGTTCTAGATATGGAAATGGATATGAAGAACCGGCTAGTACGTACCAAGGTGCATTTCATGAGCCGCCTTCGACTCAAGAATGGGGAAGCCAAGCTCCAAGTTCCATGTCAGTGGATAGAAGTGGATATGAAAAGGCATCTTCAACTCCTGCATCTGATGCCTATGAACATCATCAATCTCACTATGACGTTGGTTATGATCGCCAAAGCTCCTACAAAGATACTTATGACAACACATGTAAGGAATGCCAGAACCACCAGGATAAAAAAAACAAATACCATAGCCCATAGATCAACTTGCAAGTACAACCCTTGACCAGCCCATAAAAGCAACCCCCAAACTGTCATTGAAGTAACCAACAACTCCTCATTTCCCCCGAGATCAAAGACCCAACTGATGCCTCTTCCAATACATTCAATTTGCACCTTCTCAACCCACAGCCTCAATGACTTCCTTCCTTTATCATAAGGTAAGGTGGTGACCTTTTGCTTCAGTTCATCACCAAAACCTGCACTTCTCAGCTCACAGTTATGAAGATCTCCCAGGAGCAACGATGAACAACCATACATTGCCTCTTTTCCTGATTTACAACCATACTTCGCATCCTTTCCTGATTTTCCCTTATCGTAAGGCAAGTTGTTCCATTCGTGGCTCGATGCAATACCCAAACTAACACTTCTCATCTCAAAACTAATAAGATTTGAGGGCCAACGATCAATTCTTAAACCCGCCATCACATGAACACCCTTTGTAGGCATTTTTACAAACACCTTGTGTGCACTAAGTTTGTCCAGACTATCAATCGAATTCCCTATCAATCCAGAACGGCTAATCTTCTTTGCATTGCCTAGCCTAATTTCTATCAATTTAATTAAGAGCACAACCAATTCTCCTATTTTTTTCAGTAGTGTAATCAATAGGGATTGTCTCGGAGGGATCAGAGTTTACCTTTGATGGCTCAAGGATTTCTGGGTTTGGAGGTTTCTTGACATCATCCATCTCTGATCCAAGCTGAATCCGAAATTCCAGATTCGCGTTTGCAATCGGAGCTCCAACATGATTCACGTCTGCAACTGGGGCCTCGACCTCCACTTCCCAGTCTCGCAATTCATCAAAAATTGCGAAATCCAGTGTTTGCGTGCGTCGCTCCTCCTTTTTGAAGGCTTCAAGAACTGTCTGATTTGGGTTTTCGATCTTGCTTACCCCGTTATCGATCACTTCAGCTCCTCAGTCACCAAGAACACTTTCCGAGGGTTCCTTGAACTTCCGATCGACGATCCTTGGTGAATCCTTAACGATTCGAGCTCCGATACTTGTCGGTTGTCCTCCATGGCCGCTGCTTTTGGTGATCTGATTCTTGTCTTGCGATTCTTGATTTGAGTCATCGATCCCTTCCACTTCGCTTTGCCGTTCCCCATCGTCGATTGAGAAGTGCTCGTTCGCGATTGGAAATCCTATCTGATTTCGGTTGACAAACCATGCATCAAACGGTTGCCCCGTTCGGAAAGAGAGGTAGAGGGTTTTCCAGAGAGCAGAGCATAGTAGTGCTTGTGGGGAAGAGAGCGTGGTTACTGAAAGCGGTTTCTTAATTTTGTAAAGGTAGGACACGTGGCTCAATTTTTTACAAAAGGATTGCTTCTGAAATAATAAGTATAAGGGTGGATATATATATATATATATATATATATATATATATATATATATATATATATATATATATATATATATATATATATATATATATATATATATATATATATTAAAATAATATTTTTAATATATTTTTCTCGGAAATTAAGAATAATAAAACTAGCCGAATGAAAATCATTGCCTTATTAAAAGAATCAATTATTGACAAGGATATATTTGTTGTTGACAGGATATATGTTTTTTATGACAAAACAGATATCTAATAATGACAGGATGGGGTCTATAATAGGGAAGAGAATAAAGATACGATTTTATCCATATCATAACTAGAAATTAAAGGTTTGTCCAAGGTGACAAAGTTATTTGTTCCAAATGACAGGAAAAATGTTTATAGTGACAGACTTCATGTTTATTCTGACAGGATTAAACCTATAATCGGGGAGAGAATCAATGAAGATACGGTAAATCATATCTTCAGGATTATTAACCATATTTACAAAACGATTGTCAATATATATCTTCAGGATTATTATCCATAGTGACAGGATAAATGGGGTTCTTGACAAACTTAAATATGAATACCGACAGGATATGATCAAAAATCGGCGGGAGATTGTGTAAAGATTGCACCGGATTGCTCGCACAACGACGGAGGGTATGGGTGGCGACGGTCGGGGCGCTTGTTTGTTCTGGTTAGCAATATTTGGGATTGGGTCGGTCGGGGGCGCGGAAGTGTATGCGCAGGCGACGGAGCCGGAGACACGAGCTATTGTCCAAGCAACGAATACCTGGGGTTGGGGCTGAGCGCCAGAGATCTGGGGTTGGGGCCGACGGAGCCGGAGAGGGACGGGGTTGGGTGTTTTTGGTTAGGGTTTGGATTGGGATTTGGGGGTCGGGTCTATCAGTCCGAATGAAGGGGATTGAGATTTTAATTTTTTTTTTACTTCCAGATTTTTATTATTATTTGATTATTTAATATAATTTAAAAATATCAGAAAATTGAAAAATACTTAAAATATTTAACTTTTTTTTTTCCTGATTTTTTGGGGTGGTGGGTAATTTTGATAATAAAAAAAGGTATTTTTACAAATTTCCATATATTGATGCAATTATTTTCAAACCTAGGTATTTTTGCAAACCAAATATCAAAATGGGGTATTTACTAATAATTCCCCTAATAATTTATATATAAATAAAAACTACCAAATATTACATATTTATCTATCCGTTTCAAAATAAAAGTCGTTTAGACTTTAGTGCACGTTTTTTAAGAAGGTAAAAACTCTATAATATATTATTTTTTTAACCAATTTTTTTTAATAATTTCATACTTCTTAGTAATAAGTATGAAATGATAAAAAAAAAACCTAATACGCTTTCTTTTAGAGCTCCTTGCCGCCGCCTATGGCTTTTCTGCCCAGCAGCAATTTTGCCCAACCAGCAACCTCCGCCATCAACCCTGGCCTTCTCCAATCGCCACCCATCCGCACATGCACACACGCCTCTGCCTCCCGCCGGGCCCTGCCTTCGAAGCCATCGATTGCTCTCTCTCCGAGCTTGGGTGACGTGCTCGGACCCGGGCTCGAGCAAAAGGACCGGCGACGAGAGTTCCGAGAAGTCGGGAAGTTGTTGGCAGTTCTGGAGCAGCAGATCAGTCGGCAAAGAATGCCGATTTTCCGTCGATTGGCTAGGCTTCTGGAAACGTGCAAGTACTACTTTTGTATATCTTCAATTCGCGGTCGCGGATTGGGGCAGATCTCGTCAATCGGATGTCAGTTGAAGCGGGAAACTGAGTTTTACCGAGACGTCGCCAGTGCAGAGACGATTCCGAAATTGGGTTCGTTTGAGAGGTATTGAGGGCCGTTTTGGGAGTGACGAATTGGGTAGGATTGAGGGTGATAATGGGGATGTAGAAGGCCTTAGAATGGTGGTAAAGAAGGGGTATGGGGTTAGGGATATGTGATGCAAGATCGCTCTCGGCCTCGCACTCCGAGCTCTCTCCAACACTCGATCTTCCACACTCTCGGCCTCGCTGATAAGGCATGTTTCCAATAGGCATTATAGGTTAGTTTAGGTGCATTTCATTGTTATATAATCATTTTTTAGTGTTAATTAGATTAGCATTCGTTTTGTGGGAAAGTTCGGAATCTACGCTATTTCGATGGTTTTATGTAGATTCGTAGATCCGAGGCAAAGAACACGAGGAATAGAGCTAAGTAAGGCTAAAGAGAGACTTGGGAGAGCTTAAGGAAGAAGTCCCAAAGAGCATGGAATAACCTAAGGAGCAACGGAGCACGAAATCGAGGTCTAAGAGCGAAAACGAGGGCGAGTCGCGAAAGCTGTCCGCTCGGCGAGCTGAACTTGTAACGCACTTTCCGGAGGCCTCGGATGTCCGATCGACGCATATGAGCATGCGTTGGAAAGCTCTTTCGAAGATCTACGTGATGGTGTTCTGCTGGATTTTCGCTGACAGAGAATGGATTTCCGCTGCAGCGGATCAAGTCATCGAATCAAGTCTGAGCAAGTGTTTGAGCATGAGTCGCTGCCAGCGAATGGGATCTCGCTGCCAGCGAGTGGAGTCAGCGGCAGCATGTCCAGGAGCAGCATGACTCGCTGCCAGCGAAAGGAAACTCGCTGCCAGCGGATGGCCGGACTCGCTCCAGCGAGTTGGAGCTCTCGCGGCAGCGGAAATAGAGACTCGCGGCAGCGAAAAGGAAGGACCTGTGGAGGCTTGGAAAAGTTTCTAAGGCATGGGCATTCGCTGCCAGCAAGTGTGGTAGCGAGTGTGGTAGCGAAAATCCAACAGGAGCTTGATTGAGGCCATTCGCTGCCAGCGGAAATTTTCGCTGCCAGCGGAATCCGACGCTGAGTTAAATTAGGAAAGTTCTATCTTTTATCTAGTTTGTTTAGGAAGCTTTTATCTTTTATCTATCTTTTATGGAAGATATTAGGCTTATAAATAGGATGTTCTAGGCTTAGTTTTCTAATTAATTCCAAGTAGAGAAATCACCATTGAAGAGAAGAAAGCTTAGGTAAGCCATGTTTGGCTAATTTTCTAGTTTCCACCTTCACTTTCAAGACTTGGTTTGTGGTTTGTGAGTTTCTAATATAAGTTATTTTTCCTCTATAATTCTTTCAACTTCTTTGTGCGATATTGATTATGTTATTGATGTTATCTTGATTAGCTACCTTGATAATATTGATTTCATGCTAGGATTTAATACTTTCGTATTTGTGTTATTTCCGTAGTAGCATGCATAAGATTGCGGATTCCGTGTTTGAAGCATGATTATGTAGGAAGTTGACATATATCTTAAACATTGATTTACCGTATTTAATTGGTGTTATTTATATGCTCAAGTTCTTGGGACTATTTGCTATCTCTTTGTTAAATCTTGACCGTGTTAAGGTTGCATTGAGGTGTAAGGGATTAATTGGACTCGTAGGACTTTTAATCTACTTAAACCAAGACGAGAGGAATTCGTAGGAAAAGATAATAACTTGAAAAGGATTCGATGATCAATAAAACCAACCAAAGTCGAGAACTCGCACTCCGAGTATTTCCGACCCTTTGATTCCGTCGTCTCTCACTAAGGAATCTCCTTCGGCCTCTCACCGAAGGTTTTGTTCCCGACCTCTCACCTAAGTACGAGATTCTTAACCCGAATCACAGGAAGCTAAAAGGCTCACTTTTTCTCAAATTTTAACTTGTTCAAAAAAAATGTCAAGCTTACATATATATATATAGGACTTGTACTATGGAAGCCATAAAGCTAAAAGAAACCAAAAGACAAATGCAAAATAAATAAATCTAAGCCATATACTAAGTTTGGACTTGGCAAGTGAAATCCCAACCAAACAAGCCTATATTTAGTCTAGTAAAATCCCAACTAAAAGTCATATGTTTGGACTCTTTTTAGATAAAATAGCTTGGCATCCCCTCTAATTAAGTCTCGATCGACGCCAATTTAGACTTAACTTGTAGCAGAGTGACCATGTGTGGTGGTGACTGCTCAAAGACAAGAACCGATTGACCAAGTAAGCGAGCTCGAGCTCTCGTCAATGGTGGGGTAGCTCGAGGTAAAAGTGGCTCCTCTTCCATCTCCTCATCGTTATCATCTTCAATAGCATCCATCGGGGCTCCGTCCCTAGCATCTAGATCACCAACCCGATCGTCAGATAAGCTAGCTCCGTCGAGGGTCACATCATCCTCCCCCCCTTGAAAAGGATTCGACCCCGAATCCGTCAGCTCCTCAAGTAGCCCATCCCTTGCAAGAAATGGAGCTAAGTCACAGACGTTAAAAACATCATGAACACCATACTTACTTGGGAGATCAAAGCGTTGTCGTTGAACTTCTCTAGCACCATGAAAGGCCCATCAGCTCTAGGCCGCAGCTTAGATTGCTGCAACGCAGGAAATCGATCCTTCCGGAGATGACATCCCTTTCTTGGTTAGTTCTATAAGAGGGGCGGCAATGCTGCTGAAGTCCTTGACGAACCTACGATAAAATCCTACCAAGCCTAGAAAGCTCCGTATCTGAGTAACAGATGTTGGTTGGGGCCACTCCCGAATAGCTCGAATCTTCTCTGTATCCACTTGCAAGCCATCTTTACCTACAACAAAACCAAGAAAGATGATAGTATCGGAGCAAAACTGACACTTCTTCAAGTTAGCAAACAAGTGCTCCTTCCTAAGAACTAGAAAAACAGCGCGAAAGTGTTCAACATGCTCTTCTAAGGACTTACTGTAAACAAGGATATCATCAAAGTATACGACAACAAATCGACCTAAGAATGCACGCAAAGCATGGTTCATCAGGCGCATAAAAGTACTAGGAGCATTAGTTAGTCTGAAGGGCATGACCAACCACTTGTAAAGACCATATTTGGTCTTAAAAGCGGTTTTCCACTCGTCACCTTCCTTCATCCTAATCTGATGGTACCCGCTCCTCAAATCAATCTTAGAAAACAAGCAAGCACCATGCAACTCATCTAACATGTCATCTAAGTGAGGAATGGGATGACGGTACTTAACTGTAATCTGGTTGATGGCTCGACAATCAACACACATGCGCCAGGTCCCATCCTTCTTTGGTACTAACAAAAATGGTACGGCACAGGGACTCAGACTCTCCCTAATATACCCCTTGCTAAGCAAATCCTCTACCTGTGACTGCAACTCTTTGGTCTCCGTGGGATTAGTCCTGTAAGCTGGCCGGTTAGGAATAACAGCACCCGGCACAAAGTCAATCTGATGCTCTATGCCCCTAAAAGGAGGCAATCCAGCTGGCATCTCATCTGGTAGCATATCATGAAACTCCTCGAGTACACCTGAAATGATAGAAGGCAACTCAACAGCAGTAGCAGACAATGAACTAGAACTAACATGTAAGGCAGAACTAGTAGAAGTACAGACAGGCATAAAACAAACATCACCCCCCCTGAATAGCATGTCGGACATCTTGAACCCGAGCGACCAGCAAGCTCTGGGGTTCCTTGGGAGTCCTTGCTCCAACTTCTGCTTTTCAGCATCCTTTTCGATCTTCTCGTGAGATTGGCGACGCTGTTCCCTAGCAATATAATCAGTGACAACCTCTTGAGGGGTTAGAGGTAGAAGTCTTACCCGCTTGCCTCCAAAGGCGAAGGAATACTTGTTGTTGTAGCCGTCATGCATCACACGCCGATCATACTGCCATGGCCTACCGAGAAGTAAATGGCAAGCGGTGATAGGTAGTATATCACATAAGATAGTATCGGCATAAGGTCCAATGGAAAAGGACACCTCAGCTTGGTCCTTCACCTTCAATGGTGATCCGGAGTAAAGCCATTGCAGAGTATAGGGTCTTGGGTGTACCTGAGTGGTCAGAGAGAAACGATCCACGACTTCCTGGATAATAATATTACAGCAGGAACCACCATCAATAATAACAGTGCAAATCTTACCTCGGATGGTGCAACGGGTGTTGAACAAGTTCTCCCGCTGAGAGGTGTCAATCTCCTGCTTCTCACTGGCGCTCAAAGTCCTCTTAACCATGAAGTTCTCACCAACTGGTGCTCTGGCAACAAGCTCCTCATCCTCATCCTCATCCACAACTGGTATCTCATAAGGGTCATCGAGGCCTTCCACCTCACTCACCACTTCTCCGAACGAGTTAAGGAGAACCTTTCGTAGGTTGGGGCATTCTCTAGCATAATGCCCAATCTCATAGCACTTGTAACACTTGACCTCTCGAGGCCTGCTGGACTCTGGTCTAGGAGGTGTAGGTGTGGGGTTAGGGGTGACAGGAATAGGGCTTGGGTTAGCTGGAGGTCTAACGGTGGAGGGGGAAGTAGGAATAGGGTTAGGCGGTTGGGGACGGTAACTCCGGGGTGGTTCTGAAGGAGATTCGGCTCCCGTCCAACGCCTTGTTGAGGACCCTACAGACCTCCTTTTGAGGAAGTTTTCATAGACATGTGTGGCATGATGGAGAGCATCAATCACATGGGTGTGTCGCAGTTGCAACACAATCTCAGCCACATCAGAGTTCAGACCTGCAAGAAACTTAGCAAGAATATAAGAGTCCTAATACCTTGTGCCCGATCGTTGCAAAAGGGAGCGTAGCTCCTTATAGTAATCGTATGGGGATCGAGGACCCTGTTTCAATTTCTCTATCCTCAGCAACAGTTGTTGCCCATGATCCGTTGGAATAAAGCGAGCTCGCATCAGACGTGTAAGCTCTCCCCAGGTCGTCACTGGTGGAGCTCGAGTGTAGGCCCGATCTGCTAGTACTCCTTGCCACCAAGAGAGGGCATAATCAGTAAAGTGGATGACAGCGAGCTCCACTTGCTCCTCATCTGGATAGCGATGGAAACGGAAGACCTGTTCAGCTTTGACCTCCCAATCCTGATACGCCTCCGGCCCTGTAGCACAAGTAAAAATAGGAATGCTTACCTTGACCCCATGGGTCCGACGTTGACGGCCATCCTCTTGGCGACGCCTAGCATGGCGGTCCTCTCTAGCTTGAGTCCGCTCTGAAAATATGGATTGCAAATCAAATGATCTAGCCCGAATAAAAATTGAGATTGCAATGTAGGAAGAAACAACGTAATATCTATGAAGCTCGGATGGCAATAGCTAACTCACGAACATACTTCTACTGAACAAGCCAATGTAGGGTTTGAATGTTCACCTACTTGCTTCACCCAACAAATAATATATATTTTTTTTTTAAGAGATACGTGGAACTCTTTTTTTTTTCTTTTTTTCTTTTTTTTTTCTCTTTTTTTCTGGAAGCTAACTAACAGCTCTTCTTTTTTTTTTTAATGAAAAAAAATAAAAAATATCCCTCCAAACGCTTAATTAAATGGTAGCAGCTCAAAGATCAGATTGCTTTGTAACTCTGATTTATAACGCCCCATTTGCAATCGATCGATGAACAAGCAACAAGAAATCCAACACTGATTGCTTCATTTGGAATCCATCGATGTTCAACAAGAACAAGTAGAAGACAATGCATTGGGGACAGGAACAACAAGCACACAAGACACATGAAATGGGAGGACGAACAATTGCAATCTCTCGGACTTAATCAAACATGTTTTGCAAAAACTAAGGATTAAGGGAAGAGAAAGTAATTCGTACCTCGAAAGATTGAGGAACCCTTGTCGTGGCTCTGATACCACTTGATATGCTCAGACCCGGGCTCGAGCAAAAGGACCGGCGACGAGAGTTCCGAGAAGTCGGGAAGTTGTTGGCAGTTCTGGAGCAGCAGATCAGTCGGCAAAGAATGCCGATTTCCCGTCGATTGGCTAGGCTTCTGGAAACGCGCGAGTACTACTTTTGTAGATCTTGAATTCGCGGTCGCGGATTGGGGCAGATCTCGTCAATCGGATGTCAGACGAAGCGGGAAACTGAGTTTTACCGGGACGTCGCCTGTGCAGAGACGATTCCGAAATTGGGTTCGTTTGAGAGGTATTGAGGGCTGTTTTGGGAGTGACGTTTTGGGTAGGATTGAGGGTGATAATGGGGATGTAGAAGGCCTTAGAATGGTGGTAAATAAGGGGTATGGGGTTGAGAGATATGAGATGCAAGATCGCTCTCGGCCTCGCACTCCGAACTCTCTCCAACACTCGATCTTCCACACTCTCGGCCTCGCACTCCGAGTGTTTCCGACCCTTTGATTCCGTCGTCTCTCACTAAGGAATCTCCTTCAGCCTCTCACCGAATGTTTTGTTCCCGGCCTCTCACCTAAGAACGAGATTCTTAACCCGAATCACAGGAAGCTAAAAGGCTCACTTTTTCTCAAATTTCAACTTGTTCAAAACAAATGTCAAGCTTACATATATATAGGACTTGTACTATGGAAGCCATAAAGCTAAAAGAAACCAAAAGACAAATGCAAAATAAATAAATATAAGCCATATACTAAGTTTGGACTTGGCAAGTGAAATCCCAACCGAACAAGGCTATATTTAGTCTAGTAAAATCCCAACTAAAAGTCATATGTTTGGACTCTTTTTAGAAAAAATAGCTTGGCATCCCCTCTAATTAAGTCTCGATCGACGCCAATTCAGACTTAACTTGTAGCAGAGTGACCGTGTGTGGTGGTGACTGCTCAAAGACAAGAACCGATTGACCAAGTAAGCGAGCTCGAGCTCGAGCTCTCGTCAATGGTGGGGTAGCTCGAGGTAAAAGTGGCTCCTCTTCCATCTCCTCGTCGTTATCATCTTCAATAGCATCCATCGGGGCTCCGTCCCTAGCATCTAGATCACCAACCCGGTCGTCAGATAAGCTAGCTCCGTCGAGGGTCACATCATTGGGGGCATCCACCGCCATCTTGGATTGCCGCGCCACTCCCTCCTCCGGCGGGCCGCCGCTCGCCGACCGCCGATTCAGCTCCACTTGCCACACGCCGACCTCCGTCACTCTGGAGCCTCAGCCGGTTCCTTCTCCCTTGTTCTACAGGGTCTACGCCACCCTCCGGCTCCACCGCCGCTCGCCGACTGCCAAATCGGCTCCATTGGCCACACACCGACCTTATCCCTTCCTTTTGATCCTCCTGCGCCACCAACCCTTTTGTTTGTTGTAGTCTGCTCTTGCAGTCGCTTTATGGTTCATCTCTGCCCGGTTTCTCTTCCTTATCTTGTTTTATATCGCCTCTTTTAGGCTTATCCTTGTGGTAGCCTGTCCACGATTTTATTATCGTCCTTGAGGGTTGAGACCAGGTCTTGGGGTTCGATTGTGCTTTGGTGTTGTTTGTGGTTGTTTTGCGGGTTAGTATATTGTGCTATTCTTGTTGTGCTGCAGACTTCTTGTGAGCGTTGATTGATCTGTCATGTTCGATGACGTCGTGGACGTGCGATTGACATCTGAAGGCTCTTCGAGTCCATAATCTGAGGTGTCCGCTGGTCCTCAGAGTTCGCTGTGTGTGTTGTCCCTTTGGCCGATTGTTTCGTTCTTCTTTAGCTTGTGTTGCGCAGTGTAGGATGGCTTGTACGTTCCTTATTTTATTTTCTGTCATTTGCTTCTGTTATTTATTTCTGTCATTTGCTTCAGTTATTTGCTTCAGTTATTTGCTTCTGTTGTACATAATGGTTAGTCCATCCACCGATTTGTCCGGTCTCTCGGTTTCTCTAGGCTTGTCTAGAGAACTGAATTTCTTATCTTGCTTCAAAAAAAAAAAATTGAAATGACAAAAAAAAAATTATAGAGTTTTTACCTCATTAAAATGCGTGTGGAATAGTAAAGTGACATTTATTTTGAAATGGAAGGAGTAATATTTTTGGTAAGTATGACTATGAAATATTTTTTATTTATATTTTTGTCAATCTATCTATGAAATACATATAAATAGATTGTGGCTTATATAACTTTCTATAAAACTACGACAACATTATTTTTTTTCTCCTAGAATAAACCACAACGCGTCACATATGATTTTTTTTTCCATAGGATCAACTACAAAGCGCCATATAGGACGTTATACATCGTTTTTATTATATGTATATATATATATATATATATATATATATATATATATATATATATATATATATATATAGATAGATAGATAGATAGATAGATAGATATAGATAAAAAAATCATCATAGGGGTTGATAACCCTCTCTAGCTTTTAAAGGATCACCAATGATGATATGGTAAATTACACATATATCTTTGCACGAAATCACCCGTCCTGAACAAAATTATATTCACCCGCCCATTAATCATACTTGTGTAACATCTCGGTTTTATTTGATGTTTTAGATAAATACACAAAGATTTACAAATGTCCATTTCACCTTTAAATTCTCTATAAAATAATTTTTACTCTTTCATCACATTTATTATGCAATACAGTATAATTGGTTAAACTAAAAAAAGTACAAATTATATTGATACTAGTGCAAAAGTAAGAGAAAATATGATGATTACTTCTAAAACATCAAATACTGTTGAGCAAATTTAATCTTTTAAAACATCAAATAAATCCGATTGGAGGGAGTATGTTTGAATCGAGAAATTTATATATAGCAATGAACGATTTCACCGTTTATAATCGAAAAGAAGATTCACAATGCGTTTTTCATGCCAGAAGTGGGAGCAAATTTACTGCCCATACATTTTACCATGAGTGACTAAAGTGTGTTAAAAGGCCAATGCTATGAACGATTAAAAATGCCCCTATACAGTTGCTGTTTGTCTTAAGTGCATTAGACAAAACGTTCGAAAAGGGATTCAGGATTTCTGTTCTGCATATTTGAATTCAGTGAACTCAAGAACAACGCCTTTTTTGGAACTCTAACTTAGATTCAACAAAAAAGCAAGCAAGCAAAAAAGCAAGAAATTATTGTACAACAATACGTTAAAAAGGAACAATCAAGTCGTTGTAGTATAGTGGTAAGTATTCCCGCCTGTCACGCTGGTGACCCGGGTTCGATCCCCGGCAACGGCGTTTTTTATATCTTTTGATGCACTTCTTTTTTAAACTAAAAGAAAGAACAGTTTTGGCACTTTTTATTTTAATTATAACTTTGATATAAATTCAGTTCAAACACCTAAATGGAAAAGCCTAATTATAATTGGAGTGGGATTCACATAATAATTAATCAAGAAAGCAGTGGAATCCCCTAAGAACTTGGTGCAACATAACCAAGATGAATGTATTACCCAACTCAGCTGCTCACATACAGTTGCAACCACCAGAATTCCTAATTGGGGATGTTGAGAAAGAATGTGTAGGGCTCATGATCGAGTTCGTAGAGTTAGAGCAATTTTATTGCGTCATTCATCTCAATTATGAACAAAATCCCAAGTACGACTAACATTACAAAAACAACTGTACTGATCATCAAGTTCATGGTTGACATGTTGTAGAGAAACAACTTTTATCATCTTCATACACAACTATTAATATTCAATATGCAGCCTCAGTTAAGTACTTATCCAATCTCCATTGATAATTTTAATTAAAAATGACATCAACTATATTTAGCATATATAATTGTTAAAAATAAAAATAAATATAAGAATCCTATCAAACGGATCGATGGTGTTCCTGATCCAAGAAAAAATTGAAGTTTAAAGGATGTGGTTGGCTTGTCAAGGATAGGTACCAGTTTGGGTATTGGTACAGCCGTACAGGTGGTAGTGGCAAAACGCGACTTCTTTGTTTTTAAGATTTTAAAAATACTAATAAAATACATACGATACCTTTCTTTTTACTTTCTGGGTTTTTGAATAGTCAACCAAACAAGGCCTTGGCAAAAGCAAAACTCTACTCCAAGTGCAAGTTGAACCGCCAAATGTTACTTTAAATGCTCGGCCAGACACGCTCTAACGGTGCTTAATCAAATGTGAATTTGAAGTAAAAATTAAATGCTTCAACCAACCTATCAATCACATAAAATGTGAAGTTGTGATTTTGAGAAAATAACCCTAATTGAAGGAAGGTTTCACGAAAATTACTCTTTACTCTGTATATGAATTCTAAACTCATTCACGGATATAATCACAATAATCAAGATTTTATTAGGTGGTATGTTACTGTATTTTTTATTTTAATTTTTAGATAAGGCGGTATTTAATTTACTAGAGTTTTATCTTTTCGCTATATGTATTAAACAGAATAAAATAAGACATCAAAGGGGATGTAGCTCAGATGGTAGAGCGCTCGCTTAGCATGCGAGAGGTACGGGGATCGATACCCCGCATCTCCAGTTTTATGAATTTTTTTACGTACGTTTTCCACATCCATCTCACCCCTCTCTCTAGACTCTAATCTATATCCTTCTTCACCTACAGAATCTTCATCTGTTATCTGTAACATGTCCTACACCTCCACACACAACATGTTTTTGGGTGTATTATAACACATAAATTTGCATTAAAATTCAAATGCAATGTAATTCAAAACCATACCAAGTCCATGAACTTTTTGTTAGGATTGGACTTCAGTTTATCTAAATAAAAGTTTATAAACACATTTGCACCTTTTTTTTTCAAAGTTTAGAGGCTTCAATTGACCCCCAAAAATATTTGCTTACAACAATTATAGGGACCATGACAGATTTAACCAGGGAAAAGCTCAGTATATGAGGAAATTGATTAATTTTTTTTCATATTCGAATGTTTTTAAAATCGGATACCACTTTCGGATTTCAGATCTTTAGGAACCTGATCAACTGCCAATATATACCTACTCGAACTCTGTTTGCTCGACTCTTGATGTACCAATTCATTTGATTATCCTGGGTTCATCTACCAGCTCACTAAATGGATAGAGGTTGCTGGTGATTCATCTATAGAGAGCAAGAAGCACCAACCCTTTCAAGTACTCCAAATTCACATCTCATTGAGAGAGTTCATGAGGAGGGATGCACAGCAAAATATGAACAAAAGTTACACTATGGGAAGAGCTCATCAGAGAGATCTGCTGCATTTGCTGTAGATTTCACCTCGCATCATGTCTACAGGAAGGTGCTCCATTGTGTAACGCTCTGGACCTGCGTACACTCCTGTCCGTTCCAGTAGCGAGAGGCTCTCTGCTCGCCCATACATTGACGCGTAAAGCTTCAAGTACTCAATATCCTGAAAATTTTTTAGTTAAAAGGTGAAAGGCCCCTGAATTTGGACTTGCTTATTTGCATAAGTAAAATGTACCTGCAAGCCACTAAGGATGCGCTCTAATCGAAGTGAAGCAACTGGTTCATGTGATGATGAGAACACCTCACCCGGGTAGTACAAGACACCATCTCCTGGAGGCAGGCCACGGCGAAACTTTATCTGCCAGTTCCAATTGAGAAATAAATTGACAACGATGAAGGATTTAGTAATACAAACATGCGAAAGACATGGCTATCAAAAAAAAGTGCAGTTTACCTCTGCACTAGCAACAGTGGCTTTTTCATAGCAATTGGCGCCCCAGTAGAGAAAGCCAGTTCCTCCCTCCTTCCATACACGCCACATCACTGCACGATGTTGTGTACCTCGCATCCCTAGGTGCCAGTTAGGCTGAGGATCAGATGGACCCATGCACACATACGTCCACCATTCCTGCAAATGACATTGCGGTTGGGAAAAAAATCGGATTGAAGAAATTAAAGGTGTGGGGAGTGTGGGACTGCACATTATATCTCATGGGCTAGAAGTAAAAAAATTTAACAACATCAAACCCAAATTGTAATAAAGATATATCAAACCCTTCTCATGTGCTCCACAAGGAAAGAAATTCATGTGAAAATATGCTGACTCAGATGTAGAAGAAACAAAAATCTTTACAGTAAGTTTTTCTCAAATCAGCAGGATTCATATGAAAAGAAGTGAAATGTGCTACTCTAATCCAATTCAAAAACCCGTTGCCCAAAGCAGAATCAAGAGATAAGAGACTGTCAATTCTTGGAACCATGAAAAAAAAACCTCTTACCTCTCCATTATCTGGTTCTAATTCTGCTATAATATCTTTGGCCAAATCATCCCGGTTACCAAGCACCCATTCACTGCAGGTTTATATCACAATACCCAGATTCCAGATGATTAAGCAATACAGAAATGATCACACGTCCAAATTAACATGCACTGCTGAAGAGATACCCCCATGAATCCTATCATGGATGCAATTACACTAGATTCAATATAATCTAGACTAACTTATAAAGCAGAGTAACACAGCAAATATTGGTTAGATTCATTGGAGATTTCATTAGTAGTTACCACAAAATATGAATCTGATATGGTCCAGTGAGGTGGGAGGGGAAAAAATCAGGACAAGAAAACACTGATGCATCTTCATGAAGTTCTTCGAATTCAGGTGCACATAAATTGAGAAGAGACAGGCAATTGAAATATGAAAGTACACTCTATAAATGCAAAAGCATCTATTTCCTACAAATCTTTTACAAATACCTATGTCTGGTTTTTCCTAGGCAATATTACTACCCAAAAACCAAAAAAGGATCTAATGCAAACGTACCTTGTACAGTAAATTTGAGTGAATGGACGGAGATACTTTGGAACTTTGAGAAAAGCCTCAAATGTGTTAGGTGCTAGAGGGGCATCACTTGGCCCTACAAAAAGAAACTCTTCTTAGAAGAAGTTAAATTCATGAAACAGGTAAACCATATACTCAGAAGACACTCACCACAATAGTAGGTAGTCAGAATGCGAGCATCAGGTGCATATGCATGAATCTCAGAAGCCATTGTGCGTATAGAGTTGAAGTGTTCCACATTTAATGGCTGCCAGAAGATAATCAAGAATATTAGAGACTGAATATCACTGAACCCTCACATATGGATGACAGGAAAGATAATATGTTCCCTATGGTTCAAATCTGCCTCCATATTTCAGCTTATACTATACACCACAGGTCAAAACAGAAGACCCTAAAGGGCCTAAACAATAAATATGGTAAATAGAACAGCTTCAGCACCTCACATATGGATGACAGGAAAGATAATATGTCCTCTATGGTTCAAATCTGCCTCCATATTTCAGCTTATACTATACACCACAGGTCAAAACATAAGACCCTAAAGGGCCTAAACAATAAACATGGTAAACAGAACAACTTCAGCACCTCATCCCAAAGGTAGAAGTAAGCTTTTCTCCAATGAGCTCTTGTCTTCAAAATTTCAACCTCCTTCTGCAGGTAACTTGGCCCAGCTTCATCACTAGAACACAAAGAAACTGTCTTAAAATGGAGCCAAACTAATGGAAAAAACAGTACAAGGTTACCAAACTACCTTGAAAGAACTGGCCTATAAGGAACAGCATATGCTGCCAAGCGTGGGTCTGAAAAATATTCATCTGATTTTGGGTGATTTGCTACAAGGCAGACAAAAAAAAAAAACAAAAAAACAGATGAGTAGTTATTCTTATTTAGTACTACGTAATATAAATGATCATGTAAACACATGAGCGTCGATATGTCCTTTGCCAATGTATAATCAATAGTAAGTGATCAAGCACTAGATATAGAAAGTGATCAAGCATATTCTGCTTGGTAACTCCAGATAAAAGTCATACATAAAAGAAACATGAAATGCATTAGAATAATATAATAAAGAAATCAGCAAGATTCGAGTCATATATGTGTTCCTTTCATTCCATAGAAACCTGCCAAATTTGAAAGATTACCTGGCCAAGGCGATGTATATGTCAGAACACGCATGCCATCAGCCCATCTACAAAAGTAAGGACTAATTTTGAACTGAAGAAGCCACTTGAATTGCTGATCTAATGCCTCAAACCACTCAGGACTTCCATGTTCAACACCCCAGCGATCCTCGATAACAGTATCGGAAATCTAAACTATAGTCAAAGAAATAGGTTGCACTTGCATAGACACTAAAAAAGCGGCTAGAGACATGGAATGTCCAACAGCATCTACAAAGGATTCAAAGGATGTAATACTTCATATGTCATACTCATACTAGTCTTAGAAATGGAACTATGCAAGCATGAGATAAAAAGCTGGTAGCTGATGATAAGCCTCAGAGGCAATAATAACGCAAGATAAATAAATGAAAATATATCAGTCGACAGGAAGATTTAATGATGTGAACTATATAGCACTCAGTATCCAAAACATGCATGAAGAATCAGTACAACATATAGAGGTTGGCTGAACTTATAATCCAAAGGGGAAACAAGTATTGCAAATTATGTATAGGAGAAAGCAGTATGACATAATTTTAACTACAAAAATCAGGATACACCAAACACAGCAGGAAGTGAAGGAGTCGCTGGAAGCGTAAAGTCCCATACTGTCAGACTTATCTTCACACGGATTGCACGACTAGAAGTAGCATCTTCATCCATCATATCACCTGCATCATTTTCTGAAAACAACTCAGAAAAAGGAGGTGATAGAAGAACTTGTCTAAGGTTCAATGTGGCAGATTTGACTCTTTCAACCTAGATACCAAAAAAACTAGTATAAGTATCAAATAAGGAGACCAGAGAAGATGAGATTGCAAAGTTATTTAGCATTTTCTCTTGCTTCTTTACTTTGGCATAAGAAAAGCTCACCACTTCTTCCAATGACTTCTCGTCAATAGGTTCAATGATATCAAGACAGCTCCTTAATTCCCTGTAAAGTTGGTGCTTCTCAGATTTGCCCATACATTGTCCTGTAGATCTGTAATAAGTCACAATCAATTCATAATAGAAACTGAATAAGACATAAATCATATAAAAACTTTGAAAAAATGTCAAGATATATAAAAAAAAATACTCCTCTTAGCTATTGTCAACAAGAGCATCTTCACATATGATACAATAAGACATCAAAACTTTCATTTTTGAGACTAAATAGTTCTTTTCAAAACAATCTTATGATTTATTAGTTAATAGCATTATCATACGTGCACTTAAATATATATATCATCCTTCACAATAGTGAAACTTGACAAGGGATGGAGAAAACATGATTGTGAAGAAAATTTGACAGACGGAAAAACAATTTTAATAATTGAATTGAGTAAAAAGATAGAGAATCACTCTTCATTGGCCTTAACAGCAGTGATGAGAATCTCTCCTTCATACACTCCCGTGGGCTGTTCACTAGGAATATCAAAAGAAACCCAAAGAGTTGTTGTTTCTCTGCAGTTAAGATATTATTCTGTCAGAAACATAGAAATAGGCTTCTCATGTTTGTCCAATCCAAGCTGTAAAACAAGTAACGATATGCATTTCACATAAATTACCCCGGAAGTAAAGTTATCTGGGAGACTGGAAGATCAAGAGGCACAAGTGCATCTGGAACCCCTAAGATGGGTACTACACGGCGTATTGTCAAAGATTTACCAAGAAGCAGCCTGTAAAAATAAACCATAAGCAAGCAAATAGTTGGATACTTGGATATCCATATGAAGTTTTACGTTATGAACAACAAGATAATCTAACTTGGCATGTGCATTTGATAAATCAATTAAATGTCAAAGGTTCCCTAACTACATGTTAAAAAATGAAAGTAGTAACCACCACAGCATCCAAATGGAAAAACACTAACCTGTCCCCAGTCACAGAAGATAAGTCAGTACATTGCACTTGCACAACACCAGCGATATGCTGAGCACCCCATGAAACTTTAGGCCGTATTGCAATTTGTACACTCTCCCTCTCATTTTTAGCCGCCAAGAGTTTTACCTACAATAAACAATCCATCAACTCATTTGAAAGAAGATATTAAGTATGCAAAGTCACGAAGAGTGAAGATCACACAACATCCACATCAAGGAAACAATATATACACATACACACACATACCGAGCATGAAAAATCCTACCTTAAATAGAACCTAGTAAGGACCTTATTATGAGATTATACCATCAAAGACTCGACAAGAAGCAATGAAATATAGCTATTGTTATTGCGTGGAATATTAGACAAAGGCATTTTTTTATATCATTCATTCAACCATCTTTGTCATCTACACTATGCGGCAACATATTATGTCATATTCCAAGCAGGCAAGCAGTCAATCCCTATTTGAGATATCAACGATGCATGCTTCTGCCTGTCATGAAGAACATAATTCATCACAACAACGAGACTTCAGTAACCCCATCCCATCCACACGAATATGATCATTTAGAGTTAGCTGGCATTAGGGCAATACCAACCTATTACAACGTTTTCTCTAGTAGTATTCAGAAACTAGGAGGACTTCACTGAGTACACAGATCTATAATTCTCCGCCATTTACTCATCCAAGAAGAACTGGAAACATTTTAAAATTGGCTGTTTGGGTAAACCAAGCAATTATGAGATAGAGGAACGCACTTGCTCTAAATTTCTAGGCATCTCCTGAGACCCAACATTTGTTGTATTGGGCATGCACCAGACGTGAAGCAAGTCAGCTGATGGAACCACAGATGGATCAATAATCCCTTTCAATGAAGATGAAGCATGGAAGCCGCTATCACCCCACCCATAAGATGTCCCTCCTCCTGATACACCTTCAACTGGTGGCACCGTTATCTCCTGGAGACTGCCTGCAAAAATGAAACCAAGTTGTATCACAGACAAACGCATCAAGAAATCACATAACTGAAAATTAATATATCCGATCACATCCAAGAAGCTACAGCTAACTCATACATGTTAAATTTGGAAATCTCCAATCCACCAACAGAGTAACATTTGCCTAAATCAGCAACAGCACCATGCTTCATCAATAATGCAATCAAATGCTGTCTATAATAGGGCATCAGATGAAACAGGATCAGCTAATTCCTGATGCTCGGATAGCTCAATAACAAAATCCTCAAGCAAGAAAACCACGAACGTAGCAACAAGCTAACAATAGAATTGCTAATGCCAAAACGATCATAAAATTCCGCTGAAGTTGGTTCCGACCACATAATAAACGAATGAATCAGTTACGGAAAAATGAATCCAAATGAGAAAAATCAAATGAAATTGCAAAGATGATTCAGACACAAACCTGCATTCTCCATTTTCTATCCGGTTAGATATTCTCCTGATTCAACCGGTTCGATCGAGATTTAGGGGTTTGACGAGGGATACAAGTACAACATACGAGTGTCAGAATCACAAGATAAGACCAGTCGCTTGTTTAGAGCGATCGCCGTGAGACAATTTAGAAAGAGGAATATATAAATTATACTGTATATCTGAAATTGAACAAAGATAAACCCTAGAATTTTATGGGTTTGAAAGCTGAGGAATCAATTGGAAGGTTTTTACTCGTGGGCTTTGCAGTGGAAAGTGGTACTAGTGCTGTATCGATAAAAAAATTGCAAGATATTTACCGATTTGCAGTTGTAGACTGGTAGTGGCTAACTGGCTATGTCTATAACCGGCAATACCTAACCCGAACCGAGAAAGTGGGTCGGGTTTAACCCGAAAATCTAGTGTGTGTTTTTTATTAGATAAGAATTCGAGTTTAAACATATCTTTAACTCAAGGTCGGCTAAGTTGACAAATCGGAGAACCATCCAAAAGTTAAACATACAACAAAATAAAACAGTGCAAACTCAAGAAAACACACTCTGCAAAAACGAAACCAAGCAGATCTAAACCAAATAGGACGTGGCCGAAGACGACGAACGAAGTCAAGCTCCACCCTGAAGCGGAACCGTAGACCAGCGATACATTAGGACCCGATCAATCGATCATCTTGTGGGCAGTAAGGACGAAACTCCATGGAAGCAGTCAATTCGAGTAGTGGAGACACCACGATACACATTGTCGTGACTCCAACATATCCCGACTCCGACAGCCAGACACCAAATCCATGAAAAAGATCGCCAAGCCACGCCACCGCAGAGCCGCACACCGCCGAAACAAATAGCACCAAGAAACCCTATCGGAATTTAATCAGCCCTAACGGGATTTAGTACACGCCCATACAAGCGAAGTTTGATACAATTGCGGGATTTATATTAAAAATATACAAGGAATTTATAAATAATAAAATAAATTCCTTGAAATTAATTATTAATTATTTTTCCTAATTTATTTGTATTTTATTTAAAAATTTCAAAATAAAATACAAATAAACTATGGGCCAACATCCTTGGGCCCAAATGAGTAAAGTCTTGGGCCCAAAGGAAGATATGTGTGTGTTTTATTATTATTATTTTTTATCAATTGAAGCTTTTGCAAGTGAGAAATAGTAAATGGCAACTGGCGAGAACAGGCCAGCTCGCCAGGTGCGGCACAGGGCAACGACGAGGGCGAGCCAGGCACGACACCGGGCATAGCGGAAGCCACCAGCGGAACAAGGCAAACGGCGGACCGAGAGGGAACATATTGGGGGTTTAACGGGCCTCGACTGGACAGGGAGGAGGGAGGAGGGAGGGGGCGCAAGAGGAGGCTGAACAAGTCAGGGTCAACCATTGCCGAAGCCCGCGGGGAATAGCCGCCACCAAGGCAGCACAGCCGAAGGCGGACCACAGCGGGAAGACAACCCCGAGGAAGGAGGCTAAGAAATCGATTGAAAACCCCCCGACTAGAGATGGGGGGTTTTGGATCGGGCGATGGAAGACCAAAGGTGGTCCATCGGAGTGCGATGTGACAGACCGGTGCCGCCGGAGAAGAGCGAGGACGCCGAGAGGAGCGGAGATGGCGATTAGCATCCGTCCGACGGAGATGAGATCCCAATTGGGGTTAGGGCGCCCTATAGAAAGAGAGATCGAATATTTCCATCGCCAAAATTCCTAAAATTGGGAATTTTGGTAATCAATCAGCTTGTGAATTTATGAGAGGGGGGGGTGCGATTATGGTGGTGGAGAGAGACAAACGCCCTAATGGGGTGTTGAGAACCAACCCACCACGGCATGGGGAGGGGAGGATTTCCCCTAATCTTTCGACGTTCGACCAAATCAACGGCAAGTCGAGACAAGTT
Source organism: Persicaria maculosa (assembly GCA_963922045.1). Classification (NCBI taxonomy): domain Eukaryota; kingdom Viridiplantae; phylum Streptophyta; class Magnoliopsida; order Caryophyllales; family Polygonaceae; genus Persicaria; species Persicaria maculosa. The sequence goes on along the minus strand of OY998253.1, from coordinate 20,925,267 downwards.
GCCTAGCCACAAGGGGTGGAGCTTATTCATAAACCCCGAATGAGGATTGTCCATATAATTTTCATTAATGAAAATACTAATAACGTGAATTGCAAGTAGTAAAGCATAATAATCCTCTGATAATTTTTTTATACAAGTAATGATTTTGATGTGGCTAAACTCTGCTAGACCACCATTCAATCACATCCTTGCTAGTGCAAATGCAGATTTTCCTGTCCTAGAGAGGCGACGACAGAGAAGTATGACAATACGATCATCGCACTGGTTGACTTTCCTAAAGATGCAATAGAGGCCTACCACCTCAAAGTACCAAAGAATGTGAAGGATATTGGTAGTGAGGATTTCAATCTCCTAGGGGCAAGACCAAATACCTTTGAGGATGTTGATAAGGTAAGGTTGTCTCTTTCAAACTGAATATGCGAAAGTCCCTGTTCATTTGCCTTCAAAAGACGAAACTTGAGACCTATCGCTTGTGACACCAGAGCATTATTCTGACCTAGTTGTGCTTCTTTTATTATAATCGGTTCTCCCAAATAGTAACAAATGATGAATTGTGTTGTTGATGTGCCACCACTCCAATTGTTTCCATCAAAGTTAGTTTTATATGTTCCTACCGGTGGTTTATCCCATCTCAAATTTTGTTTCTTTCTAGGTGTTATCGGGTCATTTGCACTAGTTTGATGTATCTTGTCTATGTTCTTAGTCTTTTATCAAATCCTTAGAATTTGGCATGTAAATACTTCCATGCTTTGAATTAATGTATAGTTGTTGTGATCGAAAATTTTTCTATTTCTATTTCTTCATATGCTCTTCCAATTGTTGGCTAATGACGCTTTCTATCTTTCATTTAATTTTTCAAAAATTCATGCAATACTTTCCTTGATATTCTTATTACTCGTATGCTTATCTTGTAATATTTGCTCAATTATCGGATTTATCTTTCTCATGAGATTTATCTTTTAAGGCACGATAGCATTTGATGAACAAGTGATTCGGGGGTTTCTCATTTTGGTTGGATAGTTCACATCTTGCATGGATAACAATTCCTTTACTTGCGAGTTTGGTTTTGATAGGGATTCCGTCCATGTATAGTTTCCAAGTGAAGTTCTTTATCTTTGAGAGTTGTGTTGTTTTGTTCGCTGGTGTTATTTTCATAAAATATCTTAGTGTATTGGTGATTGATAACCACCCATTTTTACCCCTTCCCAATATAATCTGCCTTCGATCGATGTGTTTTCGATTTTTTGCAACTAAATCCACTAGCAAATAAAGTGTCAATTCTCTTACATCTAAAAACTATTTGCTTTTGATATTTTTGTCTACTTGGACATTTGGTAATTGTTTTCCTTCTAGTGGTTCTTCGTCTAGCCATTTGTCTTTCCAAAAGTTTATTGTTTGGTCATTTCTTAGTTGACAGATAAATCTCTTATGAAATTGTTGATCATCCTTCATTGACATTAGTTTCGACCATTGTCGAGAGACATTCCCTGTTCTTTGGTAGTTTAGAGAGTGTGTGTATTTTTTTTAGATATTCCGTATTTGTTTTGTATTGTTTGAAGTCAATGACTTTTCAGTTCAACGAGTATTTTCCATAGTAATTTCATTTGTAGAGTTTTATTCACGCCTTTGGTTTTGTGTATTCCTACTCGATCATCTTCATTTCTTTTACGTCTCTTGTCTCATCCAGTAATCTGTTTATATAAATTATCTTTATTAAAAAAACCGATCTATTTATTTGATGTAGCTCTTTGTGTATCTCACCTGGTAGCATGGAGTTTTACATTATAAAATTCGGTTTCGCAATCAAGTTTGATTTGATCGGATTCATGGGTTGAAGTTGATGGAGGCAGCTGTTGTTTTTTGGGTTAGGGTTTCTTATTTCTAAATTTCGAATGATTGTTACTATTAAGGAAAAGAATCTCTATTAAATATATAAGTGAATATGGAAAAGTAATACAATATTAAAAAAATTTGGAAAAATATTAACCTATGGATCGAAAAGAATCTAAAATCTAATATCAAGTGTCATTGATATTTGATTATATTTTCTATCAAACAGTATCTTAGAGCACCTACATCACTTATAGGGTGGGTGTCTTAGATTTAAAAAAAAACCGGAAATTTTGCCTGGTACCCTTGAGGTATTGACTTTTTCGCGCGGTGTACAAAAGTTTAGCATATTTCGCACGGTACCCCTGAGTTTTATAGTTATTTCACCCCGTGCCCCTGGTCAGTTAAAACTAACGGTGTAAACAAGGCTCTGTTAGGTTTCTATCTGAAGGCCGAAGAGAGCCGACTGGAGAACGAAGAAACGAGAGGAGAGGAGAGCCGACTGGAGAAGCAGGAATCGCCGACAAAGAGAGGAGAGGAGAGCCAACTGGAGAAGCAGGAATCGCCGGAAAAGAGAGCCCGCTTCCGCCGGCAAGGAGAGGTGGAGAAGGAGAGCGACGGTGTACCAACAGAGAAACGAAAAAAAAACCCGAACGTATTGGAGAAGCGGTTCCACGCCCGACCTGGAGGAGAAGGAGAAGGACCCGTCCTTGAATCTGTCTCAACGAAGGCAGTCATTGGAGGTATGTTTTCTCCCCTCCTCAACTGATTTTGGGATTTAGGGTTTGGGGATTTAGGGATTTTTTCGATTTGGGGGTTTTGGGTTGGATTCCAGTTGAAGAATCTTCGAATTGGGATTTTGGTATAAGATTCAGAGGTCAATTTTACGTGAATTTTGTTCCGATTGGGCGTGTGTGTCATATCAAGGTGATTGTCATAATTGGGGTTTGAATCTCGAATGGTTATTGAATAGAGAATGTTATGTGAGTTAAAATTGGGTAATTTTTGTGATTACTGAAGTAATGTTCGCAATTGAATTGTTCCGATTAATGAGGTTTGAATCTTGAGTGTTTGTCCGGCAAAAGATAACAAAATTGTGATGCTTTTTTGTTGTTGTTGCTAAGATAATGGACATCATCCAAATATCATGCTTTTAGCTAAGCACACATGGATTGGGTTCCAATTTGTGGATGTTCTCATGGAGATTAATTCAATGTTGAGCTTGATATTTGAGATTTTGAAGGTTTAGATAAACCTTCCTAGTCCTATAAACTGATTTTTAGCATGGCATTTTGATTTATAAATTGAAATCAATTTTTAAGAGGTTTTAAGTCTATTAGCTCAAATGGTAGAGCGTTGTGCTCACGCACAAAGATACGAGTTCAAATCTCGTATAGACTATGGTTATGTGTAGTTATCATGTTGCTTAGCTTTTGGTCTTTTATGACCAATTGAAATAGATATCAGATATGGGCACACTGCTGATCGTTGTCCAAGGCCAAATGAGGTAAACAAGATGTCATCGCAGCAAGTCTGATCCAGAAAAGTAACCCATCTCAGGAGGCTGCTGCTGTTGGTACACAACAAAATATAGATCATTAGTGGGAAAGAACTGTTTGACTGATGCAGCTCGTGGTGCCTTGGGTGTGGAAACAACGGAGGTGAAAGTGCTTGCTATGTGTATTTTATTAAAGTAACAAAGTGCTTGCTAATTTTCATGTTAATAAGACAGCAACAGCCACCTCACAACAACAGAAATGTACAGGAACATCAACTTACAGCAATAACAACTTACAACAACATCAACTTGCAGATGGCAAAAATACCAATAAGGTGCCCAGCCGATTTCATGTCATAAATTTCATTACATGAGCTTGCTGTCATAAATCGTGTTATGTGAATTATTTAGTTTGTAATTGTTGTCATAAGTTTGTAAACATGCTTTATTTTGATGGTTTTAGCTTTTAAAAGGTCCATTGAGGTATAAATATTTGCTATAACCATAAAGAGCCACAGTTTCTTCATCATAACTACACAATCATGGAGCATTAGAGCCTATGCGGGATTTGAACCCGCATCTTTGTGCGAGAGCACAACACTCTTCCATTTGAGCTAATAGGCTTAAAATCAATTACATTTTTCTCTCTTTTTTTTTTTGGCATACCAAAGCAAGTCTTGACTGATTTTAAAATGTGTTTTGTTGTCATTTAGAACCAACTCAAGTACTCAACGATTATCCATAAGAGGGAACAATTAACCAAAAATGTCGATAAGGTTAGCAATTGCACCTGGAGCCAAGCATATGGTTCGAACATGCAAGGAAATCTCCTTCCAGGCTTCCAACATCCTTTTCTGTGCAAAAATGATTACGGATCGAGAATCAAGTCTGACTAGGTAGATTTTTCTCCGCTAGAAAAACACGGATTAGCATTTCAGTTGGTCATTCACTCATTTGTTAATACGTGAATGTTTTGAATATCTCAGTATTACCGCGTATGTGGCATTAACATGGCAATCTGATATTAGTAAAATGTGTAAATGACATGTAATTAGCACTTCAAATCAATGAATACAAAGAATTCTCAACAATATCTTGTCCTTCATTCTACACCCATAGCACAAAATAGAAATAGCAATCGTGCTAAACTTGATTCTATTTAGTAATCACAACATTTAAACTTTGGAATCCAACATAAAACCCTCAATTCAGTCCCAACTATGATCCAACAGGTGAAACTCAATTCCAAGAAGACTGTAGTTCATCCCCAATTCAACCCGAAATCAGATTAATTAAAGAAGAAGATTGCAATCCAACCTTAATTCGAAGACCCTCCATCTACCATCCAACCCAAAACCCCTAATTCGAAAAAAAACCTAAATCCCAAAACCAGACGAGGGAAGAGAACTTCCCTCTGCTTCCGAAATCATCACGTTGGTGCACCTCGACGGCCTCCTCTCATCAGTGTCGACCTTCTTTCGTCACCGATGTCTCCCTCTCTCTCGCACGAAGCCTGGATAATCTCTCCCTCAATCGACGAAGAAATCCTCCACTATCAGCGTTCATATGTTTTAATTTCTTTTCCTTTTTTTTAATTAAATTATTTTAACGGGAAATGTTAACGGATATAAGGCAGGGGCACACGGCGAAACAAATTAAAAGTTCAGGGGTACCGTGCGAAATATGCTAAACTTTTGTACACCGCGTGAAAAAAGTCAATACATCAGGGGTACCAGGTGAAATTTCCGGAAAAAAAAAGACAAAAAAAGTCTTGTGGTATTCAGTGTGGGTGTTAGGAGAGTGTCTTATTTTTTCCATTTTGTATATACTACAAGACACACATGAGTGTCAGTTTGAATATTCTTTTTTTTTTAAAAAAAAAAAGAAGGAAAACACTCAATTAAATTATCTCCTTTGCATATGGTCTTAAAGTAGTTGCAATGGGGTTGCTTAACCCCAATGTTAAGCAACCTAATAATATTAAAATACAAACATGCAGGAAGAATTTTGAGAACGATGTAAGAGATTTGTCTATGAAGCAACTATAAGGAACCCAATAAAATTACAATTGAAATGTTCCCTACCGAGTTCACGAGCTTCAATTTTGAAAAAGGGTGACATGGGCCCCACCAATTACTTTTTTTTTTATTAGGAAATAATTCGAGGCCGGACAGGTCCGGACCTCAAGAGGCCGACAAAGTCGGCAGACAGCAAGCCGTCTAAACATACAACATAGAAAAATAAAATGCTACATAGAAACAGAAAAAAAAGGTGCAGTACAAGCGGAGGGAGACACGCAAATGCAGTCGAACAAGCGAACTAAGCCCACCGGGCTGGAGACAACGTAGACAAGAGCCGACGCCAAGCACCACCAAGAAGTGACACCGCTGGCCAGCGGTGCATCAGGAGTCCTGCGGGCAGTGAAGACGAACCTCCAAGGAAATTTCCGTAATGCGGAGTCGCCTCGATACACACCGCCTCGACCCCAGCCAGACCCGACATCGGTCGCCAGAGCTCCAACTCAGACGAAGAACGCCACGAACAACCAGACTCGCAGCCGAGAACCACCATAGTACGACGCACCAAAAACCCCTTGTGGGAACTAATTGAAATCCACTCGGGATTTATATAGTTATATAATATAATTTACTCAAATTAATTTTGTTAATTTATTCTTTAATTCAACGGGAATTACTACTCGTCCATTCATATAAGAGATTATACATGAAGAGACAAATTATAGATTGTTTATTTGAAAATTAATTTAGTGTTGGGCTTCATTTCGGGCCGCCCCGGGCCCAAGGCAAAACCTTGGGCCCAAAGGACAACCCAGACCCGAAATGAGGAAACACCCAACAACCAGATCATAGGAGAAGGGACAGAAGGAGCATCCCCTCCCACGACCAACAACACAGGACATGGATTGGGAGTGAATGGAGGCCAAACGATGAGGACGGTGATGGTGGATCCCAAAAACGATGAAACCTAGGAGGGGGTGAACAATAGAAATCTCAGGCCAACCCAACCCAAACAACCGGTGACTAAGGCGAGATCCACCGGAGGAGCAAGACGGTGACACGAGGGACTCCGAATACAAGCCAAAGAAACCAAAAGGCCATGGAGGAAGCGTGATTTGGGGACAAAAACCAAAAATCAATAAAAGCCCCCAATTGATTTTGGGATTGAAAGGAACCGACCAGGGGAAATCGGAAAAGGTTATTAATGTCAAGGCGAGATGGAGGTGGGTCAAGCGACGGATTGAGGAACGGCGCCGGGGAGGAGTAAACCGAAAAGGGGTACTAACACAGGGCCGGAACACACAAGCCAAGCGGAGGAGGGGCTCGTGGAAGGGAATCCCACGGGGGAGCAACCAATTGCTTTCCGAGTACTCTCCGAGGAGAGGAATTAGGGCTCTCCGAAGAGAGATTTGGGCTCTCCGAAGAGAGATTTAGGCTCTTCGAAGAGAGAGTTTCGATCCGAGGAAAGCCATGGTGGTGGTCCGATGAGAGGTCAACGGCGCTCTTCTGAAGAGAGGGTTTTATCTCTCAAAGAGAGTTTTCTTGCCTTCTTAATTAATTGGGTTTCTCCTTTTTATGGGCCCCACCAATTACATACAAAGGCAGAAATGCATGAGATTGTTTAAGATTTTTTTATATGGTTATTTTTTATGTAGTGTAATTTGATATATTTGAGCTATATTTTTTTTTGTAAATGTATATATATTATAAGATTGTATTTTTCAATAGGTAAAAAAGAAATATAGTCAATAAAAAATTAATTTAATTGGATTAAATGTAGATTTTTAAGAATAAACAATTCTAATGGGAAAGAGGGTATTTTTTTTTTTAAAAAAAAAAACTTAAAAACGCGTCTATAAAATGATATCCAACCTTATATTTTCTTCAAATTTTCATATCCCATCATTTCTTGTTTTCTCTCCTTCTCCGCTATTTGAAAATTGAGATGGATCCGAACCATCTAAAAGATAATCAACATCTCCATCACCCGAATCCAAATGCCTCTACAACATCATATTTCCATGGTCTTAAAAGTAACTCAAGTGATTCGTATTTTTCACAAAATTAAGGTTACATGAATCAAGGGAATACTCAAGAAGAGGCAACAAGTCTATATGAAATACAACCCGCTCTCGAAGCCAACATCCTGTTCAAGCCACCCGTGGGAGAGGAGGAAGAGTTCGTGGAAGAGGAAGAAGAGCTTATTGACTTCATGTATGGTTTTATTTTTTGTTTCAATTTCATGTATGATTTCATTTCGTATTTCGAATTCATGTCTGATTCCGTTTTGCATGTCACATCTTTCATTTGCAAATAATTTCAATGATGTTTTGAGTCTTTAATTTTTGCTACAACCGCGGATTCAAAATCATATTATTATATTTATATATTCAAATTATGTTAAAAATAACGGATATATAATTATTTAATTTAATTTACATATAAATATAAATATATTAGATAATTTAAATTCATGTATAATTATTATTATATCATATAATTATTATGAGATTTATAATCTTGGTAAAATTATCTTGGGTTGTTAAAAGAATAGAGGAGAGAATGATAAAAATTGGTCTAGTCGACCATGCACACCCGAGAACACTTCTGCTATTCCCTTAACTCACTTTTTCCCTGCCACATTAGCATAAGAACACCCTTTACCTTTTCAGCAAGAGAAAATTTGCGTCTGAGGGAGTGTCCACCAAGTGTGGTAAATTGGGGATTTGTCCACCTAAAATTTTATGGACAAAATTGCTCCTGATCTAAACCTAATCTCATATCTCATTATCTCTCTCGCTCTCTTCCTCGCCGTTTCAAGGCCTCTCGCTCTCCTGCTCTTCCTCAAATCTAGGTGAGCGCCACAGTTCCTCACCACCACCGCCGCGCCACCGTTCCTCACCACCAACGCCGCGCGCCGCCACATATCCGAGTCCACCGTCTCTCTCAAGATCTGGCTGCCACAAGCCGAGGAGGAGCTTTGTTGATCCGGCGACGGTGTCTTCGAGTTCGAGCAAAGGGGAAGGTCATGGACAACTCCCTCACTTCCAGATCCGATCACTACTGGACGTCTCCAGCGAATTCCTGGCTTGCTGTTGGCGGATCGACCTCTTCGTCTTCCATTGATCCGACCTGCACAAATCGTTGGCAATTGGAGTGTCAAATCAGGTTAAAAATTCACTCCCCCGTTTGTTGAAATTTGTCCACGTATCATTCTGTTTTCGCAGATTTTCTCGCCTTCAATCTCTTCTCATTGTCTCTCTCTTTCAGACCATATCAATTGCTAGATTCAAGCATTCATCACAGTTGAAAATCAATCGCTTCTCCCAATCGTTTTAACCAAGGTACTTGAATCCCTTTTTCCGATCCCCAAACTTTTGATCTCCATTTTCGATTGCCATTCTCGTTGGAATGCGTAGTTGCTGCTTGTTGAAATTCACCTCCCCCATTTTAGCAAGTTCCGTTCCTCGCAGGTCTCGCTCATCATCTAAAATTGGAGAAGCAATCGATCTGTCCTATGCCTCAAATTTCAGCAGCGTAGGTCTCGATCCAAGGAGAAGCGATCGATCTTCGATTTCGACCGATCTCGAGTACGTGGTTTCGAGTCGTTGTCAGTAGGTAATCGAGCCGTCATCTGTCTCCATTTTAACTCCTTACGTCCTTGAAACCTCCACTTGTAGTATCCAATCTTTTTCCGTTTCTGCTCCTTTAGCGACAGACAAGCAATTTGCTTCTTAATGGCGGTGGACCTGCGCTCGGGGTGAGTTTTCCGCTGGATTTGAGCTTGTCGTCGCTTGAGAGCGGGTTTAGGTTGGGGAACGATGTGCTTTTGAATGGCGGAGGTTCCTTTGTGAACTTTCCAATTTGCTGCGCTTTTATTAAGAGGTGCTTAAATATTGTACTTTAGATACACATGCTAAAACGCTTTTAGTTGGTCTATTTACAGGGGTATTGAAATGACTATCCTTGGAATTCCATATCTAAATCTTGTTGTTATACCCACCAATTTGATGCGCTTTCATTATGATGTTTTGATTTAGTTTCTTTCTCCTGGGCCACTCACAAATTCCATTTTGAAAATTTGAAATTTAAATGATTGAATAAAATAAAATTGCTGAAATTGCATATTGCAATCGTTACATATATTTGATGGGATGATTAAATCAAATGAAATTGTTGAAATTGCAATTTCAGCAAACAGTGAATTGGTTAGTTTGCTAATGTGATTGAGTTTGCTTTGTTGAGAGTTTGGATATTAGCAATTTCAGCAAAAAAATTTGCCTTGCTGAAATTAATTCTTATAAAATTATATTAGCTCCTATATCTTACAAGCATATATGACAACATTTAAGCATTTCAACATTTCAGTATTTCAACATTTCAGTAGCCTGTATGTATAACATTTTCAGCAGAAACGGGAGGGGGGCACAGGGGCACACGTGAGGGGAGGGGGGGCACATGTCACAATTTCTGCAACTTTGATTTCAGCAGTTTCAGCAAAACAGGTGGACATTTAACTAATATGGATAGGTTGGTGGACAAAATGCTAATAAAGGCTGAAAATATGGACATTCTAGTAAACACCCATTTAAGCAATTCCACGGCATCCGTGCATTTCACTTCCGAACCCTTCACCCACTTTTCAATCATTTTTTTAATAAATATTTCATACATTATTATTATTATTATTATTATGAATGTGGTTCAAATGTTAACAAGTCTTACGGTGTTAAATGTTAACAAATCTGAGGCGTTGATTGAGTGAAAATGGAAGGCTGAGATTATTTGATTATTTGATTTAATTGATAATTAAAAGTTAAAAACACAACTCCACGTTAAAAACAAGCGCGTGTAACTAAGCCTAACCCTAGCCTATAATTGATGTCAAGAGGAGATCGACAGAAAGAGAAGGGCGAACGGAAGAAGGGCGATAGGGCGTGGAAGGGGCGGAGTTTGTGGTTGCTGGTGGCCGGAGGCAGTGATCGGTGACCGGAGGCAGAGATCTCAGTCCGAAAACCGCAGCGACTATTTGAAGGCAGTCGTCGGAGGCGAGATCTCGTGAGGACGAGTTCTTCAATGGAGGGGGCTTCTTCAATGGATAGCGGTGAGGTCGGGGGCTTCTTCAATGGAGGGGCGGGAGAGGTACGACGAAGCTAGGTGCGGCCGGCGAAGGCAGAGGTGATGGCGCAGTACTCGTCGGTGATGGCGATGACCTTCGGAGTAACATTCATGGGTAAGCACTGGCAATTAGAGAAGCGAGGAAGGGACCTTTCGGTACAAAATTGAATCTGTTATTGTTTCAATTTCTGCAAATTTTTGTTCAATCGCTGCAAGTTTTTGAATCTGTAATGGTGGCTGCCAACCCTCGTCAATTGCCTCCATTCAATTGCCGCAAGTTTTTGTTCTGTTTTCTTACTAAAAAATTGAATTTGTTATTGGAACAATTTCTATGCAATTTCTATCCTAATAAGGTCTCTCGGATATCATCTGTAATTCTTTCGGTAGTTTTCTAGTTTTGTTCTTTGTTATATTAATTTCTAGTTCAGAGTTACTATTCGGCAAATTCAAAGTTTATATTCGTTGATAATAAGGAACTATTCATATGCATGTGGTTAATTAGATGTGGTAAATCAAGAATTACATTTACATACTCTTTCAACCTAACGAATAATTACTATCAATTTAGCGAATAATTACTATCAACCTAGCGAATAGTTGTAAAATTGATGAACCCTTTTGCTATTATCTAAATGACAACTTCTCTTTACAGACGAATAATAACGACCAATTTAGTGAATAATTACTATTAACCTAGCGAATGGTTGTTTTGCTATCATCTAAATGATAACTCCTCTTTACAGACGAATAATACCAATAATTTAGCGAATAATTACTATTAACATAGCGAATAGTTGCAAAATTGACCAATTTTTTTTCTATTATCTAACGAATAATAACTACAAGTTAACGAATATTTTTTATCACCTTATCGAATAGTTCAAACAGGGCACCACACAAAAACAACGTTACCCCACCAAAAAACTGTTACGCAAAAAAAAGTACAACACACGCACGTAATTCAGCAAGTGGTCAAGGAATTTTCAAATAATCTCAGCCACCCATTTCATTCAACCAAAGGCCCAGATTTGTTAACATTTAATACCGTAAGGGATGTTAACACAGGACCCAACCTCTTACGCAAAAAAACACAACTACATAATCAAGCTGCAGTAATTCAAGTACAAGATTAAAAAGACCACACAACAAAGTAAACAACGCTTCTTCAAAGGGAAAACATAAGCTATAGATGGAATTCAAGCATCATTTTTGTGACGGCCCAAATTTGTGTCATATATGCTCAATTAAGTCGGACTTCAAATGATGATGTGAACCCGAATTTCGCAGAGCAACCTTATTAGTTAAGAAGGTGTTCATACTGGTCGGTATTCCTGTAGTAGGTGGCTCTAGCTCATGTACACAGTCAAACTCAGCAGTATGAATATGTAGATGGTGGGTTTCACGTTCGTCTTCCACAATCATATTATACAATATGATACATGTCGTCATTATTTTTCCAAGCAAATTCAAGTCCCAAACAAGTGCTGGTTAACGAATAATAGAAAAACGTTGTTGTAAAGCATCAAATGCACGCTCCACTTCCTTACAAGTTGACTCTTGGATTTGAGAAAACAATGTGTCCTTCGCACCGAAGGGATGTCGAATTGATAGGATGAACACTTGCCATGTTGGGTAAATTACATCCGCAAGGTAGTACGTCATGTCATACTCATGCCCATTGATAACAAAATTTGCCTTTGGGGCTCTTCCATGCAAGACTTCATCAAATACAGGAGATCCTCATCGACTTCTTCTTCTTGCACATCATCTTTCGTATTGTAGGTTGTGAAGCTCTCTTGTGTACCACGTATTATAGGAGATTGGGTATCAAGTTGTGGATGGATATGAAGGTGCTCATTCAAGGAGGGATGTTTTGGGTCAAAATGACTCGGAATTGGATTATATTGATTGTATTAAGACATTATATCGAATAAGCTTTGAGGAAAGTTTAGTGGATCCTGATTCAGTTCAATTTTGGCTTGAAAAGTGGGACTTGTAGTTGATCAATAAAAAACACTTCATTGAATGATTATGAATGTATGATACGGGAGTGCCACTGTATATAGAAAAAAAAATTATTAACTATTACTAATTTTAGCTTATATATAATCATTATTAATTATACCAACGTAATTGTATTTTTTTTAACTCAAATATATGCAAAATGGGTCTTTATGGGTAAATAAAATTAAGATATATTCAAATATAATTTTTTATAATTATTTTTAATAACGTCATATAATAAATAATACCAATTTTAAGATTTGTTTTAATGCCTTCAAATATAATTTATGTGGAACAAATCACCCATTTCCAAATTTGTTTCCCTACTGCACACTCACGTGATGAATGAAAGAGATTTGGCCTCTTGAAACGTGTACCACCCTTTGCAAATTGCTCTCCACACTAGTGCTTATGGAAGCGAAAAATCTGTTGTGATCGTCCCAAGTCTGACAACTATTATTTTGTCTTTTCTACACTTGGACATTAAGAACATGGAGGGATGCTCATGTGTGGATGGTCTAAGCAACCCTATTGGGTTGCAAACTTGCAGCGATGCAAATGCTCTTAGGGTGGCTATATGCACCCATGATAGGTGTTACATGCACTCCTTAGAATGGACTATAGATTCGTCCATTGTAACTTTTTTAAAAAAATATATGGACGGATCCTAGATCCGTTCGTTATAAAAAAAATTACAAATTGCACAACAACTTTTTAATTACAAATACACGGACGAAGGGAAAAAAAGAGAGAAAAAAGCTGCAATGCTACACATTAGATTTTCCCTTGTCTTTTTTTTTATAATGGACGGATCTAAGATCCTACGATCTAAGATCCATCGGGACGGGATGGTGTCTGGACGGGACGGGATCGGGACGGGACGGGCCTTGTCCCGCAAATAAAAATAATAAAATATTATATAAATTTGCAAAGTGAAAAATGCTTTCATAATTCATTAATTTGTATAATATGTTGAATACGGTATTCTTCTCAACTATATTATTCAATAATAATAATAATAATATTATTATTATTATTATAAATATTAATATTATAATACTATTATTAATTCATACAATGATTGTATAATTAATTATAATGTTCAACATATTTGGCTACATTATCTTACTAGACCAGGACGGGAAGGGATTGAGACGAGATTCACCAAATACTGTCTCATTATCGATTGATAGTTGGGAAGAATACCGTATTTAGCTATTTGCCTCTTATAGCTCTAAATGGGTACGTAAAGAGGCATCTACCGGTATGGTTGATAACAAAGAAGGGGAGCTTCGACCAGCTGATATTATGTTCTACAACTGGTTCCAGGGCAAAGACACCTGTGTTGACATTACCGGAACTTCTATCTTCAGTTCGGCTGGTCTTTCAAGTTTCGTTCCGGGTAAAGCGGCTAGAGTGGTTGCTGATAACAAAAGGAAGAAGTACGAGGATATTTGCAAGGCCAAAGGTTATCACTTCCTACCGTTTTCTTTTTCCACTATTGGCGACTTGGAGGATGATGCTATGGGACTTCTCAAGCGGGTGTGTGGGGTTGCTAAGGGGGTACCTGGATATAGTAGGGATTTTTGTCACACTCTGACTAGAATTGTATTTAGTATTCAAAAAGGATGCGAAGCTCAGCTTGTTAGCCGGCTCCGATCCAATTTTATGTAGAAACTTTTATTATAATAATAATAATAATAATAATAATAATAATAATAATAATAATAATAATAATAATAATAATAACAATAATAATAATAATAATAATAATGCCACGTTATAATTAAAAAAATAATAATAATATTACTTATTTTTATTGTTATTATTATAAAATAATTATACTTTACAAGAAAAAAATATAATATGATATAATAATAATATAATATAATAATAATAATAATAATAATTTTATTATAAAGTAATATTATTATTAAATTATATTATAAAATTATATAATAATATTATTATTTTATAATCAATTATTATTATAAATTGAAAATTATTATTATAATTATAAATAATATTTGCTCAAATAATATAATATTATTATTATAAACAATTATTATTATTATTATTAAAAATGGAAGATTATGATTATAATTATAATTATAATATTTGATCAAAATAATAATACTAATAATATATTATTATTATTATTATTATTATTATTATTATTATTATTATTATTATTATTATTATTATTATTATTATTATTATTATTATTATTATAATAAAAGTGTCTACATAAAATTGGATCGGAGCCGGCTAACAAGCTGAGCTCCGCATCCCTTTTGAATACTAAATGCAATTCTAGTCAGAGTGTGACACAAATCCCTACCATATACAGGTACCCCCTTAGCGACCCCACACACCCGCTTGAGGAGTCCCATAGCATCATCCTCCAAGTCACCAATAGTGGAAAAAGAAAACGGTAGAAAGTGATAACCTTTGGCCTTGCAGATGTCCTCGTACTTCTTCCTTTTGTTATCAGCAGCCACTCTAGCCGCTTTACCCGGAACGAAACTAGAAAGACCAGCCGAACTGAAGATAGAAGTTCCGGTAATGTCAACACAAGTGTCTTTGCCCTGGAACCAGTTGTAGAACAGAATATCAGCCGGTCGAAGCTCCCCCCCTTTGTCATCAACCATACCAGTAGACGCCTCTTTACGTACAGAGATTCCGGCCTTCAAGCACTCATCATACAAAGCATCACGCACCACATTATGTCGATGTTTAACACCAATATCAGCAGCACAAGCAAGTGCGTGATCACCCCATGCATCTAAAATGCCTTTCTCACAAGCCGGGCATTTGGATCCCGCACTAAACAACTCAATTCCCAAACGGTATTTAATAACTGAGCGAAAGGTAACGGGGTTCATAACCTGACCAAGACCGGAAATAGCAGCAGCCTTTAGCCACTGTTGGGCCATAGGGAGCTTCAGATTCGCAATAAGAGCTTCTTCCCTTCCAGTGAGAGCAAAGTCTACCTTGAGATGCTTGTCCACATTTTTGTAGTAGCAGCTAGCCATTTTCTTCATTAGACAGGGGGCTGGCTGTAATACACACATGTCCAAGACATCCTTATCGATAGCATTAACCCAACTGGAGACCGCTAATTCGAAAGAGGGCCCATCACCAGACACTCCAGCACTCCTCAAAATACGATCCTGCAAACCACGAGACTGGATCCTCGAAGCGAGAAAGGCATAATGCAACGTGTCTGCAGCGGTGTAGACCCCAAGTCCACCATAATCTAGGGGCAAAGTAGACAGACGCCACTGTAAAGGGCCGAAGCCTGATCCTCCCAGCGTAACTACCTGTTCCACTGAAGACCTCAAAGAATCGTCAAAAATACGTTGGGCATCTATAAAACATGGGGGCGGGGTTGTTCGCATCGCAAAGTACAAACGAGAAACTCCCGAGCAGGCTCGCAGAAGCAATAACTCACATTGCGGATCTTCCAACTTCTTGATGGCTTCCATTAGAGCATTAGTTTTCACAACTCTCCTCATCATCACCTCATTGCAGAAGGGAAGATCCAAGCTAACAGCTCCCCCAAGAAGCTTAACTCCACCCACCGGGCGTGAAATATGCTTGGGGAACACCCCGACTCCCCTACACCGTGGGTCCTCACTAGGCCAAAATAGTTCTGTTTTGTCAACATTGAGGTGAAGTCCTAAGTTCGGACCATCCTCCTGGATGATGGAAAACGCCTTGCTTACCATCAACGTGTCTCCTATAAGTGTCCCATCATCAAGGTACCAAGCATTTAACTTCAGCTCACAACTATCCTTGACCTTACGAATCAACGGATGCAATGTAAGTGAGAAAAGTAAAGGTCCAAGAGGGTCACCCTGCTGAACTCCCTGACACGAATATAGGACATGATCACCATAATATAAGCGAGCAGGACGTGCATAGCAAAACTCGACCCAATGGGATATGAAAGGGTACATACGACGAACCTCCTTAATCATAGCACTACGGTCAACAAGATTAAAGGCATTTTTGAAATCAACCAGAAGCATAGACATGTTATTATCATACCCTTGAGCTTCTACTAATCGATTGACCGCATGCAACACCGCTTCACCGCCTCCTGAAACACCCACACCAAATTGCATATCCTCTAGATACGGCCCAAGGGTTTTACCAACCGAAGAGGCAGCCACTTTGGACACCAAGCGCCTCCAAATTGACCCGAAAGCAATGGGTCGAATCCCTCCACCCGGCTTAAGGAGAGGCGTGAGAGGAGCACTCGCGACAAATTCACTCAAGGAGGAAGGACAACGACCACTAAGAAATAGGTTAACCACCCTCGTAATAGAGTCAACTACCTCCTCCGCGATCGCCACCGCCGCCCCGCTCATAGCGTCTAACAAATGTTGGGCGCGAAGCCCATCCTTCCCACATGAAGTGCCCTTCGGGAAACTTCTAATTCTGTCTAAAACCAAATTCCTGGAAACCGTTAAGGCATCACAACCAATAGGCTCAGAAGGCAAATAAGGCGCCGGAGAGACCGGATGCTTGTCAGCAAGCTCTTTTAGAGTTTCATCAGAATGAGGAGCAACACCCGAAGACGTGAGAATACGAATGGCTGCAGAAAAATGACCATCACCAAACTTTCTCTTGCATAGATTAATGGACTGCTCCTCGTGACTCCTCTTACTTTCACCAGAAGAAAGATCAAAATTACTAGACAACAAATCAGACACTAGGCGATGAATACCCCCAGGCTCCTTCCACACCCGAAGAGCCTTTGAAATATTATCAACCTGCAAACTTCTCTTCACCCCTGAACGATTCTCAGCGCAAGTTTTGGGCTTGTACCTATGAAGGATACAAAGTGGCAGAATGAAGAGATGCACCCACACTGACATGTTGGTCGGATCAGATATAACACTATCAAGAGCATCTTTGAAAACTCTAGCAAAGTTCAACCTACACTTCCATGGGATACTCTTAACCGTGTGAACATTAGCACTAAACACCCTATCTAACAAAGCGACATCAAAGGGGCCAGACTGGTCATTCGAAAGTGCTATATCAACCGGAGGCCCATCAATAACAATACTAGGACGAGGCAATCCGTGAACAAAAAAGGCAATTGTTCCATCCTTAGACAAAGGACCTTCGACAACGTCTCCGTCATGAAAGCAATTCTTTGCCACTATGTGAGTAACACAACAATGTCCACAAAACCAAAGGCCTAGGTGCTTAAGAACCGCATCAAACTGGCAAAAGATATCAAGGTTGGACCCGATGAGCGCTTTGAAGCCCGGCAATGCATCGTCACTAAGATGCATATCACGCAAGTGTCGAATAAAGTAAGCCGAGGTGAGCCCCTTGCCACTACCATCTCGACATCCATCACACCCAACGAAGGGACAGTGAACCCTCAATGGCGGTGCGCCTCCGACACCCCTCATGGTGACTGCAAGTAAGCCGAAGCACACCCCCAAACCAACATACAAGAGCCCAAAGATCGAGCAACAAGCACAACGTGATGACCCCCGAGCAACAAGTGTTGTCTGATCAACACTCCCAGCCCTCGAAACACTTCGGAAACAACCAGTACACCAACAGCCCCGACCCCAGTAAACAAAGTCGATGAACAGGACAACACCCACCACCGCTGAACAACAACAGTAACCAAAACCACTGAACAACAACCAGTCGACCCGACGACGATTGAACAACAGTTGCAGACGATTGAACAACAGACTCCGACGATGATTGAACAACCAGTCGACCCTAACCAGTCGACCCGACGACGATTGAACAACAGACTCCGAAACAGTTGCAGAGAAAAGGAAATCAAACCTGAAGCTAGAGAAGCGGCCGCCGTCGAGATGCAGCCACGGAGAGACTCGCGAACCTGCCTGAAGACGGTGATGATGGCTCCGATCCCCTGATCACCTCTGATCGCTCCTGATGATGGTGAAGACGGCGCGAGATCAGCAGACGCCGGACCGAGCCGGTGGAGACGCCCTTGATCACCCCTGATCGCCGGACCGAGCTGGTGAAGACGCCGCGCCCCGATCGCCTTGGTCGCCCCGAGCAAAAAAGGCAATTATTATTATTATTATTATTATTATTATTATTATTATTATTATTATTATTATTATTATTATTATTATTATTATTATTATTATTATTATTATTATTATTATTATTATTATTATTATTATTATTATTATTATTATTATTATTATTATTATTATTATTATTATTATTATTATTATTATTATTATTATTATTATTATTATTATTATTATTATTATTATTATTATTATTATTATTATTATTATTATTATTATTATTATTATTATTATTATTATTATTATTATTATTATTATTATTATTATTATTATTATTATTATTATTATTATTATTATTATTATTATTATTATTATTATTATTATTATTATTATTATTATTATTATTATTATTATTATTATTATTATTATTATTATTATTATTATTATTATTATTATTATTATTATTATTATTATTATTATTATTATTATTATTATTATTATTATTATTATTATTATTATTATTATTATTATTATTATTATTATTATTATTATTATTATTATTATTATTATTATTATTATTATTATTATTATTATTATTATTATTATTATTATTATTATTATTATTATTATTATTATTATTATTATTATTATTATTATTATTATTATTATTATTATTATTATTATTATTATTATTATTATTATTATTATTATTATTATTATTATTATTATTATTATTATTATTATTATTATTATTATTATTATTATTATTATTATTATTATTATTATTATTATTATTATTATTATTATTATTATTATTATTATTATTATTATTATTATTATTATTATTATTATTATTATTATTATTATTATTATTATTATTATTATTATTATTATTATTATTATTATTATTATTATTATTATTATTATTATTATTATTATTATTATTATTATTATTATTATTATTATTATTATTATTATTATTATTATTATTATTATTATTATTATTATTATTATTATTATTATTATTATTATTATTATTATTATTATTATTATTATTATTATTATTATTATTATTATTATTATTATTATTATTATTATTATTATTATTATTATTATTATTATTATTATTATTATTATTATTATTATTATTATTATTATTATTATTATTATTATTATTATTATTATTATTATTATTATTATTATTATTATTATTATTATTATTATTATTATTATTATTATTATTATTATTATTATTATTATTATTATTATTATTATTATTATTATTATTATTATTATTATTATTATTATTATTATTATTATTATTATTATTATTATTATTATTATTATTATTATTATTATTATTATTATTATTATTATTATTATTATTATTATTATTATTATTATTATTATTATTATTATTATTATTATTATTATTATTATTATTATTATTATTATTATTATTATTATTATTATTATTATTATTATTATTATTATTATTATTATTATTATTATTATTATTATTATTATTATTATTATTATTATTATTATTATTATTATTATTATTATTATTATTATTATTATTATTATTATTATTATTATTATTATTATTATTATTATTATTATTATTATTATTATTATTATTATTATTATTATTATTATTATTATTATTATTATTATTATTATTATTATTATTATTATTATTATTATTATTATTATTATTATTATTATTATTATTATTATTATTATTATTATTATTATTATTATTATTATTATTATTATTATTATTATTATTATTATTATTATTATTATTATTATTATTATTATTATTATTATTATTATTATTATTATTATTATTATTATTATTATTATTATTATTATTATTATTATTATTATTATTATTATTATTATTATTATTATTATTATTATTATTATTATTATTATTATTATTATTATTATTATTATTATTATTATTATTATTATTATTATTATTATTATTATTATTATTATTATTATTATTATTATTATTATTATTATTATTATTATTATTATTATTATTATTATTATTATTATTATTATTATTATTATTATTATTATTATTATTATTATTATATGCGAGACAGGACGGGATTTGCGGGATCCCACCGGGATCAACCCGCGTTTCGTCCCGCATAATTTTTGCGGGACAGGATCGGGACGGGATTCGCTATTTTGTCCTAAATCCCACCGGGATCGGGACGGGATCGGGACGGGACCGGGACGGGATCGGGATTTGCGGGATTTGTGCCCACCCCTAGATATTAATACCAAACAAGGCGTTTTTATTGCAGGACTGAGTTTTTGTTTCCTTGGCTAACCCTCACTTTGATTTTCTCTCTGCCACTTTTGTGTTCTAGTTTCAATTCTATAATCAACTGGGCTGGATTTCGTTGATTTGCACAATTTATCGAAATATGGATGCCACTAACCCTGGAGATGTGGTAAGGTATGTTATGAACATGATCATAGCCTCTTTCTCTCTCATAAGGTGGTTTGATTCATTAGGATTTTCTGAAATTCATCTTACTCGATCTGTTGGTGTATTTTTCGCAGGCATCTAGAGAAGCAGAATGAACTCCTCCTTGAAGCGCATAATAAAATGGCTCATGAATTGCATACACTCCAGCTAATTCATGTGCGATATCTTATTGTTCTTATGAAACATTTCTCGAAATTAGGCAAATTTGTTGTGCCTGTGTTCTATTGGTGCTACTATTAGTCTTTTGCAACATAAATGCATTGCAACATAAATGCATCATCTGTGAACCTGAGCTATGTGTATGCTTTATTGAAATTTGGTTCAACTGCTGTTTCAATTTTTCCTCCCTTGAATGTGTTTTGGGATGGTTAGTACTTAGTAGATATATTTTGCTATGATGGTTTTGCTGAATCTTTTCTAAAATGTTCTGGAAAGATATGGGCTAAGCTAAAGGGAGTCGATTCATTCTATTAAAGGGACTAGCCCTCTTATCTAGTTGTGCTTCGGATATCAATTTGTAAGGCTTAGCCTATTGCCCAGACTCCAGAGGGTGTTTCCCTCTCATGAGTCGCGTCTTAGTGGAACTTAGCCTTGTGATTCGTTCAGAAATCCTTGGTTTCTACAAGTGTTCATGTTCTCTTGTGTGTGATTCAGAGTTCAAATGTATTTCCCGATTTCACACTCTGATCACTCTATCATTCTTGTCCGCTTGTTTGCCATCCCGTTAGTTCTCGCAGTTTCCGTTTTCATGTTCCGCTTCTTAGTTTTAGAAGATTGATAAATCATTAGTACTGTGAATGCATAATGGGAGAGAGATATCTCATTCACTCCTTTAACTCAGTATTAAGACTTTAAGAGTCTTTACTTGATTTAATCAGGTCATATCTTGGATAATGGATGATTTTAGCTGAGAGTGATTTTAGCTGAGAGTAATCAATGGTTGAAGTATGTAACACGACATCCATTTTTCTAAGTTGCTACTGTTGTTACAGGTAGAAGAAGAAATGCTTATGCGCAAGTTCTATGACCTCATGACTAATTTGGGTTTGACAAAAACGGTAGCAGCTCTCCTATTTCAGAGTTTCTACCTCATTCGCTTTTATCCAATCAGAATTTGTGTGATTTTAAGTGCTTGTTAATATGTTTAACTGCTATGGCAGAGTAGTTGATTGCCTGTGTAAATGTAATCTTCAGGGTGAACGCATTGCAAATGCGGCAAATGTCGAGGATAATCAAGCTAATGTGTCACCAAATTCAGAAAGTGAAGGACAGTAGAAGAGATGCAGGCTCCTAGAACAATTCGAATACAAGCTCGATTCAAGTGTTTTGTAGCAACTGTGATCAAGTGTCTAGTGGTGTAGTTTCCATTCGAATCCATAGAAACAACTTCGAAAAGTAATACCATATTGTGATTGGGCGTGGACTTTGAATACCCATGGCTGGATGGAATGGAAGCCCCACTTGTTTACTACTCAAATCACAGACATCTCTCAAATCATAATTCCGTCTTATGATCTGAGCACCCAAATCACTGTTTGGCGGAAATTAGAGCAGGATCCTTGGACCATGAAAATCAAGGAGGTTGAGTTCAAAGGTCTGAATCGTTATTTTGTTAAATAGTAGTATACATTTGACCCTACTGAACAGTTGCAACTTGCAAGCATATAGTGAATGGTGCTACTTCAAATGGTGATTTGGTTCATGGCTTTATTGTTGGGAGATTCGACAAATTTCAAGTGCAGACGTGCAGTTGCGTAACAAAAATGCAAGTCCAAAAAAGATCCTGCGTAACAAAAATGCAGTCCAAAAAGATTTTGCAGATGATTTTTACCGATTCCGCACATATAATCTAAACACAATAAACAATGGGGGCATTTTTAAATTGTCAAAACCAAGCTCCAAGACTAACTCCCCTTTGTTTTCAAGTAAGAAAAAAATTAGTCTATTTTTAATTTAAGATCGTTTCGGCTATATACACCGCAAATCCCCACGTCCTTAAGACTTGCAAGTGGGGTGAGAGCCACCCGAACCCAGACGTGCAAGCCCCTTTTTTTTTCTTTTTTAAAAAAAACGTGCTTGCACAGGCGCGAGGTACATCGCCGTGTTTGCCCAGGGCCACAACAGGTGGCAGGACCTGCAGGACGAGGGTTGCTTCTACAGGCTGGCCGAACACAGGCGCACATATCCGTGAGGTAGCTAGTCATTCTTGCATCGGATCTCCTCCAAATTCTCTTGGCAGGGCACTCACCGGCCCACTCCAAAACCCCTCTCCCCATTTCTCAAATCGCAAACCACAAATGGCAGCTTCAACGGTTATCGCCTCATCACCTCAGATTCTTTGCCACCGTACCGCACCGAAGTGTCGTCGTCGCCGCAGCGGCCTCCCTCGATGCCACTCCGACCATCCTAGTCGCCGAAATGCTTGGTGAAGCCGGGCTCGCCCTCCTCAAGACGTTCGCAAACGTCTCCGCACTTCACCAACAATGACGCTTATCTCATCATTGTCGAACAAGAATCAAATTAAGGAGAATATTCCGAGGAGGCCAGGAATGACTAGCTACCTCACGCCTCACGGATATGTTTGCTTGTTCAAGATCGGACTTTGAGTTCGTTGACCGTCTTGCCGGAGAATGTTAGGAATAACTAAGTTTCCTATTCTTTAGGCTTTATCTTTTAATTATTATTATTTTATAATTAGATTAGGTCAAATTTAATTAGAGTAAATCTCTCCACCTTAGTCTCCATTACTTCACATTGTCAGCTCTACATATTCTCTTTGGTAAATCAATAAAATGTGTGTTCTTCTGCGCCAATATTCAACAAATACCTCATAAAACTCGTTCTCGCATGTATCAACAAAAAAAATTTCAAGTCAAGAAAACCTTAAGACGAACCATGAATGCCAACAACAAGAAAATATCTAGCCATGTTAAATTATGGGTTCAGTTCCACCATCCATTCAACTTTGTACCTCGTAACTATCGGGGATTCAGAAATAAATAAAGAAATTGAGGGAAT
This sequence comes from Persicaria maculosa, assembly GCA_963922045.1. Classification (NCBI taxonomy): domain Eukaryota; kingdom Viridiplantae; phylum Streptophyta; class Magnoliopsida; order Caryophyllales; family Polygonaceae; genus Persicaria; species Persicaria maculosa. The sequence continues at coordinate 20,901,219 of OY998253.1, read as the reverse complement.
TTATAGATCAAATAATTTTGAGAAAAATGGGTATATAGACTAATAGACTCATTTCAATGTATGGTTAAGTAAATAGACCCCATCAATAATTTTTTTATTAAATAGACTTTGTAATATTTTAATGGCTAAATTGCCCTTTTGACTTTTATCCTTTTCCTTCCTATTTTGTATATAAAAAAAATAATACAGTAAAGAATATTCTTAAATTATCCATTCATTTTTTTTTACCTTCGTTCTTTCCTATTTTTTTTTAATATATTTTTTTAAAAGATCTAGAATATGTGTAGGATAACACAAACTCTTCCATTACAATAAAATACTATAATCATTACAATACATGAATAGTGAAATACAACAATCATTACATTACAATATGTAGATGCAATAAGATTACATTAAACATTAAAATACCTAAATTTATTGTAATGTTTATTACAATATTTATGAATCATGTTACGCTAAGTTAATCGTGTAATACAATAAAGATTAGAGAGAATTAGACGATTAGGACATCTTTTAGTAAAATATATAATCGGGTTAGGGAATACAATGTAAAATAAATAAAATATTGTAATTCCGTAATAGAGTACAATAAGTAATTTCATGTAGTAAAATTTGAAATCGGGTCCGGAAACATAAATAAGCTATTGTAATTAATTATTATAATTATGAAGTATAGTATACTCTACAATAAAGAACCTAATGTAATTCCATAATTGGGTACAATAACTAATCTATTGTAATTCCTTAATGTAGTCCAATAAATAAGCTATTGTACATACATTGAATAAAATATTGTAATTCTGTAATGTAATACAATAAAAAATCAGTTTGGAAAATGTTAATTATTGTAATATTATAGTATCTTATAGTGAACTAAAATGAATTATTGTTGGTGTAATATAATGTAATGGTTCACTGTAAACTCATTTCCGAATGTGGACATTTTAATTCATATTATTTTATTTGATTATGTTGCTAAATAATAGTGATTTGTCAAATAATAATTCTAGTGCGTTGAATTAGGGATTGATAACTATTTTTTTTTTTTTTTGTAATCTTTATCCTATTTTTGAAGATTTTTTCACCCCTTTCGGGATTTATTTTTTTAGAATTAAAATCATTTAAGGGCATACTAGTAATAACACACATAAAACAGTCTATATAACAAAAAAAATTACTATAGGGTCTAAAAACTAAAAACAATAGTGAACGGGGTACAAATTATCCAATTCTCTCAATAATTTTTGCTGTGACACGTTGACACTGATGATAAAATCTGTAGTATCTAAATACATTTTTATGCACGAGTTTAGTCATGCCAATAATTTGATAAAAAAAAATCCAAATTTTATGTTGAAATTAGATTATTGTTAACATTTTCTGAATTTAAACGAGGAAAATCAAATGAGTTGGAAAACCTTATTCAGTTATTCCTCTCATATATATTAACGAAATAATCCAAATAATATCAGTTTATACAAGCTTAAAGTAGATTTTATAAATAAATAATTTCATTATATACATGCAATATGAATATCTAGATCATTTTATTTAGGTTTTCTTGAAATAAGCTCATTTTGATGCAAGGATCGATATCCTTTTGTATTTAATATGGTCAAAGTTCACCTAGGTTAAAATTAAGCTTCAAAATATTCATTCCAAGTAGTAAAGGAAATGGTGAGACATAGATTAAATAGTTAGCTATATATAAGAATAATAAAACTGATGAGAAAACCAACAAAATACGGAAATCACAAACCGAGCATGCAAGACTCTGCGACAATCTCGACAAAACTAGTTCCTAGTACCTCCTTGGTCCGCGTTGGGCGAATGGGGGAGGTGCCATGGACTCTGGCTTGGCCTCAGTGACACCAGGGAGTTCAGACATGCCAAGAGCTGAAAGCATCTCAAGGGTTTCAGGGTCCACAGCAATGGAGTCGGTCTTGATTGCAGACTCAGCGGGCACAAAGTCCATGCGACGCTCGCGCTCCTCCTCTTGCAGCTTCAGTGAGATGCCACGAACAGGGCCCTTCTGGATCCTCCTCATGAGATGGGTGGAGAACCCAGCAATCTTGTTGCGGAGACGCTTGGTGGGGATGATGGCAACCTCCTCCAACAGCTTCTTGTTGGTGTGGAAATCCATGGTCATCCGAGAGTAGTACTTCTCAATGACATTGCGGGAAGACTTCTTGACAAGCTTGGTATGAACGCGACCCATCTTGATTCCCTAACTTACCTGGGCATTTATACAAATCACTTCAGTATTCCATTAAAAATCCAACACAACCCCAATCACAGCAGATGAAAATGAGACATATAACTCAAGATAAGCCCACACATTGTCAGGCAGTTCAATTAGACACTAACAGAGAGTTTAGGATTGCTGTTGGAACAAGCTGCATCATATTTTCACAAAGCAAAACCCGATTAATTTTTTTATATTGATGGCAATTCCAGAGGCACATAATCAGAAATCTTATTCTAGAAAGTATAGCTGAAAGAAACCGACTAGCACAATAGTAATATCACAGAAAATACAGTTAACCACAAGGGATGAAATTGAGACAAATAACTACAGGAATTAGTTTACAAAAGTAATATAGAATCAATAAGTCCTTAAATTGGTGAAGTTCATCCTTTTTGACAGAAAGGAAACCTTCACACCTCCAAATCAACTTACTCTCAGCGCTTGAAGCAGTTAAAATAGAAACTAACAGAGAAGTTCGCCAAACCAAACACAAACGAGTAATCAAAAGCCAGATGTGAACCACAACAGCTAATTTCCTAATGATAATCCACGAAGACAATTACTTTCATAGAGCGTCTTCTCTCTAATTGAAACAAAGTACTCTCTAATTGAAACAAAGTAGGCGAGCGAAACACAAATTCTAAATCAATTGAAGATAAGAACTGGAACATACCGTGGATTGAACCTGGAGGATCCTAGAACGAGAGCGCCCCCAAGGAAACAAAGGGATTGCGGTAGAGAGCACGGTAGGGTATAAAAGAGGGTGGGAGATGAGAAACCTAGTTCGCATAAATAGGTCAGTGGCTGGGTGTGGTAAACCGCAGGAAACCACCCCTTAAATATGCACATTTGCCCTAAACCACCCCTTATATACATAATTGTAGTAAACCACCCATAAAACCACTATTGTTAGCAATTAACCACCCCCGCAAGGTTTCCGTTTATCCTCCGTCAAATCCTGAGCAATTACAGTATACACTTTAATTTTTTAACACAATACAGTATAATACTCCCTCCGTAAATGTACTCTGAAATCTCCAGAGGTTTAATAACTTAAAGTAATTAAAATAAAAGAGAAATTCTCCATAAATGTTCTCTGAAATCTCCCGAGATTACCCATGCAATTGAAGAGGAGGATTGCGATTGCGAAGAGACTGGGCGCAAAATCTCCATAAATTTGGTTCCATTCTTGTGCGAATCTCAATGGGGTGAGCAATTTCAAACAAATTTCAGCCGCAATCTTCTCCCTCGTAGGTTTAGGGTTTGTAATTTCCCCCATTTTTATACGCAAGTTGTGGTGGCTGATGCTCATGAGAGATACTAGTCGTGTTTGATTTCCTCCATTTCTGGAAGACAACTCAAACTTCCACCATTAGTGTTGATATTGAATTGAGCTCCTTCCTCTATATCCATGGCACCCACTGTATCAAAGGGGGAAATGTCAATTTTCAAAGAGGAATAAAGTCTGAAACCTTGCCCAATTGATTTGGTTTACTTTTCAAATTGGAACCTTAAAATTATAAAACTAATTGAATTAATTTGGTGTTGCATTGGGCTGTTGTGAAGATTTCTTGATGGATTTTGAAGGGGAAGAGATTAGGGGTGGACAAAATTACTTGAAATTGAAAAACCTATTCCGCCATTTTATTTAGCCTTACAAATGTTTTCCCATCTAATTAGAGGGTAGTAGTTTCCTTCTCTATTCTAGTAGAAGTTTTTATTTATTTTGTTTAGTTCTGAGATAATATTCTTTTACAGGAAGAAACTTTGCATGATTTTTTTTTATTCAAAGGAGTGCGGAGCACTTTCTTATTTAAATTCAAAGGATTTAAACAATACGAAATGCCCCTCAAGCAATCTGGGGGGTCGATAGTTCAAGGAAACTAGAAGGAAGATTCAAAGACCAATTAGCTAAGGTGTCTGCTGCGTTGTTCCCCTTGCAACGAATGTGCTTGAACCGGACTTGCCAGTTATTGAGCTCCACAAGGCATCGACTTCTCTCAAGCAAGTACAAACTTTGCATTGTGTATATATAGATTTCACGCTAAGATTATGTTTTATTAGGAAACTTCTTCCCTCTGAGATAGAGAGTTTGCTTTCCATTTTTGTAGCTGTTTTTTCGAGTTGGTTACAATCTCCTCAAATGTTTGTTTGTTAACTCTACCATTAACAATCGGGCAGCCTAGATACCACTTTATAAATCACTTTTCGTTAATTTTTTTTTAAAAAAAAATCCCAGTTTATTAGCTCATGGCAGAAATATAACCACTTTTTTATACATACCACTTCATATGCTCTTTTGGGCGAGAGGAGCCCGAGCCCCTGCCCGTGCTCGTTTTGCCATCACGAGTCACATGGGCAGCGGTTAGTCCAGTCGCCCGGGTATAGGGTTGTTATATGAGCCGAGTAGTTCGAATTCGGCTCAGGTTCGACTCGATAAAAGCTTGGCTCGAGTTCATTCATTTTCTAAACAAGCCGAGTATGAACAAATTTAGATTCGACTCAAATCGTTTTTAAACGAGCTGAATATAAACCAACAATATTCACCAATCCATCAACACAAGCTCACAGAATTGGAAACCCGAAACCTTTTTCGTTCCGGCTGACGCTATCCCCCTCTAGACTAGGGGTGGACAAAATTACTTGAAATTGAAAAACTGAATTGAAAAACTGAAAAATTGCTCTATTTTACAATTAACTGTTTTGAAATAAAAATACCTTTCAAGATATTGAAAGTTAATTGAATTGATTTTATTTTACAATTCAAATCAGTTTCAATTAATTAGTCCAGTTAACTGATTAATTGATAGAAATTAGAAACGCTAGGGTACGCCACTACGCCGTACGCTGTTCTCTCGCTCTCGCCTCTCATCATCGATTCATCGCCTCTGTAAAATTCACGCTCGCCTCTGTCTCTCCGGCTCCGTCGTGCGCCATTGCCCGACCTGGCGACCTCAGGAGACGAAGCCCTCACCGGCCACCGCCTCTCTCTGTCTCGCTCCCTTATCTCCCTCACCGGATTTTCGATTTCACTTTCCACAGCTCCCTCACCGGATTTTCGATTTCACTTTCCACAGCTTCTCTCCCTTCGGATTCGGCTTGCCCTCACCGGTCCGGCGTCTCTCCCTTCGGATCTGGCTTGCCCTCACCGGTCCGGCGTCTCTCCCTTCGGATTCGTCTTCGGCTTCGGCTTCTCTCCCTTCGGATTGGGCTTCGACTCTTCGTCCCTCCGGCCACAGCTTGCCTCACCAGTCCGGTCACCCCACCAACTGAGGTTTGTCAATTTCCCATTTTTGGGATCGAACTGGCTGTTGATTTCTCAAATTCTAAGTCAGATGTCAAATTAGTTTGTTCAGCTATATGTTACACAACTATAAAATTGACCTCTTTGGCCTCTTTGATTTCCCAAATTCTAAGTCAGATGTCAAATTAGTCATTTTTGGGATCGATAAAAAAAATTAACTTGATTTGATAAAAAAAATTAACTTGATTTGATAAAAGGGTTGTAGGCTTGCAGCGGCTTCCCACTAAAATATTCCAATTAGTAATTAACTAGTTAACTGTCTTGAAATTGCTGTTAATTGGTATTCAATTAATTGCTTTTTTCAATTCAATTATGGTATTGAAATTTTAGTAATTGAAATATCAAGTAATTGCTTTACAATTAATTGAATAAACAATTAATTGAAAATGCCCACCCCTAGAAGAGATAAGGACAATGGAAAGTCAAACCCATTCTTCGTCTAGCAACTTTGAGTTTGAGCCCTCGTTCTCATGCTCTTTCCTCCAATCCTATTTACTTCCTTTTGTTAAATTTTATTTATTATTCTCTTATCATTAAAAGCGGTTTAAAAATAGAGGGGTAAAATTGTAATTTCTCAGATTTAACATAGTTTGGACGGAAACCTAGTGGGGGTGGTCAATTGCTAACAAAACTATTTTAAAGGGTGGTTTTTGGTAATTATTGATATTAGAGGTGGTTTTGAGCAATATGTTCTATTTAAGGGGCGGTTTTCTGCAGTTTACCCTAGATATTAATACCAAACAAGGCGTTTTTATTGCAGGACTGAGTTTTTGTTTCCTTGGCTAACCCTCACTTTGATTTTCTCTCTGCCACTTTTGTGTTCTAGTTTCAATTCTATAATCGATTGGGCTGGATTTCGTTGATTTGCACAATTTATCGAAATATGGATGCAACTAACCCTGGAGATGTGGTAAGGTATGTTATGAACATGATCATAGCCTCTTTCTCTCTCATAAGGTGGTTTGATTCATTAGGATTTTCTGAAATTCATCTTACTCGATCTGTTGGTGTATTTTTCGCAGGCATCTAGAGAAGCAGAATGAACTCCTCCTTGAAGCGCATAATAAAATGGCTCATGAATTGCATACACTCCAGGTAATTCATGTGCGATATCTTATTGTTCTTATGAAACATTGTCTCGAAATTAGTCAAATTTGCTGTACCTGTGTTCTATTGGTGCTACTTTTAGTCTTTTGCAACATAAATGCATCATCTGTGAACCTGAGCTATGTGTATGCTCTATTGAATTTTGGTTCAACTGCTGTTTCAATTTTTCCTTCCTTGAATGTATTTTGGGATGGTTAGTAGATATATTTTGCTATGATGGTTTTGCTGAATCTTTTCTAAAATGTTCTGGAAAGATATGGGCTAAGCTAAAGGGAGTCGATTCATTCTATTAAAGGGACTAGCCCTCTTATCTAGTTGTGCTTCGGATATCAATTTGTAAGGCTTAGCCTATTGCCCAGACTCTAGAGGGTGTTTCCCTCTCATGAGTCGCGTCTTAGTGGAACTTAGCCTTGTGATTTGTTCAGAAATCCTTGGTTTCTACAAGTGTTCATGTTCTCTTGTGTGTGATTCAGAGTTCAAATGTATTTCCTGATCTCAGTCTTATCACTCTTTCATTCTTGTCCGCTTGTTTGCCATCCCCTTAGTTCTCGCAGTTTCCCTTTTCATGTTCCGCTTCTTAGTTTTAGAAGATTGATAAATCATTAGTACTGTGAATGCATAATGGGAGAGAGATATCTCATTCACTCCTTTAACTCAGTATTAAGAGTCTTTACTTGATTTAATCAGGTCATAACAGTTGCTTTCTTGGATATATATATAATAGATGGTATGCTTTTAAGGTCGTTAGTAGAATGATTTTAGCTGAGAGTAATCAATGGTTGAAGTATGTAACATGACATCCATTTTTCTAAGTTGCTACTGTTGTTACAGGTAGAAGAAGAAATGCTTATGCGCAAGTTCTATGACCTCATGACTAATTTGGGTTTGACAAAAACGGTAGCAGCTCTCCTATTTCAAAGTTTCTACCTCATTCGCTTTTATCCAATCAGTATTTGTGTGATTTTAAGTGCTTGTTAATATGTTTAACTGCTATGGCAGAGTAGTTGATTGCCTGTGTAAATGTAATCTTCAGGGTGAACGCATTGCAAATGCGGCAAATGTCGAGGATAATCAAGCTAATGTGTCACCAAATTCAGAAAGTGAAGGACAGTAGAAGAGATGCAGGCTCCTAGAACAATTCGAATACAAGCTCGATTCAAGTGTTTTGTAGCAACTGTGATCAAGTGTCTAGTGGTGTAGTTTCCATTCGAATCCATAGAAACAACTTCGAAAAGTAATACCATATTGTAATTGGCCGTGGACCTTGAATACCCATGGCTGGATGGAATGGGAACCCCACTTGTTTACTACTCAAATCACATACATCTCTCAAATCATAATTCCGTGTTATGATCTGAGCGCACCCAAATCACTGTTTGGCGGAAATTAGAGCAGGATCCTTGGACCATGAAAATCAAGGAGGTTGAGTTCAAAGGTCTGAATCGTTATTTGGTTAAATAGTAGTATACATTTGACCCTACTGAACAGTTGCAACTTGCAAGCATATAGTGAATGATGCTACTTCAAATGGTGATTTGGTTCATGGCTTTATTGTTGGGAGTTTCGACAAATTTCAAGTGCAGACGTGCAGTTGCGTAACAAAAATGCAAGTCCAAAAAAGATCCTGCGTAACAAAAATGCAGTCCAAAAAGATTTTGCAGACGATCTTTACCGATTCCGCACATATGGAGTATAATCTAACCACAATAAATAATGGGGGCATTTTTCAGTTGTCAAAACCAAGCTCCAAGACCAACTCCCCTTTGTTTTCAAGTAAGAAAAAATTTAGTCTATTTTTAATTAAGATTCAGGGATCAATATAACTATTTCTCTCTTCCCTTGACTCATAAAAAAGTAACTATCTTACAAATTTTATGTGTAAAATCTGATTCATTTTCCATCTATTCCACGCTACTCAAACAAACAAGGCCTAAAAATATTCTCTGGATGGCAGCAAGAGGTTGTAATTCAAGTACAACTAGAAACTACAAAGAAGAACAAAAACTAAATAGGTGGAAATCCAAGTTATAGTTTAAAGACAAATCACAACAGCAACAAAAGGAGAAACATCCAAACAGCATGGATGATCAATCCTACAACCAAGAGCAGTTCAGTTCTTCATAGCAAAAGCTTCTATATTCAAGTTTAAACACCAATTTCTTCTACACAAACCAAATTCCAAGCATATTCAAGGTGGTATGCGTGACGAATCCGTCTTCTGTCTATTGATGGTATTCGAATGCAGGGTGCTTTACCATAGGTACCTAATGAAAACAGCGACAAATTATGAAGTTGAACAAGATCGATACTGCAATAATCGTAAGTGAAACCTGGCATCAACATATACTACTTTAATGGGTATGGCTTTGTTATTGAGCTGAGTACGATGATGTTAAATGGAAAGAATACTAATTCAGGCTCTAAATGTGAACCTGTGCAATGATTCTATTTTTCTTTTTTTTAAACAAACAATGGTTCCTTAATTTTTGGGAACAAGCAATGGTCCAAAACAAGGTAGGATAAATGGATAATGCTAGCTACACTCGCTGAAGTTACAATGGCTTCAAAGGAAAGACAGTGTTAAAAATGCGGTGTCAGATAAACACATGCTAATTACTTTCTAGCACAGATCTTCTCAGGCTTACTTATTGACACTTCCTTGATATCCAAGGAACAGATTCAGCTGTTTTGTTCATGGATCTTTAAAACCAAGTTTCAAGTATGAACTATGGTTACTAAACATCCACAATGAAAAGAACTTATCTGCCAGACAGCCAAAGTACGGCATCAGTTACCTCTCAAACGCCACAAGCACTGTGCAGCCTTTGATTTTCAAGGTCAGAAACTGACACATTCTTAAATGACAAAAACACAAATACAACAATGTAGGGCATACGCATTTTCTAATACCTACACACCCTAGCCAATTTTACATGAAAACGAGTTACCTATGAAACTCATCCCTAACAGGTGCCACTCAATGTGATAACCATCTCAAGTATACATGAATAAAAGGCAAAAATGCATAGTGCACGAGTTCCCACTAGATGTTAAATCCATATGGTCAGAACACCATGAAAGATATTATAGCTCTAATTTCTAACATTTTGCACCAGGGCCTGCACATACGAGAGGTTACTGCAGCAATCACGCAATTTCAGCTAAGCCTTTATCAAACAGTTTTTTGTCCAAGTTTAAGAGTACTATGTCAGACTATTTAGCCTCATTTATCTCAATTGATATACAAAGGTGCAGGAATACACACTATACTACCCACATAGAATTGAATTGTGCCTCAAAATCAAGAATATTGAACTAACAAGCTTTGAACTTTGGAGCCCAACCAGCAATCATCCCCAACAAGCAAGTGCACTGATTTCAGATCATAATTCAGCATTCATCTAAGCAAAAGAATGATTTCAATATGTGCAAATGAGGTAGGAGGTTATAACAGCCGAGTTACCTCTTGGAGAGTTCAGAGACCTGTCGTGAAGTATTATAGAAAATGAACCACATAAGGACAATGATCAGAGTATCTGCAGATGTTAAGGAACCCTAGATCGGCAAAATCAAAGATTCCATCTAATGAAATAGCAATAAGAGTTAAATTCAAATCAAGGAGCAAGGGATCTTGCGAAGAAGGATACTGAAGAGGTAACGCTCCCACCAATCAAGCATGTAGAGTCCAAAAGTGACATTGTAAAGATAGATCTTGCGCTTAACCCAATCCATGGCTCCCAACTGGATTTCACGCCTGAAACAATCGCGGAAAACACACACAAACAATCATTGATTACGCAGATCGGGAAACTCAAATCGGAGGATTTCGCAAAACAAAAGACCTATGAATCTGAAAGGGATGGTTTAGCTTACCCGAGGCTGAACCAATTGCGAGGAATTCGAACACGCAACTACGAGAGATCTGTGCGAGGTTGGTCAATAGCGGTCGAAAAGGTAGAATCGCGAATTCCAGACGGTTGCTATTTGAGAGGGAAAAGCGGGGAGGGAGAAGGTAGAAATGTCAAATCCAGGTTGCCAAGGAAGAGTCGCAGAAGATGCCAAGGTGGAGGGCACTGGGCAGTCTAGACTCTGCAAGCCTACAACCCTTTTATCAAATCAAGTTAATTTTTTTTATCAAATCAAGTTAATTTTTTTTATCGATCCCAAAAATGACTAATTTGACATCTGACTTAGAATTTGGGAAATCAAAGAGGCCAAAGAGGTCAATTTTATAGTTGTGTAACATATAGCTGAACAAACTAATTTGACATCTGACTTAGAATTTGAGAAATCAACAGCCAGTTCGATCCCAAAAATGGGAAATTGACAAACCTCAGTTGGTGGGGTGACCGGACTGGTGAGGCAAGCTGTGGCCGGAGGGACGAAGAGTCGAAGCCCAATCCGAAGGGAGAGAAGCCGAAGCCGAAGACGAATCCGAAGGGAGAGACGCCGGACCGGTGAGGGCAAGCCAGATCCGAAGGGAGAGACGCCGGACCGGTGAGGGCAAGCCGAATCCGAAGGGAGAGAAGCTGTGGAAAGTGAAATCGAAAATCCGGTGAGGGAGCTGTGGAAAGTGAAATCGAAAATCCGGTGAGGGAGATAAGGGAGCGAGACAGAGAGAGGCGGTGGCCGGTGAGGGCTTCGTCTCCTGAGGTCGCCAGGTCGGGCAATGGCGCACGACGGAGCCGGAGAGACAGAGGCGAGCGTGAATTTTACAGAGGCGATGAATCGATGATGAGAGGCGAGAGCGAGAGAACAGCGTACGGCGTAGTGGCGTACCCTAGCGTTTCTAATTTCTATCAATTAATCAGTTAACTGGACTAATTAATTGAAACTGATTTGAATTGTAAAATAAAATCAATTCAATTAACTTTCAATATCTTGAAAGGTATTTTTATTTCAAAACAGTTAATTGTAAAATAGAGCAATTTTTCAGTTTTTCAATTCAGTTTTTCAATTTCAAGTAATTTTGTCCACCCCTAGTCTAGAGGGGGATAGCGTCAGCCGGAACGAAAAAGGTTTCGGGTTTCCAATTCTGTGAGCTTGTGTTGATGGATTGGTGAATATTGTTGGTTTATATTCAGCTCGTTTAAAAACGATTTGAGTCGAATCTAAATTTGTTCATACTCGGCTTGTTTAGAAAATGAATGAACTCGAGCCAAGCTTTTATCGAGTCGAACCTGAGCCGAATTCGAACTACTCGGCTCATATAACAACCCTATACCCGGGCGACTGGACTAACCGCTGCCCATGTGACTCGTGATGGCAAAACGAGCACGGGCAGGGGCTCGGGCTCCTCTCGCCCAAAAGAGCATATGAAGTGGTATGTATAAAAAAGTGGTTATATTTCTGCCATGAGCTAATAAACTGGGATTTTTTTTTAAAAAAAAATTAACGAAAAGTGATTTATAAAGTGGTATCTAGGCTGCCCGATTGTTAATGGTAGAGTTAACAAACAAACATTTGAGGAGATTGTAACCAACTCGAAAAAACAGCTACAAAAATGGAAAGCAAACTCTCTATCTCAGAGGGAAGAAGTTTCCTAATAAAACATAATCTTAGCGTGAAATCTATATATACACAATGCAAAGTTTGTACTTGATTGAGAGAAGTCGATGCCTTGTGGAGCTCAATAACTGGCAAGTCCGGTTCAAGCACATTCGTTGCAAGGGGAACAACGCAGCAGACACCTTAGCTAATTGGTCTTTGAGTCTTCCTTCTAGTTTCCTTGAACTATCGACCCCCCAGATTGCTTGAGGGGCATTTCGTATTGTTTAAATCCTTTGAATTTAAATAAGAAAGTGCTCCGCACTCCTTTGAATAAAAAAAAAATCATGCAAAGTTTCTTCCTGTAAAAGAATATTATCTCAGAACTAAACAAAATAAATAAAAACTTCTATTAGAATAGAGAAGGAAACTACTACCCTCTAATTAGATGAGAAAACATTTGTAAGGCTAAATAAAATGGCGGAATAGGTTTTTCAATTTCAAGTAATTTTGTCCACCCCTAATCTCTTCCCCTTCAAAATCCATCAAGAAATCTTCACAACAGCCCAATGCAACACCAAATTAATTCAATTAGTTTTATAATTTTAAGGTTCCAATTTGAAAAGTAAACCAATTCAATTGGGCAAGGTTTCAGACTTTATTCCTCTTTGAAAATTGACATTTCCCCCTTTGATACAGTGGGTGCCATGGATATAGAGGAAGGAGCTCAATTCAATATCAACACTAATGGTGGAAGTTTGAGTTGTCTTCCAGAAATGGAGGAAATCAAACACGACTAGTATCTCTCATGAGCATCAGCCACCACAACTTGCGTATAAAAATGGGGGAAATTACAAACCCTAACCACTACAAAAAAAAAAACATATTAGCAACGGCGGTTTACCGTGGCTGAAAGTCCATTTGCCGTGGCAAAAGAGCAGTAGCCACGGCTATAGCCACGGGGAGTCAGCCGTGGGGAAACCTTGGGTGGCAAAAGAGTATGGCGACGGCTAGAGCCGTGGCTAGTATGCTAGCCACGGCAGCTTGCCGTTGCTAATTATTTGTGGGGAATAAAAAAAAAAGACCTTTTTAGCCCGGATTCTTCAGACCCAGGCTAAAAAAGTCTTATATTTTCTAAAAAAAAATATAATACACCAGATTCTTTTCATTCTTTAGAAACAATAATTCAAGGCTCCAATTAAAAAAAAATACACGAGAAACCTTTGTTTACAAGAACTATTGATTACATCTTTAAGACAACTTCATAATTAAATTATAAGTACAAAAATTAAATATTGCTAAAATCCAATCAAAGTTTAAGAAGATATTGGTAGAAAGAGCACCCGAGAAACCTTTGGCTTGGCATGCCATTGCCCAAGCTGAGTAGATGGAAGCTCCAAACACTTACCAGACCATTCAAGGAAGAACACACGAGAACTCTTTCCTGTCATGACCAAATGCCTGCATAAGATCGAGTGATGAGCTAACGAGACAGAAAATGAAGCTTCAAGGAGAGAACAGAGATGATGACTCATATTTCTTATTAGAACAACGGTATAATCTTTAGCAATTCTACAATTGGAGAACTCATATTTATTATTAATTATAAAAAAAGTAAAATAAAATAATAGATACGGAAATAGAGAGAAGTTGAAAGAATATCCTAGTAATATTTGGAGTATCAAATGATTAAAAGTTTTGGTCAAGAAATGATTATGATTCATGGCAAACCATTATTATATTTAAGAAATTATTGAGATCGAATTTAGGACTCATACAGGACCTTACCTTACATGAAGTTTGTGACTTAACTGATTAAATCACTAGATTGGTATAAGACCGGTCTGTGACTTAACTGCGCCCATAGCCTCTGCTGCTTCCACACGCTGAGCTGCTACCAATGTGGCCGCAGAAGCCACAACCATCTCAGTCTTGGCCATTTCTTAGTCCTTTCCAGACTGCCACTGTAGATGCAACACCAACAACAGACACTGCAGCATGATGTTGGGCATTACTGCATTTCATAATTGATTAAAAAAGGATAATATGCATACAAGAATCCAAGGGTGTGAAAGGAAATGAGAGTTATTGAAGTACTTGAAACACATAAAGGCAAAATGAGGCTAATTTAATATGTGGATCAATTTGCATGAAAACATGGAAAACTATATGTGTTGTTTGACCACACATCACCATCCATCCTGTTTTAATACAAAATGGAGAAGTAGATGTTCCATTATTCAAATAACTAAACAAGAAAACCAAATCTTTTAGGTTTTGGTTATTAGTTTCTGCTTGTAACCAGTAACACTCAGTACCATTCTATAACAAATAATGTGAAAAAGTGAACAGTCATCAAGAAAAAACTTAGGATATATACAAGTATTCACTCTCGTGTGATTGTGATCCAAAGAATCTCAAAAATAAAATAAAAAATTTGTTCGTATAAACCAGATAAAATGTCCATATGGAATTGAAAAGAGTAAATGCAATGTCGCAAATTAGCATGGAAACACCTTGACATTAGGACAGAGACAAGAACTAATGTGTTTGTGCATGCTTGTCAATGTTCCATCCAACTAATTTGATTGGCCAGAACCTTTACAATATACCCTCTTTTCGATATAAAGTTTTAATGTTTAAGAAATTCCAGCATTTTCAACCAACTCCAAGATAGTCAAAGATAAAAGCCTAGTAGACGAAATAGTCAAAGATAAAAGCCTAGTAGACGAAACGACAAAAGTCAATAATTTCATACATGGGACAAAAAATGGGATAAAGAGAAGATTAATACGGATCTAGAAAGCCACTTAGATCAAGACACACTTAATAAAATAACAAATAACTCAATCCCAATAAATGAGATCATGGACAAACTCTATTTGAGACCGAGCCCAGATGAGTGGTTCTCTACAAAATCATCTGTCAATCTTCTCCATAAAATGAAAGGTCATTCTAAATCTGATCTCAATTGGATTTGGGACCTATATTGCACTGCTCGAATCAAACATTTCTTATGGAGAGCCTCTCAAGGAGGAACTCCAACAAAAGGAAAATTGAAAGAACGAAGAATTGCAGTTCCTATGCAATGCGAGTTCTGTAACCACCACATAGAAGACTTCTTCCATATGTTCATGGACCGTAATTTCGCCAAAAATATTATCCATCAAATAGATGGAAAATTTTTCGAAGCCATTGACAAATGGGATGGAAATGTAAGAGATGAATATTCCATCATTAAAACACTTAAGCAAATTGTTGACATTAAGAAAACATGTATAATAGCAACCATTTGGTGGAGTATTTGGTACTTTAGAAACCAAATTGTCTTCTAAAACGAGGTCATCACAACTAACAATATCATAAAATTCATCAAACAACAAATTCTTGATTGGAACACAACTAAGAGTGGAGATGATGAGACTTACACAATACCATCTCTGAAACATCCTAACAACTTATCTAGTGGTAAAAACGGAAAGAAAATGGAATTAAATGGAAGAAACCAAAAAGACTAGGTTTCAAGCTAAATTTTGACGAATCATTTCGAGACACTGGAAATTCTGCAATCGGATTTGTAATCCGAGGTCGCAAAGCAACATGTATCTCAATGAAGGGTGCTAGTATCCCATCATGCTCGGTCATCAGGGCCGAAGCCACTGCTTTGAGAGTCGGAATTCGTAGAGCCATAGAACTAAATATCCAAAATATTGAAATAGAAAGTGACAATCTGTGCATTATTAATGCACTAAAGGGTGTTTGGAAATGCCCTTGGAAAGTCGAAATGATCATCTCTGACTCCTTGATGGATCTTTGTCACTTTCAAATTGTCCATATTCGTCACGTGTTTAGGGAAGTTAACGGTGTAGCGGATAGATTGGCCTTCTTAGGTCATACAACCTATACTCTTAACCCTACCACATATCAAGAGCTATAGGTTCTCATCCGAAAGGATGTCCTAGGATGGACTACTAATCGCGTTTAGTTCATCCTAATTGCTTTCCATTTTCCAAAAAAAAGTGGTATTTTACACTAACTTCACCTCTCTCTCCAAATAAAAGAAAAGAAATAAATTCATATTCTTGGTGTGGTTGGATTTCAAATTATTATATTTATAATTCAATCATAAAATAAATATTTTTAAAGTGTTTGTTTAACACACACATATATATATATATAGGGGTTGGTTCCGGTGTACTCAACCCTTAACATGTATCATGTACACAAATCTGAGCCGTTGATTCTCATAGAGGAATCTGAGCCGTTGATTCCCATAGATGATTATGCAGTTGAGTATGAATGATTATGCACTAGTATATGAAGAATTATTCAGTCGTATGAGTCTATTTTGTAGGTTAGTCATTTTGATTATTCGATGGTATCACTACATTATTCGATCGTATTGACGGATTATGCGATGATATTGCTTTATTATTCAATGGTATAGCTTAATTATTCGATGGTGTTACAATATTATTCGGTAATATTATTCGATAGTAATATATACTATTGAATAATAAAGCTATACCATTGAATAAAGCTATATCCATGGTAATATATACTATTAATTATTCGGTAGCATATTCAAAGAAATTGGTAAAAAAAAAAACACACATTCCATTGAGTAAATATTCATAATTCAAATAATAATATCAAAAAAATCACCAATTCTACTGAATGATCAATATGGGCATGAATAATACAAAAACCCTTAAGCTCAATGTGGCTCCAAATGATTTCGAACTACAAAAAAACACTACATTCCACTGAATAAACATATATAATTCAATGAATAATATTAAAAAACCCACCAATTCCACCGAATAATAAAACTGGGCACAAACAAAACGAAAACTCTTAAGCTCAATTGTTATCGTAATTTTTTTTTCTGCAAAACATATGCAAAGTGGGTGTCTATAGGTAGATAAAAATAAATTACATAAAAAAAAATAAAAATATTTTTTTAAAATGGCCGAAAATAACAAAAAAAAAAGCCAAAAAATTACTTCCCCCGTCACTATTCAAAGTCCCCCATTTTCTTTTCTTTATTTTGATTATTGTGAGCCTTTGATTTGGTTTGATCCAAAAGCCGAGATTTGTGTACATGATACACAATAAGGCTTGTGTACACATGATCCATATTATATATATATATATATATATATATATATATATATATATATATATATATATATATATATATATATAGGGAAGCTTTAAAATGTAAAAACTCCTTAACGTGTAAAATTTATTTTTTTAAGGAATTACCACGCGCGCTCCACGTACAACGTACATCGGCTTCTCTCTCGGCCTCCCGCTGCCCCGCACCCACCCCACGTCGAGCCACCTCCGGCCACCACCGCCTAGCCGCGCTCGAGCCAACCCCTGGGCGCACCCCCCGAGCCCTAACTTGGCTTGGTTCGAGCCCAGTTGCACCATCACCGAACCTTCCCCGCCTTGTTCGAGCCACCACTGTCTCGGCCTCCCACGCCACCCACGAGCCACCTCCGGCCACCAGCCACCACCTGCTCGAACCCCCTCCCTCAGGCGCACCCCCCGAGACCGGAATCCACATGGTTCGAGCCCAGCCGAGCTCACACCGAGCCCATCTCCCCATAAGTGCTGTTCGACATTGTTGGCTCAGAATACCTTCGAAATCCCCATTTTGCTCCTTGTTTCAACTCGAATTTGGTATGATTTATAGCCCTAAACTTGTTTATTACAATTATTTAGATTGTTTGAATGATTTAGGTTGAGATTGAAAACCTAGGGTTTGATTTAGGAGCGGAATTTGGGGCTTTTTGCCAAAAGTCAAATTGATTGAAATTGATGATATGGTTGTGTTGTTGGGTTGATTTTGAGCTAATTTCATGTTCATATCATTGTCAAATTGTTTATGGATCATGAGCTAATTGAATTTTAGAATTTTAGATTGTGATATGTTTTAGAATTTGGGGCTTTTTGCCAAAAGCCAAATTGATTGAAAGTGATGATATGGTTGTGTTGTTGGGTTGATTTTGAGCTAATTTCATGTTCATATCATTGTCAAATTGTTTATCGATCATGAGCTAATTGAATTTTAGAATTTTATATTGCGATATGTTTTAGAATTTGGGGTTTTTTGTCAAAAGCCAAATTGACTGAAATTGATGATATGGTTGTGTTGTTGGGTTGATTTGGAGCTAATTTCATGTTCATAGCATTGTCAAATTGTTTGTGAATCATGAGCTAACTGGATTTTAGAATTTTATTGCGATATGCTTTAGGTTGATTAGGTTCTTCTATTTTAGCATGAAAATCATAATTTAGCCTATTAGCTCAATTGTTAGAGCAATGTGCATTTGCACAAAGATGCGGGTTCAAATCCCACATAGGTTACATAATAGACAAGAGTGCAACAATCGCAAATTGTTAATCATGCACATTATAATCTTAGTTATGCACTTTTTAACGTTAATTATGCACATTTTAATCGTATTTATGCACTTTAATTTTAAAAGCTTATACTTAAAAAAATCGATTTCAAACTCACATCTATCACCCTAAATTATCCGAGAGGTGAACCCAAACTCTCAAAAGTAAAAAAAAAAAACAAAATTAAAACATCGATTTCAAAAGCACATCTTTTGTCTTATTAATGCACATTATGATCTTACATTTGCACAATTGTATTCTAAATCTGCACAATTGTATCTTACTTTTGCACAATTGTAGTTTAAATTTGCACAATTGTATCCTACTTTTGCACACTTATATTCTAAATGTGCACATTACAATTTTATTTTTACACTTTATGTTCTTATATTTGCACTTTACAGTTGCACAAATGCACTTCACAGTTGCACAAATGCACTTCACAGTTGCACAAGTGTATCTTACTTTTGCACACTTGTATTTTAAATGTGCACATTTCAATTTTATTTTTGCACTTTATGTTCTTATATTTGCACGTTTCAATTTTATTTTTGCACTTTATGTTCTTATATTTGCACATTACAATTTTATTTTTGCACTTTACACTCTTATTCATAAAGAGAAACATAGTACTTGGAAGGGATAAACATAGATAGCCTATACGGGATTTGAACCCGCATCTTTGTGCGTAGGCACATTGCTCTTCCATTTTGAGCTAATAGGCTTATAATCGGGCATCACGCATATTAATGCAATTTTAGAATACAATTGTGCAATCTAAACTATATTAAGTGCAAAAATAAGATATATTAGTGCAATTGTAGATAACATATCTATCAATATAAACTATTAGAAATGGGGAATATTAATCATCGAAGTGTAGATCTGTTATAGGCTTAATGCATAACATTAAGCTACAAATGATGAGTTAAAACAAGTTGCTGAAACATACAAAAAGAAGTCATCAATACAAATCAAAGATACTAAGTTGTTCAAACAGCGCACGCAAGAAAACCTAAAGAAGCTGCTGATCTCAAACACTTATTGTGAAAAATTGTGTATTTGTTGATGAGTTTCCTCCAGGTCTCCCTGAAAGTCTTCATTTACGGGGCATAAATTACTTAACTAGTCTTGCAAGTTTACCGGGCATTCTCATAAAATGTTCATAAGAAGTTGTTCTTTGTCGGCTAATAAACTCAAAACAAAGCCTTATTCTCTGCATAGACTATCTTTTTAAATGAGTTCCCTTTAAACAACAATAATGGTCAAAAGGCTGAACATGACTCTCCCCTGATTAAAAGTATCTTACGATTGACTATCACAGAATGGCTCAACTCATGCACAAATTCTGCAAATCTTCAACTAGATAAAACTGATCCTTTAACTCCTTTATAGAACATACCTGCATGCAACGAAGAGCCAGTTCGGGGAGACAGAACCTGCGACAAAGGCCCCGAACAACATATGTAGCAACGTCTTTCAGAGTACCATCGGCACTAGAATACCAAGCATCTAGCCGCGATATGTCCATTGTAACACCAACTTGAAAACGAGAAAGTTCACCTGTATAATCCTTTTTATTCACGATCTATTGTGCTTGGATAAAACCATAGGATCGTTCAAAAAAAGTAGAAAGAAAAGATAACTGAAGATATTATCTTTCACATACCCTTCTCTTAATTATTATTTCCCACCTAAACTTGTATAAACTAGATTCTAAATCCCCTTACCTTTGAAACCAGAAGCCATCACAGCAGCAAGAATGCCACCATCCTTAGATTCATGAGGCCCAAGTCCATCACCCACTACTCCCAAGCAGCGAAGCACAACCTCAATGAAGTTCGAGTCCATTGGTGAAACCATCACATTCACCTGAGCACAGAAAACAATGTGGATGAAAAAAGCCTTGAGACAATATATGGTAAAAAAATAGCATTTGATTAGACTAGCCACAAAATTAATAACAAAGAAAAGGTTGTTGGCATTGCAAGCAATACCAAAAGCCTTTGCTTTATATCATTATTTAAATACAACTGACTGACTCAAGAAGTGTTGTCCTGAAGAGCAAACCTAAGTTTTTTCAAAAACCAGACCCCTGCAACCTTGACATCACTGACCAGCTCATAAAAAGTGCAAGAAAATAACATGCATGCAATGCATGAGATATTGCACTTAGTGGGGTAGGCTAATCTTCCAGTTATAGTTAACAAGAGTCTAAATTGTAACGGCTATCTAACTCCAAGAGATAGACATAAACAATCAAATCAGTGAGGACTCAGTAACATGTGAGATGTTAGCAAGATGAAATAAGATAGCAATCAAGAATACACACCCCATAGTTATAGTTAACAAGAGTCCAAACTGGGGAAGTAATCTTACACGAGCATTACGACTTACAAATTCAAAATGATCATCATTTTAGCATATGCAGTGAAAGACAATAATGATCAGGTGATTACCTATGAATGAGTGCTAGGAGAAGAAGTTTGCCACTAATTGTTTGAGCATCATTAACTGTGGAGGGAGGCGTAAAACAAAGCCACTGTATGACCATAGCTTTCTCCAGAGACTGTAACCTATGTTGCTCTGCAACATCCACGGACCTGTCGTACTCGCCAAATTTGATTTCTCGTGATCTTAACAAGACACTGAGATTAAAATGTGACACCAAACAGTCCATAAAAAGCCTTCTTTGTGCACTGAACTGGATCATTAATTAAAAAAAAAAAGGATGCAAATACCTCTCAATAATTTCTGCTAAGCTGGCCCTTGGATCATCATCTCCAGGGGAAAGGGGTAAATACTCCATTGCCGAGATAAATAATTTGTATTTGACATGAAGACTAGCAAAATGGAAAGAGGATAAAAATAAACCATTGTCAAATGTATCTTCTTTTGAAAGAAAAGGGGGATGAGACTATCAGAGTGTGGAAGATGAGGGCAATTTAAACATAGGGCTTTCAGAATCCATGAATGGCTACAGATTTGTTCACTGATTAGGAGTTCATCTGATTTCTAATTCGACCTTAGCAGCAACTTAGATTGACCACAACAAGCATTTGAATTAGGCATACAATAGAACTTATATCAGACTACACACTATACATTGTATCTATATCTATTTGAATCAGGATTTATGAAGGAGATATTGATTATAAATGGAGTTAAGTGTAGAGAACCTGAGCGGCGGCAATGACAGGAGAAGCAACAGAGACGGTCCAGGCGGCAAGG
This sequence comes from Persicaria maculosa, assembly GCA_963922045.1. NCBI lineage: Eukaryota > Viridiplantae > Streptophyta > Magnoliopsida > Caryophyllales > Polygonaceae > Persicaria > Persicaria maculosa. The sequence goes on along the minus strand of OY998253.1, from coordinate 20,879,425 downwards.
AGTCCGCCAGCCAACCCCCTCATCTCCTTATTGCCTGCAGTTAGTTACAGAACGAACTCCCCAAAATCAGCAACAGATTTACAGAATTTGGTGAAATTGTAAATGAAGGAGAGAGAGGAGATAGACCGGAGGAGCAATTGAAGATCGTCTGTGAGAGGGAACCGCACGGAACCAGGTGGCTTCCGAACCAGAAGAACAAGGCAAACCATTCGGATTCCCGATCCTTCTGATTGGACCGCTGCTTCAACGAGTTAGGGTTTGGAGGCGCGAGAATCTCCGACGACAGATGCGCCTGCGTCAGCACTGGAGAACTTGGGAGCATCATCTTTTCATGCGAAAACTGTACAAATTGACTAGAGATCGAAGAGCACGATCTGGGAGCAGCCATGGTAAGGGGAGGCGAGACCGATCGGAAAGGGGTCTGGAGCAACGCGCGAGAAGCAGAGGGCGAGGGAAGCCATGGGAAAGTGACATCTGAGAAAGAGATGAGGTTTTTTTTGGGCAGGTTCAATTTTGACAATTAGTGTAAACCCGGACACGCGGGCCTGTTTAAAAAAAATCGGGTTGAACCGGCCCAATTGTGTTAATTAAGGGAATTTTACACGATAAGCCTATTTTACACGTTAAGAACTTTTTACATTTGAAGCAAACCCTATATATATATATTGATAAGGTAGAATTCGAGGGTCAAACAGGTCTGACACCTCGAGAGGTCGACAAAGTCGGCAGATGGCGAACCATCAAACCATACAATGAAAATAACAAAGGATGCAAACCGGGCAGTGACAAGCAAACAAATTCGGGCGACCTAGAAAATCTAATCCAAACACATTGGGGACAACGTAATTAGACTACGAACCGAAGCCAAGCTCCACCAAGCAGCGACACCGCTGGCCAGCGGTATATCAGGAGTCTTTGTGGGAAGTGAAGACGAACCTCCAAGGAAATTTTTGGATCACAGAGACGCCTCGATACACACCGCCTCGACCCCAGGCCCTAGCTAGATTCGACTCCGAGACACCAGAGCTCCAACTAAGAAAAGGACCACCGAGACCAACCAAAAGAGCAGCCGAGAATGACCCAAGTACAACGCACTTGAGAATCCTTTCGGGATTTTGGTTCAACCCTTTTGAGATGCTTGTCAATCCCTTTCGGGAATTTTATCGAACCTTTTTGGGATTTAAAATTTAAATAAGGCCCTTTCAGACTTCTTTAAAATTTTTATTTTTTTATTTTTAAAATTGACATTTTCTCATCCTTGGGCCCAAAGACCCAAAGCTTGGGCTCAAAGGACCCTTCACGCCAAGGATGAAGACAGCGGGCCGAAGCGGGTTAGACGGTGGACCGGAGGCGAAAACGTTGTCGGCGCCAGCAAAAAATGGGGACAATGACGACAACAACCGAAGAGGATCAGGCATCAGAAAGAGGAGAAGGCAGAGAAAACATCCAGGAAGAGATGTGAAGGCCGAACTCAACAACGAGACCGGCGACAGAGGAGGTGTAGACTAGGAGGCAGGAAGACGATGAGGAAACGCAGGCAGGTAGAAATGAAACCACCGGTGAAACCAACAAGGAAGGGGATCCGACTGGCAAAAACAGATCCGGCCAACCCACACAACAGCAAGAGACAAAGGGCCACCAAGAAGAAGCGAAACCCGACTGTACCAAATGAGGCTCGAGGGAGAAGGTCTGCCACAACAAAACTAAAACAAATCCCCCAAATTCAGGGGAATCTCACAAAGGAGGTGGAAAAAAACAACCCAAATCAATTTCTGCAAAGGTCACACAAACATGGAGATTAGGAGGGTAAAAAACCCTAGGTTGCACAAAAGGATGCTAGAGAGAGAGAGGGGGAGCCCCTCTCTCTAAACCCTCTGGCTAATGGGTTATATTGATATTATTTATAATGTATTTAAAGTAATATAAATTTAAAATTAAACATTATATAAATTGTTGTAATCCAATTCAGACTATTGTGAAAAGTTGATAATTATAATTTAAGCTTAATATAATTGACACAATTTACAAAGTATTTTCTTTAAAAGTTGCGTTATTTTAAATACATTTTTATAATCAAACATTTAAAAGTGTTTATATTTATAAATATAACTTATTCATAATCCAAACAAACCCCTATACCACTCAAAAGTCCATGACTAGGACGAAGCTTGGGTGAAAGTTTCACCCAAGCTTATGGTGAAAATAATCAGCATCCTACGAATTATAAAACGAAACGAAAAATAATATTGCCCTTTGTTTACTTTTATTTATCGCTTATTATTAAAACACGTTTTTAAGGTGATAAAAAAATATTTTTTTTTATTGATTTTTAAAATCATTTTTTACGTAGTAATAATAACTCTGAAATTATATAAAAATATAACAAAATTTTGATATTTTATACTCCATTAGTTCGGAAAACATGTTATTTATTGTTCACGCGCATTTTTTAAGATGATAATATTTTTTTTTATAGGAAAGCATTTCAACATTTTATTCCATAATCATAAGGTCTCCAAAAACAATATCAAACAGTTGACTAGGAAGGTCGTCTTCTGAAGTAATATAATAAAAATAAAAAGGTTTAGTTTTTACTAGACAATCCCCAGCTTGGTTTCCTTCCCGCCTAACGTGACTCCATAAGCATCGTCTGAAACTCCTGGCCAGCCAAAGGATCTTATGCAACAGTTGGCCAATCACTCCTTTATACGAGATGTTGCAGCATGAAGCAAGTTGAATGAGTTGTTGGAAATCCGACTCGATCACGACGCTACCCATCCCATGCTCATTTGCCAGCTGAACCGCCCAAAATACCGCCTCCAGCTCCGCAAAAAAGGGCCTAGTGCCCTCTTGGATAGTTCTCGCAACAGCCCAGAGTAGCACCCCATTTGAATTCCCATGCAACCGTGACTATGCCACAACCATGCTTATCAGTTGCGGAGGCGTCACAATTTATCTTGATCAGCCCTTCATCCGGGAGCCACCACCTCGCGTAAGAAGCGTGCCTCGCTGATTTGCCCCAGTCGAGCAGCTACACAGTGTCCTAGAGCTACCGTCTTCTGCACAACCGACCACGCCTCCTCAACTAGCAACCTCAAATCCATTGTAATCCCCTCAAAGCACCTTCTATTTCTAGTATACCATATGTCACTAGTGAGGACAACCCACAAAGCATACAACTCAGCACTCTTCTTTGAAACCCACTCCAGCCTAATCAATGAAGCTTCTGCAGCCCCTCCCTGTCTTGCTTAGCTCTGGAACACACTTCCATATTTCCGACGATGCCCGACACTCGTATAGGACGTGTATAATTCATTCATCCCTACTAAAGAGGTCACATCTTTCATTAACTTCTACGCGCCGCCTCACTACAGCCATACCACAAGGCACAATTTCCTTACACGCCCGCCAAATGAAGTTTCGTACCCGCGGGACCACGTTTAGATTTCACACCTTATTCCACAGCCGGTTCGTTGGGCCTGGGTTCGAAGCCTATGGCCTCCCATTCGTGCTTCCTTTCCTCTCCATGACGACATGGTAAACTGTTTTGATTGTGAATTCGCCGGTCCTAGAATGGAACCAATAAAGCATGTCCGGAGTCATCGCATCAATCAAGTGGATTTTTAGGATTACCTTTGCATCGCAAGGGATGAAAGCCACTTGAATTTCCCCCATATCTCAACCTCCCATCCTCCAATCAATGAACTCACTTACTCTCGTGTTCACCTCCCTACCCTCCACGTTTGCAATAGGTTTAAACGAGATCGACCAAGGAATCCACCTATCCTTCCACTCCTTAATACTTTCTCCATTTCCGACAGCCCACACTATGCCTTCCTCTAAGATCTCCCTACCGTACATAATACTCCTTCATGTGAAGCTCGGGTCATAGCCCACCTTAGCCTGCATAAATGTCGAGTGTAGGAAGTAGCGGGCCTTACGTGCCAACAAAGAATCATGTTCATTGTGAATCCGCCAACCTTGCTTAGCCAATAAAGCCTGATTAAACAATTCCATGTCCCTTAAGCCTATACCATCTTTCTCCTTCGACAGACACATCTGCTTCCAAGACATCTAGAGGATCTTTCTCCTCTCGTCATCGTCCCCCCCCCCCCCCCAAAGAAATTGCACATTAATTGCTCGATCTCTCGACAAAGAGAAGCCAGCCACTAGCAAGACATAGTACTGTATGTCGGGATCGCCTAGGCAATCGATTTTAGTAGGATCTCCTTCCCCGCTCTAGATAGTGCTCTTTCCTTCCATCCCTTCAGCTTTTTCCATATCCTCTCCCAGACACTACTAAAAATTACCCTCTTTAATCTACCCACCATGGTTGGCAACTCCAAACACTTCTCGTGCTTCTCAACCTCCGCTATGCCTAACCCAGTCTAGATTTCCTCCCTAACCTCCCCGCTCACATTTCTGCTAATCGATACTTCGGGCTTCACCAAGTTCACCTGTTGACCTGAAGCTTCTCCATACACACAGAGGATATCCACGATTTCTGAGCTCTGTTGAGAATGTGCTCTTGCGAATAAAATACTATCGTCGGCAAAAAATAGGTGTGAAACTATGGGAGCAATTTCGGCAATCCTGATCCCCTTCCATCGACCCTCTTCCTCACTCTTTCTTATTAATCCCGACAAAGCCCCACTCCATAAAATATTAACTATATGAAATATTAACTGTTTTTTTTATATTTACATGCTTATTATGTGGTGGTCCCGCTTTTTCACCGCTTCCCCAGGGTGGTGATGGTGGTCGTTGGCGTTGTAGCTCGCTTCCTCCTTGTTTTGCGTAGTCAGTATTTGCTTGCATCTTTGGCTCGGGGGTGATACTTGGGCCCGAAGGTGGGGCATTGGGCTTGAAATTGTGCTTTGGGCCCAAGGCAGTCTGAAAAGAAAATTGTTTTTTTTTTTAAATTTGGGAGGAAAACCCGATTTTATTTATATATATATAAAGCCTGAAAGGTTTTGATCAAATTCCGAAAGAGCTTGACCGAATTTCGATTGGCTGAATTTGATTGGCGTTTTTGCGTGAGCAGTGTGTGGCTCTAATTCCGGTATTTCTAGGAGTTCTTCTGCTTGGTTAAGGGCGTGGAGTTCGAATTCGGGACTGGCTGAGGTCGAGGTGGTGCTTTTAGGGCGACTTTGTATACGGGAAGGAACTTCCTTAGAGTTTTGTCTGCTATACCGATGGCCCGCGGTGCTACTGTTCGATAGTGTTTAGCTTCGTTCTTTGCCGACGTCTTCAACTTCTGGGAGTAGTTCTGCTTAGGTCATCTTGTTGTAGTTGTTGTTTCTGCTTATTTCATTGTGCCTATTTTCTATATTCTCTGTATGTTTAGTCGGTTTCTATCTGCCGATTCATCGAACTCTCGAGAATCTGGCTTGCTTGATCTCAAATATTTACTTAATAAAAAAATTAAAAAATTGATTTTTTATAATGTTTTTATGATCTTAAAAACGCGTGCGTAAATAACAAATGACATATTTTTTCTGTGCGAATGAATTATCTTCAAACCATCTAAAAGAAACTCATAACAGCACCTTTGATTCAACTGTGTGTGTGTGTGTGTGTGTGTGTGTGTGTGTGCGCGCGCGCGCGCGAATGAATTATTTTTTCTGTACGAATGACATATTTTTTCTGAGTTTCTCTAATGTCAAGCTAAATATTACGTCACTGATTCATTTGTCTTTTTTTTTTTAAATAGGCTTGTTATTTACACAACATTATATCGTCAAAACATCGACTTTCGGTGTCAATAGATGATTTGTCGACACGAGAGTCCAGAGTTGATAATCGTTTTGCCGATATCGCCTTTCGAAGTCGGCAAAAGGAGAGAAGGGAATCCTATAAATAGGGGGTGAGGGGTGGTAAGTAACGTTGAAGGCTTGAAGCTCTTCGGTAGTATTTTGATAAGTGTCGTTGATATTTTGTCGGTATAATGTCGTCATCAGGAGATGATGAATGAGTTGAGATACCATTAGACATTTACAGTTACAAGATCAGAAGTGTAAGATGCACAACTGCTCTATCTAGCTGTTGGTCTTTCCCCATAAGAATTGTCACTCCGTGCTCTCACTCATTTATGTGACAGAAAGGGTAAGAATATTTACAGTCTAGCTCTACTAAAGTAGTCGGCGCGGACACAGGTGGTGCATGGCTATCGTCAAATGATCTTGGAATAGATTGTGACGAATATTCAAATAAGTTGTTCATATAACTTAGTTTGGGTCATTAGCATTATGGTTATTACAATTAATGATGCGATATGCCGACTATGGGAGTCGGTGTTGACTGAGGGACTGATTCGAGGTCGTTCCACAGAACTTGCAGGGATTCTCGCAGGCCAAGAGCACGCTCATGGCCGTCGACTTCGGGTGTCAATGTCGGCACATACAGTGTCAACTCTGGGTGACGGTATCGCGTCATGTGTTTTATCTTATTAATACAGTTTTTTTTTTTATGACAAGGAACTCATCTCCGATTCTCTGATAGAGAGCAAGATAAGCCTGAATGGAGGTAGGGATTAAACCCGAACCTCCTTACCATGGCACCCCTTTCTTCACACCACTGGATCATCCTGAGTCACATATTAATACGGTTTTTAAAGGGTGTCACTATATACACCGCAAATCCGGATTAAGGATTTGCTCGTCCTTAAGGACGTGCATGCACGTTCTTAAGGACGTTCAAGTCTGGGACTGTGCACGTCCACTAGCAGACCCCTTTCACGTCCTTAACAATGTGCATGCACGTCCTTAAGGACGTGCAATATATGTACGTTGGTAAGGACGTGCAAACCCTAGTTAGGGTTTCGCGTTTAGGGTTTAGGGTTTAGGTTTTCCGAGGGTTTGTATTGTTAATTGAAAAAATTAAAGTGTTTAGCTAGTGGAGTTGAAGTATTTAGGTTCTAATGAAATGGAGACCAATAATTGTTAAGATTTTCATTCGGATAATATGTGAATAATGTTATAAGGAACGGAAAAAAAAGTTTACATCCATAAATTTAATAAACTGGTGGAATAAAATCTAGGAAAATAGTAAAGGGCGACCGGACTCGACACGTAAGGCTCGAAATCTCTCAATCTGAGCTTGAAACGGAGCATCCCACTCTTCGACGCTCGGGTGATGATGTGCGACCCATTCTGGCGGAGGCGGCGGAAGAGGAGCGTTAGGACGCAACCAGATCTATGAGAACGGAAAATTAGAGTTAGAGTATTGACATATATATGAAAAGCATGAATAGGTAATAAAAAAAGACGTTTGAAGTCGTACCGCGGCAAAATGGTCTTGGTTTCCGATGCAGGCTACACCAAGGGTTGCTGATTGAGGGTTGTTAGCAGGTGTTGGCGAGGTCATGGGGAGACATGTGAACGGATGATGCCAAGCTAGGACGACGAGAGGAATCTGATATACCGTTGCAAATACTAATCCCATAATGGGTAGCTCTATCCACCGTCTCCTATCACCATGCACAGCTCCCGCCCATCTCTGGTAGTCGACGAATTGCTGGAATGGGTAACCTCCCGTATAACAACCGGCGTACAGATTGGCGTGATCCTCCAAGTGATTGCATAGTAACGTTTAGAGTTCCGGGAAAGCAGTCTCGCCGATCGGTGATGTCAAAACCGCCAAAGCATGGTAGCCATAATGAACATCTCCAACAGTGTCCCTCACCGTCTCAATATGACCGAGCATGAAGGGATCAACGTTGTTTTGACCCCAGTTGAACCCTCCGAACACATCATCACGTCCACGTCGAGCTGAGGTCACTTGTGGACGATGTCGAGCAGCATTTCGAGTAGCACGTGCTTCTTCTCTCTCAAACCTTTCCCTTACCTCCTCGTATGGCAACGGGTTGGTTCTGCAGGCATTTCTCGACCCCCGAGGCCTCCCCTTCCTTCGGGCTTGCTGATGAGGGTGGGTGCAGCTCATCCTCGCATACATCGTTGGAAGCCGTGTATGAAGATGACAGCTCATACGGCAGTGGGGTGTCGTCGATGTCAGTCCATGACAAATCCATCCAGAATGGGTGGATGTCCTCGGCGGGTATCGGAGTACCGGAGTTGACGTATGCCTGAATCTCATGGACACAAGGGATCCCGTAACAAACCCTCCAATGTCGGTCCGTGCACACCGGAGGAACCTTTTGGTCCACATCTTATATAGATAATCGAAGCACTTTTTGGCGATTAAAGTCTTTACCTCATCGAAAATGTTGACTTTATACGCCGCTGTTGGCCATTTGAAGCGGTCGATCTCCAAAGCAGTTTGCAGCTCATGTAGTTGACAATCGTTGACTCTATGGATTGCATCATCACGATGCGGAAGTCACCAGTCGATGAGTGAAGTGCCTCCTTCAGAACCTTGTGTTGACCCTCAACTCTGTACACATTGAAGTGCATACCACTAAATATTCGATGTTACATCATATTGTAATGGGAGATATGAAGTAAGGTTGTACCTGTTTGTCGTACGGGTGCCGAGATGGAAGACATTATCTACGTAGCATCGTACGATGCTCCTGCTGTATGGAAGCCAAACCGACTCTAAATACGCTACCACACCTGGGAATGGGTGCCATGCAGCGTGTAGCGCCCGACGACGTCGGTTGAATGATTCCTCTGACCTCAATTTGAACAGCCCTCAACAGGTGCCCTTAAAGATGCCAGCGTGGTTTAAATTCTTCGTGATCTTCAGAGCAGCTTCCTCGCATCTTCTCGTCACGTGTAACCAGCAAAGGAGATGCTGGACGTCGGGGAAGACAACATTCAGTGCCGCCAAGAGACCTAGCTCCCGATCAGTCATGATAGCTTGAGGCTGAACCGTCCCAAGCAAGATCTGAAGTTGTCGCAACACCTAGGCGTATGTGTCTTCGTTCTCTTGCGACATGAAGGCATAGGCGATGCAGTAAGTATTGCCTGAGGGTGTGAAGCCGACCACCTCGCACAATGGAATCCCATATCTGCAAGTGTAAATATGTTACATATAAAATACTTTATAATTGGCTATATGTGCAATAATGTAATCGTAATTAAGTAACTTACGCATTTGTTTTGTACGTGCTGTCCATTACGATGACGTAATGGAACCTTCGGAGAAGGCGTATCCCGTCGGGATGCGCCAGGAAGAGGTCGCTCAAGACGTTGTCGTCATCCGGATGTCGTCTGAAGTCGTAGTAGTACCCTCTTTCCTGCAGATGGTGCAAGGTATCCTGGGTCATCGTCCGACTACCTCTTTCTTCATAGACCATCATGGTGAGCGTGTTGTTAAGGCTCTTCCTTGACGTGACGCTGGTCTCATCCAACTGCCTCAATCCGTAACCAATGGATTTTGGAGGAGTGCCAATTTCCTTCATCCACCTCGCCATCTTCTTTTCCCCCTCTGTCATCTGTCCGGCGATGGCGTGATCCTTCAAGCTCGTGGAAAGCCCGTGGTTATGAACACCGTGGGTTACCGTCATAACCCAGTGACCCGACGAAGCTTCGTGTCCGTGTAGAGAGAATGGACAACCGTTTATCTTCGACTGTGTGCTCCGGAGCTTCCTCCCGCGTGGTCGGTACTCCCTAAACTGCTCGCAAGCAAGGAGAACCCCGCCTGGACGATTCGACGCCCCCGTCCAAGACCGCTTGATTACTAAAATCATGCAGTGTCTCCGACCCAAGTCCTTGAAATGCGTAACCATTTCGTCACGGTCATTCCAAACCCTTGGGTCCGAGAACTCAGACGTAAAGTCTCGAAACTGTAGTAACATTATTGGAAATATGAACAAAACGGAAGGAATACGAAATATATTCACTCTACGAAACCTATCCGTACCTGGGATACTTGGAGACGAGGATTGCTTTGCGGCTCGGCCATAACGATTCTAACGGTGAAAGAATATATCGAAACAATTAATGGTAAGCAGAACCCTAGCACGTCCTTAAGGACGTGCTAGGGTTTAGGGTTTGGCTAGGGTTTTAGGGTTTGGCTAGGTTAGGGCTAGGGTTTAGGAAACAGCACGTGGTCAACGACGTGTAGCACGTCCTTGACCACGTGCTGTTTCCCTTACCCTAGCCCCGAGCCAAACCCTAAAACCCTAGACACTAACCCTATCGGGCATATACGGCTCCTCCTCCCCGCAGAAGGTGATGGTGCCCCGATAGGTGGACTGATGGTACTGGCCGTCGAAGTCCAGATCACGCCCAAAGGGCATCCACTCGACCTATAATTAAAAAAATCAGGCGTAATTCACGGTTAAGAAATATAAGTCATATAGATAGAGTCTCGAATACATACATCGGCGACGGTAAGACGGTCCACCTCGTCCCGCAGCTGCCGCACCTTCTTCAGCTTCGCGTCGTCCTTCATGCGCTGTGGCGCCTTCGGACCGATGAACTTCGCGTAGAAGCGAGGGTCATCCTTCCTAGCCGGATCGCTGGATAAATCACCTCGGAAGCGAGGGAAGTACGCCCATATCCAAGCCTTCACAAAAAAAAGTATATCGTTAGCATATAATTTAAATATTTCTAAACTAAAACTCTAATTCAACGGTCTCGTACCGGTAGGATCGGCGTGCAGCTGTCTATACCCTTCGCACATGCGCAGGTAGCCTTGCCTAGGCCCTTGTACAGACATGCGAGGGCACCTGCAGCCCATGCAAGGGTGGCCGTACGTGGGATGTCCCAAATAAGGCCGAATATCCTCCATGGGATCCGGCTCTGCGACTTGTCCACAAACAAAGTCACGGCGAGAGCGATGGCCATGTACCCTCTGTGCAGAAACAGACGTTGTGCAGGGTCATCCTCGGGCTGCCCCCCTCCCACATGCGTGCGCAGCCGAATCTGCTCAGGATCAGCCGCGGCCTCTGGGTCATCGGTGAGGGCGGGGTCGACGAGCGGCCCGTGTCTCTGCTGCCACAGGGCAGTAAACCCAGTCACTGGAGGGCCGCCAACATGTCTGTATGCCTTCAGAGCCTGCTGGGTGAGCTGGTAGTACTCCGCGATGGTGGGGATCAAAGCGCCCACGGGCAGATGTGACGTACAAGGCTGGCCATCAATCGGAAGTCCCATCAGGCAGGCAACATCGTGGAGCGTGATGGTCATCTCGCCCCATGGAAAGTGGAAGGAGCTGGTCTCCGGGTGCTAATGCTCCAGGAAGGATGTGCAGGCAAACTCGTCCACACACTCCCAGTGAAGGGACCTCAGCTGGGGGATGCCGGATGGGATCAGATCCTGCACCCAGGTCCCCGGGCCCTCAAATATGTAGCGCTCGAAAGGCTGCAGGTGAGTCGCCCGGTGGTGGAACTTCAGCAGCGGCAGCTCCACAGTAGGATCTCTCCACACCTGATACACGCGGTGCTGCCTGTAAGACACAAGCAGCGCTCCCGGCGACAATAAAGGGTCGACCTGCACAGCCGGTGCGGCAGCCTGCGCAGGGATGGGCTCGGGCTCTACCTGTGGGCCCCTCTGGCCCTCAACCTGCCCCTCCTGACCGTCGTCAGCCTACTCAACGACGTCAGGGATCACATCATCTGCAGAGCCCAAGGAGATCGCCGCTGGTGTGGGGGAGGTCGAAGGCTCGGGCTTATGGGTGCCGGATGTAGAAGCCTCTGGCACGGCTGAAGTAGAAGCCTCCGACACGGATGAAGTAGATGCCTTCGGGATGGTGGGTGGAACACGAGTAGGCGGACTACCCATGTCGGCCCGTCGCCCAATGACTACGTCGGTAATGCAGCTACTCAGAACATCACCGGTCTCCAAGGAAGGCTGCAGCCCCATCGTCGCATCGCTAGAAGGATCCCAAGCAGGCAGACCCTTCTAGAAGCTGTCGTGCTCATCGACCGGGGGGGGGGGGGGGGGTCCCCATCGACGGCTGTAAGCGCTCTGCAGACGCAAGTAGATCGTCGACTGTGGCTGTCTGATCGGGGGGTGCCGTATGCTCCTATACCTGGCTGACCGCTGCCCGGTCGCCGAACCTAATAGGCCGAAGGGTACCATCCCCCCTCATGAGCCTCCCTGCCTGTTATTATGATCCAGTTGAATATTAATGTCTTTTCAGTATATTTTAATGTATTCTAATGTTATTCTAATGTCTTTTGATGTATTTTAATATATTTTCATATGTTTTAATGTCTTTTATTATATTTTAATGTTAATTAAATAGGTTTTAATGTGTTAATGTTTTTTCATGCCCTTGAATGTTTTTTATTGTCTTTCAATATTAATTTATTTTTATGTATTTGAATATATTTGAATATATTTAAATATATTTTAATATTAATTAAATACTTTTGAAGTATTACAAATATATTTTAATATTTTTTTTATTGTATTTCAATATTAATTTATTTTTATGTATTTGAATATATTTGAATATATTTAAATATATTTTAATGTTAATTAAATACTTTTGAAGTATTGTAATATATTTTAATGTTTTTTATTGTCTTTCAATATAAATTTATTTTTATGTATTTGAATATATTTGAATATATTCAAATATATTTTAATAGTAATTAAATACTTTTGAAGTATTGTAATATATTTTAATGTTTTTTTATTGTCTTTCAATTGTAATTTTTTTCTATGTATTTGAATATATACTATCTATTATATTCTATCAAATTAAAACTATATTCTTTTCTATCAAACTATATACTATAAAAAAACATTATAATATATAAATAAATCAAACAAAATATTATCAATTATATTCTATCAAACAGTATATATTATCAATCATATTCTATGAATTTCTATTATAAAACTATATTATAATCTATCAAATTATATTTTAAAACTATAAAAATAAATCAAACAAAATAAGTAATTCAAATAACATACCGGTGGAGTCGGGACCGGAGACACCTCAATCGTCCGACGCTTCCGCGGCGGTAATAACGTATCCTCCGCCTCCGCCACTGCTCCGCCTCCATCGCCGCCGTCAGACGCCGCCCCACCACCACCACCCTCCTCTGCCAACGCCGCCGGCAGCACCGTCGCCTCAGCCACCGGCTCCACCTCCATCGCCGTCGCACCACCACCACCCTCCGTCGCCGCCAGCAGATCCGCCTCCATGGCCGCCACCGCCGCCTCGATCTCTCTCTCTTTCTGTCTCCATCTCTCTACTGTGTTTCTCTCTCTCTCTCTCTCTCTCTCTCTCTCTCTCTCTCTCTCTCTCTCTCTCTCTCTCTCCCGGTCTCTCTCTAGGGCGATCACTCTCTCTCTCTATTTCTCTGTGGGAAGACAAAGACGAAGACGAATGAAGACGAAGAGGCACGTCCTCTTCGGATTTAGTAGACGGGCTTGCACGTCCTTAAGCACGTGCACTTTTGCACGTCCCTGAGGACGTGTAAGCACGTTTTTAAAAAAAAAAAAAAAACGTGCTTGCACGTCCGGGCTCGGGTGGCTCTCACCCCACTTGCACGTCCTGAAGGACGTGGGGATTTGCGGTGTATATAGCCGAAACGTTAAAATGTCTTTAAAGATTAAAATGATAATTTCAGAACTTTTGCATACATCCCAGCTCTAAATTATTCAACGTTTTTAGAGAATGCGATTACAACGAACAAAAAAAGAAGAGAATGTTTAGACCTAAAAAAAAAAGAAAAAATTTGCAAAATAGGCACTTTATTTGGATATTTTTGCAAAATGGTCGCGTATTTGGACAATTTAGGAAAATGTCCCTCTTAAATACCCTACACCACGCGCTATCTCTCATGGCCTTCACTCTCTTCCCATCGCTCCATCGCTATCCATCGGCGCTCCTTCCTCCATCGTCGCACCTTCCTCCGGTCGCGCGCCATCGCCGCCAATGAAGATCCCCTTCGTCGCCTCCGGGGAAGCCAGACGCTTCGAGATCCCCTCCCGCTCTCACCAGACGCCGCTCGTCGCGTTCTCCACTTATTCGGCGCCTTCCACCTCCTCTGCCCCAACTACTCCGGCGTGCTCGGGGCTTGCTCTGGTCCTCGTCCAGAAGCCTTCACCAGGTGGTTGCGATCTCTTCTCGATCTCGAAGCGTCACAGTCGGATTTGATGCAAAATCATGATTTTTGCCCTTTGTACAGATTAATGGTGAAGCATCCAATTTGATCTCAACCTATGCAGCCCCTTCTTCCTCCTCTTCTCTCTCCACGAACACGTCAATTTCATCGTTCGAAATCGAATTCGGATTCAAATCGACTGATTTCATATCCGGATTGAGATTGGGATTCAAATCGAATCCGATTCGCCAGCGCTGGAATGCCGCTCTTTAGCTGAACTCGGTTGCAGGTTTGTCCCTCTATCCATCATCTATTTGAGTGTGGATCTATAGTAAGAATAAGCGAATGGAATTGATTGGATTTTGTGGATTTTAGGATTGTTATCTTTGTTGTGTACTTGTAATCTCCTCCCATTTTCTTTGAACTGGAATTTTCGTCTCCCTAGCTGATATTGTTGCTCTCTTGATATATGCTGGCATTACGATATGCATAAAAAATATCATGGTTAAGACAATTACTTTCTCATCTAGACCTTGATACAAAGGAATCTGCAGCACTGTTGATGGGAATAGATTCATCTGCTCTTCCTGTAACTGAATCATCTTCACTCATGTGTTATTGAGTTCCTATTATACATGAACGTAGGGTTGCACAACTCGAGCCTAGAGTTGCACAATTTTGTTTAGACTGTTTCCTTGATTTTTTTCCCTCTTACTAATCCTATAGACGAACTGGCGAGTAGTTTAGAACAGGCTGACAGCTTTGGCCACATACTAAGGAAATTTCTACTTTTTTTTTTGGTTTTATTCCCAAGATTGCTTCCTTATTAGAATCTCTAATCTCACCAGCTTTTGGATTAGCTTGGGTTAGTCCCTGTTTGGATTTTGAAGTGGCTTTACTTAGTTGTAAGTGATCTTAGTCTAGGAAAACCTTCCTGCATTTTTATCACTTAGCAGATTGGTTCTATGGTACTACTACATAGTTAACATGGAGATGCCCAGTTGCAGGGCCCATTGTAAGTGGTATTTCTTAAGCAGTATTTATTCCTTGGTTGTTGCTTTCTACAACATGTTGAATGCCTTTTGTCATCGATATTTTCTGAGAGTATTTGAAGAATAATAATGTCATGTGGCCCATGTCTACATGGTGGCCAATCTTTAGCAGCTGCTTAGTGTGTAATTAGTTACCTTTATAGGTTAATTACTTAGGAAAAAAAAAGATAAATTCCGAGTTGTGCAACTCTAGGACCGAGTTGTGCAACTCTTAAGACCGAGTTGTGCAACTCTAGGACCGAGTTGTGCAACTCTAGGACCGAGTTGTGCAACTCTAGGACCGAGTTGTGCAACTCTAGGACCGAGTTGAATGACTAGCATACGACATATATTGTTGAATTGTTAGATGTCATAGTTCCTTGAGCTGTTAGCATTAAAATTTTTAAGCTTTGGTTGAGTTCTTATTTGCAGATCATCCAAGCATGATATTTTGTTTAACTGCAATCTATCCTACAAATTTCGTCAATTTTCTTATTTTTTAATTATATATATGCAGATCTCTGTGAGGATAAGCATTATATGGCTGATCATCCAGGCCTGGTGCCAGTGACAACTACACAGGTATGCTTAGGTTCATAAACCTCTCTTTTTTCAGTTAATCTTGATTGATGTTCGTTAAGGAAACTAATTTAGATATGGCAATGACGGGTTGCATTCCATGAGGAAGAGGAATTGCACAATCAGATTGGTACTAGGGATGGCAATGGGTCGGGTGATGGGTGGATGATCTACTTCCGTCACCCGACCCACCATCCAAAATCCTTCACCCTACCCGACCCATCACCCACCAAATATTTCACCCGCCCCGTCCACCCATCACCCACCGGGTGATCGGGTCGATCGGGTGATAATTCGGGTGAAATACAAAACATCAAATTCATCAAAAAAAATTTATTGAAAAATATACGTCGAACACATCGACGAATAAACAAGTACCAAATATAGTCAAATTCGGTCAATACGTGTAAACATCCACAACTTTCAACACTTCAAGCTAGAGAAAACATTACAACAATTTTGAATAAAAAGAAGAGAAAACATAATCTTCAACGACCAAAGCTTTCAAGCTCGAAATCATTTATTGGTATCTTGAATTAGGGTTTATGGGGGTATATTAGTAATTTCACATATAAAATATAATTATATAATATAAGTCGGGTGATGGGTCGGGTGACGGATCGGGTGATGGGTCGGGTGGCGGGTGGGGAATGTCTTCACCCGAATCCGACCCGACCCATCACCCGTTCACCCATCACCCATTTAACATCCGCTTTATTTCGGATTTTCACCCACTTTTTCGGGTCGGGTGAGACGGATATCCGTCGGGTGCGGGTGAAATTGCCATCCCTAATTGGTACGCTGTACTATATTGAATGCAGCTCCAAGACTCAGCAGGTACTTGTGTGTATGTTTTATCTTTGATCTTATACGTTTTTTTAGCTATAAATTCCGAATTAGATGAAGAACATAAGAAGTTTATGGTGTGCTTGACTCCTGATGGAGTCAAAAGCACTACTGAAGGAGAGACCAAAAAACAATTGTTTTCCAACTTCTAATTCCAGCTGCCTTTCTACTATTTGGGCTAACATTCCTCAAGCTCAAGCCTCATCCTGACATGCAACCTGTCACTTTCACAACTTCACACTTCAATCCTCTGTTAAGTGGAGGCGGAGGTGGTTGTCCAATTCCTTTTGATCTGTCTTGCCCGATTTCAGAAGAAGTATGTTCATCTGTCTTAATATTTATAGTTTGAAGAAGAATTAGGACCTCCTAGAATCTAGTGGTGGCTTGGCTTTTTGCTCTTCGTATAACTATGCATCCCTATTTCAGGTAGCATCCCACATTGAAGGGGGTTGGGTGCAAAGGTTTGAAACCAGCGCATATAAATTTCCAGACTCAGAGAAGGCCTTGGCAGATGCTATAGAGGCTGCGGGGATGACTTTGGGGTCAAAACTGTTCTCCATGAGTGAATTTTTTATGTCTAGCTTAAATGAATCTTATCAATCAAGGTATGCTGATCCTGCTTTTTTTCTTTTGTTTCATGATACAATGTAAGAGAATACTCATCTAATTATGTGCAATATTTTGTCCTCAAGTTTGTTGCCATCTCCCGACGCAAGTTTTTTAATTTAGTTTTATGAATGTGGGGTTATCAGACAGAATTTATTTTACATTTAGCTTGGAAAAAAGGGAGTTGATCACTCGATCTTAGGTGGATAAAACTGTTGTCTACTGCATATTTTCTTTAAAATTTGATGGTTTTTTAGTACCTTAAGTTGTTACCATGGTAACAAAGAAACCAATGATAGGAGGTAACTCCTCTGTCAGAGTCCTCATAAAGAAAGATATGATGGGAGATTCTTTTCCCGAAAATGATTTGGCAGAGTTAGTGGATGTAAACTCCTAATAGACGGTAGCTGTTTCTTCTCAATTTGGTTTTATGCAGATATGGGGCAATTGTAATTTGAATGCTGTTAATAGACTATTTACCTGCTGAAGTACTGAAAAGCAAGGCACACCTATTTGGATTGTAGATGCACACTGTTCTTGGTAACTTTATGCATGAAAAAATGAATATCAGCTGTGTAGCATGTAATTTCTCACATGAAATGAAGAGGCTTAGTGGAGCATCTGAAATGTATAGCTATCATTTGCTGGAATTGCACTAGTATCAGTGTTTTATAGCATTCAATTTTCTTCCGATCCCTGGTCCTGGTCTTCATTCACGAATATACACCCCCGGTAAGTGATCTTCCTATCCTAGATCATTTTTAGTGTCTGATTTTGGTGGCTAATCTTGTTATCTTTGAACTTTATTGAATCCTCTTTTCATGTCAATGTGGTTTAATCCGTTGCTTCCATCTGAGCTATAAGCATCATATGTATATAACTACAACTGTTGTGCATCTGTAAGATAGAGTTGTGCAACTCTAAGAGAGAGTTGTGCAACTACTGAATCCAAGGCACTCAGAAAGCTGTCTTCTAGCAGCACTAGGGAAAATAAAAGAATTGGCGAAGGCTCAATTCTGAAGCGAAAATTGTGCATTGATGCAAAGTTGGTATGACAGAAAGGATTAGACCCCGTATCATGCACAAAAGGAGTTTGTGAAGCTTAGATGTAAACACGTGGAGTTTGTCCAGTTCAAGTTCTATTGTCTAGCTTATGTTTCTGCGTAATTGAATGTCGAATCTGGTATCTAGCTTCTGTTCCTTCTTCAGTGAAAGTGCAATCTGGCTTCTTTCAGTTATTGTTACGTTTGAGATGAATTTGCTCCTCCTGATTAAATTATTTGAAGAGAATACCTTGCATATTTACATGTTCTGAATTTTGATTGCAGGTGTGGTCACTGTAAGAAACTTACTCCAGAGGTATTTATGCTCCTTTTTGGGTGATATTAACATATTTTATGACTTGATCATTGCATTACTATCACAATTGTCAGCTTATTGAAATGTTTTCAATGTGGTCGAATGTGTAGTATGAGAAAGCAGCCTCAATATTGAGCAGCCACGATCCTCCCATTGTTCTAGCTAAAGTTGATGCCAATGAAGATTCGAATAAAGGACTGGCTTCCTCATACGATGTTAAGGGTTTCCCTACACTGAAAATTTTTAGGAATGGGGGGAAAGATATCCAGGAATACAAAGGTCCACGTGAGGCAGAGGGTATTGTTACTTATCTGAAGAAGCTGAGTGGCCCTGCATCAGTTGAAATTAAATCTGCTGAAGATTCTAGCAGTCTTATTGGTGAAAACAAAGTCGTAATTGTGAGTGCTATTGTGCAACTCTAAGAATTTTGCAATAGTAGTCCCATTGTGCAACTCTAAAATAGAGTTA
The DNA here is from genome assembly GCA_963922045.1 of Persicaria maculosa. NCBI lineage: Eukaryota > Viridiplantae > Streptophyta > Magnoliopsida > Caryophyllales > Polygonaceae > Persicaria > Persicaria maculosa. The sequence goes on along the minus strand of OY998253.1, from coordinate 20,860,564 downwards.
GAGTTGTGCACCTCTAAAGTATCATACTTTTAAAAGTCTATTAGCTCAATGGGGAGAGCGATGTGTATACACACATAGATGTGGGTTCGACTCCCACATAGGCTCATATTTTGGCAAAATTCGCAGAATGAGAACTCAAAGCTAAAGCAAAACTGCCAGAGTAGAGAAGCTGAGATATCTGTTTTGAGAAGTTGAGTGTGATGGAAAAACTTGTTGAAAAGAAAGCCCTTTTGGAGCATTCTCTCTCAGAAATAAGTGATGCGTTGGAGGATGCAAGAGAGAAGGTTAAGGCATTGGATGAGTCATGTCAGCTGCTCATGAACGAGAAGTCCACACTTCTTGCTGAGAAGGCCACTCTGATCTCTCAGTTAGCCATAACAATCGAGAATTTGGAGACACACTCTCACAAAGGAATACACTCTTGGAGAACTCTCTTTTTGATGCAAATGCTGAGCTTGAAGCATTAAGGACATTTCATAGGACCTGGAAGAATCATGCCAACCGAGAATTTGAAGGATTTTAGTTTGAATGTGCAATTTTAGTTGAGATTGGTTTAGATGAGAAAATTAGGCAAGAAAGTTGCACGACTTTGTTTTAAGAGTTGCACGACTCTGTGTTAAGAGTTGCACGACTCTGTTTTAAGAGTTGCACGACTCTGTTTTAAGAGTTGCACGACACGATCTTATTTTTGCTCATCAATAGAGTAAAATTGCACAACATGGGGGATTGGTGAAATTTTGCTCAACATCATGTTATTTTTGCTCAACAATAGGTTATTTTTTGCACAACAATCGAGATTTGTGAATTTGTTCTCAACATGATCTTATTTTCTCTCAATATAATTTCATACTTTCTCAATAAATTATTGCACAACATGCTCTTATTTTTGCTCATCAATACTTTATTTTTGCACAACTAGTGGTAAAATTAGTGCTGACACTAATATTAGTTACAATTAGTGCTGACACTGATATTAGTTACAATTAGTGTTGACACTGATATTAGTTACAATTAGTGCTGACACTGATATTAGTTACAATCGAGTCATCTTCCTAAGTAATAACTTTGTAGTTCGGTATATATTTTTTCATAATGTCAGCACATTTTTTAGAGTTGCACAGCCGTATTTTAGAGTTGCACAACTTTAGTTTGGATTTGCACAACTGTATTTTATTCGTGTCAGCACCTCCAAGAAACACTTTTCATTCTATTTGTCTCCAATTCAAGTGGCTCAATGCTTCAACCAAATTTTACACAACCAACAACACGATAGCCTATATGGGATTTGAACCCGTATCTTTGTGTTTGTACACAACGCTCTACCGATTTGAGCTAATAGGCTTCACAAAATAATAAAGTAAGAGGGTGGAGATTTCCACAATCACATCTAAAATACAGTAGTTTACTTCAAAAAGAAAAGGGCCAAGAAATGCATTTTCCACCTCAAATATGATTGTGTGCTCTTTGTTGCTTGACCACCTCTAGTACCTTTTCATTGATTGTGTGCTCCTTTGTTTATTTTCCAAGATCAAACTCATAAATATAATACTAATATATAGATCAAACTCATAAATATAATACTAATATATATATATATATATATATATATATATATATATATATATATGAACTTGTACATTGAAATATATAATTAATGAAAATATGTTTGCACAGGTCCTTGTAGATCAACAAACCAAGTAACTAAGCAAAAATTGTGATTAAGCTAAAACCAAATTATCCAATTTGACAGCCACTAGGTCCTTGTAGATCAATGAAAAGGTATAAACAGCTTATCCAGTTTAATTACAAACACCAGACAGTCTAAATTACAGAAAGGTCATGTTTGTGTATAATAATGGCAAATCAATGAAAAGGTATAAACAACATACCATTTAGGAACTCGAAAATCTATCAATCGGTCAATCGATCGAAGATCGATTGATAGATTGATAAGGAACTCGAAAATCTCGGCGATGCTCCCGCTCCCTCGCTCCCTCGCTGAGCGTCGCTCCCTCGCTCATCAATGGTTGGCGACGCCGGGAAAACAGATGAGATTTCTAAACCCTAGGAAGCTCAACAGTTCGAGTTTCTTATCAATCGATCTTCGATCGATTGATAAGAAGGAAAGGAGGAAGATGGCCAGAATTGCTACAGATTCGGCCGCTCCCTCGAGCTCGCTTTGCCTTGCTCGACCTCGCTCGCCCGCGCCACTTCATATCTGGACCGGAGGAGGAGCACCGACGGAATTCGACTTCAGATTTGGACTCGCTCGCTCGCACAACTCATATCTGGACTCCCTCCCTCGCTCCCTCGCTCGGCCTCCCTCGCTTCGGGATGGACGCAGATGGAAGGAGGAGCCAGATTTAGGAATCGCTCGCCGGAGATGCGGGAAGATGGACAGGGAAGGAGGAGCTCGCGGAGAGGACGGGAGAGAGAGCGCGTAGGAGCGCGTAAGAAGGGTTTATATTGCGGACAATTCACAAAATTGTCCCAAAACGCAGATATTTCGCAAAATAAGCCCATTTTCATGGCTATTTTGCAAAATCCAAAAAAAAAAGAGAATGCGACGGATTGCCTTTTGCGACACTGATTTTGGATTGAATGTGTGGCGGTGACTCAAAAAGCCGCCGGAGACTTAACCCTGGAAGACGTCAACCAAACAGCTAACTATGGTTAGATAACCGGTGTTGGAGTTTAGGGCTTTTGAATTCCTCCCACCACCTCACCCAGTCCCCACTCCCCACTTCACCAGGCGCTCATCCAGACGATTTTCTCTCTTCACTTGATAGGAAGCGAAGTTTCATATATCGCCGGCGGCTCCAATCCATCTCCACACCTGCTTCCTGGTATTTCCATCTCTCCCTCTACTTCCACTTTTCATCATACGTAGTTACTCTTGGTCCAGATTTTAGATTTGGATGTGGATTGCATTTATTCGACCTTATTTATGTATTTCTTTGAATTGATTTGAGCTAAGACGGTGACAGATTTAGGCTTTCGGAACTTGACTCTTACCAGTGATTGCTGGTTTACCATCGATATTTCTCGTATCAGCCGATTTCAACTTGTTTTTTGCCAAAATTCGGCTTAAGAGGCCCGTTCGCTGCTTTCGTCTTACAATTGTGTTGGTGTCTGCTGATATTAATTTGACGGATCGGAGGAGTTAAAAGTGGTTAGAACTTAGAATATGTTGTTCCAGATTTGCATTTTGAATCCCGAGGTGTTAGAACTGGTTTCTGCAGAGCCTTCAAAATTGTTTCAAGTCATCAGAAATTATCGAAAGAAACTATCAAAATGGCTTTATAACTTGGAACATCTACATCAAATCTTTCATTGAGGAAGTTCTGTTTTCCAGGTCGTTAAATGGAACTCTTATCGTTGTTGTTGTATGTTTACCTACTTCGATATGCATGTCTCTTCTGTGTGTGTGTGTTTTGTAACTATTTGTGTGGCCTGGAATAATTTGGTATCACGATTCACGAGTTTGGAAAAAATAGAGGCTTCTTCATATTTCTGCTTGAACATTATTGCTGCTAGACAATGCACTTTATTGCCAGGTTGACCTATGCAGTGTTGCAGAGACCTGTGGCTATATCATTTTATGCATCCTGTAACAGTTGCCTATAGGAACTCTTTCTGATGTGAATAGTAAACAAGCTCACCAGGATATCTGTAGGATATGGTTTTATCTTTGACTAACAGCTCTGCTTCTAGCCTGAATGTTTACTACATTATTACTAAGTGATGCTTTAACATTTTTACTGTTGGCTGTTATTTTTTTCATATATTGTGACTAGATATATTCTTAGTAAAGTTTTTCAACCTCTCTTGTTCCCCCTATTTTGATAATATGTGTAATGTATCCATTTACCTGCTCATTTGAAAATGATTTCATACCATTCATCATTTTTTATCTTCTTTTATGTGCTTGTGTAGTTAGATTTTGTAATTCACAATGGCGGACCAAGAATCTGACAAGAATATTGAGATGTGGAAGATCAAAAAGCTTATTAAAGCATTGGAAGCTGCTAGAGGCAATGGAACAAGCATGATTTCTCTCATCATGCCTCCACGTGATCAAGTATCTAGGGTTGCCAAGATGTTGGGCGATGAGTATGGAACTGCTTCCAATATCAAGAGTAGGGTTAATCGTCAGTCTGTGCTGGCAGCTATCACATCTGCTCAGCAGAGGCTAAAGCTCTACAACAAGGTTCCTCCGAATGGACTCGTTCTTTACACTGGAACTATAGTGACAGATGATGGAAAGGAAAAGAAGGTTACGATTGACTTTGAGCCCTTCCGCCCCATCAATGCTTCTTTGTACCTTTGTGACAACAAGTTCCACACTGAGGCGCTGAATGAGCTCCTGGAGTCTGATGATAAGTTTGGCTTTATCATCATGGATGGTAATGGAACATTATTTGGTACACTGAGTGGCAATACGAGAGAGGTCCTTCATAAGTTTACTGTTGATCTCCCAAAGAAGCACGGACGAGGAGGACAGTCTGCTCTCCGTTTTGCTCGTCTTCGTATGGAGAAGCGACACAACTATGTCAGGAAGACGGCCGAGCTTGCTACCCAGTTCTTTATCAATCCTGCTACCAGTCAGCCAAATGTTTCTGGGTTAATTCTTGCTGGATCTGCAGATTTCAAGACTGAGCTCAGTCAGTCAGATATGTTCGACCAGCGCTTGCAGACTAAAATATTGAATGTAGTTGATGTTTCTTATGGTGGAGAGAACGGCTTCAATCAAGCGATTGAACTGTCTGCTGAAATCCTTGCCAATGTAAAGTTCATTCAAGAGAAGAAATTGATAGGCAAATACTTTGAAGAAATAAGTCAGGATACTGGAAAATACGTCTTTGGGGTTGAAGATACATTGAAAGGTCTGGAAATGGGTGCTGTGGAGACACTGATTGTGTGGGAGAATCTCGACATCAACAGGTATGAGCTGAAAAACAGCTCATCTGGTGAGATTGTCATTAAGCACTTGAACAAGGACCAGGAGGCTGATCAGAGCAATTTCAGAGATCCAGACACTCCTGCAGAGCTGGAGGTTCAAGAAAAAACGTCTCTGTTAGAATGGTTTGCCAACAATTACAAAAAGTTTGGCTGCACACTTGAGTTTGTTACCAACAGATCACAGGAAGGGTCACAATTCTGCAGGGGTTTTGGTGGTATTGGAGGAATTCTTCGCTACCAGCTTGATATGAGATCTTTCGATGACCTTTCTGATGATGGGGGAGTTTATGAGGACTCTGATTAATCAATACGAAGAGCCACTCTGCATACATGCCTTCTGCAGCGGAGCTTGAAACTTCATTGGTGACACTTGTGTCTTACTAGAGATTTGTGTTATACTCTATTTTTGTTCTGTTCATTTTAATTCAAAATACAAAAGAGCTAGGATGGATCCTTAATTTCCAGAGGTAGGTAAAATTTGCTGCAGTGATTATTGATGTTACAGCTTGTTTGGTAGTATTGAACACATTTTTTTGTATTAGCTTAGCATTTTTGTTAAATTGTTTTCATTGAACGTTCAATTGCTTTTATGTTTGAAGGTTGACATCTCACATATTTATCCCTCTCCGGCTTAGTAGAGAATGCAACTTTTGAGAGGATTTACTGGGTCATTAGTCATTACTGTCGATTTAGTAGTGAAAATATTTGGTCATCCCTGAAAATACACATTCAAATTCAACACCATCCGATGTTTAGCAAATAAGTGAGACAATGTATTGCCAATATTCCGAAGCTACACTGCATCTATGTGAGGTAAACAATTGAGGATCATAGTTTTACCATAAATATTAATCAATCTGCAGTTGTTGTCAAGTCCGTGTATCCAACTGCCTACATCTCTGAAACCCAAGTTTACCAAATCAAGAAACAAGGGAAAGATCTGTAACATCCTGAATTCAGAAACTACCTTCATTGCAGCAAGAACACTTTAAGAAAAACATCAGCAGAGCCAACGATGATCTGCAGCTGAAGTTCAGATATTACTTAAAAGGGTGATACAGGAAAAGAAAGTAGCATAAAACCATCCAGGGTGTGGTATTTCATGTTAAATTGTTAATTCTGTAGTTTTTGCTCATAAAATCCGATGAAATATAGGCATCGCTCATGCGATGATTCAGGACAGGAAGCCCAAACAAGCTCCTAACTGACCTGAAATTTCAAAACCGGATTTCAAGCTTGCAGCAACCAGTTCAAACAAACAGCCAGGCCATCATGCCAAGGAAAACAAAGGAAGTACACTAAACATTAAACGTTCACAACTGGTGATGAAGCGCAAAGTGACCTTAAATGCCAAATGAAGAATCCAAATGGACAACTATTTTTTATCCCCGTCAAAGGGTGCCTGTTCATGTTAAGTACTAACTCAGCTGGTCTCGTCCAAAACCTGACTGCTCACATACATATTCTCCCTTCTTTTGGGGAAGTCCCCGGATTCTACGTTGGACCCTCTAAACTTTAGCTCAGGTGCGACTCTGAAGTTGGGGTCAACAGAAGGCCTAGAGCTTGTGTCCACGGAGTTAGGTCTAAAGGAGTTGCCACCTGCAACAGGGTATCGAGAAGGAGATCCATACCTCCTTGACGCACCACTGAAACCATTGTTGCTCCTTAGATCTACAGGATCAGATTTCCTTGACGACAAGTCTGTGAATGAACGGTCTCCTGAAACTGAACCTCCTAAGGGAGCTTCCTTTGTTACTGATGTAGAGCTAAATGGATCATCAGATCCCCACAAAGTCAGAGAATCCTTCTTCTTTGCGAAAAAATGCCACAATCCAAACAAGAAAAGGATGAAGAATAGAACGGGGCTGGTCCAGAACATACTGCTAGATTCTGCTTTGGTAATCGGAAGGTTTGAGCGATACATGCCCACACACCCACCTCCAAAACCGAGAACAACGAGCTTTTCACGGTCACTTGCTATGAATGGTACCCCTTTCTCTGTCTGAAGATCTTTGTTCACTGCTCTATTAGAGCCAAATGAGGACCTTATCTCATCAACGCCTGCTGAGAATACAAGCCGAGGAGCACCGGATCGGGCATAGTGCTGAGACGAAATATTATACACATGAAGCTTTTTATGGTCAGCAATCAGTATGTACCCCTTGATCACTTGAAAGGCAAGTGACTCATCTAGACCAATATTCTTCCAAGACCTAACCCTGCACTTGAAATTCGTTGAATCGCCCAACAATAAAGCATGAACCAAGTCACCATTTGAAGTAACACCATATGCTTTCAACTGTTCAGTAGAGTCAAATGCATACTGTTTAACAGAAGAACGATTCAGACCTTCGCAATCAACCTCCTTGATCTTCATGGTCCTCAAATCCAAGGAGCCTGCTCCAGTTTCCGTCAAGAACAAGAGCTTTTGCTTCAAGAATGCAAGTGGGCGACTTGAAGGCATAGCCACACCACGCAGCTCTCCATTCTCCCTGAAAGCTTTGATTCTCCCCTTCGTATCAACCGACAAAACGTACCTTGATCTCCCCACATAATGAACTTCCAATAGGGATATAGGAGACACAATTTCATCTTTTCCCACCGAGTTCAACGCCACCACCTTTTCCATCTGAAGCTTGCTCCACTCATCACCCGAAGAACTCTCCCAAATCCTATGAACCCAGACTGCACCGTTACTATGCCCCGTTACAACAACACTTTCATTCTTATACACAGACATACATGAGGTCATAGCAGTGACAGGCGAATCCGAAAAAGGAGAAGACTCAACCAAAACATCTCCGTTTCTCAAGAACACATGAACCCTACCGCGATCATCACCAACTGCGACATACTTGCTATGACCCTCGTGATCCCGGAATGGCAACACACTCAAGCTCAGCACCTTAGAATCCAAATTCACAGCAGAAACAAGCCAAAACCGCTCAGACCAAAAAGTACTGTGCTTTGTCACAGAAGCCACAGTCTTCTTAACTCTCCCCTCACTCGCTTCCACTTCTCGCCTCTCACCGGATCCATCAACCCTAAGATCCCCACCTTCAAAACCTAGGGTTTCACTGACTTCCCCACTCCGCTGAATTCCATACTGTTTAGACCCTAATTTAGCAATTAATTCAGTCAAATTCTTCACCAACTGCTCCAGCTTATCAATTTGGGCTTGTTGGCGACAATGCAACAGTGTCGAAACTTCATTACCAGATTGGGGCTGACACTCAGCGGATACTTGTGGGTCCTCAGTTCCAGCCGTGGAAGAACAAATTAGAGTAAAAAAGAGTAAAAGCATAAAGATCTTGCCTTTGTGAGAGCTCGACATCTTTTTTCCTCCCTTTGAGCTCCTTTGTAGTTGGTTTTCGCCGTTGCCCCCGAGAGAAACGGTGATTTGGATGTTCAGATCTTAAGATAGAATCATGATTTGCCAGATATTTAGAATCATGATTTGCCAGATATTTGTGATCTGAGTAATAGTAAAATGAGTGGATTTTACCGGGTATTAAAAAAAATAATCAACTGGGTGCTTTCAGGGGAAGAGATTCCTCGGGTCTTCAGGTGGATTTACTGAGGCAAGACGGTGGGGGAGATGCGGGTTAGGCGCGGGGATGTCAAATTCTTGCTCTTTGGCTCCATTGAAAGGGTAGAGAGGGGATGAAGAAAAAAAAAATTCCGTTGCCGGGAATCGAACCCGGATCTCCTGGGTGAAAGCCAGATATCCTAACCGCTGGACGACAACGGATTTTATATCTGCTTTTGGTGATCTAATAATACACATATTTCTTTTTTCATCTCTTTGTTTCGCATCTCTTTGTTTCTTAATACAAGCTGCAAAGACGTAGTCCCTCCTGAGCTTGGAGAGCCAATAGTTCATCAATACATTCTGGATACTAACATGAGTAGTAACGGAGTCATCGAGCGATAATGCCCAATTTGCTATAGCATCTACGACAACGTGGCTTGTCATCCGACATGGCATATCCGGACCTCCCATCGCCTTGGCTTTGGATAGCCATGGAACACCGCCCAAGCCTCTGCTGTCCTGAGTTGTATAACTCTTCTGTGTGGTTAAGTTTGGATTAAAAATTCTGCATTAATTACTAAAAATATAGCAACATTACAATCAGATGCCCTACCTCAATCTTTAGCTCATTCACCAATTTAATTTTCAATCACGTGCCCTTTCCTTGAAACAAAACTAAGTCAAATGTAACATGAACTTATATGTAGCTAGGTAGAATTCTGTTTAAGATAAGGATTGCAAAGTCACATTCATCGCAGACGGATCTGCATATACAGCTTAAATCAGGTTGGATCGTTCCATGCTTCATTCTTATAAATAATTCAGGTATATGTATATGACATGTAAAGGGCAATGAACTCACTTGACTACACAATCTACACCATTAAGAAAACCAAAACTCTACTAATGTTTGATTAACTTGAAACTTATTATCCACATTACAAATATATAAAAGCAGGCAAGGTACCCCAACTTAACATTAATTGTTATTGTAGTTTTTCTTAGGGTAAATTGCATCTATCATCCCTAACCTTTCACCAATGTTTCATTTAAATCCCTAAGCTTTAGTTTGTGCTAATATGGTCCTCAATCTTGGGTTTTGGTTTCAAATATAGTCCTTCAGTCAAATTGCGCGTTAATTGCCCGTTAACTTGAGTTTGTGAGTGTGACGTGGCAAGTATTTGTCAAATGTGAATACCACATCACTAATATCATTTTTATCCTTTTATTAAAATTAATGAAATAATAATTTTCTACTTTCGAGAGGTTCACCAATTATTATTATTATTATTATTATTATTATTATTATTATTATTATTATTATTATTATTATTATTATTATTATTTTATTATTATTATTATTATAAACGTAGGAGTTTACAATGAATTAGTGAGGAGCCGAGAGACAATCTGGGTCCCTACTCCTTTAGCAATAGAAAACCCTACCCTAGTAAAAATATGAGCTGCATTATGAGCCCCTATATCGTGAGCTTGAGCAAATTTCTGGATCCTCTTCAGAAGGGGTATGACGTCTGCCTCAAGTTCCCCCAGTGCAGAAAAAGAGAAGGGTAAGAACCCATAACCAATAGCTTATTATTATTTATATAGTAATGATTATTATTATTATTATTATTATTATTATTATTATTATTATTATTATTATTATTATCTCACTTTATATTTATCTAAACTACCCTCTTTGTTATCTTAATAGCATTTTTAGAAGAAAATCATTACTTACATTTTCTTCGAATGGTTAACAGTGGTGGTCACAGGAGTATCTAATTTAATTATTAGAGTGTGAACAATTAATGCAAGAGATCATGTGTCCAAACCTTATTATTTACGTTTTTACAATAATTTTCATTTATGTCAATTGTTTTTAAAAGTTTATAAATATCTCAATATAAGTTTAAAGAGTATAATTAAAAAACAACTATTGTTAATTTTTGCGTGGAATAATTAAGTGTAACATAAGATATCCACACATACTAAGTTAACAGGCAAATACTTGCCACATCATAGTCACACTCATACTAAGCTAACAGGCAAATACTTGCCACATCATACTCACACATAGTAAGTTAATGGCAATTAACACCCAATTTGGCTGAAGGACTATATTTGAAACCAAAACCCAAGATTGAGGACCATATTAGCACAAACTAAAGCTTAGGGACTTAAATGAGACATTGGTGAAAGGTTAGGGATGATAGATGCAATTTACCCTTTTTCTTACCAACGATTTGTCAAAACCTCCCAAAATTAGTACAATACTGCTTAATTAATTACAACACTTGTGTTGTGATTAGTATGTTTTGGTTATGTTAGTTAATCCTGTTAGTCCTGCTTTACATTTTCTTGGGGAATAAGTCATGCCTTTTCCCTTTTTCCTTTCCCTTGTAATAACCGGGTATATATACCCTCTCTGAACATTTTGTTGCTCAATTGAGGAAAACAAAGGAGATCCCTTTAGGGTAACTTGTGATTGATTTCCCAATCTCTCTTCTGTCTCTATCAAATTCGTTTTCCCTTTCTTCTAGCTGATGACTGATGCTCGATCACTGTTCCATTGAATCGAATCATCATCAGCTCATCAACTTGTCTTGTTATATTTTTTACAAAGTATAAACAAATAGTATTATGTTATGTGTTCATTACTAAGTACTAACCATGTGTTGGTGGATTGCTCACTCAATTCTTCTCCAGGATGAATTGGGAAGCAAAGCTTCAGCAAAAAGGCGTGCTCTCCCTGAATCCCCAGTCACATCTTTGATGGCTAAGCAAGAAGATGACAAGCCCAGGCGTGAGAAATGCACTCATTGCTCAGGCAACCATAAATCTGATAGATGCTGTGAAGCTTTTGGGTATCCAATCTGGCACCCAAAGAACAAATTCAAGCCTCAAATGCAGAAGCCACGATCATCTGAGACTCCAAGGAAGCCGGATCAAAGACAATTCAATTCTGCTAAGGCCAATGACTCTGTCAATGCCTCACATGAGTTCCAGGGGGCAGGCGCTCTATCTCCTGAACATCACAAGCTGATTGGCTCACTCATTTCTCTCCTAAAGCAAGCTGACACTTCCTCTCATGGCTCACACTTTGCAGGTAAACTCTGTCTTAATACACAAAAGGCCTCCACCAATCTTTGGATCATGGACAGTGGTGCCACTGATCACATGACACCTGATTTATCCATCCTACAAGACCCTAGACCTACACCCAAACATGTAGCCATATTCTTTCCTGATGGAGACTCATGTCCCATAACCCATATTGGCACCATTATGCTACCTAGTTTAACTCTTAAAAATGTCTTGTGTGCTCCATCTTTCTAGTACAATCTCCTGTCCTTGACCAAACTTGTTAGAGAACACAAATTTCATATCAATCTTACCTATGAATTTTGTGTCATACAAGACCCAGCAAGGATGAAGATGATTGCTCATGGTAGATATCTGGATGACCTGTTCTACTTGGATCATGCAACCTCTTGAAGTCTCCCAAGGGAACTTAACTTGTCAGCTGCTCTTCCCAACCACATCTCTGCTACTACTTTACCTTTTTTTCTACCTAAAAACACAGAAAGTGTTCCAAACAACACAACCTTATGGCACTTGCGTTTAGGGCATGCCCCTCTTGTTAAGCTTAAGCATATTGATTCCATTAAAGGAAACATTTCTTCTGTTTTTGATCATGACTGCACCATATGTCACTTAGCTAAACAAACAAGATGCTCATTTCCTCTAAGTTTATCTACTGCTGATCATATTTTTGAGATTATACATTGTGATGTTTGGGGGCCTTATGATGTGTCAACATCTTCTGGTCACAAGTTCTTTCTTACCATTGTGGATGATAGAAGTAGAAGTGTGTGGGCTTTCTTAATGAAACACAAGAGTGAAGTTGCTGGCCATCTTAAATCCTTTATTCAATTGATTCACACCCAATTCAATGCAAGGGTCAAGACCATAAGGTCTGATCAAGGTACAGAATTTCTGAACTCTGAAGTTCATAGCCTCATAGATTCTCTAGGAATCATCCACCAAACCTCTTGTGTCTATACACCACAGCAAAATGGGAGAGTGGAGAGACGGCATAGATATATTCTTGAGATTGCAAGATCTCTTATGATACAATCTTGCCTGCCCACACATTTCTGGGGTGAAAGTATATTCACAGCAACCTACATTATTAACAGACTCCCAAATCCAATTCTTCATAACAAATCACCTTATGAAATTCTCTTATCTCTATCCCTTATCTTCTGCTTGTTATTACCAATCTTGCTCACCCTCTTATCAAACTTTCATAGCCAATGCCAACTCTTACACTGAGCCTAAATATGTGCATGAGGCCTTGAGGAATCCTGCTTGGTGTGATGCCATGTTGGCTGAGTTGGATGCATTGGAAAGGAATGGGACATGGACAATACAAGCTCTCCCTGATGATCAGTCCCTAGTGACTTGCAAATGGCTTTACAAGCTGAAATTGAAGAGTGATGGCTCTCTTAACAGACACAAAGCCCGCCTGGTTACTAAAGGCTTCACTCAACTTGAAAGGGGGATTACTCTGAGACCTTTGCTCCTGTTGCTCGAATGATCTCAGTAAGGACTCTCCTAGCAGTTGCTGCAGGTTATAATTGGCCAGTAGCTCAACTTGATGTCACCAATGCCTTCCTCAATGGTGACCTTGAGGAGGAGGTCTACAACTTCTGAGCATCATTGGACTAATGGGGAGATATATGGTGAGTCAAATGATTCAAAATTTGTGTGCAAGGTAAACAAGTCTTTATATGGACTTAAGCAGGCTCCCAGGCAGTGGTTTGCTAAATTCTCTAGTGTGATGCACACAGGAGGATACACTCAATCGAAAGCTGATTACTCCTTGTTCACCAAGAGAAAAGGGAAGCTGTTTACTGCTCTCTTGGTTTATGTGGATGACATGATTGTCACAGGAAATGATCAAGAAGAGATAGCTAAACTGAAAAGACAGCTGCAAAGTTAATTCCAGATCAAAGATTTGGGAGAAATGAGATATTTTCTGGGGATTGAGATTGACAGAAATCAGGAAGGTATCTATCTCAACCAAAGAAAGTACACTCTGGAAATTTTAGAGGAAACTGGAACGAGCAATGCTAAGCCATTACAGACTCCTCTAGACTCTCATATCAAGCTATCAAAAGAGAGGGAGCAATTGAAGAACCCTCATATGTACAGAAGGTTGATTGGAAAGCTTATATATCTGACAGTCACCAGACCAGACATCACTTATAGTGTTCAAGTGCTTAGTCAATTTATGCAAGCACCCTGTGTTGAACACTGGTAAGCAGCCAAACATCTTCTGAGATATCTAAAGTATGCTCCAGGACAGGGAATCTTATTATCTAGCCAATCTGATCTCAAGTTGAGAGCTTATTGGGATGCTGACTGGCAGTCTTGTCCAATGACTAGAAGGTCTCTAACTGGGTTCTGTATCTTCCTGGGATCTTCCTTGATCTCGTGGATAACTAAGAAGCAATCATTTGTAGCCATGTCCACTGCCGAATCTGAATATAGAGCAATGGCTGTAACTTGTTGTGAGATAACATGGCTTGTTATATTGCTAACTGATATGAATGTAAGCAATGGAGATGCTGTAGAACTCTACTGTGACAATCAGACAGCTCTTCACATTGCAAGAAATCCTGTCTTCCACGAGAGAACTAAGCACATTGAAGCCGACTGCGACCTTGTAAGAGACAAGGTCATGAACAAAGAAATTGAAGCAAAATACATCAGCACCAGAGATCAGCCTGCTGATCTCTTCACCAAAGTGCTCAATCTAGACCAAGCTAAGAAACTTTTATCCAAGCTTGGAGAGGTCAATCAATTCAGCAACTCCAAGCTTGAGGGGGGGGGGGGGGGGGGGGGGGTTGTGATTAGTATGTTTTGGTTATGTTAGTTAATCCTGTTTAAGTTCAATCCTGCTTTACATTTTCTTGGGGAATAAGTCGTGCCTTTTCCCTTTTTCCTTTCCCTTGTAATAATCGGGTATATATACCCTCTCTAAACATTTTGTTGCTCAATTGAGGAAAACAAAGGAGACCCCTTTAGGGTAACTTGTGATTGATTTCCCAATCTCTCTTCTGTCTCTATCAAATTCGTTTTCCCTTTCTTCTAGCTGATGACTGATGCTCGATCACTGTTCCATTGAATCGAATCATCATCAGCTCATCAACTTGTCTTGTTATATTTTTTACAAAGTATAAACAAATAGTATTATGTTATGTGTTCATTACTAAGTACTAACCATGTGTTGGTGGATTGGCCATTATTGCATCTGATTGAATATTTTTCATTTTGATTTGTGGTTTGCTAAGGGAGATTGCTGAGTTGAAGTAGTCAGATTGCGTATCTATGATTTGTGATCAAATAAGTTTGAGTGTTAAAGTTTGTTGTTGGAGATTGTTTAGTTTTAAACAGTTTTGATTGAAATATATATTGGATTGTTATCTGCTAATTCATCGACTGTATTAAGATAATAAGATGTACTATAATTGATGATTCTTATCTAGGGGTTGTTGGACTTCTCTTCATTGTTTGAATTTTGACACAATTTTATTGTTCTTCTTCATAGTTTGTGCCAAAAGCTCCTCCTCGGTGACCACCAAAGCCGATTGTGCCTAAAACGTGTGGAATTTTTTTTTTAAATGTAACCGAGGTTTCTCTATTCCTATTCAATAATAATGGTTAATGAACCATTTTATTTTAAAAACAAATAAATAAATAATTAAGACATAAACATTAAAAGAAAATAAAGGAAGAATGAAAATTTTACAATTATTAAAAAGTAGCCGTTCATTAAATAAAGAGTAGTGGTTCATCAAATAAATAGTATTGGTTCGTGAAACATTTTATTTTAAAAATAAATAAATAATTAATTACAAAATAAACATTATAAGAAAATAAAAGAAGAATGAAAATTTTACAATTATTAAAAAGTAGTGATTCATAAAATAAAAAGTTAATAAAAGAAGAATGAAAATTTTACAATTACAAAATAAACATTGGGCGGGCACCCTATTGTAAAATCTATTAAGTCTCTACTTAGTCGCTAGAGCATCCATATTGATTTTCCAAATAAAATTCAGGGTTCTAGGGGGAAGTCTAAGGCCGTGTTTGGCTGGGGGGTGGGAGGGGATGGAAGATGTGGGGGTGGGCTTTGGGAATCGTGCCCGCATGTTTGACAACGGGATGGAGGTAGATGAAAGGGGATGGAGGTGAGATTGAAACACCAAAAAACGGGGTGGGAATGGAACCCATAAAAAGGAGGATTGAGGGGATGGGGATGGTGCCCGCTTGCCCCCAGCTACCCGATTCCACCATCCCTGACTGAGTTGCCTCCCCTAAATCGACTTCCTTTGCCCGCTTCTCAATTGCGCCACGGCTCCACCCGATTTCGGCCTCCAGCCCTCACCAACTGCGTTGCCGCCCGCCTCCATCCACCGATTCTGCCGTCCCGACTGAGTCGCCCCCCCCCCCCCCCCCCTCGAGTTGACCTTTTCTGCCTGCCGCCCAATTTCACAATTGCTCCACCCGATTGTTGCCTCCATCCCTTTTTGACTGATCGCGTCGCCGACCACCAATCGCCCTCCGCAACGACAATCCCTACTCAATTCTAAGAAAGAAGATAATTGTGAAGAAGCACGTGGAAAAGAAATCTATACGATACCTAAAAACAAAAGTACTCACCTCCTACATGGCTTCACAAGCGAACTCCATTCCAGATGGCAAACATATAGGAAACGCGTTCCCTCATTAGCTCTCCATCTCATACCAACAGGGCCGGATCTGAGATTTTTAATGCCTGAGGCGAGATTTCAAAACAAGGCCCTCTACTCTTTTCAATAATAACAAAGCGAATATCGATCGAACGTTAAACATATCAAAGTTCCAAAATATGTCATTGACCAATTTCAAAAAAGTGATATTAATTCATATAGTGAGGCTAATTAAAACTAAAGCATATACATCATTTTTTTTTCTTGAGAAGCAATATACATCAAATTTCAATAGATTATGTACACAATTAAACATATCTAACACTTTGTTAATATGTGTTCAATTCAACAAAACTGACAGCAACCTGCATAATTAATCAGTCCTTGTATAATCACATAATCACATCCCAAGCAATACAAGATTTTTGTCTGGGCTTGAAAACTACAAAGACGATCATTCAAGGATGAGTTCGACAGACTTACCTTTGAATTCACCAATTCTAAATCACAAATCCCAAATTCCCAAATTTATTTATCAAAATCACAACCATAACACAATTCCAAATCATATACCACGAGTTTATTTCTCAAATTTATTATCAAAATCACCAAGCCTAATCGAAATTTCCACCAAATTGATTATCAAATCTACAACATCTAATCTAAATTGGTTTTAATCTCAACCAATTCAACTTAAAAACATCCAAATTAAAAGTAGAGGAACAAAAACTAACCTTGAAGATTGAAGGTTGAATGTCTAGATTATAGAAGAAGAAGACGTTGGTGGCGGCTGTGGCCTGCGGGAGACGATGCGGGTGGTTCACCGACTACCGAGGGGCTGGGGGTGGTGCGCCGGTGCCAAGGTCGATCGAAGGTGGAGCCTGCGACGGCGGGTCATTGGCTTGGGGACTCCCAGGCTCGGATTTAATCGAGTGTGTTTGCTGATCAACTTGTAACGGGGAGGATTCGAACCCCAGGTCTCCACATTCTCTTCAAATTAGCTTCCGTCCCCATACCATTGAGCCAATTTAGCTATTTGTTCCAATATCCCCTTTACTAATACTTATTATAAAAATACATACTATGGCCCCCTTAGACTGATTGGGCCCGGGACGACGGCCTGTTGGGCCTCGCCTCAGGTCCAGCCCTAATGTGGCACCCATGTGACAACGTCTCTTTTACACGGTGGAGACGCTCTGCCTCCCACGTTCTCCACTCCTCCCTTTCTTTTTTTAAACTTTCCCCCAATTCGGAATAGGTATAATTCGATGTATTGTCTAATATCACGGCTCACTTTACCCTCATATAATGAATTGATATAATTTTCATACTATCAACTAACGTTATATAACATATCATTGTAAAATAACTAAACACTTTAAAATTAAAATCATAAATATCAAATTTTGTCCGAATTTAAGGTCCGGGACTAAGGGTGTGTATGGGTGTTTATTTTAGTAGTTTATAAACTACTAAAATGAAGAGGTTAAATTATTAGTTGTGTATGGGGTTATTTTAACTTGTTTATATGTGGGGTTTTAGTTAAAATTGGAGGTTTAAAAATAACTCACATTTGATAGTTTATTTTTTGTTTTTGGGGTTTATTTAATTTGAAAATACAATTATACCCCAAATAACAACCAAATAAACTTCACTTTTTACAAATAAACTGCTTTTCATCCCATACGGGGTTTATATTTCACACAAAACTTTTACCTTATTTGAGGTTAAATTTTTAACTTTAACCTGTTTATAAATTTTAGTCATTTTTTCAACCCCGACCCATACGGACCCTAGCACTAGTACAATTGTAACATGTAATTGTGAGGAAGCAGCAAATTGGCTTCTTAGAGCATCCCCAACAGCTTATGTAAAATAGACAAAATAGACAATTTTAGAGAAAATATAGATTTTTTTAATCCCAACAGCTTTTGTAAAACCATCTCTAAAATAGAGAAATGGGAAGAAAGAGAAAAAAAATCTCTAAATTTAGAGGAAGGCTTAAAATCTGTAAAATTAAATGCATTCACTCCTTTTCATATCTACCCATTTATTCATTGGTTGTTACATATTGATTTAATTAATTTATTAAATTATGAATTTATGCATTTATTATAGTGTATAATAAATGTATAAATATGTAAAATAGAGAAGCTGTTGGGATTAGAGTATAAAAATTATAGAGATTTTGATATTTTTCTCTCCATAATAGGGAATTTTTAGAGAAGTTGTTGGGCGTGTTCTTAGTTCTTAGATTTGCGCAAGCCGCATCTTTTTCTAATTTTCTACGGGTGGGATAAACAATAAACAAACTAATCGAATTAGAGCATGAGCAACCATGGGTTTTAGCAACCTTAAGGTTGCTAAAAGGTAAGCCCATGGTTGTGGCCTCTACCTTAAGGTAAGAGGTGGGAAGGGGTTACCTTGGTAGAGAGAGGTAACCTCTTCCCTTTTGTAATTTTCTTTTCCTTTTTTTTATGATAAAGTATGTTTATATATTTCACATTTGGATTTATTAGTTGTAGTAGGATTTAAAATGAAATAAAAATATATTTATATTTCATTATTTTTTAAAATAAAATATCACATTGGTTTAAATTTTTTTTTTCTATAATTTGAGCCCAATTTTATCCTATATATAACCCATCTTGATCTATTGTAGTTGTACCTATTTTCTTAACCATGGATCACAATAGTCCAAATACCCCACTCATTCCAAATATGTCTTTTGCTCCAAATCTTCTCAAAAATCCTCAATTTCAAGTGATGTTGCAAATGTTTAACAATTCTTTAACACCCGAATATCCAAATTATACCCCACATAATCCTACCAATGAGTACAATCCTTTTGAAGAATGATTTGGTTGAGCACTTGTGGAACCAATTCCAAGGCTATGATCCGAATTTATAGGTAGTTTTATTAGTATTTACGTATTTTATAATGTTTTTAACTTTTTTTATTTTAATCTAGATGTAATAAAATATATTTACATTAACTATTTGCTATTTTTATTTATTTATAAAATTATAAATAAAAATAATTCACAATAATATATGATGATACACATAATAAAGGGAAAGATATAAAGGAAAAGAAAAAGTGAAAATAAATTTGGAAAGAGGTAAAAGGGGTTTCCCATGGTTGTAGAGGTAAACTTTTAGAAAGAGGTAGAAAAAGTAAAAATTATTTTAAAGAAAAAAATAAATGAGCTGTAAAGTTGTGATAGGAAGATGGGAATAAAAGGGGGAAAAAGGTTACCCCATGATTGCGGATGGTCTTAGGCCCATTCCTCGCATCGTCTCCGGTACGTGATGACCACGATGAACAGCGAAAGGTGGCTGAATTACCGTCAAACAACAAATGACGTGGCTCAACCATAGCGATCCAATCAAACCCTAATAATGGGTTCCAGACTGTTCCACCGCCTAACAGCCCATTTTAGCTCCGTGCCTATCGGACCGTCCGTTCTTGAATGATTCTCTCCATCTCCACCGTTAGTTTCTAGTATAAATATTCGCTTTCCGCTCTTTCCTAATCCATTCTCGTTTGTGCCGCCGAACTCAGATTTCTCTCTCGTGGAGTCGTCTTTTCGAGGCGGATTAGATTCCATCTCTATGATATTTATGCTCCTTCAATGATCTGTCCTCCGATCTCCGTTCTTCGTTCTTGTACAGATCCTTAGGTATGGAGATTCTTAATCGGATTTTCTGTGGTTGGCGAGAGAAATCGATCTTGTCCATTTCGCTTGGTATGACTAAACATTTTGTTGATTATATGCAGTTCCGACCTATTTCTTTCCAGTTGTCTGGATGATGAATGAAATTTGGTTGTTATCGTCAATGTTTCAGGCGCGATCGATCAAGATCTGCTGGATTGATTAACGGATTTGTGTTCCGAAGATTCTCAGATGTCGATTCATCAAGATTTAGATGTGGCGATGCTTTACATCAGGTATAGTAATTCTTTCTCCCGGTTCCAATTTCTAATTCGATTTGTCCTCTTTCCGATTCCTCATTTCTTAATTTCTTCTTCTCTTTTCCGGTACAATTGAGTACGGGAGATCACGCCGTCTGATTTTTTCGAGCTTAGCGTCTTGCTATGGTTACTGCTTTACACGATCAAGCTGTAGATCTGATCTGGTCGGATCCGCGCGTGATTCGTTGAAATTGTGGTCAACGGTGGGTTATATTCTGCGTTGAATCCATTGTGATCCATCCTCTGGCTTGGAGGGAATTGTGATCATTTGGCTTGTGGTTAGCGAGTTAGAATCTTTGTAGCGTTGAGAGTCTGTCAAAGATATCAATCGGTGTTTGTCCGAGTCGACCTTTGCCATGTCAGGTGCGCTTGCTTGGCAGGTCACTGGTAATAAAATAACTTATTTTGGTTTTCGGGGGAGATGGCACGGGGTTGTTGCCCGGCTCTCCCTCGTGTGTGCGTGTTCTTCTTCTCCCTTCTCCCCTCTTCTCAGATTTTGCGCTCGTACCTTCCCAAAACATGAATCTCCGGTGATGCAAAAACTTGGAAGATAGTTAGATGATCCATCAGATTGGGCGGTCAGGTATTGAGGTCGAATTTGTTTCCGACGTAACGTAAACAAGTAAATCATCGAGGATTGCAACTTGCAAGGTATCGTTTCATATACTTTTGTCAACAATTACAGTAATTTCAAAAATCCGCTACACCAAATAATTTATTCATCAAATGAGGATTGGCAGCTTATTAAATTGACCTCTGGTGCCGGTAGCTGAATGGAATTCAGTAAACTGGTACCCGTAACTTATTGAACACAAATTCTTGTTGCCTCCGGGTGCCTAAATTAGTGCATTTGTTTCAAAATAACAATTGTTGAACTTATTGGCAAGTTTACTCTGTTGAATTTGTAATGTTGTTTTGAGCTTTCTGTAAAATGGTGTAATTTGTATAGGTTGAGGCTTGTGATGGAGCCTCCCAAATGTAAATTATAATTTTAGGTTGATGCTGGAAGGTTGGCATTGAATCTGAGATCCATTTACAATATTGGAGGTTTAACTCTGAGGCAGAAGTGAATTCAGATCCATCCGTCATTTCGGCCATTGGCAGGAGGTTTATCGACGAGGAGTTTGCTTGGGAAACAGACTTTGGTGCGACTGGCCAAGTCTTAGACGTTGTCTAGTGTAAAATTCCCCTCTGCTGGTTTTATATTGCTTTTCTTCAATTTTTTATTATTACATTTACGTGGGACACAAGCGTTTATGTCAGCGGAGCAAAACGAAGGAAATATACAAGTATTTTGTTTTCTTTTAGTGGTGATCGGGGGTTATGTTTTAATACACATATTTTCCATTGGTTTTGTTTTTTAGTGGTGATGCGATTTATGTTTTAATATAGCGCGCGAATTGTTTTTTATTCCTCTGTGGTTTCTTCAGTATTGATACTTTTTATTTCAGGGGGATTGCACAGGTGAGTTTGCGGAGCCTGATGAGATGTTCTTGCGTAAATGGGTAATGTTTGCTTGTGGTCGATTTGAACGGGATCCTTGTGATGATGTTTTACAAGGTTGCCTTAAATTTGGCAAGTAGATTTAATTTGCTTTGAATCAGGTGTTGATGTTTTTCCAAAACAAAAGAATATGGAGTAATTAAATCACTTAAGGTATCCTGATTGGAAAGGTCCATTAGCTCGAACAGGTATGAGCGCCTGACATAAAATGTTAAGGAGGTTGGTGGTTCGAGTCCACTTGGATCTGGGATTCAATATATTTTTATGTTTGAGACCACTTGGATCTGGGATTCAATATTTTTATGTTTTACGCAGTAGTGTAGTGTGATTTCTTGTTTTGTTCAGTGCGATGGAGACATGGAGTTGTTTGAAATCGCGAGATTTGCATTTCACATGCCCACCTAATCCCATCACTTTTCTAACATCTCCACTAGGGGAAGGGGTGGAGCGGGGAGGAAAAAGTGGAAATTTTCCACCTAGGGGTAAGAGATGGAGGTTCTGGACTTTGGAGAATGGGGTGGATGAATTCTTCACCATTTTGCCCTAGTGCTCTATATGCATAGTCATTCTTCCTCCTTTTAGGAAGCTCTCCTGTCATTACCTCTTTTCAACATTCGGCATCCTCACTCTCTCTATCACCAATGCCACTGCAGATTCGCCCTCGCCATCACAGGTATCCTCGACCTCTCTCTCTCCTCTCCTCTTTGCATCTCTTGTTGTTGGTTGCTGCTGTGCTGGATGATGAGCCAACAATGGTGGAGGGGCGACACCAGCTAGGAGGGATGCAAATCGCCCCTATTGGTATAACCGGGTATAGAAATTTGATTTGCTTGTGAGTTTGTAAGAGAATTGAAAAGTTGGAAATGGATGAAGAAAGCATCCAAGCGGAATCAAATCCTCTGTCCCCGGTGTTTGTCCCCTTCCCTGTCTCCCCCACACAAAAATAAAAAGAAAATGAAAGGAGTTTGTGAGAGGGGACATGAGACGGGGACAAGGAGTGGGGACAGAGGATATGGTTTCCATCCAAGCTGCTAGTGCAAATCGAATGGCTACAGTATGTCATTGTGAAAAAATTGTTCTAATTTAGTTCTTCTAATTTTAAACGGGTAAAAATGTCTTTTTCCTCAAAACTATAAAAAAATAATTTCCAATCATCTAAACACCTGCGGAAATTATTTTCGAAAACTAATCTCTACCACCTTTACCCCCAACAATCCTAAAAGATAATCTCTATCTCATCCCTAAAAATAATCTCCACCCCTAAAATTTTATCCCCAACCAAACACAACCCAAATCCAAACGTTCTGAAAAGAGTAAACCTAGCCTAAGCTTTAGTTATATCATTTGTTTTCTGAAAATGTGAAGACAACAAGTTAATGTTTCGTTTGTTCAAGCTGCCAAGCTAGTACCCGAAAAAACAGGGCATCTAGAACAGAAGTAGCAGAAAAAGATTGTAATAGAGAAGTATATTAATTATCTATATCTATATATACACTAAAACAAAGACCTTAAACAATTTGTAGTGCGATCGCTTATGTCGTATTCTTGTTTAATATGATTATATCTTTTTGACCCACATTAATTAATAATCCAATACCTACATGTGACAGTATCTAAACTAATGGAGTGGTCACAGGCTAATGAGGTGTCTCAGGACACTCCTAAACCCAAGTCTAGGAAACGGGTGCATTGGAAAAAAACAACTTAGTGGTTTCATAAACTTAATGTTGATGGATTTGTCAAATCAACAGGTGGATCTCACATTGGATGTATTATCCGAGATGAGATGTGTCAGACGATCAATCTTTTCAGCCAAGAGGCTTCACCTGACATTGTCTTGCAAATCAAAGCATTAGCTTTCAAGGAAGGAATCAAGCGAGCCCTCTCGTTAGGTGTCGAGAAACTAATTGTCGAAGGCGATAGTCAGATTGTGGTCAATGCAATTAACAGTAAGGGAATCACGCCTTGAGAGATCTCAATGGTCATAAATCAAGCATATCATCAACCAATTTGAGGTTGTTATTATTCAACATTGCTATAGGGAAGCAAGTTCAGCTGCAGATTTTATCGCTAGACATTATTATAATTGTAGTCTTGTCTCTATCCCTAGTATTAGAGAACTTTGTACAATCACCCGTTTGGATGATCAGGGACGAAGACATTCTCTCTTTGCCTACTGCAAAAAAATAAAAATAAAAAAATTATCCAATACCTTTTAGTCACCGCATTTCACTTAGTTACACATATATTAATAATCATAATTGATTTAAATAGTAAAATATTATCACATCTTGTTTTGTTAAATTTTGATAACATCTTATGACTTATTTAAATAAAATATAATTGATTTTGATTAACTAACGAATCTGACAACTATATCTTAAAAACAAATAGTCTTTATTTATTTATCACAAAATTTTAAACAATTATCAAATGTATTTATTGTTTCCAATACTATAATAGAAGATCATTCTCCTATCTTTATCACTTATATTTATTTATTATTGTATCTAAAACTAATAGATCAATATATTCTATCTTTATTAATTACTTGTGCGGTTAGTAAAATATGACCTTGATCATTGAGTCTTTTAATCTCGTTGGATAAAATTTTATCTAATAAACCATGTGTTGCTTTTATTATGATTTATATACTTTTATATTTTCAAATAATAAATATAAATAAAGATCTTTTATTTTTCTTTATTTGATAAATAAGTAATAAAATAATAATAAAAAAATACTAAATCTTATGAGATATAATAAAATATAATCGACTAACAAAAACACAAGAGTACGAGTAGAACAAGAAGATTGTAAGTTTGTAACAGATACTTGTGACTCCCTTTTATTGGCTCAAACACTACAGGCACATACCTCTTACATGTTCTTACATTACACAAAGTGGCCCAGAAGCTCTTTATTGAACACTTAAAATGTTTATAGTATCAATACATTGTATCAATTATATAAATGCATTGTGGGAGCTTCTTTAAACTGATCTCAAAACTATCCGCCATTATTAAGTGCTTGAGTCGTCATGCCTCTCATGGAGGTGGGTAACTTCCACCCGGGTATCCGTATCCTGGAGCACTTCCACCCGGCAAGGATCCATATCCGGGACCTGGATATCCATATGACTGTTGCACTGTAACAAGAAAATAAAGAACATCAGATGTATATATACAATAATTAACTTAGTATTAAGCAAATTAACCACTCTTAAATGTACATAACATATACTCGTATCAATCATCAATCAATCAATCAATCATCATCAATCAATATCATCAATCATCAATATATAATACTAAAACAGAGACGTTGAAATCATACGTGGCGGATTTTGGTGCGATTCGCTCACATGTCGTACTCTGGTGCAATCTAGCCCGGGTCTTTGACATGTCAATTAATGATTATCCAATATATTTAAGTCATGTCAGACGATTACATTATTTATTTATACAAGTGTTATCCTATGTGTCTATTTTAATTGAAGATTAAATTTAATTTTTAATATAAATATTCAACATCTTAAGTGGTTACAAAACCTATTATTTTTAATATAAATATTATGATTTGATCTTTAATGATTTGATTTTTTTTAAAAAAAAAATATGATGGAACTTAGTGTTTGACCTTTTTTTCTTTTAACCTCATGTATTCGGTAAATAAATATTATCATGAAGATCTTTAACTATTTGGTAAATAAATATGATGGAACTTAGTGTTTGACGTTTTTTTTAACCTCATGTATTCGATAAAAAAAAATTATGATCAAGATCTTTAATGATTTGATTTTCAAAAAAAAATATCATATGCATGATGAATCTTATTGTTTTATTTTTTTTTAATAATTTGAGAAGTTTTTTTAGAATGGGTTTTAATTTATGTTATTAAAAAAAAATTTGGAAGATTTTTTTCTTAGAATATTAATATATAGTATATATTAATGATAACAAAGGTTGTGATTTTCAATTTTAAACCAAATTGATCTATGATAAGTGGAAGAATCGATTTTCCTAACTAAAATTGATATTTACAAGTTTCAAATTCTATCATTATTTATATTTACAAGTTTAATGCTCAGTTTAAAATTGGAGAGTGGATCCAAACCCTCTTGATATAATGTTATTCTTAGGTCATTTGATGAAATGGTGACTTGGTATTAATTTATCTTGATTAAAATGTTAAATTAATTTCAAATATAAATATTAAATCTCATTTATTAAGTTACATGTTTCAAATTCTATCATTAATATAATATTTTAATGAGTATCCAATCATCTTATGTGTCCATCTTTATTGATCATTATAATTATACAATTTTAACAAAAAATAATTATTAAAATATAGTCATATCATGATTAATATTTACCTAAAAGATTTATATCAAATCTTTTAGCATATAACGTACGTTATTAATATATCAAATTAATAAATTTTCATATCTGATTTGAAACTTATTATTTTTATTAATTTCAAACTTATTAATATGGTGAAGTTTGACTATATTTATACTAAATCATATCTAATAAAAATATAAAAATACAAATAATGCACCAGAGAAATTTGTTATCTTATTCATGTTATCAGGCCTAAAATTTCAAACTGTATGCTTTAAAAATAATATAAAATATCAAACAAAAATTACAATCTCATATTTATTAGTAATTACTATAATAAAAATTTTTTTAATAAAATAATATATATATTATTAATTAAGAAGCCGCGAAACGCGCGGGTAATACAACTAGTTATGGTTAGTTTATAGAACATTATAGAAATTGTACATCACATATATATTGGCATATATTGTTGCTGATTTAATTTATTATTTATATATTAAATATTAATTTCCCTTTTTTTAAAAAAAATCTGGCTCAAATGGGGTCTTAATATTGAGTGAAATATTTATTTATTTTAAGATCAAAATTATGAGTGATGAATATATATATATATATATATATATAGGGGGTGGCTCCTGTAGGAACACCCCTTATAGTGGGAACGTAGGAACAGATCTTGGCCATTGAATTCAAACAAATAAAGGGTTTAGATTAATTATAATTTTTTGTTTAAAAAAAAAAGAATAAACAGGCGGGCCCTACTTGATTGCCCATTGCCTTTTGATCACTCTCGGCGCGTGACGGCGTGAGATCTCAAACAAAACTTTGATTGAAAACCCCCGTTTCCTTTGATCACTCTTGGCACGTGACATCTCAAACCCAACTTGAAACATATACGGCTACATTACCGTATATATCTGTACACATACATATATATTTTATATATTTTGTTTTGTTTTTACATATATCTATTTTTTAGCTTTTTTTTCCTTTATTCACAAGATCGATGTTGTGGTTAAACATGTTGTTCGGTTAAAGTAGATCAATTATTCGTATGTAAGAGGACTATTTTTTTTCCGGTTAAATTATAAATATTATTCGGTTAAATGTGAAATAGATTATTCGGTTAAATTTGAGAGATTATTCGGTTAAATTATAAATATTCTTCGTATGTAAGATAACGATTGTACTATTAATATTATTCGGTTAAAATTATATTATTCGATTAAATTAGAAAGATTATTTGGTTAAATTTGATATATTATTGGGAAATTTTTTAGAGATTATTTAGTGAAATTATAAACATTATTCGTATGTAAGATGACAATCGTACTAGTAATATTATTCGATTAATATTATATTATTCATTTAAATTAGAAAGAGTATTAGGTTAAATGTGATATATTATTCGGTTAAATTATAAATATTATTCGTATGTAAGATGACGATTGTTTACACATTTATCATTTTTTGGGAATTAAAATAATAATCAATAAAATTGTACATTAATAGGTGAAATTACAAAAAGTATTTGAATTTAATAGTACTAGTAATATTGTTACACATTTATTATTCGTATGTAAGATTACGATTCTTTTAACGTAGGTACATAGAGAGATTATTTATATTTAAGAGATAATTATTCGGTTAAATTTGAAAGATTATTCGGTTAAATTATATAGATTATTCGTGTATAAGAGGACGATTGTTTACACACTTATGAGTTTTTTTTTGTTTATTTTGTTTTTACAATTGTTATCAAGATAATTTAATTAGAATTAAATTATTCTGTTAAATTAGAAAGATTATTCGTATTTAAAGAGTGATTATTCGATTAAATTTTAGAGATTATTCGGTTAAATTGGAAAGATTATTTATATTTAAGGGATAATTATTCGATTAACTTTAAAAGATTATTCGGTTGAATTATATATATTATACGTATATAAGAAGACAATTGTTTACACACTTATCAGTTGAAGTTAAATTATTCAGGCCATTGACCATTATTAAATTATATAAATTGTCATTTGTTAAGAAAAATGGGTAAAATACATTTGTTTACACACGCATTCGTTGAATCAATTTATGAAGCCCACCATTTTTTTTTAATGAAGCCCACCATTATTTTCTTAACAAATCACAATGTTTAAAAAAAAAAACCAAAACAACGTTTTAATTAGATGGTGAAATTTTTAATTAAACACGCGCCTCACGCCTCCACCGTGTTTGTTTGAGGAAGAAATGGCGGTGGGACCCACTGTTTTTAAGAAAAAAAATCTAAAAATCATAATTAATATGCACCCTCGATTTTCTTTTATCCAATGGTCAAGATTTATTCCTATGTTCTCATCTTAAGACATGTTCTTAAGATTTGTCCCTCTATATATATATATATATATATATATATATATATATATATATATATATATATATAATAAGTAAATAATTAAGTTCAAAGTAATCTGATTTCGCTTTATTTCTCTTTCGGTACGTGTTCATAATCTTACGCCTTTACCCGAAAAAAGAAATAAATTCACTTGATTAAGTATATACTATAAGATTGAGTAGTTCGATCATCTATGACGACAATCTATGCGAGTTTGATAATTACTTACAAAGCTTGCGCAGAGTAGTGAAGCGAGGACGAGCAGCAGCAGCCTCCATTGACATCGACAAGAAGATTAAACCTACGAAGATTGCTATATAGATGAGCTTCATCTTCATGGAAGTTTAATTAGCTCTATATATGCAAATATCTATTAATTTGCCTTATGTGATGAATTGAGTGCACATATATATATAGATGAGCTCATGAAGAATAGTCAAAAAATCAAATTCCCTATGAACCAGGGAAGTCATATTTATTGGAGGAATTTTTTTTTTCCCAATGATTTCAGTTATTTTTGGAACTTTGCAAAGTGAATCATTGAAAAATTTGTTTAAAAGTCGCTTATAAAAATCTAACGTGATTAATGGCTTGGATCGGCTCTTATATTTCTTGTTGATAGAGGATACTGGAGAGTCGTCCAACTGTCTGATCGGTGTTTCCCTAGACGCACTACTTACTTGACTTGTGGGATCCACAGTGCCATTGTCCATATATGTATCTCAATTGGAAATTGGCTAATTGAGTTGTTTTGATATTGAAAAAGTTGGAGATTGGATACAAATTATACTCCGTAATAGGGGAGGTGTCACTTGTTCAGAGAGATGTGAATGAAACCAAAAAGAGTCAAACATCGAAAGTTGAACATAACGAGCCTTAGTATATGAGTCGATAAGCTACATACTTTTTCTATGTCAATTGGTTTTAAGAATGGAATCTCACTCGGCTTGTGTATTAGACTACTAGTGCATGAGCACACGACCTCTAGTCATCGATCCTAGTCGGACTTTTGATAATCACTATGCCAGATTTACGTTTGGGTGACGAACTTACTCCGTCGCCCCGAGCAGAGCCTAGTATCCTAGTCTTGGGCGACATCAGGATCGTCGCAAGGTAGTCATCGCCTTGACACCGTCCATCAACTATCGATGCGACGAAAGGACAATTTCTGCCACTTCAAAGTAGAAAACATGGTAGTGAAGGGACCATTAGGGCAATGGAATTTTGTCGTTGCATCAGTACTCAGGCGACGAGTTTGGTCGTCGCTTCAAAGTGTAACACTTTGTGTGGCCGTAGCATGGTGTAGGGGGCGACGGTATATACTAGTACAGAAAGCCACATTTACCTCGGTTCCGTGTGCATTATTTACCACGGTTCGGAACTGTGGTAAAAGTGGCCGAACCGTGGTAAATAAGACAACCCGTGGTAAATTAGTCTTGGCTTTTATCTTGTTTCACCCGTGGTAATGTTGCTCAACCGAAGTAAAATCGCACCATGGTAAAAGTGGTCGAACCGTGGTAAATAAGACAACCCGTGGTAAATTAGTCTTGTCTTTTATCTTGTTTTACCCGTGGTAATGTTGCTCAACCGAAGTAAAATCGCACGTGGTAGGATTTGTGAACCGTGGTAAATATGCCAACCGTGGTAAATAGGTCGTGTGGTAATTATTTTGAACCGTGGTAAATTATTGAACCGAAATAAATATGTATTACATTGATTGTTCTGGTGATTATTATAGTAGCCTATGCGGGATTTGAACCCACATCTGTGTATAAACACACCGCTCTACCATTTGAGCTAACAGGCTTAAATAAAACAATAGTAGAATTTTCTACCTTACAAAGGAAACTAACACATAAATTGATGGGTGCTAAGTTGCAAGAAGAAACACTCTTTCCTTTTTTTTGGTGGAAAAAAATAAGGGCTAAACCCTTGCCTCCCAAAACACAAAACAAACACGAGCCACTACCCAGGACATCTTTGGGTGAAAGTCACCCATCGACGGTCATTCTGCAGTAGCTCAAGCACACCAGGTGGTGTTGATCGAGTCTAAATCAAAAAAACCAACAGGAAAATCAAAAGCAGCCCAGAAGTGCATCCTAGAAGAGAATCAAAAACACTCTTTCCTGATTTGTCCTAAAAATATTTTTTTGGCAAGAATCAATTTTCCATCTAGGTCGAGCTCAAGAAGTGCATCCTAGAAGAGATATATGCTTGCAACTATAGTAAAAAAAAACTAATATAGAACAATAAGTAAACAATTAAGTACCTCCATGTGAAAGAAGTAACTCAACCGTGCATTCGAGGCCTCTCTTTGCAGCATGATGTAATGGTGTCCCAACCTGTTAACCTAAGGCATATAAACAATCCAAAAATCAGATGACATAACCTGAAGCTAAGCAAATAGATTTTAACCACTTCTCATAAATTACACAAATTCAAGCTAATGGATACCTCATTATTTTATACTCCCTCCGTCTCGAAAAACAAGTCGTTTTAAAGTAGTGTAGTTGTATCAAAATACATGTCGTTTTAGGTTTTCTAGGTAGGGGATAGTAATGATTTGTGTTGGTTTTGTGTTGTTGACTTTTTAAATGATTTTGATTGGTTAAAAAATATAGTGGGTATTTAAAAACAATAAAATTAATGAAAAAAGTTAGTGAAATGATGATGTTGATTGATGGGTGAGTGTTTTATTAAAACTAGTGCATAATGCTAAAACGACTTGTTTTTCGAGACGGAGGGAGTATTAAGGTTTGCAGGCCTTTGAGCTATTTGAGTGCTACTTTTTCTTATGGTCATCATGCCTATGAGTATTCTAATATGGATACAGTACACCTGTACAACAACATCATCAAGTTGTTAAATGTAATTGCATTTGAGATGTCAGAGATAAAGCTTCGTGAGCCAATGTACACCATTTAGATTAGATATTCCAAGACCACAATTTAATTGACAAATTTCTGCTAGAAGTTTAAGTTCAAACTTTTTGCAAATTGGTGACACAAGAATAGAGCGACTGAGCGGTTAAAGATATATAAATATGTAGCTCATGAAGTGCTTTGCCCCAAGATTTTAAATCATATAAGGTAAACTAGAAAATTAATCACCAGATAAATAAAAAATACGCATAATTGCTTGCATACCTTGCGCTTTTGAGCACGAGATTCATTAATTGCTCTAAGTCATTTTCTAATTTCCTGGGAACAAAATTTGCTGATTAATAATTGGCTACGACAACCAATAAGCATTCAGAAGCAGTAGACTACAAGCTGCTTACCTCTTAATTAACACTTGAGCACAATAGGCTTGGTAAAACCGTAACATGAGTCAGTGAAAGCTCCTTCGCATCCTGAAAATTTATAGAAAGAGACGTGATAATGCACCAAGGCATTAACCACACAAATGATCAACAACGACTCAAAAGCTCAGCTCCCCATGCACCCCAACTTATTTTTTTCCATGATAATGCTTTTTGAAAAAAAAAACACATTGCATTATTATAATTTTGAGATAGTTTTTATAATTTTGAATCCCAAATTCTTCATAACAAAGATAGAAAAAGAAATGTGAAAAATATAGATAATACATCTGATAGTCCTGTGAAACAAATACCACTGCACTTATAAATTACCAAAACAAAATTAAAAATTAATTCATGCCTCATGGCTATATATGTCAGAACAGTCAACTGAAGCATTTCCTATTTTCTGCCAAAAGAATTTATAAAAGCCAAAAGAAACTGTTGAAAGAGGTGAAAGGATTTCAATAATAATACCTCTATTCCTTCAACTGTTTCCCTATATCTAGATTGAACCCGGCAAAAGCTGAGATAAGCATCATAGATAGCCATGCAAGCAAAGATTAAACCCGGCAAAATTGATAATGAAAGACAGAACACAGCTTATTTTTCGTTAAAAAAATCCTTACATTATACCTATCAATATCACTTTTGAAACATGTAGATTACAATTAAAAGAACAATAAGAAAAAGGAACTGCATGCATTTAAACTAATTTGATTAAACTTTTGCTCCGCTTTCCCTTCAATCCCTCCAAACATCATGGAAAGAAAGTGTTTCAAAACCTTTTGAATAAGACATTCATTTACCACAGCATTCATGGGGCTGTTGAAAATAAAATGTAAGTTGAAACATGATCCAATCCTATGCTTCCTAGAAAATTTTAACTGGCCATTATACGATAACAAAACACAGAGGGAAAAAGATACTAAGAATTCAGCCTACAAAAGAAAATAATTGCTTTTATTATTAATTTTATCTTTACCCTAAGCAAAGTGCCAAAGCTAAGATAAAAAAAAGGAAGCGACTTCATATAGCCTAAATATTTGCAATTGTGCATTTATACACAACAATAAGGACAAATCATTATAAGCATCAGTTGTAAAAAACTAAAAACTAAGTTGGAATATGAATAAATATCGCTAAGTGAATAGCTTTACATAACAAGCATGTGAAGCATTATATCTTATGATCATCTAATTAAGAATCTCCAAATAGTCCAACAATCAAACAGACATATAAAAGCTGAATTTGATAACTTGTCATTCAGGAGTTGTAACATATATGTTATAACTTGTCATTCAGGAGTTGGAATATGAATAAATATTTTTTTTTGTAGTGTAGCTTACCAACAATCAGAAATAAGAAATCCTCAAAACGAGAGGGAATAAAGAGCCACCAAAAATCACCACATGTCCACAGCGGGAACACAAAGCGCTTCTAGAAACTTGTTGTAGTTGTAGGAGGTCGAAGAGGTCAGTACTGCAGCAAAAGCAATACCACAGAAATAGTAACATCAGCTCATTCTTAAAAACAGAGACTAGAAATGGTTATTTTGGCAAGTCAACTGGCATATCAGTAGATAAGGGGTGTTCTACTAATTAACTTAGGGGCACAAGTGCACAACCTTCCTTTTCTCTCGTCATTCTTGAATATCACATAACCATGAACCCTGTTCCTTTAATTCTAACCCCATGAATATGCGCATTGTGTGTCAATTTAACGTGCTCAGCCAGACCCATTCTAAACAGACCATTGGGTTGAAAGACATAAATAACATAATAAGAATCAAGCCCTCCAAATAAACTAAAGAACTAATCTGAATAATTAAGATGATAAAAAAGAAGAAATAAGCATTCAATTTCGACAATGTCACCGAGATTCATTAGACAGATATCATAGCATTCAAATAAGAATGATAACTGATGGGCTTTTGTACTAAAACACGATTAAATATTGATCCCACTAAGAAAGGCTAACCATGGGTGTTCTTTAATTTAAGATTGTATGCAAATTTGAAATGCCTCACAAATACAAAATAACAAACTCGATCAAAGAAAACGTATTGCATAAAACATTATTGTTCTATTTTATAAAATCACTATTCCCTCTCTAGAATCAAAAGATTAATAGCTCATTAAACCTATTTTTTACTACTAGAAGCCAAAAATAGTTGTTCCCTCTGTAAAACCACCATTAAACAACTCGTATATATGATTTTATATCCTTCACTGATTTTTGGATATTGAGGTTTCATTGAAGATCTAAAATCTCATTTAGAGACACCCTTTCCCCATAATCCATTTCAGCCACCATGCAAACCAAAATAAAAGCATTAATTAGTTAAAGAAACACAAGAAGCTAAATCAGAGATCAGTAGTAGTCAAAATTGTCAGGGTCACCAACGAATGGATATCTAATATAAGCCTAATATTAAAATTAGTAGAACATTACAGGAAATTGAATAAGAAACTAGAAGCTGGTGGTAGTTAGCTAAATAAATAAAAGAAAACCAAACCTGTAGTTGCAAATTACACTATGCTGCCAAATCAGGGTTGCAAATCACCATATATCACATGCTAACAAAATCGATCTTTTGGGAATTCGTTTATGGAGACAAGATATCCTATTTTAACACCAGATGAAATTGACAGAACAAAACCCTAGCTATTTAGATTCCAAAAAATAAAAGCCCTAAATTACCTAGCACGGACTGAAAGATCGAACATAACGTATCAGCAGATTGTGCGCGCGCTTGAATTTGAGAGGAAGAAAGCAAATCCATGATGATCAGCGCTTTAACGAGGAGGAATAATCGAGAGGGAGATTGAGAGACAGTGATGCATACTCGATGATGAGATCGATTGAGAGATGGAGCAAGGAGGAGGTCTGGAGGCGGACGAAAGGAGAAAGTTGAAATTAAGGGTTTTATTTCCAATTGAAAAATTACCACGACGAAGCACAATTATGTGGTAAATTTGTGGCTAAATTACTCCGGTTCTTTTAGAAACCGTGGTAAATTTACAAACCTTACAAATTTACCTCATAAAGACACGGAACCGTGGTAAATTTGATGCTAAATTACTTCGGTTATTCTAAGAACCGTGGTAATTTTGTCAACCTTACAAATTTACTACGTGAAGACACGGAACCGTGGTAAATTGAGTGTCGCCAAAGGTCATTTTTCTACTAGTGTATAATGCTCATGTTTGTCGCTTTTGTTCATATGTATTTTTTGGTCGAAACTCAGGCGATGATGTTACGAGTTATGTTTGTCGCATGAGCTTGAATTGAATTGCAATTTATTTTTGCTTGTGGAGACTAGGTCGTTCATTTTGTTCATCACATGAGTAGGTTGTTGATTTAAAATATTATATATGCAATTGTCTTAGCCCCTTGTTCATTTTGTTCGTCGCCTGACTGGGTCGTTCATTTTTGCTTGTGGAGACTAGGTCGTTCATTTTGTGTTTACTTAGGGTTACATGTTTTCCAAGTTTTGTACATTTTGAGTAATTGATGCGCCAATACTAGTACATGATTTAAAAATAAAGATCTTTTATTTTTCTTTATTTGATAATAATAAAAAATAATTACTCTTATGGGATATAATAAAATATATTCGATTAACAAAACACGTACACAAGAGTACGGGTAACAAATACTAGTACATAGAGCAAGAAGGTTAGCTGTGACTCCCTTTTCTTGGCTCAATACTACAGGCATATACCTCTTTCATGTTCTTATACTACCTCCGATCCAAAAAGGATGTCGTTTGACTTTTTAAGACGTATTTTAAGGAGCTACAAACTATATAATATATTAACTTTTTTATTATTATTTTTTTATAATCTAATACTTATTACCAATAAATAATAAGTTGTAAAAAATAATTTAAAAAAAGTTGATATTTTATATAGTTTTTAGCTCCTTAAAATACGTGTTAAAAAGTCAAACGACATTTTTTTTGGATCGGAGGGAGTATTACACAAAGTAGCCCAGAAGCTCTTTATTTAACACTTATATAAATGCGTTTATAGTTACGCATGATCATAATATCAATTATATCCATACATTGTGATTTGTGGGGGCTTCTTTAAACATGATCTCAAAACTATCCACCATTATTAAGTGCTTGAGTCGTCGTGCCTCTCATGGGGGTGGGTAAGTTCCACCCGGGTATGGATATACTGGAGCCGGAGGCGAGGATCCATATCCGGGACCCGGGACTGGATATACTGGAGCCGGAGGCGAGGATCCATATCCGGGATCCGGGTATCCGTATACTGGAGGTCTTCTATATCTGGGACTCGGGTATCCGTATACGGGAGGTCTTCCATATCTGGGACTCGGGTATCCGTATACTGGATGTCTTCCGACTCTTCCATATGTGGGACCCGAGTATCCGTATACTGGAGCATATCCATCCGGCGAGGATCCATATCCGGGACCCGGGTCTCCGTATACTGGAGCATATCCACCCGACGAGGATCCATATCCGGGACCCGGGTATCCATATGATTGTTGCACTGTAACAAGAAAATGAATAGAACATTAGATGTACATATACAATAATTAACTTAGTATAATTAAGCAAATTAATCACTCTTAAATGTACATATATATACTCGTATTATATGGTAAGTCGATAGAACATTATAGAAATTGTACATAACATTTATATTCACATATTGTTGTTGTTTTAAATATTAATTTCATTTTTTTTTTAAATATTTTGGTTCAAATGGGGTCTTAATTAAGTGAAATATTCCTTTATTTTAAGATCGATCAAAATTGTGATTGATGAATATAATAATTAAGGGCCTGTTTGGTATTCATATCAGGATATAGGATATGGGTATGGGTATCGCTGATACCCATATCCCCGTTTGGTATATGGGTATATCGATATCAACTTGATATCTCCCATATACCCATCCTTTGTAAAAAAATCCTATCTGATATCTCTCCAAAAGGACCGGTATTACTCTTCCAAGGAAAAGAACGCTTCTTCATAGCTCTTCGCCCAGGGTGCCACTGCTAAACTCCATCGCTTCTCCTCAAGTGAGCAAGGTAAGCTCTCCTCCTTTTCTATGTCGTCTCCTTCGTATATCATTCACACGCTTTTCTGATTGTTCTCTGCTTCTCTGAGATTGTTTGATTTTTGACATCTCCATACATAGGGTTTGTTTGATATTTTTCGATCTGTTTGTTTCGACATCATAGGCTGATTTTGTTCTTTTTCTTTTGACATCTCTTGCTTATTTTCTATCTGATTTTCGACATCATATGCTGAAATCGAAGTTGAAGTATTGACACCTTTGGGTATTTCCAGATTTGATTTTCCATCCCCTGTTGAACCTTCGAAAAAATGAAATTCCTTCAAAGCATAGGCTGATTTCGTTATTGTGAGTGATGCTTGCGTTGAATCTTAAAAAAAAACATTCCTTCAAGTCTGGGCAATATTCAATTTCCCTCAAGCCTCTTTGTCCTTCAAGAATGAAATTTTGAGTGATGC
This sequence comes from Persicaria maculosa, assembly GCA_963922045.1. Lineage (NCBI taxonomy): Eukaryota > Viridiplantae > Streptophyta > Magnoliopsida > Caryophyllales > Polygonaceae > Persicaria > Persicaria maculosa. The sequence continues at coordinate 20,823,274 of OY998253.1, read as the reverse complement.
TTGCTTGTGCAGTGGCTGATTTTTTATATAACAAGTGCAATTTTGATTGAATTTGTGAGTGATGTTTGCTTGTGCAGTGGCTCATTTTTTATATAACAAGTGCAATTTTGAGTGAAATTGTGAGTGATGCTTGCTTGTTTTCTTGCAATGGCTGATTTTTTATATAACAAGTGCAATTTTGAGTGAAATTGTGAGTGATCTTGCTTGCTTATGATATATAAATGCTGAAATTTGCACGTTTTACTACTTGTTTAGGTGTTGTATTTGTTCCATCTACGATCACAAATGGATGCATTTGAGGTAGAAGGTGAGGTTTGTGTGAAGGTGAGGTATGTGCGAAGGATGAGTGGAAGGTGAGGTATGTGCGAAGGATCCTTGTATTAGCTATTGATGAAAGTCATATAACATTGGTTTCATCCAATTTGAAAATCCTATTCTGATATACTATTCTGATATACTCAGCATACCAAACAGGGATATCAATCAGTTTGATACCCATATCCCTGATATCGATATCCCATACCCATATCTGATATCTGATATACGTATATGGATACCAAACGAGCCCTAAGTATAATAGGTTCAAAGTAAACAGAATACGCTTTATTTCTCTTTCGATCGATACGTTTTCATAATCTCAAGTCTTTAACCGAAAAAAGAAATAAATTCACTCGATTGAGTATATATAAGATATATATGAGCAGTTCGATCATCTATGACGACAATCTATGCGACTAATTTGATAATTACTTACAAAGCTTGCGCAGATTAGTGACGCGAGGACGAGCAGCAGCAGCCTCCATTGACATCGACAAGAAGATTACACCAATGAAGATTGCTATATAGATGAGCTTAGACATGCTAAGCAACTTCATCTTCATTGAAGTTTAATTAGCTCTTCGCAAATATCTTTTAATTTGCCTTGTGTTATGATTTGAGTGCACATATATATAGATGAGCTCATGAAGAATAGTCAAAAATCAAATCCCCTATGAACCATAATTAAATATATATTTTTTTCATAAAATTAAATATAAGCTAGTTTTAAAACCACATGAAAATGTGAAATAGCATAATTATTGGAGGAATCTTTTGCCGGATGATTTCAGTTTTTTTTTGGTCAATTGATTTCAGTTATTTTTGGAACTTTGTAAAGTTGATTTTTTTTTTCAAAATATTCACTAAAAATTAAATAATTATAAAAATATTCACACTTTAAAACTATTTACAAAAATATCCATTTTGTCAGATTGGGCAGAAAAATGCGGTCTGAAACCGCGTTTTATTCAGAAGGTGAAAATTTTAAAATTGGAAGAAAATGTGACAAAAACTTAACAAAAGAAACGCGGTTTCAAACCGCGTTTCTATTGCTAATTTTATTTCCGGATGAAATGGGCAATTTTTTTTAATTTTTTCACACTAGACACGCGGTTTCGCGTGTCTTGTTTTTTTTTTTTGGAAAATTAAAAAATGGAACGGAGAGGGATGCAGGCTGCCGGAGGAGGAAGGAGGAGAGGCCGGAGGAGGAAGGAGGAGAGCCCGGACATAAGAGACGATGCCGGATCCGATGGAAGGAGAGATTCCCTATCCATATCCCAAAGGACATGGATAGGGAAAGCTTAGCTTTCAATGGGGATTGAGAGAGGAAAAGGAAAGAGATCATTGAGAGAGATAGAATTTAGAGGGGTTGAGGGAAGAGGAAAGAGAGATTAGATGAGAGGGTTGAGAGTGAACATTTGATTATTAGTTAGATGATTTGTGTAATACAACCCATTGAGTATTTATATCAATGTCATACCAACACCCTACAAGGGTACCCCTTAGACCTAGGATCATTACAGAAAGCTCCAAGGTTTTTGATTTGTTGACACTACTGGTGACATATATTGAACACCACATGTGCTTCTCTTGTCACCACATATGCCACCGCTGATAAGGGTGTTGATAGTGACCTCGATCGTATAAAAAACTCTAAAAATAAAGATTCACAAAAAAAAAAAGAGTTGTCACCACATGTGTCACTAACAGTGTCTCCATTGACAAGGGTGGTAATAGTGACCTTGTAAAAAAAAAAAACTGTAAAGACAAAGCTATCACCACATATTCTTATGGTTAGCAATAAGCATAAGCCCCTATAGGGTTTTCCTCTAGCGACAACATTGGTTTCATTGTTTTTTTTTATGGTGGTAACACTACTAATAACACTTTGGAAGTCGCTAAATCTGTTGATTAAAAGTTGCCACAAAAAAAAAATTGTAAAAAAGGTTGTCTACAAAAAAAGAGTTGTGACCGCATTTTTTTTAATTGTGGTGACACTTCGAATAACACTTTCCATTATCCTAGGTTTTTGCTTTGGTGCCAGAAGTGGTTTTTCTTCTCATTGACCCCTCTATAGTTTGTACTTCTCTTCCAAGGGTTTTCTTTTGATGACAACAATGATTTTGCTTATTATAGCCCCTCTAGGGTTTGTGCATCCCTTGTCCTAAGTTTTTAATTTGGTGACATGAGTGGATACACTATTTTTATTATTGTGATACCACTAATAACACTTTGCTATTCATATCTTAATGACGTATTGTTCTCCACATTTTAGCCCCTATAGGGCTAAAGACTCAACCATAAACCCTAAATCATACCGTACACCGCATTGTCTTTTGCTTACATTTGCCCCTCTAGGGCTCGTGTTGTCAGATGATTTTCTTTTGATGACAACAATAGCTACACTATTTTTATGGTGGTGACACTGATATTTGAACTTCGTTATGACTTATATTGAATACCAAATGGCCTTTAGCATAGAATTAGCCTCTCTAGGGTTTCTGCTCCCTTATCCTAGGGTTTTCCTATGGTAACAATAATGATTACACTTTTTTTTAATTTATGATGGTGAGTGGTGACAGTCAAATTTGAACTTTTTCATGACTTATGAACACCACGTGTCCTTTTGCTTCGCATTAGCCCCTATAAGGTTTTTTCCCCTTGTTCTAGGGTTTTCTGTTGGTGATCGACATTAGTGGTTTCACTGTTTTTTTTTTTTTTATTGTGGTGACACCACTAATAACACTTTGGAAGTGGCTTGATATATTGGTGAAAATTTATCACCAAAAAATATTGTAAAAAAAGTTGCCCCCAAGAGACTTTTTTTTCTATTGATCAGGATATGTAAATTGATTTCAAAATAATTTTCAAATTGTAAATATTACCTTTTAAAAAATAATAAAATTTCATTTCGAATTCAATTTCTTAACCTATTAAATAATAATCGGAGGTTAATTAGTTGGGAAACACTAAACATCTAACTATCTAGGCTAGTAGTGTTCATAGTCAAAGAAATTAAGTGCATTTTACATTGTTATAGAAAATAATAAATGAAACCACTTGAATATTGGAGTATATAAGATTGATTTTTAGTAGAAAAATCTCACAAGTAATTTTGAAGTGTTAGGCCATATTCATCAAAGGATGTTAGGGATATTTAAAATACTAATATTTTATTCTTCTCTTTCCGTCATATCAATCTAGCATCCCATTCTTACTTTTTTCACTTTAGCAATAGCTTCACTATGATCCCAAAACTCATCATTTTCTACCAATTCAATTTATAAATATACTTCTCTTCAATAATCATTTCCATTATCGATTATATTATTATATTAGTTTTTATTACTCAAATATTACTATTAAGTTCATATTTTATTTAAAAATATCAAATAACATCTTCAAAATTTATTTTTTACTACTGAAAAATAATTACAAATCATTTTTTAGGTATTATTATACATAATTGTATTCAAAGAAAATTATTTTTTAAAAAATGGTCAAATATATTCAAGAAAATTATTACTCAAATATTACTAGTATTGTGGTATTTTTTTAAATATTTTTTTAATATATTTTTAATGTCAAAAAATTGCATATTATAAATGTTAATATACATCCTCTAGATTAAATCTCAGCCATCCAAGTGTCGACCATCAACACCCCTCTTTTACAACCAACCCGTGCGCGCGACCTTTCACACCTCCTTCAGCTGGCGTCAGTTCACTGCTGCCCAAAACACTGCATTTCACTCATATAGTGCTCTATACTGCGTCTTTTACCTTGAATAGGTAAATAAAGAGCGGCCATTCCGGGGTTCGAACCGACTGCGTCGTTTTACCAGCAACAAAGGAAAAAAATAAAGGCTGACATAAACTATTTCTGTCATTATTACAAGTGATACTAACCCGGATACTACTCCTAATACCCCAATCCACCGATACTTGCCCTTTTACCCATTTTTTATTTCATTAAATTGAAGTATCGATCCTAGAAATAGACCAATCAAAATGTCTTTACACAGACTATATAGTAGTGTAATTAATTGATTAATTAATTTTAAGAAATAAAAAAATGAAAATGCATGGCAGGCCACATTCAATCAAATCAACAGAACCTTATTTCGGAACAAAGACGCACAACATATTCCACTTATCAGTTGGGATAAAATTCGTTAATCTAAGGCAAGTGGAGGATTGGGAATACAAAAAGCCAGAGACATGAATGAGGCACTCCAACTAAAACTTCTATGGAAAATTCTGGCAGAACCTGAAAATATCTGGGTCAAAATCATACAACACAAATACCTAAAAGAAACAAACATATTGAACTACTCTAAGAATGGTAATGCATCTTGGCATTGGTCCAAACTCAATTCGCTAATTCTAAATTCAAATCAGGGCTCATCTGGCTGGTGGGGGATGGGAAATCAATAAAGTTTTGGGAAGACAATTGGGTAACAACAACACCTCTAATCAACAGGTTTGATTCTCAACATAATATAAATCCACAAGATTATGTAAGTGACTACATTATAGGAGGACAATGGTGGAAAGAGAAATTACTTTCTGTTCTCCCAGTCCAAATAACAGAGGAGATTATGAAAATTCTTTTACCAATCACACCCTTTACAGATAGACTCTATTGGTGGCCCAATAAAAAGGGTTGGTTCACAATATCTAGTGCTTATAATGTAGTATCAGCCACCTCACACAGACCTCATGAGGAATTCTTGTGGATTTGGGGACTTGATGCTTCCCCCAAAGTGAAAAACTTTATATGGAAAATAAAATAAAAGGGATTGGCCACGACTACCCGTTTATCCCAAAAGGGGGCGTCGGTTCCAACTACATGTATATTTTACAACCAGTTTGAGGAAGATGATATACACTTATTCATAGAATGCCCTGTCAACAATTTCCAACAACAATTCCCCAGAGAAATATCCCACAAAATTCACAATCTGTTATGAGATAATAGAGACATGGATCAAATCCCACAAATTGTAGGCTCCATTCTTCCGATGGAGAAGAGACAATATATAGCAACTAGATGGTGGACTGTATGGTTTCCTAGAAACCAAACTATCTTCAGAGACAAAAGTATTCCACCCGCGGAGGGTTTCAGGAAAATGATTAGAGACAACATAGAAAACTGGTTGGAAATGGGCTAGCAGATGGAACAAAACTGAAATTGAGGAATCAACAACACAGAAAAGGGAACTAGGTCATACAAAAAACAATAAAAAAACACTCCGTTGGAGGAAGCCTCCGATTGGTAAATACAAGCTAAACTTTGACGGATCTTTCATATCGACATCTATCAATCTATGTGCTCTATTGGCTTCATTATTAGAGATTGGTGTGGTGAACCGGTTAGCATTGGGGGCAAAGCTATTGGTGGACAATTTCCTCTTATGGCAGAAGCGCTTGCCCTCCGTCTTGGGATGGAAAAAGTTAAGGAACTAGATATATCATATCTAATAATAGAAGGAGATTCGAAAATCATAGCGGACTTCCTTAATTCACATATCGGATGCCCATGGGAAATAGAAATGGTTATGTCAGATATGCAGACCCTTCTTCAAAGAGTAAATACGGTCAGAATATCACATATACCCCGTATTGGTAACTGGGTAGCGGATAAGATTGCACACCTTTGCTACTCTACTAGGGGCTAGATTAATATCTCGATTCAGGCCTTCCTGGCCTCATCCGACATGATGCTTTCGGATAGAGTTTTCCCATCTGAATTTTTACCTAATAAAAAAAAAACTTACCCTGACTTCGGATGCCTTATCTCGGTTTCGACCGTCTCACTCTGGCTCCAGCCACCCTAACCCCGACATCGATTGGCCTCAAAATCAATTTGGGGCTTTTGTGATTTTGGGTCTTGGATATTTTTTTTTATCAATTCCTTTGCTTAATTTGATTGCCTAATCCATTGATTGACCCGCTCTCGGTTCTGAATAACTCGAAGGTTGAGGTCGATGCTATTGTCTTCGGCCTTCTGTACTCAAATTGATCTTCAAGTTGTCGTCCAGTGATGTCCTCGGCGTTTGTTTGTTCGAGGGGCGGAGGCCAGTTGTAACCCAGTCTACCCGGATGTCGGTGAAGGTTCGGGTGGCTGATCTGGGTTGTGTCCGCTCACTGGCAGCCATCTCTGTCTGGTGTTGGTGGCGTCGTCCTATCCTCGGCTTGCCCAGCCCTTTGTTCGACAAGCCTTCCCGGCTGCTGCGAGGCGCTTCGTGGTCGATGCCGGCGTGTTTGTGCATTGTCCCCAATCTCCCTTTCTCTTCCTTGGGAACCACAGTTAGATGTGGCAATCGGGCGGGTCGGATCGGGTTCGGGTTCGGTTAGTCGGGTTTCGGGTAATTCGGATTTCGGGTAATTCGGTTTCCAGGTAATGTCTAATAATTTGGTCATTGGGTTGGGTCGGGCTCGGGTTTCGGTTATTCGGGTTTCGGTTGTCTCGGGTTTCAGTTATTTCAATATTCATTTAAAATTTTTTACTAGAATGTATCTTAAAGTTGGGGTTATTTCGGGTTTCGGTTATAACGGGTTCGGGTCTTAATGGGTTTCGGTTGATTCGGGTTTGGTTCATTCAGATTTGGGTGAGTTTCGGTTATCGGTTATTCGGATTTCGGGTCCAAAATGGGTCGGGTTAGGCCGGTGTTCAGAACAATCGGTTCCGGGTCGACCGGATCGGGTTTTCGGGTTCGGGTCGGGTTTTGCCAGCTCTAACCACAATGGTCCTGTTCTTCTGGCATTTCTCCCCGCAATTGCTGCTGGCTTTGTGATGCTTGCAAGGCAAGCTTGGGGGTAACATGTATTTTTTAATTATATATATATAATTAATAAATTAAAAAAAATGTCTAACCAATTTCCAAAAGGGTCTATGCTAAATCCTGAAAGGGTTGACCAAAATCCCTTTAGGGTTTCATGGTGCTTTCTACTCAGGCGATGTGAGGCTTTACATTGCCGTGGCTGGGCTGTCTTCTCTGTTGATGGGGTTCTGGCACTTGAAGTCGGGACAGGCTAGGATCGTGGTAGTTTGTTTCGTGGCGTCTCTATTTCACAGGTTGACTGCTTCCTTGGGGTTTGTCTTCATTGCCCACAAGATGATTGAATTGGATTCTGATATATGTATTGCTGACCCGTGGTTGTGCTTTAGAGTAAGGCTTGGCTTCGTCCGCCGATTCATCCTCATTACATTAGGTTTAGGTCGGTTTGGTTTCACTTTTGTAGGGTGCTTTTGTCTGAGTTTGCACTGTCTATGTACTTCATGTTTTTTTAGACGATTCTTCGTTTGCCAACCTGGTCGGTTTTCGGGTTTCAGGTATGTTTGAACTCAAAATTTTACCGAATAAAAAAAAGATTACAGTTACACACTTACACGGGTGCGAGCCAAGTGTATGGAGTGAAAGTGACGATAAACATGTGGGACTCAACCTCAATGAACAATGCCCTCAATCAGTGGGGAAATTAGAAGGAAAAAAAGAGTTTAATAGAGGGTAAAAATGTCAATTTGGGATAAATATTAAAATGCCTTATAAAAATGAAGATTTATTAAAATTATTATAAACTTCAGCAATAGAGAAAGAGACGGAGAGAAGAGAGAAGAAACTGATCTGTATTAGTGAAATCAAGAGGCACTGTCGGGAGTCGAACCATCACCTAGGATAATGAAGGCCGGATGAATCCTAATTCTTCTCCATTAATAAATCTAAGAGCATAACTCGTGCTGATAACATATTATAAATTTCAGTAAGAGAGAAAGTGGCGGAGAGAAGAGAAGAGAAACTGACCTGTATTAGGGTTAACAATAAACCCTATTTATATGAATTACAAGTGTTGGACCCAAAACACAAGTTACACAACTAGGGTTTCCCATGTATATCCACACATATAATAATATTATAAAAAAAAAGGTATTTTAAATGGATATTTAGCAAAAGTTTTCAATATAAAAGGACATCTTTCACTTAACCAAAATTACCGTCTAAAATGATACTCCGTAATATTTTACTTCACGGATGGAGGAATAAACTGGCATATATATGAATGAAGGCACTATTCAATATGCAGGCCTGTCCAATAGCATGTTCAAAAAGCCCAACGGAACAGGGCCCCAAAATTTTTTAGGGCCCCATATAAAAATTTATTAGTACTTATATTATTTATTGTCTAGATAATCACATTGATGGTTTATCTCAATGGTTAGTGGCCCAACCAAATTCAACCAATTACCATTGATTGTGGGTTCGAATCTCCACCCCTCTTCAATTTTTGTTTTTTAATCTTTTTATCTTTTTTATATAGAAAACTGTATTGGACTTTCTTATTAACTACTTTTAATTAATTTTGACCTTCTTATTAACTAATTTTATTTGTTACTTTAATACATCCTCAAGTTACATTATTTTTGGGGCCTTCTTATTAAGTATTTTTATTTGTTAATTTAACAACCTCATGTTATATTGACATAAACATAACAATAAAAAAAACTAAATAACTAATAGAAGGTAGTTCTACATTAAATTTATTTTGGTCTTCTTTTATTTTTCAAATATAAACTTATTCGATACTAATTTCCTCTCCTACATGTTTGTGATTTATTAGTAAATCTTAATAAATACTCCTCCTATTAAAATAGTTATATTTGAATTTTTCATAGGGTTTAAAAAAAACTCGATAAAATATTGGCTTTTGAAATATTATTTATAATAATTTCATATATTTTTATATTTTATATAATTTTTATCTTAATTAAAAAACCATATAAAAATTTAATATTTTAATACGAAATTAGTACTCCCTCCGTATCGCAATACTTGTTGTTTTAGAGTGTTAAAGTTGTATAAAAAAACTTATTATTTTAGCTATAATTATTGTCTTTATAGGTAATGATTGCTCTTTTTATAGGTAATAATTAGTCCTTTTAGGTATTTTAAGCTATAGAAGTAAAGTAAAGATAGGTTTTATTAATAAGCGTGCATAGAGCTAAAACAACAAGTATTGCGATACGGATGGAGTATTGAGCAGGGCCCACAAAATACATTGGACGGCACTGTCAATATGTTGCCCATGCAGCCAAAAAATTGTCCCAATCGATCTACTCGATCGGCGTAAGAAATGGGTTCATTGTTTAATCTTCTTTTGGCGTAAGAAATGGGTTCATTGTTTAATCTTCTTTTGGCGTAAGAAATGGGTTCGTTGTTTGAGTGGATGAAATTTTTTATATCTATTCAGCTACTAACAAAAATTTATATTTTAAAAGAAATTCGTAGTCGACGGAGCATTTTTTCCCATGTCATATGTGCTTCTTTTGGACGGCTTACATGGTTTCGTAGACGTGTTTTTATTTGTAGAAACATATGGTCTTTGTTTGGGACCATTTGATTTGATGGGTCTCCTTAGTCCTTACATATAGTCCGTTTACTGATTTGTATCGACTTCTCAGTTCACCAAATATGTTGTCTATCGTATGCCTTAATGACATAAGATAATAACCGGAATTGAAAAATTGTTTTTCTAAATAAAATGGATGAATCTTAAAACCTATTAAAAAAATTGGCTAAACTGGGTGTATGTATGAGAAATATTCTTCAAATTGAAAAATATATTAGGGTTCGTTTGGTTAGCTTTCTACTTCCCGGGAAGTTCAAAATCCCAGGAAGTATGAGTGAATACATGTGTTTGGTATGTTGTTTTAAAATGAGAAAATCTAGGAATTTCAATTCCTAGGAATTTAAATTCCCATAAAATGGTGGAATTTAACTTACCATGGAGGGGGTAGGTAAGATCTACTTCCTTCATTCTTTTTTTCCAAATCTCCTATAAAAATTTATTTTTTATAAACAAAATCTCCAATTTGCCCATATAGATTTTGATTTTAAACAAATAGCAAAATGTTACAAGAGTAATTTTAAATAAATTACTATGAAAATTCCATGTTCAACCAAACAAAACATAGGAATTGAATTCATGGGAACTTATTTCCAACCAAACAAATTTTTACATTTCCCATGAAGTAGAATTCATGGGAATTACATATCCCGGGAAGTTACTTCCTAGGAAGTCTACTTCCCACGTTAAACCAAACGAGGCCTTAGTATACTGCAAATTCGACGTTAATCAATTTTTACATACAATCCGTAATAATTCTAATATCTCTTGTTTGAAAATAAAAGATAACAAGAAACTATTATTTTCTTAAAAAAAACAAGAAACTATTAGGTTGAATAATGGCCGGATATAAAATGAACAATTCCCTAGACTTGGGAGTGGGTCTCGATGTGGGAGAGTGGAAAGGAGTTGGGGTGGTGGGAACTTGGATAGGGACATAGGGTTGTTATATGAAATCAACAGTTCGAGATCGGCTCGAAAAAGCTCGACTCGAGCTCGCTCACTTATTTAAACAATACGAGTTTGAACAAAGTTTTAAGCACGGTTGAAAACTCGGCTCGTTCAAATATAGCTCGAATTCTATGAAATTTCTGAAATTTCCTTTAAGTTAACTTGTTATAGCCAACTAGAAAACTTAAAGCTCGAAAAAAGCTCGACTCGAACTCGTTCATTTCCTAAACAAGCCAAGCTTGAACAAAATAAAAAGCTCGTTTAAATATTAGGCTCGGTTCGGCTCGAGTTCGTGTAACAAACGAACCAAGCTTGAACATGCCAGGCTCGACTCTTTCGACTCGAATAACACCCTTAGACTTGGAGGGGGAGCGGTGGATGAGATATGATATGAGTGTTAGGAAGCGTTAATATTTTTTTTTTAATTGTTACTACCTCTGTCCAAAAATACATGTGCTTTACTATTCACGTACGCTTTTTTAAGGGGATTTGACTCCCCTCAAGTACTGTAGGGTGAAGTTCAACAAATCCTAATCATCAAAAGATGGGTGGATGGTAAAAACTGCCCCCTCCTTTGGGCCCACCCCAGCCAAATTTATTTTTTCTTTTCCTAAAAATAAAATCTGTGAGGAGAAAACTAACTTGATGGTGCAGTACTGCACCGAAATCAAACCCTTTTTAAGGAGGTAAAAACTATAAAATATTAACTTTTATATTAATTTTTTTTAATAATTAAAACTTATTGATAATAAGTTTGTAATTATTAAAAAAATAATAAAAAATTTAATATTTTATATAGTTTTTAACTCTAAAAAAACGTGCATTAATAGTAAAAGACCATGTATTTTTGGACGAAGGGAGTATTATGGAAGCTGTGATTTTGCTATGCCGGTGATTCGATCCTCGTTGCTAAGTTAGAACCGGAAACACCCTGTCATCTCATAGTTGTGGCAAAAAGCACTCGATTCGTGTACATCCGTGTACATTTCTCTTTGTACTTCATTTACTTTTTTTCTGCCACATCAGCATAAGAACACTCTTTCAGCTACTCCGTATTTCATGAATTTCACTCACATCCATGTACTCCACTCTCGAATCGTTCACTAATTATTTAATCATTTATTATATGAAATTATAAATTTATTTATTTATTGATATTATTTAAAATTCTTTTGGATTATGATATTATTTTTATTTAAATATTATTAAAATGATATTTTTTTAACAATTATTAAAATTATTAAAATAATATATCACATTAAAATATCCAAATATATATTCAAATTATAATGATTTAATTATGCTCATTTTTTGTTTTTATTTAAATATAGTCAAAGTGGGCGTCTATTAAAAGATAAAATTACTGTCTATTCAAATATAAATTTTTTTATTTATTTTAATATTTTTAAACATTTGAAAAGTGGGTTCAAAATAAATAAAACCTATAGTGTTACTATTATAAAGTACCGGTGGGTTTGAAATAAAACCTAGGGGGAGTTTGTGAAATGTCCAAAAAAGTTATCCTAATTTGTGAATTGTCCACATTTATGGACAAATTGCTGGAGTGTCCATCTTACCAATAACAATTTCGCCATCTTGCCTATAGCCTCATCTTTTTTTTTTTTACATTTTTTCGTGCAAAAATAAGAGTATGTTGTGCATGTGCAATAATAACCGTATGTTGAGCAAATATGACCCATGTCTAATTTTTTTTATATACATTTTGTCGTGCAAAAATAAGAGTATGTTGTGCATGTGCAAATATAACCGTATGTTGTGCAAATATAACCCAAGTCTAGTTTTTTTTAACATTTTGTGGGGTGCAAATATAAGAGTATGTTGTGCAAATATAAGAGTACGTTGTGCAAATATAACCATAAGTTGTGCAAATATGACCCAAGTCTAGTTTTTTTTTTAAATTTTTTTTAACATTTTGCCGTGCAAATATAAGAGTACGTTGTGCAAATATAACCGTAAGTTGTGCAAATATGACCCAAGTCTAGGTTATTTTTTTAATTTTTAATTTTACATTTTGTCGTGAAAATATAAGAGTAAGTTGTGCAAATATAACCGTAAGTTGTGCGAATATGACCCAAGTCTAGTTTTTTTTAAAAAAAATTAATTTTTTTATTTTGCCGTGCAAATATAAGAGTACGATGTGCAAATATAACTGCATGTTGTGCAAATATAACATTTTGTTGTGCAAATGTAATATATATTTTTTTCCGCTTTTTTTCTTTTTCGTTTCAGCACTTTTCGATGTGCAACTATAACGGTATGTTGTGCTCATATAACACTTTTTTATGTAAATATAATTTTATGTCGTGCAAATGTAATGTTGGGGTAAAATTTTTACAATATAGAAATAGTGGACAAATTTTGTAATTTTTCTAAATTATCCTAATTGATGGACGCCGCTACTGTTCACTCTCTCCTCTAGGCTTGCACTCATCTCGTCATCTCGGATCTGAGCATCCCCCCAAATCCCCAATGTTGCCGGAAGCCGAAAGCCGGAGACCTTTGAGTTCGCTCCTCCTTCGACCTCACTCGCTCCGCCTCGCTCGCTCGTGCCACCTTGCTCGCGCCGATTGCACCCGGAGGAGCTGGATCTGGTGTCGGAGAGCCCGAAAGCGACAAGATCTGGACGGAGGGAAACCTCCAGGCCGGATCTGTGAATTTGAATATGTGGAAGAACAAATTTGAAATTAATTAATGTTTATGCAGCCATGGATGATCTCCCATAAGAGATATTAGTTGAAATTTTGTACAGATTGGGCATAAAACCTCTCTTCAGATGCACGTGCGTCTCAAAGCAATTCAATTCCCTCGATCATCTCCGATCCCAAATTCAGATCTGGACGGACGAGATCTGGTGGGCGCATGACGGCACTACAAAAAATAATTAATTTAGCTTCGGCAATAAACCGTAGCAAAAGGTTGTCCAGGCATGACAAAAGGTCATTAGCTTCGACATTGCTACGGGAAATGGGGGGGTTGCGAACTTTGGGGTCGCAAAAGTTGGTAGCTTCGGCAAGTAGCCGTAGCAAAGTTATTTGCTACGGCAAGCAATCTCTGATGACACATTTGCTACGGCAAATTGCCGTAGCTAAAATGTGAGTGGAAAATAAAATAAAAATGCCTTTTAGCCCGGATTTTTCAGATCCGAGTTAAAAATTCTAATATTTTTATTAAAAAAAATAAATTTTAATTAATTATACAAATTTTACATCCATAATAAAATGTCAACCTACATAATTTATATACAATAAATATACATAATCATAAAATTTACATATAAATGTCCCAAACTATATTTTAACAAAAAAAAAACAGTTGCTCAGCGAAAAGATTCCACTCCATACTGCCTCATGTGAAAACAGTTGTTGTGTGTACGAGGAGATTCAAATGCCTGTAATAGTCAAGTGAATACGAAGGTAAGACAACTAAAAATAAAGTAGAACAAATGCATACAAGGGCTAACATATGCCTGTGTTACAGAGATGATAGGTGCAACAGACAGTTTTCACACTCACAATCAGATTATTACAGCCTTAATTGACAATAGCAACGTGCAATTTCATTAAGATAGAGCAAGTTGCAGCAGTGTAAGAACCATAATAGAGAGGAATTAATCAGTTTTCCAAGAGAAAACCTTAAAGATAGAGAAAAGAAGAATACCCTTTCCCTAGGAATGTAGGTGCAACTCCAGTTTTCGCATGGACACTTGCATTACCCATTCAAGCAACAAAAAAAGATGATTTCCTTGAATCGCAACAGCACTAACGAAAAGACAAATGGAAATGTCAAAATAAAAAACTGAGACTGAAATTATACTTTTAAATTGTGCAAATGATGTTTTCCATGAGCTTCAAGAGCCTAACTCCTCTGCTGTTCACAGAGAACAGCAGCCAAATTGAAATAAATTTAAAGAGAATTAAGGAATCAAACCATGACAAAGCATGAGGATAGGTCTCAGTAGCAGCACAATAGTAGAGATGCACAACTACCAATACATATACATATACATATATACATACAAATATAAGCACCCATGAAGCCTCATGTAGAATGACAATTTCCCAAACGAACATGGATTTAATAAATTCACCAGCTTTATTTCTTATGGAAAACGTCTTCGAAAAATATATCTAACACAAGCTCCTGCTCAAATAACTTCAGAAGCAATGGATTTCCATCAAAGTAAAAGTAACTAAAAACTTTATCAACGAGCTGTAGCCTGTAAGGCAGCAACCAACTCAAAAAGAGTCCAAGTCTAATAGTACACACCTTTTTCAGGACACGATGCTCAGCTTTCAAACACTTGACGAGAGCTGCATCAGCTTTATCTGTGAATTTACGACCAGACAGCATTTGTTCTTATGGAGTGAGCACGAAAAGAATGGTATTATGCATGTCTACTGTTATTAAGGAAATCAGGAAACATTTACAAACCTGCAATTTCATTTCCAGCGACAAGAATAACAGACGTTGTATGGCTATCACCAGCTACAAGATTAACTAAACTTCTTAAGACCTAAAGAATAAATTAAATTGACGAATTAACAAAAAAAATCAAGAGTCGAGAAAGACCAGTGTATCTATTTCACATTAATCAAACATCTACACATAGCGTACAGAAATAATATTCCTGTTCTTCTGACCCGTAACACATTTGATTGGACCAGCAACTGTTACATCATAGTTCTAATTGGTAGTTTTTACTAATCTAAAAACAAACAGCATGACAAGCCGGTATAAAGTACTACTTTGTAAATGAAAAAAATTAATGAAGAAGTGGATAACAATGTATAATAGTCAATCATAAAATGAAGACAAAGAATGAAGCAAAATTAATAAAAAAGAAAAGATAAAGTCCATTATTGGAATTAGAAGCTGCAAACTGTTAGTTAATGCCAGTCTTTCCAGAAGAAGTTCCACAACATTACTCTTTACCATCATGCTTGAGAGAGCTGAAAGATAAACAACCACCCAAGCACCTTCAGTCGCCAATTCTTCGTCCCTAAATTTGACCAATAAAAAGGTAAAGAACAACTTCTCATGCTCAAGACAAGGCTCAAATAACATCAAGTAGTGATTAATTTAGACAAGAATCAAAGCATGAAAGCAACCTAGTAGCTTAGTAAGCTTGTGGTAGTCAGATGCATTCATAGGAAACCCAACCTCAAATGCAAACTTATTGAAATAGAGTATGATTATCATTATCAATTAAGATAAATAAACAAACTCCTTGTTGAAATGCCGAAGTCTTCCCGATTTCAGTTTATTAACCTCATATATAAAATAGGTGAATCACTAGATAGTCAGAGAACTGCTGCAAGATGACATTTCAGCAAGTAAACATCAAGAAAATAAATAAATACCCACTCACGCTAACAAAACAGTGATGAAACCAAACCAAACTTGAATCACAAATTGACCATATTTGGCAAGCCAACAAATACAAATGGTCATTCGGTGATAATAAGGCCGATTTTCAGCAACCTGAATCACAAACTGATTGCTCAAAATCCTAACCAAACCAAACCCTATCAAAACAGTAACGAAACCAAACCAATCCTAATCCAACCCTAACCAAATAGTAACTTTACCCCAAAATCAAACCCTAACCACACGGTAATCAATCTTTTGGATTGAATTGAAAGGGATTTAAAGATATTACTTGATAATTGAGATGTCGAAGATCTGAGGAAGGTATCTCGGAACCACTTTTGTTGAAGGTTCCTAAGATCCAACAAGCGCAAACGAGTTACACTTTAGTCGGGCGGATTCACGACACTGGTGGCATCACCGACGGTGTGGGGACCAGCGACAACACGACGGCGTGAGGACTGGATGCTCCTGCACATAGGCGAAGGCCGATGGGTTTTGGAATTGTCTATGTATTTGGGAGAAAGAGAGACATCAACTATACCTTTCGAGTTCACATCGGCGACGACGCTTGGGTTGGCTTCGTTCCGGCACCGACGACAGCAAGGGGCGGATTTCAGGCACCAAGAGCCCGAAATGTGCGAGAGAGAATGATAGACAGGAGAATAAGAGAGAGATCTCGAGATGAAGGGGACATGCATGAGGATAAAGAAGGGAGAACGAGATCTGGGAGATGGAGGTTGAGAATTTGAGAGGGCCATATGAAGGGAGATGGAGATCTGTGGTTTTTTGGGAGGCGGAAGCAGAGGAATGGAGAGAGAGAGAGAGAGGAGGCGGATGGTTAATAGAGCGTAGGGTTTCTCTTTCTTTTTTTTTTCTTTTTTTTAAAACAAGAGAAATTAGCCACGGTAAATATATACCGAAGCAATCCAGCGTGACTATTTTTTTTTAATCCAATTTTGCCACGGCAAGTACCCGCCGAAGCTACCAAGCGTGACTAGTTGTTTTTTTTCCACCCAATTGCTACGGTAAATTCCTTGCCGAAGCTTACAGGCGTGACTAATTTATTTATTTTTTGTAGTGCGGCGAACAGGAGGAGAGGAGGAAGATGCAAATAGGAGGAGACTCGCTGCCATCGGAGCCGGATCTGGCATCGAGAGAGAGAGAGAGAGACAGAACAGATCGAGAGAGTGCGAGGAGAAAGGTCCGGAGAGGGAGGGGAGAGATCTAGGGTTAGGGGATTGACAGTTTTCCAATTTATCCCAAAAGTTGGACATTTCACCAATTCAACCAAAAAAAATGCCTTCCTAACAAATTTTCTCTAAAACCTATAGTGTGACTTTTTTTTTTCTTTTTTGGGTGCAGCGTAGGATATAGGAAGCAAAACATAAATTTCTAGGGAAATAATATTCCTTATTTGATACTTAAATATAGATGGAATATTTCTTTCGACAGGTTGCATTTTTTTGCTAAAAAAGAAGAAGATTGGAGGCAAATTTGTAGGGAAAATAATATTCCTAATTGACACTTAAATATCTCTTTCGACTTGCAGTTATATACGTGTACGTGTTTTTTAGTTTGCAGAATATCTCTTTCGACACTTGAATAATATAGATGGAAATATTTCTTTCCACATGTTGCAGTTGTACGTGTTTTTTAGGTCACAAATTGATAATTTGGCCCGATTTTTCCCATTGATTGAATAAATTTTTCGTTAAATTCAAAATTTCTAAGGTTTACCTTGACCATTTCTAGGGTTATAATGTTACCCATCTATTTATAAATATATAGCATCCATTAATTAATTTCTTCCCTCGTATCATCTCCATCATCACACACATATACAATTAACATTGCTAAGGTTTTGGATAAAAATGTTGCTCTCTAATAAAAACAGTCTTCTAATTCTGATTTCATTTGTCCTAGCCCTTTCTTCAACTGCCCAAAACACGCCCCAAGACTACTTGGCTGTCCACAACGCAGTTCGAGCCCAAGTGGGTGTTGACCCCTTGTCATGGGGACAACGCACTACTACAATTAGGACCTATTGTAACACTTTTTTACAACGGTTAGTATATTGAAGCGGTTTGTGTGGCGGTTCAAGTGGCGGTTTTGAGGATGGGTATCATAATACATCTATTGTGGCGGTTTTAATGTCTATTGTGGCAGTTATTTAATCTATTATGGCGGTTTTTCCTATCTAATGAAGCGGTTCCGGAAACCAAAAAAAAAATGTGTTTATAATAATACCCTCATGAAGCGGCTTCCAAATTTATTATTTCTCAAAGCCAACAATAAGAAGGGAAACTTATGACCAGAAACGAAGAGGGTGCCTCAATGAACCGCTGATCGTAGGTGGAGGATGGGAGACCTACAAATCGAGGTGAAGGACGAAGGCGAAGGCGATGCAAGAGTTACGACAAGAGGTGAAGGCAGAGGGAGACCACATGTTGATTGAAGACACTTCTTTAAAGAGGGCGAAGGGAGACCTGTGACAAGAGGCGAAAGCAGAGGGATGCATAGGACTATAAATGAACGTAGACAGAGATCGACCGGACCATGTGGTCATCTTCAGGTTGATTGGTCCACTCTAGGCGCGACAAAAAGATAAGAGCTGGAAGACCAAGTCAGGGAGGCTAATGAGCGAGCAAGAAAAGTTGAGGAGAACGCCAAGCTAGCCAATGAAAAATATGATTAGATGAAGGAACGAATGGAACGCTTTGAGAGGCTGATGGCTCAACACTTCTCTACTGAACTGCAAGTTTGAGCACTTGCCGATCTAGGTAGGTGACAATTGACACGAACTTGATTGCAACTTCTGTTGGGTTTTGCACAACTTCTTTGCTTCACTTTTGGGTTAGTTTGTGCAACTTTTGGGTCACAATTCTAGACTTTAAGTGCAGTTTGTGTTTGCACATGGTATTTCTAAACTTTAAGTGTAGTTTGTGTGTTTCAACTCAAGTACATTGGTAGGTTGTTTGCTGAAATGGTTGTTTGTGTTGGTTGATGAACTAGATGGGCATGGTATATTGCAGGTTTTTATGTATGGACAATGTATTTGGTTTGTATGAAATATGCTTGCTGGTAATCGAACTCTATTTTGTATGCAGTCTTTGTGGGTTACATTTGGTTTCAGACAAGGAGCATCACAAAATGCAGCATATATGTTTTTAGTTTTTTAATATACTCGGGCTATAAACCTAAAACGAATAAAATCCTATTAACTGAAACCACAAACATTCTGAACCCAAAGTTGATCCCCAAAACTCTCAGGTCACAACAAACGTTGTCCGTTGAATGGTCTGAAGGAGGTTCAATAACCAAATGTTTGTCATGTAAACACTTTGAGAGACAAAATGACTAACCAAATGTTCGTCACCTAAACACTTTGATAGACAACATGAATAACTAAATGTTCGTCAAGACACAACATTAATTCACCTTATGTTCGCCCCCTCGGTTATCAAGACACGAACATTATCGGTGGCCTCAACAATATATTGTCTAACAATGGCCTCGTGGGCTGGTCGCTTGGATGTAAAACAAGGGACGGAGGTACAATTGGTCCGTCTTTTAAGTGCTCTAGGGTCGCTCTACAAAGCACAGACCTCAGGGGATGAATGTACGTCCCTAGAATTAGTAGATATCCAAAACCCTCTTCAGGGGACGAAATTTGACCGTGTCTAGAACGTCAAATCAGCCTAGCTAGTGAGAAGATTAAGCCTATGAATATTGCTATATAGATGAGTTTAGATATGCTAATAAGCACCTTCATCTTCATGGAAGTTTAATTAGCTCTATGCAAATATCTACTACCTCCATTCGGAAAAACTTGTCACTTTACTATTCACACACGGTTTTTTAGGAGACAAAAACTATATAAAATATCTAGTTTTTTAAATAATTTTTTAAACAATTTCGTAGTTATTATTAATAAGTACAAACTTGTTAAAAAAATTTATGAAAAAATGAATATTTTATATAGTTTTTATCGTTCTAAAAAAACGTGTGTAAATAGTAAACGATAAGTTTTACCGAACGGATGTAGTATTAATTTGCATGTGTGATGAATTGAGTGCACATATATAAAAGAGCTCATGAAGAATAGTCAAAAATCAAATTCCCTATGAACCAGGGAAGTCATATTTATTGGCGGAATCTTTTGTCCAATGATTTCAGTTATTTTTGGAACTTTGCAAAGTTAACCCTTCAAAAATTTGTTTAAAAGTCGCTTTAAAAAAAAATCTAACTTGATTAATGGCTTGGATCAGCTCTTGTATTCCTTCTTCACAGAGGAGACGGGAGAGTCATCCAACTGTCTGATCGGTGTTTCCCTAGGTGCCATTGTCCATATATGTAAATTGGCTAATTAATTGAGTTATTTTGATATTGAAAAAGTTGGAGATTGGATACAAATTATAATAGGGGACATGTCACTTGTTGAGATATGAATTAAATCAAAAAGAGTGTCACGTCGAAAGATAAACACAGGGAATCTTAGTATATGAGTAAGTGAGCTACTCATTCTATTGTCAATTGGTTTTAGAATAGAGCCGATCGGTAGCATGGTATAGATCGAGGTATATGTTTGTTTTGCTTGTGGAGACTATTCGTTCATTTTGTTCGTCGCCTGAATAGGTTGTTAATTTAAAATATTATATATGCCATTGTCCTAGCCGTTCATTTTGTTCGTCGCCTGTTTACTTTGAACCTATTTACTTATTATGCTTTGTATGGGTGGTCATAAAAATAAGGTTATTAATTGAGTCTAATAAGTAAAACCACATTGCAGAGTCATTATCCAAACTTAAGGAGTTGCCAAACGGAAGACAAAAAATCAAGTATTTAAAAACAAGCTAAGTATGTTGTCTAGTTCAAGTCAATAAGATCAACCAACTTATCAATGTGTTATTAGATAAATTTTTATCTAATAACATTTCACTACCATGTGTTGTTTTTATTATGATTTATATACTTTCATATTTTCAAATAATAAATAAAAATAAAGATATTTTATTTTTCTTTATTTGATAATAATAAAAAAATACTTAATTACTCTTATGGGATATAATAAAATATAATTGATTAACAAAACATACTCTAATTCAAATACTAGTACATAGAGCAAGAAGGTTGTAAGTTGTAACAGATAGCTGTGACTCCCTTTTATTGGCTCAATACCTCTTACATGTTCTTATATATTACACAAAGTAGCCCAGAAGCTCTTTATTTAACACTTATATAAATGCGTTTATAGTTACGCATGATCATAATATCAATTATATCCATACATTGTGATTTGTGGGGGCTTCTTTAAACATGATCTCAAAACTATCCACCATTATTAAGTGCTTGAGTCGTCGTGCCTCTCATGGAGGTGGGTAAGTTCTACCCGGGTATCCGTATCCTCGAGGTATTGCACCCGGCGAGGATCCATATCCGGGATAAGTTCCACCCGGATATCCGTAACCTCGAGGTATTCCACCCGGCGAGGATCCATATCCGGGATAAGTTCCACCCGGGTATCCGTATCCTCGAGGTATTCCACCCGGCGAGGATCCATATCCGGTACCTGGATATCCATATGATTGTTGCACTGTAACAAGAAAATAAAGAACATTAGATGTACACAGTACATATATAATAATTAACTTAGTATAATTAGGCAAATTAATCACTCTAGAGTGTACATATATATATAGTAGCTCGTATTATAGAAATTGTACATAACATATGGTAAGTTGATAGAACATTATAGAAATTGTACATAACATATATATTCACATATATATTGTTGCTGTTTTAAATATTAATTTCATTTTTTTAAAAAAATTTTTGGTTCAAATGCTTGATCAAAATTATGATTGATGAATATAATAAGTAAATAGGTTCAAAGTAAACAGAATACGGTTTATTTCTCTTTGGGTAAATGTACTCTTGAAGATTTTATTTACCAATTTCCTCTTTCGGAGAAGTTGGGTAGTTATACCCTTTTCAAGTTTTTTTTGGGTAAATGTACTCTTGAAGATTTTATTTTTATTATGACAGATTTGCCCCTGATTTGATTGTAGCAACTAAACGTAGAATCTCTAATTAATTCTTAATTCTAATTCCATTAACGCTCATCTCATTCCATTAACGCTCGTTCTTTTTCTTTCCTCTCTTCAATTAAGTGACGCTCATCCTATTATATCTTCCTTGAAGCATGCTGATTGCGAAGACGTTGAAGGTTGGTAAATTTGTTTTATTTGTTTATGTGATTGTCACTGTAACTTCCATAGTATAGTAAATTCTAATTTGAGAACCCTAATTCAACCACGGGAGTTAGGCGCCCCGATAGATACACAAAAACTCGTCATCAATGTTTGTGATTTTAAAAAAAGAACCGATGTAGGGTAGATGAAAGCTTTAGGGAATCGATAACGTACCGACGAATAATGTATTCGCTTCTTGTTAAGAGGGACAATAATTTAGGTTACAATGATCGTTATCTATTTTTACAATAATTGTATGTTACTTTAATTGATACCCGTCTTTACCAGAATTCGCTCATTACAGGAAATCATTTTATTACAATAATTGTATGCTATTGTAGTTGGTTATAGTAATGGGTACAAGAATTCGTTCATTACAATAATTGTATGCTATTATAGTTGGTTATAGTAATGGATACAAGAATTCGTTCATTACAGTAAATCATTCATTACATGAATTGTATGCTACTTTAGTTGATTATAGTGATTTCTTGTAATACAATTCTACAAGACGAATGTGAGTATAGTAATGGGTAGAAGATTTCATTCATTACAGGAATTGATTGCATGAATATTATTGTATTACAAGAGTGTGATTTCTTGTAAGTAATTAACTCATGTCATTGTATTACATGAATATTATTGTATTACATGAATGATTAATGTAATGTTAACTTTTATTGTAATATATCGTTGGATTGTATGTGGAACGTAATTGGCTTTTTTATATCTTGGAAAGGATGGATGCAGTTGTTCTTACGGTATACTACAATGGACATTGGGAGTTGGATGATGGTGCTTGGCCATTCAATGGAGTACAGGAATCTAAAGCGAGCAATTATTTTAAAGTTGGATACAAGTTATGAAAAGAAATTCGCACACAATAATTTAGGTTAGAATTGATCGATAAACGATTGTAATCAAATCATTTGAAGAGTAACGTATGTTACCAGTAACGTATGTTACCGACTTACCGGTACCCTAGAAAATTCTTGAAGTTGTACCCTAGAAAATTCTCCGGCGAAAGTAATCCCTTCCTCCACTAATCCGTCTGCAGTAATCTAACTGGGTAGTTTTTAAAAGGATAAAGTTTGTTAAAATATCTTTATCCACCCATCTTTTTAAAAAAAATATAAATTTAGAATAAAATTTGATTTGTTAAAAATATCTTCCTCGTCAATATTTTAAAAAAAGATAAAAATTAAAAAGGGTAAAAATTAATTGTAAGGGTAAATATGTAATATTCACCTTTAAAAAAGTACAATTACCTAAAACAAAATTGAGAGAGTACAATTAGTTAAAAAAAACTTGAAAAAGAGTATACTCCACCCAATTTCCTCTTTCTCTTTCGATCGGTATGTTTTCATAATCTCAAGTATTTAACCGAAAAAAAAAATCACTTGATTGTGTATATATAAAATATGACGACAATCTGATAATTACTTACAAAGCTTGCGCAGATTATTGACGCGAGGACGAGCAGCAGCTGCAGCCTCCATTGGCATCAACAAGAAGATTAAACCAATGAAGATTGCTATATAGATGAGCTTAGAATTAGATATGCTAAGCAACTTCATCTTCAGAGGGAAGTTTGCCTTGTGTGATGATTTGAGTGCACACATATATAGATGAGCTCATGAAGAATAGTCAAAAATCAAGTTCCCTAGCTATGAACCATAATTAAATATTTTTTTTTTTGATAAAATTAAATATAACTTTTAAAACCACATGAAAATATGAAATAGCATAATTTATTGGAGGAATCTTTTGCCGGATGATTTCAGTTTTTTTTTGGTCAGTTGATTTCAGTTTTTTTTGGAACTTTGCAAAGTTAACCCTTCAAAAATTTGTTTAAAAGCCGCTTACAAAAAATCTAACGTGATTAATGGCTTGGATCAGCTCTTGAATTTCTTGTTGATAAGATGCTCCTCTCCCTAATCTCCTCCCTAAACCATCAAATTAATTTAACATATATTTAATTTTAAAAAATAAAATATATATTTATATTTCTAAGATCTATTTTTATATATTTATTAAATTTTATTTTAAAACGTTTTAAAATTTTTAATAATTGGAGTATATTTTGTAAAAAATTGCCTTTTTAATTTTTAAAATATGATAATTGGAGTAAATTTTTAAAATATTTTAAAACCCTTCAAAAATATGAAGTATTGTTCTCCACATTTAAGCCCCTCTAAGGCTAAAGACTCAACCCTAAACCCTAAATCATACCGTACACCGCATTGTCTTTTGCTTACATTAGTCCCTGTAGGGCTCGTGCTCCCCTTGTCATATGATTTTCTTTGGATGACAACAATGGTTACATTGTTTTTAGGGGCCTTTACATAAATATCCAAAAAAATTGGCCAAATTACAAGAGTATCCATGTATTTGAAAATTTTACAAAAGTGTCCATCCTCCTTGCCCCCCTCGCTGACCATTGACTGGTCAACGTTGACCGGTCAACTACTTTAGATTTTTTTTAAAAAAAAAAAAAAAAAAAAATTACATGTCAGCACTTTCAGATATACAACTATAACCCGATGTTATGCAAATAGAATATTATGATATGCAAATATAATATTATGTTATGCAAGCTTAAAAAACCTTATGGGAAGAATATGCAAATCCATATGTATTTTAAAATTGCATTAATATATCTTATTTGCACATAAGCACATCGTTCTACCATTTATTGACATAAGAGGCTTTAAAATTGCATTAATGTCAAAACCGATGTTGTTGACACCAACATTCCTGACATCGTTGACACTGACATTGTTGACATTGCTGGCACTGTCACCACTAACATTGCGAACACCACTAACATTGCGAACACCACCAACATTTTCCGTATTATCGTTGACGTTAATGTCGGCTGACGCTGACATCGGAGATGTTGACGCTGCTGACGCTGACATCGGAGATGTCGGCTGACGCCGACATCGTTGTTGCGAACACTGTTGACGCCGACGTCGAAGATGCTTTTTTTTGTGCCAACGCTTTTTTTTTGTGTAAGCACTAATATTGTTGACACTGCTGACACTGTCACCATTAACATTGCGAACACCACTAACATTTTCCGTGTCAGCGCTGACGCTGATGTCGGCTGACGCCGACATCGGAGATGCTGACACTGCTGACATTAATACTGATCAGTATAAAAGAAAGAATAATTGTGCTACTATTATGTAGTACCTATGCAAACCTCGGATGCTGCTGACAAGTATTAGTTGAGTTCAATCTAAGGTGTTGGTTGAATGGCTTCTAATGTAAAATGCAGTGAGATGTTGTGTTAGTAGCTTGTCATGATTATGCACAACCAAAATCTGATTTTGATTTCAGAATGAATTGAATTACTATAAAAATTTGTTACACTGCTGACGTTTGATATAATGAAGTAAAATTTGTGCCTTCGGCACAAATTTAGATTGAAATTTATGAAGTTACTACTCTTTGTATTGAAACTAAAAATAAATTAATAGTGATCCATATAAAATAAATATCAGTTGTGCTACTATTATGTAGTACATATGCAAACCTCGGATTCTGCTGACAAGTATTAGTTGAGCTCAATATAAGGTGTTGGTTGAATGACTTCTAATGTAAAATGCAGTGAGATGTTGTGTTAGTAGCTTGTAATGATTATGCACAACCAAAATCTGATTTTCATTTCAGAATGAATTGAATTACTATAAAAATCCGTTACACTGCTGACGTTTGATATAATGAAGTAAAATTTGTGCCTTCGGCACAAATATAGATTGAAATTTATGAAGTTACTACTCTTTGTATTGAAACTAAAAAGAAATTAATAGTGATCAGGATAAAAGAAATACCAGTTGTGCTACTATTATGTAGTACATATGCAAACCTCGGATGTTGTTGACAAGTATTAGTTGAGTTCAATATAAGGTGTTGGTTGAATGACTTCTAATGTAAAATGAAGTGAGATGTTGTGTTATTAGCTTGTAATGATTATGCACAACTAAAATCTGATTTTGATTTTAGAATTAATTGAATTACTGTAAAAATTTGTTACAGTGCTGATGTTTGATATAATGAAGTAAAATTTGTGCCTTCGGCACAAATTTAGATTGAAATTTATGAAGTTACTTCTCTTTGTATTGAAACTAAAAATAAATTAGTAGTGATAAGTCTAAAAGAAAGAATAGTTGTGCTACTACTAATTAATGCTTATGCAAAAATCTGTTGTTGTTGACAAGTGATAATTGAGCTTGGTCTAATGTGTTGGTTGAATCGCTTCTAATGCTAAAATGCAGTGAGATGTTGTGTTAGTAGCTTGTAATGATTATGCACAACCAAAATCTGATTTTGATTTCAGAATGAATTGAATTACTGTAAAAATCTGTTACACTGCTGACATTTGATATAATGAAGTAAAATTTGTGCCTTCGGCACAAATTTAGATTGAAATTAATGAAGTTACTACTCTTTGTATTGAAACTAAAAATAAATTAATAGTGATAAGTCTAAAAGAAAGAATAGTTGTGCTACTACTAATTAATACTTATGCAAAAATCCGGTGTTGTTGACAAGTGATAGTTGAGCTCGGTCTAATGTGTTGGTTGAATGACTTCTAATGCTAAAATGCAGTGAGATATTGTGTTACAAGCTTGTAATGATTATGCACAACCAAAATCTGATTTTTGATTTTAGAATGAATTGAATTAATGTAAAAATCTGTTATAGTGCTGACATTTGATGTAATGAAGTAAAATTTGTGCCTTCGGCACAAATTTAGATTGAAATTTATGAAGTTACTACTCTTTGTATTGAAACTAAAGAGAAATTAATAGTGATCAGTATAAAAGAAAGAATAGTTGTGCTACTACTAATTAATACTTATGCAAGAATCTAGTGTTGTTGACAAGTGATAGTTGAACTCGTTCTAATGTGTTGGTTGAATGACTTCTAATGCTAAAATGCAGTGAGATGTTGTGTTAGTAGCTTGTAATGTTTACGCACAACAAAAATCTGATTTTGATGTCAGAACGAATTGAATTACTGTAAAAATCTTTTACACTGTTGACGTTTGATATAATGAAGTAAAATTTGTGCCTTCGGCACAAATTTAGATTGAAATATATGAAGTTACTACTCTTTTTATTGAAACTAAAAATAAATTAGGAGTGATAAGTCTAAAAGAAAGAATAGTTGTGCTACTACTAATTAATACTTATGCAAAAATCCGGTGTTGTTGACAAGTGATAGTTGAACTCGGTCTAATGTGTTGGTTGAATGACTTCTAATGCTAAAATGCAGTGAGATGTTGTGTTAGTAGCTTGTAATGATTACGCACAACAAAAATCTGATTTTGATGTCAGAACGAATTGAATTATTGTAAAAATCTGTTACACTGCTGACGTTTGATATAATGAAGTAAAATTTGTGCCTTCGGCACAAATTTATATTGAAATTTAGTGTTGACAAGTGATAGTTGAGCTCGGTCTAATGTGTTGGTTGAATGACTTCTAATGCTAAAATGCAGTGAGATATTGTGTTACTAGCTTGTAATGATTATGCACAACCAAAATCTAATTTTGATGTCAGAACGAATTGAATTATTGTAAAAATCTGTTACACTGCTGACGTTTGATATAATGAAGTAAAATTTGTGCCTTCGGCACAAATTTATATTGAAATTTATGAAGTTAGTACTCTTTGTATTGAAACTAAAAATAAATTAGTAGTGATAAGTCTAAAAGAAAGAATAGTTGTGCTACTATTATGTAGTACCTATGCAAAAATCTGGTGCTGTTGACAAGTGATAGTTGAGTTCGGTCTAATGTGTTGGTTGAATGGCTTATAATGCTAACAAGCAGTGAGATATTATGTTACTAGCTTGTAATGATTATGCACAACCAAAATCTGATTTTGATGTCCGAACGAATTGAATTACTGTAAAAATCTGTTACACTGCTGACATTTGATATAATGAAATAAAATTTGTGCCGAATGCACAAATTTAGATTGAAATTTATGAAGTTACTACTCTTTGTATTGAAACTAAAAATAAATTAGTACTGATAAGTCTAAAAAAAAGAATAGTTGTGCTACTACTAATTAATACTTATGCAAAAATCTAGTGTTGTTGACAAGTGATAGGTGAGCTCGTTCTAATGTGTTGGTTGAATGACTTCTAATGCTAAAATGCAGTGAAATATTGTGTTACTAGCTTGTAATGATTATGCACAACCAAAATCGAATTTTGAAAGCCTGGGTTCCAAGTCAAGGGTCAAAAAGTAGACAGCCTAAGACCCCCACACTTGCAATGCAGCAGACGAGCAAGGGTGTATTGCACATTAAAACTGATGGCATAGCGTTACTTTTATGAGAGATATGACTTATAATTTTATAATTTGTAATGATTGCGGAAGCGATAAGATGATGCCATAAGGTGCTGACATGAAATAAACTAGTGCTAACATAAGCTGTTGACACGAGGATTAAGGAATAAAAAAACATCTATAAGAATAATGAATTGATATGCTCCTGCTGACATGAGTAGGTGATAGTCTTCCTTCCAGATTCCTTGCACAAATCATTCACCCTACAACACAAACCCCACACAAAAATCTGAATTTTCACAAAAAGAGGTCATGTTAGCACACATTTAGAAATTAAAAAAAAAACATATACATCAACTTGAATTGCTGGAATTACATATTAAAATGTGAATATAAATATTTTAAAACTTAATTTTTTGCAGATTACAGATTTTCACAGATTACAGATTTTTTACAGATTACAGATTTTCACAGATTACAGATTTTTTTACAGATTTTCACAGATTACAGATTTCTTTACAGATTTTCAGAGATTACAGATTACAGAATTTCATAGATTACAAATTATAGATTTTTTTGCAGATTACAGATTTTCACAGATTACATATTTTTTACAGATTACAGATTTGAACAGATTACAGTTTTTCACAGATTACAGATTTTTTACAGATTACAGATTTGCACAGATTACAGTTTTTCACAGATTACAGATTTTTTTTTACAAATTTTCACAGATTAAAGATTATAGATTACAGATTTTCACAGATTACAGATTATTTACAGATAACAGATTTTCACATAGCACAGATTACAGATTTTTTTTTACAGATTACAGATTTCACAGATTACACAGATTTCACAGATTTTTTACAGCTTGTACAGATTTTTTTTCCTAATTATAGATTTACAGCTTCTGCATGATTGATGACAGATTTACTGCTTCTGTTTACATATTTTTTGTTATACAAGCATGTCACCACACAAGCATCAGCAGCTGCTCGTAAAAAACCATGGTATGTTCTAACATAACCAACATTGAAGCTAAATGTCAACATTGAAGCTAAATGTCAACATTGAAGCTAAATGTCAACATTGAAGCTAAATGTCAACATTGAAGCTAAATGTCAACATTTAGGCTAAATGTCAACATTTAGGCTAAATGTCAACATTTAGGCTAAATGTCAACATTGAAGCTAAATGTCAACATTTAGGCTAAATTTCAACATTTAGGCTAAATTTCAACATTTAGGCTAAATGTCAACATTTAGGCTAAATGTCAACATTGAAGCTAAAAGTCAACATTGAAGCTAAACGTCAACATTTAAGTTACATCAAATAAAACAACAGAAGACGAAATTCAGAAGCTACAGCAGCCCCGAAAAAAGACCCGAAATCAGCAGAAGCAAGATGCAAACGAAAATCAGAATTTGGATCCAATATGCAAAAGTTTGATGCTGCTGACATATATACACTGCACTACACCTAAGGTATTATATTTGTGAATTTTAATGCTAAGATGCACTGAGATGGTGTGCTTATAAGTTGTCATGTTTTTGGACATCAAAGCCTTGCTTTGTCTCTAATAATGAATTAAATTAGTATAAGGATCTGTTACTCTGTTGACATTTTAATTTAAAATTAATAATTAATAATTAGTGCCAAAAGCCAAGAATTTAGATCCAATTTAATAAAGTTACTGCTGTTTAAAACCAATATTAAAAAAAATTAAAACGGATCAATCTAGAACCTATATCACTTATGCAAAAAATTGATGATGTTGACATATAAAGACTACGTTAAATCTAAGGTATTGGGTTTGTGAAATTTGATGCTCAAATGCAGTGAATATTTTTGCTACTGGATTGATATGAGTATACACATCCAAAATATGCATTGGGTGATGTGCAACTAACTTAAATTAATTTTCTACAAGTGTAAAATTATGATATGCAACTACATTATACTGATATGCAACCCCATATGACTGATATGCAAAATTAAGATTATTATATGCATAAGTTGATGCTGATAACATATAGAGACTTAGCTAAATCTAACATATTAAGTTACTGATTTTTAATGCTTAAATGCAAGGTAATGTCCTAAAAGATTGTAATGATGATACACATCAAAAGTTTCCTTTCCCACCTTTAAATGGATTGAATTAATATAACAATATGCAACTCTGCTGACATGTGATATATATAACGACTCCACCACATCTAAGGTATCAGATATGTGAATTTTAATGCTAAAATGCACTGAGATGATGTGTGTCTATTGTGATGAATTGAAGTAATATAACAATCTGTCACACTGCTGACATTTGGCTTAAAGAAACAGAATTTGTGCCAAAAGCACGAATGTAGATTCAAAATAATAAAGTCATTTCTCTTGGAAACCAATCTTCAAAAGAAAATTAAAAGAGATAAATCAGAAATAAACCACAGATATGCTACGAAAACCTGTATAACTAGATAAAAATTTTATGCTGCTGACAAATAAAGACTGCACAACATATAAGATATTAGATTTGTGAATATTAGTGCTACAATGCACTTAGATGTTGTGCTGATAGATTTTAATGATTATGGACATGAAATCCTTGCTTTCTCTCCAATAATGAATTGAAATTTTGTAACAATCCGTTACTCTGCTGACATCTTACCTTAAAAATAATAATTACTGCCAAAGGTGCGAATTTAGACACAATCTAATAAAGTTACTGCTCTTTAAAACCAAAATAAAAAGAATTTAAAAGTGATCAACATAAAAAAAAAAGTAGGTATGCTACTAAAATCTGTAGCACTTATGCAAAACTTTGATGCTGCTGACATATATGCACTGCACTACACCTAAGGTATTATATTTGTGAATTTTAATGCTAAGATACACTGAGATGGTGTGCTTATAAGTTGTCATGTTTATGGACATCAAAGCCTTGCTTTGTCTCTAATAATGAATTAAATTAGTATAAGGATCTGTTACTCTGTTGACATTTTAATTTAAAATTAATAATTAGTGCCAAAAGCCAAAAATTTAGATCCAATTTAATAAAGTTACTGCTGTTTAAAACCAATATTAAAAGAAATTAAAACGGATCAATCTAGAACCTATGTCACTTATGCAAAAAATTGATGATGTTGACATATAGAGACTACGTTAAATCTAAGGTATTGGGTTTGTGAAATTTGATGCTAAAATGCAGTGAATATTTTTGCTACTGGCTTGATATGAGTATACACATCCAAAATATGCATAGGGTGATGTGCAACTAACTTAAATTAATTTTGTACAAGTGTAAAATTATGACATGCAACTACATTTTACTGATATGCAACCCCATATGACTGATATGCAACCCCATATGACTGATATGAAAAATTAAGATTATTATATGCATAAGTTGATGTTGATGACATATAGAGACTTAGCTAAATCTAACATATTAAGTTACTGATTTTTAATGCTTAAATGCAAGGTGATGTCCTAAAAGATTGTAATGATGATACACATCAAAAGTTTCCTTTCCCACCTTTAAATGGATTGAATTAATATAACAATATGCTACTCTGCTGACATGTGATATATATAACGACTCCATCACATCTAAGGTATTAGATATGTGAATTTTAATGCTAAAATGCACTGAGATGGTGTGTGTCTCTTGTGATGAATTGAAGTAATGTATAACAATCTGTCACACTGCTGACATTTGGCTTAAAAAAACAGAATTTGTGCCAAAAGGTGCAAATTTAGACCCAATTTAATAAAGTTACTGCTCTTAACTGCATATAGCTTCTTTAAAGATTGGATTTGATTTATAGGGCCTTTCGATATTATAATTTAGAGGCGTAAATATGAGTGTACCTGATTAAATTTAAATAGCACAGGGCGGAGATCTCGTTCTAGCGTTGCTTGATTCTGTGCTGGGCTATCCACATTTTCAGACCCTTCACTACTAGACTTTTTAAATCTGTATATTAAAAGGAGGAAGAGAAAGGTTAAGAAGGAAATAAAGGGCTATGTCCCAATTCAGGAGGCAAAACTCCATCACTACAGTTGGAAGAGATTTTTGTAGGAGATATATTGAAAGAACAAATATGAGCCATTTAGAATTTAGTAGGAGCATAGATCAAGATCACCATGTACCTCTCGAAGAAATTGAAGGATCCAGTAGAGGCCTTCTTTGGTCCTCCTAAGGCCTTCTGCTTTATAACTGGAGAACTTGTATCTGAGACAACAGTCAAAGGACCTTTACAGACGCTGGATTCAGGTTCAATCGTTTGAGGCTTCTTTCTTGCTTGCTCAACGATGGGGGGCAAAAAATACACAAAATGTATAGGGGGGGAAAAACTATTTTCTCATAATTGAAGAAATATATCTAGGGTTATCCATCAGTTTCTCCAGCTAATCTCACAAATCTCATATGGATAAAAATAAAGAAAAGCACATGAAATAAGTTGAGCAAAAAAAAAAAGGCTCAGCCATATCTTCAATCATCGTTGCCTTCTCTCGTGCAATGGCAGCGGCAAGTTCTGCTTTTGCGAATTCCTGAACTTCTTTAACCTTCGATTCTGCTTCTTTTTCCTGCACAGGCAGCTAGCAACCATCAGGAGGTGGATTTCTATTACAAACTGGTTTCGATGAGTAACAATAGACTGCACCTTCTGTTCAAGTTCTGACTTCAGAATCTCTTCAGCACTTTCTTGAAGAGACTTCAGAGCTGCAACTGCTTTTGCTTTCTCTTTCTTGATCTCCTGAATGAGGTCAGGCGCTCATCAGTCCCCAGTAAGAAGAGCAGTGGAGATGCAAAGACAAATCAAGAAAGCGGAATAGTTGCAGATAAATGCCCAGATAATACATTAAATCTTGGATTCCAGCATGCTACATATGGTAGTGGCTTTAGTATGCAAAGATTATCCAAGATGCAGTTGCAATTTCTCCAATGTTCACTCCAACTTGACCCTTGTTTCTTATCACTTATGTTGTGTCATCGAAAGATAAGACATGGAATAGTGTGGTGTTGTAGCAATACTAGAAGGGAAAGTGAGACTCGGTTGTCAAAAACAAGCATGAATTTAAGCCAGCAAATATAAAACAAAGATATAAGGAGGTGATGTAACCTTCTCCAGCATTGCAACTTCTTCAGCATACATCAGCTCTCTTGCCCTTGCATCCTTTAACTCCTTGTCATATTTTTCCTACATCATAGCAAATTAGAAGGATATTAGTATTAATATCAATAAGAGCACCATAAGAGTGAAATTCAAGAATTAAACCAACCTTCATTTTCCTCTTTTCTTCAGAATGAATGCGAGCATCTAACTCTGCTTGCCTTTGCTCAGCAGTATGAATGGCTTGTAAGAAATCCAATATAAACTTCC
Source organism: Persicaria maculosa (assembly GCA_963922045.1). Taxonomy (NCBI): domain Eukaryota; kingdom Viridiplantae; phylum Streptophyta; class Magnoliopsida; order Caryophyllales; family Polygonaceae; genus Persicaria; species Persicaria maculosa. Next base: position 20,789,258 of record OY998253.1, on the reverse strand, counting down.
CATCCTTTGACTCGTGGATATCATCTAAATCTTTTGATGTCTCATTAGGAGCCTAGAATAAGTCAAGTGGAACAAATTAACAATATCGCCGATATATCTTGTGATGAAACCACATAAATCAGATCAAGGTGCGTGAAAAGCCAAGCATTTTAAGATTACATCTAAGTGTACTCCCTCCGTTTTTATTAAGTGATGTTTACTATTCATGCATACATTATAAGGAGGATAAGACCATGTCGGCATATAAGAGTGACAAATACCACTTTTACTCTTGTTGCAAGTTTAAAATTGAATACATACAGTATACAGTATAAATAAAGGAGATCAGTAAATTAATGACATGAACAAATGTAGTTCAACAATGAAAAATAAATTACACACATGTGACCATCACATGCTCTGAATAAAGATCACTGTGTACTAATAGGAAAAGGGCATTTCCCGCCAACCAAAAAAAAAAAGCCAACCAAAAAAAATCCCTAAATTCAGACCTAAATATGCAGATTCGAGCACGAAAAGAGAACATGTCAGCGCAATTAAAGACCATGTCAGCATATATGAGAGCGACAAATGCCTCAGGTGAAATGATGAAAAAAAAAGCTGTAAAACATGCAAAAACACATTCACAAAAACGGACAAGCAAAAATGTTCTTCAAAGAGATGGAACTGTTTGAAAGATGCTTAAAAAATGAGAACAGTGGTATAAGGAATGCGAATTTACCTGCCATCCAATGCCTCGACTTAGTACATATGCAGGTGGAGGTGTAGCAATAGCTAGTCTCGATGCTGCCTTGTACGCACCTGTTGACTGCACAACAATGACTTTTAGCATTGATTCCCATTACTAGTTTGATATACCTCTACCATTGAGACAAGAACCGCTGACATCATTGCAAACGAATGACAAGCGGCAAACGTAGGAGGACCCCACAACGTATCAAGTACCTTCAGGGAACCTGTGGACATTTTTTAATCAAGCAACAACATATCAAACTCAAAAGGCTTCACTTATCCTAGGACTCTGAATAATGACTGATGTTATCGGGAAATGAATATTGATTAAGCCCTAATCAAGGTGAAAATACTATACAATTTTGAATTTTCATAATCATTTCCCATGTTCAAAGGAATAACAGATTGAAGCAAGCTAAGCTAAAGCCGAGGTGGAGATAGTTAAGCATAGTAGGTTGTCAAGCTGTTATATTAAGTATTCTTCATTCCCTTAATCCTTGTAAATATAGTTTGAACAATGAAATGAGAAATGACTGAATTCAAGCTGTCAAGCTGTTAACTTATATTAAGTATTCTTCATACATTTGCACAACATCAATTTATATTTTCAAATTATATTTATTTACTAAAAATTAAAATCTAAGTATTAGATATCAATAATCTTATATTTGCCCAACGTGAATTAATTTATGCATATTTTAATCTTACATTTGCATATCATCAATTTATAATTGCATATTATACTTTTACATTTGCACAACATCAATTTATATTTGCATATTATAATTATATATTTTAACATCAATTTGTATTTCCCCAATTTATTTTTATTTACTAAAAATTAAAATCTAAGTATTAGATATCAATAATCTTATATATGTACAACAAGAATTAATTTATGCATATTTTAATTTTACATTTGCATATCATCAATTTATAATTGCATATCATACGGCACAACATCAATTTGTATTTTCTCAACTTATTTTTATTTATTATAATCATACATTTGCACATTGTTTAAAAAGATGTCAATTCCACTCAAAATGCCCCAGCTACTAGTCGCCCTCTACCTCCCAGTTCAATTTGAAAGCAAACATTAAGTATACAGGCCAAATTAAACTAATATATATTTCCACCCTCTTGTGGGAATACATATTAAAATAAATTGGCCCTGCCTAACTTCGGAATGCAAATAGAAATTTTCACATCAATTCATTTTGAAAGCATTCCTTGGCACAATTACTGAAACTCAGGACACTTGTTGAATTTCGAAAACAAATCTAGCTACCAACTCTTTGAAAACCTTGATTTTAGGGCTCACCACACCTTCCTTCAACTTCTCCAAGCTGAAAAGGGCTTATTCTAACCTAGATAGTAACTGCTTTTCAGGTTGCACTTCTGCAATTTGTGTCAATATCACTTACCAAAGGAGTAAGAAGCGGAAGATCGGTCACTGGAAGGGTTATTGCAAACAATTGTGCGCTCATCTGAGCATTTCCAGGCAACCAGATCATACATGGCCTGTTCTCTAGGGCTTAGTGGCCTCATCCGTACAGTCACGAGTATCTTCTCGCTCTTAATCCTGCTGGCTGCAGGGGTCGTAGAACAAGATGGAGTCCTCTGAATCTTTGTCGAAGGAGTCACAGGTTCCGATCTGATTTTCCCTCTGTAATCCATCTTCTCTGCCAACATACAAAGCAGCCAAAGGAAAACCTCAGTTTTTTGGTGAAACTAGAAAATCAAGAAATCTTGATTCAACGTATGAAGAGCAGTTCAGAGGAACTTCAAGAAAACGGAAATAAAGTAGCAACTAGAAAAGGAAAATTACCTAATATCAGACGCTGGAAAGAAATTCAGCTACTTCTGTGAATTTCTTGGCTCCTGGATATTCAAAATCTGCAGATAATTCCAGCTAATGTTACCAGCGAAGCTTCGAAACTGACAACCAACAGATTCCAGCAGATTTTTGATCGATTCGAAAAAAAAAAAGGGGAAATTCGAGATGATTGGAGAAGATGAAGGAAAAGGAAAGAAAAACCGTAGGGATTTGGAAGTAAGCAGTTCAAACGATTTACCGTTTTGAGATTGTTGAATTCAGAAGTTGCCAAATCCAGAAAATTCTGAAGCGATGACAGTAAAGAAAAGAAAAACAAGAGAACACAACAAATTCAAAGTGATTCAACGCATACAGAGCAGTTCGCAGATAATTCCAGCTAACGCGAAGCTTCGAAATCGGTAACCAACTTCAAGCAAAACAGATTTTCGATCACTTCGCGTACAAATTAATTAGGGGGAATCCGGGATAATTGGAGAAGAAGAAGAAGAAAAGGAAAGTAAAACCGCTAAAGATTTGGAAGTAAGCAGTTCAAACGAGTTGCCGTTTGGAGATTGTTGACTTCAGAAGTTGCCAAATCCAGTCGGTGGAAGATCAAAGAACAAGAAATCAAATAGAAACCGAGAAAGGGAGTGGAGAAATCACCTGAAACCGCGATTAACAAAGAAATCGAGAGAAGATTACGGTGAAATCTCCTTCTTCTTGGCTGGTTGATCAGATTTGTGCTGAAATGAAAGCAGTTTTTAGGGCAGAAAAATGGGAAGAAACGAAAAAAGAAAAACGAGAAAAGTGGACATTTAACAAGTTTCTCTTGATACAAATCAAGGAGTATAGCTGCAGATTTGCAAGTGGACATATAACATTTAACAAGGTGGTCAATTGTAAGTTGCAAGTGCCAAAGACATATAAATAACAAGAGAGCGCAGTAAGCAACCATCCAAAATGGGACTAGATGTGCAAACATCATAAAATAAAAAACTCTTCAAAATGGAAAACTGAACTAGTAAACTGAATTCTTTTTTAGAAGACAAATTCAAACACACTGCATTTGTTTTCGTATTGTACAATTTGCTGAGATTGACCTGTTGGATCATTTCATGAAGACGCCATATGATCGGCTCATGGATATTGATAAAAAAAAAAAAGAATTTTCAAGTATCTGCAACCAAAACGAATTTAAGATTAGTTCATAAACGGATAAAAGTGGAGATCTCCATTACGATAAGTGAAGAATCTCACTTGAAAAGTGAAAACCCATATAAGGGTAGGCACATAAATCCAGTGACCCATCTGACTGAGATGTCACAAAAGCCTTCAAGATATAATCATTCTCATCTTTAACTCTCTTTGGTCTAAAAATGCTGAATCCAAGTAAGAAAAATGCAGAACTTGGTCACTTTTTTCATCATTAACAGCATGTCAGCAACTAAACTTTGAACAACCAACAAGCTTAAACAATCACCAAATTCACTAAAAGCACCGGAAGTCCAAGTACTAGAAGCACTAAAATGACTATTATTCATGCCCTTTTATGTTCTTACCTATGCACTTTGGAGTATTATTCAAGCACCTTATATTTCATAGGGATATACATACACCGCTGACATGAAATTAACATGAAATTGTGAGTGTGTACACTGCTGACATGAAGCAAGATGCATGTCTCAAATATGAACAATTTCTGTTTTTGCATCATTTAGAGAGGACAAGCCAACACCAAATAAGTTAAAGCATCATTGACAAAAAAACTACCAAAAAAATAGATTAACTTCATTACACAACTACCAAAAAAAAAAGAATCAACCTAGAACTTTGTAGGTTAAATAAATGAGCAAAGATTCTGGACTCGAACTTTGTAAGATATAACCCATACTAGAACAACACATGTAGTTAAAAATAATGAATCAATCTATAATAGAAATAAATTATAGCTGTTGCATCATTACTTCTGTTTTGCAAGCACTTGAGCTGCTAACACATTAGTCATTTCACTAGATGCAGAATCTCTATTAACCTATTCAATATATATAAAAAAAGAAAGCTTTCATGTCATAGTACGAGAATGCACCTGTATATTCCCTATCAATTGACAAAATTATATGCAAAATATATCAGACAATTCAAATATATATCAAATAACGTGAATGTGTAATTTACTGATGGTTGTTTACTGGTTAACTGGTTTTCTAGTAGACACGTGATTTAATTTGCTTTCTAGTTTAGTTGTTTACTGGTTTTCAACTTCTTTAGTTGCACATTTCTAGTTTAGTTGAGAACTAGATTTCACAAGGTTAAACAGTAGATGTCAGCACCATTATGAGAAGCCAATGGAAAGCAGTTGAAGCATAGAAGAAGGTTAAATCAGGACAACAATCACGTTATTTTTATACAAATATCAAATCAAGTTAATTACACATTCGAATTTAGTGGACAATTTCATACAGGCATTATGTCGAACACTTGGTGTGCTTAAATAACGCATTGTCAATCTTCAACTAAAACTCTTTATTCTTGTTCACCGATTGAAAATTGCATAGAACAAGACCATACCTGAAATCGAGAGCAACACCGCGTACTGAAAGACACGATGAAGCCTGGAAATCGCCTCAAAATCGCTAGAGCCGACACTAAATTCCCCCTGATTTCCCTACTCTCATCCTTGGATCTCCAGTTCCTGAACGAACAGCTTCAACGATCTCCTTAATTCGGAGTCTGCTTGTTCACCAGACTCTGTTTCGACTGGATCTCATCGGCGGGATTCCGATTTGACGGAAGAAGGGCAGCAGCGGAGACAGCCATCAACGGGATTCCGATGCCTGGTTCAAGCTCACGGAGGCGTTTAGGAATGTCGATGGAGGTCGGAGAGAGGAGGAGGTCGGAGAGAGGAGGAGCAACCATGGGAGAGAGCTCGGAGATTAGGGATGTCGACGGAGGACTCGTGAAGGATGAAGACATCGACGGTATTAGGGAGAGAGCTCGGTCTCTCTTTCACAAATTGGGGCATCGGCTTGTGCGCCAACGGGATTAGGGATTTTGACGGAATAATTAATGGAAGGGTAATATCGGAAAATAAAAATCCGAAATTAGAAAAGTGGACACTCTAGTAAATTTTACAAAAGTTAGGATACTCCTGTAATTAGAGCAAAAATTTGTGCCTTCGGCACAAATTTTCTCTTGTTTTTATGATGGTGACATTGATATTTGAACTTCATTATGACTTATATTGAATACCAAATGGCCTTTAGCATAGAATTAGTCTCTCTAGGGTTTCTGCTCCCTTGTCCTTGGGTTTTCCTATGGTAACATTAATTAATAGTGATTACACTTTTTTTTAATTTATGATGATGAGTGGTGACAGTTAAATTTGAACTTTTTCATGACTTAAATTGAACACCACAAGAACTTTAACTTCGCATTAGCCCCTATAAGGTTCTTTTCCCCTTGTCCTAGGGTTTTCTGTTGGTGATTGACATCAATGGTTTCACTGTTTTTTTTATTGTGGTGACACCACTAATAACACTTTAGAAGTGACTTGATATGTTGGTGAAAAGTTATCACAAAAAAATATTGTATAAAAAGTTGCTCCCAAACGACATTTTTTCTATCGATGATATGTAAATTGATTTCAAAATGATTTTCAAATTGTAAATATTACCTTTTAAAAAAAAAAAAAATTTCATTTCAATTTCAATTTCTTAACCTATTAAATAATAATCGGAGGTTAATTAGTTGGGAAACACTAAACATCTAACCATCTAGGCTAGTAGTGTTCATAGTCAAAGAAATTAAGTGCATTTTACATTGTTATAGAAAATAATAAATGGAAACCACTTGAATATTGGAGTATATAACATTGATTTTTTAGTAGAAAAATCTCACAAGTAATTTTGAAGTGTTAGACCATATTTATCAAGGGATGTTAGAGATATTTGAAATACTAATATTTTATTCTTGTCTTTCCGCCATATCAATATAGCATCACATTCTTACTTTTTTCACTTTATCAATAGCATCACTATGATCCCAAAACTCATCCTTTTCTACCAATTCAATTTACAAATATACTTCTCTTCAATATTCATTTCCATTATCGATTATATTATCCACCCCTTATACTTATAAAAAACAGAAGCAATGTCTTTGTAAAAAATTGAGCCACGTGTCCTTCTCTGAGCAAAGGTAAAAAGCAGTTTTCACTTTCTAACCCACGTTCACTAATCGACATTTATCTCTGAGCAACCCTAAAAACCCAATTTTGCAGCCCCACATTCTCCTTCAACCGCTTCTTCCACATTAGAATTAGGCAGAAGAGCATCACGTTCTTCCTCACAAGTAACTTATTCCTCATAATTGATTGGGGTTATCGTGGACGCGGTGTGTGATCGGTGAGCGCCCGGAGAGTTGTTGGTGGGTGACGTTGCATTCGGTGAGGGCTGGAGGCGGCAATCGGGTAGTAGGCGGCGAAATTGGAGGCAATGGTAGGCGAAATTGGAGGCGAAGGTGGTAGGCGGAATCGGATTCAACTCAATATTTGGATTCGATCAAACGAGTGTGATGGTAGGCATCGAAATTGGAGGTGAAGGTGGACATCAGGGGTTGTTCTGGGCTTTGCCATTAAACAAGGATAAATCTGCGATGGGGGTATTGAAATTGGAGCCGGATCAAGGGAGAGAGAGGAGATTAAAGGGCTGTCCATCGACAGTTGACGGCGGCATAGAGAGGAGAGGAGGCGGTGCCGGAACCCTAAAGCGGCAGCACTGCCCTCCTCTCGCCGAGCCTGGCCACCGGACTTCCTCCACCGACAACCGTAGAAATATATGAAACCTTGCACAATAGTTCTGGTGGAAAGCTTACAAGTGATTTCATACCCGCACAACTGGATGTGATTGCCATCCACTGTCTAGCAAGGTCGTACCCCTCCTACTAAAATTCACTTCTATTAATTTCATACTTTTAAGTAGTTCAATAATCCATCGAGAACTTCACCGTCTACTCCTCTTGATCCTCCTCCTCCTCCGGTTGACAAGGATTCATCCGATTCGAAGGATGGCGGTTCCGATTCCGTTCCGCAAAGGGTTGGAACTGATGCTGATTGCCTTTCCAAGGTCAGATTGTGTTCTTCGTTCATTTGATTAGTAATTTCCTTCCATTATTTGTTGCTCTTAATAACTATGTGGAGCTTTGGTGAAGAGAAAGAAAATTGTTTGGAGGTTCAAATATGGTGTTTGCTATTTTTTCGGGTTATCTATTTGATCTCTGTTGTGTTCATCTTTAGGCTCCTTTCCACTCACGTACCCTATGCAATTTGAATCTTTGACCATTTCATTATTCCACTGTTGTGGAGACCCACGCCATTGTATTCCTAGTGATACTACTTTTTGTATTTGTAGATGGTCATTAAGGAGTTTATTCCATCTTTGCAAAAGTCAAATACAAATTCTACTGATCACATGATACTGAGTGCTCCTGGTTCATTGGTCGTCTCTCTTACCAAGCATTCTGATCTTGATGGAAATGGTGCATATAATTCTATCATTTTTGTCTCAACTCCTCGAAAAGTTCATGAGAACAGCTTGGGTATTAATGGGCTTGATATGCTCAACTTCAGTTACAAAGTACATATTAAGGAGCTAAGTGAGAGGCTTACAATTTATCCATTACATTTATAGTCTTTGACCTTTTCCTTTCTCACATGACTCTAATCCATAGCCATAGGTCTCTAATTGGCAACGTGAACTCATTGCTAATACAAAGACTATAAAGAAGTACAACCAGGTAATTTTAGTTATTGATATTAAGTGTTTGGGAACTCATCAACTGCCAGCTATAAATTTAATCCATAGCCATAGGTGATGCATTTTCTGATGAAGGCCAGGCGTGCAAAACATGTGATGGACAAAGCTCGAAGAGGGATTTGGAAGGTTCTTATTCTAGCGATTTCATTTATACAACATGTGCTTTGGGGTTAATCATAGAAATAAATCTGTAGCTTTGTAGGTAAATAGTGAAACTTCATTTTCTTTAGTTAAATTGTGTGCTCAAGAAACTAAAAGTCATTTATTTATTTTTAAATTTAATGGAAGTCCTTATTATGCTAACTGGTATGCAGGACAAATGAAATGTAGCTTATAATTCCAAGCACCATTGGTTAGTTGACTTAACACTAATTGTCAACTAGATTGATTGTAGTAATCTCAAACCATATTTAGTATATCTTTTCCTTGCTATTTTCAATGTTTTTTCAATGGTTTACATTATTTGCACAGGTTTAAACAATGGCCATTCCTATTTGTTTTCTCCACTATATCATTAAGTTGCTCATGACTCTTAGGGGCATTCATTTTGGGATGAATTCCCAATCACAAACTCCTTAGTCCTCATATAACTATCATCCTTCAGAACCAACTAGACTGAGATTTGATTGTAATTTCTTCCTGGAGCTTCAACTCATTCGAATGCTTTAGTGTTTAAAACTAGATGTTTGTACATAAAACTTGTATACTAGATCTTTTTTGTGAATTAGCAGGTGTAATGAGAAAAAGGATGAAACTGTGATGTCAATAATAACTAAGAAAAAGGCTAAGAAAGAGGGGCACAAGGAGAGTTTATTTGCAGCAGACCAAGTTTCATCAAGGGTGGCTGCAATTGCGCCAGAAACATTAGGAAAAGAGGTGTTTGTTGCAAGTATGACAGTAACGGATCAAAAGGGTGCTATTAGTGCTGATGATGGGTCTGTTGCAAAAAGTATTAGTGGTGAGCAGCAAGGGAAATTGATCAAAAATAAAATTAAGGAGTATGTGCAGCAACTTACAACCACGGATGATAAGGGTGACGATCTGCCAACTGGAGGGTGCGGCGAAAATATTCCCGACCTGCTGCCTGTAACGGCCCAGAATTATAATTTCCGGGTTACGTTTCAAGGGATAAAACCCCTTGTTCGGATCTTGCAATCCAGGTACGGGTCGAGGTTTCAAATCCAATTTTTAGGTCAATAATAAAGGGGGATTTCAAACCCTAAAAACATCGAAGGGCTGTTGGGTACCCTTGACCTGTTCTAAGGCTATGTCGCGGAATCCATTTCAAACGGAAGTAAGGCGAAAACAGAGAAAAGATATAAGTGTCACGGAAGAACCGGTCAAAACCAAAGCATGAGTGTTTAATTACCATTTTACTAAATTAGGATATTAGCCAGATTCTTCGATTCGCCAACAGGGAACCCCGTCATATAGACATCGAGCACTCAAATCTGCAGAGAATACCTTTAAAAGAAGAACGGGGAAAGGAGTCAGATCGAGCCACTCATGCGGGACCGGCAGTCCTCGCTGAGGCCACATAGTATGTGCTATACCTAATAAAGATGCTCTAATGCAGTACGAAATTCAAACACACTAGCATGCTCCTAGTTCATAATAATGTGCAGAAATACTGTAAAGGGGCCCAAGACAATGCCAAGTGGCATATCCCTCTCCTACCTCCACCCCTTCCGATAGGTGGAGACTGGCCAGCTCGTGAATGCATTCATTCATAATCGGGGGGGGGGGGGGGGCACGCATGCCTAACCCGCTCCACAATAAAGCCCGCAAGCATAATATAAGGAAGTCATGACTCGATTGACTCAGGGTACCCGATGAGGCTGGGCTACCCTATGACCCTAGCAAAGACTCTAGGACTATCACAGATAACGGCCGTTCTGTTTCAAACGCATAAAGTAAACAGATGCTCAATCAATTAGTGCAACCTAAACATGATACTACATGGCATGCTTTTATGCATATGCAACACCTAACATAAAATGCAACAACAGGCATGAATGTCCAACCTGAGTAAGCCCCCTAGGGAACTTACCTGAAGATGCAGAACAGCAAGATAACACAAGCAAGGGCCCATATGCAAGTCCAAAGTAATCCAAAAGCAATACACACCTATCATCAAGCCATTTTCCATAAGCTACCGGTCCATCAATCATACACACGAACTCCACGTTCTCAACATGCTCAAAACCAACCGATAGTGAAACCGTTTTCCAAAACCTTTTCGATACGATCAACATCAACCAAAGTTATTTACCTCCAATCAAACTCATTGATAAAATCGTACCAACCATATTTCCAATCTTTCTTCTCAAAACCAACATCAACAAATCAAGACAAAGAATCCCGACATTAAACATTTAAACCTTAAAACCAATACCTCAAAATCATGTTATAGAAATAATTCCGCCATTTTGATTTTCCAAACAATTCCTTAAAAGATATTTCCGAACTTAAGATCTCTTTTTAAATAGTTATCAAACAATGCTTAACTAAATAAAATATCAAATTTAAATCCTCTTCACAACTCTTAATTATAATCCGAGCTAATAAATCATTTTAGGATTTCTAAAACACATTTAAAATCATCACAAAATTCATATCTTAATAATATTATTTTCAAAAGGTAATTTTCAGAAATACATAACCACCAAATCATAATAATAATAATATACCAATAATAATCATCTAATAGATAACAATTATGTAAAACTCTATAAAACTTTAACACATAAACATAACACATTTTGAAATAACTAATAACAACACGAAGTAAACCCATCAGCCCAAGACTTAGACCAGGGAAAACCCGGATTCTGGCCCAGCTAAAAGCCCAACCCGTTTCAAGAGGAAAGAAAGAAGGATTCAAACCCGGATCCTCTACCCACTCTCCACTGGAGACCCGACCCGCCCAAAATCAGATGTCCAAGGAAACAGGCCCAACCCATACCTCGGCACCTGTCTTCCCCAACTGACGAACAGATGTTGGTTCAACGCCGGAAAAAGGAAGGAGGAGGAAGACGCTGAAATCCCAGGCCTCCGGCGGCCTTTCCATTCTAAACCATTCCCAATCAGACCGACTGCCTATTTCGACCCTCACCCACACAAGGAAAAACAAGCGCGGAAGGAGAGGAGAGAGGAACAGAGGCTCACCGAAGATCCGAATTTCAACCGGGAAATCTTCGTCGGAGCGCGCGATTCGGCTTCTTCGGAGTCGGAATAGAGCGAGCTTGGCCTAAGACGAACGAATAGGTCATAAAAGGGGGTCTGTACATCGTTTTCGAGCGAAAGGAGGAGGAGAGAGCTCACCGGGTGTGTTGGACGGAAAAACAGGGCAAAGAAGAGGGAAGGAGCTCGGCGTCGGCGGCTCCTGGGGTGCTCGGTCGGACGCTGGCCTGCTGCTGGAAGGAGGAGGCGCTACTGCTTCTCAGAGGAGGTGGAGTGAAGGGCTCGGCCGCTTCTCTTTGGACGGAGGACAAAGTGGTGCAGGGTGTTGTTGTGGCTCGACAAAACAGGTGAAAAGGGGGCTCCTTTGAGCTGTGCTGTGGGGAAATCTTCTGGGGTTTTGAAGGAGTGCAAGGAGGTGAGTAGAGAGGCTTTGATTGTAGGTGATTTAGGGTTCAAGAGGGCTGCCCATTTGATAGGGAAAAGGAGACACCTACTCTTGGTGTGGGTTGTTTCACCACATGAGGAAGAAGACAAAGGGTGCAGTCCTCCTGGCTGGCAACGAGACAGAGAGAGGGGAAGAAAAGAAAAAGGGAAAAGAAATATAAATGGAAGAATGATCCCCTATAACACCAAATTTATTCTTATCCAAATCATACCACAATTATAATAACTTTAAAATTGAAATAGGGATAAAAGACCGAGACATTTGAGGGGGGGGGGGAGGACATAAGGAATATGATCCCAAGGAAAATACCCGAAAAAGAAATAGAATATAATAAAATGAATCATGAAACCCGCTCACTCGACTTTAACCCGACTCAAAAGATATAAAGCTTAAAACTTCAAATTGAAATCGAATTCTCGAACTGAATCAAATAATAAAATTATATTATACTTTCAAATTTTAGCAAGCGAAAGCGAAAATAAATCTGAATGAAAGCCCATTTAAAATAATTATATGCCGGAATTCATTTTAAGAGATTTTAGTTAACCCGATTTAAATTCATATTTCATTTCTTTTTCCGAGAATTAGGATTTAAAAATCCGGGCCTTTACATCGCCTGCTGAACGGAAGGAGTGCAACCAGCCAGCTGATATAAAAGGTGTGACAGCTTCAAAGCGGGGCAATGTAAGTGGGAGGGGCAAGTCGAGCTCGATTGTAACACAACCGAATGGAATCAAGAGCGATGTGAAGGCATCTATGACAGAAGGCAGGGAAGAGAGCAAGGGAATGGGAGCAATTGAGATGCAAACACAAAATGGAGTACAACATCAATCTATGACAGTTGGAGGGCATCGGTCCAAACCAATGAAGAAAGGTCCCGAGCAATCTGATGAGCGATCGTGACCTGCTAAGCCTTGCTTTCCTCTCCCTCAATACAACACCTTTGATTGTAGGAAGTGCTAAGAAGGTGCTGAGAAAAGCCTCGGCAAAAAATGACAACCAATGCAGGAGCGCTGCTAGGTTGGCTCGGAGTGCGATTTTAGCATTGCAAAACTACGATGAGGACGATGACCCACGTGGTTGTTTGAAGGTGAGGATTCCGAGGGCTGCTCAAAGGGGAAGGCATAGCATCCCTGGTCGACGAAGCTGTTACATGAAAGTAGAAGGAAATGATGCCCATGCTAACGGGGGTGGGTTCATTTTAGGTAGTCTTTTGGTTGGGCCCTGCTGAAGCCTGGATGTTTTAATTTTAAGGTTATCTTTTTTGGAAAGTTAAAGATGTAATGGGTAGGTTGGATTAATTAAGGTGGTGGGGAATTAGACTCTTTTTGAAATATTTTGGTTTAGAGTAAGGGGGATGACAATGATTTGTAGAAGCTCTCTATTGCTTCTGATGTGGATAAGCTATGTGTTGATGTAATTGAGAACGGGGATGAATGGATGGTTAATGCTTGAAATAGAGATCTATTTCCCGGAGCTTTTTAGAGTCCTCTAAAAGTCCTCAATTCATTTTTTCTTACTGTGTTTTTGTCTCTGAAGATGTGATCATCATACCTATGTTTGATATTATGATTTTGCAGTGGATTCACTCCCTACTTGCAGGTTTGTTTTATCTCCTATTCAATCAAAATCTAAGCCAGTTACTTTTGGTCTATAAAAAAAAGAATCATTTAATATTGTTACTACCTAGATTTAAATTGGATACGAATAGTTATTGATCCATCTAAGATAATCATGTATTTTCACATTTATCTCATTTTAACTGGGTTTTGTGTCTAAATTTGCAAACGCCATAGTTATTGATCCATCTTTCGATTACTATTCAGTACTTTATACTTTCGTCATTATCTTAGAACTAGAGTAGTTGTTGTTTTTTTCTTTTTTCAGTATATTGCCTTTGATCTCTTGCTCACAACTTTCAGTTTTCCTTCTTTTTTCACAACTAGGTTTGACTCAGTTAAAGCTAAGCTCGGGTACACAACAAGTTACAAGTCTTGTGGAGTTTAACTTTTGCTCATCTCAATGTCTCCTTTTTCTTTTGTATTCAAAAAAATTTCTCCTTTTTCTTAATAAAAGAAAATATGTTTTGCAATGCTAAAAAAAATAAAAAAATAAAAGGAAATATGTTTTGGTTTGGTTTATCTCAACTAAGCATGCTCTCCATTTGTTGTACAGATCCCCTACAACACTCTACGCAGCACTATGTGTTACACTAAATTATTTGGGTTATAAATCCATGTTAAAAAAAATTTAATTTCTTTTTATATATTAAACTACTATAAGTATAGGTTTATTAAAAAAAAGTTAATGAAAATCATGTTTTATTTTTTTATTTTTAAAAATTAACTTGTACAATATTCAATCTTTAATTTATATAAAAATTTAAACAATGATTTTTCATCATTTTTTTACAAACATATATTAATAGTTGTTTAAAACTTAAAAATAATTTTTCGAATTTTTTAACTTGTATTTATAACTCAAATAATTTAGTGTTACATATAATGTAATAGGGGATCTAAATTCCTCCCTTTGATTGCCCTTTTCTTTTCCATACCATGTATAAGAATCAAATACATAATTTGATTTCTTTTTGCATATGGTTGGAAAAGAAAAAGAAAATCTACATCAAGGTTGAAGAGGAGTAGTGTCTAGCTTCATATGGGTCTCATGAAATTGTCTTTTTAATATTTTATAACATTTGGTTATTATTCAAATCTTTATGGTTTTCTTAAGTACTTTAGATTAATTTTAGTTTTGATTTGAAGCTTTATGATTTGTACATTTAGTAATTGTTCGGATTTCTATCTTGGTAATTACAATTTGTGATTGATAGTACGTGGTTTGAAGTTCTACAATTTCAACATTCGTGCCCCTTCTACTTTTCATAAAATTTTCAATTTTATTGGTGTTTCACAACGATAGTATGAAAATAGCCATTGATAATAATTACATTAATAACACACATAAAAACAATTCGCAGATTATTTCACATGGGTGTCATGAAATACAGCACGATCGTGAAGAAAGTGAAATAACAACATAGTCATTTGAAGGTGATATAGTTTCGTTGAACTATGGTCTAAACCTCTCTTATAATACCATTATTATTATTCAGTTCATTTCATAGGCTAGCCATGGAAAAAAATATGACAATGAAATTAAGTGTTCAGTATCAAATACAATAAGATCAAGGAACTATATCATTTTTTTAATGGTTTGGCCTCTTAGGGTTTATACACTTAAACATAGAGTACCTTTTTTCATTAAGGGTCTAAGACATTATAAAAAACACACACTAAATATCATTTTTTATTTTTTAGGTATATAGGGTTTATACATTTAAACTTGAGGTGTCTTTATCAAATCACTTTATAATTTAGACCAATTTTCTTAAGCAAAAAACTATAAGGTTTCTTTTCTTTGCTTCAATTAGAACGGATGTTAGGAGATGCCTTGAAGTGGTTGTTTACTCTTCTTTATCAAATTTTAAGTATCGATCATCTCAAGAAAAGAGTATTTCACCATGATAACCAAATATTTCAAAGATCAATAAGAAGCATGGACAATATGTCAGTTGAAAATTGACGTGTTAAATATTTTGTTTAGTACGTACGTTAAAGTCGACTAACATTCACCCCTAGAGAGTAGACATAAGAAACATTGATGATTTAGAGAAATCAAAACAAACTTTCAAACCTAAAATTGAGATGGTCTTTGACTATGAGAATGATGCATAAGACTACAAAATAAATGTTTTTTTTTGTGCTTAGTTATTTGCTTATATTCTTTGGTATTTTGACAGATGGGTATACATGAATTGAACATGTCAAACCAAATGTCTTGGATGCCTTATTACAAACTCGCGAGACCAAGTTCACAAGCATTTGTTCCGTCAAATATCTTAGGAGCTTCAAATTGTGAGGAAAACTAGCATAGAAGAACTACAGAAACTTTCCACTTGATCCATCTTTTTTTTAATAATCATTTTAGAAAGTGTCATTGACAATTAAACAATGTTTTGTTCACGCATATTCATGCAAATTATGTTTGTAATTAACATATATACTATTGGTGAGGTTACTAGCTAACCCGAAAGGCCTAAAAATGAGGCATTTGATGTTTGATAAATATGTGTAAATGTATTCTCGATCAATTGGCTATACGCATGCAAGGTTCATTGTTATTCTCTTTTGACTATATATGCACAACGAGGGCATTATATTTTTCTAAGTAATTTAAGAGGTAGTAATTTTTTTTAAAATAAATAAAATTGCTTACTCAAACCTCGGCTTAGGAGTGTTTGGTTGATGGCTATGCTCTTATTTCTACCGTCTTGTAAATGAGGAAAAGTCTAAAGTGGAAACTAAGGAGATCAATGAATATAGAGATGACACACAACCCTTGAGTTATAAGTGTGCAATGTGTCTTAGACTCTTAGGTCATCAATCAAGAAGAATTATCCAATTTAAGAGATGTAACTTCTTTTTTATTTAAATGTAATGGATAGCATGACAACAACTCAAATTAAATGAAATATATATTCATGGTATGAGGGATAACTAAAGCGGTAAATTTCAATAAAATTTCTCTCCCGTACAAGGTACGGGAAAAGTACTAGTTATATTCATTTTTATTACTCAAATATTACTATTAAGTTCATATTTTATTTAAAAATATCAAATAACATCTTCAAAATTTATTTTTTATTACTGAAAAATAATTACAAATAATTTTTTAGGTATTATTATACATAATTGTATTCAAAGAAAGTTATTTTTTAAAATATGGTCAAATATATTGAAAGAAAATTATTACTCAAATATTACTAGTATTGTGGTATTTTTTTTATATTTTTTAATATATTTTTAATGTCAAAAATTGCATATTATAAATGTTAATATACATCCTCTAGATTAAATCTCAGCCATCCAAGTGTCGACCATCAACACCCCTCTATTGCAACCAACCTGTGCGCGCCACCTTTCACACCTTCTTTAGCTGGCGTCAGTTCACTACAGCCCAAAACACTGAATTTCACTCATATAGTGCTCTATACCACGTCGTTTTACCTGCAGCAAAGGAAAAAAAGTAAAGGCTGATAGAAACTATTTCTGTCATTATTACAAGTGATACTAACCCGGATACTACTCGTAATACCCCAATCCACTGATACTTGCCCTTTTACCCATTTTTTTATTTCATTAAATTGAAGTATCGATCCTAGAAATAGACAAATAAACATGTCCTTATACGGACTATATAGTAGTGTAATTATCTGATCAATTAATTTTAAGAAATAAAAAAATGAAAAATGGCAGCCCACATTCAATTTAAAAAAAAAAAGCTTACACTGGCTTCGGCTGCCTTATCTCGGTTTCGACTGTCTCACTCTGGCTGCGGCCACCTTAACCCCGACTTCTATTGTCCCTGCTCTGCTAACGTTTCGTCATTCTGGAGTCATTCCTCCCGGAGAATAAAAGTGGAATAAACCCCTAATTTGATTTCATATATGAAGTTAATAAAAAATCAAAATCAATTTGGGGCTTTTGATGATTTTGGGTCTTTGATCTTTTTTTTTTATCAATTCCATAGCTCAATTTGATTGCCTAATCCATTGATTGACCCGCTCTCGGTTCTGAATAACTCGAAGGCTGAGGTCGGTGCTATCGTCTTCGGCCTTCTGTACTCAAATTGATCTTCAAGTTGTCGTCCTGTGATGTCCTCGGCGTTTGTTTGTTCGAGGGGCGGAGGCCAGTTGTAACCCTGTCTACCCGGATGTCGGTGAAGGTTCGGGTGGCTGATCTAGGTTGTGTATGCTCACCGGCAGCCATCTCTGGCTGGCGTTGGTGGTGTCGTCCTCCCCTCGGCTTGCCCAGCCCTTTGTTCGACGAGCCTTCCCGGCTGCTGCGAGGCTCTTCGTGGTCGATGCCGGCGTGTTTGTGCGTTGTCCCCAGTCTCCCTTTTCTCTTCCTTGGGAACCACGGTGGTCCTGCTCTTCTGGGATTTCACCCCGCAATTGTCACTGGCTTTGTGATGCTTGCAAGGCAAGCGTGGGGGTAACATGTATTTATTAATTATATATAATTAATAAATTAAAAAAAATTTCTAACCAATTCTCGAAAGGGTCTATGCTAAATCCTGAAAGGGTTGACCAAAATCACTTTAGGGTTTTTTGGTGCTTTCTGCTCCGGCGATGTGAGGCTTTACGTTGCCGTGGCTGGGCTGTCTTCTCTGTTCATGGGGTTCTGGCACTTGAAGTCGGGACAGGCTAGAATCGTGGCAGTTTGTTTTGTGGCGTCTCTATTTCACAGGTTGACTGCTTCCTTGGGGTTTGTCTTCATTGCCCACAAGATGATCGGATTCTGATGTATTGTTGACCTGTGGTTGTGCTTTAGTGTGAGGCTTGACTTCGTCAGCCGGTTCATCCTCATCACGTTAGGTTTAGGTCGGTTTGGTTTCACTTTTGTAGGGTGCTTTTGTCTGAGTTTGCACTGTCTATGTACTTCATGTTTGTTGAGACGATTCTCCGTTTGTCGACCTGGTCGGTCTTCGAGTTTCAGGTATGTTTGAACTCGAATTTTTACCTAATAAAAAAAGATTACAATTACACACTTACACGGGTGCTAGTCAAGTGTACGGAGTGAAGGTGACGATAAACATGTGGGACCCAACCTCAGCGAACAGTGCCCTCAATCAGTGGGGAGATTATAAGGGGAAAAAAAGAGTTAAATATAGGGTAAAAAAGTCAATTTGGGATAAATATTAAAATGCCTTATAAAAATGAAGATTTATTAAAAGTATTATAAACCTCAGCAATATTAGAGAAAGAGACGGAGAGAAGAGATCGAGGAGAAACTGATCTGTATTAGTGAAATCGAGAGGCACTATCAGAAGTCGAACTATCGCCTAGGATAATGAAGGATGAACCCTAATTCTTCTCCAAGAAATCTAAGAGCGTAACTCGTGCGGATAGCGTATTATAAATTTCAGCAATAGAGAAAGTGCAGGCGGATAGAAGAGAGGAGAAACTGACCTGTATTAGGGTTAACAATGAATCATATTTATAGGAATTACAAGTCTTGGGCTCAAACACAACTAGGGTTTCTCATGTATATCCACACATATAATAATATTATAACAAAAAGGTTAATTTAAATGGACATTTAACAAAAAAAAAATCAATATATAAAAGGACATCTTTCACTTAACCAAAATTTTACCGTCTAAAATGATACTCCGTAATATTTTACTCCAGGGATGGAGGAATAAACTGGCATACACTACGCCAGAAGGGGTTTCAGGCGACGGACCAATGTCGTCGCCTAAAATGTGATTTTCGTCACCTGATAACTCAGGCGACGAACATTCATCGCCTGAGTAGTGGTCCGGTGACTTTCATCCTTTCACTATTCAGTCGACGAGCATCTGTATGTTCGTCGCCTGAAACATTTCAGGCGACAAAAAAATTGTTCGTCGCCTGAATTCATTGTCAGACCTTAAGGGCTTTTCAAGCCAAGCCGAGCCGACTTCACTTTAGGCGACGGATTTATCTCAAAGGTTCGTCGCCCCAATTTGGGCGGGGAATTCTATAAAATATAAAATGCAACTCAGGCAACCTTCTTTTTAGCTAAGTTCGTCGCCTAAAGAAGCTATGTCCGTCGCCTGAATGAGTGGTATTTTTTTTTAAAAAAAAATTAGGCAACCAAATTATGTCAATGTTCGTCGCCTGAGTATGATTTGTTTTTTAAAAAAATAATTGAAAAATGGCTGATGCCCCGGTTTGCAATTGCACCAAAATTGTGCACATTTTTAGCACAAAAATGTGCACAAACCTGTTTCATCTTACACAACAAACACGGCCAAGTTTACAACCCATACAAATCCACATACAAATCCGCATACAAATTCACAAATCCAAGTTTGCAACTACATACAAATTCACAAATCCAAACCTATTCATAAATCCAAGTTCATTACTTAATTAAGAGGAAGTAGGAGAGGAGTGTGAGAGATACCTGCTAATGCTGCGCGGACGAGAGCTGAAAAGTCGAAGCATTCTGCGTATCCGAAGGCTTCTGAGAAGGCTGCGTATCCGAAGTCGAAGCCGGTTGCTGATCCGACGAGTGCTGAGAAGGCTGCTGCGTATTCAAAGTCGAAGGCGCCAATATTTACAAAGTCACTGTCTAAAGCCATTGATGATCTAGAAGCTTGAATGTTGTGCAAAAAAGAAGATGAAATGCTGAATCATTTCCTGTAAACAAAGAAAAAGATGGTGTAAGTAAAACCAATTACATAAATTGTAACTTGAACTTTTATTACTAATTAGTTAAATTGTCGCGTGCAAAGCACGCCGAGGCTATATTGATGAACTGTTAGCACTTGTTGGGGGTGTGAAGAAGTTGAGGAGTTAACAAAACCCAGTTCCATGTTGAAACAAAAAGATAAAGATTTTTGAATCAACCCAAGCATAATGATACACATATATATGCTATGAAACAGCTTTGGGAAATTTTCTAGAATTCAACCTTTGAAAATGTATGAAGATTTTTTTGCTGTTTCTACTTAAAAATAATGCACACAGAAGTAAAGAATGCACATAGACCAATCCAGCACCTCGTTCCAGGCTTCCAGTTCCAGCACATCATTGACATTTCAAACTTCCAATGTAAAGAAGAGTAAGATTTTTCTCATAATTATACGTAATAAATTTATAGGATTAAGCTTACTCAATGATGCTTTACTACATCAGTTCCAATAATATAGTCAAACGATTCAGCAGTTGCTTGTATACGATCCATATTACCCCAATCTAAGTCCAGCACCTTGATGGATCCAACTGAATCTGCAAGGGACGATCGAGTTATCAGTGGAATTGTTCATTAAAATAAACCAAGACAAAGATATAAGAAGATATCTAGTGTTTTACACAACAACTGGAAGAAGATTAGACTCAATTCTGAATCATTAACCTATCTCAGCTACAAACCATTGTGCTTCATACATATAAAAAAAGATATAGCGAAAAAGTGGGAGAGAATAATGAGAAAAAGAAATTCAAGTAGAAGTGTAGCAAAAAACATGTTTATAGGACAAGATAGGCCTACTGATGTGATTGCTTTATGCAAATGGTTTGATGTTTTCATAAATGAAGTAGCCATGGCCAATTACCCAAAGAAAAAGATTTAAACAGCATAGATATCAATAATGATTCTTATAAACTCACCATTAATCAGTAAGGTAAAATTTGAAATTAATTTAAAAAAACCTAAAACTACATCCAATATACTCACTGAAACATTTTATTTAACTCATGTGTGTAAGTGGATGATACCTTGAGATCTAGCTTCGGTTACGGGAGAGAAGTTGTATAAGTGTAGGTAGAGAGAGTAGATGAGATGAAAACTTCACAAGTCGAATCCGGCACGGCTCCATTAGGTAGGCACTGAAAATATGAAGCTGAATAACAAGAAAGAAGTATAACAAAACAAAAAGAAAATGAATTTAAGAATTAAGAAGGACTATGACAAGCAGCACATACATCAGTAGGCTTTGCTTTGTCGCTAGTGGGGTTTTCCAGGAACCATGGCTGTAAAATTTATCTCTGGTGAAAGAGAGAAAATATTAGAGATCAGCCTTCCAAAGAAACATGGCTATAAAATTTACTCCCGATCAACCACAATTTGAAATCCAATACACCAGAAATAACAACAAATCAACAATAAACACCAGAAATAACAACAAATCAACAATAAACATACAACAAATCATAAAAAAACTAATGAACTTGCAATTTTTAAGGTGAATGTAAGACAACCACAGGTGTTTAACTCAAATAACCTTTTTTTTTTAGTCCGTGGTGGTGATTTCAAATTCTCCAATCCCTTAACAAAAGGACAAAAGGAAACAAGCATTGTATTGCATTTCAATTTATTTATTTATATTTTTACCTCATTTCATTCACTTGCTCAAAGCATATTTGTGGCTAATTTCATTACAACTTAAAAAAAAAGCTCAGGTAAACTAAAAAATTAACCATTTTTGTGACTAATTTCAGCATATGAGGCTTCAACTAATTTGCAAAAGGGTATTGCTAGCATTCAAGAACAACCGATCATATGGTTTCTACATCACTTCTTATTTTTCAGATCCATTACTTTGTCTTTGGCAAACAGATGCATACATTCATTTCACAAGGCTCAAAATCAAGTTAAACTAACCACAAAATTCACACTTTTATGACATGAAACAACACAACAACATCAGCATTCCACAATCAGAAAACCGAGAATCAACAACCTAAGGCAAACAGATGCATACATTCATTTCACAAGGCTCAAAATCTAGGAATTTGCTTGAATATGACAAAATTCTAGGGGGATGACAATTAGAGAGAGCAAAGTACCTCAGGTATCAAGACGAATTAGGACTCTGGCAACTTATGGCTTGACCTAATCGAAGAAATTGGCACAACAACTGTTAAAAATCAGATGAGATCAACAAAGAACAATAAAGCTTAGAAAAAGTTACAACCTTTGTAGGTTCCCATTGTTTGGCAATCACAATAACTCGAACGGACCTTCTCTTGAACCTTGGGGCCAAAACCAAATCGAATTGTGTGGCTTCCGAGAGAGATAAAGATGGTGGGAGGCCGCGTTCTTCCTCTCTGGTCTATTTTCGAAGCAGAGGGACAGAGAACTGGCTCCGGTGAGGGAGAGGAGTCCAATCTCCGTCGAGCTCGCGACTCATGGAAGGAGGGAGGAAATCTCAGATCTGGCGCCACCAGATGCGGGAGGTCGGGGACATAAGGCTGGGCCCTGGATCCTCAACGGCGAAGGGGAGGAGGCATCCTTGGAAGGGGAGTCCGGAAGATCGAAGTCAGGAAAAGGAGAAGAGCAAGGAGCTCAAAGTCCAGGGACTCGACCTCGACTCCGGCGTTGGCTCCTGGCTTGGCGTCGGTTCGTCGTTGGTAGCACCGTAGCAGCACGGGAGGTTCGACGAGGCAAGAAGGGGCTAACGGCCATTGAAGGCATTGAAGGAGGCTTTGGCTCCTGTGGATTTGGCTTGAGGGAGGAGGAAGGGCGAGGCAGATCGAGAACGGCAGAGGGTTGAACAGGGGCGGCCAAGAATTTGAGGCTGAGGGTTTAGGGTTGGATTTGGGGATTTCACCTTCCGGTTTTATACCTCATTTATTTAGGCGACGGACATGGTTAAAAATCGTCCCTCCCTTGAACAAATTTTGAAATTTCACAAAAATTTAGGCGGAAAAATTAGGCGCCATAAACTCAAACGACCGACCTAAATATTTTTCTCGTCGCCAAAATAATTTATATCCAATTTTTTGCGATTAATATTATTCTAATTTCTATCCAACTTAAATTCGAAATTGCATAAATATCTAAAAAAAATATTAACCAATCTCGCAATATAGGGTTAAGATACTTTTTTACTCAATTTTATTAGATTTTGATATATTTTTACAATATTTTAACCATGTTTGTTAAGTATCTATACTAAAGATACAATTTTTCCAAAATTTTATTTAACAATCAAACTCTCAATTTACATCTATATTGATTTATACATCCTATACGTAATTATTATAAAATAGAGATACTCCCTGCTTAGTATAAGGTTTTATTAGCAACTTATATGAGTTTTCCTCAAAACATAACCTTTTAGCATTATAATAAGAATTTATTACTTAGTATAAGGTTTTATTAGTTACTTATATGAGTTTTCCTCAAAACATAACCTTATAGGATTATAATAAGAATTTATTACTTAGTATAAGGTTTTATTAGTTACTTATGTGAGTTTTCCTCAAAACATAACCTTATAGTATTATAATAAGAATTTATTACTTAGTATAAGGTTTTATTAGTTACTTATATGAGTTTTCCTCAAAACATAACCTTATAGTATTATAATAAGAACTTATTACTTAGTATAAGGTTTTATTAGTTAATTATATGAGTTTTCCTCAAAACATAACCTTATAGTATTATAATAAGAATTTATTACTTCGTATAAGGTTTTATTAGTTATTTATATTAGTTTTCCTCAAAACATAACCTTATAGTATTATAATAAGAATTTATTACTTAGCATGAGGTTTTATTAGCAACTTATATGAGTTTTCCTCAAAACATAACCTTATAGTATTATAATGAGAATTTATTACTTAGTATAAGGTTTTATTAGTTACTTATATGAGTTTTTCTCAAAACATAACCTTATAGTATTATAATAAGAATTTATTACTTAGTATAAGGTTTTATTAGTTACTTATATGAGTTTTCCTCAAAACATAACTTTATGGTATATAAAAACATTATAGAGATAATAAGATTATAAATTACATTAATTAATTAATTAATTAATATGATATGTAGTTAGTATGGTTGTATAAAATATTACCCAATTAATGTAAATTTATGGTTTTAGCGTTATAAAAACATTACACAATTAATTTAAAAAATTTAACATTGTAAAGTATGGTTTTAAAATTTATAACATTGTTGTAAAGGCTCGGATTTTACAATCTAAATTATCGGAAAAAGGAAATTAAAAAAATGAAATTAATCGTATATTTCAAGAAAAAACTCGTTCCAAATTTTAATAAATCGAACTTGAAATTCTTAAAGCGTATTCCGGCCCAATTTTTAACTTTAAAAATAATCAACTCCGTCTTCCATCTCGGTATTCAAAAATATCTCCCGTCGACGATATCCTACTCGGGTTTCCTAATTGATTGAGACAACGAAATTCGAAAGACCCATCGTTGGAAATTCAAATTCTCGACTCGGGATCACAATTCCGTCATATTCTCTCATTCTTATCCAATCCCTTCACTTGGTCCCCATATTTGACCAATTCCAACTCATTTTCTCTCCTATGGGTAAATCTTATCCCCTCCTTTCACTCCCTCCTCCCTTGATTCCCTTTCTTTTGAGAAACAAACAACAAACCATATGCAACTTTGACCAAAGACAACCAATTTCATCACCTTTTGTCCGAACAGCCGAAGACAGCTAGCTCCTCCTTACCTTATCTTCACAAAATCAGAAGGGCAGCCCCATTCCCCTCATTTCACACCTCCATTTCAAGAGCAAACACTCCCTTCTCCCCTTTGAGCATTGCCGAGAGCCCTGAGCTCCAAAGCCTCCTCCATTGCCGCCCCTGCACCACCCTTCCACCACCTGCATCACACCGTCGCCGACCACCACCTGCACCACACCGTCGCCGACCACCACCGCAACCGCAACTCCCTCACACTCTCCCCTATTTTGCCGAGAGGAACACCCACACACCACCACTTCCTCCTTCATCCTTCCACCCCGAGGCGCCAGCAGCAGGAACACCCACGCCTCCGGGAGTCGCCAGCAGCCACCGGTAGCGACCGGAGCCGCCCCGGAGCCACCAATCCGCCGCCTTCCCCTTGTGTCCCCTGTTTTCCGTTTCGAGCTCGGTGAGTCCTTCTTCACTTCCTTTTCACTCTCAAACAGATAAAGAATCCACCTTTTGACCTTTTATTGCCGTCCTAGGCCAAGACATACGCCTCCCCGACTCCGACGAGGCCAATCGGACTCCTACGACCTCCAGCGAAGCCGACGAAGTCTCGAATCCCTCGGTGAGCCTCGACCCTCCCTCCTTCTCTCACGTGTGTCGATTTCGATACCTTTCGTGTCCAGGGTGGTTGGGAGAGAGAACGCCGGTGAGGCTGCGAGCCCAGGCCGCCGGCGAGCAGTCACCTCCCTTCCCCTTCTCTTCCTTCTTCCTGTCGAATAGAGGTTTTAAAGGGGAGATGAACAGTGAATTGGGGTCCGGTTTTCTGTTGTTATAAAAGGAGGGTTCGGTTCATTTTTTTTCCTAAAAATAAAACCGGTTCGGTTCGGGTTCACTTAAAACTAAATCAGATGGGTGTTGGGCGTTGGGCTGGGTTTTCAATTTCGATTTGGGCCTATTTTCTCCAGAAATCCGAGTGGGCCTTTTCTTTGGTACATTGTGACTATACATATTAAGGTTAAGGTTGAGGTTAAGATTTCTTTTTAGGTTTAGTTAATTTATATATTAAATATTGACTGGATGGAAAATAAAATATTATGTAGTGTTATGACCTTTTAAATTATAGGGATTTAAAATATATTATCGGACTTAAATCGAAAAAGTAATTTGACGAGCATTTTCAAAAGGTTAGGATTTCTAACTATTTGCCTCGGATTTTGAAATGGTTTTGGGAATTTACTTGGGAATTTGATTTGTTCGATGACTGACTAGCATGATGTTATGATATGTGTGACTAATAGCATGACTTGTGGTGATTTATTATGCGAGATTGAATGTTAGATAATTATGATGAGGATATATAATTATATGATAAGTAAGCATATGAGATGTTAGAGTTATGTTATCACTTGATTATACCTTATGGATATGATGAACTTGAGATATATGACAATGCGGATATACTATTAGTATGAGGATATGAATGTGGCGGAATGGAATGACGAGAATGGGGTGGTCTTACGGAATGTGGCAATATGATGAATGGTTGAACTTGATGGGATGATGATTCGATGTGCTATGATGCTATTGAATGATGTGTGCTTTGTATGACTGAATGGCTAGATATAGACTTATATATATGTTCTGATATGTATCTAGGTGATACCTTGTGATTATGATTGATGTGTGCCGGATCTTCCATTTATGCTGTTCTGCATAGCCAGGTAAGTCTCTTCGGAGCTTACTCAGATTGAATAGAGCTATTCCCTACTTTAGGTGCATGATATACTAGGTGTTGCATTCATGATCAGCATGCCATGTAGTACCATGCTAGGTTGCATTGATCGCTGGGCATTCTATTTCTCTATGTGTATGTAAACAGAACGGCCGTTATCTGTGAAGTAACTAGAGTCATTGCTAGGGTCATAGGGTAGCCCAGCCTCATCGGGTACCCTGAGTCAATCGAGTCATGAACTTCCTTATATTATGATATGCCTGCGGGCTTTATTGTGGAGCGGGTTAGGCATGCGTGCCGCCCTATTATGAATGAATGCATTCACGAGCTGGCCAGTCTCCACCTATCGGAAGGGGTGGAGGTAGGAGAGGGATATACCACTTGGTATTCTGTGCTAAGGCCTTATTATTATTATACACTTGATCCTAGGGGCATGTTAGTGTGTTAATATTCCGTCTTGCATCTAGAAGCATCTTTATTAGGTATAGCGTATATGTGTGCTTAGGGTTGGGATGCAGAGCTAAAGTGGGCATCGATCTGATCCCGCCCCATATCAAATTTTTTAGGTATCCGTTATGCCTACTACTGTTGATGCTGATTTGAGTCCATGACCGCTGGGTCTAACATGGCGGAGAGAGAGAGTTGAGATTCCAACTTCACCAATTTAATTATGTCTCAAATTTGAATGGTTGATCATATTTTGACCCGGCCTTGCCGTGGCACCCCTTTGTATTATGCTTTACTTCCGCTATTTGTGTAACCTTTGGTTTTCCACGCTTAGACTTATGACAGGTACAGGGGACTTCCCCTGGGATTCCAACGATCCCTTCGAATTTTGGGTATGAAATCCCACTTTAAAATGTTAGGATAGAATTTCAAACCTTCAACCTGTACTCGGGGCGCAAGATCCTAACGAGGGGTTTCATCCCTCGAAACGTAACCCGGGAATCATAATCCCGGGCCGTTACAATTGTAAAGTATGGTTTTAAAACATTATACATATAGCTTAAAAGATTTATTACACAATTAAATAATTTTAAAATTATGGTTTTAAATTTTTAAATATAATATTCTAAATTATGGTTTTAAAATTTATAAATATAACTTATAAGATTAATATCACATAATTAATTTTAAAAATATACGTAAAATATATTTTTAATGTATAAGATTTATAAAAAAACATTTTTTTTTGTAAAAAAATGTCTAATGGGGTCACTCATTTAAGCGACAAACATTAAAAAAATATGTCATCGCCTAAATAATTGCTATTATTTTGTCACTCATTCAGGCGACCAACATAGAGTACACATGTTATCTCCGTCGCCTGAATTTAACTCAAGCAACGAACATTCAAAATATGTCGTCACCTGAATGAGTGACCAACTTTTATCACTCATTCAGGCGACCAACATGGACCACACATGTAATTTCCGTCACCTGAAGTCAACTCAAGCGACGAACATTGACCTATGTTCATCGCCTGAATGGTAGATCTGACAAAAGTGGATGAGTTCTTTATTCGAGCAACCATATATTCTTCCTTTGTTCGTCGCCTAAATATGTCCGTCGCCTAAAGTTGATTCAAGCGACGAACTTTGTATAGAATTGGTCGCTCAAATGGATTTGGGTTGGGGGTCAAGCCCTAGACATTCAGGCGACGAACTCTTCTAAGTTCGTCGCCGGAAGTGATATGAATGAAGGCAGTATTCAATATGTTGCCCATGCAGCCAAAAAATTGTCCACATCGATCTACTCGATCGGCGTAAGAAATGGGTTCATTGTTTAATCTTCTTTAGGCGTAAGCAATGGGTTCGTTGTTTGAGTGGATGAAATTTTTTATATCTATTCAGCTACTAACAAAAATTGATGTTTTAAAAGAAATTCTTAGTCGACGGAGCATTTTTTCCCATGTCGATCATATGTGCTTCTTTTGGACGGCTTACATGGTTTCGTACTAGTGTTTTTATTTGTTAAAACATATGGTCTTTGTTTAGGACCATAACCCGAATTGAAAAATTATTTTTCTAAATAAAATGGATTAATTTTAAAACCTGTTAAAAAAATTAGCTAAACTGGGTGTATGTATGAGAAATATTCCTCAAATTGGAAAATATATTATTATAATGCAAATTCAACGTTAATCAATTTTTACATACAATTCCGTAATAATTCTATTATCTCTTGTTTGAAAATAAAAGCTAACAAGAAACTAGGGGTGGACACAAATCCCGCAAATCCCGGTCCCGTCCCGATCCGGTGGGATTTCAAAAAAAAAAATAGTGAATCCCATCCCGGTCCCGTCCCGCAAAAATTATGCGGGACGGAACGCAGGAAGACCCGTCTCAATCCCGTCCCGTCCCGCATATACAATAATAATAATAATAATACATTATGCTATACATACTGTAATATATATATAATCTATATATAGATTACATACACTTATACAGTGTGTGTATATGCATAGTATATAGTATATACACACTATGCATATAGTATATACACACTAATGCTAATGCTACTGCATAATGCTACTGTGTGTGTATATATAGTGTGTGTATATGCATAAGTATATACGTACACACTAATGCTAATGCTAATGCATAATGCTATTGTGTGTTTATATATGCACATGAATATTATACCCATGCTACTGCATTATGCTACTGTGTCTGTGTGTATATATGCACACGAATATATATATATATATATACAAAAACCTGTAAAATATAATTTAAATTTTTTAAATAGATTTATATGTGTTACATCTTTGAAAATCGCAAAATATACATGAAATTTTTAACTTTTTATAATCTTTTTTATTCGAGGGACAAGGCCCGTCCCGTCCCTGTCCTGTCCTGTCACGCGAGGGACAAGGCCCATGTGGGACGAAGAAAAAAAGAGCAAATCCCGTCCCGTAAAAATTCACGTCCCGTCCCGCGCCCACCCCTACAAGAAACTATTATTTTCTTAAAAAAAAAAAACAAGAAACAATTAGGTTGAATAATGGATATAAATTATATAGTTGGGACTTGGGAGTGGTTCTGGATGTGGGAGAGAGTGGAAAGGAGTTGGGGTGGTGGGAGACTTGGAGGGGGAGCGGTGGATATATAAGATATGATTTTTTTTTTTTGCAAGTAAAAATTAGGAAAAGCGACGGCGACCCGGCTTCTTTCCTAGCACGTCCGAACGGACGAGAACACAGAGCTCTGGATCATCGGTGAAGCTATCATCGGCAGGAACAGTGTAGGCCAGACGTGCAATCCTATCAGCCACAACATTTGAATCCCTGAAAATAAGACGAATAACAACATTAGAGAGCCCCAGCAGAGCCTTTATGACGACCAAGCAGTCTCCTTCGATCAGAAGGTTATTTAAGCCCATGGATTTTGCCTTGGCGACCCCCATCGGAAGGCCCAAGGCCTCTGCGAAAACAGCGGAGCCATTATTACAGGGACCCCCCTAGGGACCTTATATTCCCCATATGATCCCGAATCACAAAGCTGAATGTTCCTTTCCCCGACTGGCAGTACGAGCCATCGAAATTCAATTTGTAGTATCCCATATGTGGGTTTTCCCAACTGTTTGCCTTGGAAGCGTTATGGTTTGTTGATCTAGAGCATGTCGTAGTGCCACAAGTCTTATTTCTAGACCGGGACACACCATCTGTCTCCGAGTCATCCACTCTGGCATTCCAAGTTTGGTATGTACGTAGTATTGTAGAAAATGGCTATAGCCTGCACAGATGCGTTGCTTATTTTGCTGGAAAACGACCTGGTTTCGAAAATAACAAATACTCCACCAAGCAAAGTCCAGTTTAGTGCAAGCCTGTGAAAATAGTGGATGAGATATGATATGAGTGTTAGGAAGCGTTGGTCTTTTTTTTTTGTTTTTTGTTTTTTTGGTTGTAGTTGCAGCTGTTATTTTGCTATGCCGGTGATTCGATCCTCGTTGCTAAGTTAGAACCGGAAACACCTTGTCATCTCATAGCTGTGGCAAAATACACTCGATTAGCCTTGGTAAAGATGTCGCTGCTAAGAACGGTTCTTGTGTATACTTGAACATTTCTTTTTTTATTTGATTATTTTTAGTTTAAGTACACCTCAAATGTACAGAGGTGTACATATCCTAACCGGTGTGACTATACCTGTCAAACGGGTCATTTGTGCGGGTTCGGGTCGGGTCACTTCAGATCTCGAGTAAAACGGGTTCTGGATATGTCCGGGTTGACTCGAACCCGGGTTGAACCGGGTTTTGGGTCATTTCGAGTTTGACAATTTTTTCTTTTTTAAATTAAAAAAATCATGATTTGATAATTTTGCGATAAATTTTAATTATATATATAAATAATTATATATAATTATAAATCAACCGGGTAAATCGGGTAAATCAGATCAAAATTACCGGGTTAATCGGGTCACCGAGTCGAAACCCAGATTACCCGGAAAATTTTCGGTTTTTCGGGTTCGGGTCAAAAAAAATTTCCAGGTTTCGGTCGAAAAAAATTTTCAGGTTCGGGTCGGATTGTGTTTTCACAGGTATAGGTGTGAGTGTGACTCTTTATTTTTTTTGTGCAGCGTAGGATATAGGAAGCAAAACATAAATTTCTAGCGAAATAATATTCCTAATTTGATACTACTTAAATATAGAACGATGGAAATATTTCTTTGGGTTATTTTGGCAACTAGCACATTATAAATATCTAATTAGCTAACTAGCACCCAAACAAAAGTAATTAACTAACCTAGCATCCTTCCCAAATTGACTATTAAGGTCAACGGTCAACCTGTTTGACCGTTGACCGGCCTTTCGGATTTTTTTTTTATTTTTTATTTTTTTTTTTTTTTTCAATGATGCCACTTTTTTTGATGCCATTATTTACCATGATGCCATTTTTTTGCTGTTTTGATGCCATTTTTTATTACATTTTATTTTCGCTTTGATGCCTCGTTTCTAATAAAATTGATTGATGACACTTTTTTAATGCCATTTTTTCCAAAACCTTGATGACATTTTTTTGTTTATTGTGATGTCACGTTGACCATTGATGCCATTTTTTTTTACTGTTGACTACTGATGACACTTTTTTCATGTCAATTTTTTGATGATATTTTTACTGTGCTGCCAATTTTTTTTTCAAAGTAGTGTTTTGATAACATTTTTTTCTTTAATGTGATGCAATTTTTTCAAAGTAGTGTTTTGATGCCATTTTTCTAATGTAATTATTTGATGCCATTTTTTTAATCAAACCGTTTGATGCCATTTTTTTTTATTTAATCAATTGTATATCGATATATTTTCATCGATTCTACTTTTATTCACTGATGACACGTTTGTGATTACACTTCATTGATGCAATCACTTGTGATGACATCAAAGATTTTTGACTGTATGGTAGATTGGATGTAATGTGTATGGCCTATGAAAAATGGCAAAAGAATTATAAACATGTAGAGGAAAACATCAATTAATACCAAAAAATCAACAGCACTAAGCAACTAAAAATTGTGTTCAAAATATTATGGCGCACATGAAAATGGTCTCTGTAGACTAAATGAAATATATAAAACTCAGAGCCCTTTGAGGAATAACAATCCAAAAATTTCAGATTCCTTCGATCTGAATGACAGTTACAAGGAAATTGTTCCAAGGAAATTTGAGAGTATCGAAACCCTTGGAAAAAAGCAAAGGCTCAGATTGTTCCAAAGAAATTATTATCAAATAGTAAAAAGACAGCCCCCTGTCGACTTTGTCATCATCATCTAATGAGAATTAGCCGCCGCCAGATCCGTACTTCTTGCTCAAGACGATAACCTGAAGCTTGTTGTACCCGGCAAGGACTCCAGCGCCTGCAACAACACGAAGGATGTTGGCACCAGCACCCTTGAAGAGTGACTTGGCGCCCTCGTTCTCGAGGATCTGGTTGAAGGCATCCAAGGAGCTCTTGTACTTGACAGCTTCGCCGGAGGTCATCATCATTCTACGACGAACGGTGTCGATTGGGTAGGAAGCAAGCCCAGCACCAATGGTAATACCCCATCCGAGGAGGAAACTAGCAAGGAAACTATCATGTAACATTCAAAGCCAGAGAATTTGAAGCATGAGTTAACATGATAATAGAGTTGATCTAAACTACAGACAACTTGACTACATCCAAAGAAATTGGTGATTTACCTGCATATCTCCAGTCAGCAGCACTGGCTTCAGGGAATCATACATTCCAATGTAGAGACCACGGTAAACAATAATTCCAACACATGAGATGTTGAATCCACGGTAAAGTCCAGCAACACCGTCAGAGGCAATGATCTTCTTGTACACGTCAACCAAACCGTTGAACTGTAGCTCACCGCCCTTCTTTGCTGCCTTTGCGTCGTTGGCCAGCCTTGTACGGGCATAATCCAGAGAATACACAAACAATAGAGATGAAGCACCAGCAGCACCACCAGATGCCAAGTTACCAGCAAACCACTTCCAGTAACCATCCCTGTCCTTCTTGAAGTTGAACAGCCTCTTGAAGTAATCCTTGAAGGCAAAGTTGAGAGCCTGAAACACAAATATAACAAGTTAAATACAGGGAAACAAAACCCATTTTGCGCTTGAAGAACAAAGAAAACCACCTATTCATGGATATCTTGAAGAGAGGTGGTTACTTCTAATTCTAATGGAGTAATTTGTTAGTATTAACTTATAAGAGTATGCATTATTCTCTATCAAACAAGGAGGGAAAATAACTAGAATTAACATGGCATATTAACGCATCAGTAACACCTTTCTCAACAGGAGCCTGCACGAGCACTGGAGACACAGAGATGTCCACGACAGCTACCTCAATGGATGGGCACTTGAGTGCAATGATAGCCATAGTTGGGCCCCCAACATAACCAGCTCCAATGCAGCAAATCTTCACCATTTTGTTTTTCCCCTGCACAGTTAACTACGTATTGAATAAGACTACTTTGCCATGAAGATAGCAAATCTACAGATTAATTGCAGACTATTATTGGATTCCATTGAACAAATAAAAGTAATTGTTTTAGGCTTTAAGCTTTCAAAGAAGCAAGAGTTCATTTGGTATCGATCAAATTATTGACAGTGTCAATAATTTCAAAAATTATTGTTCTAATAGTTTTATTATGATTTGAGCACTTCAAAACAAAAATAAACTCCAAGGTGTACCCATCTTCTACTTTTGTCCATTGAGGATATTACAACACAAATATGAGAATCAAAGTGACTACGTAACATTAATAACTATCATGCCCATAATCTTGATGGGCACATTTTTTCAACTAAAAAAGAAATAACACAAGTTGGAATACTGGAGGTTAGTCGTTGGCAACCAATTCCAACTATTCACCACATGATATGCCAGCAAATGGTTTGGAAAAATCAGCTGAATATCTAATTATGGGGTTGATTTGATATGACATGGGAGATAACCAGAAATTAACACTAATGTGGCTAGAGCAAGTATTCAGCCACTTATATTAAGCATATATTATTGAGAAATTAGGTAAAGCTTCCACTGAAGCCATGACTTTGTCCTACTGCACTCATCCATACTTTTCCAATGACTTCGCCAATCAATTCCTTGCTCAAATGGCAACAGAAACATGTAAAAACGCAGTTCAATTAAGCAAGGAAACTCGATACGGATTTCCCCTTCCATTCCCTGAATCCTTTGGATATTTATTATAATTCTAACAAACAAAACCTTTAGCTTAAGTGATAACATTGATTTCCAGAGAAGCACGAAACAGAGAATTTACTGCCAAGGAATTCATTGTTCTTAATAGTTATCTCTTCGGTTTATACACAGTGATTCCAAAAGCTACACAGCTCAGTTTCTCCACCACTGTCACATAAACCACAATGGAAATCGGTGCAAGACAATTCACACACAGCAGATGGCAAATTTAAGCAAGAAAATGGAAATATATCGGTGCAATTTTTTTCATCAATTCAGCACAACAGATGACTCTGTGGCGGCGGGTGTTTCTGAGTGAAGAAAGGGTTGTAACACCAGCTAGATGAATCGAAAAGCATGAATTTGATAGCAACTCGACTAATTACAACAAGAAAACAAAACAATTGAAGATTTCAATTTCGATTTCAAAGGGAGTCTTAATTCATTGTGTGCAAAAATAAATTTGGTGACATTATGCTATAAAATGAGGAAGTAATGATGCCACTAAATCCTAAACCATGTCGATTACTCGATCCTCAACAATCTCACAATCTATAATATAACTTATCCTTGCCTAGACATTTCCACAAACACTTGGTGGGCAGCTTTAGACACCAAAATTTCAGAAAATTTAAGATCACCAGTGTCCTCACAAAAGAGAAAGACTGAACCTGGCCTTTGGAGCTGTCAACATTTCGAGCAACAAACGATAGGAATTGATCAGACGGCGATGGATGAGGCTCACCGAGGGCGTCGTAGAACGACTTCTCAGTTATCTGAAGAGTGCCGAAATCGGGAAATTCGACAGGGGCGTCGTCTAATTCCTCCTCCATGAGGACATCGTGGATGAACCTGAGACAAGCGCCGTAGTAATCGGGAGGTTCCGGGGGATCGCCGCTGGAGCTTGTCCCCGACGCCGGATCCAGATCGGGACTTAGGGTTTCGAATGAGTATCGCCGATTGGAGATTCAGATGCCGCCTGGAGTCAAGAGCAACTGGCGCAGTGGAGGTTGCAGTCTGATCAATTCCGATCAGACTGGCGCAATGAGCCTCATCCATCGCCGTCTAAGCTTATCTCAACCTCTAATGGTGGAGGGAGATCTGAAATGGAGAAAGTGAAGGAGAAAGGTTGAGCGATCAGAGGTAGAGCGAGAGAGCGAACAGAAGTAGAAGAGGGTGCTACGGGCTTAAAAAAAATGTAATGGGTGTTACAATGGCAAATAAATAAAGTGAAGATACTATTAAGCTAAGGGTGAATTATATTTTTGGTCCCTAACCTTTATCACTTGTTTCACTTTAGTCATTAACCTTTGAAACGTTTCAAAATAGTCCTTGACCTTTCTATTCTGTTTCATTTTAGTCCCTAACCTTTCAAAGGTTGTAAAATAGTCCCTAACCTTACATTTTTTTATTCGTTTTAGTCCCTAATATTAAAATATTATTTGAAATAATTATAAAAAAACCACCCTAAAGTTTTCATAATTTAAATAAAATTATTCATACAAAGAAAATTATATAAAATCATCTAACTCTATAATTTTAATTTTGAAAAATACTCGAACTATTTTACTATTTATCATAAGAGCATATTATATAAAATTATCCATATTTTTTTTTCACAAAAGCTCTCATAAAATTTATAGATCTTGTGATTAACTATGAGAGATTGTGGGATATTTTTTTTTATTTACCAATACATAGATCCAATATATGTTTATTAATCCATTAAAATAATGAATTTGAATAATAAAAGAGATCGTTTTTAAAAAAAATCATAAAGTTGGATATTTGTTTTATAATTATTCT
This sequence comes from Persicaria maculosa, assembly GCA_963922045.1. Classification (NCBI taxonomy): domain Eukaryota; kingdom Viridiplantae; phylum Streptophyta; class Magnoliopsida; order Caryophyllales; family Polygonaceae; genus Persicaria; species Persicaria maculosa. The sequence goes on along the minus strand of OY998253.1, from coordinate 20,753,024 downwards.
TTATATGGGTAATTTACTCATTTATATACATTATGATAACTTTAGGGTGATTTTTTATAATTATTTCAAATAATATTTTAATAGCAGGGACTAAAACGAATAACTAATATAAGCTTAGGGACTATTTTACAACCTTTGAAAGGTTAGGGACTAAAATGAAACGAAATAGAAAGTTTAAGGACTATTTTGAAACGTTTCAAAGGTTGGGGACTAAAGTGAAACAAGTGTTAAAGGTTAGGGACCAAAAATGTAATTCACCCTTAAGCTAATTAGATTAGAAAAATGTGATATTTCAGTAAATTTTTTCTATTTCTTTCGACAGGTTGCAGTTTTTTGCTAAAAAAAGAAGAAGATTGGAGGCAAATTTGTACGGAAAATAATATTCCTAATTGACACTTAAATATCTCTTTCGACTTGCAGTTATATATATACGTATACGTGTTTTTTAGGTTGCAGAATATCTCTTTCGACACTTAAATAATATAGATGGAAATATTTCTTTCGACAGGTTGTAGTATTTGTACGTGTTTTTTAAGTTAATACGTAGTAGCAAATTGATAATTTGGCCAGCCAGATGTTTCCCATTGACTGAATATATTTGTCGTCAAATTCAAAATTTCTAAGGTTTACTTGGACCGGTTCTAGGGTTAAAATGTTACCCATCTACAAATAGCATCCATTAATTAATTTCTTCCTTCGTATCATCTTCATCATCTCACACACACACACACACAATTAAACTAGCTAACAGTTTCCCTATAGATAAAATGTTGCTCTCCAATAAAAACAGTCTTCTAATTCTGATTTCACTTGCCCTAGCCCTTTCTTCAACTGCCCAAAACTCGCCCCAAGACTACTTGGCTGCCCACAACGCAGCTCGAGCCCAAGTGGGTGTTGACCCCTTGTCATGGGACACCACTTTGGCAGCCTATGCCCAAAACTACTCCGACTCAAGGAGCGGCGACTGCAGCCTCGTGCACTCCGGTGGGCCCTATGGTGAGAACCTCGCCACCGGGTGGTCATCAAGCAATAGCAATTACATAACCGGGATAGATGCTGTCAACATGTGGGTGAGTGAAAAGCAATTCTATGACTATGCCTCTAACTCCTGCGCAGCAGGACAGATATGCGGTCATTATACTCAAGTGGTCTGGAGTAGCACCACTAGCGTGGGGTGTGCTCGTACTCCTTGTAGCACTCGCGGTTGGTATGTCATCTGCAACTACAACCCTCCGGGTAACTATGTAGGCCAACGCCCTTACGAGGATATAGATAGTGTTTGTATGATTATAATGTAATATATAATAGCTATGCTTTGAAAATTATGCATAGCTTTACATGTACTTTATACTAGTAACTACCCGTATTTTTGTTCGATTTTTGTAATATTAATTCGTTTGATATTATAAAATGTATCAAATAATTTGTAATTTTTTTAGGAAGAATGAATTCAGATAAAATAATGTAATTAAACATTAAGTTTAACTACTACTATATATATATATATTCAATGAATTGAAGCGGTTTCACAGAGTCGGTGGAATCACCATTGAAGAGAACTTGGCAAGAGAGAGAAATCTGAAATGTTAATAACTGTAATCTATATTATATTCTGTGTTCTATTCTCAAGTTTGGTTACAATATTATATATACAAGCTTATGCTTGGGCCTCCAGCCCATTACTAAGCCCATCAACTCTTTATATCTCCAATACCTCCCTTCAAGCTGGTGGTGGAGCTTGCTGTAATCCCAGCTTGGGCAGAATCTCTCGAAGCCGTATACCAGGTAACTAGGTAAGGCTTTAGTTAAACAATCTGCAAGTTGGTTGGAAGTGTGTGAACATGAGACAAATCGATGAGGCCTTCCAGATGTTTCTCCCGAGCAAAGTGACAATCAAGCTCGATATGCTTAGTACGCTCATGAAATATCGGGTTCTTGGCAATATAGAATGTCGCCTGATTGTCACATTTAACTGGTATATGAGCAATGTCAGGGACACCAATTTTTGCAAGCAAGCGACTTAACCAAGCAAGCTCAACACAGACTCTTCGGAGAGATCGTTTCTCTGACAAAGATATGCTTTGCTGTTTTTTCGATTTCCACGAAATCAAATTTGATCCAAGTAATATAAGACAATATAGCCACTTACAGAACAACGGGTTTGAGGGCAAGTAGCTCAGTCGACATCACAATAAGCTTGCAACATGAAATCAAAAGTCGAGCTGAGAAGCAGACCTAGATGATGACCGCCTTTTAGCCGTTTTAGGTATCAAAGTACATGAATTGTTGTATCCATGTGAATATGTCTGGGTTTTTGAAGAAATTGACTCAGCATGTGGATGGCGTGAAAGCTAAGTCCGGTCGAGTGTTCACAACAAAGTTTAGCTTTCCCACAAGTCGACGATACACTAGTGGGTCTAGCAAAAGAGGGTTGTCATCAAAAAGCAAAGGAGAGTCCAAAGCCAAAGGACTAGCAACCGGAGAACCACATGGAAACTCGTCAAGTACCTCTGAAATGAACTTCCTCTCGCTCATGATCAGACCTTGATCTATCTTGATGAACATGATTCCCAGGAAGAAATTTAGAGACCCTAAATCCTTGATGCGAAACTAGTCATCAAGAAATTCTTTTAATGACTACATCTCATTCACATCATCTCTTGTCAATAGGATGTCATCGACGTATATAGAAACAAACACAGTAGAGGTTTTTGATTTCTTGGAGAAGAGTGAATAATCATTCTTAGACTATGTATACCCTCTCGAATTCAGTGATACTGACAGCTTTGCGTACCATTGTCTCGATGCTTGTTTCAAGTTGTACAACGACTTATGCAAGTCGTACAACGACTTATGCAATCGACACATCAAGGAAGCATCAGACACAACCAGTTCGGGAGGCGTTTTCATGTAAACTTCCTCGTCTAAGTCGACATGGAGGAAAGCGTTGTTGACGTCGCGTTGAGACAACGACCACTTTTCCTCCGATGCGGCTGATACCAAAGCTCGGAGTATAGTCATTTTAATGATCGGTGATAAGATCTCGGTATAATCTACACATTCTCGCTGAGTAAAACCTTGAGCCACTAATCGAGCTTTATACCTCTCGACATATCCATCATCTCTCCTTTTGACCTTATAAACCCATTTGCAACTTATCTTCTTCTTTCCACGCGGCAAACACACAAGGCTCTATGTGTTATTGTGGTCTAAAGCCTCAAATTTTGTCTTCATAGCATCCTGCCAAGCATGGGACTGAGAAGCTTTGGAGTAAGAAGTGGGCTCAACATCCCTCTCTATAGTAGGATCAATAAAGAGAGTTGGAAAGGACAAAATGGAGGTCAAAGTATGATTGCACAGATGCATATCTGGAACATGGCAGACATAATCAGAGAGGTTTGCATGTGGGTTATGTACTCTTGTTGATCTCCTGGTAGCAACAACCGATCATTGATTAAAAGTTAGAGTTGGTGCTAGATCTTAGGCCTGATCTGGTGTTAGAGAACCCCCTAAAGTGGTATCTAAAGTATGATTATATGAAGGATGGGGATCTGTGTAGTCAGTAGTGGATTTCGAAAAGGGGGTTTGCAAAGGAGTGTAGGAGCTGAAAATGTTGCGGTTGAAAAGGAAGAATAGCTTCATGAAACACCACATCCCGAGAAGTGAATACACTCTTAGTTGTGATATTCAAGAGGTTATATGCATTTTGCCCAAACAAATATCCAAAAAACGCACATTGTACCGCCCTTGCTTGGAACTTATCCCTACCTTGTTGCAATGTTGAAGCAAAACACAAACAACCCAAAGTTCGGAGATGATCATAAGCCGGAGAACAACCGAACAATACTTCATAAGGTGTTCTCTGTTTCAGCAAGGGAGTTGGAAATCGATTAATCAAGTAAGCCGTTGTTAACACACATTCTCCCCAAAACCTTATAGGAAGATGGGAATCAAACAATAATGTCCTTGCTACTAGACACGGCCACGGGTCCGACCCGCCGGGTCGGCAACCTAGGGGGTATGACCCTAACCCTGACCCGGTATTCCGATGGGTCGACGGGTTCGGGCCACTCGGTGGGTCGGCATGTTGGAGTGTCGGGTTGGCCACATGACACTAAAGGGTACAATGGAAATTGGCCGACCGGACGAGTCGACCCGCCGGGTCAACCAATTTTTTTTTAAAAAAAAATGGTTTTAAACCCAAAATAAAACTCAACCCATCAAGTCTTTCACCACACTTTTGAAATTGAAAGATTTAAGGTTGATAAAATATGGTATGTGGATATATATATATATATATATATATATATATATATATATATATATATATATATATATATATATATATAGAGGATAGATCATATGAGAACAACCCTTAAAATGTATCATGAGAACAAATCAGGGCCCTTGATTAATGTGAAATGGAGGGCTGAGATTATTCGAAGATAATTAATTAATTATAATTTTATCCCAAAAAAAATCAACCCACTACCAACTACAGCGCGTGTATCTCATCACCATTCACCACCGTACCCTAATTTCAAATTAAAAAGGAGAGACTACGGAGAGAGAATAGGTCAAATTGGAGGAGGATGAACGGCGACTAACTCGAAGGAGATTGCCGAGGCGATGATGGTCGGCGAAGGCGTTGAAGGCAGTGTCGCCAGTTGCGGTGATGGCGATCGGAGAAGGCGACGTCCCACAGAGGCGGTGTTTGGACAACCCTAACCACCGAGTACCAATTGCGGTGGTGGAAGAGGCGCCAGTTGCGGTGATGGCGATGTCCCACAGAAGGCGACGGAAAAACAGAGGCGCCGGTTGCGGTGATGGCGATCGGGCAACCCGGCGGTGGCGATTGGAAGGGCTTGTCGAAGAAGACGGCGATGTGCGATATGGCGGTCGACGGCTCCTTGATTTCTCTCCCTGTTGCGGTGCAGCGGCAATGGCTCCCTGATTTCTCTCCCTGAGTTCAATCAGCGGCCCTCTAGCAGCCTAACCGAGCCCATGACGCAGCACCCCGAGTCGCCGACCAAGTTCGTTGAAATTGCGAAATCAATTGAAATTGATTTCAAAAAACCCAAGTATCTCTGGCTATGGCGGATCTTTAATTGGTATCCGGTAGTTAGGGTTTGTGGAAGATCTCGAATTAGGTTTTGTTCTTCATTTTACAGATTTTGTTTGTTGGATTTAGGATTTTTAGTTGTGATTTCTCGGTCAAGTTCTGCTTGCTCTGTTCTTGATTTTACAATTGGATTGTTGCACTAGGGATGTATAAATTTTGTTGATATCTTGTTTTTGCATTCCAGTTTGTTTAGGACATATCGAATGTATCGATACGATCGTATAATCATGGGATATAATCAAATAATCCAGTGATATCATTGAATAATTTTTAGTTATTTGTTACAATGACATAAAGTAACGGAACCATTGAATAATCATGCGATATAATCGAATAATCAAGCGATACCATTGAATAATCAAACGATACCATCGAATAATTTTTGGTAAATAGTTTATGGCGTTTTCATGTTGCTAGCCGATCAGAATAATCCATCGATACTATTGCATAATCCATTAATATGATCGAAAAATCCAGTGATATTATCGAATAATTCGAAGAAAAAAATAACCACCCATCATGTGGCAAGTGGATACGATCGCATAATCCGTCGATACGATCACATAATCCGTCGATACGATCGAATAATCCAGATATAATATCAAATAATTTCAAGAGAGTGCATCACACACGCTCCCAATTCAGCAAGTGGGCTAGAAAAAAACGTGGGCCCCACTGATTTTTAATAAAAAAAAAGCTAAAATTGTCTTTTAATCTCATCCATCCATTTCATCTAATCAACGGCCCAGATGTGTTCTCATGTTACACAATAAGCCTTGATTACCCTTGAACCATCCTCTCTCTCTCTCTCTCTCTCTCTCTCTATATATATATATATATATATATATATATATATATATATATATATATATATATATATATAGTGTATGGATCATTTGTTCACAAGCCTTACGGTGTACCTTGTTCACAAATATTATTCAGTGAAATATGGAACATTATTCGGTGAATTTTGAAGCATTATTCGGTGAAATGTGAGTATTGTTTAGGGGGATGTGAAACATTATTTGGTGAAATTTGAAGCATTATTAGTATAAATTGTAAGAATTGTTTAGGGAATTGAGATTGGTTTTATTTGAAATAAATGAATAAAAAAACTAAACATTATTCGGTAGAATGTTACAAATTATTCAGTGGAATTGGAACGTTTTCATCTAAACTGAATGAAAAAAGAAAACAGAACAGTATTCGGTAGAATGTTTCACATTTCACCGAATAATGCTTCACATTTTACCGAATAATGTTTCACATTTCACCGAATAATGCTTCACATTTTACCGAATAATGTTTCACATTTCACTGAATAATATTTTGTGAACAAGGTACACCGTAAGGAGTGTGTACACCCGAACCACACCCTATATATATATATATATATATATATATATATATATATATATATATATATATACCTTCATTCCACTCAATCATTTCATCTCACTTTAGATGTGGGAAAGAAAATGTTGGATTGTGGGAATGACAAGTAGGGATATGAGAAGATATATATATATATATATATATATATATATATATATATATATATATATATATATATATATATATATATATATATATATATATATATATATATATAGAGAGAGAGAGAGAGAGAGAGAGAGAGAGAGAGAGAGAGAGAGAGAGAGAGAGAGAGAGAGAGAGAGAATAGAGATATAACACACTTTCGATGTGGGACAGAAATATAGGATATGAAAGAAATTGTGAGAAATTGATGTTTCGACGAATCGAATTATACGATGTAAAATGTAATGCAATTAAAGTCTTTGGATTATATGGTGGAATATAATGTAATTTAAGTCTTTGGATTATATGATGTAACATATAATATAATTAAAGTGTTTACCTCTTATGATTTAATGAAATGAATAACAGATGGTGATGAAACATCATGATACAATATATCAAGTTATGTTGAATTAATCTTTCTATTTAATTTAATTGATAATTGTGTTAATCCATTAATCAATCATAAGTGTATTACCCAATTTACCCAATATTATATTTCATTCTTGTGTTTGAAAATCCGAAGTTCTATATCATTTTCAAAATAACCGAAAACTCGACATTAAGGATACCATACAAGTGTAATGGCTTTATCAACAACAATATTTGTATTCTTTGAAATTATATAATAAATACTCCTAACTTAGTATCAAATAGAATGATTTCATAGCAGATCCACCAAATAACACAAATGTTTAAGATATTGTGTTGAATTTACACTTTCTTGTTACCCGAATGGTAGATATTGAATAGGTAAAATATTTTTTTAAATAATATTTATATAAAGTGTAGTACTAGTGTTTGTATATGATAAAAATTTATAAGTACAGAATGACATGAAAAAACTGAATGGTAGAGATTGAAGAGATGATGTAGTTTCTACTTGTTCTTGTCCCACATCCCATCCCACATTGAAAATTAGAGAAAAGGGGGAAGGGTGCTATAAGAGCATGTGCATTGGTAGTTCCTTAACCAAAAAATATAGAAACCTATTATTATTATATTACATTTGTAAAAAATAGTATAAGGAATGATTTGATGGGTTGTTTAGTAAGAAACCTTTAAACAGCATACTTGATGGGGTTTGCATGGATAGGGAGCCAATGAAATTGTATGTGTGGGCCCATAGAAGAGAGAAGGGAAGAAAAAGATAGAGGTGTGATGGGTTCATTCTATTTTAAATTAATTGATTTGTTAGTAAATTGGGTTTTATGGATGTGGGTAAAAATTTGAGTTGGGTTTTTAAAGAAGATAATTGAAAAAATTTGGGGTTAAGGAACCCTAGTGGGTTCAAGGGATGCAGATGCTTTAAGCCTATAAAAGAAAGCAAATGTTGGGTAGGATTTTCACAACATGCAATGCATGAGAATTTATATATTATCAATTATGAATAAATAAAATTCATAATAATTTTAATATAAATTTAATATTAATTCTAGTTTTTTTTAAAAAATATTTTTTTTTAAAAATTGATGACCCATTGGGTTGACCCGCCGGGTCACGGGTTATCTTCTCCCTGACCCTCAACCTGAGCCAACCATTCGACCCTTTGACCCTAACCCGGCGGGTCACGGGTCGACCCGCCCGACCTATGACCCGTGGCCATGTCTACTTGCTACCTCTAATAGATGTCTATGCTTTCTCTCAACGACCCCATTTTGTTGTGGCGTTGCTACACAAGATGTTTGATGTACAATCCCCTTTTTAACTAAAACATCTGATGTTTCTCTGCTCTTTCCCAACTCTAAAGCATTGTCTGATCTAATGATAGCAACCTGCCATCTAAATTGCCTTATAATCATTGCCAAGAAGCCTTTCAACACAATGAACGCATTGCTTTTAAAAGAGAGTAAATGCACCTCAACTGTTCTGGAAAAATCGTCTACCACTGTCAAAAAGTACATATAACCATCATAAGTTGGGATCTTGTAAGGACCCCACAAATCTATGTGTATCATTTCGAACACACGAGTGCTCTTGATGGAACTAAGAGGAAAAGCCAGTCTTGGTTGTCTAGCTTTTCACATACTCCAGAAGCATCTAAAGCATCCTTATCAAATTCATCTAACTTCAAAAAATTCAAAGTTCTAAGTTTATAATAAGGAAGATGTACGAGTCTGTTGTGCCACAAAGCAACATTCACATGACAAGCTATCTGATTCTGTAAAATATTAAACTAAAACCTATCACCAGTAGTGCCCTTTGACCGTGGCTCCAACAAGAACAATTATCTGTAGGCTCTACCAAGATCGATCGGTACCATCATAGTAGGGTCCTGCATCAAGCATCGTGTTGGTGTAGACAAAATGTTGCATTGCCTGTCCCTAATCAATTTACCCACTGAAAATAAATTGCATTTGAAAGATGGAACATAGAGCACATCATGTAGGATCAAATCATCCAGGACATGAACATTTCCAGCTGTGTGCACAATTTGTGATCTCTCTAGTTGGCGATGTAATTTTCAATGGATACAACAAACGTTCCTTGTTTGTGAGCAAAGAGAGATCACTACTCATATGACAACTTGCATCACTATCTATGATCCATGCTACATCATTCAATATACTATTGAACTTGGGGGCCTCAAAGTTACCTTTAAACCCGGCGAAGTCATCCAGAACATTGGCCTTCCCTTGCCGCGTAGAGCTTGTAAACACACTAAGCAATTGTGTAACCTGATTTGGTATAAGCTCCGGACCTCATGTACTACTAACATCAGACGATGCCCTTGCAGATCCTGCTAACTAGTCATCTCCACCTTTCTTCTTGTTCTTGTGTTGCAAGTGCGATGGGAAGCCGATGATATGATAACACCTTTCGACGGTGCGATTCGCCTTCTTGCAATTCGTGCAATACAGACCTTTATTCTCAGACTTTCCTTTTAGAATCAAATGAGTGCTAACATGCATCGAAGCGGAATCCGACAAGATAGAACCGGGAACATGAACTTCCCTTTGTTTTTCTTCCCGTGACAACATCGAATAGGTGTAATCCACATCAGGAAGAGGTTTCATCATGAGAATTGTACCTCGTGTTGTTATGTATGTCTCATAGAGTCCCATTAGAAACTCGAGCAACTTCTGTTCTTCCATGAACTCGACGAACTTCTTCAATCTTCCACAACTACAAGTTGGAAAATCTCGAAGACTAACAAGCCTATACCCCATTCGTCACACATGAGATTTTTAAAATTAATGTAATTAGTATACTTATCTTAATTTTCGGATATTATCATATTAATCAATGCGTTTTAGAATATACGAGTTTAAATCTCGTACAGACCATCTATGGTTATGTGTAAATGTAATTGTGTAGTTAGTTATCAGGTTGCTTAGCTTTTGGTCTTTTTTGATCAATTGAAATAGAATTCAGATTTAAAAAATCCATAAACAAAAAGCTTGAAATTACATAATCTGAAATTAGACAATTAAGAAAAACAATAGAAGCTGAATTCATGCACATACATGATAGCAACGGTTGAACAGATGCTGTAACATTAACAATAGAAGATGTAAAAAAATCTTAAGCCCTATAAAACCCGTATGCTGTAAAAATTCAGCAGCATAAAATACAGAAATTGGAATATACTCCTCAAATTGACACTGATTCTCCCGTGCTAAAGTCAAATCAGTGACCTAAAAGTAGGAAGGATACCAAAGAATTACACTTCTTCGTACCAAAAACCAACATCAAATAGAAACTATAGTCTGGACATACCAACCCCTCCACCTTAGACGTGATTTGTGCACCATGCTGATGCTTCAACTTTGCAAGCGGCGAGATAGCTTTTATCCTGTAGGCAGTTGGGAACAGGTGCATTTAAAGATATATCCATGTTAGGTGAATGGAAAGGAAACAAAAAATTATTGATCAAATCGGCTAGCCTATAAAATTCTGTAAATAGGTCCTAGTCAGTAACATATGCAAGAAGCTTGACTATCTGCAAAAGTTATGACCAGAAAAGTCTGAACATATGGAGTGAGAGACACTAGCTGCATCAATTCCCAAACCGTCAGGATCGCTTCTTGATCATTCGAACCAAATCCCAAAGGTAATTCTCTAGGACAAACGGCTGCTATGAACCTAAGGAGTGGGCGTCAGCTGCAAATGCCAGAGAAAACAACGGAGGAAGAAGCTACAGGAAACGAGTCGATATCGACCAACCCAGTCGATATCGAACCCCCCACAGTCGATATCGACCCACCTCGTCAGCAACACCCGACGCCTTCGACTTCAGTCGATATTGACCCCACATAAGTCGATATCGACCCGACCAACTCGACATCAACACTGAAGAAGAAGAAGACGCTGCCATTCCCCACCAAAACTTTGAAGGACCCAACGGAGAAAAAGTTCCAGCGTTTTGTGAAGATGCTTCAAGGGCTCAATGTCACCATTCCCTTCACCGAAGCTCTTCATGTGATGTCATCCTACGTCAAGTTCCTCAAAGAGATCCTAAGCAAAAAGTGATCGATGGCTGAGATTGCAGAAGAATGCAGCAAGATAGAGCTCTCAGAGAAAAGGCCAGACCTAGGTAAGTTTGTTATAACCATTGTTTTTGGTAAACATAAATTCAATGCACTGTGTGACTTAGGAGCCAGGGTCGGCATCATGCCTCTATCCATCTGGTCCAAAGTCAAGATAGAAGCCCTAGAGCCTGTGGACGCTAGACTTTACATGGCGAACACACTGTGGTCATCCCTAGAGGCATGATGGTCGATGTACCAGTACAAGTAGGTAAGTTCTTTGTCCCTACTGATTTTCTTGTAATTGATATGGCAAATGACCTTGCTTGTCCCATTATTCTAGATATGCCCTTCTTCAAAACCGTAGATGCCAACATAAGCATAAAAAAGGGAGAGTTCGCATTCACCATCAGTGACGAGGTAATTGAGTACTCTTTTAACAAAACTGAAAGGCACAACGGTCCTATGAAAGTAAAGTCTATCACATGAGGCTACATCACTTGCAGGGAGCCAAAGGTAAGAACAATGACCCCCGAAGAGCTAGAAAGGAGGGCTATGGAAGCCCAAATTGAGGAAATCATGGCAATCTGGGACGAGCACACTGATATCCCAGTCGAAATCGAGTCAGGTAAGTCGATATCGACTGAACATTTTCCAAATTCTACATGATTTAATTATGTGGTCAAAATCGAGCTGAACCACTCGATGTAGAGTGGGTCACTCGAAATCGACCCACACACACCTCCTCCATCGACTGAAGGTAAGCAGGGAGCCGACACAAGGCAGTCGATATCGAATCATGCGACTCTATATCGACCCACCAATATCGACTCGTCACCCCCTCCTCACTCGACATCATCACCAGGAACAACACAACACTCGATATCGACTGAAACAAGTCGATATCGACCAGACAAACAGAAGTTGAATGAAGACGACGCAACGAAGGTAAGCCGAGATACGGATCTCTCTTCCCATATTTCAATCAAAGATTTATCTATACATGGAAGAGGTTTTCCTTAGTATGTGATACTTTGCAGGGTTTCCAGCGATGATCCAAAGGACTACGAAATCAAGGTGTATGTCTCCAAATCCAAGAATCATTGGTTCCCTAACAAATTCAAGGAGAAGAAGACGGGTCCATTTCACAGTGCACAAGATCCACTCCGGAGGGCTGTAGCTTATGGACAAGAACGGAGTCCTGTTTGAAGCCCAAGCTACGTGGGCCCTACAGATGCCAACTTGAAGAAGAATGGAAGAAGTCGGCCTAGCGACTATAAAGGCTAGAGCTTGTAAGAAGACTACTAGTTTTTAGGATTTTGAATATTTTGGTTTTGTTTTAAATTTTATTTTTGATTGCTTTTTGTTTTTGTTTGTTTTACTAACACATATAGGTGCTTGGATCAACAAACGACGGAACCAAGGACTGCTGAACATCACTCGATATCGACTGGTACAGTCGATATCGAGTCATCATATCGAGTCGACATGCCATTTCTACTCGAATCCCTTGGAACTTTATGTTGCAGTCGATATCAACCCTAGGTCAGTTGATATCAACTCCTTGTGGCGACATTTAGAACACCTATTTCGAGGATTTGCACGTCTGTCTAGTAAGTTTTCTTTCTCTACCCTTGCTTTTATACAGCGAGGACACTGTAATCTTTAAGTATGGGGTTGGAGAAAGGCTTACTGTCATCATATTTATGCATATTTCTCGAATTGCTCGTGCATGGTTACTTTGGATTTCATATTCTATCTATATGCTTACATGTTTTATCCAAAGTCTATTTTTATCACCCCCATTGAAATTTTTTTTATAGTGTCATGGAAGCTTAAATTGAACTCGACGATGCAAAATTGGATTCATTAGAGATATAGCTTGAAATTGCCTAGTATAGGGAAGGCACAATGAAGTGCATATTTTTTTAGAAAACCATGAAAGGAGGTAAATTTGATGTTGCTTTTGACATGTTGCACAATAAGAGGATTGAGGACTTTATATTTTCCTTATAATGTTCATATTTTTATTCCTAGCCATACCTATGCTTATTTGCGTCACAAAAGCCATATTTATTCCGTATTTTATATTTGCTCCACATTTACTAAATATTTCCTATTCTTTACCTTATTTCCTTATCCGGAGATTATGTTGAGAATGGAAGTTACTATTGGAGATTATTGTCTGATGAATTGTGTTGTTATTATCATTATTTTGGAGTTTGGCAAAAGATTGTTATTTTATGGAAAATTTAATGAAAGAAAGAAAATCCGGTCACCTCAGGAGATAAAGGTAGATCGACCCTGCCTGCGTTGAGATGTTAGTTCCACAGGATGGGACACTAAGTATCCGGGGCCATTCATGCCACCCATGTTTGCGACTCGCGAGAAAGCAGTGCTGAGGTTAGAGAGGTAAAAACATTATAGTGAAAAAAAAGCAATGAGTGAAGCGAGAAAGGTGAGAAATCAAATGAAGAAGGAATGTGGTATGAATAGTTTGGAAATTACTCCATTTCCCCGGATCATTAGCACCACATGGCCAAAAATATCCCACCTTTAGCCTTTTATCAATCTACTCCTTATTGAGCTTAAATAAAGTCCTTTTGATTATTGTTGCTTTGTCAAATATGAGATTATTTTTGCATAATCCTCATTTTGTGTGTAGAATGTTGCTTTTATTCACAAGCATGGATTTGGTGACATAAGTACCTTTTCGAGGATGGTAATTGATTGTAGGGTTATATAAGAACGAATCTATGATGTTGAGAGTTTATTTTCTTCCCCTGTATGACCATTAAAAGTATTGCTTGAGGACAAGTAAGCTTAAGTATGGGGTGTTGATGTGAACTTATTTTGTCATGTTTTTCGCTTACATATATTTTCTATTTCGGGGTTAGAATGATACAGGAATTGTGTAGTTTATGCTTATTTGTCAATTGTGGAGATCTACACTTGTTCTTGTTTAATTTTGCAGAAATCGAGACATTTTACGAGCAATTCGGAGAAGAGAAAGAATGATGTCAAGGCACTTGAAATCGACTAAGACAACTCGATATCGAGTGGGGCTGAACGCCAGAAATCGAGAAGGAGCAAAGGCAGCATTTCGTCCCAACATGGAGTCGATATAGAGTCCATGCACCCGATATCGAGTACGCATCGCCAGGATTCGACCAGAGAACTCAAAAGCCACACCGAGGACACGATATCGAGTCAATCTACTCGATATCAAGTGGAGCACCAATCGATTTCTACCACCGGAGCCGATTTCGAGTAAAGACCGAACGCAGGAAGAAACCGAGTCGATATCGACCCACTTAGGTCGATATCGAGTGGAGCCTAGAAGGATTCCGAGTCCATTCCGAGTCCGAATTCGAAAGAGAGTTACTTCCACACTAAGCAAGAGATATTATATCAAGAGTGGACATATATCCTATTTAGTAATTCCCATATTTACTTAAGGGAATTTTAATTGTTTTATTTAATTAATTATGGAACATTTATCTTTAACATTTAGATAGAGATATATTTGTTCTATCCTAGATTAGCTAGGTTGAGCACTATAAATAAAGCCCTAGGGGCTGAGATTTTATTCATTCCATCACAGAAGCAATTGTGCACCATAGAGATAGAGAGTGAAAGAGAGAGCTAAGGCCGAGTAGAGTTGGAACGGGGAGAGACGTTGTGGCTTTGTTCGGTTGTAAGCTTTCGTTTATTTTAATACAGGTAGTTATTTCCTTTATATATTTGATGATTGTTACTATGTTGAGAAGCGAGTAGTCACCCTACTTCTAGGGCCGGGGTGAGCCCGACAGTAGCCATGTGAGTTTGTGCCCCAAAGGTATGATTTTTATATGCGATTTCATCTTCTATCCCTATTTGCATGATTCTTCTACGAATGTAGCAGGTGATCCTTATTTGCATTATTGAAGCAAAAGTGATCTTAATATGAATTTTGATTAATTATGAAAAATGGTAGTAATCTTAATTGTTAATGACGAAAGCTTTTTGATGAAAAGACATAATCTTTTATAACTTGGCATAATTCTTACATGGTTATTGTTGTAGCACGAATCCCCGATCTTGGAAGTTTTTATTTAATTAATTTTATAAAACCCCAAAATTGTAATCTTTTCTGCTAATACATCTTCTTATTCATCCTCATATTCTTCGGACGCACTTTTCCGTCATTATTTATTTTTCTGCAAGTTTTCGAGTTTCTACACCTACATTCGATTTCGACCCACACCCAGTCGATTTCGAGTCACTAAGGTCGATATCGAGTGCCCTTCACTCGATTTTTACTCTCCTTGTTTTTTTGTTATGTAGGTTTCGAGTGAAAATCGACTAACACAATCGATATCAACCCAACTAAGTTGACATCGGGTGGTGTGTGAGTCGAAATCGCGGCGGACATTGGAACTGAAAAGGTGAGTGCTAACAAGCTTCCTCGTGGATTCGATCCTGATTCCCTACTACTACAACGGGAGGGTTTCTTGTATTTTTTTTGCTTGGACATTGGAGATTGGTTTGAGATTCATATTTGATATTTATTTCATAACTCGATTCCCTCCTAACAACGACAACTCTCATGAAGGCTCCATAACTTGACTCGAAGTGATAAATGGAGAAAATAAGGCTTTTCTCCATCCCTTTCCTCTTTTTGCTCATCCTTTGCTTCTCCAATACCTCCATGATTTTGCTTGAATTGGTAAATAAAGAGCATCCATTCTGGGGTTCGAGCCGGGGACCTATGGGTACTACCCACAAGTTCTTTCCAATGAGCCATTCCGGAATAGTTACTCCATAATTTTCCATTAAGCTTTAAAGTGCACCCAACTCCTCTAAATCACCTCCAAAAACTTGAAAATCACACCAAAGCTCGTGCAGACTTCATATCTTAAAATATTAAGCATAATTACACATTTTCCATACTTTCCCAATACAAAAGCTAATAAAAAAAACTCAAATGAAATGAAAGTATGATGCAAAATAATATAAAAAAATGCGGACATCAGACTGGAATGAATGTATACATCCATATGGGATGGGGTTAAAAAAATGACTAAAATTTATAAACAGGTTAAAGTTAAAAATTTGTTTGAAATAAGGTTAAAAATTTGTGTGAAATATAAACACCGTATGGAGTGAAAAAATAGTTTATTTGTAAAAAGTGGAGTTTATTTGGTTGCTATTAGGGGTATACTTGTACTTTCAAATCAAATAAACACCAAAAACAAAAAAAAAAGCAACCAAAATAAGCTTTTTTTTAAACACCCATTTTTATCTAAAACACACTTTTAAACTACGTACCCCATACACATCTAATAATTTAATCTCTTAATTTTACTTGTTTATTAACTACTAAAATTGCATCCATACACACTGTATCTTACCACAAACCATGTTTTGTCCACCTTAAATTTATCCATTTCGAAAGTGGTGAAAGCTAGAAGTAATTTACCTGATAGGTTGAACTTCTTTTTTTTCATAACCAATTTTTTTTAAAAAAAATTAGTTGTCCCGACGGGTCAACTCGTTGACCTGCCAACCCGTCGGGTGACCCGGACCCTCCAACCCATAGTAATAACGGGTTAGGGTCCGGGTTGGCACATGTGGACCTGCAACTCGGCGGGTCGGACCCGTCGTGTCCCCACCCTTAATTGCAGGTGGTAGTAAATTCAAAAGAGATGGTTGCAGAAGAGACCCAGTGAGGGGTCAACACATCGAGCCAATGATGCTAAACTGAAGACACTTCTCGAGAGGCAACTCGAGTTAGTTTTTAATTCATTGCATTCAATATCAGTCCTCACTTGCACATTTTCCTTCATCTTTTAGTTAGGTTTTAATTCCGCACTAATAAAACCACAGTTATATGGAAAGTTTGTGTTTTTATGATTGTGTCAGACATGTACAAGCTATACAGAATCAGTTTAGGAGGAAAAGAAAGGAAGAAGAAGAGCTCGGCCCTATAGGCACCCTCTGCGACCTCACAACGCCCACCGATGTGAGCCCAGGTGGCTCGGCGCCTGCCACTGCCATGTCGCGCCCGCCGATATCCCTAGAATCGCATATTCTATTCAATTTTAACTCGGATTCGATTATTGCAATGATCCAAATCCGAATTTATCTTTTTGATATGGATAAGGGAGTCAAATCCTACCTTTTAGCTTCGAATTCATCTCTTTCTCCCAATGATTTATCTTGTTAAAATCAAAATCTATCTTCTATCCTCCAAATCTATCTTTTATCACATATATACATTCTCTTATGATTTAATCTGCCCTAACCCTGATTTCTTTTGAGTTTTTAGTGTAAATTTCACACCCTTTCGAAGCCAAAAGTATGATCTTGAAGAGAAAGTCGAAGGATTCAAACACTTTTTATCGAAACTCGATGAATAAGGACCAACCCAGATCATCGGCGCCTGCCGCTACCTTGCCGCCCCCGCTGCCACGGCACTAGTTTCTGGTTTTCTCGAGTCTTCACTCAAAAGTTTGAGAGCTTGCTCCAATTCTTTCATTTCCCTTCTTTTTGAATCATGTCTAAGTTTACAAATATGTTTATCCCTAACAACTTGGAAGCTCATGAGAAAACAGGGTGGAATTATTTAGAAAACTACAAGTACTCTACAACCAGATTTTTTGATATGCTTTATGCAATTTAGGTTTGTTTGAGAATGTGCAGGATTTACTCAAGAAGGGAGGACTCGAGAATTTCCTCAACCAGGCTTCTCCTACTTTCCTCAATCTCACTCGGGAGTTTTTAGCCACAATAGATATTTTTGGAGGTATAGATTTTAAGTTTTCACTTCGAGGATATCGCTTTTGGCTGACAACAGCAGATATGAAGAAAGCTTTTAGAATCACTGTGTCACCTTCTTTCGAATAGAGGCTGAAAATGCATATTTTATATAGGCATTATAGGTAGGTCTTAGGTGCATTAAGTATTCATATTGCATGTGTATTAAGCTTATTTGCATTCTTGATCATTTGGTATTCGAAGTGCGAAATCTATGGTTTGATTTCTATATTGCATGTGCGACTTGATTTCTATATTATTCATAAGTTTATTTATCATCTTGTTCTTCATTGTTTATATTTGTGATTCTTTCTATGACCGCGCATCTAGTTAGAATTCGCATCTATGCTATGAATCCGTTGTTAATTTCTCAATAGCAAGCAAAGTCGTTGATTTAGTAGTATTTCTATGCCTTTGTAGTGGATGATAACAATTGATCTATGTCGAGTAGATGTCATTAGGGCCGAATGGATTGTTTATTTGTTTTTAATTGCATTGAATTGATATGCCAATTGGTCTTAAGAACTCGAATCGTTAATGCTATTCTTTAGTAATATTGAATAAGAGATTGTATCTTTACGGAACAATCGATTAAAGTAGTCGACATAGGCTTAGGAGTAATATTGAAACACCTCAAGGATCAAGTAATCCAACCAATGTTGCGAATTGTAGGCAAACCACACTCTTCTCTTTTCTCTTCTCTTTATTCCTATTCACATCTTTATCTTAGTATATTTGCATTATCTCTCTTCATTCATATTCCTATTCCATATTTATTGTCATAATTGTTAAACACACATTGCATTGAAGTACTTGTTTCTCTGTAGGTTCGACCCCTTACTTATCCGCTATACTAGTTTACTAGTTAGTTTGTTAGATTCGGTTATTATTACTTTTGGCGAGGTGCAAACCTAACGACATTCCTCCCACCAGGGGGAATACTTTGTTTTGTGTGTTTATTGATTTTCTTTTATATTTCTATTATTTTGTGTTTATATTTCTTTATTTTGTTTATTAAGTTCTTTCGAAAAAAAATGATAAAAATGTTGAGGTTAGATGAAAAACAGGGGGAATATTTTCACCATTACTTCAAAAGAGTGCAAGAATTAGTGGATGAACGTAAATCATTTGGTATCGATGATATCACGCGAGATATGGTGCATTGTGTTTATAAAGGGGTAAGTTTTGAAATGAGAGAGCGTATAGATTCCATGGTTGTCAAGGTCTTTTACAACCCAGGGCTGTCAGGAATGTAGGGTATTTTCTACGACCTAGCTGATGAAACATTGAAGAAAGAATGTGAGGCAATGGCCGAGCAAAACAAGGAGGATGACGGTTCTGTAGGACTGGCGCCCGCCGCTCCACAACCAGCGCCCACCGCCTCTGCAGACAACTCAAACATATGTGACGATGACTGCAATGAAGAAGCGGACCTAGCGCTTCCTGAAACGGAATCTCATGAGTCGACGCATGAAATTTCATCTTTTATGCCCTCTCCTTCGACATCCATTATCCCCATCACCCATTGTGCCTTCTTCTCCATCATCTATCATACCTTTTGTCTCCTCATCCATTACTTCCTCTTATCCATTATCCGGTGAAGTGTAAAGCCCAATGCCTATTGAAATGGAATCTCATGAGTGCACGCATGAGGATCTATATGTTTTGGCTCCTGATTAATCTGAAGAACTCGTCTCAATTGTGCCAGTCAATGAAACAATTCCAGAGCCGATTTATGTGGCTCCTGAACCAGGTAATGATATTTCTAACACTTTTGTGGATTATGGTGAATATTTAAATCCCTGGGAGCATTACTTCTATAAGACATCAGCGGAACTGTGTTGGTGGTCTTACATTCCCTCTAGAGAAGACCAAACTCAGGTAGATAGGGAAGTGTCAAAGCTTCTCTACAAGGTATCCTTAATTGTCAATTTTTTCATGTTTAGTGTTCATTCAAATTTTGGTTGGGCACAAGAATTTGATTTGCTTTTAAAGGCACTGACAATGTCTGAATGAGTCTTAAGGGAGCACAAAAAAAATCGTCGAGTCCATGACATTAACCAAAGGCGCTTCTTGGGAGGCAACCTAAGGTAAGTTATTAAGTTTATAAGTTTTTCAAATTCTAGTTAGATATTTAGTCTATCAAATTCAATCAAATGATAGAGTTTCATTTAGATATGTGTTTTTTGGAGAAGTCTTGAGCTAACCATGGCAAATTTGCTTGATCAAATGACGGAGTTGGTGTTCTCCATGGCACGACGCCAGCCGCCTAGAAAAACGGTGCCCGCCGCTATTCCCAGCAACACGGTATTTGGTTTTTTGTAACATTGGATAGGAGTATCTTTCTATCCTATTTTATTTTTTTTACATATATATTTTTTATTTTAGGGTAGTTTTATATCTTTCTATTTTATTTATGATCATATATTCTATCTAGCTATATTAGGATTAGATTTTATTTATTTTATCTATCTTAGATTAGTTTCATTTACCTTAGTTATTTCTATTTTTCTTAGGAGTAGATTAGTTTTCTATCTATCTATATGCTATTTCTTTTTATTATTTCTAGTACTTCTAATATTTCTTTTTCTATTTGATAGATGATCCTTCCCTTTTCCAATTAACCATATATCCCAAATTCCCTTATTATGGCCATTCAAAGCCTTTGTCTCGAAGCAACACAAGAACCCTAATTTTTCAACTTGGATCTAAATTCCAAAACCTAAGCCTTGAGTTTCAATCAAAAGTCTTTCTTTTTTTCATCCATCATCCACATTCATCACTACCCTTCATCCATCAAAACTCGATTCTTTTCATACCATCACTATCCCTACCACAAAAGAAAGACTTTGAAACCAAGTCTTGATCTTCAAAGAGAAATTTTGAAGGAGTTTGGACGTCAGAAAATTGACGTTACAACTTGGATTCACGGTTTTGCACACACCGGCACCCGTCGCCCTCTGACCGGCACCTGCCGCTGCCCTCAGTGCTCCAAAGCTTGTTTGTCCGACGATGATGACCACCACTACCATGATAAACTAGGTTTCCCTTTTCCCTCACTTTTTGATGTGATCCTAGTGGTCAACAAACTCGACTCCTTTATCTTACAAAGCTTTATCGCTGGAGCCGAATATCAACTCTCGTTTGAGAAAACAGCATGGCGACACCGTGGTATTTTGTCTCTTTTGGGCTGTATAAAATTCCGATTGAAGTCGGTGAGCACTTGTTGGAAAGATATTTTAAGCGGCTACAACTTCCTTCAAGAACACCTCTCCTAAATCAGCCTTGAGGATGCCCGAATGCGACATTTTTTCCAGCCGCACAAATCTGGACGATTTTCATGTGTTTATTTTTACTAAAATAAATCCAACATCGATTAGAGATGTTTGGTGATTATATTTTCATCCTATATATAGCTTATAAAGCCTTCATTTTAAATTAAGTCAAGTTTAGTTGAGTTAAAAGTTAAGCCACTAAATAGCTTCCTATGATTCCGGGTTAAGGATCGAGTTCTTGGTGAGAGGATAAGAGAGAACCATTTGGTGAGAGGCCGAGGGTGACACCCTAGTGAGAGGTGAAGGTGTCAAAGGGTCGAGATCCTCAAAGTATGATTCCGAGAGGATTGAGATCGAGTGTAGGGGATTCAAGAGTAAGAGGCATGCGAATCTTGCTCCACAAATCCCTTTTTTTCAGTTTTCATATACCTCAAAAATTTTCCCCACAAAAAGAGTATTCAAAAGCTCGAGCCTTGGTCGATCCCGGTCCTCGGGTCTCATCAAGTGGTATCAGAGCTAATCGAATCGAGTCCATCGAGCTTTCGATAGTTGTGTTGTTTCTTTCTAGTCAAAATGTTCAAGAAGACGGGTTCCAAGCCTTTGCCAAAAGAGTACATCCGATGAGCTATTCGAGCCTATGATGATGGGTATCTTGATTGGGGCGACATGGATGGTGCTACATATGATGTATTTGATCAAGAGCTCCGGAAGAGATATCGAAAGAGAAGGGCTCGAGAGGATGAGGCCCGGCATAAGAAGAAGGTTGAACCACCATGGCACGAGATCCGCAAGCTCGCGGAAGACTCAATGCAACAAGTACATGAAATTAAAAAACTCGTCAACTCATCGGGATCGTCGTCATCAAAGCCTTCTACAACACTGTCTCTCTCTTCAAAGACTGTTCCTTTACCGTCATATATAAAGCACTTGAGATTAAAGAAGGCGTATCCAAGGATGTTCCGATTGAGATTGCAAAGGTCAACCCCAAGCTTAAGAAAGATGAGGAAATCATCCAAATTCCTAATGTTGCGCTTTCCATAAAGGAGATACGGACGCCAACCAAGGTACCTATCTTTCTGAATTCCATATCAACTAAGTGGTTGGATGCGACTCCATTCATTCCGTCTTGCTTGCCTTTCACGATTCAAGAAGAAGAGGGGATTCAAGATCCGTTCAAGGAAGAAGAAGCATGTTCGAATAAGTCGCTCGTTTCCGTCACGGATTCGAGGACGAATCCTTTTCAAGGGGAGGAGGATGATTTGATCCTAGTAGTCAATGAGCACGACTCATTTTCCTTACAAGTCTTTGTCGCTGGCGCCGAATATCAACTCTCGTTTGAGAAAACAGGATGGGGACACCGTGGTATTTTGGCTCTTTTAGGCTGTATAAAATTCCGATTGAAGCCGGTGAGCACTTGTTGGAAAGATATTTTAAGCGGCTACAACTTCCATGAAGAACACCTCTCCTAAATCATCCTTGAGGATGCTCGAATCCGTCATTCTTTCCAGCTGCACAAATCTGGACGATTTTCATGTGTTTATTTCTACTAAAATAAATCCCACATCGATTATAGATGTTTGGGGATTATATTTTAATCCAATATATAGCTTGTAAAACCTTCATTTTAAATTAAGTCAAGTTTAGTTGAGTTAAAAGCTAAGCCACTAAATAGTTTCCTATGATTCCGGGTTAAGGATCGAGTTCTTGGTGAGAGGCTGAGAGCGAACCCTTTGGTGAGAGGCTGAGGGTGACACCCTAGTGAGAGGTGAAGGTTTCAAAGGGTCGAGATCCTCAAAGTATGATTCTGAGAGGATTGAGATCGAGTGTAGGGGATTCAAGAGTGAGAGGCCTGCGAATCTTGCTCCAGATATCTCTTTTTTTTTTCAGTTTCCATAGACCCCAAAAATTTACCCCACAAAAAGAGTGTTCGAAAGCTCGAGCCTTGGTCGATCCCGGTCCTCGGGTCTCATCAAGTGGCATCAGAGCTAAGCGAATCGAGTCCATCGAGCTTTCGATAGTTGAGTTATTTCTTTCGAGTCAAAATGTTCAAGAAGACGAGTTCCAAGCCTTTGCCAAAATAGTACATCCGATGGGCTATTAGAGCCTATGATGATGGGTATCTTCATTGGAGCGACATGGATGGTGCTACATATGATGTATTTGATCAACAGCTCCAGAGGAGATATCAAAAGAGAAGGGCTCAAGAGGATGAGGCTCGGCGTAAGAAGAAGGTTGAACCACCATGGCACGAGATCCGCAAGCTTGCGGAAGACTCAATGCAACAAGTACATGAAATTAAAAAACTCGCCAACTCATCGGGATCGACGTCATCGAAGCCTTCAATACCACCGCCTCTCTCTTCAAAGACAACATTCTTTACCGTCATATATAAAGCACTTGAGATTAAAGAAGGTGTATCCAAGGATGTTCCGATTGAGATTGCAAAGGTCAACCCCAAGCTTAAGAAAGATGAGGAAATCATCCAACTTCCTAATGTTGCGCTTTCCATAAAGGAGATACGGACGCTAACCAAGGTACCTATCTTTCTGAATTCCATGTCAACTAAGTGGTTGGATGCGACTCCATTCATTCCGTCTTGCTTGCCTTTCACGATTCAAGAAGAAGAGGGGATTCAAGATCCGTCAAGGAAGAAGAAGCATGTTCGAATAAGTCGCTCGTTTCCATCACGGATTCAAGGACGAATCCTTTTCAAGGGGAGGAGGATGATGTGAACCTAGTGTTCAATGAGCTCGACTCATTTGCCTTACAAGGCATTGTCGCTGGAGCCGAATATCAACTCTCAGTTGAGAAAACAGCATGGGGACACCGTGGTATTTTGGCTCTTTCAGGCTGTATAAAATTCCGATTGAAGCTGGTGAGCACTTGTTGGAAAGATATTTTAAGCGGCTACAACTTCCATGCAGAACACCTCTCCTAAATCGTCCTTGAGGATGCTCGAATCCAACATTCTTTCCAGCTGCACAAATCTGGACGATTTTCATGTGTTTATTTCTACTAAAATAAATCCCAAATCGATTAGAGATGTTTGGGGATTGTATTTTTACCCTATATATAGCTTGTAAAACCTACATTTTAAATTAAGTCAAGTTTAGTTGAGTTAAAAGTTAAGCCACTAAATAGCTTCCTATGATTCCGGGTTAAGGATCGAGTTCTTGGTGAGAGGCTAAGAGCAAACCCTTTGGTGAGAGGCCGAGGGTGACATCCTAGTGAGAGGTGAAGGTATCAAATGGTCGAGATCCTCAAAGTATGATTCTGAGAGGACTGAGATCGAGTGTAGGGATTCAAGAGTGAGAGGCCTGCGAATCTTGCTCCAGATATCTTTTTTTTTTCAGTTTTCAAAGACCCCAAAAATTTACCCCACAAAAAGAGAGTTCGAAAGCTCGAGCATTGGTCCATCCCGGTCCTCGGGTCTCATCAAGTGGCATCAGAGCTAATCGAATCGAGTCCATCGAGCTTTCGATAGTTGAGTTATTTCTTTCTAGTCAAAATGTTCAAGAAGACTAGTTCCAAGCCTTTGCCAAAAGAGTACATCCGATGGGCTATTCGAGCCTATGATAATGGGTATCTTCTTTGGAGCGACATGGATGATGCTACATATGATGTATTTGATCAAGAGCTCCGGAGGAGATATCGAATGAGAAGGGCTCGAGAGGATGAGGCTCGACGTAAGAAGAAGGTTGAACCACCATGGCATGAGATCCGCAAGCTCGCGGAAGACTCAATGCAACAAGGACATGAAATTAAAAAACTCGTCAACTCATCGGGATCGACGTCATCGAAGCTTTCAACACCACCGCCTCTCTCTTCAAAGACAACATCCTTTACCGTCATATATAAAGCACTTGAGATTAAAGAAGGCATATCCAAAGATGTTCCAATTGAGATTGCAAAGGTCAACCCCAAGCTTAAGAAAGATGAGGAAATCATCCAACTTCCTAATGTTGCGCTTTCCATAAAGGAGATACGGACGCCAACCAAGGTACCTATCTTTCTGAATTCCATGTCAACTAAGGGGTTGGATGCAACTCCATTCATTCCATCTAGCTTGCCTTTCACGATTCAAGAAGAAGAGGGGATTCAAGATCCGTTCAAGGAAGAAGAAGCATGTTCGAATAAGTCGCTCGTTTCCGTCACGGATTCGAGGACGAATCCTTTTCAAGGGGAGGAGGATGATTTGATCCTAGTAGTCAATGAGCACGACTCATTTTCCTTACAAGTCTTTGTCGCTGGCGCCGAATATCAACTCTTGTTTGAGAAAACAGGATGGGGACACCGTGGTATTTTGGCTCTTTTAGGCTGTATAAAATTCCGATTGAAGCCGGTGAGCACTTGTTGGAAAGATATTTTAAGCGGCTACAACTTCCATGAAGAACACCTCTCCTAAATCATCCTTGAGGATGCTCGAATCCGTCATTCTTTCCAGCTGCACAAATCTGGACGATTTTCATGTGTTTATTTCTACTAAAATAAATCCCACATCGATTATAGATGTTTGGGGATTATATTTTAATCCAATATATAGCTTGTAAAACCTTCATTTTAAATTAAGTCAAGTTTAGTTGAGTTAAAAGCTAAGCCACTAAATAGCTTCCTATGATTCCGGGTTAAGGATCGAGTTCTTGGTGAGAGGCTGAAAGCGAACCCTTTGGTGCGAGGCTGAGGGTGACACCCTAGTGAGAGGTGAAGGTTTCAAAGGGTCGAGATCCTCAAAGTATGATTCTGAGAGGATTGAGATCGAGTGTAGGGGATTCAAGAGTGAGAGGCCTGCGAATCTTGCTCCAGATATCTCTTCTTTTTTTTCAGTTTCCATAGACCCCAAAAATTTACCCCAAAAAAAGAGTGTTCGAAAGCTCGAGCCTTGGTCGATCCCGGTCCTCGGGTCTCATCAAGTGGCATCAGAGCTAAGCGAATCGAGTCCATCGAGCTTTCGATAGTTGAGTTATTTCTTTCGAGTCAAAATGTTCAAGAAGACGAGTTCCAAGCCTTTGCCAAATAGTACATCCGATGGGCTATTAGAGCCTATGATGATGGGTATCTTCATTGGAGCGACATGGATGGTGCTACATATGATGTATTTGATCAACAGCTCCAGAGGAGATATCAAAAGAGAAGGGCTCAAGAGGATGAGGCTCGGCGTAAGAAGAAGGTTGAACCACCATGGCACGAGATCCGCAAGCTTGCGGAAGACTCAATGCAACAAGTACATGAAATTAAAAAACTCGCCAACTCATCGGGATCGACGTCATCGAAGCCTTCAATACCACCGCCTCTCTCTTCAAAGACAACATTCTTTACCGTCATATATAAAGCACTTGAGATTAAAGAAGGTGTATCCAAGGATGTTCCGATTGAGATTGCAAAGGTCAACCCCAAGCTTAAGAAAGATGAGGAAATCATCCAACTTCCTAATGTTGCGCTTTCCATAAAGGAGATACGGACGCCAACCAAGGTACCTATCTTTCTGAATTCCATGTCAACTAAGGGGTTGGATGCAACTCCATTCATTCCATCTAGCTTGCCTTTCACGATTCAAGAAGAAGAGGGGATTCAAGATCCGTTCATGGAAGAAGAAGCATGTTCGAATAAGTCGCTCGTTTCCGTCACGGATTCGAGGACGAATCCTTTTCAAGGGGAGGAGGATGATTTGATCCTAGTAGTCAATGAGCACGACTCATTTTCCTTACAAGTCTTTGTCGCTGGCGCCGAATATCAACTCTTGTTTGAGAAAACAGGATGGGGACACCGTGGTATTTTGGCTCTTTTAGGCTGTATAAAATTTCGATTGAAGCCGGTGAGCACTTGTTGGAAAGATATTTTAAGCGGCTACAACTTCCATGAAGAACACCTCTCCTAAATCATCCTTGAGGATGCTCGAATCCGACATTCTTTCCAGCAGCACAAATCTGGACGATTTTCATGTGTTTATTTCTACTAAAATAAATCCCACATCGATTATAGATGTTTGGGGATTATATTTTAATCCAATATATAGCTTGTAAAACCTTCATTTTAAATTAAGTCAAGTTTAGTTGAGTTAAAAGTTAAGCCAGTAAATAGCTTCCTATGATTCCGGGTTAAGGATCGAGTTCTTGGTGAGAGGCTGAGAGCGAACCCTTTGGTGAGAGGCTGAGGGTGACACCCTAGTGAGAGGTGAAGGTGTCAAAGGGTCGAGATCCTCAAAGTATGATTCTGAGAGGATTGAGATCGAGTGTAGGGGATTCAAGAGTGAGAGGCCTGCGAATCTTGCTCCAGATATCTCTTCTTTTTTTTTCAGTTTCCATAGACCCCAAAAATTTACCCCACAAAAAGAGTGTTCGAAAGCTCGAGCCTTGGTCGATCTCGGTCCTCGGGTCTCATCAAGTGGCATCAGAGCTAAGCGAATCGAGTCCATCGAGCTTTCGATAGTTGAGTTATTTCTTTCGAGTCAAAATGTTCAAGAAGACGAGTTCCAAGCCTTTGCCAAAATAGTACATCCGATGGGCTATTAGAGCCTATGATGATGGGTATCTTCATTGGAGCGACATGGATGGTGCTACATATGATGTATTTGATCAACAGCTCCAGAGGAGATATCAAAAGAGAATGGCTCAAGAGGATGAGGCTCGGCGTAAGAAGAAGGTTGAACCACCATGGCACGAGATCCGCAAGCTTGCGGAAGACTCAATGCAACAAGTACATGAAATTAAAAAACTCGCCAACTCATCGGGATCGACGTCATCGAAGCCTTCAATACCACCGCCTCTCTCTTCAAAGACAACATTCTTTACCGTCATATATAAAGCACTTGAGATTAAAGAAGGTGTATCAAAGGATGTTCCGATTGAGATTGCAAAGGTCAACCCCAAGCTTAAGAAAGATGAGGAAATCATCCAACTTCCTAATGTTGCGCTTTCCATAAAGGAGATACGGACGCTAACCAAGGTACCTATCTTTCTGAATTCCATGTCAACTAAGTGGTTGGATGCGACTCCATTCATTCCGTCTTGCTTGCCTTTCACGATTCAAGAAGAAGAGGGGATTCAAGATCCGTCAAGGAAGAAGAAGCATGTTCGAATAAGTCGCTCGTTTCCATCACGGATTCAAGGACGAATCCTTTTCAAGGGGAGGAGGATGATGTGAACCTAGTGGTCAATGAGCTCGACTCATTTGCCTTACAAGGCTTTGTCGCTGGAGCCGAATATCAACTCTCAGTTGAGAAAACAGCATGGGGACACCGTGGTATTTTGGCTCTTTCAGGCTGTATAAAATTCCGATTGAAGCTGGTGAGCACTTGTTGGAAAGATATTTTAAGCGGCTACAACTTCCATGCAGAACACCTCTTCTAAATCGTCCTTCAGGATGCTCGAATCCAACATTCTTTCCAGCTGCACAAATCTGGACGATTTTCATGTGTTTATTTCTACTAAAATAAATCCCAAATCGATTAGAGAAGTTTGGGGATTATATTTTTACCCTATATATAGCTTGTAAAACCTACATTTTAAATTAAGTCAAGTTTAGTTGAGTTAAAAGTTAAGCCACTAAATAGCTTCCTATGATTCCGGGTTAAGGATCGAGTTCTTGGTGAGAGGCTAAGAGCAAACCCTTTAGTGAGAGGCCGAGGGTGACATCCTAGTGAGAGGTGAAGGTATCAAATGGTCGAGATCCTCAAAGTATGATTTTGAGAGGATTGAGATCGAGTGTAGGGGATTCAAGAGTGAGAGGCCTGCGAATCTTGCTCCAGATATCTTTTTTTTTTCCAGTTTCCATAGACCCCAAAAATTTACCCCACAAAAAGAGAGTTCGAAAGCTCGAGCATTGGTCCATCCCGGTCCTCGGGTCTCATCAAGTGGCATCAGAGCTAATCGAATCGAGTCCATCGAGCTTTCGATAGTTGAGTTATTTCTTTCTAGTCAAAATGTTCAAGAAGACGAGTTCCAAGCCTTTGCCAAAAGAGTACATCCGATGGGCTATTCGAGCCTATGATAATGGGTATCTTCATTGGAGCGACATGGATGATGCTACATATGATGTATTTGATCAAGAGCTCCGGAGGAGATATCGAAAGAGAAGGGCTCGAGAGGATGAGGCTCGACGTAAGAAGAAGGTTGAACCACCATGGCATGAGATCCGCAAGCTCGCGGAAGACTCAATGCAACAAGGACATGAAATTAAAAAACTCGTCAACTCATCGGGATCGACGTCATCGAAGCTTTCAACACCACCGCCTCTCCCTTCAAAGACAACATCCTTTACCGTCATATATAAAGCACTTGAGATTAAAGAAGGCGTATCCAAAGATGTTCCAATTGAGATTGCAAAGGCCAACCCCAAGCTTAAGAAAGAGGAGGAAATCATCCAACTTCCTAATGTTGCGCTTTCCATAAAGGAGATATAGACGCCAACCAAGGTACCTATCTTTCTGAATTCCATGTCAACTAAGGGGTTGGATGCAACTCCATTCATTCCATCTAGCTTGCCTTTCACGATTCAAGAAGAAGAGGGGATTCCAGATCCGTTCAAGGAAGAAGAAGCATGTTCGAATAAGTCGCTCGTTTCTGTCACGGATTCGAGGACGAATCCTTTTCAAGGGGAGGAGGATGATTTGATCCTAGTAGTCAATGAGCACGACTCATTTTCCTTACAAGTCTTTGTCGCTGGCGCCGAATATCAACTCTTGTTTGAGAAAACAGGATGGGGACACCGTGGTATTTTGGCTATTTTAGGCTGTATAAAATTCCGATTGAAGCCGGTGAGCAATTGTTGGAAAGATATTTTAAGCGGCTACAACTTCCATGAAGAACACCTCTCCTAAATCATCCTTGAGGATGCTCGAATCCGACATTCTTTCCAGCTGCACAAATCTGGACGATTTTCATGTGTTTATTTCTACTAAAATAAATCCCACATCGATTATAGATGTTTGGGGATTATATTTTAATCCAATATATAGCTTGTAAAACCTTCATTTTAAATTAAGTCAAGTTTAGTTGAGTTAAAAGTTAAGCCACTAAATAGCTTCCTATGATTCCGGGTTAAGGATCGAGTTCTTGGTGAGAGGCTGAGAGCGAACCCTTTGGTGAGAGGCTGAGGGTGACACCCTAGTGAGAGGTGAAGGTGTCAAAGGATCGAGATCCTCAAAGTATGATTCTGAGAGGATTGAGATCGAGTGTAGGGGATTCAAGAGTGAGAGGCCTGCGAATCTTGCTCCAGATATCTCTTTTTTTTTTTCAGTTTCCATAGACCCCAAAAATTTACCCCACAAAAAGAGTGTTCGAAAGCTCGAGCCTTGGTCGATCCCGGTCCTCGGGTCTCATCAAGTGGTATCAGAGCTAAGCGAATCGAGTCCATCGAGCTTTCGATAGTTGAGTTATTTCTTTCGAGTCAAAATGTTCAAGAAGACGAGTTCCAAGCCTTTGCCAAAATAGTACATCCGATGGGCTATTAGAGCCTATGATGATGGGTATCTTCATTGGAGCGACATGGATGGTGCTACATATAATGTATTTGATCAACAGCTCCAGAGGAGATATCAAAAGAGAAGGGCTCAAGAGGATGAGGCTCGGCGTAAGAAGAAGGTTGAACCACCATGGCACGAGATCCACAAGCTTGCGGAAGACTCAATGCAACAAGTACATGAAATTAAAAAACTCGCCAACTCATCGGGATCGACGTCATCGAAGCCTTCAATACCACCGCCTCTCTCTTCAAAGACAACATTCTTTACCGTCATATATAAAGCACTTGAGATTAAAGAAGGTGTATCCAAGGATGTTCCGATTGAGATTGCAAAGGTCAACCCCAAGCTTAAGAAAGATGAGGAAATCATCCAACTTCCTAATGTTGCGCTTTCCATAAAGGAGATACGGACGCTAACCAAGGTACCTATCTTTCTGAATTCCATGTCAACTAAGTGGTTGGATGCGACTCCATTCATTCCGTCTTGCTTGCCTTTCACGATTCAAGAAGAAGAGGGGATTCAAGATCCGTCAAGGAAGAAGAAGCATGTTCGAATAAGTCGCTCGTTTCCATCACGGATTCAAGGACGAATCCTTTTCAAGGGGAGGAGGATGATGTGAACCTAGTGGTCAATGAGCTCGACTCATTTGCCTTACAAGGCTTTGTCGCTGGAGCCGAATATCAACTCTCAGTTGAGAAAAACAGCATGGGGACACCGTGGTATTTTGGCTCTTTCAGGCTGTATAAAATTCCGATTGAAGCTGGTGAGCACTTGTTGGAAAGATATTTTAAGCGGCTACAACTTCCATGCAGAACACCTCTCCTAAATCGTCCTTGAGGATGCTCGAATCCAACATTCTTTCCAGCTGCACAAATCTGGACGATTTTCATGTGTTTATTTCTACTAAAATAAATCCCAAATCGATTAGAGATGTTTGGGGATTGTATTTTTACCCTATATATAGCTTGTAAAACATACATTTTAAATTAAGTCAAGTTTAGTTGAGTTAAAAGTTAAGCCACTAAATAGCTTCCTATGATTCCGGGTTAAGGATCGAGTTCTTGGTGAGAGGCTAAGAGCAAACCCTTTGGTGAGAGGCCGAGGGTGACATCCTAGTGAGAGGTGAAGGTATCAAATGGTCGAGATCCTCAAAGTATGATTCTGAGAGGACTGAGATCGAGTGTAGGGGATTCAAGAGTGAGAGGCCTGCGAATCTTGCTCCAGATATCTTTTTTTTTTTCAGTTTTCATAGACCCCAAAAATTTACCCCACAAAAAGAGAGTTCGAAAGCTCGAGCATTGGTCCATCCCGGTCCTCGGGTCTCATCAAGTGGCATCAGAGCTAATCGAATCGAGTCCATCGAGCTTTCGATAGTTGAGTTATTTCTTTCTAGTCAAAATGTTCAAGAAGACAAGTTCCAAGCCTTTGCCAAAATAGTACATCCGATGGGCTATTCGAGCCTATGATAATGGGTATCTTCATTGGAGCGACATGGATGATGCTACATATGATGTATTTGATCAAGAGCTCCGGAGGAGATATCGAAAGAGAAGGGCTCAAGAGGATGAGGCTCGACGTAAGAAGAAGGTTGAACCACCATGGCATGAGATCCGCAAGCTCGCGGAAGACTCAATGCAACAAGGACATGAAATTAAAAAACTCGTCAACTCATCGGGATCGACGTCATCGAAGCTTTCAACACCACCGCCTCTCTCTTCAAAGACAACATCCTTTACCGTCATATATAAAGCACTTGAGATTAAAGAAGGCGTATCCAAAGATGTTCCAATTGAGATTGCAAAGGTCAACCCCAAGCTTAAGAAAGATGAGGAAATCATATAACTTCCTAATGTTGCGCTTTCCATAAAGGAGATACGGACGCCAACCAAGGTACCTATCTTTCTGAATTCCATGTCAACTAAGGGGTTGGATGCAACTCCATTCATTCCATCTAGCTTGCCTTTCACGATTCAAGAAGAAGAGGGGATTCAAGATCCGTTCAAGGGAGAAGAAGCATGTTCGAATAAGTTGCTCGTTTTCATGACGGATTCGAGGACGAATCCTTTTCAAGGGGAGGAGGATGATTTGATCCTAGTAGTCAATGAGCACGACTCATTTTCCTTACAAGGTTTTGTCGCTGGAGCCGAATATCAACTCTCGTTTGATAAAACAGAATGGGGGCACCGTGGTATTTTAGCTCTTTCAGGCTGTATAAAATTCCGATTGAAGCCGGTGAACACTTGTTGAAAAGATATTTTAGGCGGCTACAACTTCCATGGAGAACACCTCTCCTAAATCATCCTTGAGCATGCTCGAATCCGACATTCTTTCCAGCTGTACAAATCTGGACGATTTTCATGTGTTTATTTCTACTAAAATAAATCCCACATCGATTAGAGATGTTTGGGGATTATATTTTCACCCTATATATAGCTTGTAAAACCTTCCTTTTAAATTAAGTCAAGTTTAGTTGAGTTAAAAGTTAAGCCACTAAATAGCTTCCTATGATTCCGGGTTAAGGATCGAGTTCTCGCTGAGAGGCTAAGAGCGAACCTTTGGTGAGAAGCTGAGGGTGACACCCTAGTGAGAGGTGAAGGTATCAAAGGGTCGAGTTCCTCAAAGTATGATTCCGAGAGGAAGGAGATCGAGTGTAGGGGATTAAAGAGGGAGAGGTCTGCGAATCTTGCTCCACATATCCCTTTTTTTAAGTTTCTATATACCCCAAAAATTTACCCTACAAAAAGAGTGTTCAAAAGCTCGAGCCTTGGTCGATCCCGGTCCTCGGGTCTCATCAATTGGTATCAGAGCTAATCGAATCGAGTCCATCGAGCTTTCGATAGTTGAGTTGTTTCTTTCTAGTCAAAATGTTCAAGAAGTCGAGTTACAACCCTTTGTCTAAATAGTATATCCGATGGGCTATTCGAGCCTATGATGATGGGTATCTTCATTGGAGCGACATGGATGGTGCTACATATGATGTAGTTGATCAAGAGCTCCGGAGGAGATATCAAAAGAGAAGGGCTTGAGAGGATGAGGCTCGGAGTAAGAAGAAGTTTGAACCACCTTGGCACGAGATCCGCAAGCTCGCGGAAGATTCAATGCAACATGTGCATGCAATTAAAAAACTCGTCAACTCATTGGGATCTATCTTTCTGAATTCCACAACACCACCGCCTCCTTCTTCAAAGACAGCATCCTTTACCGTCATATTTGAAGCACCTGAGATTAAAGAAGGCATGTCCAAGGATGTTCCGATTTAGATTGCAAAGGTCAACCCCGAGCTTAAGAAAGATGAGAAAATCATCCAACTTCCTAATGTTGCGCTTTCCATAATGGAGATACGGACGCCAACCAAGGTACCTATCTTTCTGAATTCCATGTCAACTAAGTGTTTGGATGCGACTCCATTCATTCCGTCTTGCTTGCCTTTCACGATTCAAGAAGAAGAGGGGATTCAAGATCCGTTCAAGGAAGAAGAAGCATGTTCGAAGAAGTCAATCGTTTCCATCACGGATTCGAGGCCGAATCCTTTTCAAGGGGAGGATGATGATGTGATCCTAGTGGCCAATGAGCTCGACTCGTTTATCTTACAAAGCTTTGTCGCTGGAGCCGAATATCAACTCTCGTTTGAGAAAACAACATGAAGACACTCTGGTATTTTGGTTCTTTCGGGCTGTATAAAATTCGGATTGAAGCTGGTGAGCACTTGTTGGAAAGCTATTTTAAGCGGCTACAACTTCCATGAACAACACTTCTCCTAAATCAGCCTTTAAGATGCTCGAATCTGACATTCTTTCCAGCAGCTCAAATCTGGACGATTTTCATGTGTTTATTTCTATCAAAATAAATCCCACATCGATTAGATTTTCTTGGGGACTATATTTTCATCCTGAATAGCTTCCTATGATTCCGGGTTAAGGATCGAGTTCTTGGTGAGAGGCTAAGAGCGAACCCTTTGTTGAGAGGTCGAGGGTGACTCCCTAGTGAGAGGCAAAGGTTTCAAAGGGTCAAGATCATCGAGGGTGAGAGGCCTGCGAATCTTGCTCCACATATCCCTTTTTTTCAGTTTCCATATACCCCAAAAATTTGCCCCACAAAAAGAGTGTTCGAAAGCTCGAGCCTTGGTCGATCCCGGTCGTCGGGTCTCATCAAGTGGTATCAGAGCTAATCGACTCAAGTCCATCGAGCTTTCGATGATTGAGTTGTTTCTTTCTAGTCAAAATGTTCAAGAAGACAAGTTCTAAGCCTTTGTCCAAATAGTACATCCGATGGGCTATTCGAGTCTATGATGATGGGTATCTTCATTGGATCGACATGGATGGTGCTACATATATTTTGTAGTTGATCAAGAGCTCCGGAGGAGATATTGAAAGAGAAGGGCTCGAGAGGATGAGGCTCGGTGTAAGAAGAAGGTTCAACCACCATGCCACGAGATCCGCCAGCTCGCGGAAGACTCAATGCAACAAGTACATGCAATTAAAAAACTCGTCAACTCATTGGGATCGACGTCATCGGAGCCCACAACACCACCGCCTCCTTCTTCAAAGACAACATCCTTTACCGTCAAATGTGAAGCACTTGATATTAAAGATGGCATGTCCAAGGATGTTCCGATTGAGATTGCAAAGGTTAACTCCGAGCTTAAGAAAGATGAGGAAATCATCCAACTTCCTAATGTTGCGCTTTCCATAAAGGAGATACGGACGCCAACCAAGGTACCTATCTTTCTGAATTCCATGTCAACTAAGTGGTTGGATGCGACTCCATTCATTCCGTCTTGCTTGCCTTTCACGATTCAAGAGGGAGAGGGGATTCAAGATCTGTTCAAGGAAGATGAAGCATGTTCGAATAAGTCGCTCGTTTCCATCACGGATTCGAGGACAAATCCTTTTCAAGGGGAGGAGGATGATGTGATCCTAGTGGTCAATGAGCTCGACTCATTTATCTTACAAAGTTTTGTCACTGGAGCCGAATATCAACTCTCGTTTGAGAAAACAGCATGGAGCCGAATATCGACTCATCTTGAGGTGGGCTTACTACTTAGATGCTTTCAGCAGTTATCCGCTCTGCACTTGGCTACCCAACGTTTACCGTGGGCACGATTTTAAGCGACTACAACTTCCATGAAGAACACTTCTCCTAAATAAGCCTTTAAGATGCTCGAATTTGACATTCTTTTCAGCTGCTCAAATCTGGACTATTTTCATGTCTTTCTTTCTATCAAAATAAATCCCACATTGATTAGAGGTTCTTGGGGACTATATTTTCATCCTATATATTGATTGTAAAACCTTCATTTTAAATCAAGTCATGTTTAGTTGAGTTAAAAGTTAAGCCACTAAATATCTTCCTATGATTCCGGGTTAAGGATCGAGTTCTTGTTGTCTTTATTTGATTTTCATTTAAGGATGATGAAAAGTTTAAGTGTGTGTGGGGGGGGGGGGGGGGGGAGTTGCATTCTTAAATTCATGCATTCATGATTATGTTCTATTGTTTGCATTCATGTTTATGTTTTGTTGTTTATGTTATATATTTTTGTTTGCATTGTCATATATTCATATATTCATGTTTACTTTTCCACTATCTTATTGTATTAGAAAAAGAAAAAAAAATTAGAAAAATGTCAAAAAACCAAAAATATCATGCATTGCATAAATATGTGCTATTTAACTACCCATCTTGCAATGTTTGTCCTCTATTATGTATTTTAGCATTACCATATAAATTGCATGACATGTTTGTTTGGATTGTTTAGCCTTGTCTTGTAAAATTTGGTTTTCATGTGAAACATGTTGGGTGGATTTAACTGAGCATGTATGATTTAAGTTCCTAGACATGATTGGAATCCAACAAATAATTGTCCTAGTGCGATATCTTTGGCCTTATAGGGATCACATCTATAATCCCTTTTGCTTTTGTTTTGTGAATTACTCATCTTATGCAATTACCTCTTAGTATTGACATGTTTATCTATTTTTGAGACCTATTATATACATTGTTCATTGCTTATAAGTTTCAAGTGATAGAGGCACCTTTTAGCCACATTTTATCCATATTAACCCTACATCATATCTTTGCTCCACAAAATTCATGTTTTCTAGCCAATGATAAGCTTGGCCCATCTGGGAATTAGGATTTTGAGTTGGTTATGGATGTTACTTTGAGTTGAGAAGAAAAGCTACGGTTTGTGTTTATGTTGAGAGGCTTTGAGAGAGATGTAATGTAATGTGCTTATTTTCCGCATGTTGTATTCGTGCATTTTGATTTTAAAGAAAAAAAAGCCGGAAAAAAAAGGAAAAAAAAAGCATTCGAAAAAAATTAGAAAAAAAAGAAGAAGAAAAAAAGATGAATACGAGCCTTGTTATTTGTTTATGCATATGAGAGTTGGATAAATGTTTGTTTGAGAGGTTATTATATTTTGAGAGTTATCATCTTTTGAGTGTTTTGATGTTTTGAGAGTCTTATGTTATTTTGAGAGATGATACTTATGTTGTGAAAGCTCATTTATATGTATTGAAGTTATTTTGAGAGATGATACTTATGTTGTGAAAGCTCATCTGTTGGCCTTGAGTGACTACTTTTTGGCCTTGATTGGCTATCTATTTAGATGGACCTACACTTGCCGAGTTGAGAGGTGCAAGGGGTATACCCTCGGCTTTGCTTGGCTGTAATTCATGGCACTACATTCTTTGTCACTACCGATGACGACTTGATGTTCTGCTCCAAATCTGAAGACGACTTGTTGTTCTGCTCCAAATCTGAAGACAAACGCGGTTCGTTACATTGAATCTTGCTGTTGTGGGGTCATTTTTTACCTTGCTTTTGCACCTTTCATGTATGTGGCTCTTGGTGCCCCAGATTATCTCGGTTGCCTTAATGTGGCTAGCCTCGGTGGTTTGAACCGAATGAAGTTGATGCCCCTTGTTTGATGATGCCATGTAGATAATGAATTGTGTAAATGGCCAATTCCTTGGTTGTTTATGTCCACTCGAGAGTGCTGCACTTCTAACAAGAGTTAGTAAAGTCCATGTCTTTGACTTCAACATTAATAAAAGAGGATACATGCCATATTTATGAAGAAATAAAGGAACAATCAAGCGGTATATACCAAAAACCATATTTGTTAAGAGAAAGACAAGGTTTTGAGCACTTCCTGATTTTGAATCGTTCGGTTTTAATGTTCTGACTTCTTGGCCCTCGTCATCTTCTTCTTCTGCGAACCTGAAATCTGCACCTTTGAGAATTTAGATCATTTACTGTAATTACTTAGAAAAGTCGGGCCAAATTCGCAATTTATGAGAGCTCTGGGCCAATTCTATAGTTAACCCAAATTTGCCATCTTCCTCATTCGGAATTGCACAAAGCAGCGGCGATAGATTCCCAAACGGCGTCCTCGACTTTT
Source organism: Persicaria maculosa (assembly GCA_963922045.1). Taxonomy (NCBI): domain Eukaryota; kingdom Viridiplantae; phylum Streptophyta; class Magnoliopsida; order Caryophyllales; family Polygonaceae; genus Persicaria; species Persicaria maculosa. Next base: position 20,714,959 of record OY998253.1, on the reverse strand, counting down.
TGTTCCTCGTTCTACCGAACCACGATCGGCGGCGCAGGTCAGGTGCGGGAAGCGGGGACCTTGGGGTAGACAGGTCCGTAGTTGGGAAGCAATGAACTTTGATCGATCTAGTTTCGCAAGCAGATCATAGATCAATAATCTCATATATGTATATATCAGATTTATTAAGGAAACATATGAATAATGAAACCACACTCATCAATGAAATCATATTTGTTAGATTCCTTCCCTTCCTGGTGTCGTGAAGCCAATCTCTCGGATCGGCACTGACTGTGGAGCGGTAGCGGCTCGATGGCCCATGCGCCGACTTGCCTCAGGACGAGTAGATGCCGTGAAACCCTGGGACGATACTTGGTGTTTAGTTCCGTAGGTCACCGAGCCGAATTCCTCAATTTAAACCGGCGAAGGTCGATGAAGAACAACGATTGGACTTGACAAGAGGGTCCGCAAGCGGCAGTTGATTGTTGCGAACTCCAAGCCACCAGATCTGCGGCTGTTGCGGTCATGAATCAAGCCACCAGATCTGCGGCTGAGAACTTAGATCTCAAATCTGAGGACGGGGGTGAGGGATCGAACGAATCCATGAGAAAAAGGGTGGGCGCAACCATTGGAGGCGACATGGAGCTCTTGTTGAGGGACGGCTCCACCGCTTCATGGAGGTTCCACAGAGATTGGTAGCGGATGGGCAACGCCAGCGATCCCGGACCCGATTTGACCGGTGATCCATTATTCCTCCACCGAAATCCAGCCTCCGACTTCAATTGCCCTAATAGTCGATTTCACATTGTTTGATTGATAGGGAGTTTCAACCGTCATGTTTTTTGATAGGGTCCCCACGGACGACGCCAATTGTGAGTGCATAAATTTGCTCTCAATAATCGTTGATGGAGACCGATCTTGATGATGATCTCAACACGAACCCTAGCCTGTGAAACAAGAACAAACGAGGTCGGGGCGGGGCTTGTTTCCCCCGGAGGACCCTCCGACGCTCAAGTCAGTGTTGTTCTGATTCTCCCTCCCTGTGGAGGCATATCTCACGTTTTATAATAGAAACTAGGGTTTGAGGGTTTTACCGTAGGAAATACAAGAATGCCCTTGGATCTTAGTGGGCTTGCTTAGTTTTTCTCTCTTAGAGCTCATTCACATCAATTCAATGCTAGAGAAGAAGGGAACTGGAGCTCTGATCGGTGGCATCGACTTCAAGCTTCAATGGCTCCGCCTGAAGCTCGCTGAATCGGAACTTTAATTACGATGTCCGGCTCCATCTGCGAATCTTGAGGCGGAGTGACGATCCACGCGTGATCTTGATCCATCAACCTAAGCTTCCTTGCAAGCCGGAGAGAGATCTGAAGCAACCGGGGAGAGATCCCAATCTTCCTCCGCCGCTCCGTCGCCCTACATCCGCCTTTAATCCCACAGTTAAAACCTCCCTCTAGAAATAGATGTGCAGCAGATCCAGGGATAGCGAGAGGACAAGAGGAGGAATAGATCTGGCGGTCGTGGGAGAGAGCACAAGAGGCCAAGAGGACGAAGTGTTTGCCGCCATTGAAGGAGGCACATATGTGGAGGATGCGAGAGATGGGGGAGGCTGGAAGGAGAGAAGAACAGGACCAAGAGGACGCAGATGTGAAGGATGGACAGTTTACTAAATTGTCCAAGACATGGGACACTTTCCAAATTAGACAAAAACTAATGCCTGTGGCACAAATTTTCTCATTTTGTTTTTAAAAAACTCACCAAGAAATTTGGTTCAAAGGCCGAAATTTACAATTTGTCCTAAGGTTTTGCTTTTGCTAGTAAATGTTCAAAATATTTTCATAATATCATAACTACCCCTCTTCTATTTTTCCTCAAATCCTTCATCTTCATCCCCAGATCTCCATTATGCTCGCTCGTCCCTCCCTCGCTCCCTTTGCTGCAGCAACTTCTGTTGTTGGAATCCGGCACCAACGACTTCGACTTCGGTTATTTCAACGTCTCCGTCGGTGCTGTCTTCCTCTGGCTGTTGTAATCCAGCACCTTCTCACATCACTTCGCTCCTCGATCGACAACGGTGGACACGTCCTCCGCCGGTGCTGTCTTCCTCCACCAACCGCCCTCCCCCGCCCTTCACGGTTCAGATCTAGAACCTCGGAGCGCCATGGCTTCGCTCGACGTCGTCGCCTGCTTTTTTCGGTTCAAAAGGTCCCCGATCGACCTCATGTCGAGTACCATCCCGCCGTTGTCACGACGTCATTGCCTAGTTCCTCTTATCTGTATTTTCCGTTGTGGAGGTACATATTTCGATTTCTGGATTATCGATTAACTGAAATTCGGCATCCGTTTCAGTTGCTAGCTGAATCGTTGTTGGAGCTTCAAATTAGGCGGATTGGAGAGAAAGCGAGGCCTCCATTGTTGTTGCAGCTCTAGCTTGTTGGCTATTGGAAAGTATGGTGAATTCATTTGCTTCCGTTCATCGATCGGCTTTCTCGCATACATGTAACCTGTTGAGGCAGTATGTGAAGGAGAAGAAGGCAGTCGGAGATCTCAGCCTCGGGATGTTCGGTAGCGGCGATGACCAAGGTATGTTGGAGATTTAGTTTCCGAGTTGTTTTTTGGAATCGTCGATTTGAGGAATATGAAGTCCTGTTTTAATTTGATTGTTTCGTATCTAGGATTAGATTAGGAGTATCTTGTGGTGGTAGAAATTGTTCAGATTAGTGGAACCTTGAACCTTGTGGTTGACTGGTGGTTGATTTTGCTGCATTTGGTTCTCCCTGTTATGGAAACTAGAAGGGGAAAGATATTCAACCGTTTTGAATGAACAGTTACAACTTTCAAGTGATATTGAGGTCGACAGACAATTGAATTAAGTATTAACCCTAAAGTATATGTGAGTGTGTTAGTTTTGAATGCTTGATTACACTATATTTTTGGGTGATATTATATTTTTGGGTGATATTTTGATAAACATAAAAAAAATTGTTGAATGATTAATGATCGTGTGTGTGCGTATTGGTTAAATTTACCAGTTTAGTACTCTTATGACTATAAATGAATCATCATTTATGACTATATCACCAAAATGAGTTATTTTTATAGTGGTGACAGTGTCTATGACTTTGTTTTGGTTAGGTTTAGCCCATTTAGGGTTTGTGTTTCCCTTGTCCTAGGTTTTTCCCTTTGATTACAGTGTCTATGACCCTGTTTTTATTTTGGTTATAGTGTCAATGACTTTGTTTTTCTTTGGTTACAGTGTCTACGACCCTGTATTTATTTTGATTACAGTGTTTATGACCTTGTTTTTGTAGTGGTGACAGTGTCTATGACCCTGTTTTTTTTGTTACAACGTGTCACCACTGATAAGAGTGGTGACAGTGACCCCGTAAACAAAATAAAAAAAATCTTGAAACGAACTTGTCATCAAAAAATTGTTTCCCTTGCCCTAGGTTTTCCCTTTGATTACAGTGTCTATGACCGTGTTTTTATTTTGATTACAGTGTCTATGACCTTGTTTTTCTTTGGTTACAATGTCTACGATCATGTTTTTATTTTTGATTACAGTGTCTATGACATTATTTTTGTAGTGGTGACAGTGTCTATGACCCTGTTTTTTTTTTGTTACAGTGGGTCACCACTGGTAAGAGTGGTGACAATGACCATGTAAAAAAACTCTTGAAACGAAGCTGTCATCAAAAAATTTTCGTGTCACCACTCATAAGAGTGGTGACAGTGACCCCGTAAAAAAAAACTGTTGAAACGAAGTTGTTATCAAAAACATTTTATGTCACCACACACGTGTCACCACTGTTAAGAGTAGTGACAGTGACCTTGTAAAAAAATTACTCTTGAAATGAAGCTGTCATCAAAAAAATTTCATGTCACCACACACGTGTCACCACTGTTAAAGAGTGGTGACAGTGACCCGTAAAAAAAAACTCTAAAAACGAAACTTTCACCAAAAAATTTACATGTCAACACACATGTGTCACTAAAAGTCAATGCCTTTGACTGGTTAATGGTCAATGGTCAAATTAAAAAATGGGAAGGAGGAAAATGGGAAGGAAGGGCAAAAGTGTCATTTGTGGACACTTCCATAATTTCACCCCAAAATTGTCCTAGGTGCTAATTTTTGCCCATATTATGGACAATTACCAAATTTTCCCAAAACTCACGAAGTAGAATTCCTGTGAATTTCAATTATACCAGAATGGAGGAATTGAAATTACCATGTGGGAGTGTGCAAATCGAAATCCACCCTTTTTATTTATTTTAAAAAATCTTTTCTTTTTCTTTTTAAATCACAAACTAGATTAGTACCTGCACAGTTGTGCGGATGCTTTTTATATAGTAATTTTATATATATGTAAAATATTTATATAAGTTAAAATACAATAAGATTCTTATCTATGGAGTTCAAAAACTCCGTGGGAGGTACTGAGATGGAGGGAGCGTCGGCGGAAGGCTCGACAGATGAAGAGGATGCCGGTGGAGGAAACTTTTTAGACGGAGAATCGCCGAAGACATAGCCGCTGCGGAGGAGGGTCAATAGGGAATAGATCAATACCCAGCGACGGTGACAGAGGCTAGAGGTGGTTGGGTTTTAGAGGAGGGAGATGAGCGATTGTGGGGCTACTGAACAGGCCATTGGAGCCAACAGTGGGTTTGCATATTCAACAAAATCCACAAAAGAGTAAGAAATATCAATACCTTGCTCGGAAGCCGCAGAAATCGGCTCTGGACATGGTTCCTTGATAGGCAAGTTAGGGATGATATCTTCAGATGAATTAGGAGCCAAACCAGATGGGTCCTCATGCGTGCACTCATGAGACTCCATGTAAGGGAGCATCGGGCTCTCATCGATCAAACCATCATTGTTTGTGTCTTGACTTTTATCAACTTGAGGAATAAAGTCTTGCTCTACTACCAACTCACTCACCGGTTGATCAAGTTGGTTCAATTGTTCCTCAATTCGCTCCATCCTTTTAAGCATCTCCTCCAACATAACCTGGCGTGTGAAAGCTTCTTCCTGCTCCACCTGGTGACCCATGTAGCAGAAAAAATCCCACATCTCTGATAAGTCGAAACTTGCCAAGCCTCCGTTACTCATAGACTCGGCAAGTTCTTTGGTCTCAGGAGTCATGCCCTCAAGTACACAAACAACCATATCTTGCAAACTATCTTGGTAACCCCTTGCATAACGGGCGTCCAATAAATTATTCACTCTTGTGAAATAATGGTGAAAATTTTCCCCTTGGCTCTGCATTAGTCTCATCTTAAAATGTTAGTAGTAAGGGTGTCGTGAACCGTAAGATAGGTTCACAACAAAGTTAAGTTATATACAATAATCGGCAAACACACAAAACAAAGAAATAAACTTTGATTCCCCGGCAACGGCGCCAATTTGGCGGACGGTTTTTAGTCGCGTTCACCGTATCAAAATAAATTCGAACTTACCTAACTAATGTAGTGTGATAAGTACGAGTCGATCCCACAGAGAATCAAGTTATTCCTAAGTTAAGTCTATTTACCAATTAAGAGAAAATAGAGGGTTTTTGAGTGGTGAAATTATAAAGAAAATAAACTAAACTATAAACAAATTAACGGAGATAACAATTAAAGGAATAGTTTCATCTACAAATATCCACTCTAATTTGACTAGTTGATCCTCGATTCTTCTTCAAGTTCTCTTTTCATCCTATTATTGTTCCTGTCCTGATCTTGTGTAAATTACTAGTCCTACGAGTCCTAGTAACCCTTACTGATTAGATAACCCTAACACGGTCAAGATTTAACCTAATAGTAGCATTAAGATTAAGGATTAACCAGGATATATGCAACACCAAGCTACGAGTCAGCATTTAACATATAATTGATTCTCTACACACCAGTTTAGTCCTACGAGTCCTAAAAAGGCATGATTGCTACTATGGATTAAGGTTCGCTACGAGGAATCTACAAAATCCTAGCAATAATCTCAACTAGTTGTACGGACTAGAAGAAACCAACAATAATCGCAAAAGAATCAATACGAATCAATAGGAATAGAACAAGAATAGAAATCTCACAACTTTATCAATCCAAAGCTTCAATCCATAGACGAAACGGCGGAGTTTAGATCTCCATAAAAATAAGACAAAACAAAATTAGGATTTAGAGAATAAAGAGTTAGTCACGGCCGGTCACGGCCTATTGCGTTCTCCGTATGAAAATATATATATCGAACGTCACACCCTAATGGGCCTAATCTATCATAAATTCATAATATAAATATTAGTATATCTAATTCTATATATCTAACCTAAACTATACGGAGTATTACTTAATTAAATAGAAAAGAACATATGTCAACACCAAAGTAGCCCTGATCGCGGATTCCATCAGCCCAAAGCAATTAATCAGTTGATCCACTCCGATCTCGTAGTAGCTCTGCCCAATTTTGATTCCAACTTCCAAATTCATATGATCGAACCCGAAAATACCTAAAATATATAAAAACACTAGTGTAGACTCCAAAAACCAAATAATACAAATTAACTATAAAATATGTAAAATATGCATGAAAATAACCTAATATAATATGCAATTATACGACTAAAATAAACTCTATCAAACTACCCCATACTTAGACTTTTGCTTGTCCCCAAGCAAACTAATCACAAAACAACGACAGACTCAAAATGAAAGACAAGACTCAAGACTCAAAGAAATTTCTATGAATGATCACTCATCAGTATGGTTCTCATGGCTACCGGAGTATTTATTACGTTAAGCTCAAAACAGTTATGACACTATGATACCCACATCAAACCCTTCATACTCATTGCTTTAAACTCAAATTAGGTTCAGGGGATGCTTGCATTCAGAATGTATTGAGCAATCAAATTCAATAAGCACATAAAAATTGTCATAAACACCCATAGATTACTAGGCCTTTTCTATTTCGGATTTTCAATAAAGCTCTTTTTTTTAAAACATTTTTTTCTTCCTCCTTGCGTGAATTTTATCCTCCACAAACAGGATCGGTTACCAACCGTATTTTTTTTCATGAGTGTCGAGTGAATTTTATCCTCCTCGAACATTGGTTTATTGATGATTCTTTTCACTCGAGTGAATTTTATCCTCCTCGAGCGGTGCAACTGAATTTTATCCTCCTTACACTCATCAACCCAACATATATCAAAACACATCAAACAGATAACCGAAGTTACTAGTGCTTTTCATCAGGGGTTTAGACATACAATAGAAATCATATAAATTTTTTAAAGATTGCTCTAAACTGAACATCCAACCAATAATCAAGTTCTAACTAAAGCTCATAATCCAGATTATCTATGGAAATCCCACAAGTGTCTTTATTCAATTAAAATTCAAATTTATTAACTCTTAAGCCATGAAAAACCATATATCATCATCGAGATCATATCAATCATAGAAAAACTCTTAACAAAACTAAAAGAAAACTAACAAAAAAAAAACTAAGACTCAATATAACTTATATGAGACCATGGGATAATTATCAAACATAAATATCTATAATGCAACCTATAATGAAATGCAATGCATAACAAAAATTGAAAAAAAAAAAAAAAAAAAACTAACACATATAAATAAAATGCGGAGCTACACTTGAATTCCCCCACCCCATGCTTAAAAGTTTACTTTGTCCTCAAAGTAAATAAAAGGAATAAAAGAGGTAGAGGATACTCACCAAACAAATCAGGCATTCCAGAAATAGCTTTCAATTCAAGATGAGGAAGTTGTGTAGCCTCTTAATCGATCCTAAAATTCAGCAACTTCTCACAGTTATAGGACATGTCCAACACCACAAACAGCAGAAAAAACAAGCAAAACTTGCAAAGTAATCAGTAGCAGATTCAATTCAGTAACAAAGGAATATCAAAGCATAAAATTCAGCAAGATAGGTGTCTATTCCTAAGTACTAATACCCTTAAAACATGAGAAAATAATAGAAATTACAGCCATGGTGTTCAGCAGAAGCTTTCAGCAACTTTTGGATGCAATTGGCATTTGTGAACCTTCTTGGAGTCGAAAAAATATAGGCAGTCTCCTTTGCAAAAGGTCCTGGCCAAGACATTAAACAAAGAAAACATACAAGACAAAACAATCCAACTTTCCAAGCACATATAACATCCAAGAACAAAGAACAACACCAAAGTCCAGAACAACTAAAATCAGCCCCAACGGATCATGCTCAATCACTTACGTCTAAGTAAAAATATGGAATCCAAGTGATTTCAGGGAGCAATAAACATCAAGAGAAACCCCTAGTATGGAATCAATTGTAAGAATCACTAGCCAAAACATATAACATCAACCAAGAATAAGGTTGTTTTGTTTGCAATAGATAAGTGCCATGAATCACTAAATTCCTAAGAGCTAAAGCGATCAATTTCAGCAGCAGAAATTAGCCAAATTCCACCTCAAATTCCAATTACAAAAGCAGGGCTAGCAAGCATTCTAACAAACGCCACATATATGGAAAAAAAACTCATGAAAGCATGATAGGCTCAAGCATTAGAAAACGATCAAGTCCCACAGTTCAGCACAATTCACCTATTGATTCATCAGACGAATTCAGCAGGAAACCATTCACGACATCAAAGGCCACATATAGACTCATAGCAAGATTGACAATTACAACTAACAACCAAATCAGAGCATTTATATCGATCAAGCTCAACAAACTTCACAACCTCATAGCACAAAGAAACAACACAAAATCCAATTGGGACTAAATTATGATCTAGTAACCAGCTAATATCCAAATTCACCGAAACTAAGCAACATCTAGGAATTAAAGAATGCAGCTTCAATCCAACTATGCACAATCCAACCACCAACTCAACACCCAAAATTTGACAAGGGAATGGGATATACCTGCTCGTAGACCGAATAAGCATCGCAATCGGGACTAATTTGGAGTCGCTTGGCGTCATTGGAGAGTTGAAGGTGACGGTGGGGGAAGCGATGGAGGCTGCTGTTGCGCGGTGGCGCTGGGTGGCGCTGGGTGTCGCTCTCGGAGAAAGAGTGCCGGAATGGGGTGTTGCGGTGGGTGAAGCGTGAACAGAGCAGACGGCGGAGGGAGAAGACAGTTCTGGGGGCTGGCGGTGTAGGAATGGGTTTCGCCGGCGGAGGCGAGGGTTCTGGGCGGAGCGAAGGGCGAGGGAAGGAGAGGTATGCCGGAGGGGGATCCTTGCGATGGAGGAGAACCGAAAGGTTGATGGTGAGCAGAGGTCTGGCCAGTGATGGTAAGGCAGCGCTCAGCGGCGAGAGGGGCACGGAGCGACCATGGAGGGGAAGAAGGGAGAATGAGGTAGGGCTCGACAGTTTCTTTCTTTTTTTTTTTTTTAACGAAAATAAAAATATATATAAATATATAAATTAATCCTAACTAAAAAAAATAAAAAGGAATGAAAAAAAAAATACCGAGCTAAAAGGAAAAGTAAAATTACGGCAAAAAGAAAATAAAATAAAGGAAAGTAAAATTTTAAAGATAATAATAAAAATTATTCTGAGCTAAAAGGAAAAATATAAAAATAAAAAAAAAATACCTTGGTTTTTCTAAGATCGATTCAGACATTGTTAAAGCCCTCAACAATTCGTCAAACTCTTGTGCACACATATCAATTAAGCATGTATAATATAATGATAAATTGAAACTAAATAATATTGCAGATAAGACATGTTTCAACCTATCAAATAAGCTAGTATGACTCTTTGTAGAAGGTATATAGTACCACCAACACAGTTCCGCTGGTGGCTTCTCAAAATAATGTTCCCAAGGGTCTGCATATTCAACAAAATCCACAAAAGAGTAAGAAATATCAATACCTTGCTCGGAAGCCGCAGAAATCGGCTCTGGACATGGTTCCTTGATAGGCAAGTTAGGGATGATATCTTCAGATGAATTAGGAGCCAAACCAGATGGGTCCTCATGCGTGCACTCATGAGACTCCATGTAAGGGAGCATCGGGCTCTCATCGATCAAACCATCATTGTTTGTGTCTTGACTTTTATCAACTTGAGGAATAAAGTCTTGCTCTACTACCAACTCACTCACCGGTTGATCAAGTTGGTTCAATTGTTCCTCAATTCGCTCCATCCTTTTAAGCATCTCCTCCAACATAACCTGGCGTGTGAAAGCTTCTTCCTGCTCCACCTGGTGACCCATGTAGCAGAAAAAATCCCACATCTCTGATAAGTCGAAACTTGCCAAGCCTCCGTTACTCATAGACTCGGCAAGTTCTTTGGTCTCAGGAGTCATGCCCTCAAGTACACAAACAACCATATCTTGCAAACTATCTTGGTAACCCCTTGCATAACGGGCGTCCAATAAATTATTCACTCTTGTGAAATAATGGTGAAAATTTTCCCCTTGGCTCTGCATTAGTCTCATCTTAAAATGTTAGTAGTAAGGGTGTCGTGAACCGTAAGATAGGTTCACAACAAAGTTAAGTTATATACAATAATCGGCAAACACACAAAACAAAGAAATAAACTTTGATTCCCCGGCAACGGCGCCAATTTGGCGGACGGTTTTTAGTCGCGTTCACCGTATCAAAATAAATTCGAACTTACCTAACTAATGTAGTGTGATAAGTACGAGTCGATCCCACAGAGAATCAAGTTATTCCTAAGTTAAGTCTATTTACCAATTAAGAGAAAATAGAGGGTTTTTGAGTGGTGAAATTATAAAGAAAATAAACTAAACTATAAACAAATTAACGGAGATAACAATTAAAGGAATAGTTTCATCTACAAATATCCACTCTAATTTGACTAGTTGATCCTCGATTCTTCTTCAAGTTCTCTTTTCATCCTATTATTGTTCCTGTCCTGATCTTGTGTAAATTACTAGTCCTACGAGTCCTAGTAACCCTTACTGATTAGATAACCCTAACACGGTCAAGATTTAACCTAATAGTAGCATTAAGATTAAGGATTAACCAGGATATATGCAACACCAAGCTACGAGTCAGCATTTAACATATAATTGATTCTCTACACACCAGTTTAGTCCTACGAGTCCTAAAAAGGCATGATTGCTACTATGGATTAAGGTTCGCTACGAGGAATCTACAAAATCCTAGCAATAATCTCAACTAGTTGTACGGACTAGAAGAAACCAACAATAATCGCAAAAGAATCAATACGAATCAATAGGAATAGAACAAGAATAGAAATCTCACAACTTTATCAATCCAAAGCTTCAATCCATAGACGAAACGGCGGAGTTTAGATCTCCATAAAAATAAGACAAAACAAAATTAGGGTTTAGAGAATAAAGAGTTAGTCACGGCCGGTCACGGCCTATTGCGTTCTCCGTATGAAAATATATATATATCGAACGTCACACCCTAATGGGACTAATCTATCATAAATTCATAATATAAATATTAGTATATCTAATTCTATATATCTAACCTAAACTATACGGAGTATTACTTAATTAAATAGAAAAGAACATATGTCAACACCAAAGTAGCCCTGATCGCGGATTCCATCAGCCCAAAGCAATTAATCAGTTGATCCACTCCGATCTCGTAGTAGCTCTGCCCAATTTTTATTCCAACTTCCAAATTCATATGATCGAACCCGAAAATACCTAAAATATATAAAAACACTAGTGTAGACTCCAAAAACCAAATAATACAAATTAACTATAAAATATGTAAAATATGCATGAAAATAACCTAATATAATATGCAATTATACGACTAAAATAAACTCTATCATCTATAGATAGATTTACTATTGCTTGGAGCCTAAAGAGTTTATCTCTATATATTGTATCGGTGGTAACACCAAGAGATACATCGATTGAATACACTCCATAATTTCCCATTTCTTCTCTTTGTCTCTCTTTTCTATTATCTTGTTATTCTCTATATTATAGCACATTATCAGCATGAATGTTTGCTCCATAATTTGCTTTTTTTATACGATCGAACCACCCATGCATACACCGTATACTCGGAAGCCAAATTCAAAGTACGCTACGCATCCTTCCTTCTCCCCTCGATCACGGTTGCTTGATAGACACCACGACACCGCCCCATCTCAAACGTCTTTGTTGGTTATACAGTCTGATGACTCTGTTGTCTAATTTCATTCAAATTGAATGCCTTCACTAAAAGTTACAGTCTATTCGAGGTGTTTGACGAGAGGGTTTCCCGACCAAATAAATTTGTAGTCAAGACCCCGCTATAGGATAGTGGAGCCAGGTTCGTCCTCAGGAGAGAAGTCAGCGGTTCTAGGTTTAGTGTGTTTTGGGGTTCAGGGATAGCGGGAAAAGGTGAGGAGGTTGCTGTCGACAAAGAATAGAGGGGTCGATGTCGAGGGATGGAGAGAGAATGGTGGTTTGATATCGAGTAGAATATGTGCCAAATAAAAATAATAAAATAAAACAAATAGAGATGCAAACTTCCAAGGTTAGGGATCACCACAACAATAAACATATGTGCAGATCATAAATCACATAAAGATTCATGCTTTATATCAAAGAATCGACTTTTGCAAATTCCAACAATTTAGGTGATAGAGGCTCTCGCATAAAAACCTAATTTGTTTCTACTTTTTCTTAATTAGGATTAGTCGGCTCTCGCAAATAAACCCTAATTACTATCCAATTCATAATAAGATCACTTTTGCTTCAATATCATGAATAAGGAATTTCCTCAACTCTCGCAAAGGATTAAGTACATAGGTAGATGATGATAAAGACATATAAATTCATAGATTTATAAATCAAACAAACATATCTATGTTGGGATCACCCCAACCCTAGAAGAAGGAAAATTAGAAAGCAAACATGATGAAAGAAATTAACTTTAACATAAAATAAACTAAAACTTACAAAACCTTCCAAATGTTCCTCCTCTCTCGCCTTCTCTCTCTCTCTCTCTCTCTCTCTCTCTCTCTCTCTCTCTCTCTCCTCCTCCTCGGCTTCTCGACTTGGCACAGCTCCTCGAGATCGAGTACTATGGTGCTCGGCGTCTTCAGTCCTCGGCTTCTCGACTTGGCACAGCTCCTCGACTCCGGACATGGCATCAGGGTGTTGGTCGATCTCGACTAGTTTACTCGAGATCGAGTAAGGCTCCGGAGTCGGGTTGTCTTTGGCTCTCATCTTCTCGATCATGCTCTGCTTGACCAGGTGTGCTCGGGCAACTTTTGTCGAGATCGAGTAAGTGAACTCGAGATCGAGTAAAGTTGGGCTCCGGCTTTCTGCTCTGTTCTTAAAACACACTTTCCCGAGTCCTCATTCGTCAGATTGACGCATATGACCATGCGTTGGAAAGATCTTTCCGAGGGCTACAACTTAAATGAAGACATCAAAGCTTGATTCAGAATGATGAATACCGAAAAATGGCCTTTTCTCCGGCTGCACCATTCTTAGCTTCTCCATGACTTTCCTTTAAGCTCCAAAATGCGTCCGATTTCTGCGAAATATAACAAAAACTTGTGTAGACCTCCATATATTGCAAATAAACATATAATACACACATTTTATATTATTTTAACCCAAATGCATGAAATGCATGCAGAAATCGATATAAAACTAGATGTAAAACATGGCGGATTCAGCTCACAACAGTGTTCTCTACAAGCATCTTGCATATTTACTTAACCTGCATCATTCATACCATTCACTCTAATTAATTAGAGGTAAAGCTCTTTTTTTTTTACAGTAGGCAAGAATTAGGAGCGATTACACAAGCTGTAATCTGGCTCCTTGATCATCCTTGAGGATGATAGAACAAAGTTCCCTATTATAAGGGATAGTAGAGCTATTACAAATGATAACCTTCCGTGCTATAAAGTCTACTACTTGGTTAGCTTCCCGATAGCAGTGTATGTATTCGTCGAATTCAAAGGCAGATTCCAATCGCTTGATGTTTTCAATGTGATGTATAACTTCCCATCTGATGTTGTTGCTGTGGGTGATGGATTTGATGAGTTGAAGATTGTGCCCTTCTGTAGTTACTCTTCGAAGTCCATTCCTTATTGCTTGCTCCATACCTGTCTGAATAGCGATAGCTTCAGTTTGAATGACTGAACCATTCAAAGTTTCCTTGTAAAACATGTCAATGACATTGCCCAAGGAGTCCCAAACAACCCCTCCCACATGGCACGAGCATGTGGGATTAACAGAGCCATCCACATTGATTTTGTAGACAACCCCGGGTGGTCTGCTCCATATAGCTCTAGTATATTCTCTTCTTTGTAGTTCCATTAATTTGGTTATCTTTTACAATTTGGGTCCAGTCATTAATGTTTGCAATAATTCTTTGGATAATAATTTCTATTGGCAGTCTTGGACAGATGGGTATTTAAAATAACTCCGGTGCCAAATTGGTATTTAAAAAGTCACCGGCGGACATATAGGTATTTAAAAAACCACCAGCGGACATATAGGTATACTTTTTTACCGGAAGTTCGGTTTTCGTTCTAAATTTTTAGAGAACGCAATTTAGTAAGCTTGAATAATTTTTGGTGGTAATTAAAAAAAATTAAACTAGCTTGGTTGATAATTAATTTTTAAAAACTCATCAATGTATCTTACAATATATAAAATGATAAAAATAAAGTCTTTTTTAAAGAACTCATTAATGTATCTAAAAATATATAAAATGATAAAAATGTAGTCTTTTTTTTTTATCAGTTCTCATATATTTGCATCTTTATTGGTTGGAAGTTAGATTCTCATATATTATTATTTTTTAAAACATATTTTTCAAAAATAAAAATTAGTAAGTTAATTACCATAATTAATCCCATATATTTTTATTGGTTGGAATTAGGTTTTTAATATACATGGTTTAATGATGATAATTAACTTGTTGAATTTTATTTGTGAAAAAACTTAGGTTTTTAAAAATACTAATATGTAAGTATCTAACTTCCAACTAATTAAAATACCAATATGTGAAAACTAATTAAAAAAAGTATGGATTTAATTTTATCTTTTTTATATAACATTTATAGATATATTAATGAGAATTTTTTTAATGAATTTATCAACATAAAAAACTTCTGGCCAAAAAAAATACCTATATGTCCACCGGTGACTTTTTAAATACCAATTTGGCACCGGAGTTTTTTAAAATACTCATATGTCCAAAGGTGCCAGTTTTAAATACCAATTTGGTAGTTTGGCCATTCCTAAATATAAGGTCATTTCTAATTTCCCAAATAGTTTGTCAGATGAAGACAAGTTCCTTAAAGTTTTTGTTTCCATCTCGAATTTTCTCTATATTTAGAGGTTGGGATTCATTTATATTCATATGCTGGAAGTATTTTCCTGTTTGCAACTCAAATTGAGCAATTATTTTCCTAGTGAAGATGCAATTTCTCATTAAGTGTTTCGTATCCTCTTCTTCTTGATTGCAAATACTGCACTGGCTAGGAACTCTATTCACATTTTTACTAAGCCATTTGGTAGTAGGAACACCGTCAACAATTATTTTCCAAGTTAAGCTTTTTAATCCAGGAGGGAGTTTTAGTTTCCAAATCCATTGAAGATCTTTTGAAGCTTGTGTAGCATTATTTGTCATGCGTTTTACTGATTTCGTAGTGAAGCTCCCTGGCGTGTTCCAATCTGGTATTTTCATAGCTAAAATTTTACCAGATATTTCTGATAATTCATATTTCATAGGCATTATAGGTAGTTCTTATTGCATTTAGATAGGAGTTTTGCATATGTTTTGGTCTATTTCTATATCTTTCTTGCGAAGTATTCGAGTTTGGAATCTACGCTTTTTTAGTGTTTATTCTGCAATTTTACATTCCGAACATGGATGAGATCTTGGAGGAGCTTAAATGACTGATTTTGGAGCATAAGAAGGCTAAGGAAGGAGCATAAAAGGAGCAAGGAAGCAAAACGTCAAAGCTAAGAAGGATTGTGGAGTCTGTTGGAGCGAAGCCCACCGTTATCCCAGCGGCGCCCACCGGTTCTCCATGTTCAGCAATTGTCGATTTTAGTCTGAAGATTCAATTTGATTATTATATTAATATCTTATTCTCTATCGTTTTCCACGACTCTATTTAGGTTATTTTCATTCATTTGTTGAGGGAGGTTGTTGGTTTTGCTGAGAGAGAGAGAGAGAGAGAGAGAGAGAGAGAGAGAGAGAGAGAGATGAGCGTTACTTTGGCTATGAGTTGATAAACGCATAGTTTCGCATGGGATTCGAAGACATGGTTGAAGGAATTATAAGGATTTGATTTCAATTGGTTATTTATAAGTATATTTATCATCTTGTTCTTATTGATATGAATTTTTGTTCCTTTCTATGATTGATCACCATGTTTGGAATTGCATCTATGTTATGAATTTGTTGTTGTTTTCTAGATAGCAAACGAAGTCTTTGATTTAGTGATATTTCTATGCCTTTGTAGTGGATGATATCGATTGATCTATGTCGTGTAGATGTGTATAAGGCCGAGAGGGTTGCTCCATTGTATTCTATTTGCATTGAATCGATATGCCAATTGGTCTTAAGAACTTGAGTCTTTAATGGTATTCTTTAGCGATATTGAATAAGAAGATTGTATCTTTGCAGATCAATCAACCTTAGTCAAGTTGACATATGCTTTATAAATACTATTGAATCAATCCTAGGATCTTGAACCTCGACCATTGTCAAGAATTACAGGTGAAATGCTTTTCTATCTTGTTATTAATACTTTACAATCATTACTCTATTCACTTTACTTTGTTATTTTCATCAAGTTGCTATAAACTATTGCAATTGTCTTAATGAATCATTGTCAGGAATATTAAGTTGCAACCGTTCTCTCTGTGGGTTTGAATCCGGATTTATCGCTATACTAATCTATTAGTTATCAATCTATTGGTTTAGTAATCTATTGGTTTAAGCATTGAGTTAGGATATTATTACTATTTGGGCAAAGCGAAAGCTAACGATATTTGTCAAGCACTAAATTCTTGGCGTCGTTGCCAGGGAGAAAAAGAATTGAAAGATCTCTTTCTAGGTTGAAAAGGAGGCTCGATTTTGATCAACACAAGAAGATGGGAGACGAAATAAAAAATAACGGCAACATCATCAATCTGTCAAGAAGGACCCTGAGAAGCTTATAAGAACCTAATTTGAATGCACAAGCGTTTGCAATTAGACTTCCTGCTCTCCTTGAGGGTTCCATGTTCGAATACAAATCAAATTGGTTTACTATTTTACCTAATTTTCATGGATTGTCTGGGGAGAAACCAAACAAACACCTTGCAAAGTTTGCTAGTGTATGCGATAGCATTACGTACTACTTGGGTTGAGTTAAAGAAAGCTTTCCTTCTGTAGTATTTCCCTGCTACTCGCCTCAGAAAACTCAAAAAGGAATTGTCTAGTATTGAGCAATCACCTACGGAGAGTCTTTATGAGTATGTTGAGAGATTCAAGAGGCTTAAAGGTAGTTGTCCACAACATGGTATACCCGAGGATGATTTAGTACTATATCTACATGAAGGCTTGCTTGATAGGGATAGGAGTGTTATTAATGCTACTAGTGGAGGAGATGTTTTGGATAAAATACCTCAAGAAGCAATGCAAATTTTCAAAGGTTTAGCCAATGCGTCGCAACAATATGGGAAACACCAAGGAGTAAGAGGTGTACATAAGTTGGATAATTCTGGAGATAGTTGCAGAGATGATCTAGATAGACTTACTAAGCTAGTCAATAAGATGGCTATGCAATTCAACCACAACAATATAGACCCTACGGTGTCTGCGGGGATCTAAACCATTCGAATGATAAGTGCCCATTGACTCAAGAGGACGTTGCTGATCTCAATGCTTTGGATTATGGTCCTCGTCGCAACTTTGGTAACAACTTCTACAATCAGAACTACAATTCAAACTCTCAAAGTAGATTCAAAGATAGGGGCTAGCAGCAACAAGTGCCATATCAACGAAGGGGCCAATATGAGAATCTTCAAAGAAACACTCAACAGGAGGACAAAGATGAAACTTTAAGGTTATTGTTAGACAAGATGAGTGTCCAGGAGAAATTGTTGAGTCAAATTGCTAAGGAGATTAGAGAATTGAAAGCCAAGGATTCGTGGAAGTTGCCATTACAAGTGGTAGTTAATCCGAAGGAGAATATAAGTGCCATGATCCTTAGAGGAGGAAAAGAAGTGATACGTTTGGGATACCCGATCCTTCGCTTGTGGACTCAGAATCAAGAACCACGCCGTATATTTGCCCGATCTTGCAATGCTCTTTGATATCTCCTGATTTGGAACAAGATTTAAAC
The DNA here is from genome assembly GCA_963922045.1 of Persicaria maculosa. Taxonomy (NCBI): domain Eukaryota; kingdom Viridiplantae; phylum Streptophyta; class Magnoliopsida; order Caryophyllales; family Polygonaceae; genus Persicaria; species Persicaria maculosa. Next base: position 20,696,692 of record OY998253.1, on the reverse strand, counting down.
AAGTGATTAATAAACTGATTTAGCGATAGTTTAAACTTAACCAAAATTCAACCATTGAAACTAGCTAGCAGTGACAGAAATCAAGCAAGGAAGCAAGAGGGAGCAGTGAGGGTTTCGCGGGTGTTCGGAAGCGAAGTCGCGAGCGCAGGAGAGCCTGGACGCGGGCGCCCACGCGAGGACGAATGCGCTGCCACCAAGTGCTGGGTCTTCTGCGATAGAGATGCTTCTGTTGTTGCGACGGTTTGCTGGATTGTGGTTGTGTTTGGCCGAGTAGAGTGAATTGGGAGAGAGATCTTGTGATTGCCGAATGAAAATAAGAACATAAGTGTTTGAGAGCATTTGGGATTGAGAAATTGTAGAAACCTTTAATCCTATAAAGGTTCCACAATATTAATTCCAATCTAATTCAAATTGAAGGAAATACAAAAGTTTAAATAAAAAAAGCTTGAACCAATTATACCTTGCTAAGATAGAGCTTTGGTTAACTAAAGATAGATAAAAATATCTAAAGATAAGTAATTCTCTCCTATGATAAATCAAACTAACTAAGGATAGATAAATAACAACTTAGTGGTTAAGAATTCTATCTAGATTAGATATAATTCTCCCACAATTTATTTTCTAAATTAATAAAATACATATAACATTAATAAAATAAGGAACTCGGCCCACACACAGAAGAGGGCTCGACATGGGCTTGTGGCCCACTCGACATCTCCATCCATCCACTCGATATGTTATAGTGTCGAGTGGCCTAGGTGTGTGTCGAGTGGAGTCTTCAAGGCGGGTGTTGGCGAGTCTTCATGAGCTCCGTTTGTGGGTGCAAGCTCAATTCCTGTGCTGGTGGTCTAGTCTTGAGAAAAGTGATCCAGGGTTGTCTGAACCCTTGCTCCATAGTTCCTTGGTAACGAATGAGAAGTGCCTTAGTTGCATCTTGAATCTTCTTGGCCCTTGCACGAGTGATATGACCATCAAATGGCACCTTCATGTTGTCCTCAATGTCACCAGGAGTCATCGATATTTGTACTGCATCATTCTCCTCCACTTGAGTTCGATTTGTCCTCAAATCTTCGTCAGAGTCATCGCTAGGCACGAACAAGGATAGATCGGCGACGTTGAAGGTGGAATGCACGCTGTACTTGTCGGCAGGGAGATCCAGCTTGTAAGCATTAGGTCCCATCTTCTTAACCACTCGAAATGGTCCATCTCCCCTGGGATCCAGCTTAGATTTCGGTTGCTGTGGAAACCTTTCCTTCATGAGATGCAGCCATACAAGGTCACCAACGTTGAACTGCACATCCTTGCGATGCTTGTCCTTCGCCGCCTTGTACTGAGCGCTTTTCCTTTCCAGCTGCGCATTGGTTCGCTCATGCAAGCGCTTGATGAAGTCCACTTGCTTAGTTGCATCCATGCTTTCCTTCTCCTTCATTGGCCGAGGCATCATATCTACAGGCGTAAGGGGATTGCGCCCATAGACAACCTCAAAAGGAGTCTTCTTTGTTGCTGAGTTCCTAGACCTGTTATAAGCAAACTCAACAAATGGTAGGCACTCTTCCCACCTCCTAAGGTTAGTAAGCAACATGACTCTTAGGAGAGCCTCAAGAGTCCTATTAGTAACCTCAATTTGCCCATCAGTTTGAGGGTGACAAGATGTAGAAAATAATAGCTTAGTACCCAACTTAGACCATAAAGTTTTCCAAAAACAACTCAAAAACTTGGAATCACGATCAGACACAATAGACAATGGCAATCCATGCAAGCGAACAAAATTTTTATAGAACAACATAGCAACATGAATAACATCATTAGTTTTGTGACATGGTATAAAGTGAGCCATTTTGGAAAATGTGTCCACTACCACGAAAATAGAATCATGACTCTTAGAAGTTCGAGGCAAGCCAACAATGAAATCCATAGAGACATCTTCCCAGGGTGCATTCGAAATAGGTAGGGGTTGATACAGGTCGTTTGCATTAGCTTTCGATTTGGCTTTAGCACATGTAACACAACTTTTGATAAATCTCAGCACATAATTAGTCATTTTAGGCCAAAATTAATGTTCCTTTAAACCAGCTAAAGTCTTTTCAAATCCTCCATGTCCTCTAGATTCATGTACTTCTTGAGTTAAAAGTCTTCTAATAGATGAAGATAGGATACAAAGCTTGCCCGTCTTAAAAAAATAACCATTATCAAGGAAGTAAGAATCAAATTCACCTTTGGAAACACATTGAACACATATAGTCTTAGAGAAACTATTAGAAGCATACAGTTCCTTAATCAAAGCAAATCACAAAACATGTGCATCCATATTGGTGCGGGACCATCCAAGACACCTTCGGACACACCTATACTTGGGGATTGACCTATTATTCGAGCTCGTGAGAATGATGTCAACCTCAAGAGGAAAAAGAAGGCTCCACTATGGGAGAAGGTCCAAAGGTGCAAGCTTGGTTAATGATTTTTTTAGATTCGTTCAGCACATTTGACAGTTTTTTGACGTCTCAGTAAAATAAGTCGTTAGGAGTCCGTATTTATCGGATTGGGTCGTGTCATACCTTGTGAGAACAAGGACGAAGAGATCTACAACTTTTCTGTTGAAGGTTTTTCCAGATTCGACGTAGAAATTGGCCGAAAATCACCATCTTTGAGGCTGTCATATGTTTAGACGAATTTTATCCTATTTTTAGTAACTTCCTTTACTTAAGTTATTTTAGGTAATTTTTAGGGAATTTATTTCAATTAATTTTAATTGTTATTTTCCATCTAAAATCAGCCTAGGGTTCTATTTAAGCAGATGATCTCCATTGTAAAACATTAGACGTTATTCAGAAAATAGAATTCTTAGATTTGTGTGAAACACATCGAGTGCAAGTTGATCGATTAGAAGCGTGGCTCATTGATTGCAAATTGGTTTGATCTCAGCTTGGTTTGATTTATGTTCATCAACCTCGCGAGAGCTTGGTGATCCTGGTATCCACAAGTCTCCTCCTTGTTCTTCCAAGTTGTCCGCTTGGTTGTGTAAGGTTGTAGAGGCGGGCTTTATAGTCGTTGGTATTTGATTCCTACCCTCTAAGGGGGCTTGGGGTCGTTATCTCGTTCTATTTTAGTTCGAATCAGTCCTTATCGGTCGTGTCTTTACATAATTTCAAGTCTTGCATATTCTTTATCGAGTCTTTGTGTTTCTTTTGTTTAGTCGATATCGAGTCTCTGAATTCTTGTCGAGTCTTGCTACATTCTTTGGTTTCTTGGTCGATTTTGAACCTTTCTTGGTCGATTCTTTCTTTTCTTGTTGAGTCTTTATTCGTTATTGGTTCCGTTCTTGTCTTTGAGTCTTGATTGTCGAACATCGGGTCATCCTACGGCTAACCCTGTATCACATATGGTTCAAGAGGACATACCTGCGTGATAGAGCATCAGCTACCACATTATCCTTTCCCTTTTTATGGTGAACCACATAGGAAAAGGTCTCCAAAAACTCCACCCATCGAGCAAGGCGCCTGCTGAGCATTGTCTGGCCTTTGAGGTACTTTAGAGCTTCATGATCCGAATGAATCACAAACTTCTTAGGCCAAAGGTAGTGCTGCCATGTCTGTAAGCAACGAATAAGCGTGAATAGCTCCTTGTCGTAGATAGAATAGTTGAGCTCATCAGGGCCCAAATTCTCGCTAAAACAGGCAATAGGGCGCATATTCTACAAAAGAACCCCACCAATGCCAGTGCCAGAAGCATCACACTCGAGCTCGAATGGTAGTTGCAATACTGGAGCATGGGTGAGTCGATCCTTGAGAGCAACGAATTCCCTTTGATGTGAGTCTGTCAAGCGAAACGTCACATCTTTCTTCGTCAGCTCATGTAGTGGGGCGGTAATAGTGCTGAAGTCTTTGACAAAGCGTCGATAAAAGCCACTAAGGCCCAAGAATGAGCGAACATGGGTGGGAGTGTGTGGGTGGGACCACTCCTATATAGCTCGAACCTTCTCCTCATCTACTTTCAAACCAGATGCAGAAACAACAAATCCAAGAAAAATAGTAGATTCGGAAGCAAAAGAACACTTTTTCAAATTGGCATATAATTTCTCTTTTCGAAGACAATCAAAAACCAATTTGAAGTGACTTAAATGATCATGCAGGTTCTTACTATAGATTAAAATATCATCAAAACAGACAACGACAAATTTCCCTGAGTAGCGTCTAAGCACATGGTTCATAAGCCTCACAAAAGTAGAAGGAGCATTACTTAATCCAAAAGGCATTACTAACCATTCATATAAGCCATACTTAGTTTTAAAAGTCGTTTCCCATTCATCTCCCTGTTTCATCTTAATTTGATGATAGCCACTTCTAAGGTCAATTTTAAAAAAAATGCAAGCACCATAGAGTTCATCAAGCATATCATCTAAACGAGGAATAGGGTGACGATACTTAACCGTAATTTGGTTGATTGCCCTGCAATCAACACACATGCATCATGAGCCATCCTTCTTTGGTACCAAGATCACTGGAACGACGCAAGGACTTAGGCTCTCGCGAATAAAGCCTTTGTCCATTAGCTCCATGACTTGGTGTTGTAACTCCTTGGTTTCCTCAGGGCTAGCTATATAAGCGGCACGATTAGGCAAGGCTGCGCTAGGGACGAAGTCAATCTGATGCTCAATCCCTCTAATGGGGGGCAGCCTTGTGGTAGCTTAGCTGGAAGCACATCTAAATAATCATGCAGAAGAGCAGCAATAGGTGCAGGAATATGACTCAAATCCACAACATTAAGTAATACCTCTTTTATTACCAATAGGATATGAGGTCGATGAGCATTCCAAGTGATAGTCTCTTTTTGAGGTTGAGAGACAAATGATTGTCGTTCCATAGTGCCCTTAAGCGTGGTAGAAGGGGGAGCTGAAGAAGACGATGCCGAAGATGTAGAAGAGGCCGATGTGGTAGGTGTGGGAGCCGGGGCCGTGGGGTTAAGGGCGGCCGTAGGGTCGGCTCACAGCTGGTTGCCTTTTTCTGGGCCTCCTTCTGAGCGTTAGGTTGTTGTCGCTTGCGCACCTGTTCCTTCAAAATAGCTTGAGAAGACAAGGGTAGGAGAGTAACTCTTCTCCCATCAAAAGTGAAGGAATATGTATTCACACGACCATCATGTATAACAGAACGATAAAAAAGCCAATAACGACCAATTAAAATATGACTACAATCCATCCTAGCAACATCACATAATATTTTATCATGATAGGAACCAATAGAAATAGAAACTAAGCATTGTTTAGTGACCATAATATCAGACCCATCATCAGTAATACCATTCAGACCATAGTGAGTAGCTCTAAGAGTGGTAGCCAAGTGTAAGAAATCAACTACCTTTTCATTGATGAGGTTGCAGGAACTTTCTCCATTGATGATAACATTTAAGGTAGCCTCGCGAACCACACATTTAGTGTGGAAAATGTTCTCCCTTTGATCAGCCATGGGGGCCTCCTGAATGTGTAGGACTTGGCGATTGAAAAGGCAGAGAGCTTCCTGAAAGTCTGAAGGATCGATCTTCTCATTGTGATCCCGAGCCGTGTCATCCTCCACTTCACTGGAAATTAGGGGTTCTTCGACAGTCTCTTCCTCATAGTAATGGTCTCCCAAATCATTGAGAAGGACCTTCCTTTTCTGAGGGCAATCGCGAGAGACATGTCCAGAACCACCACAAGTGAAGCAGCGGATATCTCTGGTGGGTTCTTTGGAAGGTGCATCAACTCTTTTAGTTTCGACTTGAAAACCCTGTTTAGGTGAGTTGGAAATTCCCTTTTGCTGTATAGAAGGGTTAGAAGTAGATCTGGATTGACTAGAAGAAGCAAAAGGAACAAAGGGTTGCTACGGATATCATCCTAATTAGTTTTGATGAACAAAGGGTTCGCATGAGTCTGGTGTTAACGTTGTTGCCGTCCTTATTGTTGCCGAGGAGGAGGGGATTGCTCCTTACGATGATCTTGTCCGTTAAATCCGGATAACAGATCATTATCATTCTCTCCTGCAAAAGGGCTAGGCGAAGTAGATTTAAGTTTAAGGTGTATTTTACCAGAAGGGGGGGGGGGGGGGGGGGGGGGCTTACCGCTAGGAGAAGTAGAGCTAGAAGCGTCATTCCGCTTGTATTCCTCTAATTTGCGATCCAACGCTTGGTTGATCTGTGCGGTGAACTGATTGGCACGTTCTTGAGCCCACTCGATGGCAAAACAATTGTCGCGTGCTTTGTTGGATGCCTCCATCTACACCAATGCAGCTTGTATAGCGGTGTTTGTGGTGGTTTCAATGATGAACTTCATAGTGGCATCAAAAAGGGTACCAGAAGAGGGAGGGGAAGAGTTGTTTTTGTCTTTGTCGTTAGTCATGTTCCTACAATATCAGAAGTGCAAGTAAACGGAGCAAAGACCAGAAACCAAGTAATGCAAGCCCTTTTGATTGTAAGAGTGATTAAGTTTTAGAAATCAATGAGGCGAGAAAACAAGGCACTAAATTCAAGCAATTTCCCCTGGACACAGAATTATGCAATATTGAAGATAGCAAGTAAAGATGAAATTGCAAATAAAATCAGCCACAACTCGGATATCAAGGATAGCAAGTATGAACAAAGCGGCTAATATGAAAGGAATAAGATTACAATGTGATGCAATAAAATTCAGAAACAATGTAGAATAAACGATGCAATCACAAGGGCAATCAAGTGCACACACTCCGTCAACTATTATCTAACGGTTGCAACACGGTTCAGAGAAAGATGAGTGTGACCAAGGCTCATGTGTCGGCACAACACAAAATCACACAAGTAGGGTTCTTTGAGATGATTGAAACCAAATAGATCATCAATTGAAGTAGCTAATAAAAAGAAATAAGAAGATGCAAGAGTTACTAACTCAAATAAGTAAAGGTATGCTATTTTTTTTTTTAAGAATTGCTCTCGGTTATTTTATTTTTTTGACTAGTGTTAGGAGGAAAATCAAGTATGAAATATAAATTCCAAATTCGACTCCCTATTCTCTGCAAATTAATTACAAGACTTCATCCCGCTATAGTAGAAGGTAGTCAGGATCGATAAACGAGGAAGCGTGTCAGCGCCTGCCTTTTCAGTTCCAGACCTCAGCACGATTTCGACCAGGAGAGCACTCGATATCGACCTACCTAGTCGATATCGACCACAACGTTGACAGAAACTGTAAAACACAGAAACAACAGAAGCAGAAACGAACAGAAAATGAAAACCGATTGATATCGGACAAAACCCCTCGATATCGACCAGTTACCTCGAAATCGACCAACAATGCTCGAAATCGACTAATCACATAACCAAAGATCGAAACTTTTCGCAAGACCGAACTCAAAACTGATGAAATAAATCAATAAACTAAAAGACTTCCAAGATCAAGGTTTCAACACCACAACGATAACCATGTAAAATAACACATAAAGGCATAAACGATCATGCTTTTCATCAAATAACTTTCATTATTAACAAATAGGAATATAGAGGCTTTCGCATAAACCCTAATTGTTACTAACCCTTTTTCACATAATTAATCCAAGTTGCATTAAGATCACTTTCGCTTCAATAACACAAACAAGGATCACCTTCAACTCTTGCAAAAGAATCATGCTCATAGGGATAGAAGACGAAATCGCATCAAAAGATTGTACCTTTTCGCTTCACCTTACATGGCTACTGTCGGGCTCACCCCGACCCTAGAAGTTGGGTGACTACTCGCTCTTCGTCATCAAGAAACTCATCAATAACAAAAAGAAACTAAATTGCATTAAATAAACTCAAACAAGACTTACAACCGAATAAAGCCAACTCCGCTATCGCTTCACAAACTCCACTCGGCTCCAAGACTCTCTCTCCTACTCGGTCTCTCTCTCTCTCTCTCTCTCTCTCTCTCTCTCTCTCTCTCTCTCTCTCTCTCTCTCTATGTGTGTGTGTGTGTGTGTGTGTGTGTGTGTGTGTGTGTGTGTGTGTGTGTGTGTGTGTGTGTGTGTGTGTGTTTGTGTGTGTGTGTGTGGATTGGCTTGGATTCATTGAATGACTAAAATCCAGCTGCTCATTCCCCGCTAATCTAGGAAAGAACAACTATATCTATATCTAAATTTATCTATCTAAAACATTAAGATAAAATTTGGGAAATGAAACAATTAAATCTATAAGGAAACTATATCTAAAGTGGATAGATCCTCCTTGAACATGATAAATCTTCTCTTGATTTGATAGAATATCTCTTGCTTCATGTGGAAGAAAACCAGCTCAGCACTCGGACTCGGATCTGACTCGAAATCGTCTCTGGGGGCTGGTCGATATCGACCAATGTAGGTCGATATCGAGCTGATTTCTCGGATTCTTCTTCTGACAACTTGATTTTGGCTCTGGCAGGAATTTCGACTTGATTTTGGTCGATATCGACCAATATAGGTCGAAATCGACCTGTTTGTGTTTCTTCGCTCGATCTTGGCCTCCGGGTGGAAATCGACCTGCTTTGACTCGATATCGACCAACATAGGTCGATATCTACCTCTTCGTGATTTTCCTTTCTTTCTTCGAATGGCTGTAAAATGCCTCGATTTCTGCGAAATTAAACAGAAACTAGAGTAGACTCCATAATTTGGCAAATAAGTGTAAACTACATAGAATCTGTACTATTCTAACCCAAATGTATGAAATGCTTGCATAAATCAATATAAAAGTAAGTGTAAAACATGGTAACTTAGGCTCACAACAAACACCCCATACTTAAGCTTGCTTGTCCTTAAGCAATACTTTTAATTGTCATACAGGGAAAGAATTCAAAACTCTCAACATCTTAGATCCATTCTCATATGTCCCTGCAATCAATTACCATCTTCGAAAAGGTACTAATGTCACAAATCCATACATGTGCAATTAAAAAGCATCATCTACTCACAAAAGGAGGGTTATGCAAAAACAATTCCATTGGTGACAAAGCATTAATAACCAAGAGGACTTTAATTTAAGCTCAATAAGGAGTAGTTTGGTAAAAGGCTAAAGGTGGGCAATTTTTGGCAATGTGGTGCTAATGATCCGGAGAAATGGAGTACTTTCCAAACTTTCATACCACATTCCTTCTTTCTTTGATTTCTCACCTTTCGCTCATCTGCTTTTTTCAATATTATGATTTTACCTCTCTAACCTTAGCACTGACTTCTCGCGAGTCGCAAACATGAGTGTCATGAATGGCCCCGGATACTTAGTGCATCGGACTCCTCACCTGTGTGTCCCATCTCGCCAAACTATTATCTCAGCGAGTAGGGTCGGATTTTCTTTCACTCATTAAATTTTCCATATCTTTTCAAACTTTCCTGTCAAACTCCAAATATGATATATAACAACAACACAAACACCATATAATAATCTCCATAATGTAATTCCATTCTCAAGATAATCCCCGGATGGGAAATAAGGTAAAGAATGGACAATATTTAGATCATGTGGAGCATATATGAAATAAGGCTCAATATGGCTTTTGTGATGCATAAGCATAGGTATGGCAAGGAATATCCAAATATGAGCATTATATGGAAAATATAAAGTCCTTCATCCTCTTATCATGCAAAATGCCAAAAGCAATTTCAATTTTACCTCCTTTCATGGTTTTTTTTATAAAAATATGCATTTCATTGTGACTTCCCTTTACTAGGCAATTTCATGCTATATATCTCTAATGAATCCAATTTTGCATCGTCGAGTTCAATTTAAAGCTTCCATGACATTAATTCAAAATTTTCAATGGGGTGATTTTTCAAACTTTGGAAAACATGCATATAAGCACATAGATCAAATATGAAATCTAAAGTAGCTATGCATAAGCAATTCTTAAAAATATTCACTCATAATGTCAAATAAAATCAAATATGCACAAAGTAAGCCCTTCCCCCACCCCATACTTAAACATTACAGTGTCCTCACTATATAAAAACAAGGGGTAAAGAAAGAAACTCACTAGATAGGCGTGCTGATTGTCAGAATCGAGTGCAAATGCTTCTGCAGGGCTTGTTCGATTTCGAGTCACTACTACATATATCCACCTAATGTATCACCTAAAAGTATTACATTATCACTTAAATATGTTACATTAGGTCAAATGTAACATTTTTTTTGGATTACATTTGCGGCCGTTGCATTTGATCTAATGTAACAGTTTTTAATTGCTAATGTAACATTGCTATATTTATGACACTTAATGTTACATTTGATACCAAAACTATTACTTTCGAGTGAAATGTTACATTTTAGAATAAATGTTACCTTAATAGAATTTGTTACATTTGATCAAATATGTTACATCCAAATTATAGTGTTTAAATAGTGTTACATTTAAAGAACAATGTTACTTTTGATTTCAAATACCATATTTCAATTAAATTTGTAGCCACTGCGGGATTTGAACCCGCGTCTTTGTGCGTTAGCACAACGCTCTACCAATTTGAGCTAAGAGGCTTTAAATTAGCAAAAACAATAAAAAGGAGGTTAACAAATTTCAGAGAATCAACTGTAAATTTCAATTTCATTTCTCTCTCTCTCTCTATATATATATATATAATTATGTGAGCCCCAAATTTTTTAAATTTAATGTTCAAAGCATATATCAATTGGAAGTCTATAGAAGCAACTAACCATGTTTACACTTCATCTTCTGTCTCTAATTCAAAGCCCTCGGCAACTAAAAGCTTGTTGACTTCTTTCCTAGCTTCCTTCAGAATAACAACCTGTTTCCCACCCTATCTCATCGTTTAAAAATACCACTTCAAAAACATGCTGAATAAAAATAACAACTAAGAGAAACCATGTTGATTAGTGACAATTTCAAAAGCGATCATCAACAAATTTTGTAAAGTTTGTGATACATGCAGAATAACAACCTGTTTCCCATCCTTTAACCAAGGAAGCTTCTGGCCCATGATATGGAGAAAGTGTATTAGTCAAAGTACAGATTCAACATGATACCAAAATAACAACCTATTTCCCATCCTCCGGGAAAGGTATTGACTGCTCTAAGTATGCTACGGTACCAATAAGCAAGAGTGTTAATTTTGAATAGAATTGCTAGGATTCAAGCTAAGCTAAAACAGGTCTCCCTAAAAGAACAAGAATAATTAGATATGCCACAAACTCCTAAGAAACAAAGGTGAATGACTCCACAAATAGAGCGAAACACAAAAGTTGAGATTGAACGAGCAAAACAAAATACAAAGAAATAACATGCTACACAGTGCAACAAAAAAAATCATAAAAGGAAGGGACACAACATAAAGATATGACATTCATAATCGCACCAAACTCTACTCTTTCCTGACATCCTAATGGACTCGGGTTTAGTGTTAATGAATATCACATTCCAACAAAGAATTAAACTATAAGACTAGAATTAATTGAATCACATATATCTAGCAATTTTCCCTACTGAATGCTGAATTTGAATGATCTTCAACCACAAAGCTTAATTTGAGAGACCATCAAGACAAAGGCAGTAGTATTAGAATATCATATCTTTTCTAGTGACTCTTCAATTGCGTCATCACTCAATTTCTCACTACTACTCTTTTTCAAAATATTGTCACATTACGTAGCCAACAATTAAGCACTTGAGCTACCCCAACACCCTTTTTTTTAAAAAGGACTCAAATGCCTCTTTAAGAGACCGTGAGTGTGATAAAAACGATGTAAATCATTAACAGAATATTTAAAACATAAAATCAAGGTCACACGTGAAAAAAGAGCATGCAAAAATGGAAATGTGAAAAATTGTGTGGTTTGCAAAGCAGTCATTCACAAAGGCCATGAACTTATCATGGAGCTCAATAACTTTCTGAGAATGAGCTTCCATATCCACTAGATTAATCTTCATATACATTTTCTGGAACAATTAGCAAATGAATTTTACGATAACAAATGTATCTTCTCATGTGAACCGCTAGCATCATCATCCTATTAAGAGAGAAATTTCAGATACATCGCAAGCCAAATAATGGACTAAAGGCTTAAGCATTTTTAAAAAAAAATGCATTTGTTATTGAGCAAGCTAATAAACCGAGATAAAATTGTAATTAGACCCTATCGCAAACGCTCTATAGTGAGAAGAAGCATTTCATAAGAGTGTTTCAACGATCATACCACATTAGTAGGTGAAACACCTAACCAGAATCTGTTTGTGCATCCCTAATCAACCACATCAGTCCCAAGATAACCTCAAAAATTCACAAATGTCAGAGAATATAATGCAAATAATAATAAAAAAGTTAATATATTATATAGTTTTTAGCTCCTTAAAATACGTGTTAAAAAGTCAAACAACATCATTTTTGGATCGGAGCTAGTATCTAATAAAAACCGCACAAAGATTAAAGCTTGACCGACAAAAATCTATAATAAAAACCGTGCAACAATTTGACATTAATTTCAAGCTTGACCGAAAAAAATCAATAAATAAGGATCTCCACAAAATAGAAATAACTACGTGGCAAGTAAAATGCATGGAGTTCATTCTTTAATTAGCAACTTGAGATAGTGAAAGAGGTCTAATAGGTCTTCCATATCTAGGAGCAATATTAATATAACCACATCAATAGACACTCTCTACTTTGCAATTTGTAAGAAATGGAACAAAATTAAAATCAGTCCTAATATTAGAAAATAAGCCCTAATTCACACATACAAATAAAATACACATGACTACATGACAGATGAAAACTAATCAAACTTTAAAATTACCACTTGCCACAAAAAACACTGATTATCATTTACTAACAGAAGAAAAGTTCAAGTGTATCACACCAACTTCAATTTGTCCAAGCAAATCAAGCAATATTGGCTGACATAGAGACTTCATATATGATTCAACTGATCCACCAGGATTTATATGAATGTGTTACATAAGATGTCGTCAACGAAATTCATAAAGCACCCACCAAGCTACCAATACAAAGCACCAAGATTTATATGATTTGGATCTTTTCAGACTCCGCAGGGTCTAGACTGTTGTGTCTGATTCTTTTACATAGCCATGTTCTTGCCTATTAATTTCAGCGAGCTTATCAAGATAAACTCTGCGACTGTCTCCAGAGTTATCCAACCTGTGAACTCCTCCTCACACCTTGGTGTTTCCCATATTGTTGTGAAGCATTGGCTAGATCCTCAAAGATTTGCCTTGCTTCATCAGGTGTCTTGTCTAAGACATCTCCTTCACTTGTAGCATTGATAACACTGTGCTCACGATCAAGCAAGCCTTCATGGAGATAGAGGACAAGATCATCCTTTGGTATGTCATGCAAGCTCTTTGTAGGTGATTGCTCAATATTTGACAATTCCTTCTTGAGTTTACTGAGGCGAGTGGTAGGAAAGTACTTCTGAAGGAAAGCTTTCTTCAATCAAACTCAAGTTGTAATGCTTTCTGGAGGGAGATAATATAGCCAATCGCTTGATGCATCCTTTAGAGTAAACGGAAACACTCCAAGCACCAATTGATCATCAGACAGGCCTTGCAGTCTCAATCTGTCACACACACACACACTAGTAAACTCTATGAGATGTTTGTTTGGTTAATTCCTCTCCAGGCTTTCCATGAAAACTAGGCAAAATATTTGACCAATTAGACTTGTACTCAAATCTTGAACTCTCGGGGAGAGCAGGAAGCTTGATCGCACGTGGTTGCGAATTTAGATTGGGATCCTTTATGCTTCCCAGGGTCCTTCTTGGCGGTGTATCAGTTTCCACATGGTTGTTGTGGTCGTCATCGTCGTCGTCGCCGCCGCCGCCGTCATCGCCGTCGTCGTCGTCGTCCTCTTTTTGATTAAAATCAAGTCCTCTTCTTTACCTGGATAGAGAGCTTTCAATCTCTGGATCAAAGAACAAAGGCGATGAATTAGTAGTACGAGTCTGGACCATACAGAGTAGGTCAGACCTAAGAAAATCAACAAAAGAACACGAATACTAGACTTCCCCGGCAACAGCGCAAAGATTTGGTGAAGCGGCAAAAGTGATGTCATTGTTCATGGTCCCAAATGCAAATAATATCCTAACTCACGCTAAACAAAAGATTAGTATAGCTTACAAGTAAGAAGCTAGTCGATCCCATAAAGAAGATTGATTTGTTATTCTTATGATGATTTAAAGCAAAGAACAACAAAATTGTAGCGAATAAAGCAAACAAATAAACAAAAGTAGCAATGGTTGCAAAATAGTAATAATATGAGGAAAACGCTTCACCTGTCATTCTTGACAATGGCTGGGTTTATGATCTTTTAAATGATTTCATTGTTATTCTCAATCAATGCAAAGCAATTGACATCAATGGTTATTCCGAGTTGGTTTCGATAGATCGATAACCCACAACGGATCACCAATCACTTACATTCCATGAAACACAACATAAAACAACATGGATTACCAAAGTACATGGCCAATTAGCAACACTACTAGAATTTTGTCATTTAACATCGGATAATAACCGATGTCTTTACAAAAAAATCGATGTCTATGTGGGTGATGTAAAAAGTCAAAACTTTTTAACATCGGGTAGTAGCCGACGTCTTTGTATTTTATAACATCGTTTATATTTTTAAATCCATTGTTATACCATAGAAAGACATCGGCTATTACCCGATGTTAAAACGTTTTGGCTTTTTACATCACCCACATAGACATCAATTTTTTATTTTGATTAACATCGGTTTTTAGCCGATGTTAAATGAAATCTTTGTTTTTTTTGGTCGTTGTAGCCTATACGGGATTTGAACCCGCACCTTTGTGCTTGAACACATCGCTCTACCAATTTGAGCCAATAGGCTTTAAATTAGCAATAATAAAGATCAAAACATTAATAAAAAAATCCCTTGTAATGTTTCAAATAAAAATAATAAGGCAGGAGCAAACAAAAATGCACGGTTCTAATAAAATTGAACTCCAATAAAAATACCCAAAACAATGTCAAATTGCAGTGATACAAGCCTTGAAAAACAAGAATTAGAATCAATGGTTAAATATGATTTTTAGGTGTATTTTCCCGATGGATTACCATTGACAGAAGCTTCAGAAAGCAAGTCAGAGCTTAAGCTAGAGAGACAAGCAACTCTAAGAAACCTGGAATGCACTCTAGACAAGAATTCATCTCTCCCCTAAGCCAGTTTACAATACCTCCATCTCCCCAGTCCTCCACAAGGACATGAACAGCTAAAGCAGCCACAACAAGGATCACATTAATTACACACTGGATAAAAATCTTTCACTTCTTTGTTCAAAACAGAGAATGAAAGAGAAACATGTACCTGTTAAAAAAAAAGAGAAACATGTACATACAAACAAGATATTTTAACAGAATACCCAAGTACCCAAGTACCCATGTACACCAAAGAACAATAGAATACCCAAGTACACCAAGTTATTGTGCATCCGCTTAATTTAAATCTCAATTTGGAATTGCTTTAACCAACACAAATAACTGAATAATCCAAGTAATAAAAAAGAAAGCAGAGAAATATCCACTTAACTTACAAAATGAAGTGAAAAAAATCTGCATTCTTATGGTAAAAATAAAAAAGAGAATAGAACAACATAAGTATGGAGAAAAACATACTTATGTTGTGCCAAATGAAAAATGACTATTATTACGAGTTACGACCACTTATGTTGTGCCAAAATATTCATCAAAGGGAAATGACTATTATTACAGATTTCTAGTAGTGGTTCCACATTATAAGTTAAAAGGGCCACCACATGACAGCCAGATCAATCTAGCTGTGAACAAGGTTCAACTGCATCAAAATATTAACAACACTCAACCAATGTCATCTTAAATGATTTACTTAACAACAATAGCTTGTTTAAATGCAGGAATGACAAAAGCTAGTAACCTGAAAATCAGCAAAATATCCAGTTTCCCAAACCTAAAAATCTAAGCAAATCTCATTTATTCAATTAGATTAAGCTTTGTCCATCGTGAAAAATAGACAAAGATAAGCCATTTGAGGAAAAACAGCCTTGCAGGCCAAATCTAAGACCATATGGGGCATAATAGCCAAAGATAGGCTTTGGTATTTTAAGATTTTTGAGTTGGTCGATAAGCACAAAATTATTTGAAACCTATCACAAATTCACAAGTCTTGCCTTATTCAAAATAAACTGAAAAACTTTAAATATGTAGTTACTGAAAAGTTCCCTTTATTTCTAAATTAGATCACAGATTGATGAGAACCACATGAAACATAGGCAAACCTGAAGATTAAGGTAATCCTATAGCTTTTGCATATGAATGATTTTCTACTTGCATCAGAAAAGAGCAAAAGCAGAAAGAAAAAACTAGCATTTGAAAACTTGATTTAGGACGACTAACCATATATTTTCACACTAATGACTATTTAACCTACCAGATGACGCTGTTATTTGCACTAGGGCTGGGCTTCCGGTCTGGACCGAATCAGACCGGACCAAACATTCCGGTCCGGGTCCGATCCGATGGACCGGAATTTTCGGAAACATGGACCGCGGATCGGACCAGGACCGAGAATTATGGTCCCGGGTTTTCCGGTCCGCTGGACCGAAAACCTAGATCTGAAAATTCCTTTCTTTTTTTCCCTTTGGTAAACTGTGAAAAATTCCTCTTGATCTCTTGAATGTGATATACAGATTGAAATACCTCTTTAGATCTGAAAATTGAAATTGCTCCGACAACCTATACACAAAACTATATCTAAAATTTTAAACTACAAATTGAAATTTCTATAGACCTAGATCTGAAAAGAGAGTGAAGAGAGATGTATACACTCTACGGTTGGCCGGTGGTGATGGTGGTGGCGACTGGAGAGCAAGAGAGTCGGGCGGCAGCTACTGGCGAGACCGCGAGACTGAAGATCGGCTCTGTGCGAGACTCACTGCGAGGGGAGAGAGATACCTGATGAGCGGACAGGACGGTGAGGGCGGTGGGGAAGGGCGAGGGCGATCCCGGGTCGCATACACAGGAGGGCGATGGCCGATGACTGATGAACTGTGGGAAGAGCGGTGGCGGTGGCGATGACGGTGGGTGGCGGCGAAAGACTCTGAGAGGGTGAGAGAGTTGCGATGTGGCGGCGAAGAGAGACAGAGAGATCAAGATAGGTGAGTTGTTTAGGCCTTAGGGCCGACTGTGAGTCTGTCATAGTTTTTAAAAAAGAAAGAAAGAAAAGCCAGGAAGGAAGGAGGCACGCATGCTATTTCACTTTTTTTTTAAATAAAAACAAAATCCGGTTCATTTCCGGTCCGACCCGGAAATTCCAGTCTGGTCTCGGTTTTGGACCGGAAACCGGAATCAGAAATTTCTTGGACCGTGGACCAGACCGTAATATTTTCGGTCCGATCCAAAACCGTAATTTCCGGTCTGGTCCCGGTCCAATTACTGTCCGATCCAATTTTTGCCCAGCCCTAATTTGCACATATGCTGCTAATAATTTTTCTATTTTCATAAGCATGCCAAAAGTTGGTCTTCCAACCAAAAAGAATAGATGTTGTCATAAATCATCAAGGAATTACTTATCTGATAACTTGATAAGCAAAAAATATTGGCATTGTCATGTATTTATGAAAATCATTCCTGATCCCTATATATGAAAATTGTATGCCTTCCCCATAATTCCTGATCCCTATATATGAAAATCATTAAAGACTTCCTTTTTGAAGAAAATGTGCAGAAGACGATAAGAATTCTATAGAAATGTAGCTCATGAAAGGTTTCCATGATATTTTGATTCATCATGTATTTAGTTTTTTAAAGAAGTTTCCATTATGAATCATGAATATTATTTAATAAGCTACAATTCAATGATCAATATGATAAAAAGATACTATACATTCATATCCGTAGTTAGGTTGTGCATGCAAATAGCTATATATTCCACCGGTTAAGAAAAAAAATGTCATTGTAGCCTCTTATTCCAGTTCAAGAAAATGTCATTTTAGGTTCTCTAGTAAATAGTTACAAGTGATTACAATGTATAACAAAGGGCTAATTATTCAATAAATAATAGAAAGATGCAATGATGCAAAGAGAAGATCATGTATAATGCATTTGGGACCTAAGATATATAATCAAGCCTAAAAGGATGAGCCAAGACCCTGTAATTCATGGAAGAAGAAAATGCAGAGGCTAAAAAAAGATCAGTAATTTAATAGCTACTGATATGTCACTAGAAATGCAAAAAAAAAAAAAGATTACGAAATCGGTAATTAAGTACAGGTAGTTCGATCATGTAAATATGGTTACAAGCCACTCATCAAAAACACCAAGAAAACCATAAAAACTTGAACAAGGACTTACCATGTTTCATGATTCTTCAATTTAAGTACATCGAGTATTGGTCCAGTTGAGAATTGTTTCCCAGCTTGCTGTAAAAGCAAGCTGGGAAGTCATATTGATAGGTTGCCAACACATGGGGCATTGAGAGCTTCTCTGGTACCTGATATTATCCAATTGGATGTCATATTTCTTTTAAAAGTAGTACTGCAGTACTGTCCCAATAAAAACTTATTGACATCCAACTGGTCACTCTCACTCAGCTCTTCTAGCAATCATTTTAGAGTAAATATCTCTGTCTTAGCAATCATTTTCGAGTAAATATCTCTGTCTTAGCAATCATTTTCAAATTGATATATGAGCAGACCATGTAGCAAAAGCACTGAAAATTGTTGTGTGTCTCATGACATGCCTCATCTTTCATACCAAAATTTAAGAGTCCCCTGCTCTCTCAACTGGTGTTATTTTTCCTTCTTTTTGTTTATTTTTCAATGAACACTCACTAGTTTATTTTATGCAACTGCAAGTCTACCAGGACCAATGGAACACAGCACAAACTTAAAGACTCTGAACATCAAATAGCAGATTCAATTACCACTGAAGAATGCACTGAAGATGAAACTCATGCTTACAACCAGTCACCTACAAGGATAAAATA
The DNA here is from genome assembly GCA_963922045.1 of Persicaria maculosa. NCBI lineage: Eukaryota > Viridiplantae > Streptophyta > Magnoliopsida > Caryophyllales > Polygonaceae > Persicaria > Persicaria maculosa. Next base: position 20,677,739 of record OY998253.1, on the reverse strand, counting down.
AAGCTAGTCAAGATTCAAGGCCTCGGTCAAAGGAATTAAGCAACATCAATGCTAATAATAAACCGATATTACGGTCAAAGGATCACTTTTACATAAATCCCCAAGGCAGATGCCACCGGCATCATCACAAGCCTCTTGTATGCCACCTTCCACAAACGCAGCAGCATACGTTAACTTAACCTCCTCCAATTTCTTGTTCTTTTCCACTGATGGAGTCTGCAGAAACATTCAAAATCTCTATAAACATACCAATTCCGTAATCTATACATGCAACATGTCACACAATATCTGAAGGTACATTCACCTTCAAGCAATAGATCTGATAAAGCATTTACATACCATAAAAAACCTAAATTGACCTAGAAAAATCCTCTTTCAAAAAATCGACTCCGCTTACTCATAATCTAAGTTTAAATTTAAACAAAATAGGTCTGAAATTGGTGCTAAAGAAGCTTACCTTGGGCGTTGCAGGAGAGACTTGGACGGACAGAGGAGGATGCTTAGAGAACAACGCATCAAGAGGCGGGACAAGAGAGAAAAATCGTGCGTAGACCCGAAACAAGTCAATCGCTGCGGAGGAGGGGGGGGACGGAAACGCCAGCGAGGATGAGGTGTCGAGGTGGAGTAAGTCTCCGACGAGGAGGAGGTGGAGTGAGTCGTCGGTGGCTTCAATCGTTTGGGGTTTTGAGAGAAGGAGATCTCAAATCTAGAGGGAGAGTAGGAGGAGGTGAAACTGAGGCGTGCACCGAGAAAGAAGAGATCTGACGTGTATGGGTTTAGATTTGAGAAGGAAGAACAGATCTGGGCGGATTTGTGAAGGGAGGTGGCGAGAGGAGGAGGTGGAGGGAGTCACCGAAGTCGGAGAGTAGAGTTCTGCAACTTCCCCTGGGAGAGAGAGTGGAGGAGGGGTCGGTTTTCTGAGCAAAGGAAGAATGAAGAGAGAAGGAAAAGCGCCTACCTATTTGTTTGAGCGGGTGTTCAAATTAATGAATTGAAGTTTAGTTCCGCGCTTTCTAAATTTTTTTAAAACACATATTTAACATCGGTCAAATAAATGGGGTGATGTCTAGGCTTTTATTTACATCTCAAATTTAGAAACCGATGTTAAAAAAATGTTGAACATGGCAGGTTTTTCTGGATGATGTTAATGAGCCGATGTTAAATAACATAATTTTAGTAGTGCAATATCAAATCTTAATGCAACTAGAATGTTAAAAGGTTACAAGTCTCTTAACCCTACATGCATATAAATCAATATTAAACCAACCGTCATTATCCTGCATAGTCAATTGATGCTTGCAAGGGATCAATTACATATGTTTTGTTATCATGGATACCAACCTCATGAAAGAAATCACTAGCAAAGATGCATTTTCTGTCTAGATTATCAATCATAGAGAGAACATGTGCAAATAATCAACAATAACAAGGATAATGAAATAACTCATGAATAACAATATGAAATCAAATCCTCACAATTCAACCAACCATGTCTTCGAATCACATACGAAACTATGAGTTTAGCAACTCATAATCAACAAGTCTCTCTCTCTCTCTCCCCTCTCAATGTTCTTCCATAGTCGTTCCCCTCTCAAAACGATTGAAAACAATAGTCTTATAACCTAAAAATGATGACTCAAACCCTAAAGAATAAAATAATAATAAACTAATTAAAATAGATCCAAAAGAAATCGGGTTTGCTGAATACTGTGTAACCAGCGGGCGCCGCTCCTCTGGCTTCGTGATTCTTTTTTGTCTTCGACTTTGAATTCCTTACCTCCTTTGATGATCTTTCCTTAGCCTCTTTTATGCTCCAAAACCAGCTATTGTAGTTCTCTCAAGCCTCCCTTCAAGGCTCAGATTGTAAAATTGCAGAATAATCACAAAATATATAGTGTAGATTTCGAACTAGAATACTCAAATGAAAAACAATGTAAATTAGACAAAACACATATTGCAATATGAACACTCTAATGCAACTAAAATTAGTTATAATGCCTATTTAAAATATGTATTATTAATGATCTTAAATGCATAATTAAGTCCCATGATTTAATTAATTAAATTGCTTGAAAATGATTTTTGGAGCATGATTTGAGAATATACTTGAGCAAGTATGGTTTATAGTGAGGTTTAATTGAAATCTAGCAAAAACATAACCCTTGTGAGTTTGATTTGGCCTTATAGGAACTTTACATATTTTTCCCGTATGCTTATTTTTCAATATAGTATTGCATATATTTGTTGATTGTGAATTTTAAATGATTAAGGCATGTTTTCTTTATCCATGAATAACCCTATCTACCTTTGCATTATCCTTTCCTCGAAGCCCATCTAAGTCTTAAAGCCTATTCTTCTTGATAGCTTCACAAAAATATATCTTAGCCAATGATTAGCCTGAACCTATCTGGGATTAGGAGGAGAACTGTCAGAAATCAATATAGTGGAGTTGCTTTGAGTAGAGATGATGTATGCATGGTTTCGCATAGAGAGAGGCCTAACCAAAATAAGGTAACTCTTCTTGCAATAGTAGAGATGACATATTACTAAGGGCCTAAGGAGGATAAAATTTACTTAGAAGTAAAAGTCTAGTAACCTGGGACCTAAGGAGGATAAAATTTACTTGTGGGTAAAAGTCATGTAGCTTAGACACAGGGAGGATAAAATTCACCCGGGGCAAAAGTAAGCATAAGAAAAAAAATAAAGAAAGAAAAAGTCATCATCATCATAATTGACAGAATTGAAAAAGTAGTGTAGTGGCTATTGAAATCATTGAAAGAGCTTATTATTGTATGTATTGGAGTTTATATTATTGGAATATTTTTGCGAAGTATGGAAGTTTTGGTGTTGTATATAGTTAACCCTTTTCCCGGATCAGAAGCATCATAAGCCGAAGTATTTCTCATGTATTGTGTTCCTACCAAAGCCCCATTACAACCCTATCAAAGTCCTTATGATGTTGTTTGCAAGTAATAACTTCACAGTGAATAGAGCATATTTTGGATTGAGTTGAGAGATGTACTTAAAGCCACAACACATTGAGAGCGAGAGAAACATATTATCCCGGTGAGGTTGGATTAAATTTGCCCTAATTATTGGATCGCTTATATATTTGCTAGGATATTTGTTCTCTTATTCATGGATCCTGCTACTTCATGTTGCTTTTATAAAATTTTAGAATGAAGATCTTATTTGTGGGATTACCAATTCTATATTTGTTTTTCATTGCTTGAGGATAAGCAAAAGCTTAAGTGTGGGGGAGTTTCATAACACGCATTTAGGTAGGCATAATAGGTTGCATTTAAGTTAGTTAATGTATAACATGCATGATTTAATTAGTATGTAGAATTTCCATATTTACTTTCTATATGTTGGCGGAGTCGAAATCTATACATTTTTATTAATTATTTCAGGTAAATGTGGATCTGAGGAAAAGACGTGGGTTGATGACACATTGGATGAGAAATTCAAGTTGATCAAAGAAGCGTAAAAGAAGATCTAAAGAGGTCATGAGAAGAAGAAGAGAGCATAAATGAAGAACAAGTCTGCGGAAGTTGTCGCTAGACAAGCTTAACTTGTTTTTCACTTTCTAGATGCCTCGGTTGTCCGATTGACTATTATAACCATGCATTGGAAAGCTCTTTCAGAGAGCTACAACTTCCATGTTGACAAAAATACTAAATTCGATCTGGATTTTCCGTGAATGACAGATGCAGTGATCGCGGCACACGGGGTGCGGCAGGGGCATGTTCTTAGCCAAGAAAACAAGGAAGAAGCCAGGCAGCGACCGTGGCATTTATGCATCAACCACCACAACTATCATCAAAGCGACGTTTTCAGATTTGACGCGACACTTTTTATTCTATCTAATTCCTACTTTATCTATTGGTCTTTTGGTTGACTTTGAGACTTACTTAAAGACGGGATTAGCCCTAGGTTTTGAGGGATCCATTAACATTCAACATTCATAAATCCAAAACAATTTGGTTTATTTTGAGAGCATTGTTCGCCATGAGCGACTAAACTCTCTTCGTTCTACTTGCAATTTGAAGCTTTGTTTGGATTGAGTTGTGAGTTTCTGAATCTTGTTCCTTATTTCCTATATTGAATGTTTTGACTTTTTTGCTCTTAAATATTTGATTGTTTTGTTCTATCTTGTCTAATCAAATTATTAGAATCAATTCAATTGCTAGGGTTTTTGTAGATTCTTGGTTGCAAACCTTAACCCAAGTAGCAAACTTATCCCTTTAGGACTGGTTAAACTAATTGGATGGGTAGGAAGTTGAATGTGTTGTGAAATTTCTCTTTAGGGGTTGCAAATACCTTGGTTAATCTCTGAACTTAAAGATGTTGAATGGGTTAAATCCTTCTTTAGGGACTGCTCATGAAATAAAAAGGTTCCTAGGACTGGTTGGACAAGGAACTAAATTAGGTCAGGACAAGGATATTCATAGGATTACAGAAAGGACAAGAGGAAGTTACAAAATCAACTTGACCAAATAAAGCTAGTGAATAGTTGTAGGTAGGGCGATCTTCTCTGAATTGTTTTACATCAGCTTGTTTATAGTTTTCATCAACACCCATGCCAACCATTCAAATAAGAAAAGAGATTAAATGGGAATTCAAAATATAAATGTTAGTTGGAATTATAAATATTATACAGTATATGAAACTAAAATGAGATTTAAAATATGAAGATTAGTTTGGATTCATAATTTCCTTATCTAAATTTAATATATATTATATAGTATGAAATTATAAATAAAAACGTTGATATTTTATAAAGTTTTTATCATCCTTAAAAAGTATACATGATTAGTAAATGACAAATAATAAAACGAAGACATTGATATTTTCAAAAAAAATTATAATGATAAATAATCGAACCTATCTATTAATTAATTTTATGGGATAAATACTTTCCAAGGTACAAGGACTATACTAGTTGCCTTAAACTTAATAAATACAGAGTATATTTATTATATTATGAATTTATGCATTTATTATAGTATATAATAAATGTAAAATATAATAAATGCAAAAATAAATATAATTGAGAAACTATTAGAGTTGGAGTATAAATTTTTTTAGAGATTTTGCTATTTGGTTCTCTATTATAGAGATTTTTAAAAGTAGCTATTGGAAATGCCCTTATGTAACTATATTTTTTCTTAGGAAAATTAATTGATCATTATATATGTTATGGTCACATTTACATATTTTGCCTCATGCGGCATGAGACGAAATATGTATATAAATTAACTGATCTGTAAATTATACATAACCTTAATTAACCAGCAAATCTAACATCACACACAAAGTAGTCCAGAAGCTCTTTATTGAACACTAATTATGAATTAAGTATATATCAATTATATCCTTATATTTGGGGAGCTAACTTCTTTGCGCGCTCTCAAACCTATATATCCGATATATATGTAAGTGTACGCATTGCTTCTCATGGAGGTGATTGGTAGTAGCTCTCCAATGGAATAGCTTCATATTGCACTGTAACAACAAAATAAAGAACATTAGATGGATACACTAATTGACTTATAGTATAAGCAAATTAAGCACTCTTGTTACGTACATGTACATATATTATGGCAAGTTGATAGAACACTACAAAATTACTGAGATAAGAAACAAAACGATTCTGATCAGATCACCGCTAATAAGAGCGGGATATATATTAACTAGTGTAAGTCTCATGCACGAAATATGTTAACCCAATTAATATAAATTATAAAATAATTACGAGAATTCTGTTTAGTGCACGTAGAATTTCTATTTGGCGCATAATTGGTCACAACAACAATGAATGAAGTTGGTCACAACGACCCTGGGTGATATTAGTCGCAACGACCAATCGTTGTTGGACATGTGTTGATATGGTCACAACGACCATGCTTTATTTGGTGGCAAAGACCATGTTTTTAGCTCGGTTCTACATAGAGCCGAGCTAAAAACTCCCTTTAATTTTTTTTTAAATAAAGATGACACTTTTTAACTCGGTTAATCTACCAAGAACATGTTTTGAGTTCATCCTTTTTAGCTCGGTTATGTTTAAAACCGAGCAAAGTCTATGCCTTAAAAAAAGGAAAAAGAAAGAGATGTGGTTTGTGTCTTCAACCTCTTGGCTTATGCGTTGTCCAAAATCATTCAACCTTGCCTCTTCCATCTCCCAAACAAATCCCCAAATCTATTAATTTTTACAAATATACACTAATTCTACCCCTAAATAATTAACTATTTACTCAAATTCTAAAATAAATTACTATAGATCATGATGAACAAATCTAAAACCTGAATCCCCAAATCAATTCATAATCCATAAAACTAGACAATGCGGAATTGCGTCAATCAATCTACAACAACAACTACCAAGCAAAGCTTTTGGATTAAATTTGATTCTAGTTCAAACCTAAACTAAGTTCGTAGGTTTTGGTACAAAGATTTGATTAAATCTTTCAATCTCCAAAGTAAACAAACTAAGTTCGTAGGCTTTGGTACAAATATTTGATTAAATCTTTCAATCTCCAAAGTAAGCGAAGAGTTAAAATGCAAGGATTCGATATATCTTCAAACAGGGATTGTAGAAAATTTGGTGAACAATGTGATTTTTTAATTTTGGGTCAAAAGAGTAAGAGATGCCCTTTGAGAGTAGGAGAGGCAGGAGAGAGATAAGGGTAATTGTAAATTATTTCAATTGGGAGGATTATTAGTTATTGTTATATATAAAAGACAATTTTGAATTGTTCTAAATAGCAATTTGTTCTAAATTAATAGTTGTAGTTATATTATTGTATATTTTAATAGATAAATCAACGAATAACATTAATTTAATACAATATGATATAATAGTTTGATTAATTGCTCATAAAGGTAGGTACGTAGTAGAATGTGACTTGGGATTACTTTTCATAAATTGTACCAACATATTATTTTAGTTATTTTTTTTGAATATGACTTATGATGACTTTCCATAAATTATATACGGTTTGTCTATCCTATGCCCTTAGGGCATAGGATAAGACTCTAAATTGAGAAAGATTTCTTACAAAAAAGATAAGCGACCCTAAGAATCTAATTAAAAAAAAGCTAAACTAATTAAAATAAAATAAAAATCCAAATTTAGGGTTTTATCATATGCCTTGGGACATAGGATAGAAAAATCGAATTACGTATAGCAACATATAATTTTAATTTTTTTTTGGCAAGAGAAATTTTTTCAAAAATCAACATCAGATTGTCATGTAAGACTTCATGTATCATTTTTAGTATATATAGATATAGATATAGATATAGATATATATATATAGATAGATTGAGATATATTGTTGTTGTTTTAATTTATTATTTATTAAATATTAATTTAATTTTTTTATTTTGGTTCAATGGGCTTAATTAAGTGAAATATTAATTCCCTTGTATATTTTAAGATCAAAATTATGGTGGACGAACAATAAATGAGTTAAAAGTAAACTAGATTCACTTTAGTTCAAAGAATTTCGTTTGATTAAGTACAAGATATATACAATGGGTTCGATCATCTATGACAACAATCGCGAAGAATTAAGTAAAGAAACTAACAAGCTCAAGTTGCGAGTTTGATATATAATTACTTACAAAGTTTGCGGAGAGTAGTCATAAGGCAAGGACGAGCAGCAGCAGCCTCCATTGACATCGACAAGAAGATTAAACCTATGAAGATTGCTATATAGATGAACTTAGATATGCTAAGCACCTTCATCTTCATGGAAGTTTAATTAGCTTTATGCAAGTGTCTATTAATTAAGTTGCCTTGTGTGATGAATTGAGTGCGTATATATATAGAGGATGATGGAGCTCATGAAGATTAGTCAAAAAGCTGAAGGTGGGCCTACTCGTTCCCCGATCATCAGTGACCGCATGCATTAATTTTTTGCTGTTGTTGTTGTTTTGATAAGATTAAAATTTGGGTGGGGTTCGGTCCTATATTAGTGACATTCTTATGGATAAATACATGTAAATTTCGGTCTTTTATTAGAACTTGGACAGGCATCGAGTGGAGTAAATCTGCAATGTTGTCGGCTACCATATTGATCTCTCGAATGAGATAAGAATCTTGATGTTCCATAGGCTCCTCCACAGTCTATGAATACAGTTGATCACGGTGAGGCTTCTGTAATCGTTAATATTTACCAAAGTTTGGAAATTCAGAGAGCCTTCGTCATTGTGATGCCTTCCTTGAGAGCCAAGTTTTCTCCTACGAGGGCAAAAATGAGTCCAAATTAGATGCCTCCATAGCCTATTATAGCCACCTGTGGTCTCGGATGATGAAGCCTGTAGTTGCCTGACCAGAAGGCAGAATGAAGCCATCGAAATTGATCTTGAAAAAAACTTTTACTGCTAGTTTGGTCCATCACATATTTCATGTTAATCTTCTTCAAAGTTAGTCTTTGAGGCAATCTAGTTCTATAGCTGTTGATTGGTAAAGTTTGTCAATTGTCATATTTTCTAAATTTTTTGCATTGAGATTGTCAAAGAGTTTTTTTTTTCGTTTTTGTTTTTGTTTTTGCTCGTCCAAAGGCACCTCCAGATTGTGGCCAATTTTTGTTTTTGTTTGTAGTGTTGATGTGGTGGAATGTTGCTTCAATTATCTAGTCTATACTACTAATGGTTCGTTTTTTTTTTGTTTGTAGTGTTGATGTGGTGAATTGAACTTTCTTCAATTCGTTTGCATTTACATCAATATATACCTTGGTTTGTCAATGTAGTTTTTGTTGGTTTTGTTAAATGCGAACTTCCAAAGAAAGTTCTTGACTTTTGAGAATGTATCAAGGTTTTCAAATCTAGACAATATTAATATTTACTTCCCCATGGGGAAGTAAATAGGTTATTACTATCTTGTTGGCCACTTCTGTTTGACGACATGGGATGTGGTAGAGTGCTAGTTGTGGTAAACCATTCGTTTCTACTTAGTTAGTAGTATATGAAGAGTCGTAATAGGTGATGCAAATATAATAGAAGAACTTAGACAATTTTCGCAAACTTTCTGCAGAGTCGATTTCAAGGCCTTGAAACGACTCTAGAAACCTGTTCAATTGTACGAAAGCAAACTTGTTAAATGTAATGTGTGAAATAAAATCACAAATAACACACGAATTGTTAACGAGGTTCAGCACAACTTGGCCTATGTCCCCGCATAGGGTTTTCCAACCCGTAGGATTGAAAAGCATTATTATTTCACTTCTTATGGATCCTAGATACAACCGAGAAGATCTTTCCTTCTTTTAAACACTCGAAGCCTCACCTGCTTCTATCTAGTCACCTTAGATCCCTTAGAGTCCTAGATACAACTTAGAAGAACAACCCTTCTCTCAACTTTTAGCCTCACCCTCTACTATCTAGTCAAACCAAAACACTCGTGAAATAATAGCCTAGTGAATATGTTTGAGTAGATGTATACTCTTAGTATAACACTTTAGACTTGTACAATGAAGTTCTAGAAACTCTTAACCTCTCAAAAGATAAAGCAAGAACAACAATGGAGAAAGAGAGGATCAATGGCCGATGATTGCAATGGAGAACAACATAGAGGACCGACTATACGTTTAGATTGAATGCTCGAGTAGTATATTTATTCTCCGGTTGCACCGTCTCTTTTATAGACTGCAACCTACAGGGGTTGATTTTTGAATGTTTGAATTTGAATTGCCAAATCTTTTATTTACACAAAATCATCTCACAATCTTCAACAGATCTTCTTCTTATCTTCATATCATATACAACATTGCATAGAAAAATCCAGCCCTTTCTAGAAGATTTTCAGCCACCAAATCTTCCAGAATCTGCCTAAAAAAAACTCAGCAACCGTTTCAAATATTTTCTATAATTAATATAAAATATGCACATACAAATATTTAACAAATAAATATATAAAATATCCGACGTACCTAATTCGTCCAATTTGCCATTGCTGTCAAGACCTTGAAACCAGGGTCTTGTTTTGTCTTTCATTAACCTTTCTTAAAGACCTGTCGCCTGTCGGTTAGTTCTCAAGATCTTACAATCAAGGTGGAGTCTTCAGTATAGTATGTCCTCTATGCTAGTTTAATGTATATAGGTTATCACTATCTTGTTCGCCACTTCTATTTAACGTTAAATATGAATACTAGTTGGTTAAACACTTAAAGCTTGTAACGGTCAACTATTATTCCCTAAATATGATAATATTCATATTTAATGACATAATATTTAAATCTAAATTATTAAGTATTCATATTTTACAAACTAATAAAAATTTACTATTGCATATTACTATTGATATTTAAATATAAGGAAAAATGATTAAAAATAATATGAACTATCAGTCATGAACCAATAATAATACGAATATTAAAAACTACCAATTATAATACGAACTATCAGCCATGAACCAATATTAATATGAACTTTAAAAATTACCAAAAATAATATGAACTATTTTACACTGAATCAATTTTGATACGAAAAAAATTCGGTCAATTTTTCGGCCAAACTTTCGACATGATAATCGAACGTTCGAAAATTTAATGACGCTACATCACATCGGTTAAGCATTCAGTGTGTTTTTTGTAAAAAAACCAAATTTGAGTGCAAATTAGATGAATAAATTAACCATATAATCCCTTTTATGTTAATAATTAGTTTTTATTTTCAAAAATTATACTTACGCATTTAATAATATGATGTCACATCATTAAATTTTCGAATATTTAGTTGGCACATTGAAAAATTGGCCGAAAAATCAACTCAAATTTTTTTTCCGTATTGAAATTGGTTTAATATGAAATAGTTTGTATTTTTTTGTAGTTTTTAAAGTTCATATTGATATTGGTTCATACTGATAGTTCGTATTATTTTTGGTAGTTTTGAAAGTTCGTATTAATATTGGTTCACGATGGATAATTCGTATTATATTTAGTCATTTTTCCTAAATATAATATTACACCAACTAGCTAGTATTCATATTTAATGTTAAATATGAATACTAGTTGGTTATACTGTTCATTGTGGTTTCCTAATAACTCTATGGGTAGAGTTGGAGTAATCTCACCCGTTGATTTACATCTATGGCTCTAATTTTTTTAGCCTTTAAAATATTAAAAATTAAGATTGCATCCTTTACATTTTAATGGAAATAAACAGTACCATATCAAAATATTTCCATTTACAAGATCTCCGACGATCTTCGTGCAAAATATTACCGTTAACAACACTTATGCATCAAAACTTCTGTAGTTTTCGTTCAAGCTTCGGTGTAACACATTACAAACCTTGATTTCTTTGCTCTCGATGTTGTTAAAATTGTGTGAGTGAATTGTCGTCTTCAATTAATTGTCATGGAGGAGACATCGGTGAATTGGATTCTTCAAATCGGTATGGAGTTCGATTTAGTTGATAACGTTTGGAGCGTCTAAATTCAAAGACCTAATGCAATCAATCTACTCCCTCATTCAGACCCTCAACGCATTGTTCTCCGATTCAACGGCCTCAAGCTGCAATATTGCTTCTTCGTTCTACAACAAGGTCGGCATCACCATTGATGGACCCATTAGACACTTAGAAGGAATTGAAAAAAGCAAATTGCTGTCTTCTTTCGCAAGTTCTAAGTAGAGAATTGAAGATGGAGGAAAAGTGACAAAACAAAAAAATGGGCCGAATTGTGATTTGAAGATGGAAGATGATGCGAAGAATGGAAAATTAGGGCTTTAGACTCATCGTTGGAAGATGGAGAGGATGATAAATTAATTTAGGATTGAGAATAGGAATTACGGAGGATTTTAGGATGTAAGTTTTTATTATCTTAATTTTTAATATTTTAAAGGCTGAAAAAATTAGAGTTATAGATGTAACTCGACGGGTGAAATTACTCCGACTCTTCCCATAGAGTTATTAGGAACTCTACCTGATCCGAACCGTGGAACCGAAACTAGATCTTATTATTATATAAAAAATTATTCATTAAAAATATCAGTTACTTTTTAGTTATATTTAAAAAAAAATCTTTATTATATATACCGAACAGTGGCGGATCCAGAATTTTTCTTAGAGGGGGGCTAAAGATTAAAAGGACGATATGATCGATGATGCTCATTAAACAAGATTTTTGTCCATATGAATCAAATAAGTCATTATAGCTAATGTTATTTCCAAAATCCAACAAATCATTCAAACCAAACTCTATCAATATATAAAATTCTACTTAAAACTCCCTACTCTGAATCCACAAATTTACCCCCAATTGCTACTTAAATCCACAAATTTATTAGTAAAATCACAAATCATAATCGAAATTTACCCAAATTGATATATTCTCAAATCCACAAATTCTAATCTAAATGGGTTCTCGTCTCATCGAATTGAACTTTAAAAAAATTATTATTAAAATTCAACTTAATTTAATCCTTTTCCATATTTTATACTCAGATAAAAATCCACAAACCACAATTCCAAATCATAAATTTACAAATTCATTTCTCATAACCACAATCACAAGCCACACTTCCAAATCACAAACAAAAAATTCACAAATTTATTTCTCACCACAACCACAATTTCAAATCACAAACCACAAATTTATTTCTCAAAAATCACAAACCCTAATCGAAATTTCCCCCAAATTGATTCTCAAATCCACAAATTCTAATCTAAATGGATTCTCCTCTTAACGAATTCAACTTAAAAACAATGAAATTAAAATGAAGAGGAAGAAACTAAATAAAAAACGATTGAACAATAAAGATTGAACCACAAAAAAGATGCGGATTGTGGGAGACAACAGACCAAAAAGAGGGATGGATTGCGGTGGTGCGGCGCCGGTGCCAGGTTCAGCCTGAGGTGGAGCTGGCGGCGGTGGTCAGGTCGGGAACTCGGCGCTTCGCTTTCGCTCTGTGGGAATGTGAGTTTGCTGCTGCTGCTGTTTCGTCGTGTCTGTGTTAAAAAAAACAAAGAGAGGAGGGATTCTGGAAAAAAAAATTAGAAAAAAAATGGATACAAAAGAAGATGGGGTAATGGGTTTCGAACCTGGGGTCAAACGCTCCAGAATTAATTCCTTACGTGTCCTACAAGTGAGCCAATTCGTCGTTGTGATACAAGTCTACTTCAATTGTATATATTTTATAATTAACAGATTTGGGGGGGGGGGGGGGGCTTCAGCCACCCCGAGCCCCCCGTAGATCCGCCTCTGATACCGAAATTGTTTGTCCCTATTAAAGATTTCATTCTTCTCTACTGGCGATTGATTAAAACATTAATTTTTCTTTAAATAAAATTATAATCTGTATATTATGTTTTGTTGAGACATGAAGAGACAAAAAAAGTATCACATTGAAATTGTGAAGAACACAAGCCTAGTATATAAGTTCGTGGACTAGTCTTATTGACAATATTGGTTTTATGATCGATGAACCTCACTCTGCTCAGTGACGGAGCTAGGGGGTGCTCGAGCACCCCCCTGGCTCGGAAAAAATACAAAAATAATAATTTTTTTTTCCATATATTTAGTATTTTTAAGGTAATATAATAAATTTAAATGGTATTTGAAACAAAAGTGATATCCAACTCAAGTTGTAAGGGAAGGAAGGGAGAAAGTAAGGAGAATCAAAAGGTGTTGGGTTCAAATCCCACTTTCCTAACTTTTTTATATGTTTTACTCTATCATTAATTCTTCTTAATTTCTCTTTATATTTTTTGTTTCTATTAACTATTTCATTAAAAAAAGTCATATTTATGTTTAAATTATATATTAAACCCTTTCTTTAAATATTGGTTTAAAAATAATTCTTCATCATTTTTCTCTATATTTTTTTGTTTCTCTTCTATTTTTTTGGTTACTCTCAACTATTTAAATACAAAAAAATCATTAAAAATAACAATTTTAGTGTTTTTTCAATATTTTTTTACAAAATCTTCTTATCAAGTATACACCAAAAAAAATATTTCACGAATTTTTTTAGCACCCCCTATCCGGGATCCTGGCTCTGCCACTAACCCTGCTTATGTGTAGGACATCGAGTGCATGTATGCCCATCCACACCACTCTCACAATTATGAGTCCAATGGACTTTAGCATAGAGTGAGATCACTTAGCCAAACGACGTCACGAACTTGGGCTAGTTAACATGAAAATTAGATGCTATAGGCATAGGCGCCTAGATGATCACCCGGTTATGAGTAGACCTGTCAAACATGTCATTCGGGTCGGGTTAGGTTTGAGGCGGATCACTTCGGGTTTCGGGTAAAACGGGTCTCGAATAAACGGGTTTCGGGTTTTTCGGGTTGACTCGAACTCGGGTTTGACTGGGTTTCGTGTCGATTTCGGGTTTGTCAATTTTTTCTTTTTTGAATTAAAAAAATCATGATTTGATAAATTTGTTATAAATTTTAATTATATATAAAAAAATTTAATTATATATAATTATAAATCAACCGGGTCAATCGGGTCACCGGGTCAAAATTACCGGGTCAATCGGGTCACTGGGTCGAAACCCAGATTACCCGGAAAATTTTGGGTTTTTCGGGTTCGGGTCGAAAAAAAAATCCGGGTCGAAATTTTCGGGGTCGGGTCGGAAATTTTTCGGGTTGGTCGGGTCGGGTCACCGGGTCGGGTTGTGTTTTGACAAGTCTAGTTATGAGTCTTAATAGACTTCAATTTATATTTTACTAGTTTTATTACCCGCGATCTTCGCGGTTTTTTTAATATGACTATTTTATTTTTATTTTTATATGAGTATTATTATTCATGCACAAATTGTGTAAGATTATAAAATATTATTTTTTAACCTTTTAATTTCCTACTTATTATCAATTTATTATTTTAATCGCTAAAATATTATAAAATACATACTTTCTCCTCTCCACTTCATATATACACACACTTATTAATATATAAACAATCATTCAATATAATTATATCTTCATTTTTCTATAGCAATAATTTAATTTTATAGAAGCATGTGATAATCTATAGGCTGGATTAAGAACATTTAATTTTAAATTTTTATGATATAATTTCATTATTCTTTTCCTAATATTTTTTCATAAAACAAATTATTTTGTCGTTAAACAAAGTAATATGTATAATGGATCTAATTGTATGTGATCATTTTTGAATTCACAACAGATTATAGTTTATTAAAATTAATGTCAATGAAAAAAAAATGTAGAGAGCTAGATTTGATCAAACAATAAATTAAATCAAATTGCTCTCTCTCTCTCTCTCTCTCTCTCTCTCTCTCTCTCTCTCTCTCTCTCTATATATATATATATATATATATATATATATATATATATATATATATATATATATATATATATATATATGTATATGTATATGTTCATTATAAATTTGTAATTCCCCTAATCCAAGATTTTAAACATATGAGCTATATTATTTTTTTGATAATTTTTGAAGTTAGATTGATTTGATCACTTTTTTCTTTGAAAAATTAACATATTGTAATAGCATAGAATAGTATTTAAAAGCGTACAACTACATATAATAATATACTAATATCATATCCCATGAAGAAAATAAATATTATACTAATACATATATTATACTAATATTAATACCGAATATTTATCAATATATTTTGATAGCCTTTTGTGATTTATTTACATTAATATAATTGAACTTGATAAAATACATAATATTCGAAACATACTGTAAACCAAAAATTTTAGTCAATGGTTAATTAATATTTTGTGACCCATAGGCTGGTGGGCATGTATAGGTTAAGTTTATAGATAAACATTGGCGTTATTTACTTTGGTTAATACTTGCTAGAAATTAATATAAATATTTTAGTTATAATTTTTTTTTTCAATGGATTATTAATGAATAATAAAATCTTATTATTAGATATAATGAAATAAAATAATCAATCTTAATCACTAAAGATAAAATAATTCAAGGTAAAATATTTATAAAATAACTCATTGCAAAATGATAGATTTTGTAACCGCTTAAGATATGAAAATGACATATAGGATGACACGTGGATAAAGATACGGGGTCATCATCTAACATGACTTAAATTTATTGGATCATCATTAATTGACGTGTTAAAAAATCCAGGCCAGATTGAACCAGAGAACGACACGTAAGCAAATTGCGCCAGAGCCCGCCACATTAGATTTCCATGTCTTATATATATTGATTTTTGGGTGACTTATTTTTTAAACTTTGCACAGTTGGCCTTGAAAAGTCACATGAAAAATCTAACGTGATTAATTGGTTGGACTAGTTCTCTATTTCTCGTTGATATAGGAGACTGGACTCCACGCAGTACTTCCTTGACTTCCACGGTTAATTCCATGTACGTCTCTTAGTTGGAAATTGAGTTTCTTTTGATATATCAACAAACTTGGGCTACTTGATTACTCTTACTTTTTTTTTATTGAGAAAGAATTTGGACAGTGTTATACATGCTGATCCACCACTTAAGAGCGTTCTTTTGAACAAGTGTCTGGAACTCAGAATGACGCAAGGGCGATTCGTGGTCGAGTTGATGCCGAAGCTGAGCAATCTTGCCTGCGACCGAATTGAGCTCTCGGAAGACATGCAAACATGAGGAGCATTGGAAATTTTGGAGAAGTCGGCTGGAGTCAACAATAATCATTTCGATCTCCCAAGGACAACTCCATACGTCATTGATAACCATAATACAATCGCCTTCGACCTCGATCAAAGAAATACAAGCCTATAACGGAGGGCCAGAGCTTCGGCCTTCCCCGTCGACATCTCACCACACAGGGAACCTCTGCAGAAAATGACAGAGCCATGGTAATCTCAAATAACTACTCCCGCGCATCGAAGCCTCGCCTGAAGAAAGCACAGAAGCATCAAAATTTAACTTGAATCCTCCCGTCACAGACTTTTGGCATCTCAAAAATTTCCCTGTCCTTTGAGTAGGTTCTGTGACATTTTCCTTTTGATCCGTATCTTCCCAAAATCATCTTTTGGATTCTTCCCATTGTATAAATTGATGTTTCATGTGTATTGTTCCTGCTTTTTTCTATTTGCAAACCCATAACCATCGAAAACAATCTTATTTCTAATTATCCATAAGCTCTACTACATAATGGCAATTTTTTTTTTTGTGTTGTATATAGCTTCGCGAAAATCTCTGTCGTGATTTTCTTTCATATTTTGTCCCTTGTTTGTGTGTTTTGTATTGTCCTTCCAATCTGTTGGTTTGTTTTCCAAATGAGTTCCCTGGAGCATTGTTGTGATCCTATTTTTCCATGTTTACATTAACTTTTATATCGATTTCTGCATACATTTCATGCATTTGGGGTAGAATAGTACAAAATCTATGTAGTTTATGCTTATTTGCCAAATTATGGAGTCTACACTAGTTTTTGTTTAATTTCGCAGAAATCGGACGCACTTTGGAGCTTAAAGGAAAGTCATGAAAACATTGGAGAAGCTAAAGAAGAGCAAAGGATGGTGTAGCGGGAGAAAAACCCACTTTTCGCCACTCATCATTCTGAATCAAGTTCTGATGTCTTCATGAGAGTTGTAGCTCTCGAGAAGAGCTTTCCAATGCATATTCATATGCATCAATCGAACAAATAAAGACTCGGGAAAGTGCGTTTCAAGACGGATGCAGAATGCTGAGAACTGTCAAGAAGGTCAATATCGACCTTACTTGGTCGATATCGAGTGGAGAAAATCGACCAGAAATGCCAGAAATCGACCGGAGTAACTCAAGCAACACAGAAGAGGTCGATATCGACTACCTTTGGTCGATATTGAGTTAACACATGGTCGAAATCAGCTTCAGAAGACGAGATCGAGTGAAGCTGAGAAGACAGGTCGATATCGACCTAGGTCGATATCGAGTAACCCCTAGAAGCCGATTTCGAGCAGTCGGAGTCCGAATTCCCAGCTGGATATCTTCCACATGAAGCAAATGATATTCTATCAAGATGGAAGATATTTATAAACTTTAGTAATTCCCATATTTACTTAAGTGGATTTTTATTTGTTTTATTTCCTTTATTTATCAAACATTTATCTTAGGAAAGAGATAGATAGATTTAGATATAGATAGGATTGTTTAATTTTGAAAGCTCTTTGAAGAAAAGACATAATCTTTTATATCTTTGCATGATCCCTACATGGTTATCGTTGTGGCATTGAAACCCCGATCATGGAAGTCTTTTAGTTTATTGAATTAAATTCTTTTTCCGACGTTTTTTATTTTTCTGTAAATTTCGAGTTTCTGCGCATTGGTTGATATCGAGTATACCAAAGTCGATATCGAGTATACTAAGGTCGATATCGAGTTCCCTTTACTCGATTTCGATTCTGTTGCTTTTGTTACACAGGTCTGAAGAAATTTTGACTGAATTCAGTCGATATCAACTAACCCTTGGTCGATATCGAGTGGTCCCTGAATCAATTTCGAGAGCGGTTTGGAACTGAAAAGGCGGGCGCTGACACACTTCCTCGTGGATCGATCCTGACTGTCTTCTACTACAACGGGAGGAAGTCTTGTATTTATTTGCTTAGACAGGGAGTCTGTTTGATTTTATATTTTGATTTATTTTCATACTTGACACATCCTCCTGCAACGACAAGCATTGATAGTTTATTAAAATGTCTTCAGAATCTTCGTCATTGATATTGCATAGACTGCACGAGGGGGGAACTGCTACCCCTTTCCCGACAAGTCTTTTTTTGGTGGGGGTTCCATCCATGACAAGATTCCAAAGAATGTTTTTACCTTTGGAAAACAATCAATGTTCCCAATCCACTTTGTATGGTGTTCTATTGTTGTTTGGGTTTTTGTAATGCTTTCCATTCCCGATGCTGTGGTGAACCACCCGTTACTACTAGTCTTCCAATACAATCGATCTTCTATTTCATTTAGCCGGATTTTCATATTTTTTTATTATTTTGCCAACAATATTATATGGAAGTAGGACACATAGTTCCTCTAACTTTCAATGTTTATCTGGTCTAATAAACTTGTCAACTTTTTCATTTGGGTCAATTGAATATGATGTTATTTTATAGTCCTTTACTTTGATACCTATTATCTGTAAGAGCCGGGGTCTTAAGAGGTGACAACCCATGTCACCTAGCCCTCTCAGGTCCGTTGTTCTCACTTAGGCCATGTTTATGAGTTACTATTCAAGATACTAAAAATACTACTCCTTCCGTTCGGCAAAACTTGACGTTTTACTAATCATGCACGCTTTTTAAGAGCTAAAAACTATATAAAATATCTAGTTTTTTAAATAATTTTTAACAATTTCGTAGTTATTATTAATAAGTACAAACTTGTTTAATTTTTTTTTAGAAAATGAATATTTTATATAGTTTTTATCATTCTAAAAAAACGTGCGTGAATAGTAAACAACAAGTTTGCCGAACGGAGGGAGTATTTTTTTTTATTCATATCTCTCCGTCACATTAGCATAGCATCCCTCCCTTAATTTTTCCACTTTAACAATAGCATCTCGAGTATCTTAAAACACATCATTTCCTATTAATTCAATTTACAAATATACCCCTCTCCAATAATTATTTTCATTATCGATTCTATTGTTATATTTTTTATTATTAAACTATTATTATCAAATAATATTTTATTCCAAAAAATTAAAATAACTTATATTTTTTATTTTTACTATTTAAAAATAATTTTTTCGGTATTCTTTTATATAATTATATTCAAAGAAAAAATATTTTTTTTAAATATGGGAAAAGATATTCGAAATTGATGTCTATGTATAGAGAAAAATGAATCTAGTATTATGATAATTTTTTATTTTTTATTTTTACATTTTTAATGTCGAAAATTACACAATACAAATTTAAAAGTAGATTAGCCAGAATTAATCCCGGTCGTTCATTTCCATACACTTGTCACCCCCTGCCCCTGCACATGGAGTTCCAACAACCAGCCCTTGCTTGGCACGTGGCCCCTCCAACCCACTTTTGCATCAGAACCTATTTAACCAAAATGCAGAGTTTGGAGACCCCGTAACCGAAAACGACGTCCTTTCGCATCTATTCTTCCGGGAAAAAAAGGGTGAAACACTATTTCTCTAACACCCTATTAATTACGCATTTGAAGTATCGATACATAATAAGCATCCGATAAGTATCGATACTTTCCTTATTTCATTATTTTAATACTTTTTTGTCTAGTATCAATGCTTATGAAATGTCGTTAAACATGTCCTTAGGGCCTGAAAAGGAAGAGCTATTGTGATATGAGTAGGTTTGGAATCACTTATAAATCACTCCCAACATCCTTATGATATCCGATGTCGGGCGGGGGTTACAATCTCCCCCACTTAAAGCACTGACGACCCCGTCACGCCCAAGGGTTTGATAATGCATATTGCATATTTTAGATATGCATTATAGGTAGGTCTTAGGTGCATTAAGCACTGACGACCCCGTCAGGCCCAAGGGTTCGAAATCTATGGTTTTTAGTGTTTTTTGTAGGTGTAATGATTCAGACTCGAAAGGTGGAGAAAACATGGAGCAAATGGACAAAGAAGAGCTAAGGAACAAGAGCAGAAATGGAGAACATGGAGAAATATCCCATTTCTAAGGTGTGGAAAAGTGGGATTAGCTTCTGAGGACTTCATAAGAATTGTATTGCTTGAAAAGAGCTTTCCAACGCATATTCACATGCGTCAATCTGACGAAGGATGACTCTGGAAAGTGCGTTACAAGTTCAGTCTGTCGATACTGTCAAGTTGTACGAAGGGTGGCCACCGCCCTTTCCACGGCGCCCGCCGTCATCTCAGATCCGGATTTGCGATACGTGGACCGAGTTTATCTTTATGAGAACTTTTATCTATCTTTTCCTAGGGTTTTCAAGGGTCGATTTTGAGCCAAAATAGACTATTTTTTTAGTATTCATTCATTAATTAGACAACTATGGAGAGAAGAATGGAGGTTTTCTACCTTGGTATGATTCACTAAACCTCTTTAGTATCGCTTACAATTCAGAGACATGGTTGGTTGATTTGTAAGAATTGAATTCTATGTTATTCCAATGATTAATTCATTACCTTTCTGTTGATTTTGTGTTGTTGATTATATTTTGATTAGCTACCTTGATAGAATTGCCTCGAGCTAGGGTTTCCATTGTTTCGCGAGAGTAATTGTGACTTTTGTAGCAACCACAAGCAAGTGATTCCACGAGGAAGATCTTGATTGTGGAAGGTAATGACAGTTTGGGCGACCATTCTGCCTAGAACTTTGGAAATTTGTGCTATTTGTATGTTAAATCCTGCAGGGTTAGGGTTTTGCCTATAGATGTAAGGGATTTCCATCTCCGCGAGGAATGTCAATCTACATAAACCAAAGTCGGATTAATCCAAATAAGTAGAATAACTATAAAGAGAGCCAAGGATCAATAAACCAACCATTGTTGAGAATTTGTAAGTGAAACTACTTCATCCCTATTGTTATCAATCAATCACCATTTCTACTTTTATTTTTTTGTTTGTTTCAATCATCTCAATTTCCTTCAATTTCACTACTTTCGTTAGCAATTTGAGTAGACAAGAAAATGTATTCTCTCTGTGGGGTCAACCCTTTACTTATCTGCTATACTAGTTTACTAGTTGGTTTATTAGTTTGGGAATCATTATCTTTGGTGAGGTGAAACACATGACATTTCATCCCACCAAATTTTGGCGCCGTTGCCGGGGAGAATTAGTTTATTTTCTTTGTTTAGTTTTATTGCTATATATAGTGTGATTCACTTCGGTGGGTCGCACTTTGGATACTAATCAATCTTTGTTGAAGTTCTTGATAGGCTAGGCAGCTATGTCTGAAATAGTTAATCCTCCTCTCAAGAGGACATTGAGAGAGTTAAAGCAACCTGCTTTGAATTCGCAAAGTCTTGCGATCATATTACCTAAACTCCTTGAAGGCTCCAAACTAGGCTGCAAATCTGATTGGTTGTCACTTCTTCCAATTTTATGTGAGTTGTATGGAGATGAACCGAATAAGCATCTTATGGAGTTTATTAGTGTCTATGATAGAATCAGACCTCAAGGATTTACTGATGATCAAATTATGCTGAGACTGTTTCCGTTCACCCGAAAAGACACAACAAGCGATTGGCTTCACTACTTGTCGGCATGAAGCATCACTACATGGTTAAGACTGAATAAGGCTTTTCTACAAAAATACTTCCCTGCTACGCGTTTGAGCAAACTGAAGAAGCAATTGACAAGCATAGAGCAATCCCCTAAGAAGAGTCTGTACGACTACATTGTGAGATTTAGGAAACTCAAGGCAAGTTGACCTCAGCATGGTATAGCAGAGGAGGATTTGATCCTCTATCTTTATGAAGGGCTACTTGATCATGAGTGCCCCATCATCAATGCTACTAGTGGAGGGGATATTCTAGACAAGACATCTGAAGAGGCTATGCAAATCATTGATGGGTTAGCTAATGCTTCTGAACAATATTGAAAATCTCAAGGAATCGAGGAAATTCACACTTTGGATAACTCTAAAAGGGGCTGCAAGAAAAAAGTTATTAAGTTGACAGAGATTGTAAAGAACATGCACTAGTACAAAAATGTCATCTTACGGGACAAAATTATCAGGGGTTCTAAAAAACTCCTGAGATATAAATCTCGCAAGGGGTTTTTTATAAAAACTCCCGTTAGATATATATTTTTTATAAAACAATAAAAGTCGGCTATGCTCTTACGGGTATTTTGGTTTTAACTCCCGATAAGTATCAATTTCTTTTACAATTAAATATACCCTTTTAATTTATAACTTAAGAAAACCTTCACAAAGCAAAACCTAAAAATCGATCTCAATCAGTTGTAGAGAACTGGGGGGCCGGTTTCGGTCGAAATTGATCTAGGGTTCGCCATAAACTCCCTTCGCTTCTTCACTCCTCTCGCCCTCTTCGATCATCATTGAAGAGGCTCGCCCGAAATCGACAGAAATTGTGCTGCTGAAGAGGTCGACGGAGACGCCGGTGAAGTTAGAGGCTTGGTTGCTTCGCTCCTCTCGCTGTCTTCAATCAATCTTCTTAATTAGGTTTGTATTCGCTCTCAGGTTGGTCGTTCTCTTCTTAAACTGTATTTGGCTGAAACTGTACTCCCGTCGGATGAAATAGAGTCTAATCGAATCCCCAAATCATATATATGTATCTGGTGGCAGACCCTTTTCTGTTTGGCCTCTCGGTATAGGTCTTCTCATGTCGTTTTTCTTAACTGAAATTTCCCAATTGTACTCTGGTATCTCTTGCTCTCTATGCTTAATCTAATTTATGAGGGTGATATGTGCTTGATTCATGTTTAGTTTCTGATGATGAAGAAATATATTCTTGGTACCTTTTCCCTTTGTTGTGATTGTTTCATTGAATTTATGTATGTTTCTCTTATCATCTAGGGTTACAGACTTTCCAGTTATTTGTTGAATTTTTTTTCTTGTTGTGAGTGTCAGAAGCTAGGTTTATTTGTATCTAAAGTGTAACTATGGATGCTAATTGGGTACTAGAAATTCACATACAATTAGTGATTGTATGGAATTAGAGAAAAGAGCCGTGAGGAATTGTCTTCTTGGTGCCTTTTAATGAAAAAAAGATAAGATGTGAAGAATTATGTGTGGGTGTCTTTTGGCATTTATCAAATCAAAAGGTGTCTTCTAGATTTTCCCACATAATACAAAACTCGATGAAAATATTTAATAAATCTATAATCAAGTATAAGCTAATAACAGATTGATTTCTTATCTTTTATAAATATTATACGCACTTGTAAATTACGGGAGTATTAAATTGTCAATTAATCTCTTGATTGGAGGATATCCCCTAAGATCAGCAACTGCATGCAAAAGTTGGTATTTTGTGATCAAATTCTGAAGTTCAAGCTACAGAGTACAACCAACCCAAAACTGAAAGTTAAGGATACATGAAGACCATATGTTTTTGGACATTCTTTTTTGTTATAAATTAAAATATGTCCAGAGTGTTTTCTTTTTGTCAAATTTATGATAAAGTGTTAAGCTAATCAAGTTCATGAAGACCATATGCATAAGAGAAGCGTCAGATATCTGACGCTTGGCTAACTCATTATGGCATCTATCTTTATATATACTAGAGTGAAGAAAACATAGAAATATTAAGTCAGTTTGTAAATGTCTACTTTTCGCTCTTTGCTTTTTGTTGTAAAAACAAACTTATTTTCTGGTGAAATGCTCTTTTTTCTTCTCCCCGTTTGAACCTTTCCTCTTCTCTACGAAGATTTACTTCCCAGCTATCTATTTATATCAGTGACATGAAAACTGCCTTTTGACAGATACCTTGGTTATAGGCAGGCTGTAATGGTCATCAAACGCTTTCTTCTAATGTATTACAAAAATAGCAGGGGGAGGAATTACCATAGACAGGTAACTTTGTTATTTCTTGAATTATGATTTTTCTGTTTGCTTTGACTGGTTTATTGTGGGCGGGCAGAGCCTATGTTTAAGCAAAGTTAACATTACAATCTTTGTTTTGACATTTGGTGGTACCTTTTAGGGTCAAATGCTGACCTTGGTAGAGTATTTGCTGCTGCTTTATCGTGCCTTGATGCCAACTCCAGTCTGGTACCGCTTCTCCCTGAACAAAGAATATGGTGGCCTGTTTTCATCATTGATGACATGGTTGTATCCAACCTTTAAGCTGACATCTGTGGTTGAGAAGGTATGTTATTTCCTTTGAATTATCTATACATTTATATCCTGCTTTGTCTAGGAAAGCTAGATGAAGACTTTATTCTTGTAAAGCATACTTGAGTTCTTGTTTGATCTTCTTTTTGGTGTCATAGGTCCAGGCATTCATTACTTCAGTGAAGGCACTGTCACGCAAAGAGGTTCATTATGGAGCATATGCTACTTCAGAGCAGGTAGCGTGTCATCCAAATTTAAACTGTTTCTTTGAGCTGGCTATATATTTTGCTTATTGATATTCTTGGTTAGTTGAAATGATG
Source organism: Persicaria maculosa (assembly GCA_963922045.1). Taxonomy (NCBI): domain Eukaryota; kingdom Viridiplantae; phylum Streptophyta; class Magnoliopsida; order Caryophyllales; family Polygonaceae; genus Persicaria; species Persicaria maculosa. The sequence continues at coordinate 20,652,731 of OY998253.1, read as the reverse complement.
ATATGGGTTTCCATTGATTTCTGTGTTAATCTTAGGTTTTTAAGACATTTGTATTATGATTGAAGACATTGACCCAAGTTGCCTTTTGATTCCCTCAGAATATGGTCTTGAAGGGAATTCATGGTATACTTTCTTTTATCCACATTGCTAATTTGAAATCCAAGGAATGAGTTGCAAAAATATTGAGTCCTGGAAGCTCTCTTATTGTAGAATTGGAGTGATGCCATGTACAAGAATTAATGATGAAATGTTGGTAGAATGTTGTTTAATAATAATTTTTTGAGATTTTTTTGGCTTAATCTCTCTGATAATTGGTGTGCTATGCTTTGGCAAACTGTTTCTTTTTCATTTTTGGATGCAATTAATAACATTCGTTGCCTTTTGGGCTGTTAATTAGTATAGAAAATCACCCCAATGCTGCCCTTTGATTTGCTATTTAAACGGTGTATATGGTGCTACGTACTACCTCTACATTAAGTGTGAAGAAACTTAGATAAGCTTTGTCTTTGTAAAATCAACTGAAGAAGTATGTTGAGAGAAGAGAATACCTACCCTTTATTTGAATCATTTTATTACTTACTGCCTCAGGTTTGAAGCATCTTTTTATACAGTGTATTTCTATTGCTAGATATTTTTTTGCTGCAAAAGAAGAGCTCTATCACTTACAATTCTAAATGGTGGCAACCATGCTTGTTTACTCTAATTTTCATCCTACTCTCTCACCCCCTTAAAACTTATATTATGTCACTTGTAAACGAAGGAAAGGCTTTGATTTGTAGATGGTTGGGTAAAAAGAAGATCATTTCAATATTACTTGCACCTTTTGGAAATAATGTCACTTGTAATCATATCGTTGATTGTTTATAAACTTGCAGGATCAGGAAGGACAATGATACTTTTAAGACTTATTCGGCGCAACACTACAACACTTTCCAATGCAACATTTTTGGTCGAAGTCATACCTCAAGAATCAAGTCAAGGGTCTGCCATCATTGTAAGCACTACAAGAATCTATATAGACTCTAAATCCACTCCTTTAGTCTTTGCTATAGACTCTAATGGTGTCCTTTATGTAATTACAATTAGGCTAGCTGACTTTTTAGATAGCATAGTACTATACGTGGAATAGGAGACTTGCTTTCTCTTGTAAAAAGATTTCCCATGCATTGGTACATCAGAGATTCCATGGGATACAAAGTATGTACTTGTATGTGTTTGATGCTTGAAACAGAGCTTGTAATGATGTTACCAGTTCAAAACAAGGTAGAAACAATTTTGGGTACAGATTTGTATTTATAAATGATTTTTTAAAAGAGGGTTTTCTAACCGGTTTTGCCCGGTTAGAACACCCTTTTTTTTAAAAAAAAGTTTTCCCTTTCTCGGGTGTTTTTTTAAAAAACTCCTGAGAGAGTTAAAGGTAAAAATACCATATTCGATTCAACTATCGCTCGGGAGTTTTTTAAAAAACCCCTGACTGAGAATCATTTCTCAGCGAAGCGAATAACAGGAGGTTGAAAACTCCCATATGCTTTGTAAAAAACCCCCTGAAAGATGCTTATTCTGTACTAGTGTGATGGCTACTCAGATATCTCAGTTGCAACCACCACTCAGAGATAGAAAGGATGGAATTGAAGAGGTCAATGCTACAAGGAGCTCTATATCTGAATTACCTCAAGAGTTCTCTCATGAAAACTCACCTAGAGACGACACTCTAAGAAGCCTGATGGACATGATGAAAGATCAAGGGAAGCTAATAAACCAAATGGCTCAAGAGTTACAAGAACTCAAATCGAGGGATTTGAGGAAAAATTCGTTAGAAAGGTCCTCTGAGGAAGGTTCTATGGCCATGATTCTTAGAGGAGGTAAACAAGTGATTGTGCCCACTAGGAATGTTGAAGAGAAGCCTAAGGAGGTGATTGATGTAGGAGAAGAAGATGACAAAGAGTCGGAAGCGCACTGTAATGACAGCGCCCGCCGCCCCTCACCATGGCACCCGCCGCCCCCTCCAATGACGTAACCGGTTTTTGACGTTGTTGAATCCCCAAGGAAATCATCCAAGGAGTGGTATTTTGATTCCAAGACCTGCACCTCATGCCTTAAAACTTGATCGTAAGTGGGAAAATGAGAATGAGGTATTCGACACTTTCACTAAGTGGCAGGTAAACATTCCTCTCCTTAATCTAGTTGAAACTGTTCCTCGTTATGCAAAATTCCTTCGGGAAGTATGCACAACCAAACGAACACAACGGGAGAAAGAAAACGAAGGTAAGGAACAACAAGAAAATTTGTCATTGATTTTTCAAAAGTGATAGAATGAAAAGTGCGGAGACCCAGGTATGTTTACTCATTCTTGTACGATTGGTGAAGTTAAATTCAAAACTGCCATGCTTGATCTTGGTGCATCTATTAATGTGATATCGTACAAGTTATATGATGATTTGGGACTGGGGCCTTTGAATGAGACTAGGGTTGTAATACAACTTGCTGATCGCTCTCAACTCCATCCTAGCTAGGGGGTAGTTGAAGATATGTTGATTATGGTTGATGATTTGATTTTCCCTGCTGATTTTTAAGTGATTGATATGGGACTTGGTATACCTGAGACATCAGTCATTCTAGGTAGACCTTTCTTGCGAAATGCAAAAGCAAAAATTGATTGTTTTGCTGGGACCTTAACTGTGGAAGTTGATGGGAAAAAGGCTAAATATTTGATCCCTGATGGGAAATCAACTGCATATTCTCTGAATTTGGTTGATGTTTTTGATATTTTCGATAAGGATATCATGAGTATTAATCATTCTGACCAACTACAGTTTTTTTTGGAATCCCCTTTGGGGGAATTATCACACTACTAGAAAAGTCTTCATAGACGTCGGTTAAAAACCGATGTTAAACAAAAAAAAATTCGACGTGTTAGTGGGTGGTGTTAAAGATCCAAACTTTACCACATCGTTTTTTACCCGATGTCTATAATAATTTATAACATTGTTTTTATCTTTGATAACGATTTAAGTACGTTGATATAATTATGTTTTGGTTGATGAACCTAATGTTCGATCAACCATTGTTATTTTGCATTTCTAGACGTTTCAAACAATGTAGGGTAATAAAAAAATTGACAATAACATCAGTAAATTTTTAAAAAGAGATGTTTTATGTTGATATAGACATCGGTTATACATTATTCATTTTGTGTGCATTCTTTATTTATTTATAAGTTTATGATATTAATTTATATAAATATAATGTATCCTATTCAATATTTTGAAGGCGATGTTATTTGTGTGTTTTGAAATCGGTTTTGTATTTGAAAAACGATGTTTTTATGTTTTAAGATATCGTTTTATACTAGTTTAATGATGTAAGTGTTTCCTATTGACATCAGGTAGCATTGTCATTTTGATATATTCAATGATTCTAAAATCGTTTAGTTTATGATATTAATTTATATGAATATAATGTATCTATTTGAATATTTTGAAGCCGATGTTATTAGTATATTTTGAAAACATTTTTTCAGTTGGAAAACGATGTTTTTATGTTGTAAGATATCGTTTTGTACTAGTTTAATGATGTAGGTGTTTCCAATTGACATCAGGGAGCATTGTCATTTTGATATATTCGAGGCTTCTTAAATCGTTTTGTGTCTTTGCAGTCGACATTTGTACAAAAATAGACATCGTTTTTCTGTTAGGATGTTTGATATCTTTCAGTTGTTAGCTATATATTTCATACGCTAAAACACACATGTTAATTACAACCAAAATATCTTCCAACACCATATATTAACCACATTCAATACATCATCCACTAACATACATTCATCACAACCTTCAAGTGTACAAAATGCAACTGCCCACATGACTAACATCATTCCAAAAATTGCCGAGGACCCCCCAACACATACCATAGCTAGCTAAGGTGTTTAATGGGCCTAGTAGTTTGCAAAAGCTAGACCACGAGTGTACACCTGCATTACCATAATTACAGAGCTAGCAAGTAGGTTGCAAAAGACCACCAAACATGACCATCAGCTAGCTAGCTATATATACCTAGGCTTCACAAAATAAGGTTCATGTACCTCAAACATGACCATCAGCAGATGGGAATTGAATTAGCCAGTCTATAACAAGCTCCAAAGGAAGTTAGCAAGTTCGATCCGCACTTGATCAACCTCCTCTTGAGTATAGGATTTGCGATTCTTTCTCACAACCCACTACCCAATAAAATAGATCTGATCAGTATTATCATGACGAGTAAATAACAAAGTTTCTTAAATAACAACTAATTAGTAACTAACACATACCTCCGTATAAAAACAAAGTCTATCATCGAATATGATCTCTTTCATGAATCTCATAACATAATAGCCACACTCATATCCACCAGGCTGCATAGGTGCACCCTACAAACACATTGCATATGTACATATAAGAGCTAACTAAGAATATTATACCTTATCTAACATCGATCGAAAACAAGGCATGTGCAAGTAGTTACTTACGTAGAGGCGTGTCACCTTAGGCATCTTTGCACACTTACCCATTTCAACATTGTATTCCTTAACAACACTGCATCATGAAAACATAAATGAAACTTTCTTAGGCATGATGGATCAAAGAAGATGAATTTGAATTCATTGGCCATCCCAAATGGATTACTTACGATTTCACCGCGGTTTCCCAATCTTTATAAGGACTTGGTCTAGGCATGGAGTCGATGATTAAGATGTCACCGTTCCAAATGACCTTTAAGATCCAGTGTTTCCTGCTTATATATAAGAAGATTAAAATATTTTGTACGTACACTGATTGCAATCCACCAGTTCAACCATAGAAACATTGAATTACATATAAACCCAATGTTACAAAAATAAATATTGAATTGCATGCTTCTAATGGCAACCTTATCAATTATATTTCAGAACAGTACTAGTTATCTGTTTGAAATCTTGCTACAATACAAACCCAATGGAGAAGAGAATACTTACCCCAGATTATGTGGTATCATGAGCATGTTGCAGTCATTGCTTCCTTGTTTCAATGGTTGGACTAAGTAGGGGACAAAACCAGGTCTTGTACACTGATAGGTAGCTCCTGAGTCAACAAAACCATACGAATCCAACTCTTTCTTCTTACGAATAAGACCATGCAAGTACCTGTTAGCAAAAGGCATCATCATTACGTATTTGCGATTGATAAATGAAACTAACATGCTAAGAAGTATGATGAAAACGGAAATGTCCACTTACACCATATACGCATCTATCACTCCAGCTCCAATCCATTTAAGCTTCAACATATCTATCACATTCTCTCACAGCACAACAAGCTGCTTGGGCACACCAAATACTTCTTCATCTAATGGGATCGTAATGGACATAGATGTCTCTCTCATTGTGTCCATAGCATGCTTGTATAAGAGGTAGCACCTCTTAGGCACATATGCGGGTATCTCAACCTCATTAAACAATTTTTTCTGCTTCCTTTGGCTTTTTCCTTGGCTTCGATGGCATACTTTGAAGTACCCACTTTTCAGGCCAAGCCACAGTCGTCCCAACAGCATCTCTAACTAATAAAATTTTTGCATCTGGAATGGGGTATGGAAGTGGTTCATCACCTTGCTTCTCACCCACAATGGAGGCTCTAACACACCCTTCTGGCCATGGTCGTCCGTGATGTGTAGTGGTCAGCCCTTCGCCTCCCAAAACAGTACCAAAAGCCACCACATTTTTGATGTCATTCAATGCAAACTCATAGAAGTCATGGCCCTACTTGAACATATGATTAGCGGTAAATGACAGTTAGAAATACATTTAAGTTGTATAACTATAGGCACTAAAATTATTATATTTACATGCTTACCGTCGATGATGGAGGACGCTCAAGCAAATCATCAGCGTCGAACGAGTTGGTGATGTCGTGGTGACTACTCTTATCAGATAAGGGGGTCACTACAGGTGTTGCCTCAGGTTCTGTAGGACTGTCTATGCATTTTCCTCTCGCCATACGAGCTTCAAAATCAGCCAAAGCTTGTGCAATTAACTGCTGCGTCTTTGCTTCATGCTCAGCGAGCAGTTTCTTCGTATTCTGCAGCTCCAGTTCCCGCTCTTTGTCTCGAGCTAACAGCTGTGCCTTTGTTATATGAATTCTTCTTTGCTTTGGGAGTCCAAAGTAGTTTGTCGGAGTTACAAAGCCTCCAACACCTCTCACCCTACCCGTGTGCTCCGGGTTTCCTAATGCTTGGGTGAGTAAATTATTACCTCCTTCAACAACGAGCTCACCATTCTTTTGTTTCTCCAATAAATCATCCTAATATAAGTACGAACCAAATATTAGAACTAGCCGGTAAGCATGGACTAATCTTTCAGCCAAGCTAAAAAAAGCACTTAGAGCTTACAATTTTCTGAAGTATTGGTTTCAAGTCATCATCAACGTTTCCATCTTTAGGCAAATGGGCTTTCTTCCACATAACTAGACGATGTACCTCATCATCACTACCCACTTCCTAAGCCTCTTTCTACACATAATTACCAAAGGGCATTAGGCAATATGACATATATAGTCCAAATAATGGAGAAAAAGACTGTATTAATAGAAAATTATCATTTTTTCCTCTACTCCAATGTAACCCGATCTTGATATTCTGTGATGATATCTCCTTTTCTTGACGACTTCGCTTTGTCTTCTATGCTTCTCCTACATACAAAATGCTAAGAAGATCAGCTATAACTCATAAGCTAACTTTGAATATATGCAGGTTACAATGAATGCAGGGAAGTGCTAAGGAAATCAGCCAGATCAAAAACAAAACCTTTAACATTTTAATTTATTTAATTTACCATCCCACTCTCAAAGAGAAAAAACAAGAACATGAGGATTTCCAACTGATGGATTTCGCATGAACATGTAGTGGATTTTACATGAATAGAAGAACAAGGGAACGAAATGAAGGCTAATGGATTCAAGCAACAGTTGATGAGATTCCAGTTGAAAGTACAAGAGAACAAGATGAAGGTTGAAATCCAACAACAAAGTATTTTATGTAACAAAATTACAGCAGTAGCTGATGGATTTCACATGACCAGGCATCCAACAGACATGCAAACAGAAGCACCCATAACTCATTTTCATATACAAACACACATCACAAGGAGAAAAAGATATATGGAGAAAGAAAGAAAGAAAGAGACAAGTTCAATGGAGCAACTTGATATAACCTTTAATGCCACTCAATCCAGTTTGAAAACAAGACACCTTACCATCCATTCATCTGTACATCTTGATTTCACAAATTCCCTCCAAACATCCTTGCCGACAAATGCATACTTCTTTGGTGGATTTCTCAATTTCTTCTTATTTCCACGATGCGGAAGGACCTCATTGTTTGTGAGGCAGGTCTTAAATTGTCTCCATTTCACCCCTGCAGAAGATAAGATCAATCTGCGACTTTCCAGGACCACCTTGAATGTATCCTGTATATACAAGAAGAAAATATAGTACATATTTAAACTTTCATTACTCATAAACTAAAAATAAAACCATTATTCTCAGCTATTTAGTTATCAATAAGGGAAAACAAGTAAGACGCATAGCTGAATGTCTTTCCATAGCTTTTCTTTCAGATCTGCACCTACCTTGGGCCAGCTCTCAGTAATTATAGGCACCATTGTTCGAGCAAGCATGCCAATGTAAGATTGTAGTGCAGCTCGTGTCTTCCCACATGGATTTCCCCGCTTGTTGTACTTGACACTCACTTTTTTGTTGGTTGCTTTCTTCACTAGGACCTTGTACATTTTGACAACACTTCTCTTCCCTCTTGTCTTAACTTTGTCAGTTGTAGTAACTTTGTCTTAACTTTCTTCCCAAACACATAATTAATATGCTCAACCGTCAACAACACCTCCTTTCCCGATTGTGGTACCGGTTCATCCTCCCATTCTTGCTGATTATTAAAAGCCTTCCTTTGCCTACGATATGGGTGATGGCGAGGTAGATACTTGCGATGACCACCATATGACATCTTCCTACTATGTGGTAGATATGTGGCAGTAGTCTTGTCGCCACATATTGGACATGCTTTGTATCCTTTAGTGGTAGACCCCGATAAGTTTCCATAAGCAGGAAAATCACTAATGGTCCACAACAAGACAGCTCTAAGGGTGAAGAATTCTTTGTTATGTGCATCATATACATCACTCACACCCTTCCATAGTTTCTACAGATCATCAATCAGTGGTTGTAAATAGATATCAATATCAACTCCGGGCTGCTTTGGGCCACCAATCAGCAAGCACAACATCATGAACTTCCTTTTCATGCACAACCATGGCGGAAGATTATAGGTCCCCAATAGCACAGGCCAACAACTATATCTACTACTCATGTTGCTATGAGGATTAATACCATCAGCTGACAACCCCAATCTAAGATTTATTGCTTCACTAGCAAAGTCGGGGTCCTTATAATCAACCAACCTGCAAGTAGGGGAATCGACTGGATGACGCATGTAACCCTATGCACTTACATTCCCATCATGCCAAGTCAATAGTTCAGCTGTTTCAGGATCTTTAAACCACCGCCTAAGTCTAGGAATAATGGGGAAATACCATAACACCTTTGTTGGTTGCCTCTCCTTTTCAGTTTGATCTCTTTTCAACTTCCAACGAGAGAGACCACACGTAGGGCAACGTTTTGCATCGACATACTGATTCCTATACAAGATACAATCGTTAGGACACACATGTATTTTCTCATATTCAAAGCCTAACGTGTTGAGTGTTTTCTTTGACTCGTAAAGTGTTTGAGGTAACACATTTCCATTTGGAAGTAAAGAGGATACAATCTCAAGTACTTCGGTGAAGCAAGTGTCACTCAATCCAAACTTCGCTTTTAGCCTATGAAGTGTAACAAGTGCATCTGACTAAGAGTGCTCACTCCCATCAAATAAAGGTCTTTGTGCATCTTCAACGAAATTTCTGAACTCAATGGAATCCTCATCATAATCGCCTTCCTCAAATGCCGCTTCAAACATGTCGACTGCCTCAGAACGAGCATGGCTGAAATCTCGAGGTGTTCCACCGCATGGCGACAAGGTAGGTTCACCATGCCAAATCCAGTTTGTGTAGCCCAAGCTAAAACCAAATTTCCCACAATGTTCTCTAATGATTTTAAATGATTTCTTCTTAAAATTGACACACTTTGTGCAAGGACATCGAACTTTCTTAGCGTTAATAGCATTTTCTTTAGCAAAATTGAGGAAGGAATCCAACCCTAATTCGTACGTTAAACTGAACCTATCTTCATAGATCCAAGATTTATCCATTTCTGGGAAAAGAAAGGACAATGGAGAATGAGTTATTAACCACCACAAGTGGTAGAAACAACCTAGCATAGAATTTAAGTAATTCTATGCAGTGTACAAAAAGGCAAGCACCTCAAACCCATATATAGGTAATTAGAACTAGTTAGAATTGACTTTACTAGTATCTTGCAAACCCATTTATATGTAATTATGTTACATAGCTTATATATATAAAATGATAAAAATCATACGAACTCTACTCTTACCCAAAGATGCAAATCAGTTAGGGGAACATGTATGAAACACAATCATAAGTTGTTTAACATGATCAACAAGAAGAAAGAATACAAGTACAATCGGGGTAATAATGAATGAATAATTCAATTATAAATAGAGAGTGTCACAAGGAAAGGAGGGGGAGAAGCACCCTACCATACCATGCATTAGCCTCAATTCTTACCTTTTAACTAAAGCCAATGAATCTAGCTGATAAGCAATCAGAATATTAAAACGATGAGAATATTATTACCCAAGTCCTTAGCATACTATTTCGACTAACCTCTTGAAAAAAGGTGAGTGGTTGCTGACCAAGAGACCGAGATTTCCGATATTCCAGTAAAGTACCTAGAAGGTTGATTGGAAAATTAAATATAATCCAAAATTCACATGTGAACAAATCCAACAAGGTTACAATATAGAAAGACTATAAATAATTCAATAGCTAAACGACAATATAGTAATTGCCCTTACTCCAAGATTACAATATATTTCCAAAAATAAATGTATAAGATCATCTTTGTAAACTCTATTTAATGCTTTCGTACAACTAAATGCTACAAGTTTATCTGAGTGAACACAAGATAAGGAAGCTATACTCCAAAACAATAATACATAGAGAACAACTTTCATTCCCCTTATATATTAGATTTGACCACTAAACGACAATTAATGTAGTAACTGAATATCTATAGAAACAAGTATGCTTAAAAATACATTTTAGACTGACAAGAACATATGTACCACTAACAAAGAAGCCAAATGCTTCAAATAACATTCCGCAGCTTAGATTTATAATTTTCCCTTTGAAAATATCAATCACAGTAAGAAGAGTGAACCATCAAGCAGCTTAGGGATGATGAATCAACATAAGTTTACGCTGGACAAATTGGTTTATAAGCGTGTCACCTTAGGTATGTACTCATCCTTATTTTTTCTGTTCAGTGACATAAAAGGGTGGTTTGTGGGATGATTTTGTGTTCGTTTCTCTCAAAGTCTTCATAGATTTTAATCACTTTGTGTCAAAGATAGAAACCTGTTGCTTGGGGTTGTTAGCAGATCAAATCTAGAAAATCAGAAAGTCGGAGATAGTACCCCATAGTAAAAGAAAATACATGGAATGACTCCTTTGTACAATAGAGAACTGTTTTTTGATCAACATGTGAGTTCTATTTGATCTGATCAGAGAGACAAATAATTATCCAAATAATATTTTGTGTAAAGTATGTAGCCACCAAAAGAATCTTGATAACTGGCCTACCAACCTATCACTTTGATTTGGAGGATCAAGGTCGTTTCAATTAGATGATCCTTTTAAACATTTTTTTTGCTTTAAAGCAAAAACAACTTCAATGCATGGGAAGTACATCACATAAAACTAACAAACCTTTCTCGAGGAGGCAGTCTAGCTAGAAGATGCTTGAGAGAAGAGACACCACTGATGGAGGACCTGGATTGGTATTCCACCCTGCCAAATTTAAAGTGTGAATCATGACCCACAACAAGTAATGATAGGAGAACCATAGGCACCAAGTATGCAACACCATTCAGCTACGAAGTAGCCTAACGTCGTTCTCTTTCTCTCAAAAAGTTTATGCATTAAGCCTTTGAAGTGGATTGCAACTACAACAAGAAATCTACATTTGTTGCATCTATATAAGCTATTGTTTAGTACAAAAATCAGTGGGCTGAGAAATTACACAGAGAGAGTAACAAAAACACAATAGATGATAGGTCCTTAGTGTCTAGCCATTGACAAAAAAGTTCAGCAGATTGAGAGAAAGAAAACGAGGGAGTTCAGGCTTTAGTTCAGAATCCAGCTGTGTGATGTTGCATTAAAACAGTAAAATTCATTATAGTTTTGTTTTGAACTTTCAATGTTGAATTTTCTTCTATATCCGGCCTATAGGGCGTTTCAACCAAAATTCCGTTCTTTGATGTTGTGATCATAAAAACTTGCAAATCCTTTCGGTATAAGTTTCATGATTTTCAAGTTCATATCGGTACACTTATTCTTTATATTTGTATCTTAGAGCTAGCAAACACCTTTCCATTTATGCTTCTTGTTGTAGATAAACTCATGGTTATAAGGCTGAAGTTCATCTCTATAAACTCAAGTCTTTTAATTTAAAAAATAAAGGCTCTTGGATTAATGAGTATATGATCTTAGCTATCGTATTTACCTGTCTTAAGGTGGGGGGTTGCTGTCTAAACTTTAGTATATTTGCTATCCTATTTACATGTCTCAATATATGTTATGTGCTTGATTAGGTTACCTCGGATCTTTATCATATAAAAGTAAAAGCTTAAATTTTCTATACAAATTTTTGACTTTTTCCTAGCTCTTATAATTTCTTAGCTGCTCAGCCCATTTTCTGGAATTTTTTCTCATTTATTTTGGTTAAAAAAACACTCATGGTTACAAGGCTGAAGTTCATCTCTATAAACTCAAGTCTTTTAATTTAAAAAATAAAGGTTCTTGGATTAATCAGTATACGATCTTAGCTATCCTAAGGCAATCAAATCTTGAGAATTTACCATAGGAGCTGGCCAGTTAGGGCCACGTGCTTGATATATTTGCTTCAACTCTTGATCAAGGGAGTGTCATTTGGTTTGTAAGACTTAGAAGCAGAGCTTTAAAGTATAAAATTGTTAATTTAATTAAGAAAGCATAGATTTGATTTATTGTGGTATATGTCTGCAGTTCACAATGCTAAATGGTTCCTTCACTTTTCCCCAATTCTGGACTCTTATTTTTGCAGGCAAAGTTGGTTGAATGCTTAGAAAGAGACGACTTCAAGACTATCCAAGATGCAATATGGATTTTAAATAAGATTGGACATGAGTTAGAAGCAAATAGGAGGAGGAATTTCATACATAGAAACAGATCGAGAACCCTTGTCTTTAGTATGAAAGCCAAAAATCAGAACACCTGATAAAGCCCCAATTTAGTTAGATTAGAGAGTAATTCAAACCCTAAATAAAAAATGAATGCCAAGTTCAGCTACATACACTTAATCAAACGATTTCACATAAACCTTAAATCACACATATTGAAAAAAAGGAGGCGGAGAAGTGCCCTACCACGAAGAGAAGGCGGAAGTCCTTGTTCGACAGAGAAGCGCTCTACGGCGAAGAGAAGTCGAGCTCGGGTTCCATGGCCGGAGAGAAGAGGACGACAATGAAAGAGGGTTTCACGAGTTGGTTCAACAGTGTGAGGAAAGCCCAAAGAGCGCCACCGAATTCGACAGTCGGAAGAGCGCCGCCGCAGCCCCCTCGAGTTCGACAGTCGTAGACTCTACATGGTCGGAAGGCAGCAGGAGTGGAGGAGGAAGGAGTCGCAGTGAGCAGGAGTGGAGGAGGAAGGAGTCGCAGGAGGAAGGAGTCGAACAGGAGGAAGGAGTCGCTGGTGAATATGACCTATTTCATTTTCTAAGTATAATATGCTGCTTTTTTTTTTGGGCAAAAAATTCAATTTTTTTTCTAAGTGTGGGAGATATTGGGGTTGTTTTTTATGAATTTAAGAAGCGTTGGGAGAATTGGATGCGCCCGCTTGTATTCGAAGTGAGCGGGATTTTACTTGTTCAGATTTCATTTTCGCGCCCTCTTTTTTTTTTTTTTTTCAGAAAACCACATTTAACATCAGTCGACAAATTTGGGCGATGTCTGTTTTGTTTTCAACATCAGAAATTTAAAAACCGTTGTTAAATTTATTTTTAACATCATGCGTTTTTCTAACTGATGTTAATCATACGATGTCTATGAACACAATTCTATTAGTGTCACTTGATTATGCTTTGCCTAACAACTTACATGACTTGTCTGTGGCTATAGATGCAAATTCAAGGAACTGGTCCCCTTGCTATAAAACTGAATCATTGAATCCTTCTTGTGAGAAACTTCTTCCGTCTTTCATTCAGGCACCTGAAGTTAAACCCATCCCTAATCACTTGAAGTATGCATTTTTGGGAGAGGGTAATACACTTCCTGTGATTATTTCTAACAAGCTTACTTTTGACCAGGAACAAAGGTTAGTGGATGTCCTTAGGGAACATCGCACCGCCTTGGGATGGACCAGTGTTGATATCATAGGAATCAGTCCAACGTTGTGTATGCATCGCATACTCATGGAGGATGATGCGAATCCGGTAAGACAACCTCAGCAACAACTGAATCCCCCGATGATGGAGGTCGTAAAAAAGGAAGTCTTAAAGCTCCTTCATGCAAGTATAATCTACCCTATTTCTAATAGTAAATGGGTTAGTGACAAGAGGAAAACCTGTCGTTGTCCTTGCCAAAGAATACTCAAACTCACAACTAGTATAGTGTGTAAGCAAGAGGTCGATCCACAGGGAAATCTAATAAATTCAAGTGTCAATTCTAATCGCTAGTAAGAATATGGGGGTTTTTGATGAGTAAAAGATCCGCCTTTTATCAAAGCGGAAGCAATGCAAACAAAGTAAATTGGTTGTATAATGCAATGGAGAGAAATAGGTTCACCAACAATTTATCACTTTAATTGATGAATTCGATCCTTGTTTCAACCTCTAGTTCTTGTCTTTTCCTATCAATGTCCTTGTCCAGATCTTAGGTAGATTACTAGTCCTACGAGTCCTAGCAACCCTTATCTCTAAATAACCCTAACACGGTTAAGATTCAACCTAGAGATAGCATTAAGATTATGAATTAACCAAGGTACACATAATATCAAGCTACGAGTCGATATTCAACATGTATTCAACTTCCTACACATCCAATTAGTCCTACGAGTCCTAAAGGGATATGATTGCCACTTGGGTTAAGGTTCGCTACGAGGAATCTGCAAAACCCTAGCAATTGAATGAATCTACTCTAACTAGTTGATCAGGCCAGAGAGAATAAAACACATTCAAGCAATTAAGCACAAAGAAGTCAAAACATTGCAATAGGAATAAGAACTAGATTAAGAAACTCACAATTCAACAATCAAAGATCCAAACTGTAGGCGAAACCTTGAAAGTTTAGTTGCTCATGCTCAACGGCGCTCTCAACAATTGTGTAAAGTGCATAAGGTTAATGAAAATAATAACTAGAAAAACCTTAAATAGTTTTTAGAAAGTCGGCCAAATAACTTAACAAAAACCCTAAGTAAAGTCCAGTCTTGAATCGGCGTTTCTGTGAAGGCCGCGGGGCAGCCACCACAGGCCGCGGGGCGGCCAGGCGATCAGCGAAATCGTTCGACAGAGCTTCTAGCCGCGGGGCGGCTTTTACTGTTCACAGTAATTTTCCGTTTCGAATTTGGTCTCGATGTCAACATGAAAGTTGTAGATCTCGGAAAGAGCTTTCCAATGCATGGTCATAATAGTCAATCGGACCACCGAGGCCTCCAGAAAGTGCGAAACAAGTTCAGCATGTCTGTCGACAACTTCTGTTGACTTGTTCTTCACTTAGGCTCTCTAACTTCGATTCCGCTCCCGGGCTCTTCACTTTTCCTCCTCCTCTTCACTCTTCCTTCATCCATGAGCCTCCTCATTCCTAGTCGGATCCACATATACCTGAAATAATCCATAAAAGCGTGTAGATTCCGATTCCACCAACAACACAAGTATAAATGCAAATCTAGCTTAAACTATGCATTATGCACATCTAAATCATGCTAAATGCATCCTAATATGCCTACCTAAATGCATGCTATCAGTTAGTCCTACACAAGTAGTCCCTAAGAAGAGAGGTATCACATTCTCTGAGAATCAAGAAGGTGAGATGGTACCTATGAGGGTACAAACTGGTTGGAAAGTTTGCATTGACTATTGCCAACTCACTGTTGCGATACGTAAGGATCACTTTCCTTTACCTTTCGTTGATCAAATGTTTGAGCGCCTTCCTGGCCGGTCCTATTATTACTTCTTGGATGGTTATTCTGGATACTTTCAAATTCCTATTGCACATGAGGACCAGGAGAAAACCACTTTTACATGTTCTTTTAGTACTTTTGCTTATAGTAGGATGCCTTTTGGATTATGCAATGCGCCTGTTATATTTCAAAGATGCATGATGAATATATTTTTTGAATATGTTGAGCATTTCATTGATGCGTTTATGGATGATTTCATTGTGCGTGGGAATGATTTTGATTCTTGTCTGCATCATTTGTCACTAGTGCTTAAGAGATGTGTTGAAACCAATTTGGTCTTAAACTCTTAAAAGTGTAATTTTATGGTTGAACAAGGGATTGTCCTTGGTCACATTGTGTCCAAGAAAGGCATTGAGGTAGATAAAGCTAAGATAGATCTTTTCAGTCTTTACCTTATCCTACTAATGTGCGTCACATTTCGCTCTTTCTTAGGCCATGCAGGATTTTATAGGAGGTTTATTAAGGATTTTTCTAAGATAACCTTCCCATTATGTGAACTCCTTAAGAAAGATGTGGCCTTTGTGTTTGATGATAATTGTAAGAAAGCTTTTCATGAGTTGAGGAATCAGTTGACTTTAGCACCTATTATTTAGGCTCCTATTTGGACTTTGCCTTTTGAGTTGTTGTGTGATGCTAGTGATTATGTTGTTGGGGCTGTTTGGGACAAAAAGTTGAGAAAGCATCTCATGTGATCTACTATGCTTCTATGATGTTGAATATGGCTCAGCGGAATTACACTACTACTGAGAAAGAATTGCTAGGAATGGTTTTTGCTTTGGAGAAGTTTCATCCTTATTTATTGGGTGCCAAGGTAGTGGTTTATAGTGATCATGCGGCACTCTGCTATTTGATGACCAAGAAGGACGCAAAGCCTCGGTTGATCCGATGGATTCTACTTCTGACGGAATTCAATTTGGAAATTAGAGATAAGAAGGGAGCAGAGAACTTAGTAGTTGACCATCTGAGCAGAATTTACAAAACTGATGATGGGGGAGAGCAACCAGAGAGGCTAGGAGAATTTCTTGATGAAGGATTGCTGAGAATTTCGAAATATGATGGCTTTGAGTATGAGGGTGCCCGCCGCCCTTTGCACGACGGCCGTCGTCTTAATAGTGTTTTGATTTCCGATTTGCTGCATGATGATGGGAATGAGCCGCCTGCTTCGCTTTTGGGTATTCAAACAAAGCAGCTTTGTTTGCTGATATTGTTAATTACTTGGTGGCTGGAATCTTCGCTTCCAATTGTCCAAAAGCTAAGAAGGACAAAATTCGGCACGATGCTCGCTACTATGTTTGGGATGATCCTTTCCTGTGGAAGCACTGGCTGATAGAATTATTCGTCGATGTCTTCCGGACAAGGAGGTAACTTCTGTCTTGAGATTCAGTCATTCACACCCAAGTGGTGGGCATTTTGGAGCACAAAGGACGGCTAGGAAAGTCTTGGAAGCGGGATTCTAGTGGCCACACATCTTTCGCAATGCTCATGCTTTTTGCATGACTTGTGATCGATGTCAGCGAACCGGAAATATCTCAGATAGAAATGATATGTCATCATCTTCAATCATGATGTGTGCGATTTTTGATATCTGAGGTATTGATTTCATGGGACCCTTCCCTAGTTCATTTGGGAATGTCGCTTGCAGTTGATTATGTGTCTAAGTGGGTTGAGGCAAAGGCGACAAAGACTGATGATGCTCGCACAGTTGCTAGTTTCTTGAAGAGTTTATTTGCTAGATTTGGGATGCCTAGAGCTGTTATCAATGATAGGGGAACTCATTTCTGCAACAAGATTGTCAACGCTCTTTTAAGGAAGTACAACGTGACTCATAAGCTCTCCACCGCCTATGTTGTGAGCCTCATTCGCCATGTTTTATACTTACTTTTACATCTATTTCTGTATACATTTCATGCATTTGGGTTAGAATAGTACATATTCTATGTAGTTTACACTTAATTGCCAAATTATGGAGTCCAAACTAGTTTCTGCTTAATTTCGCAGAAATCGAGGCAATTTATAGCAATTCGGAGAAAGGATGAAAAGCTTGAAATCAACTACAGAGAGTCCAAGGTCAAGGAGCAGCTGAGCAAGGCCAAATCGAGCAAAAAATGAGAAAGAGCACTCGACACAGTTTTAGTCGACGTCGACTAACCCTAGTCGATGTCGAGTACATCAAGTCGGATTTACACAGAGTCGAGCAGAGCCACTCGAGGAGCCCAGATTTACTCGACATTGAGTAACCCTACTCGATTTCGAGTACACACGTTGAGTCCACCAAGTGCCCGAGCTCGAGTACAATCTGGGAGAAGAAAGTGGTAGTCGACGTTGACTACATCTAGTCGAAGTCGGGTACCCCAGTGACAAATCCGAGTCCTAGATCGAGTGAAGTACGAGAAGATAGACTACTTGCAAGTGAAGATATGTGGGATTCCATCCATCCACATGAAGATCTATCAAGTTCAAGAGGGATTTATCCACATTAGTCTTGTTTCCTTATAGATTTATTTCCTTTATCATTAAGTTTTATCTTATGTTTTTAGATAGAAAGTTTTAGATATAGATAAATTGTTCCTTCCTAGAATAGCTAGGGTTGAACATTATAAATAAGGCGCTAGGGGATGAGTTTTATTCATTCAATTTCAGTCACAATTAGTTACATATAGCGAGTAGAGAGAGAGAGAGAGAGAGAGAGAGAGAGAGAGAGAGAGAGAGAGAGAGAGAGAGAGAGAGTTGGAGCCGAGTAGAGTTAGAGAAAGCGAGAGCGGGATTTGGCTTCGTTTGGTTTTAAGCTCTATTTGATTTTATTAATGCAATTTAGTTTTCTTTTGTTATTGATGAGTTTCTTTATGATGAGAAGCGAGTAGTCACCAAACTTCTAGGGTCGGGGTGAGCCCGATGGTAGCCATGTAAGGTAATGCGATAAAGGTACAATCTTTTGATGCGATATCTTCTTCTATCCCTATGAGCATGATTCTTTTGTGAAAGTTGAAGGTGATCCTTATTGGTATTATTGAAGTGAAAGTAATCTTAATACAACTTGGATTAATTATGTGAAAAAGGTTAGTAAAAATTAGGGTTTATGCGAAAGCCTCTATCTTCCTATTTGTTAATAACAACAGTTATTTGATGAAAAGGCGTGGTCTTTTAAACCTTATGCATTATTTTATATGGTTACCGTTGTGGCATTGAAACCCCGATCTTGGAAGTCTTTTATTTTATTGAATTAAATCAACCTATTTCCTGTTTCGTTCTGCCTTTCTTCGTTGCGATTTTTTATTCCGTTCTACTCGATTTCGACGACACCGGTCGACATCGGGTGCTACAATAGTCAACGTCGAGTACCTTTACTCGAGATCGACTGTCTTGCTTAGTTTTCTTGCGTTTTTGTTCTCTGTTTTACAGTTTTGCTCAACTGAGTGGTCGACGTTGAGGACACTAGTCGACGTCGAGTACTTCCTAACTCGATTTCGAGCGATTTGGAACTGAAAAGGCGGGCGCTGACACGCTTCCTCGTGGATCGATCCTGACTACCTTCTACTACAACGGGGGGAGTCTTGTATTTATTTGCTTGGAGAGGAGTTGGTTTTCTTTTATATTTTAAATTTATTTCATACTTGACACATTCTCCTGCAACAACAACCTATCATCCTCAAACCAATGGAAAGATAGAATTGTCCAACAGGGAAGTGAAGAGGATTCTGGAGAAGATTGTTGCACCGAATCAGAAGGACTGGAGTCTTATACTGGAGGATGTTGTGTAGGCTTATCGTACTGCTTACAAGACACCCATCGGGATGTCACCGTTTCGCTTGGTTTGTGGAAAGCCTTGTCATTTACTAGTTGAGCTCGAGCACAAAGCATATTGGGCAGTAAAATAGGCTAACATGGATGCATTTGAAGCGGAAGAATTAAGGAAGCTTCAACTTCAAGAGTTGGAAGAGATCCGTTGGGATGCTTATGAGAATGCCATGATTTATAAGGACAAAACTAAGGCTTGGCATGATAAGCACGTCCCGCGTAAAGAGTTCCATCCGGGGGATAATGTCTTATTTCATACATCACGCCTTGCATTATTTCCAAGACAGCTACGCTCATGCTGGACAGAACCATACATGGTGGTCCCTGTCTATCCTCATGGAGCAGTGGATGTTCGCAATGATAAGGAGGATAGAGTATTCAAGGTAAATGGTCATCTTCTCAAGAAGTACCACGAGAGTATTTCTAGGCAAGTCTTGGAAGAGATGCGCCTAGAGGACCCAACTTAGGAGGCCTAGAAGCTTATTGTGTCGAGCCAAAGCATAAAACAAAGGCGCTTCTTGGGAGGCAACCCAAGGTAAGTTCGTTAGTTTTTATGTTTTTCAAAATTCTAGCTAGGTACCGAGTCTTTCAAATTCAATAAAATGATGGAGTTCCATATAGATATGTGTTTTTGGAGGAGTCTTGAACTAACCAATGCAGGAAAGTATCTCGGATTTGGCATCACTGCCAAGCGGCGCCCGTCGCCCTGACCACAACGCCCGCCACCACCCTCAGTGCTCCAAAGCTTGTTTGTTTGACGATTGTAGCCACCGTCGCGATCAAGTAAGTTTCCTTTTCCCTTAGTTGATTTTATCTGAAATTTTGTTGTCTTTATTTGATTTTCATTGAGGACAATGAAAGATTTAAGTGTGGGGGAGGGGATAGTGAGTTAAGTCATATAGTGCGTTAGGTCATGTTTAAATTCAGTTTCATGTTTCTTTTTCTGCTATTTTATTGCATTATAAAAAGAACAAAAAAGTGATGAAAAATGTCAAAAATCCAAAAATTTCATGCATTGCATATATGTTGTTATCCAAACACCCACTTTAGTTAGCGAAACTCCGCAATTTCTTATGGCATGAACTTGTAAATCCTGCGATAAGTTTGAAGTGCCTAGCCTGATCGCCTGAACAGATGAGTTTAGTTCCTCATGGAAAACATCGCTCAATCTCTAATTGTTTGATAGAACGTGGAATAGGATAGGAGTTAATGAAAACAAATAATAATCGGCCTTAAAAAGTCAAAGACGGCCACAACATGAAATAACAAAACTAGGGTTCCAATAAAACGAAATGCGGCGCTCAGGAGACAAATGCTGCGGCCGCTGCATGCGGGTTCGTCCACTGCCTGTTGCGCCCATCCATTGCTGCGGTCGCGACATGTCTAGCTACCATATCCTCTTGCCTAATCCGAGAGCAGCTCCAATTACTTCTTTCTCCTCCTCATTATTTGCTTCTTTCCAATGTCTTTTGTATTTCTCTCCAAGATATTGCATCTCCCAATTGTATTCAGATTCAATCTGCAATTTATCCACAAATTCGCGCAGAATATGAATTCTTCCAAAATAATCATGAGATGAAATTTAACTACAAACTATTACCTAATGCAACCTAACTAGCCTAAAAATGTCTATCTAAGATATGCATTATCAAGGTGTGATCGTTACGAGATAAGATAAAATCGCCATCTACAAAGAATAGGACATATCTAAATATCTTTATGACTTATCTAATACCCCCACCCCCCCCCCCCCCCCCCCCCCCACAAGCTGAAGGGTGCAGAGTGACCAGAAGCTTGGAACAATGACAGTGAAGAATCGACCGGTGAGCGCCTTGGTAAAGATATCTGCAATTTCATCTGAAGCTGGGATGTGATTGACAATAAGGTCCTTAGCATCAACCAGTTGACGGACATAATGGTAGTCAAGTTGAATATGCTTGGACCTGGTGGCGATGGCCGGGTTTTTGGCCAAGAAGGTGACCGAGAGGTTGTCACATAGCAGAACAGGCTCATGAGGGATGGGAAAACGCAACTCACGTAGGAGCTAACTGAGCCAAGAAAGGTCAATGACAGTCAATGCTAGAGCTTGATATTTCGCTTCAGTGCTGGAGCGAGCAAGAGCCTTTTGCTTGAGACAGGACCAACTGACCAAATTATCGCCATAAAACACTACAAAGCCATGTTGTGAGCGGATATCGATAGGATCGTTAGCCCAACCCTCGTCAAAGTAAGAAACCAAGTCAAAGCTAGGAGATGTAGTCAAGGTGAGACCATAAAGGATAGTACCTTTTAGGTATCGCAAGATCCGTTTGACATGTTGCCAGTGAGATATCAAGGGAGCGTGGATATGCTGACTGCCCGATTGACCGCAAAACTTATCTCTGGGCGAGTGGTTAAGGCATATCTCTGGACTATAAGCACTAGGATCAATGTAGGGCACGTCCGAGGCAGCGACTCATTTGGTGACGGAAGGGTAGGTTGGAGACGAGATGGTTTAGCCTCTAGCATGTTGCAATGCTCTAGAAGAACATACAACTACATTTGTTGAGAGAGACGAACTGATGAGCTAGAACCTGTGATCTCAACCCCAAGGAAGTATGTTAGTCGAACAAGATTTTTGAGAGCAAATTGTCGATCCAGGGCTGCGACGAAGTGAGTGATTAGAGTAGAATTAGATCTAGTTTCAATAATGCCATCAACATAAACCAGAGCATAAGTGATGAAAGAAGTAGTCTGCATAACAAATAGCGATGTGTCTTTGAAACAAGCCCGAAAGCTGCAAATATGGAGATAGAGTGTGAGCTTGTTGAACCATGCACACGGAGCCTATTTCAAGCCATGCAAATTGTTATGCAACTTGCAAACATGGTTAGGAAATTAAGGATCAACAAATCTTTTCGATTGATACATATAAACATCCCCATTCAAATCATCATTAAGAAAGGGATTATTGATTTTAATATCAAGTTGATGGATATTCAACCCTCGGGAAATAGAAATTCATAGGACCACCCGAATTTTTGTAGGCTTGACTATAGTGTTGAAAGTGTCAAAGTAATCAACACCTTTTTCCTGAAGAAACCCTTTAGCAATAAAACATCCCTTATAGCGTTCAATACTCCCATCAGACTTCCGCTTGATGTGAAAAACCCACCTATTGCCAACTATGTTGGCCTGAGAGGACGAGGGACTACTGACCAAATTCGATAGGGCATGAGAGCGTGGATTTGATATTGCATTGCAGAGAGCAAATCTTTAGACTTTACAGCATATGTAAAGGTTGCATATTCCTTTTTCAGTGAGAAAACATACCGGAGATGGATGACAAGAAGGAGTGAAAGTGCGCTGTTTGAGCTTCCTTGTCTAAGCTCGGGTGGTCATGGTGTGATGAGAATCATCTACAGGCCGAAGAACCGTAAGACAGTGCTACTCCTGCGTTAGTAACGGTGGAGAAGGGGTCGCTGTCGAAGTGGTCGATGAAAACGAATTGGGGGACAGGGTGTTGGGTGAGATGACGGCAAGAGGAAGAGGGGAGGATGACAGAGTCATGGCTGGTGATGGAGAAGGTTGAGGTAGGGTGCCGACTTTGGTAGCTCGAAGAAGGAGACGGATTGGGGTTGCTAGTGTCGGCGGGGAAGAGGGTGAACCAGGAGTGGGAGGAGTGACATAAATCTTGTAGGGAAAGACATGTTCATTGAAGATGGCATGTGTGGAGATATAGAGTCTCCCAGTAGAGAGATGCAAACAAACATAGCCTTTGTATTTAGAGTTGTACCCAAGAAATAGATAAGGTTGAGATCGAAAGGCCAATGATGTGGAGTTATATGGTTTAAGGTAGGGATAACATAGACACGCAAAGGTTTTGAGGAGAGTGTAATCAAGAGGTTTATTGTAGAGAATCTAGAAGGGTGACGCATTGTGGAGGAGTGGGGTAATGGTGCGGTTTGAGGGACAAGCAACGGTGTCAAAGGCATGTTCCCAGTACACAAAGGGAAGAGAAACATGAGCAAGAAGGGATAAGCCTTTTTCTTGAACGATGCAATGACGACGCTCAATAGACCCACTCTGAGACAGAGTGTGATGACAAGATATGCGATGTTGGATGACGTGTTGCCGCAAGTAAGGGGTTAGGGCAAGGAATTCACTGCCGCCATCTGTTTGAAGCGGGTTGATGGGTTTATTGAATTGAGTTTGCACCATTTTGTGAAAGGTTTCAAATGTTTGCATCACCTGAGATTTGAGAGATAGGAAATAAATCCAACAAAACTTACTACAATCTTCAACAAATTGAACAAAGTATTTGTTTCTATGAAGTGAAGGAACAGACACAGGACCCTAAACATCGGCATAAACTAAATCAAAACAAGATGAACTAGACTCATAAATGGCAGAAATGGGTAAACGGTGGCTCTTGCCAAGTTGGCATGGCTCACAAACACTTGGGATGTGTTTATTAGACACGGGCAAATGAAATTTGGAAAGTAGACTCTTGAGAACAGCAACAAGTATGTGGATAACCAAGCCGATTATGCTAACAATAAAGGGAGGTTCGACAGGACAATAGAGCATGAGGTGTACTGGTGGAGGAGGGTATGGGGCAATAGAGTTTGTCTTCAACGGTTCCCTTCAGCAGCGTCTACCAGCAAATCCTTTACAAAGCAACAATTAGCATAGAGCTCAATGAAGACATCATTGTCCCTTGTTAGAGACGTTTCACTTAACAAATTCTTAGAAATTTGAGATACTACAAGCACATCACGCAGAGATAAAGAGGAACGGCCTATAGAAGTAGAACCAATCTGATTAATAGGCACTGGTTTACCGTCACCAAGAGCAAGATGATAAGTACCGACATATTCAGATCGGAGAGACGAGTTCTTCATAATGGTGACATGGTAAGAAGCACCGGATTTGACAAACCATGAGATATCACCCCCAAAAGACCCTGGTGAAGCACGATTGGCTTATTTCGGCGGATAGGTAGGCGGAAAGCGAGTAGCATCAAAGCGATTGAAGCAATTTTTCACCAAAAATTACCCATGCGGTCACATATTTGGCAAACAAGTCGAGAGATAGACTGTTAATAGTTGGTGGAGTCGTTGGGAGAGTTATAAGAGCGACCCCTACCTTGTCCTCGACCAATGGTCACCACGAGAGTAGGACTCCGATCGAGACTGAGTGTTGCTGGAGACAAAGTTAGTGATTGGGGATGCCGGAGAGTTGGCTGTTGGTGATGGAGGCACGACGATGGTGCAGGTGCCAGCAGAGGGAGCGACTTCATCACGAAGCCTCTCTTCTTCATGAAGAAGGAGGTCAGTTAATTAATCAGGGTAGACAAGCTCAACATGAACATTGAATGCTTCCCGGAAAGCGCCATAGGACGCATCAAGGCCATGGAGCAGCAACGCCACGAGATCGTCGTCTTGAAGAAAGTACTGGCATTCAGCAAGTGCATCGGCATCTCTTCTTCTCGATATAATCGAGCATAGACAGAGACCCCTTTGAGAGTGTCTGAAGAAGACCCTTCAGCTTCATCAAACGAGCACGAGTCTGAGACTGAAACATAGAGGCAATCATCATCCAGACATTATAGGACGTAGATGCCTTAGCAACATAGCAGAGGCACTTTTTAGAGAGAGAGAGAGAGAGAGAGAGAGAGAGAGAGAGAGAGGAACGAAGCCAGACCAGGACAAACCGGTCAGCTTTCCGTCAAGTAGTGCACTCGGTAGAGGGTTTAGTGCCTTCTTGAATTGTGGGGCCAATTTGGCCTTCTGAGTCACATATGACTCAAGGTCATAAGCTTCAAGGTTTGACAGGACAACACTGCGCCAAGAGTAGTAGTTGGTACGATGAAGTTTGATTGATAGATTCAGAAATTGCATGTTTGTGGTGCTACCAATGGAGAGGAGAATGTAGTTTGATTGAGAGGCAGCCATGGTGATTGACAAGGGCTGGGTAGTCTGTAGTAGAGAGGAGAAACCGAAAAAAAAAAAGAGAAACCCTAGGCTCTAAATACCATGTACGAACGTATAATTGTTGTATGTATATTGAGTTATGATTAAGTTACAATATATATAGAGATTACAAGATAAAGGGTTCGTATAGGACAGGGTTAATAAACTAACTAAAATTATAAACATGGTAAAATTTATAAACTGTTGGTAAAAATAGTTAAGAATTTAAACAACAAGATAATCTCCGTACGGGACTAAAACAGTTTATTTGTGAAAAGTGGAGTTTATTTGATTGTTATTAGGGGTATTGTGCTACTTTCAAACCAAATAAGATAAAAGGGAATGGGTAAAACAGTCGTTTTGCAAAATAAGCTCCGTTTTCCAGCTTTTTTTTAACTCGTTTTTGTAACAATTTTTACCTACTTTTAGGCATCTATACACTCATTTTACATGATTAAAAAATAAACCTCCAATTTCGCTTATTTTTTAACTGCTTATATAGGCAGCCATACATACCCCAAGCTGGTTCCACTGTTCTACTTTGAATTTGTAAATAAAGAGCGGTCATATATATCCGGGGTTCGAATTGGGGACCTTTAAGTACTACCCACAAGTCCTTTTCTGTGAGCCATTCCGAAATGAATGTTCCACTTTTCTACCGCTTACGGAAAGAGTATACATACTGCAAACTTTTTGAGTTGAGTTTGTGATAAAATTTTATTAAGGTGGTTGAAGATTTTAAAAATTATTTAATTTATCATTAAATTAAAGTGGATATTTATATAGATAAAATTATTTCTCTCAAATGTTAATCTCTCTAATGTTAGGGTGTGTTTGGATTCCATTGCATTTTCATTATAATACAATTATTTTACCTCGTTTTATGTGTCCGTTTGGTTGTAAAATTAAAAATCTAATAAAAATCGAGTTAGAACCGTAATTTAACTAAATAATCACATAAATCGAGATAAAATAATTTCATTTTAATTAATATATCGTGGAATCTAAAAATATCATAATTTATACACCTTAAAATTTGTGTTATCCAAACACCGCCTTATCATTTTGCATTATAAACATAATGCATTTGGAATCCAAGCACACCCTTAATCTCTCTAAGTTGTTTATAGTTTATTTTATTATTCTTTATCACCCAAAAACTCCCTTTTCTGTTAATAAGTAAATATACTTCGCTCAAAAATAAGCTATATTATTTGGGAATCGACTCCCCTTCCCCTATTGTAATGCACCTATATTGTCTATTTATAAACTAAAAAAAATACAAAAAATAGTTCTTGGTTTATAGGTAGAAATTTTTTATTACCATGTCGATCTCGACCTTTCTATATTAAAGTAATTCAACATTGTATTTCTTATTACTTTTTGAGTTACTCAACATTGTGTTTGAGGATCTTATGCTTATTAAATAGAAGTGGGGTTTTCTTTTTTTAAAAAAAAATTAGAAGTAAACCAACATTTAACACCATCATAAATTGCACATCCCTTAGCTACGTATGTAAAAGCACACCAATTTTTTTTACAAAAACTACAAATCTACAATATATAGGAATCATCAATTCAAATTAAACAATACACATGGACGATTATTAACAACCAATCTCTTTCAATCTCTTGACTACCAAGTACAATATACCAAGAGCGATGCCATCAAATAGGTGCAACTGCATTTCCATCCGGAGTACTATATACCACAATAGGGGCACCAAAACTCCCACTGGAAGCTTGAGTAGCATACACCACAATCCTAGCATCAAACTTCCCATCTGGTTCCGGACAAATAGTCGAATTAGCACTGCACTTCCCATCTGGAGTTGGAGGAACATATACCACAGCCGGAGTACTAGACCTCCGGCTTGATGCTGGAGGAGGTACATCACAATCGGACTACTCGATTCCCTACTTGGAACCCCATATACCAGTGTCCGATCACCTTCATCTGGATACATAGATATAGCTATATGGTTGTTGAATTGCAATGTGAGAACAAGTAAATCAGTAAATTGTATACTTATATGGAAAAAAAAAGGAAATTCAATGTTTAATTTTATTAAATTAAGTCTACTGAGAGTTATTAATAAAACAAACTCATTTACTCATCTTATAATTTAATTCAGCATGTAGGATTTATATGTAAAATGGATATAGGATATTACACATTATCATCATATATCTGCATGTTCTTATATTTTTAGTTGGGAAATTAGAACATTTTAGACATTGCCATAGGATTTATGTGTAAGATTATGGGGGTGTATGGCTGCCATATAAACAAGTTAAAAAGTGTGAAATTATTAGCTGTTAAAAAAATAAACGGGTTTAAACGGTGTATGGGAACAACAAATAAGCTCTAGTCAGTTAAAAAAAGGGTTTATAAATAAGCTGCAGATTGAAGCTTATTTTGAGGTTTATATTCCATAATTACTATTTTACCCCTTCTCTTTTATCTTATTTGGTTTGAAAGTACCACAATACCCCTAATAAAAACCAAATAAACTCCACTTTTTACAAATAAACTGTTTTTCGCCCCATACGGAGTTTATATTTTTTCAAAAATTTTTAACTACTTTACCAACAGTTTATAAATTTTTACCCTGTTTATAATTTTAGTCAGTTTATTAACCCCATCCCATACGAACCCTATATATGTCGAGAATCATGATCATCAAGAGCTCGATCTACTAAGTAACAAACTATGGACTTGTTGAGAGATGTGAATGACACCAAAAGAGTCCTAAATCTAAATTAAGTTTTGTTAGAATTATTTGATATAATTCGGACATAATTAAATGTACGCCCAAAAGATAAATAGCCTAATTTACGTAATTAGGTAAGCAATTCTTATTCGTTAAGAATTACCTAATATTAGGATAAATAATATATATTTGTTATATATGAATTTATCTAATAAATAAAAGAGATAAATAGGAGAGACTCCTCTCCTCTAATCTCTAACCCTAAGAAGTCTGTTCGTCAGACGTTCCTCTCAAGAAAGAAAACCCACGTAGAATTCTCTCCTTCGTGGAGAGAATCTTCTTCCTCTCCAATGCTCTCACATGGTGTGTAGGTTGTGAATCGTAGATTCTCTACTGCTCCCGAATCTCTAACGAGATTTAGGGCTATGGAGATCTACCCGGTGATCAAATTCGAAGGCAAGACAATCTAGATTCCGTTTCCGCTATTCGAGGTAATCCGTTTATCCCTCAAATTCTAACATTGGTATCAGAGCTTTAGGCTCATATTGCCTTTGAATTTGTTCAATCGGATTGAATAACAGTATGAATTAGGTTCTTAGAACTAAATTCGATCAAAAGGTCCATTTTTTGCCGAACTGTTTCCATGAATTATGATATGTTGCTTTTATGGTGTTTTGTTTGGATAAACTGTACAGTTGATGTTTTTTTTTATGGAAATTGTATGCTCCTTCCATTTGGTTGAGCCGCACTCGCCCCTATTTGCCCAGTGTTGCAGAAAACTCCCTCTCCATCTTTCGCTCTCTTTTCTTCTCCATGCTTTCCTTGTTGTTTTCTCAGATTGCATGCTATTTTTCTGGGGATTCAATTTTCTTTCGATCTCCTTGATGTGTGCTTGGTTGAGTTGATGTTCGAGGGCTTGAAATTGGGGCTTCGTTCTCCTCGATCTAGAACTCCTAGCTAGGCTTAGGGCTTGGTGGTGCCAGACATGCAACCGTGATCCTTACCGGAGAAACAACAGGCAGCGGCGCCACCGCCTATTGCCGTCAGCGGCAAGGAGTGAGGAGATCCTTTCCTGCTTATCGATTTCGAGCAAAGGGTTCGCCAGATCTAGTTGTTCAAGCTTTGTGTCTTGAATCCGAATCAATTGAGGCTCGATCTTGCTTGCTTTGATGGTGAGTGTGATCTATGAGGCTTCAATGGCGGACTTCATGGTCGATTTCATTGGAGAAGGCCGGAATTACAGATTGTTTTGTTGGGTTTTGTTCTTCGTGAACGGCGAGCCCTAGATCTGAAATTTGAAGGCTTTGTTGTTCGAATTGGTTGAGAACGATGTTGGATATGAGATCCTCGTTCATGACTCTACAAAAACCCCAGGAAATTTGTGTTTTTTGGTCGTTTTGAAGGGTTGTAATGGTAAGGGGGTTTCGTGCTCCTCAACCGTGGTTTACTCGCCGGCGACCTGAGGCTTGGCGGCGCTTGCTCGCAACCGTGCTCTTCGTCGGAGCATTTGGAGGCGACGGTGCCACCGCCTAGGTCATCGATGGCGAGGCAACTGAGAAGCGAGGATCGAGATAATTCATGCCTCCTGTTAGGGGCAGTTCTCGCCGGAGATCCAAGGCCTTGGAGGTGCCTTGCCCGCCACCGTGCTCCTCCGTCGGAGCACCTAAAGGCGGTGGCGTCACCGCCTGGGTCTCACCGGCGGGCAAACGGCATGGGCAGTGGGAGGCTGAGGATGAGGGAGACCTGAGCTCGCTGCAATGGCGGCATGGGCTCTATCGGGTCTCCTCGGGCTTCCCTTCGGGCCGAGCCGGGTACTGGTGACCTAGAGTCCCGGGCTTGCTCGGGCCTTCGGGTCGCTTCTGGGCCTCAGCCACATTCTTGGTCAAGGTGTTGACTCAGAAGGTTTTGTCTATAAGGTTGGGCCTGATGTTGGTTTGGGCCTAATTTTGTTTGGGCTTGAACAGAAATAAAAAGGCATATAATGTGGACTTACTGTTATGGGTTGAATGTGACTCGTTTGTCCGGATTCGTTTTTGGACTGTTACTTGTCGTGTTTGACCGAGCATTGGAGTTGTCTTAGTCGGGTTCAGACTCGGACTGAGACATGGTGGGTTGTGTTTGATGAGTTGGGCTTAACCCGATTCGGTTCGAACGTGAATCATCGCTTTTATATGACCAAGCTGAGACTAAGTTAAGTGAACTAGGTCCGTTGAAACAGCATTTCAGGTTATGTTTGCTCTCAAAATTTTGATCGGACTATGTGTCTGATTGAATTTTGATTGAAGCGAACAAACTTGAAAGTTATATGATATATCAACCTACGTGGCCTTTTATATAATAACGAGCGATGATGAGTCCTAGTTATGATGATACGTTCACATATGGACTGAGCTCTCTAAAATTCTTTTTCAAAGAATTTGTTTTTCAATGATGTTTAACTTTGGTTGAATACCGTTTTACTTGAAAATTGAGCGGATTTAAATAATTCAATCGTGAATTGTTTAAAATTATTTTGAGTTAACGGATAGTTATTGCGTATAACTTATTAACCTAAAATGGAAAATTGACTTTATGTAAGTTAATTAAAATATGAGAAATAAATCTTTTATATAAAGATTGTAAGAGATGCATTTGGGATACATCTCTGAACCTTGCGAATAACTTCTTGTTTTTACTACTAACGGGGTGATGTACTTGAAATTATGGAAAAATGACTTAATTTGTTTGAGTGTGATTGCGAGGTAATCGAGCAAGGAATTCATTTGTTAAATGGATGAAAGTATTCAGTAATTTTGAATAGCGTTTTTTAAACGTAGTTCTGAAAAACTGAATAAACCCTTAAGGGATAAGGACCTATATGTCTAGGATCCTGAAAGTCGATAGTCCTAATGAAGACATGTTATCTGACTTTGCTCGATTATACTGGATTTGTTCTAGTATATATCCATATGTTGGACATATAAATAAAGTGAGCTGATGTTGAGTACTTTGGGTACGTCAACAGTAACGCAGTTCCCTTAAAAATTAGAAAATGAGCAGGTGGACTTGATGAGAGTTCAACTCTTGAGTCCTAGGCTTTAAAAATGATTTTCTAATTTGTAAAGCTCACTTTGGATTTTCTCGGATTAAAAGAGTTGTAAAACTGAATTGCATGTTTCTAAGGCATTTTCATGCTAAAGAAAATTGTTATTTAGTATACTCTGTTTCACTTAGGGACATGGTCCTAGTGGGAGCAAATTTTTAGACTGACTCGCACAACTCAAAAGATAACCTTGAACATACGTTGTTTGAAAATCGTCAAATGGGCGATTATGTCGTCATGAATCTGTGTTCTAACGGAGTTGATTGCATGCTACAAGTATGTTTTTGCTTCGAAGGTCATGGTAAATGATGATATGTGTTGGTTTGTGCTTCGTGCATAAACGGTAACATGTTTCTGGTCAATGGTGATAGACGGGTAATATACTCATTTCACTGATCTGAATCAAAAGTTAGCAGAACTGAGGTTACATCGATTTATATATATCGTAGTAATAAAAGTTTAGCTTTCCTGAAAATGTTAGGGGCTTCTGAAGTTTCCTTACAAAGACCATGTGATGTCGTGATGCTAGTAATGGAACATACCTTGAGATCTTATTGGATTTCGGTTCCAATGTTAAGATCAAAAGTTTGCTAATTTTGTTTCAGTAACAAGAGGTTAAATTTGTCACTTTTGTGATAATGGTTGCAAATATGATTTGTAACTTATGCATAAGCTGATCATTGGGAATAAGCAAGTCGTTGCTAGGTTCAAATGATGAAGTTGCGATCTACTTCGTTCAAGTTGATCACTAGGCAACTAGATCAGATGATATACCCAAGGATTGGTGCTGAACTTCGAAGTTTAGCTGAAGCCAATCGTATAAGATGATATCAAGTTCAGATCTTGGTATTCTCTAATCCTCACTGAATTTTTGTAATTCATGAGAAATGTCACTATGGAAGCATAGTTTAACCACTTTGCAAAGTGATAAAGGGTAGATGAAATGCATACTCTAAAAGGTATTCTACTAGCGAGTGGGAGAATAGGTTCAACGGAACCTGAGAAAAGACAGAGTTATCAGAAGAGGATGTTTCCTTATCTGAAAATGATGTGACA
Organism: Persicaria maculosa; assembly: GCA_963922045.1. Classification (NCBI taxonomy): domain Eukaryota; kingdom Viridiplantae; phylum Streptophyta; class Magnoliopsida; order Caryophyllales; family Polygonaceae; genus Persicaria; species Persicaria maculosa. The sequence continues at coordinate 20,620,658 of OY998253.1, read as the reverse complement.
CACCTTGGGGTATGTCAAGGATGATCATTGTGGGATTGTCCAAAGAGATTAGATGATTATTATTGCATTAAGCACTTCTCTTGAGGCTTCGAGGGTAATATGTTACTTGTAACAGATCACTACATTTTTTGTAGATTGCGTTCTACAAAATTTAGAAGCTTAAAGCACAAATTCTATTGTGTTGTTTGAATTTCATGATCTCCTAAGATCAATATGGATCTAAGGGTGTATAAATGGATGTTGATATACAAGGTGAGCTTGTTGGTCAACATATATCCATGAATTCTCTCACATTGAGTGATGGAGAACTCAGATGAAATTCAAAAAGTTTTCTGTCTTAAAATTCTCCTGTTGACTGAAGTTGCACAAAATGGTCAAATCCGAGCACCAAGCATTGGTTTCTGCTGAGTGCGTATTGTGCTGATTTGTGGAGTGGTTCATTTGTTGGACACTCCTTGGTCAGTTACTTCCCGGAGATGGCACAAGTGTCATGTTCAAGGCTAAAGAGATAAGAGGATCTCTGGGAGATGTACTTATGAATGAGGGTCACTTGGTGAACCTTAAGATATAGAATAAGCTTAAGAAGTTGGTTCTTATATATTTTAGCCTTATCTGTTTAGTTGCATCAAATCCATTTGGATAAATGGCATCAAGAAGAATGTGTGTACTAGGCATGAGGCTAGGTACATGATCACATTCTTAAATCATCTTGGAAATGCGAACTTATAAGATTGATGAGAGCAATCTGATAAGGAAAATGAGTTTTCGTAGCTCAGGGATTCTTAATCATGATTGTGAGACGGTTGCTAAGACAACTTAGGATGAGTTTTGATTGATGAAACCACAGCATAGCCTCTGATAGTTTAGTCATTACATCGTCCTATGATAATTGTAATACAAATCTTGCCACATTAACATTCAGGATATTCTGGATCAATCGTGATCTAGTGTTCCTGAGAATGTTCAGAGCTAAAGAAGTTTCGTTCTTGGCTCACAACTTGTTGAACACATGTATTTCGAGTTTAGGATTTTCATCTAGAACGATTGTGAGCATATCGAAACCACTTTAGAGTGGGAGTTGTTTTGAACACGAGGTATCTCAGAAACACATTAGATGTGGCTGCTCCAAAAGTATCCAAATGAGACAACACCAATCACCACTAGAGTCTGTGATTTGTTGGTAAATCTAAGACACAGCTAGAGGATGGTGATGACAGATAATGAGTACATGGAAGAAGCCATGTTTCGAACTGGTTTCTATCCTGCCTAGACATAAAGCAATGAGATAATTGGGTTCTTAAAGCTTTATAGGCGAGTAATCCATTGAGAGTTATACCCTAGATCAAGAGAGTTAGGTTGGAACCTTCTCTCTACGTGGTTAGATTGTGTTCAATCAGACCGATGAACGGCTACAAAAGCTTGTATCCGCTTACAAGTTGACCTGGATGTCAAAGTTTTTCCCAGTGGGAGGACTTCTGGAAATTCGTTTTCTCGAAAAGTTTCTGCTAAGGTTTTGAGAAAGACACTAGTCTTGTACTCATACCTATGTAAGCATTGAAACATGCATCTAGATGACAATGATAAGATGTTTTGTACTTTGAATCATTGTAAGTATGTCACATTGGAAAGTTTAACTTTCTGATGTTGCATATGACACACTGATAGCCAATTATGTTGTGATTCTATCATGATAACTTTGATACAATTCTCAGGTGAATCTGTTACATAGAAATTGGGTAGTTGTCTATGAGGTTATTTCGTATAATCTCAGGCATGTCATTCTCATATGTGGAAATGTGTAAATGGACTTATATAGGAAGTGGGTTAAATGAGGAACACTTGAGAAATTGAGTGCAATCTCGACTTCTGTTGTATGCTGAGATGAGACAAGCGAACATGTGTTTGTTTACAAACTGATTCGAGTCTTATGCACTGAACACCGTAAATGATTGTAAAAGCACTCTTGTAGACTGTGTATTGTGTTATGGTAGATGATGTCTATGTCCATGTTGGAACATAGATATGGATCTTAGTGGTCTAAGGGAGGAGACACTGATGTAAGTATCAACATCAGTCTGTAGGTCTTATCTCTAAGGAGAAGAGACGTAGATGTCTAGCAAGAAACTGTCTTGCTTGTCCTACCACCACGGAAGCTGAGGTTCTAACATCATCAGTAGCTTCCGAGGAGATTATGAAAAAGGATTCTCCTGAAAACACAAAATTTGGTTGTGGCGAAATATGGTGAGCGGATGTCATGACTATGGGTTGTGACTGACCATTTTTGTCAATACCAGGATTTCCAAAGGATGTTGGAGATCAAATGATATTCAGATCAAACCTTGTCTAGTCAGAGAGACGTTGTTCAAGAACAACGTTGTCATAATATGTTTTGACTCTTGATGGTTATGCGAGCCACCTCTCTGATTTAAGTTTTTAGCAAGTGGGAGACTTTGGTCTTAACTCATATGCTGTGCCATTGACATGGTGAAAACTGGTGATGTAAATATGAAATATGTTACATGTCACTGAACCATAGTTTGTTCTCTCACACGAACAAACGTTCATATAAGTGTTCGTCACTATAGGTGTAAGGTATCTTAATTCTTATGGGAACGGAATGAGATGATAACCGCCTTGACTATCTTTGGATGTCAGCATGAAGTCTCTCCGGTTGGGAAAGACTAAATGGGTAATTTATAGTAAGTCATTTATATGACTCGTAACTATGCTCCTGCGCCCATTGGTTCAGAAAAGCAAGGTGTTGTAGGGTAAAATGGTTCTCAAGTCTACGTGACTATGAGATGAACACCTTTACAGGTTGAGTGGACAACGCTTTAGTGAAGCGCTCCCTGTAGCACACTGTCATACTAGTGTGTGCTAGTCGACCCTATGAGGTGATAGATTGATCCCATCTCTATCACTTTGTGAGCTAAGATATGTATAAACAAGGCAGCCCTTAGTGACTAATGGCTTGGGTTACTTATTGTGGTGGTGATGTGCTACTTTGGTTGTGTTCCGATGGCCATGAGTGATGCGGTCTAAATGGGGCACTTCTGGGAAAGTGGTCATCATTTACATGAAAGTAATGCCAATGCGAAAGGAAGGTATTATGAGTAATCGTTGACGAAAATGGGATTTGTTGGATCCGGCAGTTACGTACTGTTGTGAATCGCCATTATAGTTGAACAAAACTGAGAGGGATCCAGTTTTGTGTATCAACTAGTCCGATGAAAGATAATCCTAGGGATGAAACAATACTTTTCAACTAACGTTGTGACCTAGTCCCTAGCGGGATTTTTATGCAGGTAGTATTGTCGGGTCGCACGGCCTATACACGACAAGTATGAGATTGAGTTTAGGAGGAACATAATCTTTTGTGCGAGTGGGAGATGTTAGAATTATTTGATATAATTCGGACATAATTAAATGTACGCCCAAAAGATAAATAGCCTAATTTACGTAATTATGTAAGCAATTCTTATTCGTTAAGAATTACCTAATATTAGGATAAATAATATATATTCGTTATATATTAATTTATCTAATAAATAAAAGAGATAAATAGGAGAGACTCCTCTCCTCTAATCTCTAACCATAAGGAGTCTGTTCGTCAGACGTTCCTCTCAAGAAAGAAAACCCACGTAGAATTCTCTTCTTCGTGGAGAGAATCTCCTTTCTCTCCAATGCTCTCACATGGTGTGTAGGCTGTGAATCGTAGGTTCTCCACTGCTCCCGAATCTCTAACGAGATTTAGAGCTATGGAGATCTACCCGGTGAACAAATTCGAAGGCAAGACGATCTAGATTCTGCTTCCGCTATTCGAGGTAATCCGTTTATCCTTCAAATTCTAACAAGTTTAAACATAATTAACAAGCTAAAAGTATATAAGTTGATCAACTATTCCGTCTATTGACAATTAGTTTTAGGATTCGGCTTTCAGTAGGAATATTAACATGGGACTCCCAACGGATTTGAGTAGGAATTAACTAACTGAAAAAGGCAGATATTAGATATATACTTAAATTGTGAAATTGTGATTACTTACATTGATTGCACGGAGCTGGAGAAGTGATACTTGTACTGTGGTTCTGAGCAACAACAGCCGTCTCCATTAACAAGAAGATGAAACCTACGAAGATCATCATCATCATCATCATATGGATTGACTTAGAAATGTGAAGCTCCATTGCTGAATTGTGATCGACAACTCAATTAGTACTTTTTTGATCTCTCACCATTAATTTGCAGTATACATTTATATACTCGATCGATCCGTGTACTGCAAGTTCCATCTCTCCAGTTGATTTCAAATCCATTAATTAATTGGTCCACCTTTAGTACGTTTGATTAATGGCGAAAATCGTACGTTGGTGCCCATTTTATATTAATTCGGTCTTTCTTGATGACTTTTCTAAATTACTCCACTCTGTCTTAATTTGTTGGACTCTTTCATCGCATGGTGCGACGACCAAGAAAGCCGTTAGCATCCATCGTTCTACGTACTCCGTATTAAGATACCGAGTGTATCACAAGTTATTAATCCATATTCTCTTGAAAACTTATTTATTTGTAGATTCTCATAATGAATTAGATATTATTTCGGGGTGTATCACAAGTTATTAATCCGTATTCTCTTGAAAACTTATTTATTTGTAGATTCTCATAATAAATTAGATATTATTTCGGGGTGATTACTAGAATATCCATATTTTCAGTCTTTATTAGCATTCTATCCACCAACCTATCCATATTAGCTAAATGTCCACCAATGTTGCTGAAACTGCTGAATCCGGGGTTGCTGAAACCGGAGTGGTTGAAACCAATGATGCGGACATCAATAGAACAGTCCAAAAATGAAACCGGAGTTGCTGAAACCGAGGTTGCTAAAACCGAAGTTGTTGAAACCAATGATACGGACAACAATAGAAAAGTCAAAAAATGATACTGACAACAATGATGCGGACATACAAATTCACCAAGTAGGACACCCAAAAAATACACTAAAAAGATGTGGACAACCATATAAAATTTCAGCATTTCAACATTATACATACTAGTCGATTCCTCGATCCAAGAATAAGCAAGAGCAATTGGAATCAACAATCCAGTAGTTTTCATCTTATGACATTCCAAATCATTTTCATGATGTAAAAGAAGAATTAAAGAGAGAAAAAAACAGAACTCCCATGCGTTGGATTAGAGCCAAAAGTGCAGAGGAAGAAGAAAGAGCAGAAGAGAGAAGAAAAAAATCTGAGGTTGCTGACTCTCCTGCGTTGGATCACCTCGGCGGTTTCTTGTACGTCCTTGGCCGGAGAAACCGAGAGTCCGCAAAGCGCAATCTCCGTCGGTCGATGTGACATTGACAGCCTAAAATCGATCTCACATTCACACTTCTTCACCGGTTACAGCCGTCGACATGGGGCTCTGCTACAGCAGGAACGCCTCAGTCGTGAAGAACGACAACACGGCTGCACCCTCCGCCACCGTGAAGGCGTCTCCGGTCAGGGCAATTGCTGCTTCTGACGCCGCGCCGAGTACCTCACGGAGGCAATCGTTGCCGACTCAATCTCCATGGCTAAGCCCTGACCCCATTGGGGTCAACCGCTCGTCGGCGTGGAGCACGCCGAGGCAGATCTTGCGGTGGTCGTTCCCGTTGTCGTCTCCTGCGAAGTCGATCATGGCGGTGCTAATGCGGCAGCAAGGGAGGACGAGGAAGGAGATGGAGGAGCCGGCTGAGGAAGGGAGCGAGAGATCGAGGAAGAGAGTGAGGGAGATCGAGAGATTGAGGAAGAGATCGAGAGGCGGCAGGAGAGGACGATTTCTTAGTGCTGAAAGGGTGAGGAAGAGAGCGAGAGATCAAGAAGAGATTGAGAGAGATATGAGATTAGGTTTAGATATATGGGCAATTTTGTCCAGAAATTTAGGGGTGGACAAAAAGCTAATTAAACCAGTATGGGGGACACTCTCTCAATAAAGGCAAAAATGTCCACCTATGTTGAAACCAGTATGTTGAAAATTATGTTCTGCAAATTAATTTCAGTTTTCATACAAGTCATATTTTTTTGCCTATATTAGGAAAATGTTCACGTACCACCATCTCCATATTAGCTAAATGTCCACCTATGTTGTTGAAACTGATGAAACCGAAGTTGCTGAAATTGTGCCCCTGTAGCCCCACGTGTGCCCCCCCCCCCCCCCCCCCTCTCATGTTTCAACAGTTTTTTTTCCGCGTTGTTGAAACCGGAGTTGCTGAAACCCTAATTTCAGCACTGTTGTTGATGCTGAAACCCCGGTTTCAGCAACGTTGTTGATGTTGAAATGGTTATTGCTAACACTGCTGAAAATGTTATACATACAGGCTACTGAAATACTGAAATGTTGAAATACTAAAATGTTGAAATACTGAAATGTTGAAAGGCTGAAATGGTGTCATATTTGCTTGTAAGATATAGTAGCTCATACAATTTTATAAGAATTAGTTTCAGCAAGGCAATTTTTTTTGCTGAAACTACCAATATCCAAGCTCTCGTTAGCTAATTAAGAACATTACCTCTAACGGCCGTTTACACTAGCTAATTAAGAACATTGGCTCTACTTGCTGAAATGTTGAAACCGGGGTTCTCCATGCTCTCTTTGTTCTTCCTCGCTCTACCGACATTGCTGAAATGTTGAAACCATGGTTCTTTGTGCTCTCTTTGTCCTTCCTAGCTTCCTCGCTCGCTTGCATTCTCACCGATTGGAGTTCGTATGACATATTTGCAAAATAATTAAGGCCTTCCAATTAATGGGCACAAAATACCTTGGAAAAGAAGTTCCCAGTATCACCATATTTTTCACTAGAAGACCTAGCCTCCATGATCCTGAACTCATCTGACTATTTCTTGGCAGAAAACCAGGTTGGTAATTGGAATCAGCAGAAGTGCAAGCAAGAATCCAGACACCTATATCTTCACCTTCCATTGGTGAGGTCATTTTCCCATTAAATTTTGATAAACATGTAGTAGTTGCAACCATAACTTCATCCTTGCACTTCTCCGCATCATCTTTGCTGCAATCTTGTCCATTTTTCCAACTAAATAAACTTACTGGAAGGAAGCCAGGAATTGAACTTGCTAGGGCGGAAAACTTCGTCAGAATTGTGCGCCTCGTTATATCCATGGGTAAAGAAAGATGCAAATCACACTACTTCAAACATCACAAGAGTTAAAACCCAAATTAACACATTCTTTCGGAATTTCATCATGCTCTGAATAAGCAATAACAATTGGAATCAACAGATCTGTGCAGATTTTAGATTCCAGAATTTCAGCATTCTCTCCGGATCTAATTCTCTCTAGATCTAAAACCTAAATTAAAATTTAAAAAAAGAGCAACACAATACTTTCCTTGTATTCCCTGATTATCTGGATCTCATCATAGGTCGAGGGGATTTGCAACAGCAATATTTGTGGTGGTGGCTTGGCTAGATCTGGAGCTGGAGGCGGCGAACAGTTCGAGCCAGTTCCTAATCCAGAATTTCATTGAGGAGAAGTATAATAACCTGCCGGAGGATTTCAGGAAGATGTTGCTCGGTTGCCTTAGGAGGTCTGTTGCCACCGGGAAGCCGGTGAAGGTCAAGAAGCTTCCGTCGGAGAAGAAGAAATTGGAGACCGCTGCGAAGCCGAAGGCAACTGCTGCAAAGCCGAAATCAAAAGCGGCTCCGAAGGCAAAGCCGAAATCAAAAGTATTAGGTCCGATCTGACTCGTATTAGCAACGTTCAATCCGACGTTGTTGTCCGACCCGACCCAATCATTCACTAGTCATCGAGTAATATCGACAACTTCTCTACTCAACATCTAGTCGATCTAACGATGTACAACGTCCAAAAGAATGATAATTTGTGGTGTATATAGTCTCCACAAAAATGATGTAACAGACCTACTTTGGTTCAAAAACTAAATATTTGTACGGGCATGAATTTAAAACCTAGCTAAAATTTTAAAAGTAAATAAAAATAGTTTTTATTTTTAAATTTTAAAAGTATTTGTTAGTGTATTTTTTCTTTTTCTTTGCTAGATTTGCCAGGAGAACCCTAAAAACGCTCCCTTTTGGAGCGCTTTTTTTCCACCGCCGCCTCCACCATCAATCCATCACCATGGCACCTTCGACTCCTCGCCGATCCGGCTTCGCTCAACCCTTCTCCGGTTCACCAACCTTTGATCAGCCCTTCTCGGTTCCACTGTTGCCTAGGCTTGGCCCGGCTTTTCTTGGCTTCACCTCCCTTGGCTCAGCCCTTCTCGGTTTCACCGCCGCCTCGGCTTGGCTCAGCCCCTCTCGGTTGTTCCCGCGCCGCCTCTCGCCATTTTCTTGGCCTCCGAATCTCCACCGCTTCGTCTTGGCTCAGTAATCTCGCCCTGCTGCGAGTCCAGCGCTTCACCGCCTCAATCGCCTTCCACCAGCGGCTCATCCATCGGTGGTCCGTGTGTTGGCTCCCCCTCAGATTTGTTTCTGAGCAGCCCTACCTCTTATACATTGTTGCAGTCCACTGACAAATGTTCGACCTTGCTGGCCGATCATCCGGTTCACCGCACAACAACGTCCTCGGCAGTCCTCGCCCTTCCCTGCAACCTTCAGTCCCCTCGGCCTCGGGCTCCGCCATCCAGCCAACCTCTCCGACCTTCCGCCACGGCTCCACTCCCCGTGGTTGCCAGGAATGTCAGCCTTCACCTTGGCCATGGTGATACGCTTCGTTATTATCCTCTGGATATATGAAAATAAAATTACAATTTTCAATCCTTCTGGTCTGTGTCCTTTCCTTTTGATTGTTGTTTTAATATTTCGCCTTTTGCTCATCTTGCCTCTCTCTATTTTGGCTTGCCTTGTGCAGCCTATTACGATCTTTGTTATCGTCCTTGAGAGGTTAAGATGGGTTTTTGGGTTTGATTGAGCAATGGTTTGGTTAGGATTTAGTCTTGCGGATTGGTGTGCAGTGTTGTTCTTATTGTCTGCAGGCTTCAGGTGAATGGTGGTCGATTCGCTATGTTCGAAGACGTCGTGGAAGGGCGATCGATATCTGATGGCTCTGTTGGAGTCCATAATCTGAGATGTCCGCTAGGTTCTCCAGAGTTCTCTGTGTGCGTCTTCCCTTTGGCCGATCGGTTTGATTGTTCTGTTAGCTTGTAGTTTCGGTGTAGGATGACTTGTACTTTTATTTCTGTCATTTGCTTATGTATTTTACTTTCTGTCATTTGCTTCAGTTATTTGCTTCCTATTGTATTTGATGGTTAGTCCATCTACCGGCTTGTCCGGTCTCTCGGTTTCTCTAGGCTTGTCTAGAAAACCGAATTCTTATCTTGCTTAAAAAAAAGGTGTATTTTTTCTTTAAAATATGAATAATCCACAAATTTAAAATATATGGACATTTAATCAATTACCATTTCAATATGGACATTTACTTAATTAGATATTCTAAATGGATATTTGACCAAAATTTTTCATTTTACTAATAGAATATAGCCAACTTCAAGTCTTAAACTCGATTTGAACTAGTTATTTTATAGCTCATTTTGAAGTTTGATTTTACTCGAGCTTAAATTTGGATGAATTTATAAAGCTTATCACATGTTACGTTACTATGTTATAAAAAAGCAAAATTATTTTATGTGTCAAGTAGGTTGACTAGAAAAAAAAGAAGCTAGGTTAAGGTCTTTGGCATTTGTAATAAAGTCAAATATGATCACAATTTTAAATTGGCAAAATTACAGAAAACCACCCATTAAATATGAGTGTTTTCACTTAACCACCCCTTAAATTCAAAATTACAGAAAACCACCCTTTAAATGGTATTTGTTTACAACTCACCACCCATTTAACTATTTTCTTTAATTTATCATTAAATATATTATATTTTTATATTTTTAAACTCAAATTTGATTGTAAATATATTCATATTTTGAATTTAAGGGCTCGGTCATATTTTAGGGATTATTTTATTTATTTTTAAAAAATAATAATAAATATAGCCTAGAATTATTATCTTAATTTATGGTTGAAAATGTTTATAAAATTTTAAAATATTATGGAAATCACTCTCATTTATTTATATTTTGAATAAGAGTAATTTACATAATGTTTTAAAAATTTATAAACATTTTCAAACATAAATTAAGATGATAATTCTAGGCTTTATTGATTATTATTTTTAAAAATAAAAACAAAATTCCCTAAAATATAATTGGATCCTTAAATTCAAAATTTGAATATATTTACAATCAAATTTGAGTTTAAAAATATTAAAATATAATATATTTAATGATAAAGTAACGAAAATAGTTGAATGGGTGGTGAGTTGTAAACAAATAACATTTAAAGGGTGGTTTGTTGTAATTTTGAATTTAAGGGGTGGTTAAGTGAAAACATCCATATTTAAAGGGTGGTTTAATGTAATTTTCCCTTTTAAATTTGAACCAAACGGGTTGAAAATGAGTCACCGGCATTTTGTAAACAATTTATAAATTAAATTGAAATTAATTAATGTTGTTTGGGATGTTAAAATTAATATCTTATTTGTATTGTATAACAATTAACAATACAGTATAATTTTCCAATTTCATCTATAACAAACTAACAAATGCAGTACATTTAATCTGCAATATTCTTTAATAAGCAACATGGCCAGACTTTATATGATTTTATCATAAGAAATCGAAATGTCATGCCAATTGCCAAACTTATCTTCATTCTCGTATATGATTAAATAAAGGATAATAGGTTCCTATCAAATTAATTATAACATTTTCTGATAGGTTTTTTTTTTAATGTAAATTAATTAATTCATTCTTTTTAAAATTAAACCAATAAAAAGTCCCTCAACCCTGTAAAACTATACATTAATCACCCTCATTGTGAAATCCCGTTAAACTGTCGTATTTCTTTGGATTATGAAAGCCGAAACAAGAAACAGAGAACATGCGAGCACTGGATGTTATGGCTCTGGTACCATTTGAAGAAACACAAATTGTGCTAGATTTCATCCAGAAACTCCATTAGAGAGGGTAGAAGAGAGATCTAAAAGTATTTTTTTTTTACAAGCAAGAATCGCGCACAACTGAATTTGGTGCCTCTCAGCTCACATATATGCAAGTTGAGCTCGACCAACCTGTCATGTAAAATGACCAAACTACCCTTCCTATTATTACAGAATTACAATGTGCAAATCGCACCTTAGCTAACACCAATGTAATCCCATAGTATCAATTGTGTTCATACAAAGAAAATGATATATTATAATGAAATTATTTTATTTTGTCTATAGTCTAGTTTTTTATTGCAAAGTTAAATAATTTGAAAAAAATCGACATGTAATCAAATATTCATATAAAGTTGAGGTAATATAATTAATATTATAATTGATGATTTTTTTTAGCTTATATGACTGTACTCTTAGAACATAGGTTAGTTCTACAAAATAAAGCATATTAGATCCTAAGAAAGCAATATTTAAAAAATCTTAATTAAAATAATTTAATTTTGTAAAATCTTTTAACTTATTATGTCTCAATGACATGTGAACATTTAAACATTTATACACGTATAGCTTATATATATTTATAGCCTGTGATGATTATTGTATGTCTTTAATTAGCTAGAAAAATAAGGAATCATATACCACGTATATCCATATTTGCCATATTTTATTATAGGCAAAGAGTATATTGGCAAGGTATCAATATCCGATTTACATTTTTAAGCGTGAAGGTTATATTTCGCTATCAATCAATTTTCTCTTTATATGATTATCTTCAACCTTTTGTTATCATTTCAATCTTTGGGATAAGGATTTGTCGACGTTGATCCGTATGAATTGAAACCGGCTCTGAAGCGACCCAATCAAAATAGAGAGAAAAGAACTTGTGATACTGGCAATCGGGATCAGTACTTGTATGTACAAAGCAAGCAAACACAAGAAAACCAAAACGTTTCCTCTTCTTTTGGATTCGAAGGCGAAAGACGACGACGATCGGCAGCTGACATCGCTTCACGGGATCAATCCCGGTCCCTAGTTTGATTGATCTCTCCACCATGTATTGTTCTAATCTCTGGTCTTTCTTTCCCCCTCCCTCTTTCCCTGATTTCCCGTTCCATGTTTTGACGAATTCATTTATAACTTCCCTATACCGGTGTATGTCGATTTCATTTTTGCTTAAATTTCTCATCGATTAAACTTCTGGTTTCCTTCACTGGCTAGATTTTGTTCCATCGGTAAAAGCCCTATTCCATGTAGCTTATTTGTCGTCACAAAGTTTTGTGCTTGCATCAAATTAAGCAAGTTTATGGCTTCTTCGATTGTTGACAGTGTTTAATATACTATAATTTCGGTCACTGTTGCCCAATTCGTTTCAACACCATCACACTGAATTGACTTGGTTTTCTTCCCCTTTTTTTTTGGGGGTGATGGCACTTTGCCACTTTGATTGACTTGGTTTATGCTTAACCTATTATAATTATCAAGTTTGCTGTGTTGCTGATAATTAATTTCTCTTTCAAATGCAGAAATTGAGGCCTCCAGCTGACAGGCAAGCTTCAATTGAAATGGGGGGATACAATGGAGCAGACTATATATGTTGGCCTTGATGATGTGGTAACTTCACCTAGGTCTGGCGATAAGCTAAAGAAGGTCTCACTTTTACCACTGATCTTCCTTATTTTCTATGAGGTGTCTGGGGGTCCTTTTGGTGTTGAGGATACCGTTGGGGCAACTGGTCCCCTTCTTGCTCTTGTTGGATTCTTGGTCTTTCCACTAATATGGAGTGTACCCGAGATGGGGACGATGTTTCCAGAAAATGGAGGTTATGTGGTGTGGGTATCGTCTGCATTAGGGGAATATTGGGGCTTTCAGCAAGGCTGGATGAAGTGGCTCAGTGGAGTAATTGATAATGCTCTTTACCCTGTCCTCTTCCTTGATTACCTTAAGTCGGCAATCCCTACTGTGGGACATGGTTATCCGAGGGTTGTAGCCATTTTAGGTCTTACAGGAGTACTCACATTCATGAACTATAGGGGTACAACTATTGTAGGATGGGTTGCTGTTCTCTCGGGGGTGGTTTCAATCCTTCCTTTTGCTGTTATGGCATTAATCTCAATCCCAAGATTGGAGCCTTCTAGGTGGCTTGTTGTTAACTTGCATGGTGTGAATTGGGGTTTGTATCTTAACACGCTCTTCTGAGATCTGAACTATTGTGATTCCATCAGTGCACTCACTGGGAGGTGGAGAACCCAAAGAATTCTTCCAAAGGCTCTCTTTTTCGCACTGATTTTTGTGGTCGCTGCATATTTCTTTCCTCTTCTAGCTGGCACTGGAGCTATCCCACTTGACCAATCACATTGGTCTGATGGGTATTATGCTGATGTTGCTAAGCTCATTTGCGGTGCATGGCTGAGCTGGTGGATCCAAGAGACAACTGCTATGTCAAGCATGGGGATGTTTGTGGCTGAGATGAGCAGCGACTCCTTCCAGCTTTTGGGGATGGCGGAGAGGAATGCTTCCAAGGAGTGCCATAGTGCGACCTCTTACCAAAGAACTCAGGAAGCATCCCTCTCTCAGACATCCCCAAAAGCTGGAAGGAGTCGCTGCTCATCTCAGCCACAAACATCCCCATGCTTGACATAGTAGCTGCCCCTTGAGTCCACCAGCTCAACCATGCACCGCCAATGAGCTTAGCAACATTAGCAAAATACCCATCAGACCAAAGTGATTGGTCAAGTGGGATAGCTCCATTGCCAACTAGAAGAGGAAAGAAATACACAGCGACCACAAAAATCAGTGCGAAAAAGAGAGCCTTTGGAAGAGTTTTCTTCGGGTTCTCCACCTCCCCAGCGAGTGTACTGATGGAATCCCAATAGTTCAGATTCTAGGAGAGCGTGTTAAGATACCAACCCCAATTCACACCATGCAAGTTAACAACAAGCCACCTAAAATGCTCCAATCTTGGGAAAGTTTCTATCAAAAAAAGGAAGCGACCTAGCCACCTAGGAATCTAATTAAAAAAAAAGTTAAATTAATTAAAATTTGAAAACTATTTACAAATTAAGGCTATTATAATCGTATTAAATATAGTTGATCCGTTTGAAGTTTGAACAACCAACATGCCATTGTAATGATTTTCATTCTTACATTCTTATTCAATTCAAAGGTGATCTTCAATGGGGATGATATTCCCAAACCGGATTAATTCAGAGAATAGCATCCTGCGGCTTATATGGATCGATGAAAGAGAGGCGCTACGGGTGTGGTCCAACCGAATCCCACTCTGAAAGGGATCGAAGCCTTTAAACAAAGAGAGGCGCTACACAAGTTGTATGTCGTTGAAGTGAATTGAAAGACCACTTTTAATTGGGTTGATTGTGCTTTGCATTTGAAGCTTCAGCCTGCAACATTTTTATGTTCTACTGATTGATCAATTAAGTTTAAACGATTTATAGGACTAACGCTCTTGCAAAGAGCAAGTTGGGAGTGATTTAATTATAACAGAAGCAACGCATTGCTAAATCCGCAAGGTTGCGCCGAGCGATCATACCTTCGGGCTTCGGCCTTCCAGTTTGGGTGTAGTGTAGTTTCACAGTAGGTTAAAACATTGACTCTAAAAAAGAAATGTTGAGGATGAGATCCTAATTGGCCAAACTACCAAATTGGTATTTAAAATCGGCACCTTTGGACATAGGGGTATTTTAAAAAACTCCGGTGCCAAATTGGTATTTAAAAAGTCACCGGTGGATATATATAGGTATTTTTTTTGGCCGGAAGTTATTTATGTTAATAAATTCATTAAAAAATTCTCATTAATATATTTATAAATGTTATATAAAAAAGATAAAATTAAATCCATACTTTTTTTTTAATTAGTTTTCACATATTGGTATTTTAATTAGTTGGAAGTTAGATACTTACATATTAGTATTTTTAAAAACCTAAGTTTTTCACAAATAAACTTACTAATTTTTATTTTTGAAAAATATCTTTTAAAAAATAATAATATATGAGAATCTAACTTCCAACCAATAAAGATACCAATATATGAGAACTGATAAAAAAAGACTACATTTTTATCATTTTATATATTTTTAGATACATTAATGAGTTCTTTAAAAAAGACTTTATTTTTATCATTTTATATATTGTAAGATATATTGATGAGTTTTTAAAAATTAATTATCAACCAAGCTAGTTTAATTTTTTTTAATTACCAACAAAAATAATTAATCAAGCTTACTAAATTTCGTTCTCTAAAAATTTAGAACGAAAACCGAACTTCCGATAAAAAAAAGTATACCTATATGTCCGCTGGTGGTTTTTTAAATACCTATATGTCCGTCGGTGACTTTTTAAATACCAATTTGGCACCGGAGTTATTTTAAATACCCATCTATCCAAGACTGTCAGTTTTAAATACCAATTTGGTAGTTTGGCCGATCCTAATTTAATGATCCATGAGCACAAGAACATTGACTAAAAAAAAAAAACTGATCGAACACAAGACTGAGACGAACAAAACCTTGGTAAATGCCTTGCTTGAGCCTGCACATTTTCTTTTATTTCACCAGCACCTACTTCCAAAAGTTAATTACATACAATCAATCACCTATACCGCAATTTAATCCTTCTAACATTTTTTTTACAGCAACAAACCCTGCTGACTGCTCACTAGGCCAAGGTGCTATTCAGGCAACGGATGCCCGTCACCTGAGCATTCAGGCAACGGACATGTCGTCACCTAAATGGTGGTTGCTACAAGGTCATATTCAGGCAACGAACAAACAACCTCAAGCAACGAATTGCACCTGCTCACATTCACATTTGACAAACTCTGCATTTATTACGTGCACATTGCAAAGCACACAACTGCAAATACACCCCAGCCAGTAGGTAATAGGTCAATTCCCTAGCTTCCAATCGCCTCAAGGTTTGAAAAAATAATGAAAACACAAGCCTCCACTCCCTCCAGGGCTGCAACTCTATAAGCTTATAATGAAAGCATTGCTAACCTTTTACACCTCAATTAACGGTACGATATTCATCTGCACCAAGGAAGAATGCTTTTGGACGTGCAAAAGCAAAGCATGCTATGGCCAAGACTGTGCTCTAGTGGTTACAAAGTTGCCCCTTTGATGTACTTTTGGTGCTCAATTGCATCTCTTCTCTTACCAAGATGCGCCAAAAGGATAAGAACCATCTCAACTCTCCTACCATTCGAGGAAGCATGGTAATTATAAAGCTAGAGCCAAAATGATCGAGAGGGCTAACACCACAAGTAGCTATCTTTAACAATGAAAGGATGAAATATTAGAAGAAAATTGATTTGAGTGTTTTGGTGTGGCACATTACAAGTGCAAATAAATAGACAATCACACTCATATATACCCCATTCTGCAGAACATAATTGGTAAGCTATATTTCTATATATATATATATATATATATATATATATATATATATATAGGGAAGCTTTAAAATGTAAAAACTCCTTAACGTGTAAAATATGCTTAACGTGTAAAATTTTGGGTTTGGGGGCGCGCGCCAGAAAAATAGGGAAAAAAACCGATCTGAACCGGAAAAAATAGAAGAGAACCGGCTCGCTAAGCCCAACCATCATCTCCTTCCTCTCCCCTCTTTCTCTCTCTCGCTCAACCTTTTTGTTCTGATCGAAGACGCTTGAGATCGAAGATCGACGATGATGATGGTTTCTTCTCCTTCTGATTATCACCGGCGCTTGCACTCCAACTATTCAACAAATCGACGCAATCTTCATCGAAGGCGGAGGAGCTGCAATTTCAGGAGAGGGAGATGACGGACCGTTTTGGTGGCCGAGATTGGTCTTGATGAGGCGATTCCGCTCCGATTGGTTGAGTCCGGCGCCGCCGCCGCCGCAGGTTTGTCGTCGCACTTTCATCCTCGTTCTCAAGGTTTGTCTCCAGATCTAAAAATTAATGGTTCAATTGACACAATTTATTTATTTTGATTCTCGACAAACAGGTTTGTCACGACTTAGGGTTTCGTTTGATACTTGCTCCGATTAATGGTTCAATTGAAACAATTTATTAATTTTGATGTCCATAATATTCAATGGAGTGCAATCAGTGTCAAATCTTTTTTGAACTCATTGGCTTGAGTTGCTGAATTAAAATTGCAATTGCAATTTTAGGATTGAATTATTCAGTAGTATGTATAGATCCATTGGCTTGAATTGCCTAGATCATCAGTTCCTGCATTGGTGTTGGTTTTCAAATTGATGATTATTTGATTAGCCGGTAACTTCATGTGCTCAATTTTCATTTCTTAGCTTTGATCAGAGAGACAACTGAACTACATAGATGCAGGTTAGTGTGTGATATTTTGAATTTCAAATCTTTTATGCTTCAATTTCTGCTTTGGTTGATGTTCTTGTTTCCGCTCTTGCAAATTTAATCACCCCTAGTTTAGGTCTTTCGTTAAAATTGTAGTTATTGTCATAGATTCGAAAAATAATCATTAACCTGTTTGGTCCCCATCGACTTCTTTGTAAGGTATCTCTCTTTAGAACCCATTTCCATATCTTCTGGCATTTATCATGTTGGAGGATGATCTCATGGGGGTGAATGTGTCATGTTTCAGGTTTGTGGTGGTTCCGTTCTTCGCCAAACGGAAGAGGATGGAGCTACTAGTGTAATAAGCAGAGCTATATAGATGCACATTTGTAAGTTAGTCATGGTAGTGATTGGTTAATTTCAGCTATGGTATCAGCTGTTGCACAAAATACTGAATCATGGCAATTGTAGCTTCCTCTCTATTACTTGAATAAAATGTCACAACCCACCTCTTTATTGTAATGTTGGAAAAACAAAGTTGCTCATATTGTCTTTTCCATGTTTAACTCATTTGCTTGATGACATTCCATGTTTTCTTTTTCTTTATAATTAACCTTTGATTGATCCTAGGCATTTATCAATTCTTAAGCTTTTCTGCTGCTTTTTACCTTAAAAGATTTTGTTGTTGCTACCTGATTGATTTAGTTGAACCTCTTTTCTCCCTGTATGTGTTCTGTTTTTGTATTTTGTTTCCGTCTCAACTTGCAAATTGGCAACGAGTTCTATACACCACTGCAATGTGGTTTAATTTCAGTGGCTCTGCAATGTGGAGATGCAGTGCAATGTGTACATTCTTAATGTTGTAGTGCAATATTACATAGACAATGTGCATATATAAGGTGAAATAGTGCATACTTGATATAAAAAAGTTGGTCCTGCTACCTTCTACAAAAGGTCTTCAAAAGTGCAGCTGCTGACTTGCATAGTCATTGCTTGCCAAATTGGATGAAACTATTTTTGTCCATCTTTAAAACATGCTTATATGATTTTCTTTAGATCTCTAAGGCTTCAATAACGGGATATTCGAGAGAGGAATTGCCGCACCGGATGTATATGTCAATTGAAAGAGCACATATGCAATTTTAAAGCTATTACCAATTGTTGGTTTTTAAAGTAGATGAAGGTATCTACTGTCCTGTTTCCACTATTGAAGGGTTTCTCATGTTACCGGGTTGACATAAAGAGCATGTTACCAAACATGCCTGGTTGCCATCAAGGTTGACTCGTTCTCTACAGTTTAGCTTGGTGATTTATAGCAGTTCTAATGTGTAGATTAGTGTCCCAAGTGGGTCGAATTATTGATGATTGCCAACTGTCAACTACTTACTGTTTTTTTTTGCTGCATAAAATAGGACACTTTGAACATCATGTTTCTTATTCCCACACATGGTCTACCGGACTGGTCATAGCTTATAGAGTTAGGGTCAAATCATGTTTCATTGATCCTACTTTCTTGTACTTAATAAGCTTTAAAAGCCTATTAGCTCAATGGTAGAGCAATGTGCTCATGCGCAGAGATGTGGGTTCGACTCCCACATAGGCTAAATTCCTTAATTTCAGTTTGATATTGTTATTGTTATATTAGTTTTTGGTTACTCCGGTTTAAAATATTGATAGTAGCATGCACACTTGCTAGAGAAAAGAATTTCGGTCCTAGCATAAACTGCACATTTACAGGTTATTGTTGCACTATAAGATGTTAAAGGTGCACATTGTATCACTATTAATGCACTTTAATTATAATCATGAAAGCATTTATTCTCTTAAAGCATTTTAGTCTGCTACAATATTATATAACATTAGATTATATCTGCTAATGTTCATATAATGTATATTCTAACTAAAATCTGATTTTCTCCCCTTAAATTTATTTGCACAACATAATGATATATTTGCATAATATAATGTTATATTTGCACAACATAATGTTATATTTGTACTTCTGTAATTTTTGCTAAAATCTGCAATATTTGCTGAAATATGAAATATATAAGTATTTTTTTTATTTATGCTAGAATAATTTAATAATTCTTGCTTGAATCTACTTTAAAACATATTCTAGAAAAAGAGTCTTGATTTGAAAATTAACCTAGTAATAATGCTATTTTTTTGTTAATTCAGTTAAGGTGTACATATATTTGTGAATCATGCACATTATAATCTTAGTTATGCACTTTTTAACCTTAATTCTGCAAATCTTATTTATGCACTTTAATTTGAAATTTTTATACGTAAAAAAATGGATATACGATAAGTCCGTTTTGTTAATCATGCACATTATAATCTTAGTTATGCACTTTTTAACCTTAATTCAGCACATTTTAACCTTATTTATGCACTTTCATTTGAAATTGTTATACATAAAAAAATACATATATGATAAGTCCGTTTTGTTAATCATGCACATTATAATCTTAGTTATGCACTTTTTAACCTTAATTCTGCACATTTTAATCTTATTGATGCACTTTAATTTGAATGTGTACAATCGTATTTTAAATCTGCACAATAGTGTCTTACTTTTGCACAATTGTAGTTTAAATCTGCACACGTGTATTCTAAATGTGCACAGTTGTATTTTAAATCTGCACAATTGTATCTTGCTTTTGCACAATTGTAGTTTAAATCTGCACAATTGTATCTTACTTTTGCACACTTGTATTCTAAATGTGCACATTACAAGTCGTGGTTTAAGATCAACTCTTTCATTTTATCGGTTTTTATTGTGTGGGAACTAATGCTTTGCACAATTATATTTTAAATCTGCGCAATTGTTTGTATCTTACTTTTGCACACTATTATTCTAAATGTGCACAATTGTATTTGCACTTTAAAGTTGCACAAATGCACTCCACAGTTGCACAAATGCATTTCACAGTTGCACAAATGCACTCCACAGTTTCACAAATGCACTTCACAATTGCACAAAAGGTATCGAAAACGGGAAAAAGTGCATTTACCCATAAAATTAGACATATTTACCAATTTACCCATAAATTAAACATATTTCAATTATAAATTTTTATAATTGAAATAGACACATTTACCTATTTACCTCATAATGAATTATTTTGTCTGCACAAAATAAACTTATATTTGCACAATAAGATGTTATATGTGCACAAAAGCAAGTTATACTTGCACAGCAGAAAATGATGTTTTGGTATTTTATAACATCGCTTTATATTACAATTTTGACATATAGTGAGTTTTATAAATCAATTTGTGTCTTAATAATCGACATATATAGAAAGATAGACATCGTTTTTTCTCTAAATTCGATGTTTTTCATTGAATACACCTCTATTTATTTATATTGTTGACCCTGTTTAGCTAATAGAAAAAATAAACATTGTAAAAGATCAACACATACACTAAATAATGACAATAGCATTAAACACAGGACACCATTAGTGTCAAATTCAAGACAAAATACATCAATAGTCATAACACAGCACATCAATAGTCGTTTATATACAACTGCAACACATCAACACTTATATATGTTCGTATGTCAGGGATGTCTTCCGATCATGATCACTTTGTGGCCGACCACGAGTGGGTGTGAGCGGTCTCTGATTATTGAGCTTTTGCAAGAGCTGAAAGAGAGCACATGATTGGTGTGGTAGAGAACGTATTGAACGGTTCTTAGACTTGTATTGTAGGATAGTGACTAATGCAAGTACTCGGATATATCTTACCTACATGACGGCTACATCCATGTTTCATCAATTATGCGTTCAGAAGAAGCCTCAGGTGAGTGCGTAGCAGGCGGCAAGGGATGGATCAGTTTGGGAACAACTACCAGACCTCTTCCGATCACCAGTATTGTCCCAGCATTGTTTGCACTTTCTGTAGCAAATCTAACCAGTTACATAATGCCATAATCGATACCTCAACAGCTCAGCACAACTTAAGAGAGAAGCACAGGGATTTTGCTTACCACAATAGTTTGTAGCAGAAAAAAGAGTGATCAACTACCCATGAGCGAATCGCTCAAAACCATCCATCATGCATTCATGAGCGCTTATTATGAGCTACAATTTGTTTCTTCTACAGAAATCTGCAACTCGATCAAGCTGAAAAAGACAGTCGCTTCTCATTCAATAGCAAACTTGAAGATTGGAGATAGAAAGAAAAACCTCAATTACCATATATACTGAAACTTGGGTTACCATTCTCTCAATATATTCAAGACGGAACTCAAAGAGAGCATTTATGTCAGCGGCTTCATGGTTCCCTTGTTTCAGGTACAAATTATCTAGATACTCAATCTGATACATAAATGACAGAATATGATCAGCCAAGAACCACGGATCATAAATAACATTCAAAGGTGATTAATTTAAAAGGTATAAAGCTTGCCTTGAGGGCAAGAAGTAAAGTGATAGTCTCCAAACTATGCTGCCCTAGATCAACATAATCGCCCAAGAACAAGTAATCAATATACCTAAAGCCAAAATACAATAACAATTAAATCATAGCCATCACATAAAAATCTATAGAACTTAGTAGCTAGCTATTATAATTGTCACCGTTTACTGAAGTTGATTGGCGAACGAAAATATATCTACATTTGGCCCCCAAAGAAGAAATGAAATACGTAATGTGAGCAGTTGTAGAATATATTAAAGTAAACCACCATGCTTTTTCACAGCAACAAAGGACCAACATGGAAAGGGGTTCCGCTAAATTTGCATCACATATACAATACATACAATGCAACTTTCTGAGATCTTTAATCTCCCTTTACCCAAATTTAAAAAAGGAAATCAAGTGGGAAAAACCATATGTGTGTATATGTATGATGTTGGTAACATTGGTGACAAACAGTAAGACACGGTCAAGAAATAAAAGAGAATGCATACGGGCATACACAAGGATAAAAAAGAAAGGCATAAAACAGTAAGAATCAAAAGTCTAGCAAGAAAGACTAAACACAAAGACCATTAGCCCATGTACTGTCCACCATCCTATACTCTATCGCCAACAGACTTGAGTCCTAAACTATATGTCCAAAGAGCTTCCCTAAATCATATTACCTTATAGAGTGCTCAACTAATGACGGTTGTCCCACACCCAAAGGCTCCTGGGATTGCACAGGTCTCACCAACTACATAAGCAAGTAAATATGTATTCAACAAGCTATACATCCCATCTAAAGCAATTAATCTGAAATACAATGATGTAAAATTTAAAGACAATGAAGGATAAGTTAGAAAGTGAGAGAGTCGAGTGAAAAAACTGAGCAAAAAACACACAAGCAGGAGCACAAATATGAAATAGCAGCAGCATTAGAACACAATTACAACACACCAGCAGTAGTAGTAGAAGCAATATAACACAAATACAAGGAATTTTAGGCAAAAAAAAAAATCAATCTGCATTCAAGTACATCAGCTATACACATCCCTAGCTCAAAGAGTATCGATTTCAATTTCAGAGCGAGAAAGACAGAGAGGAGAGTTCAAGAGAAGAATGCCTGGTCGGGAATAGGTCGTGCAGGAGGAGAACAAGAAGAGGAGGAGGCCGAGCAAGCTGCACAACCGAGAAGGAAGAAAGCAAAGCTCCTTAGTAGAATGAGGGATCAAGAGACAGATAGAGGGGGCTCGGGGGAACTTGTCAAATATAAAACACTGGTTTATGCCAAACTAGGAAATGGAAACATCACTTTCGATTTCTTACATAAGAGCACCCACAAAACAAAACCTTACAAGGACAGAACAACCACCATGGAAGAAACCAAGCAATAAACATCACCCTAAGCAAGTAACAGGATGCACAACCACACAACCCAACATCCCAAGAACAAAGGAAGCAATAAGAAACCCAAAGACTGTGGTGATAGAGCAACCGAACCAAGGAAGTAAACACACCGATGAAAATAAAAGTGTAGTAGCACAAAAAATCAAGCCTAGAACACAAAAGAAGAAACCATAAGTAAACATAGAGAACTGAAATTTTGGTATAAAAAGGGCATTTAGAATCACCATATTGATAGTAACAGCCAGAATTTGGCATAAAGGGTTTCATGTGAGCCTGGTGGCAAAAAGTGATAGGTGTATTGTTAAGTTCTCGGTCTTGGCTTGGTTTGACAGTGGGTATTTTTGACGAGGGATCATTCTTAACCTGTTCAGAAAACGAATTTGGAGTTCGGCAGAGAACCAATTAATTCAAATAGACAAGCTGAATACAAGCCAGACAATTAGTAAAGCTCCACTGATTAAAACAAGGGATTGTGAATCCAAAAACCCATTAGCGATTGTAAAATCGATTTTGCAGAATAATGCAAAAATTGGTAGGCAATCGTGAGTAATAGGGAATTGATAGGAGTATGGAGTAATCTTACAAGAATAAAGACGACACAACATGGCCAGATCCAACCGTTGGCGGATCGAACATGCTCAGCCACCCAAACGAACAACCAGCTCTTACTCCTGGAAAATCGGCATCTACCGACAGCAAAGGCGAAATCGGAGAAACGCCCTCTTCCAACCTTCATAAACTCGACTTTGCAAGTCTCCTGTCTCCACCAAAAGTGATTTTGCATCGGCGAAGACAAAATTGAAGCCACCGCTGCCCGCCTGGATTTACAGATCTGCGGGAAGAAGAAGGCGAGGAACAGATACATACCTGTCGACCGGCGACTTCTGACGACGAGGAGGGCAACGGGGAAGGGGCGGAAATCTCCATTGAAGCTGCTCTGATGGTGAGCCAAGCGACCACCGATTTTCGAGAGGGACTGAAGATGAAAGACGGGACAAGGAAGACGGAGGGACGAGTCTATGAAAATAGAGCAGGTTAACAACGAAACGTGGCCCAGCCCATTGAAATTACTTATTTTGAACGCAAATTGTTCCTAAATGGAAATTTTACACGTTAAGCTTATGTTACACAATAAAGACTTTTTACATTTGAAGCAAACCCTATATATATATATATAAAGAAGAGGCCACATGACATCTATATAAGCTAAATATTATCTAAAAAATAGTTGAGCATACAAAGATATTCGAAGACATGAAACAAAAGAGAAAGAAGACACTAACAGAGAGAGGAGAGGAAACAAAAGAGAGAAGAGAGAACAATGTGATAATTATCAGAACATAGAGAAATTGTTCATGTAATATTTTCAATTTAAGTGAAATGATCATAACTTGGACAAATTTTCAGAACTTAGAGGTATTACAAGTAATATTTTTAATATAACTCGTCCAAGTCACCAATTACACTTAAATTTTGATAGATATTTAAAATTTTATAGTTATCTCCAGAAATCAAATAAGTGAAAAAAAAAAGACGGAAGCAAACACATTTATCTAACTAATCTAAGTATTCATCAAAACTTAGATAAATTATCTAACCTTATATATTTATTGAAATGTATAGAACCTTATAATTATAAAAATTTAACAACTTAAAATTTTTTGAATCAGAGTGAAACTTGAATTAGAAAGAGTATATACCTAGCTTTTTGAGTGAAAGGCACTAAAATGCTTGAACTTGATGGAGATCGACAAATGAAGCTGGATAAAAGAAACAAATGACATACTTTAACACCAAAGAACACCATGAAATTGATGGAGGCAAGCTGGATAAGAAACAAATGGCATACATGTTGAAATTGAAACTTTCAAAACCATAAATATTAAGGATGGGGAGGATAAGAGTTGTGGAGGGGCTGAAAAAGTTGCAAAGAAATATGCAATTGAGCTATTTGTTGCAGATACTACTATGACAGTGAGAGGAAAATGTGAGGAGTCTAAATAAATTTGATAACAAGTAAAATACTCTCTCCGTCCAATAATACATGGGTTTTTAGAGGTGCATTTTTGTCCAATAATAGATGGGTTTTTATGTCTTCTGGGTAGGAAATTGTAATAATTTGTATTGATTTGTGTGTTGTTGACTTTTTAAAATAATTTGATTGGTTAAAATGTGTAGCAGGTGTTAAAAAATACTCTAATAAAATTTATGAAAAAGTTGGTGCAATGATGATGTTTCTTTAAAAGTAAAATGTTTTATTAAAACTTGTGCAAAATGCTAAAAGTCCATGTATTTTAGGATGGAAGTAGTATTAATTATATATTTTACACAAGAACTAAAAAAGGAATTCTAAATAAATTGTAAAAAAAATTAAAATATTGAGCAAATGAATTCAGACTATCAAAACACACTATCATTTGCTACACAAGAAGGCATCAGCTAGTTGCTATCAAAACAAAAAGCATCAGATAGTTGGTCCAGCAGTAAAAAATAAGCTATCATCCCATTGAGGGACTTGAGTAGTAAATATTTGAGGAGCCAAAACAAGTTAAAGCTCGTTTCCATTCTTTCACACACGACTTATCCGAATTTATTTAGCAACAAAGCTCTAACACACTAACAAATGCAAGAAACCTAGCATAAGGTTAAAGGTATAAAGACAATGCAGGGCCGGCCAATGGGTTTCAGAGGCCCTGTGCAAAACCTAGTTTAACGAGATGGTATTCGACGAAAATTTGAGACGAAATTTACATAGATGTAAGAAAATAGTACTTAATCATGCAAAATAACAACAAAATACTTATTAACTTATCAAATACTCCTACCATTTATTGTAACAAAGATTTCAACAAAGATTTCAATCAGTTCTTTGCAATCTACTTTGAAGTTGGAAAACACTTGCTTATCACTGGGAAGTTGGAAAACATCGTCCTCCTACCATTGATTGTAACAAAGATTTCATTCAATTCTTTGCAAACTACTTTGTTCAAACCATACTGATATCAAAGCTAATTAATCAATTAAGTCTCTTGCATCATTGTAGATCACTAGTACGATTAAACCAATACAAATAAGAAAGGACACCAAAATAAAAGTACACGCAACACAAATAAGAATTTTAGATGAAATTTGTCTTATCAAGCTAACAAGAATGAAAGAACCTAATACTGAGAGAATTATGAATAGATCGATTTAGCAGCAGGACACATACAATTGATCAATTGAACCTGCAAAAACAAATAACAATTGAACAAATAGATTAGCACAATCCATAAATTAGTAAACTTGCATTCAACAATATTGATGAATTGAACCATCCCTAAAACAAAGGAGGGGACCTCAGACCTGCTGCAACGTACCGGCGACGGGCGACCTTGGCTCAGACCTGTGGATGTCAGAATGGAATGAAAGCCGGCGACCTGCTGCAAAACCGGAGGGAGTACTGTACAACAGCCGGCGACAACACTGTGAACGCCTCCAATAGCCGTGAACGGACCGAATGTGAACTCCGCCAAGCCGGACTGAACGAATTGAATGTGAAGCCGCCAAGCCGGACTGAACCTGAGAACCTCCCAATAGCCAGAGCATCCTTTTGTAGATTAACATTATATAATTAAATAAAATATTAGTTTAATATTTTGAATTAAACTTATCAGAACAAACTCATAAGAGAAGAGTACGTATAATAGATTCATTAAAGATGGATTCTATTGTGAATTTTATCTTCCTTAGGTCCCAAGTAATAAATGTACTAGCAATAATCAAATCTCATAAATGCACCTCAAACATACACAATCCACCACTCAAAACCATCATCCACAATATAGATATTCACCAACTATTCCTAAATTCCCGGATGGGGTCAGGCTATCATTGACTATGGAAAAATCTTGTGGAGCTACAAAAGAATAGGCAATTAGGCTCAAACTGGCTTCAAGCAGAGGATAATATGCAAGGTGGGAAAAGAGTCAAATAGGGCTAATAAAGGTGCCTCAATCATGTTTAAGTCATGTGCAGAAATCATTATATGCAGCCTTGAAAAAGATATCTAAATGCAAGTCAAAGAGGAAGCAATTGAAGAGAGTACACTCAACAAGCAAGAGGACTAAATAAGGTACAGTCCTGAATAGGTCAAAATAAGCTCACCAGGTCATGTCTAGAACTTCAAGATCACCCAAAATTCCAAGATCTTATGTGTTCAATCATTAACCAATCATGTTCACCAAATAGTATAGAAAACATATATAAAAGGTTTCAACAATCCACGCACATCATGGGGCATAAATCTCAATAGATAGAATAGAGGACAAACAACATCCATATGGGGAAATAAGACCTAATCCTAACAATGCAATTTATAAATAACTGTTTTTTTTTGGGATTTTTTTTTAAAGTTTAACATGCTGATATGCAATATAAACTAAAAACAAAAATAAAAGTGCAAACTAAAAATAAACATGCAATCCTATCATACCATGAGATTCTTCCCCCCACACTTAAATTAGGCATTGACCTCAATGACATAAAAGGCAACAAAAGATAAAAATATGAAGGAAAGAAAGAAAAACTGACTTGTTCACTGCGGTGGTGGAAAGTGAGGAAAGAGAACATTTCAGTCCTGTCAGAGGCCGTAGGGCGGCCTGCGAAATTAAGCTCCTCCACTGCTTCCTCTTCGATGCCTTTTCTCCCTGCAGTGTTAGCTCCCCACAACCGAAGAACATCAAAACTAATCTAATAAAACAAAAGACACAAAGGAAAACAGAAAACTTACCTTGGGTTGCCTCCCAAGCAGCGCCTTTGTTTAATGTCATTGGCTCGATAGTTTCTTTAAGCTTAAAACACTAATTAATCAAACATAGTCAAAGCCCTCAGTAACCTATCAAACTCTTGTGCACAACTACCAAACAAGCATGCACTACATACAAATAAATTGAAACGAAATAATAAAGATTGTAAGAGTTGTTTCGACTTATCGTATGCCTCAGCTTGACTACCCAGAGAGGGTATATAATACCACCAATTCAGTTCTATTGGTGGCTTGTTGAAGTAGTGGCTCCATGGATCGACATAGTCACCAAAATCTCCCAATTTGCAAAAAGTACCAGTTTCTTGTTCAGGAACCACAGAAATTGGTTCCGGCGTGTTTCTGCGAGGGCCGCAGGGCAGCCAACCCAGGCCGCGAGGCGGCCGACGATCAGCGAAATCGCTCGTCAGAGGTTCGGGCCGCGGGGCGGCTTTTACTGTTCATAGCGATTTTTCCGTTTCAAATTTGGTCTCGATGTCAACACGAAAGTTGTAGATCTCGAAGAGAGCTTTCCAACGCAGTGTTATAATAGTCAATCGGACCACCGAGGCCTCCAGAAAGTGCGAAACAAGTTCAGCATGTCTGTCGACAACTTTTGATGACTTGTTATTCACTTAGGCTCTCGAAATTCGACTCCGCTCCCATGGTCTTCACTTTTCTTCCTCAACTTGAATCTTCCTTCATCCAAGAGTCTCCTAATTCCTCGTCGGATCCACATTTATCTGAAATTAACCATAAAATTGCATAGATTCCAACTCTTCCAACACCACTGGTAAACATGTAATTGTAACTAAAATATGCACTATTCACAACTAAATTATGCTAAATGCATTCTATAATGCAACACTAATCATGCTCTATCATTGGTCGAGACTCCTAAAATTCCTCTAAGCTTGACACATCATCATACACTCTTCTAAATTAAGAGTTTATATAGATAGTTAGTAAAATAAAGAAAAAAGAGAATTAAAGGAAAAAGGAAAAAAAAAGAATTAAAGAAAATCAAAGAAAAATGGCAAAAAAAAATGATTGGTCGAGACTCCTAAAATTCCTCTAAGCTTGACACATCATCATACACTCTTCTAAATTAAGAGTTTATATAGATATAGATAGTTAGTAAAAATAAAGAAAAAAGAGAATTAAAGGAAAAAGAAGAAAAAAAATATAGAATTAAAGAAAATCAAAGAAAAATGGCAAAAAAATGATTGGTCGAGACTCCTAAAATTCCTCTAAGCTTGACACATCATCATAAACTCTTCTAAATTAAGAGTTTATATAGATAGTTAGTAAAAATAAAGAAAAAAGAGAATTAAAGGAAAAAGAAAAAAAAAGAATTAAAGAAAATCAAAGAAAAATGGCAAAAAAAAATGATTGGTCGAGACTCCTAAAATTCCTCTAAGCTTGACACATCATCATAAACTCTTCTAAATTAAGAGTTTATATAGATAGTTAGTAAAAATAAAGAAAAAAGAGAATTAAAGGAAAAAGAAAAAAAAAAGAATTAAAGAAAATCAAAGAAAAATGGCAAAAAAAAATGATTGGTCGAGACTCCTAAAATTCCTTTAAGCTTGACACATCATCATACACTATTCTAAATTAAGAGTTTATATAGATATAGATAGTTAGTAAAAATAAAGAAAAAAGAGAATTAAAGGAAAAAGAAGAAAAAAAATATAGAATTAAAGAAAATCAAAGAAAAATGGCAAAAAAAAATGATTGGTCGAGACTCCTAAAATTCCTTTAAGCTTGACACATCATCATACACTATTCTAAATTAAGAGTTTATATAGATATAGATAGTTAGTAAAAATAAAGAAAAAAGAGAATTAAAGGAAAAAGAAGAAAAAAAATATAGAATTAAAGAAAATCAAAGAAAAATGGCAAAAAAAAAATGATTGGTCGAAACTCCTAAAATTTCTCTAAGCTTGACACATCATCATAAACTCTTCTAAATTAAGAGTTTATATAGATATAGATAATTAGTAAAAATAAAGAAAAAAGAGAATTAAAGGAAAAAGAAGAAAAAAAAATAGAATTAAGGAAAATCAAAGAAAAATGGCAAAAAAAATTATTGGTCGAGGCTCCTAAAATTCCTCTAAGCTTGACACATCATCATAAACTCTTCTAAATTAAGAGTGTATATAGATATAGATATAGTTTGGAGAAGACGAAGAGGCAAGGCCGCGTGCTCCTCTTTTTCTTCCCCCGAATCCCCGCTTTCAATTCACCCGGAGGCGCTGAACATTGAATAAAATAATTCTTTTTTAATATACCCTGGGTCCTGGGCCAAAAAATTTGAGGCCCAGTAGAATCTGAGGACACGTTGCACTTGCCCGGCCGGCCCTGAGACAATGAGTAAGGTCAAGTTCAGTTCCATGTTAAAGTATAAAGACAATGAGCCAAAGAAAGTGCAAGCTCAGTTCCAAGTTAGTGATTCATGAAAATCAAACTACAAGATGTTTTTTGGGTCGATTACAATGATTATATACATATGAAAAAACAATGAGTAAGTGCAAACCATTCCAACCCAATTGCCTTGCAGTAATTTATTGTCTGAATTTGATTAACTGACATGCCAGAATAATCGATCTGGAAAATTAGTAGTTGAAATATACATATACATATATGAGATGAACAATGCTATTTTCTTGTCATAAAAGAGGATACGAAAATTAAAGTACACGAATAATTTTTTTTTTATTAGGTAAAAATTCGAAGGTCAGACAGGCCTGACTCATCGAGAGGCCGACCGAAGTCGACAGACGGCGAAACCGTCTAACAGTGCAATCTAAAAACAGAAACAGAAATACAATAACAGGCATAATGAACCAAACAGAAATAAACTCTACAAAAAACGTTCCAAAAAGATCAAACACCCGAAAAGTTGAGGAAGCCACCAAAGAACGCAGCCAAGCACCACCAAAAAGTACCACCGCGGGCCAGTAGTACAGCAGGACAGTAACTCCTGTGGGTAGTGCAGACGAACTCCAAGGAAACTCTATCCCGAATACGGAGTCGCCTTTGAGCGCACCACCACGACCTCAGCCAGACCCGACTACAGACTCCACGCCTCCCAACCAAGCAGAAGATCTCCTAGAAACATCGGAAGCAGAGCTGCAAACTGCTAGAACAAAACGCAAACAAGCTTTCACTTGCAAAAGTATCAGCAAACCCTTGAAGGATTTTCTCAAACCCTTTCGGGTGAATATACTCAAATTGCACTCAAGGCTTTTTTTTTTTTTGCTAGATAGCCTTGGGCCCGAAGCACAAGTTTGCGGGCCGCTTCGGGCCCAAGGATTAGCCTTGGGCCCAAAGCAATACTTTTTGCAGGAGGGGAGGCAAACGGAGAAAGACAGCAGGAGCAGGGT
Organism: Persicaria maculosa; assembly: GCA_963922045.1. Classification (NCBI taxonomy): domain Eukaryota; kingdom Viridiplantae; phylum Streptophyta; class Magnoliopsida; order Caryophyllales; family Polygonaceae; genus Persicaria; species Persicaria maculosa. The sequence continues at coordinate 20,589,340 of OY998253.1, read as the reverse complement.
GAACGAAGTCCACCAGCAACACCAAGGCCGCCGGAAGGGGATGACGCCGGAGAAGCCGGAGGACGAGACGAAGTTGGAGAGGAAGCACTGACAGCTTCGCAAGAGAGAGGGATTCATACCACCGGAAGCGAACACGGACACCGGGAGGAAACGAGAACCCTCGATTCGCCAAGGACAGGGGAAGGAAGCCCGATCCGAGAGCATAGCAAGCGAAAACGAGGGAGATCGGGCCGGAGGAGGAATACATCGGAGAGGATGGAGAGCACAGGCACCAGAAGAGTCTGCAACAGTGTGGATGGGAAGATCATCAAAGAAAGAAGGTGGGACTTCAAAGAGAAATCCCAACACTGAAAATTGACTACCCCACAAACACAATTTATCAAAGGGAAGCAAAAAGAGCCCCAAAACCCAAAGGATTTGCACCGAGGAAAGTGATAGTTAAAGATGTTCAACATCGATTATAACAAAAACACCATAAAAATGGGATTCCCTTAAAGTACACGAATAATGATATATAAGAGAGGAAGAGGGAAGGATTAAGCCACCTCATTTCCTTTTTTTTTTCCGGCTTTCTTAATTTCAGCAACCAGCTTCTTTTCATGTTGTCACAACCAAAATATATCAATTACACATGAAAGTACTTAATGAACGAGCTATAAAATGAGATCTTTGAAAGACAATAATCACATCTAGTTGCAATGATACTATTTTCTTTTCTACTCCTTGAAGGGTGGTTGCAAGTAGCAAGTGCATTGGCAACAAAACGATTAGTGAACTCACTCTGAGTTATCAGCAAATAAAAGTTGCAAAAAAACCTAATTTGGATCAGCTTAAAGTTCCTTTTGGAGAAATAGAAAGATCCAAATACAGAAGAAATCACATCATCCCAACAAGCAATCAAAGGGGATAATAAGTATCCTATAACGTAATAAGATCTTGAACAGAAACAAACTAATAACACTATGTATATAGGATATATATGTGTAATTTATATTATTTGGGACATATTGTGTAATTAGACAAAAGGCCACATCTTCCTCTATAAATAGAGGTAAGACAGCTCAGCTCCAACTAACTTTGTAAGAACATATTGTAAGCTGGATTATGCTCTCTAATGGAGTTTCTTCTGTTTCTCATGGTATCAGAGCGAACGGCTTGATCTTGGACTAAGATCGGCTTCTGGTTCGTGTTTTTCGTTCTCTGTCAATTTTGTTTTCTTCCGCTTGTCTGATTTTTCGATTCTGTGTTGGAATCGCGTACTGTCGTTTTCATTTTTAATTGGATTCTTGCAATTGTTGAGCGAGAATGTCTGAAGAAGTGAATTCGGTGTTGAGGAATCATCGATTGGATGATAATTCGCATAATAGTGCGAATGATCCTTTGAATCTTGCGAATTCAGATAATCCGGGTGCGCATCTGATTGCGTTCCATATCAATGGGACAAATTACCTGAGTTGGAGCCGGGGAGTTCGCCTAGCGTTAGGAGCTAAGAACAAGATCGGTTTTATAGATGGATCTTGTGGTCGGCTAACTGATCTTGAGAAATTACAGCGCTGGCAGCGAGCAGATTACATGGTTCGCTGTTGGTTGGGCAATTCGATGGTCAATACAATTTCTGAAAGCTTTATGTACGTCGAATCCGCTAAGCAGTTGTGGGATGAGATCTCTGAAAGGTATGGGCAAACTAATGCGCCATTGATTTACCAGCTCAAGAAGGAGTTGTGCTCAGTTTCTCGTGGTGGCAAGACTATTGCTGAGTATTTCAATAAATTGAAGCGAATTTGGGACGAATTGCAGTCTATTGAAGGCCAATATGATTGTTCTTGTGGGGCTTTGGCAGCCTACACTTGTAATGTGATGAAGAAAGTTAATGAGGCCGAAGCGCGCAATCGTCTGATGCAGTTCTTGATGGGGTTGGGAGAGTCGTTTGATGGGGTTCGTAGAAGTATCTTGGATATTGATGGACGATTTTTAGTCGCGTTTAACCGTATCAAAATAATTTCGAACCTACCTAACTAATGTAGTGTGGTAAGCACGAGTCGATCCCACAGAGAATCAAGTATTTCCATGTTATGTCTATTTACCAATTAATAGGAAACGGGGGTTTTGAGTGGTGTAAATAAGAAAGAAAATAAAATAAACTATAAACAAATTAATAGAGATAACGATTAATAAAATAGTTTCATCTACAAATATCCACTTTATTTGGTTGAATTGATATTGTAACTTCCTCTTGTCCTTTTAGGAAATTAGGTTTCCTATGAATGCCCTTGTCCCAACCTAATATAGTTACTAGTCCAACCAGTCCTAGAAACCCTTATCAATCGAACAGTCCCTAAAGAAGGATTTAACCCAATTGATAGCTTTAAGTTCAGAGATTAACCAAGGTATTTGCAGTCCCTAAAGAGGGATTTAACAACACATCCAACTTCCTATTCATTCAATTAGTTCAACCAGCCCTAAAGGAACAAGTTTGCCACTTAGGTTAAGGTTCACAACCAGGAATCTACAAAACCCTAGCAATTGAATTGATTCTAACTAGTTGCGCGGACAAGAAAGAATAAAACAATAGACAATCAATCACAAAGAAGTCGAAACATTCAAATATAGGAAATAAGGAACAAGAATCAGAAACTCACAATTAATCCAAATAAAGCTTTAAATTATAGACGAAACGGGAGAGTTTAAGTCTCCATAAAACAAAACACAAAAGACAATTAGCTTAAAGAGGAAATAAAACTAACTTACGGCCGTTGGCCACTGGTCACATCTCGCCTATGTTCGGCGTATGAATGGGAGTATATATAATACACTCCGTATCCTTTAGAATAAATTTAACATCCTAATCTATCTATATAATATTCTATCTAATAGTGTATTGCCATGAATAATAAAGTAATAAAACTCATGCTAATATATCTATCTAATTTAAATCTAAGATATAATAATAACAATAACATGTAAAGCGCATCAATTGCAAGTTGCGCGCCGCATGACTCCTTCCATTAGCCCAACTAGTAAGCTTTAATTAATCAGCCCAAACCGGTATCGATCCACGGCCTCTTGTCTTCCAAATTGTTAAATATTTTCCATAAGTTATGGTCTATCTCCGACTTCATACGATCCAATCCGAAAATACCTGAATTATATGAAAATAAAAGTGTAGACTCCGAAAATCAAATAATAAAAACTAGCTATAAAAACATGTCAAAATGCTATAAATTAATATGCAAATTTATACTAAAAACATGACTAAACTAGACTCTATCAGCTATGGATCCTTTGCCAACTCTGAATAAGGCATATTACCTGGTATCTCAAGTTGATAGTGGCAATTCTGATAAGGGTGCTGATGGTGCAAGCACAAGTAATGACAGCATGGCTTTAGTTGCAAATAGACAGGGAATCCAGGGTGAGAAAAAGGATTTTTGTAAGGACAAGAAGGAAAAGGAGTCCAGGGTGTGTTTTCATTGCAAAGGTAAGGGACATATCATGGAAAATTGCTTCAAGCTTCATGGATTCCCAGATTGGTTTAAAGAGAGGAAAGGTGTTGCTGCTGCTCACAATGCTTGTGGTGATGTTGGGGACTCGTTGGAACAGATTGCTCACAATGATGGGGAAGGGGGTCAGACTGGAAAGATTGATCAAAACTTGATCAATGCAGTGTGTCAAGAGGTTCTTCGAGCTATGCAGGCTCAACCTCAGGTCAATTGTTCCACAGTCACCAACATGGCAGGTAACTCTAAATCTTTCAATCTGGCTTTGCTTGCATCTTTAACTAGTGATAAAGATTAGATTATAGATACATGCCCCACTGATCATATGACTACTTTCTCACATTTGTTAAGTGATAGAAGGTTGCTTGACAGACCTATTTTGGTTGGAATGCCTGATGGTAATACCTCTTATGTGAAAGAAATTGGTACTTTATGTTTGACTGATAATTTGATTTTGCATAATGTCTTGTTGGTTCCTAGCTTCAAGCATAATTTGCTTTCTATGCCTAGATTGGTAGAAAACTCCTCTTTAGCTGCTGTGTTTACTTCTGGCAATTGGTGTTTTCAGGACCTTGGCAGTAACCAAGTCATTGGATCAGGCTTCAAGCTCAATTGCCTTTACAGATTGCAAGCTGACAAGGTCATTGTAGCCTATGGGGTTCCTTTAAAGCTCAATAGGAGTATGTTGCTTTCTAAGAATAAGGATTGCTTGGCTTCCAATGTGACTTCTGATGTTGATAGGCTGTTACAGCTTCATATTAGATTAGGACATGCTTCTGGAAGTAAGATTGAGCATTTAGCTTCTTTACCTTGTAATGTTTCTCATTTGCCCAAGTGTGAAACATGTGTTTTAGCTAAGATGCATAGATCCTCATTTCCTATTAGTAAAACTGTTTCTCTTCATTGCTTTGACCTTTTTCATCTTGACATATGGGGTCCTTATAGGTACTAAAAGCGTTTCTGGTGCTTCATTTTTTTTTACTGTCATGGATGACAAAAGTCGTGTAACATGGACATTTTTTATGCAATCAAAAACTGAAGTGTTTACCTTGTTATCTTCCTTCATTGCTTATGTTTATACTCAGTTTAATGCTTCTCTTAAGTGCTTTCGAAGTGATAATGGATCTGAATTCATTCAGAAGGCCTGTATGGATTTATTTTCTTCAAAAGGTATAGTTCATCAAAGAAGTGCACCTTACACTCCTCAACAAAATGGTAAGGTTGAGAGAAGACATAGATATCTTATAGAAACTGCAAGATCTCTCAAATTACATGCTAACTTACCTGCTGAGTTTTGGGCAGACTGTGTTTTAGCTTCCACTCATGTGATCAATAAGCTTCCCTCGCAGGTGTTACAGTGGAAAACACCTCATGAAGTTCTATTTGGTAAAGTACCTTTATATGATGAACTTAAAACTATTGGCTGTTTAGCTTTTGCTTTTGATCCAAAGTACAAAACTGATAAGTTTGGTCCAAAGGCTAAAAGGTGTATGTTTGTAGGATATCCTTTTGCCCAAAAGGCTTACAAGCTTTTCTGTTTGGACACTAGAAAGTACATTGTTAGTAGGGATGTGATTTTCTTTGAAGATCAATTCCCTTTTAAAACCAATGTACATTCTAATGTTTCAACTCCTTCTGTGCAATTACCACTGGTTAGTCCAACATATTGTACTGATTTGTATTCCAACTTACATGATCAGTCATCTAATCCTTCTCATACACATGTTGTTAATAATAATCATCTTGATAGTAACAGTATTCATGAAGTGGTGAATAACAGTTTACCTACATCTAATGGTGAGAGTTCCTCTGCTGATATCTCACATAATGCACAATCACATGGCTCTGAGATAGCACAATCTCAACAGGTAGTTCAACAAAGAAAGTCTGTAAGAATTTCTAACCCTCCTGCTAAACTCAAGGATTTTTTATGTCCTTCTATAAGGCATAATTCAGAATCCCTGTCCTTTTTGTCTCAAGTTCTTGGTAATGTTGACAGCTTTTCTCCAGAGTTCATTACCTCTTTTGTTAATTTTGTGAACATTCCTAAACCTCACACTTTTTACCAAGCTAAGAAAGATCCTAAATGGATTGAAGCTATGGGTAAAGAGTTGCAGGCTCTAGAGAATAACCAAACCTGGCAATTGACTGATTTTCCTAAAGATAAAACTCCAATTGGTTCCAAGTGGGTTTTTAAACTTAAATACAACCCTGATGGAGCCATTGAGAGATACAAGGCTAGGTTAGTAGCAAAAGGCTATAACCAAGTCAAAGAGAAAGATTACAAACATACTTTCTCCCCTGTGGCTAAGTTTACATCTGTAAGAAGCATTTTAGCTTTAGCCACTATTAAAAATTGGCCAATCCATTAGTTGGATATAAACAATGCATTTCTTCATGGATATTTGGATGAAGAAATATATATGTTGCCACCTGATGGATATGATAAGGCAAAACCTGGTCAAGTTTGCCTTCTCAAAAGGTCTTTATATGGCTTAAAACAAGCCAGTAGACAATGGAATGTTGAACTAACTAAGTTTTTAATTTCTCTTGGTTTTATACAGTCTAAACAAGACTACTCCCTTTTCATCAAACCTGTACAGAAGGGCCTAATCACAACTTTGGTATATGTTGATAATGTCCTTCTAACTGGAGATGATGAAGCAGAGATTATTTTGACAAAGAAAAAACTTCACCAGCAATTCACAATCAAGGATCTCGGCCAAGTAAGATACTTTCTTGGCATGGAGATCTCCAGGTCTGCTACTGGAATGCTAGTTCACCAGAGGAAGTACATCATTGATTTGCTAAGAGATATGCAGCTTTTGGATTGCAAGGAAGCAAAATTTCCATTGCCTAGAGGACTCAGGTTATCCATGGATGAAGGTGAACTGCTTGATGAGCCTGAACGGTATAGGAGACTGGTTGGCCGGCTCCTATTTCTCAATATGACAAGAACAGATTTGTCCTATGCAGTTCAACATATGTCTCAGTTCTTAAGTGCTCATCGCATCCCTTATTACCAAGCAGCTCTTCACATACTCAGATACCTCAAAGGAACTATTAATGCAGGTCTCTTTTATTCTTCCAAATCTGCATTGCATTTGACAGCATACAGTGATGCAGATTGGGGAGCTTGCCCTTTTTTCTGCTCGATCTTTATCAGGCTACTGCATTTTCCTTGGAGATTCACTGATCAGTTGGAAGACAAAGAAAAAACTCACAGTGTCCAAGTCTTCAGCTGAATCTGAGTACAGATCCATGTCATACACAGCTAGTGAGATGGTGTGGTTGCAAGGCTTATTTGAGAATCTCCATATCACAGTTCCTCTTCCAATTCCCCTGATGTGTGATAACAAAGCTGCACAACATTTGGCTGCTAACCCCGTCTTCCACGAGCTCACAAAGCACCTCAGAATGGACTGTCACTTCGTGCGAGAGAAGCAACAGGAAGGCTTCCTCCTCACTCAACATGTTCCAACAACTCTCCAAATTGCAGACATCATGACTAAAGCTTTAGGCGAGCAGCAACACGGATTTTTATCTGTCAAGTTGGGTCTTGTCTTTGACACCCCGGATCCAACTTGAGGGGGGAGGGGGTAATAACACTATGTATATAGGATATATATGTGTAATATATATTATTTGGGACATCTTGTGTAATTAGACAAAAGGCCACATCTTCCTCTATAAATAGAGGTAAGGCAGCTCAGCTCCAACTAACTTTGTAAGAACAGATTGTAAGCTTGATTAAGCTCTCTAATGGAGTTTCTTCCGTTTCTCACAAACTCACTGAGGAGGTTTATATACAATTTTCTATTTAAGGCAGACACTATTTAAATATCTCTATTTATATCATAAGATTGGAAAAAATATTGAATTACATATATACATTCTTGAACAATTACACTAACAATCCCTAAAGTTTGCAAGCTTTTCCTTATTAGTCCTTAAAGTTTAAGTCTTTCCAGTTAGATCCCTAACCTATTAAAATGATTGCACCATTAGCCCTTCCATAAAAAAACTGCCGGATCTCCATTAAATATTATGAATAAATTACACAAAATTGCCTTAAATTAGGAGAGTTTTCACAAACTACCCATGAATGGGAAAAATATAGGAAATCCCCCAACTTTGAGATTTTTAGTTTTGAGATATCACACTTACCCCCCATCTAATATTTCAAAATGACTAAATTGACTCGTAAGAAAGGGAAGAAATTAAAAAAATGGCCCATAAATAATGAAAGTATACAAAACTGCCAAAAATTAGTTGAATAAGAAAAACACTAAACCCTTTCAATGTTAGCAATGGTTAAATTAGTTGAATAAGATAATAAATAAATTACACAAAAACACTCCTACTTACATTTTTTTTTACTGGCCCATAACTAGAAAAATATAAAAAAAACCCTATTCAATCTAGGGTTAAAGAACCACACAATCCATATCATTTAATAATTGTTTGAAAAACATTGAATTTTTCAGAAAAAAGGTCAAATAAAATAAACAATGTTGATTAAACATTTTTCTAGACTTTGAGATATTAAGTGATAATGTAGCATTTTTGTTTTTACATTGAAATTTGATGGTGGTTCTTTAGTTGAGTTATTTGTAAAAAAAAAATTGAATTTACAAGTGGTTTTGTGAAAACTTCCTAGTTTATCGATATTTTTATATAATTTGGAAACTATTTTATGAACCTAATAAAATTATTTCTAAATATTGTAAAGGTTTTGGGTGGTTGATTGAAAACAAAACTCCAAATTATTTTATTTTATTTCAAAATTTTAATTTATGAGTGTTTTTGTAAACATTGACAAATTTATTGGTGATTTTTTGTAATTAGCATAAAATTTGGTGGAGATTTATGGTTGGAAGGATGGATGGTGCAATCATTTTAATAATTTAGGGACTTTATTAGAATGACTTAAAGTTTAGGGACCAACAAAGAAAAACTGTAAAGTTTAGGGACCATTGATGTAATTTACCCTATATTTTAACAACATAAGGGCTTTAGGCAAGACGTCGGAATGGCTATTGACAAGATAATTTCACCTAAATTACCCGAAGCCCTTTTCATTTTTTCTGAACACATTGCAAAAAGGCCCAAAACTCTCTCTTCCGAATCGAAACCTAAATCTGACGAACGAATTGTTTTGATTGAAAACAGCCTAAAATCGATGAAATTAATCAAAAGATCAATCAATCAACACACGAACGGGTATATCGGTCGCTTTAAGTGATTATCGAATGACAATTTTAAGTCGTCGTTCGAAAAAACCGTCGAAGGAAGAGCTCGGCAGACAGAAATGAGGTTAATGCATAAGCTCGGCAAGATGGGACGAGCTTAATACGTTAACTCGGCAATAAAAAAATGAGGTTATAATGGAGCCTCGTAAAAGTTTTGTGAGGTTTATAAGGACCCCTTTTGAAGATCTTATCTAAATCCTCAGTGATATAATCCGAGCTAAATAAGTAACCTCGGCCTCTGTTGTTGAGGTTAAGGGGGGAGCTCGGCTTCTGTTGTTGAGGTTAAAGAGAGAGCTCGGCTTCTGTTGTTGAGCTTAGTTAGTGAGCTCGACCAATATTTTTGAGGCTATAAAATAGCCTCCTTGACACGTATTGCATAAATTCATTAAATTGTTCAGAGGTATGTGTGATGGATCTTGTTATAATGCAAATTCATATGCTTCTAAGGATGAGACAGACTAAATAACTAAATTAGTTTAGAAAATGTTGTTTTTCCCACTTTTGATTGAAACTCTCAGTGACTAAATCAATATCATAACTTTATCTAAATAGCAAATTAGTTGTTCTTAATCATACATGAAATAGATTAATGCATATTTTAATGTTTTATCTTCTAGTAATTGTTTCAAGTGGCCACTTCCCACCTATCCTCAAAAATAGATTTGACATGTTAAGCTAATTAATTAATGAAGTCAAAAAATAACAGAATTACAAAAATAGAGAGAGAAGAACGGAGAACAAAATCACACTATTAAGCAATGATCTGCGAAGAACTCAAGGATAAGTTGAGAATCTCCACATTGGTCAAGAAGAATTCGTTCCATTGTATGTAAATTATTCCAATGTAGCTTTAAACTCATTTTTTAATACAGGTTGCTGTTACACAAAATACCCTATATATAGTAAATAAGAAAAATGTAATTACTTGGAGCTACATTACCTGTACTAATCTAAATAACAAGCCATTGGTAGTGATTGTTGTTATGCTATGGAAATCTAATGTATTAGCAATAGAAAAACAACTAGGAATTACATCCACGTTGCATTCACGATGGTTTCATGAACAAAAAATATTGATATATGTCAGTTCGACAAGTAATATTGAAATCTTAAATTACCTCTATTGATGTTACATTCATGACGAATACATCTATCCACTGGTGTTTTGGCCTGTGCTACGCACGGGTCTAAATTTTTTTAATATAAATTATATATAAAATAATATTTTTATGTTATAATTATTAAAGATTTATCGCTAGGGAAAAATATTTTTGTATAAATTTATTGAGATTATTTATGATGAACTTTAACCGCTAAATTGTTATCAAATGTATAGTTGTTCGTTAATGCATTTAATTTATTGGGCAAAATGAAATCCTCTTTTATAAGTTATATAGATTTATTCATTTATTTTTATTATTATTTATTTTTATTAGGTTAAATGCTAGACTTATCATTATGTAAAAAAATAATATTTCTAATTTTTCCTCTTAGATTTATTATTATTTATAAAAAAACACTTTAATTTTATTTTTCAACTTGTACTAATGGTTGGAGGTTTTAGTACGTTGACTTCTTATTAGAGGGGTATATTATTAATCTAAAAAGCTATATTTTTATTGTTGTGAATCTAAATATTTTAAGCTAACTTTATATGTTATATAGATATATAGATATAGATGTTAAACTGACGGTTATTTTATGAACAAATAATATTGAAATCTAATATTAGTCAATAAAAGTCGCTATCCCATTGGTTCTACCCCTGCACATATTTCACAACATCTTAGGTTCGATTTCGAATAACCCGAATTTTTTACTTCATTTTTTTTATTCTTAGGATATAGAAGAAGCTCAACAAAATCTACCCAGCTTATGAAATAGCCTCGGCTTTATTTGGTGAGGTGATGTTGTGAGCTCGGCAAAGTTTGATGAGCTTAACACGTCACCTCATAAAAAGGTTGAATTTACCACAACGGCGCCTACAAAAGCCCGGGATGGTTTTGGAGGGAAAAATAAATGGATTGGGAGGGAAAATTTTGGAGGGAAAAATAAATAGATTGGGAGGGAAAATTTAGGGTTTGGCCGCCAATAAATTCTATATAAGACCTCCATAGTTCTACAAAGTAGTCACAACTCCAAAACATGGCGGAAAAACACAAACAACATATTCGCGACCTTGTTGAAGTTCGAACATTCATGAGGAATTTGATGGAGGAATTTGGCCCATCACTTGTCGCCTCAAACATACGCAAAGGAACGGGGTATCAATATACCCTCGAGAAGATGTATGAAGAAGAATTAAACCATTACGAGCTAAGCAAGCATCCCAGTCTTCAACAACTGGTTAAAGCGGGCAAACGGGTGCTTGCACTTCCAGTTGCGGATTTATGCATCGTTAAAGAAGAAGGTCCCAGAAGATCACCTAGAGGGAAGAAGTCCAAAAATAATTAATATTTATTCTTTCTATTTTAATCGAATGATTAGTTTTATTTATAGGTTGTTCTTCCATGGATGTTAGATTGTAACGAGCATATTATTATCAATAAAAATTTATATTTCGATCGATATGTTTTAATGGTACATATTAGCGATGATTGTCGGATCTCAATACAAATTTGAAAAGGCGATTGAGCATAATAAGTAAGCTGAAAACATTTAACCGAGTTAATAATAAAGCCTCAAACAAATTGACCGAGCTAATGCAATAAGCTCAATTGATAAGGGAGGACGGCGACAGCATGCCTCGGATGGGCGCGATGGAGCGTGCAGGAGGCAATGGGTTATTTCCAACGCTCGAGTACGACGACGGAGGGCTGCCGATGGGCTGACTGGAGGGTGATTGGCGATCGACGGTGGCGAATGATGTCATAATATATGCGATAGAGAAGAAGAGAACCAAGGAGAAGACTTGAAAACGTTTTTTTATCTTTCAAAAATCAGGAAGATATTAGGAAGATATTTATAAATTAGGAAGATATTAGGAGGCTTAATATTAGGGGAGGATAGATGCAAATCATGTAAACGTTTTTTTATCTTTCAAAAATCAAATATTAAACAAAATCAGATTTTGTTAGAAATATGGAAAGAGATAAAAACTAATATTTTTATATATACGTTAATCATTATATACCTATTTCATTATATCCCTAGTAAGTAGAGAACCTTCCGTCTTACGTTTAACCTAAATTGACTAAGTTGAGGTCAGACGATGGATGCAAATCATGGAAACCAATCGGAACAACAATCGGGTGAAGAAGATGTTGATGTAAGTTTTAATTTTATAGCAAGATTCAATTTTTATACCTTAATTTATACGTCATATTGGTTGATAGGCCCTCCGATAACCAAAACAACGTATCATACAATACGTTCGCAATATGTTTGAGCTTGCGTATTAACCTCGGCAATATATGCCGAGGTTATGTATTACCCTCAACTGTATTTACCGAGGTTATGTATTACCCTCAACTTTATTTACCGAGCTTATGTGTTAAACTCAATAAATTTAGCCGAGTCTATGTTGTAGTATCGGAAACTGTTTTTGAGGTTATTCTTGGAATCGTTGACGTTGTGTTTTCGTTGTTCCCTTCAGCTTGACAACATTGACGCTTACATAAGTTTCGACCGCGAACAGTCTGGGAGTGACATAAACTCGTTGGACGATGAAGACGAAGTGTCTGACGTTACCGAGTATCCGGATTTGAAATACCTGTTTAAAGACTGTAAAACTTGGGACTCTAAAGATGAAGTTGTCAAGGATGCTCAGGATAAAGCCAAAGCAAACAATATGGTGTTAGTCATATCACGCTCTGACCAAAACAATTGTTGGTTGTACTGTGAGAGACATGGCAAGCGTCGGATTCATAAACGTCTTGATGAGCCAAACATGGTTGTGAAGAAGAGAAAGGCGACATCTAGACGGTGTGGTTGTATGTTTCGCATTAAATGTCATCAGGTGATGCCTAACCATTGGAGAATCAAAGTCACGCATGGAGTTCATAACCATCCCCTTGTCAGGTATATGGAGGGAAACCGGTATTACAGTAGGTTGAAACCGGAAGAATACAAGGTTGCAAAGGATTTAATAGCAGGTCACATGAAGCCATCGTTGATACTAGGCCACATTAGGGAAGCATTTACAGATAACGTAAGTGTGGTTAAGACCATCAGGAATGCCAAGCAGAAGGCGAAGAGAGAAGGCCAGCAGGGGAGAACAATTGTGCAACAATTTCTGCACAAAGCGAACATGTTCAATTATTTTGAAAGACATAGAACGTTTGCCGACAGTGTTGCGAGTGAGTTGTTCTTTGCTCACCCAGAATCAGTTAATTTTTTGAGGTCATTCCCATATGTGCTTGTCATGGATGCGACATATAAGACAAATAAGTAAGTAAAATGCACCTTTGAATCCGGTTTATGATGGATCGTCAATACCCCACGGTCATGATGCTCAACCTGTACAACAAGTATAAATTGTATGATAGATCAATAACTAGGCATTGAAATAAATTTTAACGGAGAAGCTACACTTTAACATTGAACTGATATTTAAACATAACTCACCGTGGCATTTGTCCACAAAAAGCAAGCCACGTGTGCGTCATACGATATCAACAATTCAGGTATCTGTGGCCCGCCAGGTCTTGGTCCATCCAGTTGGGGTACATATCGATCGCGTCGAGGGTTGATCACCACCTTTTGTTTGCCTTTTTCTTTTCGTCTAGCCCTAGCTTCTTCTCTCTCGTCGCTATGTTGCAATGTGTTGTCTTCGGCGAAGCTCGCTTCTGTAGATGAGTCAGCATGAGGATTTTCAATTGCTTGAGATGTGGAAGCCTCGGTGTTCATCCTAGATCTTCGAGCCGAGGCGTTTAGATGTTCACGAGCCCCTCTAACCATCTACATACATAAAAAAAAGAATGAATAAATGCCATAAAAAAACGAATGATCCAATGCCGATCTAACTAGCATGAATTTGGCAAGGTACTTAAACTACATTTTCTGCAAAATACATCATCAATCAAATATTATTAGGAAAATGTAGATTTACTATGAAATGATCAATCCTACGGTTATCGTACATGAAGAGAAAAAGATTCCCCCTAAGATAATAAAAATCTTATCAAATTTTAACAGCAAACTCAATAGCATAGCATTAAATATGTAACAGGTAAGCCTTCATAGAAAAGATACACAGTAGCACATAGCAGTAATTGAGAGAAAGGTGACATCAAATAGAAAATAGAAAAGTAAGTGCTGCTACTAATGAGAGACTGTAATAGGAAAAGTCATAAACAAGTAACATGTTCAGACATACCAAAAAAAAAAGGAGCAAATGTAACTTTTAGACCTAAAACAATCAGGTAACCGCAAAGAGCTTCCAGTGTGGAAGTAGGACTGGATAGGAAGGGTTATATAGCCTACAAGCTACTGTAAACTTCAAGGAAATAATAGAAATAATAGAAATACCAAAAAAAAAATAGCTTCCAGTGTGGAAGTAGGACTGGATAGGAAGGGTTATATAGTCACTCAAAACTTCAAGGAAATAATAGAAATTTCAATGATAAAAGGAAAAATTACAAGCTACTGTAAATTGTTTACCACAAGAGAGAAGGAAGAAAGCAGGACTGGATAGGAAGGGTTATATAGCCTACAAGCTACTGTAAATTGTTTACAGTGTGAAAGTAGCATGAGTGTTCTTTCTCTGATTTTCATTTAAACAACACCAATTTCATTTTCCTTTTCAATTCAACCTCTCTATGTTACCTGGAAAATCATTAAGCAAGCACCTGTTCATTTAGCAGCTTCTAAACATTAGCAAATCCATCTTGTTTACTTCCTCCATCCAGTATAGTTTTCCCATACCGAATCATAACATTCATCATCACCAGTTTTTAAACACTAAATTTCATCCAAATTTTGAGTTTCAAATATTGTAGTTCATATAAATGAATTTGCTCCCAGATCAAAGGCGTAATTAGCCTAAGCAGTCATTATTCATTAATCTAGCACTTGTAACTAGGTTCTCTGCTTAGCAGACCTGAAAACAACAAAAAAAGTAAACTACAAGAGGGTAAATACAATACATAAATAGATTTCACTTTCATCTGGAACCATGCCCAATAAATTTTTCACCCCTTTGCACCACCTGAAGAATTGTTGAAACTGAAAAGACTCGAAGAGGAGAATTTCGAGCATAGGTTTCATAAAGCATGAGAATGATATAACAAGTGGGTTAACATCAGCCTAAACATAACTCAGAAAATAAAGTATATTTCATACTCATTTAAATCTTGGCCACAAAACCATGTGATAAGCTTCATTTCCATACACATCAATTTCCAACTCTCTATGGTCGGGGAACCTAATTAAATGGTGCAATTAATGATAAAGATTAGATCTAAACTTAACATGTGAATAAAACGAACATTTCATACCCATCTAAATCTTGGCCACAATTCCAAAACATCAATTTCCAACTCTCTATGGGTGGGGAACCTAATTAAGTGGTATAATAAATTTAAAACACAAGGTCCAAAATGGCCACTAGATCTATTACTACTTGTCAATCAAGAGTTTACACACATCAGCAGGGTAAATTAGCAAGCCATCCAATATAAAAAAAAATTGAGGGTTTGCAATCTCCCCATCAAACTGATTAAGGGTATTATTCATGAGGCTCCGGTTTCAGCAAGAAAGTTACACAAATGCATACTGTCAATTAGAATTTGCTACGGAGAGCAAACAGTAACCCTTCATATCTCCAAATCTGCCAACCAAACATCATGAAATAAATAATCTCATCGTTGATAATAATGATTAAATTCCCACTTGAGAACCTCTCATCCTAAAATTGGGCATCAGAACATATGGAAAGACAGATAAAAACTAGCAATCACAAGTCTCGACCTGAATCTTAAAAAAGTGTTCAATTTGTCCATGAGTTAATATAATGCTCAGTACCCCTTTTTGCCTATTGAAATAAAAACACTAAACTTGGAAACTGGAACCCAGTTCTCTAGTATACAATCTGGTCAAACTATCTAAGTAGCAAACAGGAAATAAATAAGCTCAATTGTTATTACTATTATTTGCTAACAAGGCATGTTAAGGGTAATTTACTATTACCCCCTTTGATGTGACTCAAATCGTTTAAACATCAAAGGGCCTAACGCAGGGAAAGATCAACTCAATATCAAAAAGAGAAACAAATGCCCTCATCTCTTGTCTAAGCAAGCTATCAAATAAAAGAGAAACAAAAAAAAAAAAAACCCCTAGTAGCCACCGCCGCCACCTCCATGTGAGCAGCTCCACCTCCACCCCGGTTGGCGTCGGCCGGCCTCGATCCACAACTAAATATCAAAACCTTCGCTAAAAATCCCAACCCACAAAACCCAAACTGTCGCCGCTTTCCTAAAGGTCTCCGGTGGCCTTCCCCGATGGTCCCTGGCGACCCTGACCAACAACCCTCGGCCGGTCCTGGTCTGGCCTCCCCCTCTCGGGTCATGGCGGTGGTTCTTGCGGCGCTGGAGAGCTTCTTCCCTCGCCCTCCTGTCCGCCCGTAAGCCCTTGCCGACGTCCTGCAGTTGGGCGGCTCTCGGCAGCGCCTCCTCCGCCACCACGTTGTGGGTGTTGCCTCCTCTTCTCGCGGGTTGCCCCTCTCTCCAACCAATCCCTCCCTTTCCCTCCAAGCATGTTGCTTGTCGGTGCTGGTGGGCTTCCGGCCTCGCTGGTTCCATCCCTTCCTCGTCGGCTCCACAGCAAACATACCCAACCTTCACCTCTCCCACCTAGAAACCCAAAATCAAAAAATCAAACCCCCGATTCAAGCATCAGTATCAACATGCAAACCCAAATCTTTCCCAAAAAATCTGATTTTATTCCCTCGATCCATCAAATCGAGCCCAAATCTGTTCATATTTCCACCTCCCCCTCTTCTTCCAAATTTGATAAACCCATTAAAAATCAAAACCCACAAAATTGAAATATCCATTTTAGCCAATTGATAGGTGCTCACATCTACGACCCTGGGTCTAGATCCGACATCTCCACCACCTTAACACAATTGTGCAACTTCAGATCTCAAGTTTTCGAGGACCAGTCATCACATGCAACAAGTTTAATGAGCGAGTTTGCTCGCTGTTGTGGCCTGTACCCGAATCCAGATTCGAAATCATCGCCTCAACCATCACCGCTTTCCAGTTCAGGCTCAAATTAGTGATAAGAAGAAATATGGATTTTAATTGTCTAGTTATTTTTAATTTTAAATCCTTGTAATTGTAAATTTAGATAATTTTTCTTTTTTTGACTGTCGACCCTCTACGTAGGGTCATCAAACCATCTGTTGATGGTTTCAAGATCGCTTTGTCGATCTGCTTCTTGCCCACTGTCAAAAAAAAAAAACTCAATAGCAAGAAAGGGGGAAATTTGAACACAACTTAGCCCTTAATCCCCTCAATAGTGGAAAGCATCACTTTATATCATGGGCATGGAATGGCAGAACTAAAGAATTTTGTGGCAATAATCAATATCCATCAATTTCTATCCAGCTTCTAAAGAATTTGAACACAACTTCCTCCATCCAGCTTCTAAACATTTAGTAGCTTCTAAACATTGATCAATTTCTTACTTTCTCTTGTTTACCGATTGATTTGCCGATTGATTTGCAAATCCATCTTTCTCCTACACTACACAATTCAAAAGCCCCCAGAGTGAACCTTCTATTAAAAAATCAGACCCAATTGGTTCTCAAATTCCACAAACCCTAACTATCCTATTTACAAATTGCACTTCAATTTGAAAATCTAACCTTCAAACTTTCATGAATTTCAAAATTGAATTGAAAATCTAATTCATAATATATAAACTTTAACATAGGAAATGTAAAATGCACCTTTGAATCGAACCGTCCAAGTCGGGCGAGGTTGCGGCAATTTCGACGGTCCGATTCGTGAAGTCAGCCAACCGAACCGGGTGCAAGGTTGTCGGTGACGGTGGTGGAGGCGGGCGGTGGAGAGCCCGAGCTTGAAAAAACAATTCCAACAGAAGAAGACAGGGCGGGGGCGGGCGGTGGAGAGCGGAGAGCGGGAGCGACGGTGGTGGAGGCGGAGAGCGACGGTGGTGGAGGCGGGCGGTGGAGAGCGGGAGCGACGGTGGTGGAGGCGGGCGGTGGAGAGCGGGACGACGGGAGGATCCCTTTTCTCCTGCGTGCGCCGTGCTGAGGTTGGAAAAAAAAATCGAAACAGAAGAACACAGGCGGGGAAAAAAAATATAAAATAGAAAAGGGATGGAATTCGAACATGTGACCTCTACCAAACCCAGTTCAGCATTGAGCAAGCATCGGGACCTTTACCACCAAGCTACCCATTCAACCTTGTTTTACAAGATATTTAAATTAGTATTCTTGAATACTTTGTATGTAGGTGTATTTCAAAATTATTTAGAGTATTTTTAATTAATACAAATAAATTAAAAATTATATTTATATTGTGCATGTCCAATTATATATATTTGCATATTTTTTTCTTACAAAATGATATTTGTAATAAATATTATGATTATTATTCTAAAATAATGATTCTTTTAATATTTTTTTTAAAATTTCATTTATATTTAAAAAAAAAGTATATATATATATATATATATATATATATATATATATATATATATGTTATTTGATATTTACAATGTAAATATTTTTTTTTAATTATTAAAAAATACCTTAAATAATTATATGTTACATCTAGGTTTGCATACTAGGGAGCAGATGATCCTAACAAAATGTATATAGTTTAGTATTACAAATAAAACATTAAAAACATTATATATATATATATATATATATATATATATATATTTCCGGGGGTAACACCCTAGCTCCGCCCATATGCTTGATTATTTTGAACTGCTCAATACAGAACTGTCAAAAGATCTTCATCAGTGGAAAGGTGTATAAAAAGAAAGAAAATAGTATCACATCGTGAAAGAAAGTGATCAATTTTCAACTCTCATATACAAGTTGTACCAAGGATATAACCATATAAGCATTAAAAGTATAAGGAAAAAATTACTGAAGATCATCACTTCTAAAGCTCATGTTTGATTGGACATATGCCAGTTTAACATCAGGCAGACCTATGACCCTCGTTATTAACCGCTTGGCTCGACTGACTCGCCATTAATCCTTAGGTTGAGGATAAGTGGCAAGTGGGCACTTGAAACATTTACCATAAGATAAAACATTAAAATATGTATTAATTTGTTTCATGTCTGCTTAAGAAGAACTAATTTACTATTTAATTTGGATAAAGTTATGATATTTATTTAGTCATTTAGATTTGCAATCAGAAGGGGAGAAAACAACATTTTCTAAACTGATTTAGTCATTTAGTATGTCTCATTATTAGAAGCATATGAGTTTGCATTATAACCATATTAATCACACATATACTTTTAATGAATTTATGCAATACGTGTCAAGGAGGCTATTTTATAGCCTCAACAATATTGGTCGAGCTCACTAACTAAGCTCAACAACAGAAGCCGAGCTCTCTCTTTAACCTCAACCACAGAAGCCGAGCTCCCTGCTTCACCTCAACAACAGAGGCCGAGGTTACTTATTTAGCTCGGATTATATCACTGAGGATTTAGATAAGATCTTCAAAGGGGTCATTATATACCTCGTAAATAGTAGACGAGGCTCCATTATAACCTCAATTTTTATTGCCGAGTTAACGTATTAAGCTCGTCCCATCTTGCCGAGCTTATGCATTAACCTCATTTCTGTCTGCCGAGCTCTTCCTTCGACGGTTTTTTCGAACGACGACTTAAAATTGTCATTCGATAATCACTTGAAGCGACCGATATACCCGTTCGTGTGTTGATTGATTGATCTTTTGATTAATTTCATCGATTTTAGGCTGTTTTCAATCAAAACAATTCGTTCTTCGGATTTAGGTTTCGATTCGGAAGAGAGGGTTTTGGGCCTTTTTGCAATGTGTTCAGAAAAAATGAAAAGGACTTGGGGTAATTTAGGTGAAATTATCTTGTCAATAGCCATTCCGACATCTTGCCTCTAGCCTTACTCTTTTAACAATTGCAACTCAATATTTTAAACTTTACTTCTTAAGAGCAACTACACTGAATCAATTACAAGTCCCCACCCCCACCCACACACACACAAAAAAAAAAAAAACCTGCACTTGCCAACAACAGCACACATTACATCTTGATTTGATTTTCCACATAACATTAGACAGCTGCCTTGGTAGCCATTGTTCATGCTTTTTGCTTTTTCAACTTGAGTCTCCTTAGTGTTTAGGGAAAAAAAGGGGGAAGGACAGAGAAAGAATTGGGAAGGTTACGGAGAGGAGTAGGCTAGTGGGGCAAAGTAGACACGACCACGGGTCACGGGTCGGGCGGGTCGACCCGTGACCCGCCGGGTCACGGTCCACAGGTCCGAGGGTCGGGAAGGGTTAAGGGTTAGGGTTAGGGTCGACTAAATCTGAACCCGTGACCCGCCGGGTCGACCCGGTGGGTCGACCCGTCAAACCCGGCGGGTCGGTAAATTTGAAAGAAAGTGTCCGTTGGGTGGGGCCCACTTTTTGACCGTTTTTTTTTTTTTTAAAAATAGCCGTTGCTCGGCTAGTTGTAGTAGGCTCGAGCCTATAAATAGGCCCGATGTTCTTCCCAATTCATTTTTACTACACATCAATCAATCAAATCACTCATATTTTATCCAATCCCGTCGTAATGTCGAGCAAAGGAAGCAAAAGTGGATCATCGACGCCGAGCTCGTCCGACTTGTTCGAGCACCATTTCAAGAAACTAGTCAAAACCCCGGGCGAGACAGGAGCGCCTGAAGCGGAGTGTTGCTACTGTGGTAAGAAGTACAAGATCAATAACAACCTTTGTATTGGCAACTTGAGGAATCATCTTGCCACGAAGCATCCCGACAAGTAAGTCCAACTCCAACTCCAAGCATCGGGAGTAAGTTCTTCAAATATGAACGTATGAAGAACTTAAGAAGTAAATAAAGTAGGAAGTAAGTTCGTGTTGTAGGTTGTAAACTTGTAATCTCACGCATGACGTGATGAATCGCCGAGCCCGATATCGACCGAACTATGAATTCGGTACGAGTTTGTAATCGTTGTTCGGTTTGTAATAAGATTGTGTGTTATGTGTGTATTATTTTGTTTTTTAACTAATCCAACATGTCAAAATAACAACCTTAGCATTTAAAAAAATACTAACACATTTTTAAAAAATAATAACAACCTTAGAATTTAAAAAAACAATTACACAAATACAAATATTAAACTAAAAAAAATTACAAAAATCCACCCGGCCTCCCAAGTCCCAAGTTCCCAACGGTCGGGAACTTTTAAAAAAAAAAAATAAATAAATTGAGCAACGGCTCATTTTTTTGAAAACAAACTGACCGACCCGTCGGGTCGACCGTTGGACCCGGCCGATTTCCCTCCCCATTTCCCCCTATAAATACTACCCATTCCCTCCCATTTTCATCACACCATCTCATCACATCTCCTACTCTCTAATCATTCTCTAATCGCTCTCTAATCGCTCTCTAATCGCTCGAGAATCGAGGAAGTCGGAAGTCGGTGGTTCACGAATCAAGAATTCCGAGAATTCGCATCACCAATTCCTACTTCTATCATCTCTTTCTTTATTTTCATTATTTCGTCATTTGTCTTAATTACATATTTATATTATTTTAACAAATATCTAATCCACTTTTATTGAAAATGTTTTCACGAGGTCGAGGGAGCGTTAGCGGAGCCCCGTCTTCAAGCAGGGGTGGAGGCGGCTCGGGATCGGGTCACCAACCAGAGCCTAGCCTTCAACGTAGTGCCTCCGTTTCCGGACCAGGATCCCGACGACGTCGGGATCAGGCACTACTCGATGAGCATGTCGAAATTGAGGAGGAGGAAGTTGCCCCTCTGGGAACTCCTTCCATGCCATCAACCATCCCGACTCAGGAGTCCGGTTTGGAGGCCGAGGAGGATCCGGCCGCCACACCCGATCCCGAAGCCACACCAGTCGCTTTTAAGGCCGCCACAATGAAATTTTGGTTCACGAAGGGCCCGCCAGCACAGGGATGGGGCGAAAACTATTCCTCCGTCAAGTGCAGATTCTGCTCGCAGGTCTACAAACACAAGAAGGGGAACGGATATGGCAACTACGGACGTCATATCGAATCGAAGCATCAGGAGAAACTCGGCTTGGCGAAAGGCCAAACACAACTTACCGGGTACGCAACTACTTCCTCTCAACCCCCTGGTATATGGAGTTATGATTATGCTAGTTGTAGTGATAACTTTGCTGAAATGATAGCGGCCGAAGGCCTAGCTTATAGTTTTGCACAACGTTTAAGTTTCAACGAATTTATTACGGAAAATGTTCAGCCCGCTTGGCAACCTATGAGTCGAAACACGGTTAAGAGGAAAATGATTAAAAGGTATAACACCCGCAAAGCTGAATTAATTGAATATTTTGAAAAACATAGCGATTTACATGTTTCAATTTGTAGTGATATTTGGACTGACCATTGGCAACACCACTCATATATGGGTGTTACTTGTCATTGGGTGGATGAACGGTTCGTTTTACACAAACGAGTTTTGGCTTTTCGAGTTTTTGACGAGGCCCACACGGCCCGTAACATAGCTGCGGTTATTTTTAGAGTTTTACAAGAGTATAGATTGACTCAAAGAGTTTTTTCAATTGGTTTTGACAACGCATCCGCCAACACCGCCTCTATCCCAGATTTAACACAATATTGCCAGCCTGGGATAGGGGGGGATTTTTCCATATTCGTTGCGCACCTCATATTTTAAACTTATGTGTTCAAGATGGTTTAG
Organism: Persicaria maculosa; assembly: GCA_963922045.1. Lineage (NCBI taxonomy): Eukaryota > Viridiplantae > Streptophyta > Magnoliopsida > Caryophyllales > Polygonaceae > Persicaria > Persicaria maculosa. The sequence continues at coordinate 20,566,711 of OY998253.1, read as the reverse complement.
CGTATTTACAACAGATTACCGAACCTATTCGATTTGTCTTACGGGCACTTTGGCGAAGCAAACAGCTTCGCCACCAATGGCACCAGTTTTGTCGATCTAGCAACCTTCGCCCGAAGAACTTCCCCCGAGATGTTAGCACTCGGTGGAACTCGACATACAGAATGATTTATGATTCTTATCAATATAGAGAAGCTCTTTCCGCTTTTGCCACCCAAAACATCCCAGATTCAAACGTTTTTGGGGATGTGTGGGTTGTGGCTCGAAATATAATTGAGGTTTTCAAGGTTTTCAGCGATGCAACCGAAACTTTTAGTCATGCTTACATTCCGACTTCTAGTGTTTTCTGTTTTGTCGCGATGAACATTGCCATAGCCCTCCAGGACGGGCTTCAAGTGCAATGCATATCCGACGTTGTTTTCACCATGCGGGAGAAATGGTTGTCTTATTACAAAGTTATTCCTGATATTTTCCTCGTATCTTGTTGTTTCGACCCTAGGTACAAATTAACTGGGCTTCAAAAGTTTTTAGAAAACTACTTTCCCACGCTCGAAGTCCAAGATGATCCTGATTGCAATGTTTCAATTATAGTTGCTAGAGTTAGAGGAATACTTGAAGCATTATATACTCATTTTTCTACGGGCGCTAGAGCGCCTAACATTCCACCTCCTGCGCCTTCAAGCTCGAGCGGATCCTCACGCACTAGTATTACCGCTCGAACCAAGGCTCTTGCCAGAGATATTTTTGGCACAAAGAGGTCGAGGTCGTCGTCGAGCCCGCACTCGGAGCTCGACGAATACTTGTCTACTAACTTTGAATTTCGCAGTGATGAAGATGAAGATTTCGATATTTTAGAATGGTGGGGCCGAGTAAAAAGACAGCGATTTCCGATCTTGCAGGTGATCGCTCGACAAATACTAGGAGCCCCTTGTTCCACCGTTGCAGTGGAACAATTATTCAGCCGAGGGGGCCAAATTCTTACCGAGAAGAGATCAAACTTGCTCCCTGAGAACCTCGAAGCACAAGTATGCCTCGCCGATTGGAAGAGGGCTGAGATGAGAATTCAGAAGAACTTCCTTAACACCGGGTCGGAGCAAGATGATGGAGTGGACTCGGAATCGGTCGGGTCCTCCGTGGACAGTGGAGTCGTCGATCCCCATAGCCAGCGCCAATCCGACACTGACGAATAGCCGAATAGGTAAGCGGGGTTCAGACAAACAGGTAAAGAACTACGTGGGCTTTGATTCCTCTCCCCCGGGAGGATACGTAGGCAATTGGGAAACCGATTCAAGCCCTTCTTCCCTCTTTTTTTTTATTCCCCAATGGCCAATAGCCCAAATACCCACAATTCACACATACAATTCACAAATATACATGATACATCCGAAAATTTAAAAAAAAAAATACCCAACCCGGCCTGACCCGCCGGGTCCGACCCATTTCGAGACTCCCCAGCCACGTGGCCGGCCCGGCAGTCCGACCCGCCGGGTCAATCAACCCGCCGACCCGTCCCAACCCCGGTTCAGGGTTATGATCGACCTCCCCGGGTTGTCGACTCGGTGGGTCCGACCCGTCGACCCGGCGGGTCGGACCCGTGGCCGTGTCTAGGGCAAAGAAGAGAGATAAGGAGAGAGGGATAGAGCTTGCAATACCCGACCCAACCTAAGAAAACTGATCCAATATTCAGAACTCCTCCGACACCCAAATAATTGGAAAAAAAAAAACTTGGGTCCAAGACCGACTGATCCGATTCGATTTAAGCCCAAACCCGAAAGTAATCCGAATCCAGTAACAACCCAAACCCGATTATATGCGAATGGACCAACCCGAATACAACTTGAAACCCGAAATTGCTAGACCCGAACATATCTGAAATCCGAAATTACCCAAACCCGATTATACCCGACACTCGAAAAAACTCAAACCCGATTATACCCGAAACCAACATAAATCTTAGCATTTTCCCCAAAATACTCAAAACAACCTAATTATTTCATTATTTAATAATGGATGGTAATATTATCATGCATATAGTATAATTAAATATAACTTTGTAATCCATCCATTAAAAAAAAAGTCACTTTTTCGCATTTTTTAAGATGCCAAAACTATATAAATCTCATTTTTTGGTTATTTTTTATAACTTCATAGTGTATGAAATTAATATTAAAAAATAATATTTTATAATTTTGACTATTTAAAATAATATTCTATTTAACGAATGCAGTATATTGATTAAGAATCTATAAACATTAGCTTAATCTATGTAGGAGGATGAATATCATAGGTAAAAAAAATTAATTTGTTTTATCCAATATGATTCTTGCGGGTTCGATTTGACAGAACCCTATTCGACCAAAACCGTTGTAACCGAAATCCGATTCACCCAAACCCGTTTAGACTGAAACCCAATTCACCCGAACCCGTTTAGACCGAAACTTGATTCACCCAAATCTGTTTAGACCGAACCCCGATTCGTCCGAACTGAATAGGACTCGAACTCGATCAGACCCGAATTTTCATCACACCCGATATCAACAAGAGTCCGATAGGACCCGAATTTCCACTAATTTATTATACGTATTACATATTATCCGTACATACTACATAGCCAGGCGATTCTTCGATCTAGTCATGACGGATTCTTCGATCTTGTCCCATCATTATTCTGCCTAATTACGATTTGTTGTTGCAGTATGTTTTCTTCTTTTACATGGCCAAGGATCAGTGCCTCACTCCCGGGTACCCAGGGCGTATTGGTGAGTCCCCGGGTTGAAGAGGAGGGAAGCGGCTCCTGAGTCCCGGTGGACGTACACCTGAATTTCCAAGCGATGGAGCACTGATTTCGCCTGAATTTTCATATGTTAAACTTTGATACATCAGCTAAATAAAATCAAATCGTCTGATAATAGGGTAAAGTTTTCGTTTATGTTTTTAAAAAAGAACAGTTAATTTGAGATTAAATGTGCCAATTTTATTAACCGAACCAAATATATATGTTACTTTGGCCACAACAATTCAATTTAAATATATAATTTATTAATATGTAGCTTTGTGCCCAATTTTTGCTCCAACTTAAAAAAAAAAACTATTCATATATTTTTATGTTTAATTTTATTTGTTGGATAAATAGAAAAGTAATTGAGAAAATTTGGTGGAATATCACCTTTTGCTAATTCAATTAGGTTATTAGCATCCTAAGAAAATAAATTGGCCTTTATAACACCTTATTAAAAAAAATTAGCCTCCTAACATTGTTCTTCTCTCTCACGCTGTTCTTCTTCTGGACTTCTCCTCCAACCACTGGACGGTGAGGAATCCGGCTCGGCGATGTGCGAGAGTGGTGGATCCGAATCGGATCTGGTGAGAGGTGGCCGGAATGGGTGGTCAGAGATCTTCGGCGAAGCTTCTGGGCAGGTGCAAGAACGGGAGGGAGTTTGCGAGGCTTCGTCGGTGGGGGCTGGGTGTCGGAGCGGCTGGATTTGGGCTCGGGATGGCCGAAACGGGTGGAATGAAGGCCGAAAATTGGGAGGTTCAGTGCTCGGTAATGGCGGATCTTGGCCGTGAAGGGGAAGGAGGAGGCTGCTAGTGCGTCGGGGAGGGCGGTACGTGGCCAAGGAGGGCGGATCTGGTGAGGGAGCGCCAGATCTGGTGTGGAGGCGCCGGATTCTGGGCAAAAGCGAGAGACGGGGAGCAGGGGAGCGAGAGGAAGGGGATGAAGGGAAAATGGTTCTAGAGGACTCCATTGCTCCCACGAGGCATCTTGTGTGGCTCTGAATTGTCCACCGCTCCCACCTTCAAATCCCCTTCTGGCTATTGAGCAAACTTTCAGCTTGAATTAAATTTTTTTTTTTGGTGGTAACTTGAGTGTGGTCAATTGCATGCATGGGCCCCATCTTTTGTGTGTTAAAGCTGCTTTGCTTTCACAGCTTTAGTTTGTCTCCTTTTGGAGATTTTCAAGAGACTTTGGCGTGTATTAGTGGGATAGCTTGTGTGGTCTCCACTTTTGAGGTAGTAACCAATAAAATTGTGTTGAAAAATATGGAATTAAGAAAACATTACCTTGAAAAAATATGGTCAACGGTAAAAAAAATGGAATTGATATAAAAAAAGTGCCATCAATAGTCAACGGTAAAAAAAATGGCATCAATGGTCAATGTGACATCACAGTAAACAAAAAAATATCAGCAAGATTTGAAAAAAGTGGCATTTAAAAAGTGTCATCAATCCATTTTATTAGAAAAGTGACATCAAAGCGAAAATAAAATGTAAAAAAAATGGCATCAAAACGACAAAAAATGGCATCATTGGTAAATAAAAAAATAAAAAAAAAAGTCTGTTGACCGGCGTTGACCGGTCAACGATCAATAGTCAAATTGGGAAAGATCCTAGGTTAGTTAATTAATTTTGTTTGGGTGCTAGTTAGCTAATTAAATATTTATAATGTGTTAGTTGCCAAAATAGTTTCAAACAAGCCTTATCGAAAATCAAGAGACTGACTATAACTTCTATAAGTCGGTAGCTAGTCGTCGGACTTACCTGTCATGAGAAAATTAGCAAAAACAATCCAAACCAGAGAACAAAAAAAAAAGCAAGCTAAAGGTCGTAAAAGCCTAAAAATCAAACGAGATGGGATGAGTACAAGTTTATAAAAATACAGGCCTGGCCAGAAAATGGATCGACAGGACATATATTTAAGGAAATTTTATATAATATATAAATACACACACGTATATATGTTGGATTAGTTACCATGTTTACTAAGAGTAGTGACGGGAGTAGGAGTAGCAGGTGCGTCCATTGCGAGGAAGTGTAAGCCTATGATGATTGCGAGAAGGATGGACTTCAATATCGTAATTATGAACTTCATTTTGAAGCACCCGATCGAAGGGGTTCGCTACCTCTAGTTTACGCAATATCGATCTATATTAATTAATTGTATTGAGCCACGGTACGGTACGCGACGAGTGAAGCTAGCGCACTCACATATATATAGGTATATATAGAGAGAAGAGATAGGGCGAATGCCTTAAGAAGTTAAGATTCGAATACACCGATTTCTAATTTATTTAATTCCCAACGAACCAAGTTAACGTGTGATTTCAAAGTCATGCAGGGTTTTAAAACGTCAAGTGGTACAATTAATGAGTGAGTCCAAAGTCATGCATTATGCTATAGCTTATGCAGATCAGAGTTATTGACTTTGTTTTTATATATAAACCGAGTTAATTTTTTTTTATTGACTTCTGGACTATATATCCTTGTCTGTAGAGTTAATGAGTGATGCCAAAGTCATGCAGTGTTATTTCTGATCCAAAAAAAAAAAAGTCATACAGTGTTATTGATTTAAGGGGTATTTAATGGAATATTCATATTTTATGACCTAATTTGTATTTTGTTTACCTCTGATTTAATTGGTAAAATGTCTATTTTTGAATAAAAGAGATCATACGAAATTGTGAATAAAATGACAATTGACAGAACTTGGATTGAGAACTTCCATGGAGCTTTAGAATGTGGTTGTTACAACGGCAAGTTCTCAACTGAAAGTGGGCGGGAAAACCAGCACAAATACAGCTAGCCACAATTGGGTCCTTAGTGTTGTAATTACTAAAATGCCCTTACAGAAAATACAAAAGTATATGATCAAAGTTATAGACCTATGATCATATATCCTACATTCCCCTCTCAAGCTTGGCCTGTACTAGGAAGAACAAGACCAAGCTTGGACATCAGAAATTGGTGTTGATGAGAGCTCAATGCCTTTGTTAGAATATCTGCAATCTGATTTGAGGAAGAAACATGAGAGGTGGCAATGAACTTTGCTTGGACCATTTCCCTAATGAAGTGAGCATCAAGTCTGACATGCTTTGTCCTCTCATGAAACAAAGGGTTTGCTGCAAGCTCCTGAGCAGATTTATTATCACAGTGTAGGGGAATAGGAAGAGCAACATTGATGCAAAGATCACTCAACGGGCCCTGCAACCAGACCAGCTCACTGGCTACTGATGATATAGCTCTATATTCACTCTCTGTGGACGATTTGGAAACCACTTTTTGCTTCTTGGTTTTCCAAGAGATAAGAGATCCTCCAAGAAACGCACATTAGCCAGTTAGTGACCTCCCTGTATCCCTACAATTTCCCCAATCAGCGTCACTGAATGCTGTTAAATGGAATGAAGATACAGCAGGAAAAGAAAGAGCAAGGTTGAAAGTTCCCTTCAAGTATCTGAGTAAGTACATAGCAGCATTCCAATGAGGTTGAAGAGGATTCTGAAGAAATTGGCTTAGCTGTTGGACAGTGAATGAAATGTCAGGACGAGTGAGTGTAAGGTGTAGGAGTCTGCCAACAACTCTCCTGTAAATCTCAGGATGCTCAATAGGTTGTCCTTCAGTTGAAGATAGCTTTGTGCCATGCTGCATAGGAAAAGTAGTGGCTTTGCAAGGTTCCATTTGAGCATCAGTAAGGATGTCTAAGATGTATTTACTTTGGTTGAGCAGGATGCTTGAGGATGATTGAGCAATTTCCATTCCTAAGAAGTATCTAGCCACTCCTAAATCCTTGATGGTGAAAGCAGCATGAAGTGCTTGTTTAGTGAGTGTGATGTCTGCTGATGAATTTCCAAGGAGAAGCATGTCATCCACATAAACAAGAGCAATTGTCAGAGAGGACCCTGTACTCTTGACAAAAAGGGAGTAGTCATGTTTAGACTGAGAATATCCAAACTTGATGAGGAACTGAGTTAGCTCATGGTTCCATTGTCTGCTGGCTTGTTTAAGTCCATATAATGATCTGTGAAGCTTGCAAACATGACCCTCAGGGACTTTGTAACCCAATGGAGGCACCATGTATACTTCCTCTTCCAAAAATCCATGTAGAAAGTCATTATTTACATCAAGTTGATGTAAAACCCAGCCTTTGACAGCAGCTAATGCAAGAATTACTCTAACAGTTGAGAGTTTAGCCACATGTGAAAATGTTTGCTTGTAGTCCTTGTCTTTCACCTGATTATATCCTTTGGCAACAAGCCTTGCCTTATACCTCTCAATCAAACCATCTGGCCTATATTTGATTTTAAAGATCCATTTTGAACCTATTGCTTTCTTGCCTTGAGGAAGAGATGTAATAGACCAAGTTTGATTCTTTTCTAAGGCAGCAATTCCAGTTTTCATAGCAGTCTCCCATTCAGCTATGCCTTTGGCTTGAGAGTAGCTGTTTGGTTCAAACACAGCACACACATTCACCAATGACGGAACATAGTCACTAGACAAATGAGCAAGGTTTTGAAGACTGAACACAGCAGAGGATTGAGAAATGGACTCTTCTGGCATTGACTGATGTCTGAAAGGTAAACCTGAATAGATGTAATCATGTAGCCTTGCAGGAGCTCTGATACCATTTGAATAAAAGAGATCATACGAAATTGTGAACAAAATGACAATTGACAGAACTTGGATTGAGAGCTTCCATGGAGCTCTAGAATGTGGTTGTTACAACTGCAACTTCTCAACTGAAAGTGGGCGGGAAAACCAGCACAAATACAGCTAGCCACAATTGGGTCCTTAGTGCTGTAATTACTAAAATGCGCTTACAGAAAATACAAAAGTATATGATCAAAGTTATAGAACTATGATTGTAACGACCCGAAATTTAAGTACCCGAATTAACCTCCATAAACCTACTTAGAAGGTAAATAAGGTTCGGAATACTAGATTATCGGGGAATGTTATAGAAGAAGTTTGATCTTCTTCCGTGAGCTTTGGATCTTACGACCGAGTACGAGTTATTATTAGGTTCATTTAAGCGGAAGATTTAGTTGTCAAAAGATGGGGATTGCGAACCCCGAAAAGATCGTAAGCCCGTTGGAGGCTTCACCTGTCCTAGACTATCGCGAAAACGTTTCGAACAGAGATAAAAGCGGAAATCATAAATACAACAAAATGCCACGGCCACGCCGGGTCAAAACGATAAAACGTATGAGAAAAAGAGTGCGAATGTCAAGCGCCTCCCTCACTCTAATCGTCCAAAAGGTCTGTCCCGACAACCATCCACATCAGTAAGTCATATCGGGTAAGGGGTACCTGAATCTAAAAAACAAGAAATAAATCGGGGTCAATCATCGGAAATATGCACACTCCGTGCCATATAAAGAGGCATACTTAAACTACATGAATGTTAAAATGCAACACATAAGCAAGTGTATAGATATATATAAATGCGAAATAAACACACAAGGGCCCGTATCATCATCATAATCATCATCATAATCACCATAATATCTTCTCAAACGTACTCATCCTTCTCAAACATACTCATCCTTCTCAAACATACTCATTCTTTCTCATCATAAGCCTTTCATCATTTCATTCGTGTTCCATCGAGTATAAGTCATTTATTCAGATTTTGACGGCCGTCCTACCATAGACACATAGCATACATATGAATCGTTGGATTTACTAAGTTCATCCTACGTCATATTACCAGTTTATATTCCTAACATGTTACTAGGTCGCGTGATGCATGAAGACTCTCGATAAGACAAAGAGTATCACATAAATCCATCATGAGTAAGTCCAGGGGACTTACCTGGAGTCCGGAGAATAAGCAAGCAATAAAGTGCACAACCAAGGATCCAATCAACAAGAGCCTATTAATTTCATTAAGCTTTCATTAGGTGGTATTCTAATGCATGGTACCCAACCTAATAATCAACATACATCCACATGAGGTTCACGATTCTATAGATTACACAATTTGGTTAAGTGATCCGGACTTAACCAGTTGTAATCTATATCGTATTATCACATAATCGATTTTCTTCTTATCGGATCATAAGTCAAGTTATGGGTATACTTCATTTCTGTATTTTATATGCTCTAAGTTTCGGTTATGCCATCACATATTTAACCATATTCTTAGCATTCCCTTAACCAAGTTTTCTAACCGAGTCATTATAAACACTGGTTACTAAAATTATAATAACTCTTGATTCAACCGTTGGATTGCCGTAATTTTTGAAGGACAGATAGATAACATTCCCATGAACATCATATTAAGATTTCAGCCGAATCAGACCGTTGGATTGGAATTAAAGTCCAAATTACAGAGGCACATATATCCATTTTGTCTCTTGATGTTTGCTACAAAACGCAACCAAAAACACATAGAGGCTCCACTTCCTAAGCCCTTTCCAAGCACACAAGATCTATTCCTAGAGAGAGGGAAGGCGGATGAGGGATTACCTTCGAAGAATCCCACACAAACGACTCAAGAACACCCTCGGGAGTCCTTCGGAACACCTTTCAAACACCTTGCCATTTTGTCACCAAAAATCCCAAAACATGATTTAGATTCTTACTCAAAGTTGAAGAAAAGGAGTTATAAAACATGTTGGAACTCAGTTTTGGAAGAAAGGAAGGGTTCTTACCAAGAAATCAAGTCAAACTCTCAAGACCCTTCAAAAACAGTTTTCTGCAGCTTCAAAGATGGACGATTTTTGCTGGGCAAAAGACCTTGGATTTTTGTGTTTGAGATATGTATGGAAAGCTGGGTTCAAGACGGATCCATGGCCACCGAGTTTGCTCAATTTGGATGAGTATGGAGGGAGTTATGCTATTTCTTGTGAAGGCTGTCCAAAATGGACCTAAAATGGAGCAAGGCTCTCCTTCTCTCTCTCTCTCTCCTCTCAAGTGACGGTGGGGCTTCTTTGGATGAGCTCCTCATGAGTCTTGGGGTCAGGCTTATATAGGAGAGGGGTGGTTGGCTTCATGAGTCAAAGCATGGGGGGTGATGGGATGAAGAGATGGGAGTGGTTGAATGTCTACATTCACAAGCAAGCCACAAGTCAAGGGTTTGGTGGATCAATGTTGGGCAATTTGGGTGGATGACCTCTTTAACATAATGTAAAACCCGAGCTCGCAAAGCGTTAAAATCCGTTACGTTTATAAGATACGAGAAAAGTGGCTTGGGCATATTTTTTCCGTCATTAAATCCATGTAAAGCTAGGCATAAAATTTTTAAATTTTCCGGGTTTTCATAATCATAAGGGAGGATAATATTCGGATTATCCTACGGATATTTTGTAAATATTAATTAAATTCCGGTCTTTACAATCATCCACCTCTAAAAACAAGTCTCGTCCCCGAGACAAAGAGGTTTAAACCGGCGGAGAAGGTTTTAAAACTTGAGTCCTTGAATCGTAACAAAAGGCACACGATCATCTTGGATGCGTCGTCCAAGAATCTCACGCCACCTTTGTCACGGCCGTAATAATCTCGAAGGTTTCATCAAGCATGTGATGGGCGCCCCCATCACATCTCGCCTCAACCTTGAAAGTATCACAACTCGAGAGGATAATCACACTACCGCTCGGTCTTAGCGAAAATTCCACGAGTGCCCCCGTGGAAAGCTCGTATCCACTTCGCGAAGTATAATAGGTTTACCCGGACATTGGAACCTTAAATTGCTCATTTCCGAACTAAATCTCAAAATCAAGGTGTTTGGCGTCCCGACTCGACATTAGACCTAGACACTTCTAGTCTCGACTCATCTCCTTCTCGGGAGGTGGTTATCCACCTCTAAGGATCAAACACACGATCTCACTACGACTCAATCAAAACAGAGGGTGGATTAACATCCACCTCTAAGGCTAAGCCTTATTCCTTTTCCTAGGTTCAATATTCCGACATACCATCATTTATCGACCATACTCACAACAACCACATAATCATAACGATATCATATCAGTCATATATCATAAAGTATCACACATCAATGATAATCACATCATGTAGGACCGCTCATGGGCCCCACCACGCATATCAATCACAGAAAATGCGCACTCAATCACAGAGATAAACACCCAATCACACATAGTACGGCTAAGGGTCCCCCTCCCAGGTACTCACCGGCCACTCACGCAGTCAAAGCTATATCTGCACGTGGCTGTACATACGACGCTAGCAACTCATCTAATACATCTCCATAGCTCGCCCGTATACTCTCCTCTGTCTCCCAAGTGGCCTCCTCGGGGCTTCTCCTAGCCCACTGTATAAGTACCAACGGTACCTCTCTGCGCCTCAGCTTCTTGACCCGTCGGTCAAGAACAGCAATCGGATGCTCCACGAAGGTATGGTCAGGTGCTATCTCTAATCCGGAGTAGTCCAATCTGTGACTCGGATCTGGCTCGTACTTCCTCAGCTGTGACACGTGGAAGACATCGTGTATACCGGCCAAACGGGGCGGTAAAGCAACTCTATAAGCAACCTCTCCCACTCGCTCGAGGATCTCAAAGGGGCCCACATATCTAGGGCTCAGTTTGCCCTTCATCCCGAATCGTCGGATCCCTCTCGTCGGTGACACTCGCAACCAGACATGATCTCCAACCTCAAAGGCCAACTCAGTCCTGCGCCTATCAGCATACTTCTTCTGTCGGTCGTGCGCAACCCTCAGATGCTCTCGGATCCGTCTGACCTGATCTGTCGCCTCCTGCACGTACTGTGGTAGTGTCCCCACTCGGTCTGCAGGCTCATCCCAGCAGATAGGCGACTTGCATCGCCTCCCGTACAACGCCTCAAAAGGAGCCATCCTGATCGATGAATGATAGCTGTTGTTGTACGAGAACTCTACTAGGGGAAGATGTCGAACCCAAAGGTTTCCCCACTCCAAAACACAAGCCCTCAGCATATCCTCTAGCGTCTGAATCGTCCTCTCGCTCTGCCCGTCCGTCTGCGGGTGATAGGCCGTGCTGAAATGCAACTTGCTCCCCAGAGCCTCGTGCACATGCCTCCAGAATCTCGAAGTGAAGCGGCCATCTCTATCAGATACTATCCTCTCGGGAACCCCATGCAACCTCACTATATGCTGTATAAAAGCTCGGACTAAATTAGACACAGGCCATGTCTCCTGAATCGGAATGAAATGGGCGGTCTTGGTCAACCTGTCGACCACCACCCAAATCGCATCAAAGCCTCGTACATCTCTCCTCAATCCTGTCACGAAGTCCATCGTGATATCCGTCCACTTCCACACAGGGTCAGGAAGTGATCGTGTCATCCCTCCGGGCTTCTGGTGCTCTATCCGCACCTGCTGGCAGACCTGACATCGCGCTACAAACAAAGCGACATCAGTCTTCATCCTGCGCCACCAGAACGTCCTCCTCAAGTCCTGATACATCTTATTCGATCCCGGATGGACCGAATAAGGAGTGGAATGTGCCTCTATCATGATCTTCTGCTTCAGGTTGTGCACATCAGGCACAGCAACTCGTCCCTGCAACATCAGCATCCCATCATCTCGGACGGTAAAAGACCTACATTGGCCCTGGGCCATGCGCTGTCGGATATCGGCAATCCGCGGACACTCTGTTTGCGCTCGTCGGATCTCATCCATCAACTCTGACTGAACCTCTAGGAAACTCAGCTGTCCACTCTCTCGCTGTGACCAGACCTCTATCCCACAACTGATCAGATCCCGCTGTAACTCAGGTCGAGCCGTCAATCTGGACAAAACAATCTCCTGACGAGTCTTCCGACTCAAGGCGTCGGCCACCACATTGGCCTTCCCCGGGTGATACTCAATCTCCAACTCGTAGTCCTTGATCAACTCCAACCACCTCCTCTGACGCATGTTCAGCTCCTTCTGCGTGAAAATGTACTTCAGATTTTTGTGATCGGTCATGATCCTCACTGACGTGCCATACAGATAGTGCCTCCAGATCTTGAGCGCATGTACCACTGCGGCTAGCTCAAGATCGTGCGTGGGGTATGACTCCTCCCCTGGCTTCAGCTGGCGTGAAGGGTAAGCGATGACCCGATCCCTCTGCTGTAGCACACAACCTAAACCTGAACTCGAAGCATCCGTGTAGACCACGAAGTCTTCCGTCCCCTCTGGTAGTGCTAACACTGGCGCGGATGTCAACTTCTGCTTCAGCAGATCAAAACTGGCCTGGTACGCCGGGCTCCACTCGAAGGGTACTCCCTTCTTCGTCAGTTGCGTCATCGGCCTAGCTATGCTGGAGAAGCCCTCGACGAACCGTCGGTAATAGCTAGCCAAACCTAGAAAAGACCTGATGTCTCTAACGTTCTTGGGGATCTCCCAAGCAACGATAGCATCAACCTTCGATGCATCTACTGATATCCCTGCTGCGGATATAACATGACCAAGAAACATCACCTCGGAGAGCCAGAACTCACACTTGCTAAACTTCCCGAACAGTTTATGCTTCTGCAGAATCCTCAGCACAATCCTCAGGTGCTCAGCATGCTCCTCTCTGCTCCTCGAGTAGATCAAGATGTCGTCGATAAATACCACCACGAATCTGTCAAGAAAATCGATGAACACCCTGTTCATCAACTCCATGAAGGCGGCTGGCGCGTTGGTTAGCCCGAATGGCATAACCACAAACTCGTAGTGTCCGTATCTAGTCCTGAAGGCCGTCTTCGGGATGTCCTCTGCCTTCACCCTCAGCTGGTGATAACCCGAACGCAAATCTATCTTCGAGAAGACGACAGCTCCCTGCAGCTGATCCATCAAATCGTCTATTCTCGGCAACGGGTAACGATTCTTCACCGTAGCCCGGTTCAACTCTCTGTAATCTATGCATAGCCTCAACGACCCATCCTTCTTCTTCACGAACAACACCGGTGTTCCCCACGGCGAAGCACTCGGCCTAATGTAGCCCTTCCCAGCTAGCTCCTCCAACTGTGCCTTCAGCTCGGCCATCTCCGTCGGCGCCATCCTGTACGGGACCCTCGAAATCGGCCTGGTGCCCGGCTCCAACTGTATAGCGAAATCAACATCTCGCTGTGGCGGAAGTCCTGGTAGCTCGTCTGGGAAAACGTCAGCAAACTCACTAACAACGGGGACATCTGTCAGGCTGGGTCGCTCGCGATCCACCTCTAAAGCATAACACCAGTAGCTCGTGCATCCCTGGTCTAGAAGTCTCGCCGCTCGAACGGCGCTGATCTGGGCTCCGTTCCGTTTGGGGTCGTCCCCCCACACCTCGTGCTCAGTCCCATCCTCCGCGAGGATGGAAACTGTACGGGTCCTCAGGTTGAGGATTGCCCCATAGAAGTTCATAAAATCCATCCCCGGGATCATCTCGTCTGTCCGCAGTGGCATGACTATCAAGTCAGTGGGCCACTCTCGCTCTCCTATCCGAATGGGGCATCCTAGGATCTCACGCCCCGTCCTAACCCTAGCCCCATCCGCCATACGCACTACTAATGCGGGACATACCGAACATACAAGTTTAAATCTAGCTACGCATGAATCTGCTATAAAGCAGTGGGTTGCCCCGGTATCGAATAGAATGCGAAGAGTAGAGTCACAGAACGATATCGTACCTATGGAAGTCGGAGCTGTCGAATCACCGTTCCGCATCGGGAACGCGCGGGGCGGCGGGGGTGGTAAGAAATCAGTGTCTACAGCTATCGCTGCCAGCTGTGCAGAACCTCTGCCCTGGCCGGGTCCTGCCGACCCTGCCGACGACTGTGTCTGCTGTTGCTGGTAAGATCCTCGGCCGCCTCGACCTCCTCCTCTACCTCTACCTCGACCTCCACATCGGCCTCGTCCTCCTCTAAAGCTGCTGTCTCCTCGACCACCTCCGTAGCTACTATCTCCTCGGCCAGCTCCCAAGGGAGTCCCCCTCCCCTGACCCTGTGCATAAGAAATCTGAGCGGGTCTCGGTGCCTCTGGAAGGCGTAAAGCTGAAGCTGCAGGAGTGACTGAAGATCTCTCGCCCTGCGGGCACATGATAGCACGATGTCCTACCCCTCCACACGTGTAGCGGGAAATGAACTTCCTAGGGCAGTCTGTCTGGTAGTGGCCCTCCTCGCGGCAGCTGTGGCAGATAATAGCTCTCACTCTAGCCTCGCGGTAGGATGATACAGGTACAGCTGGAATGGCCCAAGTGGTCCCGCTAGTCGATCCTCCTCTCGCTAACCCCTTCCCTGGGCCCCTATCAAATCTGTGCTCCGCGGGTCGTGGCCTCTTTCCGCCAGACGAAGTGCGGAAAGCTGAAGACGTGGCAGCTGTCAGACGTAGCTGCTGGTCATAGCGGAGGATCATCTCTAGAAATCTGTCATATGTCATTCCCTCCATGCTAGTAGAGATCAGAAGAACGTCTGGCGGAAGCCTCATAGAAAGCATGCGGATGCGCATCTCGTCGGTGTTACAGACCTTTCCACAATAGACGAGCTCCTTCTTGAACTGGCAGACGATCTCGGAGATAGATAGCCGTGGGTCATAGCGGGTACTGAAGAATGCAACCTCTCGTGCTGCTTGTGTCCCAGATGGACAGTACTCTCTCAGCATCAACTTCCTGAACTCCTCGTAGGTCCATGCAGTACGATCATCACAGTAGACAAGCCATCTGTCATAAGCATCTCCTTTAAGCTGCCCAGCCGCAAGCCTCTGTCTCTCCGCATCGGGTACTCCAATCAAGCTGAAAACTCCCTCGAGTCCTCTGAAGAACTGCTCGATATCCTCTCCGGGTCCGGCCTGAAAGATAGGCGGGCTACTCTGTGATAGTCTCTTCACCCAGTCGGTGACGCCAGCTGATCTCTCTCGCTCTAGCAACGCAAGTAATGCCCTCTCTATCGCTGATCCCTGCTGCTGCCTATCAGCCTCTCCCTCGTGCTGCCCGGGGATCTCGACCTCAACATCGGTCTCAGTCTCTGTCTCAGTCTCGGGAATGCGGCCACGACCTCGGCCACATGGTCTCCCGCGTCCTCTAATAATCTGGGTGTCGACCATGCTGACAACTGGACATTTAACTGTACTCAATATACAATTAAATAAAACGTCTTCTTCAAGGAAGACGGCCCTCAGGCACATTCATCTCACATAATTACATCCCTTCAAGGGGGTGGCCCGCAGGCACAGTTTTATATCGCACGGAAGCTAACTAGATAGCTATCCTTCGAGGGATAGCTTGGCGAGCCCGCCTCTAAATCCTATCCTGCTCCAACCACCTTGGTTGCTCCCTTGGAGTCTTCCAGGCCCGTCTGTAAGGAAAAGCTAGGCAGTCTACCCGGACCCTTCTACATCTCTAATGATGCCTATCGCCTTGTCTCTACCCGTCGATCCTATCTCTCGTCTATAAAGATCCTAACCATTTTCATTTTCCAAAGGGTTTTCATCTTTGCCCTTTAAACACTTCGAAATCCTTGAAAATTTCCAAAACGGTGGGCGGGTTTTGAAAATTAATTTTTTTAACTCGTGCGTACTCAGGTCGAACAACCTTGGCTCTGATACCAACTTTGTAACGACCCGAAATTTAAGTACCCGAATTAACCTCCATAAACCTACTTAGAAGGTAAATAAGGTTCGGAATACTAGATTATCGGGGAATGTTATAGAAGAAGTTTGATCTTCTTCCGTGAGCTTTGGATCTTACGACCGAGTACGAGTTATTATTAGGTTCATTTAAGCGGAAGATTTAGTTGTCAAAAGATGGGGATTGCGAACCCCGAAAAGATCGTAAGCCCGTTGGAGGCTTCACCTGTCCTAGACTATCGCGAAAACGTTTCGAACAGAGATAAAAGCGGAAATCATAAATACAACAAAATGCCACGGCCACGCCGGGTCAAAACGATAAAACGTATGAGAAAAAGAGTGCGAATGTCAAGCGCCTCCCTCACTCTAATCGTCCAAAAGGTCTGTCCCGACAACCATCCACATCAGTAAGTCATATCGGGTAAGGGGTACCTGAATCTAAAAAACAAGAAATAAATCGGGGTCAATCATCGGAAATATGCACACTCCGTGCCATATAAAGAGGCATACTTAAACTACATGAATGTTAAAATGCAACACATAAGCAAGTGTATAGATATATATAAATGCGAAATAAACACACAAGGGCCCGTATCATCATCATAATCATCATCATAATCACCATAATATCTTCTCAAACGTACTCATCCTTCTCAAACATACTCATCCTTCTCAAACATACTCATTCTTTCTCATCATAAGCCTTTCATCATTTCATTCGTGTTCCATCGAGTATAAGTCATTTATTCAGATTTTGACGGCCGTCCTACCATAGACACATAGCATACATATGAATCGTTGGATTTACTAAGTTCATCCTACGTCATATTACCAGTTTATATTCCTAACATGTTACTAGGTCGCGTGATGCATGAAGACTCTCGATAAGACAAAGAGTATCACATAAATCCATCATGAGTAAGTCCAGGGGACTTACCTGGAGTCCGGAGAATAAGCAAGCAATAAAGTGCACAACCAAGGATCCAATCAACAAGAGCCTATTAATTTCATTAAGCTTTCATTAGGTGGTATTCTAATGCATGGTACCCAACCTAATAATCAACATACATCCACATGAGGTTCACGATTCTATAGATTACACAATTTGGTTAAGTGATCCGGACTTAACCAGTTGTAATCTATATCGTATTATCACATAATCGATTTTCTTCTTATCGGATCATAAGTCAAGTTATGGGTATACTTCATTTCTGTATTTTATATGCTCTAAGTTTCGGTTATGCCATCACATATTTAACCATATTCTTAGCATTCCCTTAACCAAGTTTTCTAACCGAGTCATTATAAACACTGGTTACTAAAATTATAATAACTCTTGATTCAACCGTTGGATTGCCGTAATTTTTGAAGGACAGATAGATAACATTCCCATGAACATCATATTAAGATTTCAGCCGAATCAGACCGTTGGATTGGAATTAAAGTCCAAATTACAGAGGCACATATATCCATTTTGTCTCTTGATGTTTGCTACAAAACGCAACCAAAAACACATAGAGGCTCCACTTCCTAAGCCCTTTCCAAGCACACAAGATCTATTCCTAGAGAGAGGGAAGGCGGATGAGGGATTACCTTCGAAGAATCCCACACAAACGACTCAAGAACAC
Organism: Persicaria maculosa; assembly: GCA_963922045.1. NCBI lineage: Eukaryota > Viridiplantae > Streptophyta > Magnoliopsida > Caryophyllales > Polygonaceae > Persicaria > Persicaria maculosa. The sequence continues at coordinate 20,548,807 of OY998253.1, read as the reverse complement.
CCTCGGGAGTCCTTCGGAACACCTTTCAAACACCTTGCCATTTTGTCACCAAAAATCCCAAAACATGATTTAGATTCTTACTCAAAGTTGAAGAAAAGGAGTTATAAAACATGTTGGAACTCAGTTTTGGAAGAAAGGAAGGGTTCTTACCAAGAAATCAAGTCAAACTCTCAAGACCCTTCAAAAACAGTTTTCTGCAGCTTCAAAGATGGACGATTTTTGCTGGGCAAAAGACCTTGGATTTTTGTGTTTGAGATATGTATGGAAAGCTGGGTTCAAGACGGATCCATGGCCACCGAGTTTGCTCAATTTGGATGAGTATGGAGGGAGTTATGCTATTTCTTGTGAAGGCTGTCCAAAATGGACCTAAAATGGAGCAAGGCTCTCCTTCTCTCTCTCTCTCTCCTCTCAAGTGACGGTGGGGCTTCTTTGGATGAGCTCCTCATGAGTCTTGGGGTCAGGCTTATATAGGAGAGGGGTGGTTGGCTTCATGAGTCAAAGCATGGGGGGTGATGGGATGAAGAGATGGGAGTGGTTGAATGTCTACATTCACAAGCAAGCCACAAGTCAAGGGTTTGGTGGATCAATGTTGGGCAATTTGGGTGGATGACCTCTTTAACATAATGTAAAACCCGAGCTCGCAAAGCGTTAAAATCCGTTACGTTTATAAGATACGAGAAAAGTGGCTTGGGCATATTTTTTCCGTCATTAAATCCATGTAAAGCTAGGCATAAAATTTTTAAATTTTCCGGGTTTTCATAATCATAAGGGAGGATAATATTCGGATTATCCTACGGATATTTTGTAAATATTAATTAAATTCCGGTCTTTACAATCATCCACCTCTAAAAACAAGTCTCGTCCCCGAGACAAAGAGGTTTAAACCGGCGGAGAAGGTTTTAAAACTTGAGTCCTTGAATCGTAACAAAAGGCACACGATCATCTTGGATGCGTCGTCCAAGAATCTCACGCCACCTTTGTCACGGCCGTAATAATCTCGAAGGTTTCATCAAGCATGTGATGGGCGCCCCCATCACATCTCGCCTCAACCTTGAAAGTATCACAACTCGAGAGGATAATCACACTACCGCTCGGTCTTAGCGAAAATTCCACGAGTGCCCCCGTGGAAAGCTCGTATCCACTTCGCGAAGTATAATAGGTTTACCCGGACATTGGAACCTTAAATTGCTCATTTCCGAACTAAATCTCAAAATCAAGGTGTTTGGCGTCCCGACTCGACATTAGACCTAGACACTTCTAGTCTCGACTCATCTCCTTCTCGGGAGGTGGTTATCCACCTCTAAGGATCAAACACACGATCTCACTACGACTCAATCAAAACAGAGGGTGGATTAACATCCACCTCTAAGGCTAAGCCTTATTCCTTTTCCTAGGTTCAATATTCCGACATACCATCATTTATCGACCATACTCACAACAACCACATAATCATAACGATATCATATCAGTCATATATCATAAAGTATCACACATCAATGATAATCACATCATGTAGGACCGCTCATGGGCCCCACCACGCATATCAATCACAGAAAATGCGCACTCAATCACAGAGATAAACACCCAATCACACATAGTACGGCTAAGGGTCCCCCTCCCAGGTACTCACCGGCCACTCACGCAGTCAAAGCTATATCTGCACGTGGCTGTACATACGACGCTAGCAACTCATCTAATACATCTCCATAGCTCGCCCGTATACTCTCCTCTGTCTCCCAAGTGGCCTCCTCGGGGCTTCTCCTAGCCCACTGTATAAGTACCAACGGTACCTCTCTGCGCCTCAGCTTCTTGACCCGTCGGTCAAGAACAGCAATCGGATGCTCCACGAAGGTATGGTCAGGTGCTATCTCTAATCCGGAGTAGTCCAATCTGTGACTCGGATCTGGCTCGTACTTCCTCAGCTGTGACACGTGGAAGACATCGTGTATACCGGCCAAACGGGGCGGTAAAGCAACTCTATAAGCAACCTCTCCCACTCGCTCGAGGATCTCAAAGGGGCCCACATATCTAGGGCTCAGTTTGCCCTTCATCCCGAATCGTCGGATCCCTCTCGTCGGTGACACTCGCAACCAGACATGATCTCCAACCTCAAAGGCCAACTCAGTCCTGCGCCTATCAGCATACTTCTTCTGTCGGTCGTGCGCAACCCTCAGATGCTCTCGGATCCGTCTGACCTGATCTGTCGCCTCCTGCACGTACTGTGGTAGTGTCCCCACTCGGTCTGCAGGCTCATCCCAGCAGATAGGCGACTTGCATCGCCTCCCGTACAACGCCTCAAAAGGAGCCATCCTGATCGATGAATGATAGCTGTTGTTGTACGAGAACTCTACTAGGGGAAGATGTCGAACCCAAAGGTTTCCCCACTCCAAAACACAAGCCCTCAGCATATCCTCTAGCGTCTGAATCGTCCTCTCGCTCTGCCCGTCCGTCTGCGGGTGATAGGCCGTGCTGAAATGCAACTTGCTCCCCAGAGCCTCGTGCACATGCCTCCAGAATCTCGAAGTGAAGCGGCCATCTCTATCAGATACTATCCTCTCGGGAACCCCATGCAACCTCACTATATGCTGTATAAAAGCTCGGACTAAATTAGACACAGGCCATGTCTCCTGAATCGGAATGAAATGGGCGGTCTTGGTCAACCTGTCGACCACCACCCAAATCGCATCAAAGCCTCGTACATCTCTCCTCAATCCTGTCACGAAGTCCATCGTGATATCCGTCCACTTCCACACAGGGTCAGGAAGTGATCGTGTCATCCCTCCGGGCTTCTGGTGCTCTATCCGCACCTGCTGGCAGACCTGACATCGCGCTACAAACAAAGCGACATCAGTCTTCATCCTGCGCCACCAGAACGTCCTCCTCAAGTCCTGATACATCTTATTCGATCCCGGATGGACCGAATAAGGAGTGGAATGTGCCTCTATCATGATCTTCTGCTTCAGGTTGTGCACATCAGGCACAGCAACTCGTCCCTGCAACATCAGCATCCCATCATCTCGGACGGTAAAAGACCTACATTGGCCCTGGGCCATGCGCTGTCGGATATCGGCAATCCGCGGACACTCTGTTTGCGCTCGTCGGATCTCATCCATCAACTCTGACTGAACCTCTAGGAAACTCAGCTGTCCACTCTCTCGCTGTGACCAGACCTCTATCCCACAACTGATCAGATCCCGCTGTAACTCAGGTCGAGCCGTCAATCTGGACAAAACAATCTCCTGACGAGTCTTCCGACTCAAGGCGTCGGCCACCACATTGGCCTTCCCCGGGTGATACTCAATCTCCAACTCGTAGTCCTTGATCAACTCCAACCACCTCCTCTGACGCATGTTCAGCTCCTTCTGCGTGAAAATGTACTTCAGATTTTTGTGATCGGTCATGATCCTCACTGACGTGCCATACAGATAGTGCCTCCAGATCTTGAGCGCATGTACCACTGCGGCTAGCTCAAGATCGTGCGTGGGGTATGACTCCTCCCCTGGCTTCAGCTGGCGTGAAGGGTAAGCGATGACCCGATCCCTCTGCTGTAGCACACAACCTAAACCTGAACTCGAAGCATCCGTGTAGACCACGAAGTCTTCCGTCCCCTCTGGTAGTGCTAACACTGGCGCGGATGTCAACTTCTGCTTCAGCAGATCAAAACTGGCCTGGTACGCCGGGCTCCACTCGAAGGGTACTCCCTTCTTCGTCAGTTGCGTCATCGGCCTAGCTATGCTGGAGAAGCCCTCGACGAACCGTCGGTAATAGCTAGCCAAACCTAGAAAAGACCTGATGTCTCTAACGTTCTTGGGGATCTCCCAAGCAACGATAGCATCAACCTTCGATGCATCTACTGATATCCCTGCTGCGGATATAACATGACCAAGAAACATCACCTCGGAGAGCCAGAACTCACACTTGCTAAACTTCCCGAACAGTTTATGCTTCTGCAGAATCCTCAGCACAATCCTCAGGTGCTCAGCATGCTCCTCTCTGCTCCTCGAGTAGATCAAGATGTCGTCGATAAATACCACCACGAATCTGTCAAGAAAATCGATGAACACCCTGTTCATCAACTCCATGAAGGCGGCTGGCGCGTTGGTTAGCCCGAATGGCATAACCACAAACTCGTAGTGTCCGTATCTAGTCCTGAAGGCCGTCTTCGGGATGTCCTCTGCCTTCACCCTCAGCTGGTGATAACCCGAACGCAAATCTATCTTCGAGAAGACGACAGCTCCCTGCAGCTGATCCATCAAATCGTCTATTCTCGGCAACGGGTTCTTACCAAGAAATCAAGTCAAACTCTCAAGACCCTTCAAAAACAGTTTTCTGCAGCTTCAAAGATGGACGATTTTTGCTGGGCAAAAGACCTTGGATTTTTGTATTTGAGATATGTATGGAAAGCTGGGTTCAAGACGGATCCATGGCCACCGAGTTTGCTCAATTTGGATGAGTATGGAGGGAGTTATGCTATTTCTTGTGAAGGCTGTCCAAAATGGACCTAAAATGGAGCAAGGCTCTCCTTCTCTCTCTCTCTCTCCTCTCAAGTGACGGTGGGGCTTCTTTGGATGAGCTCCTCATGAGTCTTGGGGTCAGGCTTATATAGGAGAGGGGTGGTTGGCTTCATGAGTCAAAGCATGGGGGGTGATGGGATGAAGAGATGGGAGTGGTTGAATGTCTACATTCACAAGCAAGCCACAAGTCAAGGGTTTGGTGGATCAATGTTGGGCAATTTGGGTGGATGACCTCTTTAACATAATGTAAAACCCGAGCTCGCGAAGCGTTAAAATCCGTTACGTTTATAAGATACGAGAAAAGTGGCTTGGGCATATTTTTTCCGTCATTAAATCCATGTAAAGCTAGGCATAAAATTTTTAAATTTTCCGGGTTTTCATAATCATAAGGGAGGATAATATTCGGATTATCCTACGGATATTTTGTAAATATTAATTAAATTCCGGTCTTTACAATGATCATATATCCTACACTATTTATATGTGCCTTTGTCCTCGTCTGCTCTGTGCCCCCTTGCATGTGAGATTTTTTTTTTCTCGTTTCAGCACTTAAAAAAAAAATTCATGTCAACTTTTTTTTATAAAAAAAAATCGCACTGATAGATTACATAGATGACATATTGTATAGTGGGTCAAAAGATCCAATCTCTTGTAACCTATATATATGATTGTCTAATGAATGAAACCCTCAAGGAGGACTTTACATCAATTCTATCATTCTATTTTTTCATCTACAGATAAAATAGCTGACGAAAATTTACAATACTGCTTTTCATTTTCATGAAATATTTACGTTTTGTCCCGATAGAAGAGAGATGCCGACGTTTATTCGGGAATATTTTTGAGATTTCACTAATCCGTTCTTAGAGCAAGCCCAACAACATCTCTAAATTAGAAAAAAGTGGAAGTAATAGAGAAAAAATGCATTTTTTCACCCCAACAGCTTTTGTAAACTCATTTGTAAAATAGAGAAATTGAAGGAGAGAGGAAAAAAATCTTTAAATTTGGAAGAAGATAAGTAATCTCTATAATTTAATCTTTCACTTCTTTCTATATATAAATTTAATACTTACCCTTCACTTTGACACCCCTATTCTACATGAATAATCTTTTCTATCATTTTTTAACCATCAATCATCTATATATTATAAATTTCTGTATTGATTATAGTGTATAATAAATGCAAAAATCTGTAAAATAGAGAAGCTATTGGAGTTGGGATGTATTTTTTTTTTTTTGAGATTTTGACATTTTGATCTCTATTTGAGAGACTTTTTTACAATAGTTGTTGGGGTTGCTCTTATAGTTCCACAAATATATTCATCCATTAGATTTATCCACCCACTTAATCAAGTTAAAAATTAATCGATACACCCAATTAATTATCATCCTCTACCACATGCCGGATTCAAGTAGTAATTATAGTTTTAATTCAAATTTTATTATCCTATTGTCAAATGGTTTGACTCTTTAGATAAAACTAGTTTCAATTAATCAATCTTTAAAATTCCAGATCTAGCTAGTAAATCAAGGAGATTGAATAATGTTTATCGACAATCTTTTGCCGATTAATTGATACATTCATCACTCCAGGGACGAAGTTAGAAATTTTTTAGCGGGTGCACGATTATATATATATATATAAATGATTTTTTACGGTGTCGTTTTAGATTAAACTAGCATATAAACTCTAGGTAATATGATAACTATAAATGATTTTATTTTAAGATAACATGAATTCGATTTATAATAAAACTCTGTTATTTTTTTCTCCATTAAAATAAATAAATAAATATTGATTTTTAATTAATGACTAATTTGTCATGTTTCTGATCGATTTGGATCGGGATTGATTCATAATTACTTTATAAAACAAAAAGTGACTATTTTGTAATTTTCTAGTATTTATCTTGTGAATACACAAAACATATCTTATTAATAGACTTTATGAAGTACACCCATATAATTTCAAACGCAAGTTCATATATATATATGTTTGGATATCACTTATGGAAAGCACAATCCAACTCCAACGAACCATGTGAAAACAAGCTAGCAAACAAACTCTATTGAAGAAGCTCAGCTAACCTCTCCTCTCGAAGAAGGTCGACGCCTCTTGTAAAAACAAGCATAGGATGCTACAACTACAAGAACACTAGAAAATCCCGAGGAAAAACCGACAAAGAGCCCATCCAAAAACTGATCCTTCTTGCCATGTCTTCTACTTCCATCACTTGCTTCTGATGTTGCCGAATGAGAACAAGGGTGATTTAAGGGTTCGCCACACAAGCCCGGGTTACCTTCAAAGCTCGGTTCTTCAAAAGTACTCAGGTGACCACTGTATGGTATCGGTCCCTCAAGGTTATTGTACGACACATCAAAACGTGCCAAGAAACTAAGGCTTCCTAGTGATGTCGGAATCTCTCCCGTCAAGTTGTTTCTAGAGAGATCCAAAATCTCCATTTTTCTCAAATTCGATACACTACCAGGAATGTGACCCGAAAAAGAATTGTTTTGGAGGAATAGCTCTTGGAGATTTTGTAAGTTACCAATCTCTTTCGGAATGATGCCACTGAATTCGTTATTGGAGAGATTTAGGCCATGATAATAGTTCACCTTATACCGAATAATGTTACCAGGTGCAAGGAAGATTGGGAGCTCAAACTGAGAGAACTTGAGATCTTCTTGTACATTTTGAGAAATTAGTCCTGGCAATTGACAAAGTTCTACGGGAAGCTCTCCAAATAAACTATTGTCATTTAAATCTAATCTAAAAAGGTTTGGTAGAGTCCCTAACCAATTCGGAACTCTACCTGTCATTTGATTACCATCTATGCTTAAATACCACAAACTCTTCAAATTAGATAACCAAATAGGGATCGGCCCTGGTGCAAACTTGCATCCTCCTAGTGCAAGGAATTGAAGCTTTGTGAATTCATCTAAATCGAGAAAGTTTTTGTGGATTGATAGGGACTCACCATAGAAGTTGTTTGAAAGGAAGAGGCTCGTTATGTTCTTACATTTAGCTAAAACTCTAAGCGTGGATGCGATGTTTGTAAGGAAATTTCCTGATAGAGAAATGAAAGACAGGGCCTTTAGATCAACGATTTTGGGCGAGATTTGGCCAGTTATAGCATTTCGGGCAAGTCCAATTGCAATAAGTGACTTGCATAAGTATATGCTTTCCGGAAAACTGCCATTCAAACTGTTATCTCTAAGATCAAGCTTTTGGAGCTCAACGAGTCTAGAAAAATCTAGTTTTGAGATATCTCCATCAAGGTTGTTTTCCCTCAAGCGTATCTCAACTAGATGTGTACAATTCATCAAAGATGATGGGATAGAACCGCTAAGATTGTTTTCATCAAGAAGAAGCATTTCCAAGTATAGCAGCTTTCCAATCTCTTGAGGGATGGACCCGTGAATCCTATTTGATGATAAATCTAAGACTTTTAGGTTTGTGAGTGTAACAATAGAGGAAGTGATTACCCCTTGTAGGCCTTTGGAATGCAATTGCAAATGGGTTACCCTGCCATTGATATCGCATTCCACGCCTTTCCACCGACAACAACTTATATGGGAGGACCAATTTAGCGGAAAGGAAGAAGATGGTGAAATGTTTGTCGAGAAGGCAAGAAGTACAGATTGATCTTGGTGGTTGCACACTTTCTTGTACGAGAAGACAAAAGCATTGAGGAGGGAGATGAATAAGAGAAGATGGGCAGGAAGAGAGTAAATAGTTGTTTGGGAGACATGACCTTTTTTGGGAGTATTGAAAATTTGGCCGGAGTGGCAAAGATGTGTGTGTTGTTTGGCAAATACCTTAGCCTTGCATTCTCCTTTTATAGTGATCAGTTACTTGTTTGATGCGTCTTTAATTTGAGTTGAGAGTCATATTAATTAGTTTATCTCGTCGGTGTTATAAGGTACACGTACAAATTGAGATATCTTTCGATCAATTTACATAGATGTGATCTATGCTCGACACATATATACCACCCCATGCCTTGATTGTTTATATGGTTTTGGACTTGGATGATGATTATTATTATGTTTTGATTTTTATGGAACTAGATTCATGTTGTGTACATTAAAGATTTCATATAAAGTGCACATGTTAAAATTTTCTTTTATAAAAATATATTATTCTATATAAAATTCTATCTGTATAAAAAGATAATCAAATAAATACGTGTATTTATTATTATGAAATTTCCTTCTATCAAAATATATCATTTTATGTAAGTTTTTTTAATGGAAAAGTAAAATTATGCATATAAATAATCTATTTCAATATATATATATATATATATCTAAAATAATTATCAATTTTAACCAATAAATAAAATTTAGGGAAATTGACAAAAAAAAACACCATTTAAATATGATGGTTTTCACTTAACCACTCTTTAAATGGTGTCAATTTACAACTCACAACGCCTCTTCATCTAGTTTCGTTAATTTATCATTGAATATATTATATTTTAATATTTTTGAGCTCAAATTTGATTATAAATATATTCAAATTTTTTTAGCTCAAATTAAAGTAGTATATATAGATATAGATTACTGATATTAATTTTATATTTCCTTATTATTAATTTTATATTTTGAATAATCCCATTTTTTTTAAAAAAATACTAAAATTATAATTATAAAAGCTTAATTGTAATTGGCTAGGAGCCCTAGAAATAAGGGGAGTATGTCACCTCATCTATTAAGATTCTCTAATAATAGTTAGATATAGATATAGATTTTTTTTTTAAATTACTAAAATTACAATTATAGAAACTTAATTGTAATTGGCTAGGAGCCCTATAAATAAGGGAAGAGTGCCACCTCATCTGTATATTAAGCTTCTCTAATAATAGTTAGATATAGATAAATAAATGTTTTTTTAAAACAAAATTACTAAAATTATAATTATAGAAACTTAATGATAATTGGCTAGGAGTCCTAGAAATAAGGGGACTGTGCCACCTCATCTATTAAGCTTCTCTAATAATAGCAGTTAGATATAGAAGATAGATAGATGTTTTTTTTTAATTACTAAGAGGAGTGTGTCACCTCATCTATTAAGCTTCTCAATCCGTTTGGAGTGTGTATAGCCGGGCTGCGTTTTGAGGTTTAAGTGTGATTGAGTTTTGAGGTTTAGGATGATTTGCGTTTGGATGGAGTTTTCTTAAGATCTCGGTTAACTTTGAAAATATTTTATGAAATGAAAAAGGACTTGGGTGCAATATACCTGTAATTATCTTGTCATTAAACATTTTTAGTCTTGTCAATAGACTTTATTATCACTTTAAATCAATTACAATTTTTTCTTTTATTTTTAACACATCAATATATCAATATCAATCAATATCTATATATCTATATATCTATATAATATACTAAAACAGAGACGTGAAACGGATTCTGGTGCAATTCGCATACGTGTCATATTGTGGAGCAATTCGCATACGTGTCATATTCTGGATTAATATGATGTTATCTTTTTTAGCCACAGCAATGAATAAGCCAATATAACTTTGCCATCTCAATTAATGGTCCCACTTATTATTATAAATATTCAACCTTATCTTTTTAGATCAAATAATCTATCCAATATTTGGTCAAAATTGAATATAAAATATCTATATATAAATATGTAGCATACCATCAAACAATTTTAACATTCATAATTTAAAAATTACAAGTCTTTTAAAAACATAGTGCGTGATCAATTAATTGACTAAAATTTTTGATTTGGGTAGAGTTACTATGCATATAGTCGTAATTTTATTGTAGGTTTAGAAGTTAGGTTATTTTATATTAATTTTTTCCTAGATTTTGAAGTTTAGATTGATTTGTATATATCTTCAGTATAAAAGTAGTTATGACTGATTTTTATTTTGAAGAAATCTTATTTAATTATAAGGTATTTTCGTTTATTAAAAATAATTAGATTTAATTAAATAAATTATAAAATTTTATCAAAAAAATCAACAACGATGTTACCAAATCCTTAGTATTAAATAAGAAAAAAAGTATCCGGAATTAATATACAACAAATATGATAAAGTTTGGGGATTTAGCCAAAAAAAAATACACAACGTAAAATTAAAGAAGTCCGCGTTAGACAATGACCTTATGTATTTTAGCCACATATAATCCTATGTCCATCTTAATTGATAAATACAATTAATTTTTATCGTTTGAGTTACTTAACTTATCAATATGAACAAGTTAACAAGAATTTTAATATTTTTAAGTATTTTTAATAAAATACATAGTATAATTATTTTAGAAAAAATCCGCACAAGTGCGGGCAATAAGACTAGTATATAATACTAAAATAGAGGCGTGGAAATCCTATGTGGCGGGCTCTGGTGCAATTGGCTTACGTGTCGTTCTCCGGTGCATTCTGGGCCAATTTTTTTGACACGTCAATTAATGAATATCCAATAATTTTAAGCCACGTTAGACGATAACCTCAGCTATTTATATATGTGTCATTCCATTTGTCTATTTTAATTAATGATTAAATTAATTTTTATTTTAAATATTCAATCTCATATCTTACAAATCTTATCATTTTACCTTAAGTTATTTTATAAATATTTTATTTAGAAAAAAAAATCTAGATTATATTAATTTATATGAAAAAAGGTTAGAATAGTTTTATCACCAATAGAAATTGATTAAATTATATAGGGAATCAATTTTCAAAAACCCGTCTCAATTTGTTAAAAAAAAAAACAAATGGCCATACTCAACAATACTCCATGATATATTGTTTTTAAAAAAATCAAAACGGAATTCGATCTTCATAATAATTTTTTTTTTAACAACAACCGACTCAATTTATTTTTTTTTTTAAAAAATAACAAATAGCCATAATCAACCATGAATGCTACACGATATATTTATTTTTAAAAAATCAAACCATAATTTGATCTTCATGATAAACCAAATTTATAAACCAAATTTAAGCAAATATTGCTCACGTACAAATTAATTTATAAACCAAATTTATACAAATATAATAAAAGTCATATAAAAAAAACCGCGAAGATCGCGGGGAACAAAACTAGTTTACTAAATATTGGGCTTATTTCAAAACATTGAATTTAATCTAATATTTACTCTTAATCTACATCTATATCTATACCCATACCTATATTTATATCTACAAAAACAACAATAACAACAATCCTAGTATATCCCGCTTAGAATAGGGTATGAGAGGTCGAGTTGTACGCACCATGCCAAGTCAATCACAAACGGACCAGACTCCACAACGACAAGCAACATACAAGGAATGAAATGAAGGACACATGTTAACAAAACACTCTAACATCTAAAAAACGTGTAAGCAAGTTGTGTTGACATGAAAGCACGATGCTAGCTAGCAACATTGCACCCGACTATATAGATAAAAAAATACTTACCTCTCCCTTTTCTTACATGTCCACCTCGGATCCAAATCCTCTGTTACCGGTTCTTGTCCCCTCTCCCTGTCACTCCTCACATATTTCTCTTTTTTTATTTGTTTTTGTTTTTAATTTAATTTATTTTTAAATACGGATTTGTGAGGAGGGGACGGGGGATGGAGACAAAGAGGGGGAACAGAGGATTTGATTCCGTCAACCTCTCCTTTTTACTCTCATTTCCACCAATCATGTTTTTTTTTTCTTATTTCCTTTATCACTTATTTGTCCAATATATAAAGAATGCATCTATAACTAGCTATATATATATAGATTATATTCTATTTTGTTCTACTCTCTCCTAAAGTCGGTTGAGACTCGTGACTGAAGAGTCATGTGCACAAACATAAATACACTATTAGCCTATTACATCATAAAACCAGTGAATATGCAAATGAGTATATATTTTTCCTGTATATCACTTCAAATTTCAAAAGGTGGTTGAGAAATGCTTGGTTGTTTTTATAAACGGTCAAGAACAAGAGTATGCCGGTTTGAATTTCACGGTGTTGTTAATTAATACGCAGTAAGACATATGTAACGACTAATCGCACCAACCAGTGGTTGTGGGGCTACATCCTATGACAAGAGGTTCGAAGTTCGAATCCCCTTGAAAGTTGGAAACATAGAGTCACTTGTGTGTGGGAGAGGGTCAACCTCTTATACGGTTCACACAGCACCCGATCCAAATGTAGAGCGATTGAGTCGATCGAACTAGACTAAGATCAAGAGGTTCGAAGTTCGAATCCCCTTGAAAGTTGGAAACATAGAGTCGCTTGTGTGTGGGAGAGGGTCAACCTCTTATACGGTTCACACAGTACCCGATCCAGATGTAGAGCAATTGAGTCGATCGAACTAGACTAAGATCAAAAAGTAATTAAGACATATGTAACGATTATTTCTACAACTAGTGCTCCCCACGTCATCTTGCATTTTAAAATAAAATCATAATAAATTAATAAATTAATATTATAAAATTAAATTAAATATTAATAAAGGTTACTATATAATTAAAAAGGTATAATTTGATTGGTTGAAAAACCCACCGTTAGTGGTAACACCTAAAAAAAATGTTGCTCATTTAAAACAGTATGTATAGATATAGATACTTTAAAATAATCTCATTGGAAATTGGAATGAATTTTTTTTAATAATATCATTGCAACAATATAGGAACAAAACTAACTAAAGATAATTCTATAAAAATCGCTTAGATGAAGAAGAGAAAAAAAATATAACATGCGATATTCTCATTTTCCTAATTTAATATAGTATATAAGGATTTACATATTGGTATAGATTATATATTAATTCAAGGTTTTGATTTAAACCCGATGGTTTGAGAATGAAGAATATATTAAAGAAAAAAAGTACAATTAATGTGATGATGCCATGTCATCAAAAATTACTTTTCATTTAAATTATATATTAATATTAATATATTAATTGAATATTTTAAATTGAACATTGATTAAAAATAGAGCATCTAATGAATTGAACAAATTGACTAAAAATATATATGGTAATAGGAAGATATATATATATATATATATATATATATATATAGGGAAAGGTTCTGATAAAACAATAAATACGGTGTAACGTGTAACGCAATATTATGCATTGGATGAGAATAGGATGAATGGATGAGATTGAATTACAAATATTAAATATAGGTATGACCACACTAGAATACTACTTAATCAAATTAAGCGCTTGTGTCAGCATTTATCAATTTCAATGAAAAATTTTCAAGTTCTATATTCGATCTTTCCATAAATAATTTTAACATTAAATTTGAATTTGAATGTTTTTTGAAATTGTATTTGAATTCTAGCAATTAATCAATGATGTATTTGAATATTTATATACATGTACATCATTTTATATAAATATCACGTAATAAATTGAATCATTATAATATATTTACTACAGGTAAACTATTATACGTGTACAAGTTTATACATATGAATATTTTACAAAATTAATGTGAATTATTAGAATAGGTTTAATAAATGTATAATTTTAGGCGCACACCACAGTTTATCAACCGTCCTTTTAAAATAAATGTTAAGATATATCAATAATCATATTATACGTACTAAATATTCGCTTAACATATACAATATATTCATTGCCAATTTCTTGTCTCGTCAACCTAATTAGAGATGCTACACTTCATTTTATTCACAATTTAACAAAAGAATATTCAACACAATCAATTTGAATAATACAAATATATATTGAATATATAACAGTAAACTATTGCACAACGTACATATATGAATATTATTTGAGAAAATTTGCGCCGAATGCGCAAATTTTCTCCCCAATTTAGCTATTGTCCCCCAACTCCGTCATATTGGGCTTTTGTCCACGTAAATTTTTTTGGACAAAATTGCCCCCCCGTATATAAGGGTTTTTGCTGGAAACCGCCTTCTCTCTCCTCACTCTGTTTGTCTCTTGGCTTCTCTCGGACGATTCGCTCTCTTTTCTCCATCCTCTCCCAAGCGACTTTTGCGGTTGAAACCGACGATTCTTCTTCGATTCTGCTCCAATGTCAGAGAACAAAGTCGCCGGCGACCTCGAGGGACCTGCTGTTGGTGCAATCGAGCATAAACATTCAAGCGATCCTTCAAATGGCGGTGTGTTATCTGTGTTTTTAATTTTGTACTTGTTTTAAAGTTGAAACTGACATTTCTTTTCAATTTTTGTCGATTTTTAGAGAACAAGGACTCCGATGAGAGGGAAGGAGTTGATGTTGCCGCGGTTGACAGCAAAACTGGAAGTGATTCCACACATGACGGTTTGTATTCTGTGTTTATGTCGTTTATGCATGTTTGTCGTTTTTCCCCCCTTATTACTATGTTTGATATCGAATGTATCTGATTTGCAGTGAAGAAAAGCTCATCTGAGAAGGTTCCTTCAGTTGAAGGTAGCAGTTCATCCAATTCTTCAAGCAGAGGTGTGTCGTTTTTGTTCTAAAGTTTTGTATTTATGCTTTTCCAGGCCTTTGTTGTGTTTTGGTATGAAATGTATACATGCATGTGGTACTTTGTCTTTGATTTTAGCATAAATGCATATTTCAGCATAATATGTAAAAGACCTATTTCAGCAGTTGTCTCTATTCATGCTGAAACGGTTGTTGTGTATTATTTGTCTGTGTTTTTTAGATGTTAATGCCTCTGCAAGTGATCTTCAAGAATACAAATGTCAATTCGATGTGAGTATATTTTTTTTCCATACCTTATCCCCCTTTGTGTGTGTTTTTATGTTTATTCATGTTTATGAATGTGTGTTTTTAACAGAGATTGCAGTATTGCATTCCTGTAAAGGATAGATTTTGTGCAAAATCCAATGTTTGCTGCGCCCCAGATGTCTGTGATGTTATAGAGGAACATCTGTCCAAATCTGATTTTGAGTTGCTGAGGAGAAGCTGCTTTGGATGGGTCTTTGTTCAAAGAGATAAGATGAAACTTAATTTTCAGTTGATTCATCAAATGATACTACGTTTGATTAAGAGTGATAAGCTGCATGAATTGTGGTTCAAGGTTGATGGTCTAGTTGCTCGTTTCTCTCTGGTAGAGTTTCATGTAATTACAAGGCTTCCTGTCATTGATACTAAAGTTAAACCGCCTGCGAAATTTGAATGGTCTCATTTTCTGGGGCGGGAGCAGTCAAAGTGTACCTATTATGAGTTGTTGGAGGCATTTAAAACATGTAGAAAATCGTCTACAAAGAAGCTTCAGATGGCAAAGTTGTTGATTATCGAGAAGATGTTATTGTTCAAGCGGTCTAAAAGTGTTAAGAAAGATCATGCTGCTCTTGTATGCAATCCAGCGAAATGTGAACTGTATCCATGGGGGAGGTTGTCTTATTCTTTGGTTGTGAAGTATTTAAAGAAGGTCCTGGATTGCGATCGATCTGATCCGAGACCATCATATGAATTGTTTGGATATATTTATGCTTTTCAGGTAATTTAAGTCCATGCATATATGTTTCAGCATCTGTTTGTTTCAGCAATATTTGTGTTTCAGCAATTGTATGTTTCAGCATCTGCTTGTTTGGTTATATTTGTAGGCTTGGATATTGGAGGCTTTCCCGGTGATTTCTGATAAGTTCCTTTGCGATTTCAAAGTTCGTGTGGGTGATCCATATTCTCTTCGGTGGGAGTGTAAGTTACGACATACTTACATTGAAGCGTAAGAGTTGTTTGATGGCGATGTGGTATTATTCTTGTCTCAGATCTATCTTCATACAATCTTCTTTTTTTATTAATTTCATTTTTATAATTTCAGTTGTCTTATTGTGTGTTAATATTATTGGTTGTTTAGGCACCCATGTTCCCAACCTTTGGGGAGTTTGCAAGGTCCCCAGGAATGGTATTTGAAGATGAAGTTGCTCACCCCATTCTTGATCACATGACTGAACCTGTATTTTCCCAACCTGAGGCAGATAAGCTGTATGATTGTTGGAGACTTAGGACAAGAGCATACTGGAGACGGTTCAATTGCTATGCAGATGGTGATTTATCATTGGATATACCTTCTGCTGAAACCCAAGGTAAAGAACAACAAGAAGTCAATGAAGAGTCAGGTGGCAATGAAAGTGGAGGTGCTGCAGGTTCGAAGAAGCGAAAGACTGTAAGTAAAGCGCCGCCATTGGTGAAGAAACAGAAGATTGAAACAAGCAAACCTACGCCAACGCGGAGAGGTCGGTCTGCTGGTTTAGTTTCAACAAAACAAGTTGATGAAATTGGTTCTATTAGAAAAAAGAAGACAAGGGGTAAGAAGATGTCAGCTGCAAAGAAACCACCAGCTGTTGAAGATGCAATTGCGAAACCTAGGTTTGTATTTCGTAAGAGAGGTAAATCTATTTCTGAAGATTCCAGTGATTTGTTTATGCCAATTGAAGTTGCATGTCCATCCTTTCATCGAGTTGCTGAAACTGCATTGAGGCCGGCCATCGAAGCTGCACCTGCAAAGGAATCTTTATTATTTAAGGGTGGGAACGATGATGCTAATGACAGAGTAGCAGAGGGCCCCCAAGGGGGTGTGGCTCAAGGAGGGGACGATGCAATGAATGTTGAAACTGATGACTACATAAACAATGAAGGCACTGAGAACATTGCCAGAGATGATCACTTGGAAGGAGCGGGGAAGAATGTGGATGGCGCTCAGACTGATGATTTTAGCAAACAAGGGGGACATCCTAGCTGGTTGAAAGAAATACAAATGAGGTTAGATAAGCTTGAAGAGTTGCCTCAAAGAGTCTCTGATTTAGCTGCGAGGGTGGAGATGCTTGAGGAACGTTTGTCAGGATGTTTAAAGTTGGTGAATGTTGTTGATAATCTGCTGAAGAAGGTAGATTCCTTAGAAAATAAGTTAACAATGCAAGAGTCAATGCAGTTTAAGACCCAGTCATCCAATGCTGCAACTTGTGATCCAGCAATTTCAAAGGCTGTGAAGGAGGTGTTGGATGAAATTCGGGAAGAGGTACCTATTGAGATTCTAGGTCAACCAATTGGTACCAATGTTTCAGCATCTGTTAATGAGATCATTCCTGTTACCCTTGTTGAAGGGCAGAGGTCATTAGACTCATCTTCAGGGCATGTATATGCGGTTGACTTAGGGCGCGACTCTGATTTCGAGTTGAAGGGTGGGGATATGTGCTTAGATGATGGAGGTTCTGTTGGGGTGAGGAAGGTGGTTGGTGGTCCTGAAGTCAATGCAGCTGGAATTGAAGTTGTTGAAACAAAGGTTGCTGAAAGTATGGTTGCTGAAACGAAGGTTGCTGAAAATGAAGTTGCTGAAACCAACGTTAATGCTGAAGCAGCATCACCTCATGGGCAACTAGACAAAGATGCTGAAATGGGTGATGCTGAAGCAACAAAAGATGCTGCAAGCAAAGATGCTGTTGGTGACTTAATGACCCCACCCCCTGGAAAAACAATACATTTAAGTGATGGTGAAAGTGACGATGAAGACTTGGTGAAGAAGCCATGCATTCAGTGGGATACAATTTCCAAAGACCCTAAATGTGTTGAAGAAATTGAAAACTTCAGGCGTTCAAAGCGTCTTCCAAAAGCAAGTAGTTTTCTGGTGAGCCCGTTTGTTGCTGAAAAGTTAAGGATCCCAAAGCATGTTGAAAAAAAATCATTGCTCAGCAAGGTTGACCATGACTTCATGTATCAATGTGTTAAAAGCTCAAGGTATGTCCATCTTAAATTTCCATGTGTGTTTTCGAGTGCTCTAGCAATATATATATATATTTCGAGTGCTCTGACCCGATTTTTAAATCTTGTAATAATATGCGCAGGGATTTTTCAGTACTTTTAATAGGATCCAGCAAAGAGAAGTCATTTTTTAAGAGCATTGTTAAGAAGGATGGTTGGCTTGACATAGATGTAAGTATGCTGAAACTGTTTTTCTTTACAGCATCCTTTTTCGGGTAAATGTAACTATGTATGTATTTTTGTTTATATGAATTTCAGCACCTTACACTGTTTACTGTTTCAGCACCTTGAAGCTGGACTGGTTCACATGAGGAAGAGAGTCAGTGAAGATCCTAGCAGTTTTGAAGGCATTGTCGTGATGGATCCTATTTTTCATCAAAAATATCTTCCAGAATGCACGTCATCTTACGAAGAAACAACACCTGTTGAAAATTTCACTGCTAGCTACTTCCTGGGCTTATATCCTAGTGATTATCCCAAGAGTTGGGAGTCTGCAAAACTGGTCTACACCCCTTTCAACATAGACAATGAGCACTGGATTGCATTGGAGATAAATCTTGCTGAAAAGGTTATAAATGCATATGACTTCAACCACTACATTGTGTCTGCTGAAAAGCTTGTTGATTATCTGCGCGGGATGGCTGAGTGGTTGCCAATTCACTTGGATAAGGCTGGTGTGATCCCAAATTTTCAACCGTCTACATTCCACATTAACAAGGTCCCCGATCTAGTGCACGATACAACGGGGTATGGAAACCTACATTTACAATGTCTTTAAAGTCTTTTAGAAGCATTATGTTGTTGTGCTTGTTATCAATATGTTTTGTTTCATTTTTTGCAACGCATCTTGTGGGGTCTTTGTACTGAAAGCAATCGAGGCGCTGGTGTTCGGGGGAGATGTCAGGAAGTTTACCAATGAAAGAATCTTTCGATACCGAGAACTTATGGTCTCAGACTTGATTCAAGAGAAATGGAGCTTTAAATTCTAGTTAATAGCATCTTGTGTGTAACACCGTCTATCAGATTTAGGGATTTCAAGACATTCTAACGTAGCTGTGGTTTAGATGTATTTCCGTGGGATATTCTGGACAACTGTTGGTATTTTGTATCATTTTGGATGCGTTTTCAATGGCACTCTTTGAAGCCATTGGAATTGACATTTTATCTAATGTTTTAATGTAAATTATGTGTGCATTTCTGGTTCAGCATTGTTTTCTGCTAGTTTGTTTTAGCAAATGTTCCAGCAAGGATTTCAGCAAAATACTTCACCATATCTGTGTTGCTGAAACAGTGTATAAGTCAACCAAAAATCAGAAATATAATCTTTAAAGAGGGTACTTATTGCGTCTGTCAAGGTGCCATAGTTGTTCAAGTTATATTTTCAGCATTTTCCGCCAGGACATTTGTTTTCAGCACATTTTTCATGCTGAAACAGAGATGATTGCCTAGAACAAAGCTTAAGCATATCAATAAATGGTAAACATAATGAACTAAAAATAATATGATATAGCAAAGCAATGACACAGAGTACAACTGATTAAAAAAAACACAAAGCATCTCGTAAAATTCATATCAAATTGCTGAAACGGTGTAAAATTGAACTAAAAATTAAAATCAGCACATTTTTCTGTACCCAGCTTCATTGGTGTTGAGCTTTTGAACTCTTCCCGTGCTCCCTTTGAAGCCATTCCTTACTGTATTTTGCTCTTCTCACAAACTCTCCCTTGGAAAGTTTCCTTTTCTGAGGAGGTCGACCACACCTCTTCCTTACATTGGGGGGGGGGGGGGGGGGGTAACACTTAATCTGTTTAATATATTCAGGAAGGTTTATTTCATCATCGGGGAGGACTGGATATATGGGTTCAGCATGTGCTAAAATCCAAGCTTCATTTGTGTAGAAACTAGCAACAAAATCTGCAACATCAAGCCTTTTAGACACTATCGCCGACAGAGCATGTACGCACGGGATTTTTTGAATGTCAAACACCCTACAGGTGCATTGTTTTGCTGAAAGATCAACAACAGTCTGCGTACCTTCTCCAGTAACCTCAAATACAGACTCACTCAAGTGCTTTACAGTGTATGCACCGACATCCTTTTGCAATTCCTGGATCATTTTCATTATTGCAGGGGCGACTCTCTGTGTATTCAGTGCTGCAGACTTCCTTCTATCTTGAGACCACTCTGTGAACTCATCAGTTTCAGGAAGCTCAACAGTTTCAGCAGTAAATTGAAACTCATGGCCAACAATATCCAATGGCAAGGTGTTTGTGACACACAACTCTACAGAAAAATTCACTTCATCCAGCTTACTCAACAACAAGAATTCTTTTAAATCAGCATCAGAATCTACCTTAAGTGGTGCTCTCAATGTCTTGAAGGGGTGCAAATGGCTGAATTCCAATTCAACTGATTCATCAACATTGAATCTGCTGCAAACCTTGTCCCTCAAGGCTAATAAAGTGATTGTATCCTCTAGCACAAAAGCCTTTGAAGTAATGTTTCCATCGAACAGTAATCCTGTTTCAGCAACTCTCCACTTTCCCCCATACACAACAGTTACAATATTTGATGACATTTCTACCCTCCTGCAATTGATTGTTTGACAATATTAAAGTAATTGAAATATAATTGGAATGCATTTCCGCAAAAACGAACATATACCTGCAGAAACACTAAAAAACAGAGCTGTTGGAAACAACTAAAAAACAGATAATGTTATTCCACAGTTTCAGCAATCGAAAACGATAGTTTCATTCCACATGCTAATGTTATATAGAAAATCGAAACATATACTTGCAAAAACACTTTTACTAGCAATTAAAAAAACAGGAATTCTGTTAGTTTCAGCAGATCTCGTAGAAACAATATAAACGATCACAACAGAAAGTGTTGAACTATAATAAATTGATAGAAAGTATTGATCTATAAGAGATCACAACAGAAACAATATAAACGATCATAACAGATCAGACCAGATCTGTTGGAACGTTACTTGTAGCAGAAAAATCGAAAATCCGTGTTTCAGCAAACCGAAAATCTGTTAGTTTCGATCACATCAGACCAGATCTGTAATCAATTAATAGCATAATCAAAATTTCGACTCTGATTGCTGAAGAATAGTCCAAAATTACAGGAAAAAACGAGCGACAACGCTTACCTTCTGCTGTGATCGCTTACTTTGTCGATATGCTTACGTAGTAGAAGCAATTCAGCAATTAACAACAGCAATTCAACGTTACTTTGTCGATCGATGAATTTACAGCAGCTAGGATGAAGAGGAGAATGCGTGTGTGGCAAGGTTTTCTGTGTGTTTCGGTTTCAGAATGACGAAAAATTCGGTGGACAAATTCCAAATACGGAGAGGGTGGGAGACGGATTCCTAATATAGCCTAATTTCGTGGCCTATATGAAAATTGCCCCATATTATTTTCTAATAAAAAACATATAAATATTAAGTTTTGTCGATCCACAATATTACATAGAACTAATTATGTTATAAACAATATTCATGTTCAACATACTAAATATTCATTTAACCTACAATATATATTCATCGATCACCAATTTAGAATTAAGTATGTCATAAATAATATTCATGTTTAACGCACTAAATATTCATTTAACATAGAATATATATTCATCGACCGCCAATTCGTTATTTTTTTTTGGTGCAAACCAATTTGTTAATTAAAATCTCATCCACCCGGAAGTCCAAGACTCCAAGATACAACTATATACAAAACGTTTGTGCTTATATTGCTTTATAAATGTTTTTCTTAATTAAAATTTATTAAACAACTTTTTATGGGGTGGTGATTAGAATATTGTGGTCAACGTAACTAGCTTAAATTTAGGTAATGATTTAATTAGGAATTAAAAAAAGGTAACGATTTAACCATTTAGTAATATTTATCTACAACTCACTCGTAGTAATCCTATATGCACTATTTTAAATCAATCTCATCCATTAATTACATTTTCATCTAACGGTTACGATTATGTTACACGTTACACCGTATTTCTTGTTTCACTAGAACTCTTACCTATATATATATATATTATATTTTTTTAACATTAAACTGTACGTATTATTAGTGCATTTTTAATTATTCTAAGCTAAACCAAAGATTTTTTTTTCAAATCCAACTAATTAACTTATTAGAATTAATAATTATTAACTCTTTGAAATAACCTTTTAAATTTTTAATACTCCTTCCGATCCAAAATAAATGTCGTTTGATTTTTTTACACGTACTTTAAGAAGGTAAAAACTATAGTATAAAATATCAACTTTTTAAAAATTATTTTTCTACAACTTAATATTTGTTGGTAATAAGTATTAAATTGTAAAAAATAGTTTTAAAAAATTTGATATTTTATATAGTTTTTAGCTTTTTAAAATACGTGTGAAAAAAATCAAACGACGTGTATTTTGGATCGAAGAGAATCAAATCATCAACATTCAATCGCCGGAGAACCTACTTGACACGTACACCAATGATTATAATTATTTGTACATGTAACATATTCAAGGTTTTGTTTACTATATATCCTATAGTTATTCGTATATAATCAAAGAATGTTGATAAATACGCTATAATTATTCGTACATACTCAAGGTTTTGTTTACTATATATGCTATATATAATTAATTATTCGTACATAATGTCACTAATTAATAATGTCACTAATTAATGTCACTAATTAATAATGAATGAAATGCTTTACCTGAATGCAGCGATAATGAATGAATCTTGAGTTGCAAAAGATGATTTGGCCACAAATTGGGAGATTACACCGACCAAAAAAAAAAACAAAAACAAATTGGGAGATTACAAATCCCCAGATTTTAATCCGATTTCATCCGGTTAAGGAGTTACGGGTGAAAATGGGATACAACTGTGATTTTTTAAACCCATGTGTAATTACACGCGCCTATTACGGGTCTATTACCATTATTCCACACTACTATCCTTATTTAAGTTTCCTATATTGAAATAATAATATTAAAATCATGACCATCCATTTTCTCATAATCAACGGCTAAAATATGCTCACAAAATACATAGTAACCTTTGCTTACACAAGAACCACCCAAATTTTATGGGCCGTCGCCTCAGGTCCGCCCTTATATATACGATATCTCCACCGCTAATTTTTACTATTTCCACCGCTAATCACCGCATAGGTATGCGGTATTCTTAATCCACTTTTTCCTAGACCCACCGCATATACATGCGGTGAGTCCGTTGACCGTATACGAATCCACCGCATACCTATGCGGTGGGTTATGGCGACGGTATACATGCATTGGGTTTTTGACAATTGGAAAGGGTTGTAGAAGTTATCGAAAATCGTCGTCATAACCCACCGCATACCTATGCGGTGGGTTATGGCGACGGTTTTGGACTGTTATGGCGACGGTTTTTGGCTGTATAGCGACAGTTCAAACCCACCGTATACCTATGCGGTGGGTTATTGCGACGGTTTTGAACCGTTATGGCGACGATTTTTGCCATGTGTACGGTGACCCACCGTATACCTATGCGGTGAGATCGTTGACTGTCATTAAACTCACCGCATATCTATGCGGTGATTAGCGGTGGAAATAGTAAAAATTAGCGGTGAAGATATCATCACCCATATATATATATATATATATATAGAGAGAGAGAGAGAGAGAGGGTAGTGTTCAAGTGAGAATAGTATATACTGGTGAGAAGGAAAGAAGCGCTCCTATTGGTGGAGACAGATCTGATTTTTAATTAAAGAAATAAACCCCCACGCGCTTCGATCTACTCAATCAGGCATTTCTCCTTCTTCGCCCTTCTCCTCCGCCTCCTCCTTCCACCATCTGATCGACATCAACGACGTTGCCATGAGAGTAGAGCACCGTGACCGCGCAGAGGCAGCCGATCTCGCGAGCCCGCGCTGCCGGAATCATCCACCTCCGATCCCCTCGCCCTCTTCCTCTCTCCCATCCGCCGCGCCCTCTTCCTCTCATCTCACCTGTGAAGATGACGATCTCCACCGGGAGGCCATTCATCCGGTCCTCTGCCACGCCCTCGCCGATTTCGATCGGCCTCCTCCATTCCTCTGCCACTTTCAACCTCGTCGAGTTGCTGGACCAGTTATCTCAGATCGAGATCAACGGGCTTGGTCGAGCGGAAGCTGCCAGCGTTGAAGGCGGCGATCGAGATCAATGGGCTTGGTCGAGCAGAACTCCACCTCCGGATCTCGTCAATTAAAGCCCTGACGCCGACATCGAAGAAGATGATGGTCGTTGCCCTCTCGCCGGACCTCCTTGGCGTCGCCACTGACAAGCTTGGCGCCCGATGAGCCCCGAAAGCCCTTCTTTACATCTATTCCGAGATGTCACGGTGTAAAATTTCTTGAACCGAGTTCAATTCTGATTTAGTTGGGTTATTATGTTTGGTGTGAACTTTAGCTTGGTGAAAAGTGGTGTTGCTCTTGAATGTTCTTGAAATTGTCTCCGTCGGTTGATGAGGCTTCAGTGCTTCACGCCATGGTTTTGCTTGAGGAAGATTTGGTCAGTGTTGAGTGTTATACAATTTCAA
The DNA here is from genome assembly GCA_963922045.1 of Persicaria maculosa. Taxonomy (NCBI): domain Eukaryota; kingdom Viridiplantae; phylum Streptophyta; class Magnoliopsida; order Caryophyllales; family Polygonaceae; genus Persicaria; species Persicaria maculosa. Next base: position 20,524,008 of record OY998253.1, on the reverse strand, counting down.
CTTTCTTTCTAGTTTCTTTTACAATCCATTTCGTTGCCCATTAATTAGCAAAATCTCTAAACCAAATTGTGTAAAAGGTATCAACCAAACATTTTAAATTATGTGAACCACTTGAGAAATATAGTGTAAACAAGTGTAAATCCTTGAACCATAGAGAGTGGTTCAGTGATTAAATATAGGTTGGTTCGATGACTAAATAGGTTGGTTTAGTGACTAAATAGAAGTTGGTTCAGTGACTAACTAGAGGATGGTTTAGTGACTAAATAAAGGTTGGTTTAGTGACTAAATAGGTTGGTTCAGTGACTAAATAGAGGTTGGTTCAGTGACCGAATATAGAGTGGTTCAGTGACCGAATAGAGAGTGGTTCAGTGACCGAATAAATAGTGGTTCAAGGACTGGATACAGTGGTTTAGTGATCGAATAGAGATTGGTTCAGTGATCGAATAGAGTGGTTCAGTGACCGAATAGAGAGTGGTTCAGCGACCGAATAGAGAGTGATTCAGTGACCGAATAGATAGTGGTTCAGTGACCGGATAAAGTGGTTCAGTAATCGAATAGAGATTGGTTCAGTGACCGAATAGAGTGGTTCAGTGAACGAATAGAGAGTGGTTTAGTGACCGAATAGAGAGTGGTTCACTGGGCGTGGTTCACTGGGTGTGATTCGGTAACTAAATAGAAAATTTTAATTAATGTTTGAAAAAAAAGGGAAGCAACTACGATTTTGTAATGTATAATTGATGTTTGTAATATATAGTGATACATTTAATACTGTACGAAGCAATTACGATGCGTTTAACATTAAATAAAATGGGCAATTATGATGCATTTAAAATTGTTGAACCACTGTGAATAAAATTGTTGAACCACTGTGAATAAAATTGTTGAACCACTCTGAATAAAATTGTTGAACCACTCTGAATAAAAATGCTGAACCACTGTGACTAAATAGAGGTTGGTTCAGTGACTCAATAGAGGTTGGTTCAGTGGCTAAATAGGTTGGTTCAATGACTAAATAGAGGTTGATTCAGTGACTAAATAGAAGTTGGTTCAGTGACTAAATAGAAGTTGGTTCAGTGACTAAATAGAGGTCGGTTAAGTGACTAATAATTTTATTTTATTTTAAAAACAAATAAAAATAAAAAAAATAAACATTAAAAAAATAAAAGAAGAATGACTCGTTTAATGTTAATTAATAATTTATTTGAAAATATTTTAATTATAACTAGAATTTATATTTAAATCGATTATTTTTTAATTAGAATAATTAATATAAAAATATTGTATTAAATACAAATAGATGCCTTTGAGTTCAAAGAAGACAATTTGGTGCAGTGGTTGATGCAGTGAATGCCGTGTTGTATTTTTATGCCCAGGTCTAAGGTTCGAATCCCATAAGATGTAAATTTCAAATTCCCTTGCCTTTTTAATTTAACTAGTATTATTACCCGCGTCGTACGCGGCTTTTTAAATAAATTTTATTATATAAAATAAAATTTATTGATTTAAATAAATTAATAAGGAAAATATAAATTCTTAATCCATGTTTCCTTTGGTAAATAAATCTCTATATCTTCGTTCTCAAAAAAAATCTCTATGTCTTCAATTGTGTTATTTTTTAAATATAAACACGAGTGTTTTTCTTAATATATTATATTTGATCTCTTATTAAAAAATATTTTTTTTTATTAAATTCCAAAATATCAACATATATATTGGGTAAGATATTTTTTATATTAATAAGATTTTTGTTATATATTCTTTATATAATATAATTGTAACCACTTTCTCTCGTGTTTTCGCGATATTTATTTCACTCAATATTTATTGCCCGCACTAACCACATAGGATTTCCAATCATTAATATAATTTGCTTCCTAATAATTTAAATTGTTAAAATTCCAATCCAAGTTCGTATTATGATAAAGAATCTCAATGTATTGATTGTTTAAAATATTATTCAAGTATATTATCTCTATACTATCTTAAACTGGATAGTTATATTTATATTAAAATGATAGATTTTGTAAATAAATAAGATATGAAGTTGAATATTTATATTAAAAAAGATAGGTTATGTAACCACTTAAGATATGATGTTGAATATTTATATTAAAAATTAAATTTAATCTTCAATTAAAATAGACACATAGGATGACACGTGTATTTATAGATGATGTAATCGTCTGACGTGGTTTAAATATATTGGATCATCATTAATCGACGTGTCAAAGAACCAGACCAGATTATACCAGAGTACGACACGTAAGCGAATTGCACCAGAACCCGCCACATAGGATTTACACGTCTCTGTTTTAGTATTATATATTGATTGCAGGTTGAACGCGTGTAGGCCACGCGCGGGTATGTGCGAATGGGGGAGTCATCAGCCGGGTTTGGGCACGCGCACGGGTTAGCGGGTGAACGGGTTTTTTTATTTTTTAAAATTATTTTTAATACTTTATGCACCAATCAAATCACTTCTTTCATTTTCACTTTTGGTGACCTTTGCACTTGAACCCAACCCTATATATATATATATATAAGGCCGGACCTGAGGGCCCATAAAATTTGTTTTTATTATATTACCATTAGAGAGTCTATAAAACACACAAAAATGAAGTAGCCTAGTTGGTGAGGGACTTAGGTAAAAGTGTCAATTTGACCTTAAGGTCTAGGGTTCGAAACCCACTAGTTTTATTTTTCCGAGTTTGGTTTTTTTTAAACTCCCCCCATCCCAGTGATTTATGTTTGATTTTTTTTTTGCGTTCGATTTTTTTAAAAAACTCCCCCCACTAATTCGAGTTTGTTTGTTTTTATTTAATATTTCCCCTAATAATTTCAAATTTCGTTTATTTTTTAAAATTTAAATTCTTGTGTTTTTTTTTGCCTTTGATTCTTTTTAATTCCCCCAGTTCGTTAGGCGAGGCTTAGTTGATTTTTTTTTAATTTTAACTTTCTTTTAAATGTTTTTTGATATTAGAAAACTATTTAAAAAAACAATTTATTCTACCATACCTTATGTATATACCTAATATATATAATAGTGGGGGCCCAATTTAAATTTCGCCTCGGGCCATCAGAAACTCAGGTCCGGCCCTGTATATATATATATAGGGTGTGGTTCGAGTGTGCACACCCTAAGGGGTGTGCACTGTGCACAAATATTATTCGGTGAAATGTGAAACATTATTCGGTAAAATTTGAAACATTATTCGGTGAAATGTGAAACATTCTACCGAATATTGTAATATTTTTTTTCCGTTCATTTTAGATGAAAACGTCTCAATTCCGCTGAATAATTTGTAACATTCTACCAAATAATGTTTAGTTTTTTTATTCATCCATTTCAAATAAAAGAAACCTCAATTCCCTAAATAATACTTACAATTTATATGAAATGTTTCAAATTTCACCAAATAATGTTTCACATTCCCCTAAACAATACTCGCATTTCACCGAATAATATTCAAATTTCACCGAATAATGTTTCACATTTCACCAAATAAATATTTGTGCACAGTGCACACCGTAAGGCTTGTGCACAAATGATTCATACATTTTGTTTTTGTTGTGTGTGTGTGTGTGTGTGTGTGTGTGTGTGTGTGTGTGTGTGTGTGTGTGTGTGTGTGTGTGTGTGTGTGTGTGTGTGTGTGTGTGTGTGTGTGTGTGTGTGTGTGTGTGTATGTAGAATATGGATCAAATGTTAACAAGCCTTACGTACGGTGTTAAATGTTAACAAATCTTAACCATTGATTTAGTGTAATTGAATGGCTGAGATTAATCGAATAAATTAGATTAATAAAAAAACCCAAACCCACACCTTGTTAAGCACGTGTAATGACCAAGCACCAACCCTACCCCCTTAAATTACACATTGCTACTGATCGAGAGAAATAGAAGGGTGACAAGGCGTGGATAGGGCCGGAGATTGTGGTTGTTGGTGGTCGGACGCAGCAATTGGCCGTCCGGCGGCGATTCCGGCAACCGTATGGCAAGGGCAACCAAAGGAACTGGGGTAGGAGGCATGGTCGACTGTTGCGGCAGCGGTTTGGTGCGATTCGACAAGGAAGAACTCGGATGCCCAGACGGCATGTTGGCGGCGATGTTCAGAGGATCTCCGGCGGCAGCCTCTAGTTGCGAGCGAGGGCCACGTGCAGGTAGGCGACGATGACCAGGGATGAAGAACATCTCTAGCCCAGGCGGAGGCGATTGGCGATGGCGGTCGGGATCTGGAGGGCAGGGATTAGGCGATTGCCAATTGCAGAGGAAGAACTCGGATGCCAATCTCGCAAACCCTAGGATCTCCGGCGACAGCCTCCGATTGCATGCGAGGGCCATGAGCAGGTAGGCGGCGATCAATCTGTGTTCGATTGCTGTTCAATCTTGTGTTTAACTCTTGTTTTCTTCTTCTTGAATTGCTGCTCAATCTGTTTTCGATTTCATCGGATCTCCAAGGTACATGATGAGTTTGTAACCTTAGAGCATAGCTTGAAGGAATTATTCATTGGTATTCGATCAAGAATAAGGAATTATTCATTGGTATGCAATACATATTCGATGGAATGTGATAGGGTATTCGTTACTATTTAGTTATTATTTCATGTAGAGTCACCATATATTCGGGAAGTTCATAATTTCTATTCGTTGATAATACAGAATTATTCATATGTATTTGATCAAATAAGGAATTATTGTATATAGATTAGTGGTTGCTCATGATTCTCCTTGTTATTCAATCAAGAATAAGGAATTATTCACTGGTATGCAATAAATATTCGATGGAGTGAGATAGGTTATTTGTTACTATTTAGTTATTATTTAATGTTCAGAGTCAATATTTGGCAAGTTCATAGTTTCTATTCGTTGATAATATATAATTATTCATATGTATATGGTTAATTAGATGTGGGAAATCAAGAATTACATTTACATACTCTATCAACTTAACGAATAATTACTATCAATTTAGCGAATAATTACTATCAATCTAGCTAATAGTTGCAAAATTGACCAACCCTTTTGCTATTATCTAAATGATAACTCCTCTTTACGGATGAATAATAATGATTAATTTAGCGAATAATTACTATTAACCTAGCGAATAGTTACAAAATTGATCATCTCTTTTTCTATTATCTAACGAATAATAAGTATAAGTTAACGGATATTTTTATCACATTATTGAATAGTTCAAACAGTGTACCACACAAAAAACAACGTTACCCCACAAAAAAACGTTATGCAAAAAAAAAGTACAACACACGCACATAATTCAGCAACAAGTGGGCAAGGAAAGAAGTGAGTCCCATTGATTTTTAATTAAAGAATAAAGCCAAAATTACCAAATACTTCCTCCGTTGAAAAATATAAGTCCTTTTCGGATTAGATTTTTGTTTGAAAATATAAGTCCTTTTAGATTTTCTAAGTATTGGGATATGAGAATTGTTACTTTTTGACGTTTTGCTCAAATTTTATTGGTTGATAAGAGTTGTGGATAATTAATGAGGGTATAAATGGAATAAGTTTGTAATTTTATTAATTTGTGTGCAAATGTCTAAAAGGACTTATATTTTTGAACGAATGTGGTATGTGTGTGTGTGTGTGTGTGTGTGTGTGTGTGTGTGTGTGTGTGTGTGTGTGTGTGTGTGTGTGTGTGTGTGTGTGTGTGTGTGTGTGTGTGTGTGTGTGTGTGTGTGTGTGTGTGTGTGTGTGTGTGTGTGTGTGTGTGTGTGTGTGTGTGTGTATATATAGGGGTTGGTTCCGATGTACTCAACCCTTAACGTGTATCATGTACTCAGAAATTATTCATCTATTTGTTCATGATTATTCATCTGTTTTCACGTAATTATTCATCTGTAAAAAATGTAAATTTTATTCTACCGAATAATCGCCCAATACCACTGAATAATTTCATTCTACTGAATAATCTCTCAATACCATCGAATAATCAGAAGTTACTTTTAATCTCATCCGTTGATCTTCTTAATTCAATGGCCCAGATTTGTGTACATGATACACGTTAAGGGCTGAGTACATATGATCCATACTATATATATATATATATATATATATGGATTGACTCCGGTGAAAACCTCAAATTGTGGTAAAAATCGGGAGGACTACTTTATAACTTGGTTTATTTGAAACCTATGCTAAAAACCTCAATCACACAGTGACTTTACAACTTGATTCAACCTAAAAACCGTGTTAAAAACTCCAATTTTAAAATAACATATGATTTTATAGTTCGGTCAAACCTAAAATTCGTGCTAAAAAACTCATATTTTAAAATTACATAGTGACTTTATAGCTCGGTTTTATTAAGAACCGGGCTAAAATTTGTGACTTTATAGATCAATTATATTCATAACCGGGCTATAAAGCAAGTGAACCGGGCTAAAAAGTCGATCCTCACGGGTTTTTACCGCAATTTTGGTTTTCACCGGAGCGCACCCCTATATATATAGACAATAAATCATATGTACTCAACCCTTAACGTGTATCATGTGAACAAATGTGGTCCATTGAATTAAGAAGATCAACGTATGAGATTAAAAGTAACTTCTGATTATTCGATGGTATTGGGAGATTATTTGGTGAAATGAAATTATTCAGTGGTATTGGGCGATTATTCGTTAGAATAAAATTTACATGTTTTAAACTCTTTTTATAGATGAATAATTATGTGAAAGCATTTGAATAATCATGAACAAATAGACGAATAATTTCTGAGTACATGATACACGATAAGGGATGTGTACACCGGAACTAACCTCTCTCTCTCTCTCTCTCTCTCTCTCTCTCTCTCTCTCTCTCTCTATATATATATATATATATATATATATATATATATATAGGGAAGAGTTAAAATGTAAAATATCCTTAGGGTGTAAAATTGCTTAAGGTGTAAAATTTTATATTTTAATGGAAAACCGGACACGCGGGTTGGTTTAAAAAAAACGAATCGGACCCGTTTTATATAAAAAAAAAGGCTAAACCGAAAAAATAAAAACACGCTCCTCTCTGCGTCTTATTGCTCGCTGATTGATGGCAGAGGTAGGGTAGGGAGAGGCGAGTGATTCTTCTTCTTCATCTCAGATCTCCCTCGCACCCTCTCTGCTCGCAATATCCCTCGCTCGGTCGCACTCGCTCCCTCACTCGCGCCCGCAAATCCGCCATGGCCACTGCCGCCAATCCGCAATGGCCACTGGTTCCAATCCGCCATGGTTCTCAAGTAAGCATTTCTATATCTCTCTATATCTACCACTCCTTGTTCAATCCGCATCTGAAACATGTTGAACCATTTCGCCGCATTGTTAGCTCGATCCCGAGTTCATGATTGCCTTGCCTTCTTTTTATTGCTTCAATCGTGTTTTGAGCGAGGTTTGATGTTTGATTACACTTCATATTGGATGTGTGCTGTTGTTTATTGCTATGTTTATTAATTAGTGCGATTTCTGATGGGATATTTTTCTGATTTCGTAGCGATTAGATGGGAATTTGTGTTCTGAAATCTTCTGATAGGGTTAAGTTAAGAGGGATGCTAGCTTTTCTCCTTTTTCTCTGCTTAATCCCACTTAAGGTGTTTGTTAAAATGCCTCTTTGTCAAATTATACTGAGATTTTAGTGATTGAAACAAATTTGAAGCTTGATGAGACTTGTGGATGTGCTGCGATTTCTATTGAAAGAGTGGGCATATCTTTTTCTTTATGCATACTGATGATATTATTATTGTGTAATTTAGTGTTGTGAATTAGACAACATTAGTTTCCCTTGAGATTTTGCTTGTTTAAGTAGTTTAGGTCTTCCCCATTTTTTCTGGATCTGCTTGTGTGCTGCTGCTTGGGTTCCTGTGATTGTCCCTTTGACGCTTTTGACTTCAATTTCCTTGAGGTTGAACCTGTTACAGATCCTTCTCTTTCTTCTGTTTGCTTTCTTGCATATGGAAATGCTAGAAGATCGCAGATAAGTTCATCGCCTGAAGGAGGTGCTGAGTTGGTGTAGGGTACACATAAGGACTGTGATTTTCATCAGCAAAAGGGAAAATTAGCTTGTTTTTTTTCACTAGTCTGCATGCATAAATGTTTGATGATGCCTTCTGTTTGGCCCACAATTACCTTTTGATGATGCACTGGCAATCTATGCATCTATTGATTCCTGGTGTCCGGCCAACAGCGGTTCTTTCTAGGATCTTTTCTGGTATACCTTTTTTTTTGTTCGGTTTGAACAACTCTCGGTATCTCACAAAGCTAGTGAAATGGAGCTTGGCTTGCAAATTCCTTATATCTTGTATTGAAAATGAATCAAATTAGACATTCATGATTCTCTATTGAGTTGAATCTTTAGTGGTATTTGCCAACAAATCTTGGTAGCAGATTAAGCACTATGCCTAAGTTTCTAATGGTTGTTTCTTTTTGCTATTTTAATGAATTGTAGTCCGTATATGAATTGTAGTCTCATGTTTTCTTGCATGGGTTTAACAAGATGCTTTAGGGAAATCGGATGCCACATTTTCTATTTTATTTTGGAAATGATAATCGGAGTTTATTAATGCCTGATTTATAAAAGAAAAATGCTACTTATTTGCTTGATTTTTACAACTATGATAGAATATTTTTGACCTATTAGCTCAATTGGTAGAGCGATGTGCGTATGCACAAAGATGTGGGTTCGAATCCCACATAGGTTATATTATAAACAAGAACATATCAATCCCAAATTGTTAATCATGCACATTATAATCTTAGTTATGCACTTTTTAACCTTAATTAGGGAAATTTACAGAAAACCACCCCTTAAATAGGGGTGTTTTCACTTAACCACCCCTTAAATTCAAAATTACAGAAAACCGCCATTTAAATGGTTTTTACTTACAACTCACCACCCCCTTATCTATTTTCATTAATTTATCATTAAATATATTATATTTTAATATTTTTAAACTTAAATTTGATTATAAATATATTCAAAATTTTAATTTAAAGCCTCGATTATATTTTAGGGATAATTTTATTTATTTTAAAAAACAATAATAAATATAGCCTACAATTATTATCTTAATAATTATATTTAAGTTATATGATTAATTGATAACCTATTTTTTTAAATTTAGGTTAAAGAAAAATTTACATATAACAAATAAAATGGATCAAACTTGTATTTTAAGTTGAAAATTATTAACTATTTATTATTATTTTTTAAAAATAAATAAAATGATCACTAAAATATAATCGAGCTTTAAATTCAAAATTTAAATATATTTATAATCAATTTTGAGTTTAAAGATATTAAAATATAATATATTTAATGATAAATTAATGAAAATAGATGAAGGGGTGGTGAGTTGTAAGTAAAACCCATTTAAAGGGTGGTTTTCTGTAATTTTAAATTTAAGGGATTGTTAAGTGAAAACACCCATATTTAAGGGGTGGTTTCCTGTAAATTTCCCCCTTAATTATGCACTTTTTAACCTTAAGTATGCACTTTAATTTGAAATTGTTATACGTAAAAAAATCGATTTCAAACTCACATCTATCAACCTAAATGATGAGAGAGGTGAACCCAAACTCTCAAAAGTAAAAAAATTAAAACATCGATTTCAAAAGCACATCTTTTGTCTTATTCATGCACATTATGATCTTACTTTTGCACAATTGTATTCTAAATCTGCACAATTGTATCTTACTTTTGCACAATTGTAGTTTAAATTTGCACAATTGTATCCTACTTTTGCACACATGTATTCTAAATGTGCACATTACAATTTTATTTTTGCACTTTAAAGTTGCACAAATGCACTTCACAGTTGCACAAATGCACTTCCCAATTGCACAACTGCACATTATAATTTAATTTTTGCACCTTATACTATTCACGAAGAGAAACATAATAAGAGATACCACATAGATAGCCTATACGGGGTTTGAACCCGCATCTTTGTGTGTAAGCACATTGCTCTCCTATTTTTAGCTAATAGGCTTTTAATGACACTAATATGTGCACTTAAAATACGATTGCTAAGAATAAAAACGAAAAACACAACATTAAAATCATAACACATTGCACTTGAATGTGATTCCACTGTAAATGCAAGTTCTAAGCTCAAGTCAATATCATGAACTGAAATAAGGAACAAAAGTCATCCACATACCCAGATGAAGTAATGAATATAATCTATATTAGGAGCATACCCAAGTAGGGTATAATTTTCTCTTCTTGATAGGAACTCCAGAAAGAATGACTTCACCCAACTATATTGACTTAAGAATAATTGATTCACATTGACACATAGCACCTTTACTACAATTTGTGAATTGTGATGCACAAAAATCAGATAGATTGAAGTCTTGAACTACCACTTGATAAATAAAAACACTAGAAAAAAAAAACAGTAAACAGCTTACCCAACCAAATCAGTAGCTAGAACCGCTTGTAGTAGTTCCGATCGAGAAGACAACATTATGTGAATTTCAGAGGAAGGAAATGGTGTATGGAGAAACCACTCAACTTTCATGTCACTTCTGTGCTTCTTAATGCACTCTGGGAGGAACATTAAATGGTAATCATGACACCAAACAACATCACCTTCTACATAATGTTTGTTCACCACATCAGCAAACATTTGGTTTGCCTTCTTATATGCAGCAAACTGAGACTGGAAACTTCTAGTGGTGGCAAGACGGTCTTCTTGGGGAAGTCCAAGATAGTGAAAAAGAGGCCAAAGTATATTGTTGCAATATCTGTTATAATATTGATGTACAATATCCTCGTCGAGGAATACTGGTATGCATCTCTGCAAAGGAACAAAAGATACAATAAATTGGGTTGAAAAGAATGAGCTTTATTGATGCATATGCTTGTGGAGATATCAAGAAAGAGGACATAATTAAAATGCTAAATTTAAAGTCACCAAATTAAGGTTCCAAGAGAGCTAGACCTTTTCTTCTAGAGCCTTGGTAAGTGCTACCTGTCCAACCACATTAGGAACATTTACCCTAGTCCATCCAATCCATCTCGCCTCGAATTCCTTCACACCTTTACGAAAACAATCATAGTGCATTGTGATTCCACTGTAAATGCAAGTTCTAAGCTCAAGTCAATATCATGAACTGAAATAAGGAACAAAAAACATCCGCATACCCAGAAGAGCACTGACTAAACCCCCAGCACTGATATCCAATGACCATGAATATTCACCTCTCCTTACAGTAGAAAACGGCAGCCAATTAGCTACTACTAAAAGTCGTTGTGTGGGTTGGCTTCGTTCAGCTCTTTCAAATCCTCCGTTTTTCCCTGTACCAGCTAACCTCGCCACAAATTGTTCGACACCAGAAATATCTTGTGGAAGGTTCTCAAGCTCATTGCTTTCATCTACTCATCCATTCCTATTGTTTCTCCTCGACCTACTTAACTCTCTCCCTCATGAGCCTCCCCACTCTCGTTGTGGGAATGGCAGAATCGCCATAATACTTATTGCCAGGCATAAGTGCAATCTGCACTCAAAATTAGATTTAGTCAGCTTACTGCAGTTTAGTGCATTACATATAAGAATGAGATACGTATAGTCAAGTCTCCATATATGCATCCTAAATACTTCAATACAAGTCAAGCGTACAAAAGCAAAAATTATATTTACCATAGCACCCCATTGAACAAACCTGTAAGAACATAGCACTCAAATTCCACATATATAATGTTAGGACTTGGAATATGTTCAAATTCATAATCCTTCTCATAAAGGATAACGAACAATAAAATGCAACACTTCAAGCAAAAACATAGGGTTTGAAAATACTCATTTGTAAAACATGTCGTTTACTATTCATGTTGTGAATCGAATGACTCGCCGTGTTTAAAATTTCAGTAGAAGATAACAAAGAATGTAATATAGCATAAAAGGAAAAAGTATCTGGAATAACTTATACATGTCAGACTCACAACACATCTTTGCATCTTGCCTTGATAAACTCTCAAGTAGGTGTTGCTGATAGCCTGATAGGCTACTGGAAGTTGGTTGAATCAACCAGATGTTGAAGAACAGAGAGGTCTATAGTCTTTGATTCATGCAAATCCAACAACCAAATCCCCATCTAATAATAATCTTACACAACCACAGGTGCTAAATATGAGTACGTCAACATGAACGAATACAAATAAGAATATGAACAACAATGGGGGGAAATAAACCACAGATGAAATAACTTAAACTGGGGAAGATTGATTCATACCTTCATGGGAGAGATCGATGAAAGAAGAAGAGAGTGAAAAATGGAGGATAATGAGGTCGAAAAATGTGATGTGTTATGATTTTAACCATAGTGAGTCATTCGATTGTCTTGTTGCAAGTTAAAAACCTGTCATCATCAAACTAAACCCTATAGATCCAAAGCTCCTCCGACCCTACCCAGATTCTCAACCCGAATGCTACCCCTCCATTGGCATGATCCAGAGCCATGTCCTGTGTTATGACGAAATGGGTAAGGTCTTTTTGGTGGATGAGAGTGGGGACACTAGTTCTACACTTGCACAATATGGTAGAAAGAAGGAAAAAAAGGCAAAAGCAAACAATTCCACCTCCAGAAATCCACAACCACAACCACAACAACATCAATATCAATTTCTCTCCTAGGGTGGCTAGGCCTTTTATCAAACACCTAGAAGGCATGAATTTACACCATCTAAATCTCAATGTCCCAAAATCAATTATCTAGAAATCCATTCATTAATACATAAATCCCAAAATCAATTATGATAGAGTATCACTTAAACTAAGCCATCCGGTTTAGGATGGAAAGGCGTCAAGCATAGGCAGCTCCTATCTTGTTTTGTTCAAAATGCAATCGAAGGAGGTAGTCCAAACAAGTTTTAGGCTCATCGGTACATAAGGATTCAAAATTGTAATAAAGATTTAAGCAAAGCAATAAACAAGGTGAATACCACAAGGAGAATTGGATTACCTGACAGGCCAAATGAAGTAAAAGACAACAACTCGAAGATCCCTTGAGGGACGAAGCCTGGGAAAGAGGCTTGGGAAAGCGGGGGTACATAAGGATTCAAAATTGTAATAAAGATTTAAGCAAAGCAATAAACAAGGTGAATACCACAAGGAGAATTGGATTACCTAACAGGCCAAATGAAGTAAAAGACAATAACTCGAAGATCCCTTGAGGGACGAAGCCTGAGAAAGAGGCTTGGGAAAGCGGAAGTAGGAGGAGGATAAGCAAGAAGAGTTTGAGCTCCATGGCAACCAAGTGATGATGAAAACATATGAGATGGATGCATCGTTCACTTTCTGATTTAAGCAGATCAATCACCTACCTGTAGCAGCGAATATCACAAGGAGAATTGGAATAAATTTCACCATTGAAGCTCAAATCTATACTTAAAAGGACTGCCTCAATTGCTTTCTGATTTTCTATCTCTAACTCTGTATCCGGCTGCTAGCGATGCTACGACCTCCAGTATCACCGACGTCGATCTTCCTCTCTCCCCGAAAGAATGGATGCGAACCTCTAGATTTAAAATGTTATATTGAGTCAACCAACCCATTGGACTGCTTTCTATTTTGGTTACCCGTATGTTATAATTAGAAATTTTATACCTTAAGCAAATTTTACACCCTAAGACAATTTTACATTTGAACATATATATATATATAGTCGAGGAGTGGACCCAACAACTCTTCTTAAAAGGATAAGTGGATTATCTCACTGCGCGCAATTTGCATCTCCAACCATCCTGGACACATGTATTGAATACGAAAATGAAGACTTGCTCTAAAAGTTCAATCGGAAATTTCGCGTGGTAAACCTGAGGTTTCGCGTAATTCGCGTGGTAAACATGAGTTTCAGATATTTCGCCTGTTAACCCTGGGATTTCGAAATTTTTTGTTTCGCGTCTAGAAGTTTGACCTTGTCCAAAAATCATGGTTTTAAAGTTTGTGGAGTGTGAGTAGTGTAATATTAACAAAGGTTGTGGAGGGTTTTCATAAATACGAACCCATCCCCATTCTTTCTGAAGAAACACGATTGAGTAGCAGTAGCAAAGGGATAACACGAGTAGCAGAGGGAGAACAAGAGTAGCCTTGGCGGCAACCGGTGGCTCCAGCGGTAGCGACGAGTGAGAAAGGGCGGCGGGAGGTTAGTGCGGAGGACTTACATTGGGGTGGCGATTCGCTCGCTGACGGTGGACTGCGATTTGTCTCCATCGGTTAAGAGTTCAAATTTTTGAAAAGGTACGACCGAAATTTCAATATTAAATCTATTAATGTTGTTTTTATTGATTGGGATGAGTGATCTAGTGTGAAATTGAGCCCAATCATGGTTTGACCTTTGGAATTTTGAATTATGAATTTTAGGGTTTATGGGTACGAAAATTTAGGGCTTTTTTTGTTGTTGTTTGTAGGGATATGTAAAATGCTTGTTTGATCTGTAATTGGGAGCTATGACAGAAACAAGGAAGATTTTGTGAAAGAACTTAAACCTAAAGCCTAAAGGCATGTGTATTGTTGTTTTTCTTGTCACTGTCTTGATTTACCTATAAAGATTTTTTTTTGGTCAGTGCTTTTACTTTTGAAATTGCCATGTAGTTCCATATTCAACAGATTTGTATGCTATAGGGTGTGAGTTTTAGAGGTAGGGGAGGACTAGAGGGTGTGGTTGCTGGTAGATTTTTCAGGCTGATTCTTCCTCACCAGAGGAAAGGGAAATGCCGAAAAACGAGGGGATAGAGTGAAATGAAGTGGCTAGGCATTTCATATCAATTGGTCAGCATATAAAGATATCCTTTTTGAGCTAATTGTTATATTTTTTGGACTCCTTTTTGCAGTAAGTGCTAAATTCTCTCATATTTTGTCCAAATTTGCACATAAATCACCATCACCACAGTTCAATACAATAAGCCGTGAAGGTTCGATAATGTAAAACAAAGTAATATAAAGATACTCTAGAAGGGGGGTTGAATAGAGTATGCCGGTTTTTCACAGATAGTCTCAAGACGTTTGAAGCTCGTGCAAAACCCTTTGAGATTAGACTTAATTTTTTCTCTGGAAAACCTGAATCACAAAAAAATTATACAATTCGAACAAGCGCGGAAATATGGTAAAGCAGTAAGAAAAGGACGCAATGAGTTGTTTACGAGGTTCGGCACGAACTTGGCCTACGTCCCCGTCTAGGGTTCTTCCACAACCCTAGGATTCAACCGACTTTTATTGATTCACAAGACTTAGGATCCTAATAGCTCACCGTGTAACTCTCAAATGCTTTGAAATGAAATAACAGACTCTTAAGAACTAGCAGAGAGCACACGAAGAAGACAGATTTCACTTGAAGGCTTGAGTGCGAATGAGAGCTTGTGTTCAATGAATGTATCACTGTCTTCTCTTCTTCCTTTCTTTTATAGAGAACAAATCGGCGCCTCCAAAGAAGAATCTTCTCTTCAATGGCTAGGCTGATCATGGCTATCTTCGAGATCTTCTATACTTGGAAACTTTTGAAGCCATGATCTCCGATTGTGTCCTTCTTAACTTTTCGACTTTGGAAGGAGATAATATTTGAAAAACTTCCTGAAACGTTAGTATAAAATATCTGGAAGCATATAATAATATATAATAATATTCGAGCATAATATTATAGAGAACAGGTTTTGTGTTTCATCAACACAGTTGTAGCTTCAAGACCTTTGACACAGACTGACTGTCAAAGCCTTTGAAACTAATTCCGATTTTCATCAAGGGAGTGGAGTTATCAATCTCCCCCTTGATAAAAGACAAAACCTGTACATCCTTGCAACTTAGTCAAACATATATAATATAAGCAAAATCGGACTAAGTACCTGCATGGGTTAGAAAAATGTTGGATCATAATTTTATCATGAAAAACATCCAACCAAAAACAAAACAAGGTCTTCCAAGACCTTTGGTTCACAACAGTTAAAAAGTTTTAAAGTCTAAACCACAGCAGATCTCCCCCTTTTTGTCTTTCAACAAAGGGAGGAGGTAAAACAATCACTAAAAGTTTTGAAACAGTTTCCAAAAACCAGCAATGTTTCAGATTCAGGGTTAGGGTAGGGTAGGATAGGGTTAAGCATCATTGTCCGGAGCATCATCCATGAGCAGCGACCTCAGACCTTGCAGCAGCTTGGACACCCCGCTCGTCTCCGTCATAAACTCCTTGTGCAGCTCCTTGATATCCAGGCGAACTTCCTCCAAGCCCAACTCTAGGTTGTTCATGCGTTCATCAATGGATGAGGAAGTGGGAAGAGCTTTTGAGGGAGAGGCAAGACTCCAAGTCCCTTGGGAGGACCGAGTGATGCCTATCTTCTCAAAGCTCTTGGAGTCGAACTTACCCATATGGCGCTGTTGTTCTTCATTTTTGAAATTAATTCCAGAAGCTTTGAAGATATGGGTCAAAAGGGTGGCAAAGGGGAGGGGAGTTCCTTTTCTGGCTTTTCGAGTGTGAGCCATGGATCCTAGAATAGTATTGGCCAGATCAAGATCAAGGCCGTTCAGGATGCGGTATAAAAGGACCATGACATTATCGGTTAGAAGGGTGCCAGAGTTTAAACGGGGTAAGAGGCAATGCACAATGATGTTGAAAATAAATTTTGCCTCGAGGGTAAGGGATGAGTGGGTAAGCTGTTTTGAGGTGATGTTGGATGCTTCGGGTAGGAGATATTTGGATCGGGCAAGGGCAATGCACTGTTCTTTTGTGGGGTTTTCAGGAGAGGGGTGACAAGGTCTAGGTAGGCCAAGGAAATCAGCGAAGTCAATGGAGTTGAAAGAGATTCTAACTCCTTTGACGACAGATTCCAAAGACCAACCGTCGACATTGCTTTTGGCTTTTAGGTTTATGTAGAACAGGCGGGTAAGTTGGGGATAATAGACAGCTTCAAGGTTGAGAAGGGTCCAGGCAGGGGATAGTTTGAGTAGAGAGATGCATGGCAGATTCAAAGCTTCAAAGAACTCAAGATCTAAAAAATCAGAACAACATATCTTACGAGTTCGAAACTAATCTACCCACTTTCCAGCCATCTCAACATTTTCAAACCAAGAAGAGGGCAAGGATTGGTTTACTTGGATGAGGGCAGGTGGATCAGCATTCTTCCTGCGTGCTTGTGTGGGAGCAGTCCTCTTGGCAGGCGCCACAAGGCTTCTGAGGGTGCCCTTCCTAGTACGCTTGGGAGATGGAGGCTTTGCTGCTGGGGCTATCTGCTTCTTTGGAGACGGGGGAGGAGGAGGAGAAGAAGGAGAGGGAACAGGTTCTTGCTCCTTATCCTCTTCGTCCTCAGACCCCGAGTCCTCAACGGACCCTTCAGCGTCGTCTCCTTCAGCATCCTCGTCATATCCAGTCTCGTCGTCCTCCTCTTCTTCTTCCTCTGGTTCCTCCTCAGTAGAAACCTCCTTCTCAGCCTCTTTTCGTATTCTCTCAGCTTCCTCCTCGGCCAGTTTCCTCGCTAGCTCGGCCTCTTCCTCGGCTTTTCTCTTTCTTCCTCGGCTTCCTTGGCGACATCTCGTTCCAAAATGGCATCTAGATCCTCCTCTTCCTCCTCTTTGTCCACCTCCTCAGCAATGATTTTCTTTTCCCCTTTTTGGTTAGCACTGAGAGGTTTCTTCGCTGAACTCTTCAGAGAGCGCTTGGTTTCCGTGCTCGCAGAGATGGTGCTCTGGACAGTAGCTGGGACGATTGCTTGTGGAGTGGGTTTTGGTTGAGGGGAAGTAGCAGTGGCATGGCATCCCTTGGGGGTGGCGCCAAGACGTTTGGGAGTGTAGGTTTTCTTTGATTTGGGAGCCATGGAGATATTTGGCTAGGGTTTCAGAGCAGGTTGAGAGTTTGAAGAAGAAGAAAGGTTTTAGGAAAATATGAAGTTGTGTGATAAACAGGTGAGGTTAAGGGTTTAAAAGGGGAGAGAAGGTTAAGTGATGGGACAGGTTTAGAGTTTCAATAAAGGTAATCATAACATTGCCATTTTGAAAATATTTCAATTCAAATTTCAAATCTTCTTCTCACAATTTAAAATAGGAGGGAATAAATCCGAAAATATCTTTTCGAAAAATAAAACACATACTCGGATAGAGGAATAAAATATGCGACATATATAAAGAAGTTTAAAATTCATTAAAAACTATATTTGATCGAATATCTAAAGAGATATCAATCAAATATATGATCCATTATATGTACTCCATTATTCAGTTCACAAACCTTGACATAATTCTCAAAGTTCTTCACACTGAGTGGAATATATCTTTCGTAAAGGGAAAGCCCCCCCTACGAAAGTGCATCCTTGTTTAGCATTCCAATCTCCCGTCTAATGAAGGTGAACATGTCCTATGCCAAAGGCTTAGTAAAGATGTCAGCCCATTTATAATCAGTTGAAATAAAAGATATGGACACATCACCTTTTTCGACATCGTCCCTAATGAAATGATGTCTCACATCAATATGTTTGGTCCTTGAATGTTGAACATGATTCTTTGTGATTGATATGGCACTTGTATTGTCACACTTAATGGGAATACCTTTGAGGTTGATGCCAAGATCTCTCATTTGTTGAGCTATCCAAAGGATTTAGGAGCAACATGCTCCAGCTGCTATGTATTCGGCTTCGGTAGTGGATAGAGCAACTGAGTTTTGTTTCTTTGAATGCCAACTGATCAAGGATACTCCTAAGAATTGGCAACATCCTGACGTGCTCTTTCTATCCACCTTCTAGCCTGCAAAGTCTGCATCAGAATACCCGATTAATGTAAAATCTTTTTGCTTTGGGTACCATAAGCCAAGCTCCTTAGTGCCATTGAGATATCGAAAGATCCTCTTCATAGCTACGAGGTGAGATTCTTTAGGATCAGCTTGAAACCTAGCACACATGCAAACACTAAACATGATGTCAGGTCTACTAGATGTAAGATATAGTAAAGATCCAATCATTCCTCGATACTCCTTTTGATTGACACTCTTCCCAGTCTTGTCTTGATCTAGAGATAATGTTGAGCTCATGGGTGTCTTGGCTGCTTTGGATTGATCCATCTTGAACTTCTTCAAGAGATCCTTAGTGTACTTGCTTTGATTGACGAAGATCCCTTTCTTAGATTGATGAACTTGTAATCCCAAAAAGAAGTTGAGTTCGCCCATCAAGCTCATCTCAAATTCACTGCACATGATGTCAGAAAATTCCTTGCACAAAGATGTGTTAGTAGCACCAAACAATATATCATCAACATATATTTGAATAACCAAAATGTTCATTCCTTTGGTCTTGATAAAAAGAGTCTTTTCGATCAACCCCCTTTTAAAATCGTTTTCTAACAGATATTTTGACAAGCGCTCATACCAAGCTCTTCGGGCTTGTGTCAAACCATAAAGCGCTTTGTCTAGTTTGTAAACGTGATTAGGAAATTCCGAATTTTCAAAACCTGGGGGTTGAGCCACATAGACTTCTTCTTCTAAGAAATCATTAAGAAAAGCACATTTGACATCCATTTGATATAACTTTATGCTCATAAAAGATGCAAATGCTAATAAAATGTGAATGGCTTCAAGCATGGCTACGGGAGCAAAGGTCTCCTCGTAGTCAATACCTTCCTCTTGATTGTAGCCTTGAGCAACAAGCCTTGATTTGTTCCTTATGATCTTACCATTTTCATCTAGCTTGTTTCGAAATACCCATCGTGTGCCAATGACTGATTGATGCTTTGGCCTAGGTTTCAAGGTCCAGACTTTTTTCCTTTCGAATTCGTTAAGATCGCTTTGCATAGCAATGATCCAGTCTGGTTCTTGAAGGGCCTCATCTACCTTCTTTGGCTCTATAAGAGAAACAAACGCGTGAAAAGCACAAAGATCTTTAAGTTTAGAATGAGTTTGAACACTAGATGTAGGGTCAGAAATGATATCCTTTAAATAGTGTGATGAGGAGTATTTGAATTTTCTTTTGCTAGTCTCAGCTCCTTGATTCGTCACACCGGCAGGATTAATTTGTGGTACATCTGACTCTGTGGTCCGGTTAGGTTCAGTTACAACAGTTTCTGACGTTTCAACACTGTTGGATTGGACACCAAGGGCTTTGGACGAATCTTCAACACCTTGGGCCAATTCTTCAGTGTTGAGAATCTGTTCATGCATGTTCCTCTTCTCTATGTTCTTGGTGACAACATCATCACCTTCCTCGTTCTCTGCATGGATGTTAAGATCTATATCTGCAACACTTTCACTCAAAGAACCGTCATTGCATTCATCAAATATAACATGTATATTTTCTTTTACTAACTAGGTCCTTTTATTGAAGATTCTATAAGCTTTGCTACTTGTGGAGTAGCCAAGCAATATACCTTCATCACTACGCGCAAGCAGAAAAGTTATGGGAGATGCCATATTTAGCACAAAACAAATCAAACTGAAGTTGGTCAAACTCCCTACCATGATCACTTCGAATTGACACTATGGGCTCGTTTCTTAAAGTTTGCAACTCCTTACACAGTTTTGAAAACTCAAATAAGGCCTCTGATTTTTCTTTTAAAAATGCAACCCAAGTATATCTAGAAAAATCATCATCAACAACAAGCATGTACTTTTTACCATTGGGAGATTTGACTCGCATATGACCACATAAATCCATATGTAAAAGTTCAAGGGGTCTAGAAGAACTTACAACCTTTTTGGGTTTGAAAGAGCTACGTGTTTGTTTACCTCGTGTGCATGCTTTGCACATATCAATACCTTTGAAGTCCATCTCAGGTAGTCCTCTTACAAGCCCTTTGGACACAAGCTTTTGTAGTGTATGTGGACTCACATGACCGAGTCTCCTTTGCCAAAGCTTTGGATCGTCCATCAAAGCCTGTATCTTCACTGCACACTAGACATCTCATCTTGTTAAATCTGACATCATTGCCACTATCACATAGTTAAGAAACACTAAGCAAATTATACTTCAAACCATTCACAAGATAGACATTTTTAATACTATGGTTAGGATCACTCCCAACACTACCAATACCAACGATGTCACACTTTCCTTTGTCACCAAGAGTGATTGTTCCAGTGGATTCTTTCTTTAGATCATGAAAGAGAGAACTCCTTCCACTCATATGCCTCGAGCATCCACTATCAATAATCCATTTTGGCTCTTTCACCTTGGTGATCTCCTGCAAAACAAACATCAACCTTTGTGGCTAGACCAATAAGCAAATTTAGATCCATTATTGGGATAAACCATATTTGGTAAAATAGTGCCTTTGGGGACCCAAACTTACGTTATCCGTTCTTTTCTCAAATGAACAGGAAATGTATTGCGAATGATATGTGGATCATTTCTTCTATAGGGGCAGGTTTCTTTTACATGTCCCTTTCTAGCACAGTGGTGACATATAGGAGAGGTTCTGCTTCCTTTTTCCTTTACAAAAGTGGTAATGTGCTGCTTCTTTAAAAACCTTGGAATATAACCAATACCACTTTTGTTTAGAGAACTTTGTTGCTCACCCAACATCCTATCAAGAGTGCCTCTGGATTTGGTAAAACTTATGAGGGCTGTCTGTTGGTCTTGAATCTTATTATTTAGGGAGATCTTCTCGTTCTCTAAGTCATGATGTTCACTTCTCAGAGACGAGAGATCTTGCTTGAGTTCAGATTTCTCTGAGTCAAGAGTCTTGTATTTAATGTCAAGACCTGAATAAGAAGCTTCAAGACTTTTGACCCTCATAGACAGATCCTCAATAGTTCTTTCCTGGTCCACAGTTTTCTTAATAAGAGTGTTAGTCTGGGTAATAAGTTTCTCTTCATTGGCAATCATATTAGAATGGAATTCCAATAATACCTCTTTTGGACTTGCCATAAGTTCTCTTACAGTTACCTCAAGCTTCTCATCGTGAGATTCATCTCCTGAGGCCATAAGACAAACATTGGCCTTCTCATCATCGGAGTCAGAGTCAGAATCGCTCCAAGTTGCCACCATGGCTTTCTTTTTCCATCTATCACCCTTCTTGGACTGATTCTTCGTCTTTTGAGGGCAGTCTTTTACAAGATTATCTGTTTCACGACATTCAAAATAAGACAAAGGTTTAGTCTTCTTATCATATTTGTTGTATTGAGACTTACCTCATTGTTGAATTGTTTCTTCATTTTGAGGATTCGAGAAAGGCCTCTTGTGATAAGTGCAAAAGGATCATCCTCATCGTCATCCTCATCTTCGGAATCAGATCCATCTTTGGGCTCATCCTTCTTAGACTTGAGCGCCAAGTTCTTAGTGCTTGCTGGAAGTTCTCCATCGTTTTCATTAAGGATCATCTTATGAGTGATCAGCTTTCCAAGCAGGTCATCAAGGGGCAGAGTGGTGAGGTCTTGGGCTTCCTCTATGGCTGTTACTTTAGGACCCCATTTTTCTTTTGGGAGGCACCTCAATATCTTCCTCGCTTTCTCAACGTTCGTAAAGCTCTTGCCAAGAGAGTCAAGGTTATTGGTGATTTTTGTGAATCGTGTGAACATGGCCTTGATAGACTCATCAGACTTCATTTTGAAAAGCTCATACTTTCGAAGGAAGATACCGATCTTGGTGTCCTTTACTTGGCTTATTCCTTCATAGGTGACGACCAACTTGTCCCAAAACTCTTTAGCTGACCTACAAGATTAAATACGGTTAAACTCATCAGTGCTAACACCACAAAAAAGTAAGTTAATAGCCCTGTAGTTTTTGGAGACGAGTTCAAGATCCGCTTGGATGTATTCAGACTCCTTCGCAATTTTGGTTCCATTTGGTCCGTCTTTTTCTGGAACATTCGGACCATTCTCTATAATGTTCCAAAGTTCTAGATCTTGATCTATAATGAACATCTTCATCAACGATCTCCAGTGGACAAAGTTGTTTCCAACAAAGAGTGGTGGTCTACTGGTAGACCTTCCTTGTGCAAATCATCCGCTTGCTTCACCAGACATGATAAAAAACTCACAAGATTGTTAGATCGAAAGCAGTGAGTAAAGCTCTGATACCAATTGAAGGTTCGATAATGTAAAACAAAGTAATATAAAGATACTCTAGAAGGGGGGTTGAATAGAGTATGTCGGTTTTTCGCAGATAGTCTCAAGACGTTTGAAGCTCGTGCAAAACCCTTTGAGATTAGACTTAATCTTTTCTCTGGAAAACCTGAATCACAAATAAGTTATACAATTCGAACAAGTGCGGAAATATGGTAAAGTAGTAAGAAAAGGACGCAATGAGTTGTTTACGAGGTTCGACACGAACTTAGCCTACGTCCCCGCCTAGGGTTCTTCCACAACCCTAGGATTCAAACGACTTTTATTGATTCACAAGACTTAGGATCCTAATAGCTCACCGTGTAACTCTCAAATGCTTTGAAATGAAATAACAGACTCTTAAGAACTAGCAGAGAGCACACGAAGAAGACTTCATTTTCTTACTTTAGGACCCCATTTTTCTTTTGGGAGGCACCTCAATATCTTCCTCGCTTTCTCAACGTTCGTAAAGCTCTTGCCAAGAGAGTCAAGGTTATTGGTGATTTTTGTGAATCGTGTGAACATGACCTTGATAGACTCATCAGACTTCATTTTGAAAAGCTCATACTTTCGAAGGAAGATACCGATCTTGGTGTCCTTTACTTGGCTTATTCCTTCATAGGTGACGACCAACTTGTCCCAAAACTCTTTAGCTGACCTACAAGATTAAATACGGTTAAACTCATCAGTGCTAACACCACAAAAAAGTAAGTTAATAGCCCTGTAGTTTTTGGAGACGAGTTCAAGATCCGCTTGGATGTATTCAGACTCCTTCGCAATTTTGGTTCCATTTGGTCCGTCTTTTTCTGGAACATTCGGACCATTCTCTATAATGTTCCAAAGTTCTAGATCTTGATCTATAATGAACATCTTCATCAACGATCTCCAGTGGAAAAAGTTGTTTCCAACAAAGAGTGGTGGTCTACTGGTAGACCTTCCTTGTGCAAATCATCCGCTTGCTTCACCAGACATGATAAAAAACTCACAAGATTGTTAGATCGAAAGCAGTGAGTAAAGCTCTGATACCAATTGAAGGTTCGATAATGTAAAACAAAGTAATATAAAGATACTCTAGAAGGGGGGTTGAATAGAGTATGCCGGTTTTTCGCAGATAGTCTCAAGACGTTTGAAGCTCGTGCAAAACCCTTTGAGATTAGACTTAATCTTTTCTCTGGAAAACCTGAATCACAAATAAGTTATACAATTCGAACAAGTGCGGAAATATGGTAAAGTAGTAAGAAAAGGACGCAATGAGTTGTTTACGAGGTTCGGCACTAACTTAGCCTACGTCCCCGCCTAGGGTTCTTCCACAACCCTAGGATTCAAACGACTTTTATTGATTCACAAGACTTAGGATCCTAATAGCTCACCGTGTAACTCTCAAATGCTTTGAAATGAAATAACAGACTCTTAAGAACTAGCAGAGAGCACACGAAGAAGACAGATTTCACTTGAAGGCTTGAGTGCGAATGAGAGCTTGTGTTCAATGAATGTATCACTGTCTTCTATTCTTCCTTTCCTTTATAGAGAACAAATCGGTGCGCCTCCAAAGAAGAATCTTCTCTTCAACGGCTAGGCTGATCATGGCTATCTTCGAGATCTTCTATACTTGGAAACTTTTGAAGCCATGATCTCCGATTGTGTCCTTCTTAACTTTTCGACTTTGGAAGGAGATAATATTTGAAAAACTTCCTGAAACGTTAGTATAAAATATCTGGAAGCATATAATAATATATAATAATATTTGAGCATAATATTATAGAGAACAGGTTTTGTATTTCATCAACACAGTTGTAGCTTCAAGACCTTTGACACAGACTGACTGTCAAAGCCTTTGAAACTAATTCCGATTTTTATCAAGGGAGTGGAGTTATCAAGCCGTATTGAATGTATGTGAGTATGAAATCTCTGGTTTGGAGGAGCTTTTTTAGTCACTTGAATGTATGTGAATTATGAATTTTAGGGTTATTTGTAGGGGCTTTTTTAGTAACTTGAATGCATGTGACTATGTGAGTATGAATTTGTTTCAATGATGGTATAATTATATCCACGCCTCTTTATTTCTATAAAGGCTATGGATTTGTTTAATTTATTTTAGCGTTTATAAAGTTTAATGTTTTTATTTCGATTGATTACAGATTTGCTACAGATTACGGATTATTGACTTGCTACAGATTACAAATTTTAGTAGCTTTAATATTACAGATTTTTTTCATTTGTTACAGAATACATCTTTTTTTTTTCATATTCTTATAGATAACATATATTTTACAGATTACATATTTTAGTAACTTTAATACTACATTTTTTTTTTCATATGTTACAAAATAAAAATTACATATTTTGGTTTGTATAGATATCTCTCTACATGTCTTCTTTGTGGTAGGTTTAGGTATAAATATGCCTATTGGTTTTAAATTTTTTTCCTATAAATTTTTAGTCTATTAGCTCAATCGGTAGAGCAATGTGCTTAGGCACAAGATGTGGGATCGAATCCCATATGGGCAATATACATATTTTAGAAAGTGTCTGGCAGTCGATGTATCTTTATATCAGTTAGTTTGATGACCTTGCTCTTAAACTCTAATTGAGATTTGATGACTATTTCAAAATGTCACTTTAGATCAGTTAGTTTTAAATACTCCATAAGATATTAGCCTATGTGGGACTCAAACCCACATCTTTGTGTGCAACACACAACACTCTGCCAATTGAGTTAATAGGCTACATATTTGGAAAATACCAAAATTTGGATCAGATTTTCAAGTGCAAATTTAAACCATCAAGCTTCAATATAACAAATATGAATTAGTGGATTATGGATTAATTGATTATGGCTCATAAGAGTAATAATATGTGAGAATAGAACAGAAAAAAGGGAAATATGTGTAATGAATCAAGCAAGTTGTTTTTTGATATCTAGAACTATTTTTCCTTTGTTCTCTCAGTTTGACTGTCCTCAATCTTTTCTTCTGAAGGACAGCTGCTAGAGTGGGTGATATCATCCCCACCCAGTGTGGCAATGAGACCGTTAGCTTTGGGTTCATGAAGATGATGGGTCTCAAGAAGTCTTCAAATGTTTCTAAAAAGGATGCATCAATAACATGTGCAGATAGGGGTGGCCACGGGTTACGGGTCGACCCGTGATCCGACGGGTCGTACTGGTCAGTGACCCGGTGGGTCCGGGTCAACGGGTCGACGGGTGGGGGCGGGTTGCGGGTTAGGGTTAGGGTCAAGGGTTTTGAACCCGCTGACCTGGCGGGTCGACTCGACAGGTCAACCCACTATCCAAAATTTTTTTTTTGAAAAAAATATATTTTTTTATGTTTATAATAATAATTATGTATATTATTCATATAATAATTCATAATATATAAACATAAACTACTTTGCAATATGCAATGTGGGTCAAAAACACTATCACCCTTCTCTTTTTATAGCTTTGGAAGACTTCCTCTATTCTCTCATTTCTAATGTGGGACAAGAGTCTTGTCCCACATTGAAAGTTGAGAGATAGAATGAGAAGGGATGAAGGTATATATATGTGTACCCCATCTTCTCTTAGCTCTCACTCTTCACTTTAAGCTTTATTTCTTACATTGAAATGAAGTAAAGTTTGAGAAGTTTTATATCCATACATTTATATTGTAGTGGATGAAGGAAGTTTTATAGAAATATAAAATTTCTCATGTTTTTTTCCACTTCATATTAAAATGAAATGGAAATAAAAAGTGATATGTAGAAAAAGTATTTACATAAAAATCTTTTTAAAAATTTTATTAGTAAAAAATATTATTAAAAAATAGTTATTTTTTTTAATATGGGAATCCGTCGGGTCAACGGGTCGACCCGAACCCGTCAACCTGTGAATTTGCGGGTTAGGATTCGGGTCGACCAACCCTGACCCTTGACCTCGAACTCGTCGACCCGGCGAGTCCGACCCGTGACCACGCCTATGTGCAGATGTTCACAAGAAAGTAAAGCTCAGTTGAAAACGTTGACCTTTAATTTATTCAGTTTAAATTTTCTTTCTGATATGTTGGTTTGGTCTCTTAAGTTGAATGCTTTGTTGTTGGGTCTCTGAGCTGATCGAGATTAATCTTTGTGTTTTGCTGTGAAAAATTGCTTGGTCGATCACTTGGCAACTTTGCTCCATTTGGTAGATTACTGAAATTGACTTGAGCTGGACAATTTTAGGTGTGTTAAAGCATTTCATGATAAGATTTTTGGCAAATTATGCAAACACTTGAAGAATAGCAAAAGATGCTATAAACAAAATCAAACAAACATTTTACACACCCATTACCATACATTGATAGATCCCTACAAGCAACTACAAAACAAAAACCCCAAAATTTTCGGACCTAAAATTCATAATTCAAAATTCGAAGCTTCAACCATGATTTGAGTTGGATTTCACACTCTATATCACTAATCCCACTCAAAAGAAGTAATTTGATAGATATGATTTCGAAATTTCGAGAAAAACCTACTCAAAATTTTCGAAGGAAGAAAACTCACCTTTAGGTCGGAACCGACTACACCACCAACTCCGGCCACTGCCGGCGCCGCCGACACCCCTCTATCAGCCTTCGCCGCCCCTCGGGAGTCACCAGGTGCCCGTCGGCCTGCCTTGCCTCTGCAATTCGTCTCCTTCCGTTTGCTATCTATCGCGTCTTCTCCCTGTTCGTCTCTCGTTTAGGAATAACGTTGAAAATGTTAGTATTTGTCAAAATCCTCCACAACCTTCGTTAATATTACACTACTCACCCTCCACAAACTTTAAAACCATGATTTTTGGACAAGGTCAAACTTCTGGGCGCGAAACAAAAAATTTCGAAACCCCAGGGTTACCAGGCGAAATATCTGAAACCTTTGTTTACCACGCGAATTACGCGAAACCTCAGGATTACCACGCGAAATTTCCGAAGTTCAATCATATTAAATTTTACACCATAAGACAATTTTACATTTGAACCTTTGCCTATATATATCAATTTTACATTTGAACCTTTGCTTCTATCTATCTATCTATCTATCTATCTATCTATCTATCTATCTATCTATCTATCTATATATATATATATATATATATATATATATATACTCTTCTTAAAAGGATAAGTGGATCATCTCACTGCGCGCAATTTGCATCTCCAACCATCCTGGACATGTATTGAATGTGAAAATGAAGACTTGCTCTAAAAGTTCAATCATATTGACCTTTCTGAACTCAGAAAAATGAAAGCTAAATTGGATGAGTTAATGAAAATAAATGCTAAAAATATTGAAAAGTAAATGTTTACTGTTTAATATGAGGTTTGTCAAAGAAAAGCAGGTCACCGAATTGAAAAAAGAGAAGGATGAATCACGAATTAAGGAGGGAGTTGAAGGACCTTCTCAGCAGAAACAAGGACCTGGAGATCAGTTTCGAAAACCTTCAACTTATTATTTTTAAGAATTGAAAAAACACTTTGTAAAAATCCTTAAGTAGCAAACTATATTTAATTAATTTAAACATATATATACTGAGTATAAGAGACGAGGGAAGAAATTAACGACATTTATAGAATATGAGCAACATTTTAAATTTTTTCCTTTAACTACAGGATGCTAGTTACAAACTCTACTAAAGTCTGTAATGCGACGTGACCCGAGGTCGTGTACCCAAATGCTAGTTATAAACCCTACTGAAATCCGTTATATGACATACGTGATCGGAGGTCGTGTGCATAAACATTTATATGCTAGTACCCAAACCCATAAGTTGTGAAAGGACATCTCACATTGATAAAATAATGAATCCAAGTCTTGCATATAAGTCGGTGGGCTACCCCACCTAATGTCAATTGGTGTTAGGATAGAACCGTACCCCACTCGACTCGTGTGCTCAGCTTGGTTAACGCATGGTGTGCTCAGACGTGCGTGACCCCCCACGTCTAATGGGTCCGCCGGCCTTAAGTGTGGAAAGATGTGAAATGACATCCCACATTGATAAAATGATGAATCCAAAACAGCTCGCGAAAGATTCAATGCAACACAATGGGGTCGACGCTATCGAAGCCCAAAACACAATGGGGTCGACCACATTGGCAAGAGATCCGCAAGCTCGCGAAAGACTCAATGCAACAAGTACGAGAAATGCGAAAAGTCATCAACACAATGGGGTCGACGCTATCGAAGCCCAAAACAGCTCCACCTCCCTCTTCAAAGACGACATCCTCTACAGCCATGGGTGAGACACTTAATATTAAAGAAAGCAAGTCTGATGATGTTCCGATTATGTTTGAGCTTAAGAAAGATAGGGAAATCATCCAACTTCCTAATGTTGCGCTTTCGAAGAAGGAGAAACAGACGCCAATCGAGGTACCTATGTTTCTGAATTCCATGTCGACTAAGTGGTTGGATGCAACCCCTTTTATTCCCTCTTGCTTGCCTTTCACGATTCATGAAGAAGAGGGGATTCAAGATCGGATCAAGGAAGAAGGAACACATTCAAAGAAGTCGCTTGTCTCCATCACGGATTCGAGGACGAATCCTTTTCAAGGGAAGGAGGATAATGTGACCCTCTTCGTCAATGAGCTCGAATCCTTTATCTTACAAAGCTGTGTTGTCGGGGCCGAACATCAACCCTTGTTTGAGAAAACAGCTTGGCGACACCGTGGTATTTTGGCTCTTTCGGGCTGCATAAAATTCCGATTGAAGCCAATGAGCACTTGTTGGAAAGATATTTTAAGTGGCTACAACTTGCATGAAGAATGCTTCTCCTAAATCAGCCTTGAAGTTGCTCGAATTGGACGTTCTTTCCAGCAGCTCCAATATAGACGTTTTTCCATGCTTTCATTTCTATCAAATAAATCCCACATCGATTATAGATGCTTGGGAGGCTATATTTTCATCCTATATATTGCTTGTAAAACTTTCATTTTAAAGCAAGTCAAGTTGAGTTTAGTTAAAGTTTGAGCCACTAATAGCTTCCTATGATTCCGGGTTAAGGATCGAGTTCTTGGTGAGAGGCTAAGAGCGAACCCTTTGGTGAGAGGCCGAGGGTGACACCCTAGTGAGAGGCGAAGGTGTCAAAGGGTCGAGATCCTCGGAGTGCGATTCCGAGAGGATTGAGATCGAGTGTAGGGGATTCAAGGGTGAGAGGCCTGCGAATCTTGCTCCACATATCCCTTCTTTTCAGTTTTCATAAACCACAAAAATTAGTCCCACAAAAAGAGTGTTCGAAAGCTCGAGCCTTGGTCGATCCCGGTCCTCGGGTCTCATCAGGTGGGCTACCCCATCTAATGCCAATTCATTTTAGGATGGAACCCCACTCGGCTGGTGTGCTCGGCTTGGTTAACACACCCCCACGTCATATGACCCACCGAAATTTAACATAAGTTTAATAAAATTCTATCATAAAATCAATGACAACATAATAGAAGGAATAATCAACTAACTTATATATACCAATCGGCAACAACAATAGTAAGCATTTGCACAATCTGATCCGACCCTCTCCCTTCCATTTCCGGAGCCCAAATGCAAACAATTAATGCCACCAACACGAAGATTGCGAGCCTTCATCTCACCAATTAGATGGATGGATCCACCCAATTCTTGGATCAATCAGATGTGTCCTTTGTCAACTTGTTTTATTGTTAGTTCATAAGATAATTTTTTTTAAACGAGGAAATAAATTAAAACAAAACTATTGTCATATGCAGAATTACGTCATAGAGTGTCCTTGGGAATGAGAACCTGAAGTTTTGAGTCATCATCCAAATATCCGACGATAAGGATATTGTAAGTAGGATGTGTGATCCTATCTGCAATAGTATTCGCTTTCTTGAAAATACGATGAATAGAAACTTTAGATAAAGACGTGAGAGCCAATTTCATATCAGACTGAAGCAATTCAATATTCCACATGCATAACCAGTCCCCAATGGTCGTTTTGACCACATTGAGGTTATCCCCTTCAATAAGAATTACACTTCATGGCCCATCCCTTATCAATAATGTTGGGAGATGTGTCCCTTATAACGAAGTCATACCAGATGGAATCAGTTGTGTGATCCATCAAAGTTTAATTTATAAAACCCTATTAGTGGTTTGTCCCATTTAACAATTTCATGTTGTTGATCACTTCTTGTGTTATGTGAAAATAGGCCATAAACCCTAGCAGTAGGGCCGACATTAGAAGTGACCTCCTCATCCAAGTGAAGACACTTTGTAGCAATCCACATATGTTTAAATGATGTCAAAAATAGTAGTATGTCTTTAACTGTCACCGAAAACATATTCTCAAACACTAGTTGATTCCTAAAGTACCAAATACCTCACCTGCATATGGCTATATCCCGCATCAAAGACCAACCAACATAGTTCCAGATATTATTAAGGGTTAAACTTTGTGTCCGCCCTTCAAACCTAGAAACTTGCTCAAGTAACAAAGGGATATTAAATTCCCGGCCTAAATAACTATTTCATCATTACACACTCCGCTAGAATATGGTATATAGACTCAACCTGACAATCACTAAGCACATACTACACGGGGACATGAATGTGTGGGTGTTGTAGGCATTCCTTGGTAGGGAGATCATCCTTAGCGATTTTCCATAAGAAATGAAGAACCTTAGGTGAGGCATCAATCTTCCAAATCCAAGCGCACTCAAAGTTCTTATCCCATGCTCCATTCGGGATAACCAGATGAGCACGAACCCCAATATAGATGGTTAGTCATTATATTATTAGGTAAAAAAATATTACAAATATGATCAATATCATTGATTGATAACGCATTACCTAGCTCCTCCTTCAAACGAGGCTTATTGCACATATTTCTATTGGTAATAAATCAGCTTACCAACCAATTCAATCTGATTGTCCTGTACATGGCATTCCAGAAATTTACCGAATCACCATTAATCCCGATGCTCTACCGAAGGCCCGGGGCAAAGGCATGCCTAATCGTCATTAGTTTAGCCCATTTTCAAGAGGTGCCATCCTTTTTTGCATATTGCATTACGTTTGCACCTTTTAGGTATTTTTTTTGAAACAACTATAACTCACACATTAGAGGGTTCGACAACGATTTTCCACAACAGTTTAATTTGTAGCGCGATATTCCTTATCCCCTCTATATAAACCCGCAATCCCCTAGATAGAGTATCCGGACATACTTTATCTCAACTAATAAGCGGGGCGGAGTTGGACCATTTGTTCCAAAAGAAGGTGTGATAAACTTTGTCTAATTCACTTAGAATAGACGTCAGTAGCATAAATGCTTGCATTAAGAAAATAGGTTGAGCACTAAGATTAGCATTTATTAACCTTTTTCAATCCTCCGCCGACAAGCTGGAAGCATTCCATCTAGTGAGTTGTTGTTTTCTAGTATAGTAGCATTAACTTCCTTAATAGATTACAATGACATGTTTGGCAATGAAAGCAAGATTTTCATCGGTTCACATTCTAGCCAGATAAGTGACAATATCTTTCAATGATAGCCGAAATCTTTTAAAAGGCTGAGGTGGTTGCTTTGGAAAAGATGATTATATTATCTGAGAAGGTAAGAAAAGAGATTTTTAACCCATTTTTTGCAAAACCGATACTTATGTCCCTGGTGACATTAGCCTCCCATTGCGGGGACCGAGACGGAACTTCAACTGAAAGAATGAAAAGTGGGGGACAAGGAATCACCTTGCCGCAATCCTCTCCCAGGTAGGAATTGGTTCATGGGACCTTCATTAATCAGAATTGAAAAGGACACTATGGAGATACACTTCATAATCCATCCAACGAAACGTCTGTGAAACCCGAATTTTTGAAGAACATGTTCGACATAGTGCCATTAAATGCAATCATAAGCCTATCAAGCTTGATTGCAACCATACTAACCTTACCCTTTTTTTACTTAAATGAGTGGAAGCCTCATGCATGGGCAATCACCAAGTTGTCATGGATTGACCGTCTTTTAGCAAATGCCCCTTGAAGAGGGTGAAGCAGTTTATCCACAACCCTCGCAAGTCTCATAGTCAGTATTTTATAGATAACCTTATAGATTGTCGAGCCTAGGCTAATTAGTCTGTAGTGATTGATCATGGATGGGTTATCACATTTTGGTAAAAGAGTGATAAATGTGTGATTGATCTACTCCAGGATTCTACAGGATGAGAAGAAACTTTTGACAACCTTGATAACAAAAGAACCTACCCGATTCCAATACTTCTGATAAAAACCTGCAGGCATCCCATCCGGACCAGGTGCCTTATCCAGCGCGCGCAATAGAGAAAACAACATTCGTTATTTTTGGGTTTGAAACTAGAGCCGTAACGACCACGTTGTTCTCCTCATTAACCTCCCCAGTCATAACTTGTAGGTCTGAGCTAAAGTTATGGTTAGGGTTAACTGAGGACAGAAAACGATTAGTATATTGTCTACGAATTTCTTGCCTTATAAGTTCACTACCATTAATGTGCAAACCCTTCTTGCAGGGTGAGAGATTTGATAATTTTCCTATTATATATGTTTTGTTGCAACAATTTTGTGAAAGTACCTGGAGATGGTGTCTCCCAATTTACAGTACTTGATTTTGGCACGCTGACTCCACTACCTTAGGCAGTGGAGCCAAGCTCTAAAGAAACATCTACTAAATAAATGGGAACACTTGCTTGACTCCACTACCTTTGTTAGAAATCAAGCAAGTGTTCCCATTTAATTAGTAGATGTTTCTTTAGAGCTTGCTAGCAGGGCTGTCACCAATCAATAATTTAGCTTGGATTTGTAGTAATGCATTATCGGAAACTAGAAGTTGGTTTGTGACATTACCAAACATAGCCTTGTTCCACTTCTGAGCGAGTACTTTTACTTTTAGTCTTTTAGTTTTATTAACAAGATTATACATCAACATTCCAGGTGAATGTAATCTCCATGCTTGTTCAATAATATTTAAAATATTATTGAATAATATTTAAAATATTACATTTCAGGTGAGTGTAATCTCCATACTTTTTTTTTTTTTGAGAAAAATAATCTCCATACTTGTAGTAAGGATTCCAAAAATATTATATTTTTGGAATCCTTACGACAAGTCCTTGCGATTTCGAAACGGAATGGTCTACTAATCAGTATGGAATATTAATGGTGTAGGTCGTAAGAAATCGAGCAGCGGTCCAAAGATGTAAAATGATGATTTTTAACAGAAAGGGACTCATAGTACAGAAGGACCTCGTTTTGAATCAACAATCTGACAAGCTTAGCGTAGGCAGGGTGGCTCAAAATGGACCCGACCCGACCCAAACCGAAAAACACGGGGTCGGGGTTGACCCGATACCCCCAGGGGTCGGATCTCGGGTCAAATTTTAGGAAATCTCTTGTCAACGGGCGGGTCGGGGTCAGACCCGGCGGGTCTCGGGGTCTGACCCGTTGACCCGGTTTTTTTTTTTTTTTTTTTGTTTTGTTTGTGGCTCTAACAGCAAGATGTACCTATTACTCCTTTTTCATCTTTTGTTTTTCTTTCCTTTTTTTTTTTGATGCAGAATAAAATTTAGGTCGGGTCGGCTGCAGCAGAACTCCTTCCTAGTGCATCCTTGCGGATGAGAGCACAGAGCTCTGGATCGTCGTCGTAGCAGGCGTCGACAGGGGAAGCATGTGCACTGCGCGCGAGATAGTCAGCCACTGCATTCGATTCCCTGAAAATATGACGGATAGCTACATAAGAAAAAGATGAAGTATCTAACAGAATATCAGATTGAAGGAGCTCGATATTCCAGGGGCACTTCCAGTCCCCTAGCAGAGCTTTAATAACCAGAAGGTTATCGCCCTCGATCAGGAGGTTACGGATATTCAGCTGCTTAGCCCGTAGGATCCCCATTTTTAGACCGAGGTTCTCGGCAAAAACAACTGAGACATTGATGCACGAGTCACGACCCATGGCAACCACTCGGCCGCACCAGTCCCTAATGACGAATCCGTAAGAAGCCGAGATACCCGCTCTTACAGAACCGTCAAAGTTAAGCTTGTAGCAGTCCATCGACGGTTTATCCCAAAGGCCCGAACGACACCGGCCCTTACCCTTGGCCGTGGTTGACGGAAAGCGACGGACGGGACGGATTACCTTAGGAGGCAGTGAAGTCCCTGAAGATGACTCAGCGTCAAGTAGTTTCGATTGTTTCCAGCAATGGGTAAAAGTAGTAAAGAAAATTTCCATTTCAGTAATAGAAACATTGGTCGTATGGTCAAATGCAAGCTGGTTCCTGAAGAACCAGATAGACCACCAAGCGCAGGCCAACGGCCCGAAATATTTGTTACCTACCGCCAACATGACTTGGTTTAGGGGAAAGGTGGAGCCTGAGGAAACAGCGAGCTGAGACAAGTTCGGGCAGCGGATGCGTAGTGTCCATAGTAGTTTGAAGGTAACAGGGCACTGGAGGAACATGTGGTTGTCCGACTCGTTGGTGGTATTACAAAACTGGCACCCCGTAGGTACCGCAACATGAGACTTTTGGAGTCGTTCCGAAGTCAAAAGGCCGTCGCGAGAGATTTTCCAGAGGAAGTGACGAACCTTAGGCGGAACATCCAGGTCCCAGATCCAACCGCAATCAAAATTTTGCGAGCCTTTGTTAGATGAGAGCATGGAATTTGTCGACCTAGTCGAAAACCACCCGGTAGTGCTCGGTCCCTAGTACATACGATCCTTCAAAGGATTGTTTGGCAGGATGATACCTAGTAGATGGTGGATATCTGGTACTGAAAGGATGTTGGATAAACTAGAAAAGGCCAAAGCCTCGTTCCATTGATGATCTTGGTCGATGAAATATGAAACTTTTATGCCCAACAGATCAGTCGGAATCTGTTGACGGGCCCTGGAAACGAGTGTTTCGTCGAAAGCCCATTTCTGGGTCCAGAAGTCAATGGAACGCCCATCACCAACAGACCATTGAAGGGCGCTCTTAAAAGGTTGTCTAATCGACATTAGGCGTTTCCACTGCCAAGAAGTATTACTTTTCGTTTGGTAATTTAGGACGTCCTGACCTTTTAGGTATTTCTGTTAGATGATGCGGACCCAAATGTTGTCTGGTTCGGATAGGATTTTCCATAACAGCTTCATTTGTAATGAAATATTCATTGTTTCAGCTTTGTGGATGCCCAACCCACCTTTCAATGTGTCGGCGCAGATTTTGTCCCAACTAATCAGCGGAGGTGCTTTGGAGCTTTTGTTCCAAAAAAATTGTCTGTAAACCTTATCGAGTTCATGGTGAATGTGAGAAGGAAGTAAAAATGCTTGCATGAGAAAAATCGGTTTGGCACACAGATTAGCTTTGATGAGGACCTTCCGACCTTCGGCCGAGAGGCAAGACGCCTTCCACTTTGTAAGTTGTTGCTTGGTTTTAAGGACCACCTCGTTGAAGGTGTCTTTGTTGTTTCGTCCGTTTACGATAGGGCAGCCCAGATACTTGTCGAAATTATTTGCTTGGGGATGCCAAGGACGGCTATCGTAGCATTAATTGCTGTCGCTGTAGTGTTTGATGAAGCTTGGAAGCTAGACTTATGTAGATTGACCTTTTGCCCCGATATGAGGCAGTAACGATCAAGAATTGCCAGAGTTGAGGAACAGGCTGACTGGGAAGCCTTGCAGAAAATGAGGATGTCGTATGCGAATGCTAAAAATGGAATCTTAATGCCCGGGTTACCGAAAACCAAGCCCAGGTCTTTGTTCACCGAACTTTCCTGTTGCAGAGTTCTTGCAAGGACCTCCGAAGCCAAAATAAACAGAAAAGGAGACAGGGGGTCGCCCTGCCTTAGTCCCTGAGTGGGCTCAATGAGAGTTGTAGGCTCATCATTAACCAGGACGGAATAGGAAACTATAGTAACGCACTCTCTGATCCAACGGATAAACTTATCGTTAAAGCCGAACCGAGAGAGGACCCCAAAAAGGAAGGGTCATTCAACCCGATCATAAGCTTTTTCCATGTCCAACTTCAAGGCAAGCAGACCCGACTTGCCCCGTTTAAGCCGGAAGGAGTGGAAAGCTTCGTGGGCTATCAAGATGTTGTCTTGGATGGACCGACCTTTCGTAAAGGCACCCTGCAAGGGGTGTATCAAGTTTTCAAAAATCTTAGTTAGCCTGGCAGTAATCACCTTGGCTATTAGCTTATAAAATGTGGAGCACAAGCTAATCGGACGATAGTGGTTTACTGTTGTGGGATCATCCCTTTTTGGAAGCAGCGTTATGAAAGTATGGTTTGTTTGCTTTAAAAGCATTCCACTGGAGAAAAAGGCTTTGACAGCTTTCGTAACCGAAGGGCCAACTGTATTCCAGAACTTCTGGTAGAAACCTGCCGAGAACCCATCAGGTCCTGACGCCTTATCCGGGCTCATAGAGAAAACCGCAGCTTTGATTTCTGCGTTAGAAACCGGAGCTGTGAGCATGTCGTTATCATCCTGTGTTACTATCGAGGGGATAACCCTTAAGTCCGTAGTTGTGTCCAGATCATTCCTCATGGAGGAGCGAAAACAGGATTTGAAATCACTTTCAAATTCTTGTTGGATAATATGAAAATCAGCTGCGACTTGACCACCTGGTAGGGTGATTGATTTGATAATTTTCCTACCCCTCTTGGAGGAGGCGATTTTGTGGAAATATCCAGAGTTGGAATCATTTAGCTTGGCGTGCTTGACCTTACCTCGTTGGCTCCAGTACCGGCGATGAAAATCGAGCATTCTTTCTCTTTTGTTAAGCAATTGCTTGAGAATCTTAAGGTCATTGTTGTTGTGGTTTGAAAGAAGCGAGGTTTGTAGTTGTAGTAGTTTTTGGTCAGTCGTCTGAATTTGGTTGTTGATATTAAGAAAAGTTTTCTTATGCCAGACTTTGGAGAGTCGCTTTAGTAATTTCATCCTTTGAACAAGGCGAAACATATGAGAGCCTGAAGTGTCTAGACGCCAAGCCTGTGAGACTAGATTTTTGTAATCTGCTCGATTAGCCCAAGCTAATTCAAATTTGAAAGGTCTGTTCTTTGGTTTAACATTACGACTGAAGTTCGTCGAGATTGGTGCATGATCAGATCTTGTGAAAGGGTGAATTTGTGTTCTTAAAGAGTCGAAAATAGTCAGGACATCAGTGTGGATCAGTAAACGATCTAATTTCTCAAAACAGTTGTCAACCCCATCTCTTTTCCGTTTCCAGGTGAATTGTCCCCCAAAAGAGGGAATCTCCTGTAAGGAGAAGTTATTTTTGAAGTCGTTTAGACGCACAAATCTGGAATTAGCTGGGCAGACTCCACCTATCTTATCTGTCGGAGAACAGATTTCATTAAAATCTCCCATAATACAGTAAGGTATGAGAAGTGTTTGTAAATAGAGTGAGATGGAATCCCAGAAGACCAATTTACGTTTCTCCTCTGGCGGCGCGTAGATGACGATCATGGCAATCGTCCTGTGAGACACGTAGTCTGAATAGTTGAAATGGATAAAGCGGTTGTGAACCGAAATAAGTTCGATAGAACCCTGGGCCGATGGTAAGTCTTTCCAAAGCAAACAGATGCCTCCGGAAAAACCCGAAGCCGGATCGAAAGCAACGTGAGAGAACCCACACTTTTTCCACACTCTATCTTTTGGTATCTTATCGGTCTTTGTTTCCAGTAATGCGAGGACATTAATATGATTATTTCTACAAAAAATGTCAATATTAGTCCAAAAGTTTCTACTGCGGATACCGCACGAATTCCAAGAGCATATATTCATAGGAAACTAGTTTTCGTATCTGTTGGTACAAATTTATAGCGGTAGCTATCTAGTTTGTAGAACTTTGTGTAAAGTTCCCATTCCAAACCCATGATTAGTAAGGTAACGATCATAATAGACCAAAGAGACGAATATAAAAGATCCCTCAAATTGGTAAGCTTAAACCATACATGATAAAAGTACATCCAAGGCCAATTTCTTTCGAATAATAAGAGGAAAGTGTCTTGTAAAGACAAAGGACAGTTTTGTCCAAAAGCTCTAGGGACAGTAGCATTGTGCTGGTAGCAATCAAAGGTTTGTACAAATTGATATAGACAAAATTGTAACAAGTAGATCATACACCAATAGCAAGAGGCAAGTTTGTGGTGACAATAAAATGGAGACTAGCCGGAGCTGCGCCCACAACGGACAGTCACAGGCAGCAGGAGCTCAGGCTCTACGAGCAGCAGCCACTCACCAGAAGCTGAGGACCATCGGCGACGCTGGACATCCGGCCTGCAATAGCAACAGGCAAAAAGCAAGGACAAGCACAAAGGGAGAGTGCCAAAAACACACAGGCCAAAGGCCAAAACCGAAATTATAATAATGTGAATATCATTAAGCGGGGTGCAAAAGCATACAAGAGATATCAGAATCGATAAGTAACTGGAGGAAACCGCCTGTGAACAAAACAAGAAACCGAAAAGCAGGAAGCAATTTATTGTAAATTGGGAATTTGTTTGAAGGGAATTATATTCCCAAAGACCTTGTTGGAGATTGAATCTAAGAATTTGTTGCAAAGAGTTGTAGACACTAATGCCTTGTTGAGGACTTAAGTAGTCATTATGCTGGTAAGCAAAATTAGTCTTTGGGTGAAAGTAAGATATAGAGAGAGAACTTACAGGGGAACTTGATTGCAGAGGAAACCGAAATGAGCAGCAAACGGAAAGAGCAGAGCGAAACAGCCACCCGCGCCAACCCGAAACGCGACGGCCACCGTCCGGCCACACCGGTCGATCCCATCCCACATTAGAGGCCGAAAAGATAGCCGAGAACTCCACCCTGATGACGGATTTTGCCAAAAGAAGCACGAATCAGGGGAAAAAATCCCCTCAGTAACAACCTTTCGCAGGTAAGTGATGCCAGAAGCACCGAGGGGGCAATCCATAATCTGATTCGACAAAGAGGGTGAGGGAGGAGAGAAGCGAGTGCAAGTGGGTGTTACGGAGAGACCGACCTTCGGCGGTTGCAGATGGGCGGAACGGGGAGTGCTAGGGTTGGTTTGGGGCGGCTGAGTGGGCAAAGGAAGGGGAAACGAGGGGCGCGTGTGAGCGCGTTCCTCGGGGTGCATTTTAGGGTTTAGCGGACTCAATCTTCGTCAGCCGACTCCATTGTTTTTCTTTCCTTTTGTTTTACAGTAGCTAATTTAGTAATTTATATGTAATACGTAACTACTAACTAATTTACAGTAGCTTTGAGCCTTCGAGAGACTTTTTTTTTTACAGTAGCTTCGAGAGACTAAGAATAGTACGTTTATATGTAATACGTAACTAATTTGGAGACTACAGAGTATATGTAATAACTAATATGCGGATGAAAAGTAAAAAAAATCCTTTTTATTTAATTTTAAATATTTTAATTTTGTAACAATTAACAAAATTTTAAAACTCGGGTTTTCGGGTTAACCCGTCACCTGACCCGGAAAACCCGGAATTATAAATTTCGGGTTCGGTTCGGATGGCGCGTCGCATTTTTAAAAATTTCGGGCCTTCGGGTTGACCCCCACTCAGAATATTCGGATCGGGTCGGCCCGGATGAGCCACCCTAAGCGTAGCTGTTATCCAACTCGTCTTTTTTCTTACGCCAGGTATAGCTGCCACCCGTAGTCTGGGTAATTAAATCTGAATTCATAAGATAATTTATTCAGAATAAAATGGGTTATTTCAAGAAAATAAAATAAAAATTCAACGAGCGATTTACATGAGTATATAGCTCCATCAATTATTTGGAGTCTGATTTTTCATCAGAGATTAATTCTCAAGATGATGTGTACTAGATTTGTACAATTTGTCAAAATATATGATGGGACAAGACCACTAGTATTGGAGTCAAGGATGAAGTTTTTCAAGTTTTGAAGTTTTTCCAATATAATTTATTGTTCAATATTATTGTCAATAAATTTGAAATGTTCAAAGTTATTGATTTAATGACCTTTCGGCTAATTGGCATAGATATACCAAAAAATTTTGAGGTTTGCAAAAATAACCATAGGGGGTAAAAATTGCAGACGGATAACAAAATGTTAAATTTGCAAAAATTGTTCACCCAATAACAGGTTACACTGAGTTTTCAAAAGAAAAAAGGGGGGGGGGGACAGCTGTCGACATTGGAGATGGTGAATGGTTTCACTTGGCCAAAAAAAAAAGAAGAAGAAGAGTTGCAGAGATTTGTGGAGAGAGAGGGCGGAGATGTCAAGCACTATGAAAAGAGAGGGGGTTGATAGGACAAGCATTTAATGCACTGTGGAGAGAGAATGTTTCACTTTGCCCATATTAAATTTCCGCAAAGCCAAATTGGAGGGAAATCATGTGTGTGTGTGTGTGGGGGGGGGGGGGGGGGTTGTACATATACTATAAAAGAAGATGTGGGCTCGACATGTGGACATAAAATGGGAAAAACAAACAATTGTCTATAGCTGCCATTAACGTGAAGTTCGAAGAATATATAAAACCCAGAAATTAAGTTACTAGCCAGCCAAAGAGAAATCCTAGTCATCAAAGGAATATATATTGACATATACATATACACGTGGCAATTCTGTACAATATACATCAACGATCATGGTTAAGTATGATTTTCGTTTTCAATTTACAGACATGGATTCTCCCCGTCCTCTCCTTAGCTCCAACTGATACTGAGAAGACCATCTTAATCTCTTTCTTTCGTAGGGGAGAAAGGGGTGGTTTTACTTACTTTCTTTGGCGATGGTCGATGGGAGCATGGAGGAGGGGGATGAGTGTATGAAGGTCGAAATTTCGAAAAGGCAATGCTCATAGAGAAGAGCATGTCGTTTGGGCCCGTCAGGAGCAAGATAATGGAGAAGCTCGCGGTAGACCCGAGTCGGTACGAGTTGGAGTTGAAATACCTACTCGATACGAAGAAGGAAGGATGTTATCCGATTTAAGTGGACGATGAAAGTGATTGGGATGCTTTCAAGTACTGGAACTCAAATGGTGGAGATGAGGCATGGCCTTTTCCTTTGTACGCTTCGGTCAAAGAAGGTGGAAGCCAAAATGGAAGTCGCTTTATGGTTGTGAATTTGTCACAACGCACCAAATCACCAGACAAAGACATCACAACTGATGTGGTGGAAGAGATGGGTTAGGTTTATATGGGCGTCGATGGCCGTTTAGTTTGCCGACGATGCAAAGGACAAATGTTTGCTAATTTTTTGCTTACTAGCCAATATATGATTTTTCCTTGCCAATATAATCAAAGTCTATGCCAATAAGAAAATAATTCCTGACATATCTTATCTATCTCAGAAACTTCCCATCCTAAGTATATCGACCATTAAACTCAAACGAAATGCGTCATAACGCAGAATTCACAACAACCATCCATAACACATATAAACAAGTGTCCACATCATACCTTATGAGTCATCAAACACAAGTCATCCAAAAGGTGGAAATGATTAAACAATTAAGACCTAAACCAAACA
Organism: Persicaria maculosa; assembly: GCA_963922045.1. Taxonomy (NCBI): domain Eukaryota; kingdom Viridiplantae; phylum Streptophyta; class Magnoliopsida; order Caryophyllales; family Polygonaceae; genus Persicaria; species Persicaria maculosa. Next base: position 20,481,576 of record OY998253.1, on the reverse strand, counting down.
CTACGAAGTACTAAAGTTCCTAACCAATACAATCCATAACAAGTTAAGTACAAAATAACATAAATAATGGATAAGGTCGCAGCAAAATGGCACACTGGTTCTGGTCATTACAATGCCCCTTAGTCTGCTGTCCTTAAAGATTTTCCAATCAGACGCAGTTAGGACCTCGTCTATTCCTTTCAGCAAGCCCATCTTGGAGAAGTGGTTTGACCTCCCTCTGAAATACTTTTTCGGAGGAAGTGCTAGTGTCAGCTGCACAAACATCACACGACACGACACAATTAACATCATCAACATAAAAATAGGGGCTTGGATCTGTTCGAGAAGTGATTACATTTAATACCTTCTTGCTCAACGGTGTCGCAGCGTTTTTTCCTTTCATTTTTCTCATAATGTCCTTAACTTGTCATACAAGTGTTCACATAATACCCATTTTAACAATAATCATTGCTAGTGTTTCCAAACTTCCTGCCAATCAAAATAATTTTTATGCCATTACATATAACATTACACTCATGACACAAAAATACACAAATGCCACGAATACACAGGTTCACATATTCATAAGTCCCACATATACACATGTTCATATAAACTCAAAATGGTAATTGACACAAGTAACAAATGACACAAACAACACAACTACACAACTACACAATAGTATCAACTTTCATAAACTTATGTAATACACAAATGACAACCCTAAATTACTTTCAAACACTACAAAAAAAAAGAAAGAAATTCGCCACACTACTTAGCTTCGGCAGGGGGCTTGCCATGGCAATTGATACCTTTTGCCACCGATGGTAGCTTCGGCAGGGACTTTCCGTGACAATTGATACCCCTTCGCCACCGATGCTAGCTTCGGCAAGGGTTGCTGTAGCTACACTTAAAAATAAAAGAACATTGCCACGCTTGCTATCAACGGCAAATCCTTTCCGTGGCTAAAGCGTCTAATTTTTTTTAAAATAAATAAATAAATTTGAAAATCCTAACCCTAGCGTATAACCTACCATACCACCCATCTCCTTGTTCCTCACTCCGCTAAATTTCAGATTTGAAAACCCGTAACCCTCGCTTCTATGTTTGTCCCTCTCCTCTCTATTTCAGATCCGTCCTCCATCCTCCGTCTTCCGTCCTCCTTCCTCCTTTCTCCCTCCTCCCTCCTCCCTCCTTCATCTTCGTCCGCCAGCCATTGGTGACCAGTGGAAGCTCTCCGAACTCTTAAATCTCTCGATCTATTGTCCTTCCTGCTCTCCGTCTCAATAAAGGAAATTCGACAGGGACAAAGGAAAATAAATGTATACTGTAATGCCTCAGTGGAGAGAGGGTTTCAGTTTCTCAACCAGGTCCAGGGTCCCGAGAGCCTCGCCTTTGACCCCCTCAGCCGGAGCCCCTACACAGGCGTCGTCAAAGGCCGCTTTCTCTTCTCAAAAGGCAGTGATTGGACCGATTTCGCTTCCAATCGGTAACCTTTCTTCATTTCTAGGGGTTTTCGTCCTCCAATTTTTCATGTTTCTTTGCTCTCTTTGTTTAATCAATCACTTTTTTCAATTATTTTGTTAAGCAATTTCTGATTGGGAGTGAATTCAATTGCATAGCTGTGCAATCAGATTTTAGGATCAATTTATCAACTGAAGTTACTGAATTATATGTTTATGTATAGCGTAGTGGAACTAGACTTGTAAAATGAATAATATATTGGTGGAAGCGAAAATATTTAGAAGTGAAAGTGTAGTTTGATGTCGTTGAACTTGCAAAGTAGAGAGAACCCCTGCTTAATTTGTTGAGCTCGACATAAAGACCTTAGTAAACTGGTTACCATTTGGAAATTTCTGGTTCAATTTTTTTCTTAAATTCTTAATCCCGCCTTCATGTTACTTGTTTGTTCTCTGTTTCGTGTAGTATTGGAGTCAAATCTTGTGAGAGTCTTGTATTGTCAGTGTATTCATATTCATAGTGATTGTAGGCTTTAACTCTTTTTTCGACTAATATTGTGCAAGTGTGTTTGCTCAAAGTGTCATTGCAACTTGTCTAGTTATAGCATTGTTAGAACATATGTTGCTATGCTAAAAAAAAGAATTGTATAGTTATGCTAAATAACTTTTATCTACTTTTGGATAACCCTGACATCTTATTTTCCTTCTATGCTGATAATATGCTCATGTAAGTTTTTTCCTTTTGATTTAATCAATGTCTTGATGTTTTAAGATTTGGCTTTGCAAAATATCCAGGCTATGAATTTCTTTGCTGGACTATTTCTTCTTTTGATGCCGGAAGAAAATGCTTTTTGGTAGGTCAAGAATCAAGTTTTATGTTACAGTGCGAATCTTGTGTTTGATGTTATCAATTCTAACTGGTCCTCTGTTATTTTTATTAGTTTTATTTGGAACTTCACCAGGACTTTGGTGGGAGTTATTGATGAATACTTTGATGGATATTATAGTATTATACATACGATGTGCTTGAATCTCGATGAGGTATCGAATTTCCATGTCAGATTATCTTTCTCTATATACAATGTGATGCAATTTCCATATTTTTTATGTGACCACAACCACATGTAGAAGTATATGCAATGCAGATACTTATGTAATATTATTTGAATTGGAAGTTATGTCTCTCCTAGTTCTTGTGAGTATTAATCAGTCTATTTTGCCTACAAAGGTTGATCAGCTTGTCTGTGAGGAGTTGATATGTGAAGTCTTTCCTAAATTTGGGTGGGTTTTTCTCCTAGCTGATTGTATACTAAACAATAATAGTGCAGATCTATGAAATATGTTATCCAAATTCTTAACTTATTCATCGATTTTTCGCAATTAATCATCTGCATTACTTGGGAGTGCAGGTGACTCGGATATCATCACCTTGGTTTCTTTCCATCTTTATGAATATGCTTCCATGGGAAAGTGGTGAGTTGTTTCTGTTCTTAATTGGGTTTTCTGTAACCAGTTCTACGGGTGTGGGATATACTTTGAGCATATGTGAAACAACTAAAACTTGCGCTTACTTTGGTGTAAAATGTTCCCTTCAAAAGGTCAATCAACAAATTTTTGCACTTGAATCCTATTTTGCATGTTTTATTGAAAGGAAAACCTCTCTTTTTTCTTAACCAATTTATGTTGTATAGTAATGCATATTGTCTTTTTCTTTTACAGTTTGCACCTGGCTGTCTGAGCATCTTTTTCTCTGAACAAATAAGGAAAATGTCTTTGCTCAGGTTGAGCAATTAGAGCAAGATCTTGCTCATCTTCAGCAAACTCTAGCTGATAAGCAACAGCAAGAAAAGGCCATGCTACAGGTTTGGTTTTTCCTTCTCTTCACCAATTTGAATGTGAAATGTGTGTATTAAGGGGAGGGGATACTCTCATCTCTATTAGTATTTTCTCATGCCTTGTGCTTTTGTAGGTCCTTATGCATATGGAGCAAGAACAGTACTGAAGATGCTCGAATGGAAGCAGATAAAGAAGCAGCCACTCAGAGACGAGACACTTCAATTATTTCAAGAACTCATTTTTTTATATTATAATTTTGTGAATTTAAGTGAGACATCACTGATGTTAATATATTTGGTTCATCATCATCTATGCCTGCTCAGCTTCTGCATATGACTGAAAAACTTTGTGTTTGGTGAATGTTTCTATGCTCGTGAGCCTTACTCTAACATCAATGCAATGCACATGAAACGTTTCATTGGTCTTGCTTTTCTGGGAAATAGAAGTAAACAGGTTCATCCTTTAGTTCCATCTAACACTATTTAAGATTTCGGCTTGGTTATGCATTGTTGCCTGCCTTGATTCAGCTTTCTTCTTGCAGATTGTTTCTATTTGTTGTTAGCACTTTCTGTTTGTTATTATTTTGCTCTTTGTTATATACTTGCTGAATTTGTTTTCATCTCTCTATGTTGGTTACAAGGACTTTTGGAGATCGATCATGTTGGATATTAGAATCAGTCATCTTATAATTGCTTTCTTCGAGTGGTGTGGCTATTCCTGGCAATGGCATTGCTAGGACATGTGAGAGCATAGGAGATATAAATTTAACTGGGTACTGAAGAGTGAAGACATATTTTATGATGTAAATGTGTAATAGACCGATGCATAACAAGATGTGTTTTAGGTTGATAAAAGTTTTAGCTTATTACAATGCTTGAATGACTATGCAAGCTTGGAGCAGCTTCATTTGTATGTAAATTTAATGAAATTTTATTATATATGTAAATTTTGTATAATTAATTAAATTTTATTATATATGTAAATTGTGTGAATTATTTTTTTTAAAAAAATATTGGACTTTTTAGCCCAGGTCTCAGGAACCCGGGCTAAAAAGCCATTTTTTTTATTTCCCCCCCACACTTAGCTCTGACAGCTTGCCGTCGCTAATTCTCTTGCTACGGCTGTTTGTCGAAGCTACCAAATTTTGCCACCCCATAATTCGCCACCCCCTATTTGTCGTAACTTAGCCGAAGCTAGAAGCCTTTTGCCACCCTAGGATGGGCTTTTGCCACGGCCTTTTGCCGAAGCAAATTTCATATTTTTTTGTAGTGAAATGACATCAAATTCATGCAGTATCACCCATTGCCATAACATCAACGGTTTCAATCACAACATACTTCAACACATAGAAACAAACTTACAACGATGTACAAGTATCACCCATTGCTAGCATTATATTTTAAGACAATTAGTCACCAAACACCCCCTATCTCAAAATCTACCAAAGTTCTCATTTTCAAAACTCATATGCACCCATTTTGTATACCATTCACCTTTCCCTTTATCATATCCAACATCATTCAAAACCCATCTCTCCCCTACTTCCCCAATTCGAAGTCAACACAGAAATTACTAAACCTAGCCATTCGACCGTTTTTCCAATCCAAACGAACGACTCCGCTCACCCTTAACAAGTTTTCGAAATCCAATTTCATTCTTTCATGAGGTTTTTCATTTCGTTTCTGCCCTATTTCGACCTTCAATTTCATCATCAACTAAGCATCAATGGCTAATCCTCAAACCGCCCATCACCCGTAAGGTTAGGGTTTGTACATTAAAACATTTTCAACCCCATTCTTCCCAAGGACCCCAAATTGAAATTCCATAAATTGAAACCCTAAAACCCATAAAAGGAGGTAGAATAGAAATGGAGAATGAGAGATAACCTCTCTTCAATGGTGGTTTGAGCAACGGTCGTCGTCCCTCTTCAATGGTGGTTTGTCCCTCTCTTCAATGGTGGGTTCCTCCCCCTCTCTCTCGGTTCCGGCGGCGCAACCGGTTTCCCTCTGTGTGTGGCGCTAACCTTCTCCTCCCTCGAAGCTTTGTCAATGGCGGTCTCCTTCTCCCTCTCCAACGAAAGGCTTTTGGAATCCAAACTGAAATTGAAAGGGAGTACTTTTTAATTGTAATCATTACAATTATCCTAACATTTATTGTGGGTTGGAGAGATCGGTTATTTTTTCAAAAAAATGGGTCTTTTGTCACTTTTGCAAATTGGGTTGGTGGAGTGCTATTTTTGCAAGTGCCCCAAGTTTTTGGTATATTCAATGCAATTTTCTCTTTCCTTTTTAATATGAAGTAGCTAGATAGGTTGAAGAATTGAAGCCAGTGTATCCAAATACCGCAAAGGTCACAACTCGCAAGTCAGTAACTTTGAAATGATCCAATTATATACCCTCTCCGATCATAAATATTCGATGTTTTAAAGATATGAATAAATATTAAGAAATGTCACTTTCAGCTTTAAATACTCCATCAGATAATTTTTACTCCAAAATCACATTTATTATGCACAAATGTGATTGGTTAAACAAAAAAAAAATATAAAATATATTATTATTAGTGTAAAAGTAAAAAAGAGTTGTTATAGAACAATGGAAAATAGAGATCGAACTCAATCGGTGTCCACCACAAATGAAGATTACAAGTCTTTATATAGGCGGATGTGGGAGGTTAGAGGAGACTAAAGGTTGGTAGGTGAACCATCCACCATGATTTCATAACACTCCCCCTTGGATGTACACCTCTAATATTACAAACTGTCTCGTTAAAAACCTCGCCTAGAAAACCCAATGGGACAAAAACTAGGACTAAGGGAAAAAGAGTACAGATGTCGTTTGATACACTTTGGAGATACTGCCTCGTTAAAAACCTTATCAGGAAAACCCAGTGGGACAAAACCTGATCGAAGGGAAAAAGAGTGCAGTGCGTATATTCTCCCCCTGAAATCAACATCTTTCTCATTTTGATAATCACTTCAAACTTCTTGATAATACTGAATTCATGAGTTGCATGGTCGAGTCTGAATGTTATCTTCGATGTGTGCAAGTTAAGATGCCTTCATGTATCACACTCAACTTCGATGCAATAGACTTCCTTGTCTTTGGTGATGAGATGCTTTCAATACACAAATATATGGTACCTCAGGACCTAGTGTTCTTTTCATTGTTTGATACGGGGGATCTGATGTACATATGGTGTATAAGTTGCCTCGTTAAAAACCTTACCTTGAAAAAACCCTATGGGATAAAAACCAAGATTAAGAAAAAGAGTACAACGTTGTATATAGTACTTGAGGACTCAGTACACTATGTCACCACTTACACAATACTTCAAGTACTATAAGCACTCTTTGGCTTAATCGTGTACATATGACGAGGCTTTCATATTGATGCTTCGGGCATTTCAAATTAATCGATCATTTTACTTACATTCTTCTATTAATGATCAACTTGAGTATACAACTACTATGCCCGTCAATTAAGGTTAGGGTCGGTTCATCGACAACCAAAGATTATATCCACAACTGGTGAATATGTTTTCATATCATCCACTATAGACTTTTATGCAATCTATCTTGTTATAGCTTCATTTCGCTTATTGCGGTTTTGTATAACCACCCACTTAAAACCATTGATGTTATACATTCCGATGTTGGAAATACAAGTCCAATAACATCAGGCTTAAAGAATTCATCTTTGCATAAATTTCTTCTTCATATTTCTTTTATCATCATTTCGATGTCAACATCTATTATTTGATCATATTCCCATGAGCGCTTTCTACTTCCGAGGAATCCTAAAGTGAAAGCCTAGTGATCTTCAACACTTCCGGTGTATTTGAGACTCCCTTGATTTAGTTGGTTTTCGGAGTTACTTCTGGAACCTCCAAATGAGCTAGCTAGCTAGTGTAATCTATGTGACATAGTCACTTTCTTGGCCTTATGGTAAATGCATTTGATGGTTTTCTGCTAAAACATGTAATTATCATTTGGTTTACATAAGTGTTGAACTTCTAGTTCACTTTCATTTATCCGCGGATCCCAAATGATATATAGAGAAGTTGCTTTCATGCAATCTCTTTCTTAATATAGTCTCATTTTCTCTCCTCCTAAATACCGAGCATTTGATCACCTTTATGAAGCTCGAGGTATTTGATATCATTAGGGACTCAAACCCCATGCATCATTCATCTTCTTTGTGGTCTTTTAGTTAATTGTGGAGGAGGCCTCGGAACATATACTCTCTTCTAGACATAATTTGAGAGAAGTTATTGTGTCAAATTCGAAATGCAAAATTGCATGGGCCCATTTGACTAACGACTCTTCTAGGTCGTTGTGAGCTACTATATGCTCCATAAACATTCTCTACCTTTTCATATGACCGATGTGTTAAGGCATCTATATTGGAATAACATTGGTCCATATGCCAATGTTTTATGTTCGTAGTTGTCTCATTGAACTCGGTCAAGAGACATAAGAGACTTTGCATTTACTCTTTATTATAGACGGTCTTGTTATTATTTTGCCAAGAGAACAAGCCGTGCATGTCTGGTCACCCTTATTGAGGATCTTCCGGTCCTAGGATCTTCTAGCCCTTTTGGTGGGTATTCATGTGAATTTCAATGATCTTGCAAATCATCGTCTTTCTTGAGCGACCAAATGCCACAAAGAATAAGATTTTATCATCAACTAACTTCTGGTTAGTGACATCATAAGTTTTAATGGTAAAACATTCTAACCATAGAACTTTATATATACATGGTGATCCATTTATTTAATCTGATGCCGTTAACTGGGTATTTTCAGAACTTCTGTTGGTGTCATACTACAGGTATGAAACTAACGACCAACTATATTAAATTTATTCATAATGTTCTTCAAGACATTAGAATTAACTGTACAAAGACGACCTAGTTATAAGCCACGACAATAACATTGGTTGCGCGCTTAACCATTACCTCTTTTACACCCTCTGCAAGAGGGGCATGCTTCAGGTCATGCTTAGAGGATTGTCAGGAAGTGGCCTTGTAAACCAGATAATGTTTTGTGGTTATTTATATTGGTTGTACTAACCAAATAAAAATAGTTCTGAATATGCCATAACCCATATTCCATGTACTTCTTTAAGAGTACAAATGTTTAAAATAAGATCTTATACTCTTCTAGAGTTTATAAGAATATGAAATTAGAGTCTTCAAGCTCTTATACATGCTTTGATGAAAACTCACAATACGGTGCATTAAGGGAATAATAATAATAAAACTATGTAAAAGATAATAGTTCTAAGTAGTAAAATATACTAAGAAACATTAATATCAGCAACAACAATCTTATAATAAAATTAAAAATCTATGTCAACTTCCGAGTGACAAGAAAATTTAACATAAATCTTCGAGATCTTTTTATCACCTACGTCAGGAGGTGGTATTCTTATATGGAATTTTATCGTTTACTGCAGGAAACTGATGGAGAAACATTAAGGATCAGAGTTGATTTGTTTCTATGGCTATACGAGTCATCAGTACAAGGATGACTTTTACCGGTTCATCCCTACGAGGGTGCGGTTTATCTACTTCAAAATTCGTTCATCTACTTCGAGAGATGTGTCTGTTCATTTACTTCGGGAAATGCGTCAATTCATTTACTTCGGGAAATGAGTCCGTTCATTTACTTTGGGAAATGAGTCCGTTCATTTACTTCGGAAAATGAGTCCGTTCATTTGCTTCGGGAAATGAGTCCGTTCATTTGCTTCAGGAAATGAGTCCGTTCATTTACTTCGAGAAATGAGTCCGTTCATTTGCTTCAGGAAATGAGTCCGTTCATTTACTTCGGGAAATGAGTCCGTTCATTTACTTCGGGAAATGAGTCCATTCATTTACTTCGGGAAATTAGAGAAAACAAATATATTTTAAATAAATAAAATAAAATAACATGCATATGAATTAACTAAACACAAATAATAAATATAATTTCATCTCTGCGGGGATGAAATTTACTGTTTCATCGCTACGGGATGAGATTTATCATTTCATCGCTACGGGGATGAGATTTATCGATCACGATTAAGTGATTTACCAATTTCCAGATTTGATATTAGTTTATATCCACATCGAGGGATAAAACTTACCACTTCGGGGGTGATATAATTTATATCTACGCATCATCTTCGGGATGTGATTTGTCTGTTCGTCTACTTCGGGAGACGGATACATTAATCTAATTCGGGAGATGAAATTTATTTATCTACCAGATAAATTTATTTTATATTTTATTCATCTACTTCCAATGTATACACATAGGATGTGTTTATCTATATCACGAGCTAAATCTCATCACTTCGGGTGATGGAGATCGGAACCTTCACTAGGGGCAAAATTTACAACCCTTGTTTATGTCTTTTCTGTAATTATCAGAAAAGTACAAGCCAAGTCGCAATATTTGAAAATTCTAAGGCTGGTTTTGTAATTAAACCACATTTGCAATACATTTCATCGTCTCTTCGATGGGTTTGCAGAGATTGGCGGAGCCTCGGAGGAAAACGCCGCCACCTTTATCAACATTCACGTAAGTGCTCGTCCGTGGCCACCAGCGACTCACCGCCTTCCATACCCGTCGATCTCCCCAACTCCTCCCCTCGACGGCTACTGCCACCACTGCCGCGGCCACATCGTACCTGCAGCGCGCAACGACCCGAATCCGATTGGGGATTTGGAGGCGTTGATTACGGCCGAGGATTTTGGGTGGTTGCAACATACCACTGGCGATTTTCGGGGCTGACCATCTTCTACTCGGTGGTGTATGGGTGGCGCGCTCCTCCGCCGTCGTCCCCTCTTACTGAATCGACGGATGGTGTTTGGGGTCGACCTCTGAGATGGAGTAATTGATCGAGATCGAACCGAATCGACGGATGGTGTTTGGGCGTTTGTTTGATCAATGGAGAGGAAGCAAAGAAACATGGATTCTATTTGCTCTGAGAAGGTCTCCCGGTGATGCCGATTGTACCCAAAAGATTTTGATGAATGGCGGCAGATGGGGAAAAGGAATTAGGGTTTTAGATTTTTAGAAGCTATCGTGCTAATAACGTGTTATAGAACAATGGAAAATAGAGATCGAACTCAATCGGTGTCCACCACAAATGAAGATTACAAGTCTTTATATAGGCGGATGTGGGAGGTTAGAGGAGACTAAAGGTTGGGAGGTGAACCATCCACCATGATTTCATAACAAGAGTGTAATTATCACTTATAAAATATTAAATATTGTTGATCAAATTTCACATCCTAAAACATCTCCGATCGGAAGGAGTATATTCTATAGTCGACCGATGATCGAAGGTACACCATACATTACCTCCCTATCCGTACAATTAGTTTTTCAGGCACTTTTTTTTATTAAATGAAATATTTTACCCTTTAAAATTGATAAAAATTTCTAAATTTCTAAATTTATTTCATTCACTCGATCTGCTTGATTTTCAAGACACGCTAATAATATTCAAACTTCTCATATTCTTCTTCTTTATTTATTGATTTATTTTTTTACATTATTTATTTGCTCAAATTTTTAAATTTCTTCTATTCATTTTAAAGTTTCTTAGAAAGTGTCAAATTAGTCAAAGAGTAAAGTATTCGGAGATGAAGAGAGTATTAATCAAGCAAATGCAGCAACATACATGGGGATCCTCGACTGGTTACAATTCAGTTTATTTATGTTGTTGAATACACGGATGTATACGGAAAACTTCCAACTTTTACACCGTGGATCGATCAGTATTGGAGGACCTTATGTTCTTCACGTCCTTGGGTTGTTAAGGACAAATCTCTTTTATGCTTGGTTTGTATTAAGTGTACGCTTAGGAAAACGAGACAAGCATTCATGAGATGTTTAGAGCAAGGTGTCAAGGTTATGTCCCTCATGGACATGAAACTCTGCTCAGTAGGAAGGAGAGATCGAGCGTGTATCTTTGGAAGATATGATGATCTAAGTGTAAGATTTCTATTCGATTTCGATCATGAAATCAATCAAACCGGAATCTAGATTTCATACAATTCATACCCTAATTCTATACCGAAGATTAACCTTGGTCCATTAGCGTCTTCGTAGCGGAACCGTGAATTGACTTCTCGCCCCTTAGAGCATGAGCAACCATGGGTTTTGCTCACCTTAAGGTTGCTAAAAGGTAACCCCATGGTTGTAGGCAAAACCTTAAGATAAAGAGGGAAAAGAGGTTACCTTGGTGTGGAGAGGTAGGAAGTGCCTTGGACCATGTGCAAAAGCATGATGCTTTATTTATTTTTATGTTTTTTATTTAACTAATAATAGTATGATTGGTGGAAATTATATAGTAAGTATAAATAAATGGGGAAAAAAAAGAATGAGGTAAACTCATGGTTGTGAAGTAAAAATATGAAAACCTTAAATAAAGAGGTTGATAAAGTGAAAAACTTTTTAAAAGAAAAAATAAATGAGCTGTCAAAATATTATAGGGGGGAGGAAAAAAATTAGATAAGAGGTAACTTCATGGTTGCGGATGGTCTTAGCCTTCTCTTTACTTTGTCTCTGATGGATGAGACGCTCTACAGCCTTTCACTTTCACTTCTGGGACGTTCAAATTGCCAGGGAAAAGAAGAAGAAAACCGTACCAAATAAAAGAAGAAGATAACCGTTCTCTTCTTTTCTTTTCTTTTCCTTTCCTTTTTCTTTTTCCCTTTTAATAAATCCCATTATATTAATTTTATGAGAAAGATAAACTTTAATATATTATAGGCAAGGGATGAGGGAGTATATTATAAACCCCCGGATTTAATTCCTTAACCGATACCGATCCATCACGGTTTCGACTCTTATATTAAATCCAACAACATAATATACATGGACCAAATACTCAATTAAACCTAGACACATGATCCACATAAAATGTTTATAAACATTCTAACATTCTCCCACTTGGCTCGTGTGACGACTTGATGGCTTAATTGAAACTTTAAATGTACAACTATAATGTATAAAACCCACATAACATTATTAACCTTTACAGAATTAGAACTGATCGATCGGATCATGGCGATCACAAGTCATTGAGCGACATGATTCCTTCCATGTACCACGAAACAATCCAAATTCAGTTATTATTTAAATATGAGGATAGCTATAAGCTTAAAACAACATGTCATCAAGAAACTATAAGTATGTATAAACACCATAATGATAACATGTCTGATAATGCAGAAACATAACCATAAGTGTATACAGAAAGTGTCATAACCATAAAATGCTAAAATCATAATAGCAAGGCTCTATCAATAATGCACATACCCTTAGTCAGCGGATCTGCGATCATGAGATCCGTCCTGATGTGCTCAAAAGACACTCTACGTTTTTGTACTTCCTTCTTCACCGACAAGAACTTCAACTCCATGTGCTTAGCACCCCTCGAGTACTTGTCGTTCTTTGAGAAGAAGACGGATGCGGAGTTATCACAATAAATTCTCAGCGGCTTGGCTATACTATCGACAATCCCAAGCCTTGTGATAAAGTTCCGCATCCACAATGCATGAATCGTGGCCTCAAAGCATGCCACAAATTCATCCTCCATAGTGGAAGTAGCAATGACATACTTCTTTCCACTCTTCCATGATACTGCCCCACCAGCTAGTAGAAACAAGTAGCCAAACGTCAATTTCCTACTATCAACGCATCTGGCAAAGTCTGAATCTGAATATCCAATGACCTCAAGATGATCAAATCTCCTATATGTAAGCATGTGCTCCTTGGTGCCTTGCAAGTGCATAAGAACCTTCTTAGCAGCTTTCCAGTGGTCCAATCCAGGGTTACTTTGATATCAACCCAGCATTCCTACAGCAAAGCTAATATCGGGTCGAGTACAAGTCTCAACATATTTCAAACTCCCCACCACTGATGCATATGGAATATTCTCCATTTCCTTTCGTTCCAACTCATTTCTATGACATTGCATTTTACTGAACTTGTCCCCTTTCTGTATTGGAACTACCCCTGCAGAGCATTTATCCATTATGTACCTCTCTAAGATCTTTTGAATATAACTCTTCTGAGACAATCCCAACAATCCTTGTGATCTATTACGGAATATCTCTATCCCAATCACAAAGGATGCCTCACCCAAATCCTTCATTTCAAAGTTCTCAGAGAGATACTTCTTTACATCATGTAACATGCCATTATCATTTGCATCTAGCAGAATGTCATCAACATACAGAACTAAAACAACAAACTTGCTCCCACTAATCTTCATGTAGATACATCGATCAACGGCGATCTCTACAAAACCATATGACGTGATAATATCATTAAACTTTAAGTACCACTGTCGGGAAGCTTGTTTTAGTCCATATATTGACTTTCTCAGCTTACACACCAAGTTTTCCTTTCCCGTGGCCAGAAAACCTTCAGGTTGGTCCATATAAACTTCCTCCTCTAGTTCACCATTGATAAAGGCGGTTTCCACATCTATTTGGTGAAGCTCGAGATCATAATGAGCCACCAAAGCCAAAACAATTCTCAAAGAGTCCTTCTTTGAAACTGGAGCAAAGGTCTCCTTGTAGTCAATGCCGTCCTTCTGAGTGAAACCTTTAGCAACAAGTCTGGCCTTATACTTTTCAATGTTCCCTTTCGAGTCTCGTTTGGTCTTAAAGACCCACTTTGACCCAACTGTCCTGGAACTTTCGGGCAACTTAACCAAATCCCAGACTTTGTTGTCACCCATCGATTGGATTTCTTCTTTCATAGCATTTAACCACAATTCAGAATTGTTACTTTCCATGGCTTTCTTGAATGAGACTGGATCTTCATCAATGCTTAAGTCACATTCATCTTCAAGAGCATACACCACATAATCATCTGAAATGATCGATCTTCTTTCCCTTACTGGTCGCCTTAGCGCCAGCGGTTCATGTGGTATACTTATCTCTTCCTGTACTATGACTGGCTCATCTTCTACATCCTCATGATGTGGGATTTGGACATCATCTTGTTGTTCCATTGTGTCATCAAGCTGTGATACAACAACTGGCACAACAACCTTAGAAGAAACAACAGGTGAAGGAACTTCAACCCGACTTTCTTGAACGTCCACCTTTCGTGGTTCACCACTCCCACTAGTTTGACCATTCTCGATGAACCTAGCATTGCCCGTCTCAACTATTCTCGTACTATGGTTAGGACAGTAAAACCTATACCCATTCGACTTTTCTGGATAGCCAATGAAGAAACCACTGACTGTCCGCGGATCAAGCTTCTTTTCTTGTGGATTGTACACCCTTACTTCTGCTTGACAACCCCAAACCCGAAGGTGCCTTAAACTGGGTTCCCTTCCTGTCCACAGTTCATAAGCGGTCTTAGGAACTGCCTTAGGAACCCGGTTAAGCAGGTTTGTCGCAGTCATTAATGCGTGTGTCCACAATGCAAGAGGGTAAGGTGGAATTGCTTAACATACTCCTAACCATTTCAATTAATGTACGATTCCGCCTCTCAGCAACACCATTATGCTGAGGTGTACATGGCATTGTGTATTGCGCACAAATACCTCTGCTTTCGAGGAACTTTGCGGGTGGACCTGGACATTGTCCACTCTCATCGTATTTTCCATAAAACTCACCACCTCGATCATATCTCACTATCTTTACTTTTCTATCTAATTGCCTTTCCACTTCGTCAATGAACACTTTTAGGACATTCACAGACTGAGCCTTTCATGCAATATATATATGTAACCGTACCGTGAGTAATCATCAATGAAAGTGATGAAGTACCTTTCTCCCTTCCAAGAAGGAACGTCAAATGGACCACAAATATCGGTGTGAATTAACTCAAGAAGCTGAGTGCTTCTTGTGGCTGGTTTCTTTGTAGTGTGCTTAGTCTGCTTTCCCTTAATGCAGTCTACACATACATCAAGATCACTAAAATCCAAATGAGGAAGAATTTCACTCTTCGTCAACCTCATTAACCTTTCCTTGGAAATGTGACCTAATCTTTGATGCCACAAGTCAGCAGAACTTTCATTAGATGCACTACGCTTAATTCCCACATTACTCTCAACACACATGATGGATTCAGAAAATTTAATATGAAGATTGAACTTGTAAAGTGAATCAATCAAAGTACCACTACCATAAAAGTAATCATTCCGGTACAATGAAAAACTACCATGTCCAAACTTAACATCAAAACCTAAATCATCAAGTCTACTAATAGAAACAAGATTCACTTTACAAGTTGGTACATAGAGACAACCCTTAAGATCTATGTGACAACCAGTGTCCATGATCAATCTGTACGTCCTAATGCCTTCAATGCGTGCCTTCATCTTGTTCCCCATGAACAAGTACTGTTCACTTCCTTTTATGGGCGGGATCATACTGAATCCCTGTTCAATATGAGAAACATGAGTAGTAGCACCTGAATCTATCCACCAAGTATTATTAAGCACTTCCATAAGGTTCGATTCAAAGCAAACAGAACAATAATGAATACCTTTCTTTTCGAAACATGCCTTTCTTTTCGGACAATCCTTCTTGAAGTGTCCCAATTTCTAGCAAAAGAAACACTTCACTTCTTTCTGAACATGACCATCACTAACTTTCAGTGAAGTCTTGTCCTTCTTGTCCTTCCTACTTGGCTTTCCTTTACTGCTGCTAGCACCATTATGACCCATGAGATGAACTGATTTTTCTGTCATCTTTTGCTTTAATCTCCTTTCCTCCTGTACGAGCATGGTTGTTAACTCTTTAATGTTCCATTTTTCCTTAATGGTGTTGTAATTCACCTGGAACTGATCAAACTCATAAGGTAGAGAGTTGATGACGAACTGGATAAGGAATGTCTCATTTACGTTCATCCCCATGGTCGACAACTTTGCTGCCAAATTGGACATATGCATCACATGATCGTGGATAGGCTGAGACCAGTCAAATCTCTTCGTAGTCAGCTCAGACATAATGCTGCCTACAATGGACTTGTCAGCCAGATCCGACTTTGAATACTCTTTCATTGCAAATACGAATTCCCTTGCACTCTCCGTCTTAGGAAGAGATGGCATAAGATTTTCTGCCACCGTCATCCTCATAAGGCTCAAACCCAGACAGTTAGACCGCTCCCACGACTCATAAAAGGACTTTTCTGCGTCGGAGCTAGCCTCTGTAATGATTGCAAAGTCCAAGACCATAATACCCAATGTGAATTGGATCTGTTCGGACCAATCATCATAGTTGAGCTCATTGAACTTCACGATAGAGTTTGCATATGCAAAAATATTTGATGAAGCTGCAAACAATTATACATGCTTACTTATTAGTGCTTTGAAAATTTAATACAGATTCAGACAATAAACCTTAAAACATGTATTCATGCAACCTTTGGGCAATACTCAAACACACCTACAATCATCGATGCTAAATATATAGACTTTAATAGACAATCGCCACACACATTAGACAAATAAGCATGTTATCTTTGGATATACATACTACGCATCCTAGGTGTGATAAATCATCCCCTTAATATTATCAACTATATTCAATTATACACCTTTGGGTGATCTCCAAGAATTATAGTTAATAAAATCAATTGTCCAATCAACCTTTTATGTCATTTAGCATTATTTAATCATGAACAATTGACAATCATAAACCAAAGTCTAAATTTTCTTTCAACCAGGCCACTTTGGTGACTAACAAGTTCCTTACATAATTTAGACGATGAATTAACATACCTTAATGGTGAATTGTAGAAATCTAAACCCGCTCTGATACCAATTTTAAGATTTCTGTTCGATTTCGATCCTGAAATCAATCAAATCGGGATCTAGATTTCATACAATTCAAACCCTAATTCTATACCGAAGACTAACCTTGGTCCATTAGCGTCTTCGTAGCGGAACCGTGAATTGACTTCTCGACCCTTAGCCTTCTCTTTACTTTGTCTCTGATGGATGAGACGCTCTACTGCCTTTCACTTTCACTTCTGTGACGTTCAAATTGCCAGGGAAAAGAAGAAGAAAACCGTACCAAATAAAACAAGAAGATAATCGTTCTCTTCTTTTATTTTCTTTTCTTTTCCTTTTTCTTTTTCCCTTTTAATAAATCCCATTATATTAATTGTATGAGAAAGACAAACTTTAGTATATTATTATAGGCAAGGGATGAGGGAGTATATTATATGTTGGAAGATGACCCTGCTGGAACCTGTAAATCAACAACTCAAAAGAGCATTAGGGATGTAGGCCGAACCGTGTTTCTGTGAAGGGACGAAGGCTGCGGTGAAGCGTGGTATGGGAGCCACTGAATGAGAAACGTATTTGCCCCCGACAGTGGTGCAGATCGTATGCGAGGCAACATCCCCCAAGGATTTCACCGGCTTCTCTCACATGTGCACTCAAGGGAGAGAAGATGGAACTGGAACAGGCGTTCAGAACGGTGAAAGGGTAGGAGATAACAGGAGAGGGAGAGAGGCGATTGTATTTCGCTATGTTAAAACCCAGGCCCTTGATCCCTTTTATATAGCTGTGAAATCAATCCTTAAGCCACAAGCAAAAGGAAGATTTGAGTCTATCTTCAGAAGATCTTGACTTATAAAAACCGTTTGAAAGGATAATTTTATGAAAATAAATTCAATGAAAAATAGATATTCGCGGATAAATACTAACAAGTTTATCCGTAATATCTTTGGCCTCAAGAAAAGATATTTTCCACAAAACTCCATCTCATTCCTTACCTCTCAATGTAGGTGACGGAAGAGTCTCCTTAAAACCCTTTTAGGATACCCTTGAACATTCCATGTGGGATGGGGAAAGTCTAAGAGACACCTTAAAACCACCTACTCTAGGCATTATATCCAACAATCCCCCACAAATGCCGAGAGAAGGGTTTAAAAATTGAGGTTTTGAAAACAAGTTTTGAGCGTGTCGAGGTTAGTGCTTAAATGCCGATGTCTTGCGACTTGAATCAGCACATAGTGAAACTGGCGATCTCTTCGATAGAGCGAATGGCTAGAGGCCTTGAATTCCTCCACTTAGGGGTAAACCAACAACACACACCTTCCACGGGGTCATGTAACGTTCCGCTAAGTCTTATCACATAAGACGTCCAATTTTGGCACACCTTGGGTGCTCATGAGTGTTCTAGTGAAGACTGCCCTAAGTCTCACCTTGGAGGGTTGCCAATCCCTCACACTCACATAGGTGACTTCAACATATCTGTCTCAATATATAATACCCCCACAATGGGTTATGAAGTCATTAAGAGCTCTAAGGCTCAACCTCTCTACTGTCGTTCGGTGATCTATCAAGTCCGTCTCAAAAGGACCACCCAATGCCTGGGCTATAGAATCATTAAGAGCGTTAGCTCAACCTCACTATACACTTGCCATAGGAATAGGAGATGTGTATCTCATATGAGTCTTTCCATGGCTTACGTTCGACCAAATTAATGGTTTCCACCACAGATTCCTCATCTCACGGGCTTTAGCCCCATTCCCCTCGACGTGTCAAGGACTAGCCTTCTGTAAAGTCCTTTGGTCAATGAATCCGCAATGTTCCTCTCTGACCACACATATTCTAAAGAGAGTACCCCATTTCTTATCAACTGCCTCACAGCCTCATGTCGGATGCGTATATGCTTCTTCTTGCCATTATACGCTCCGCTGTTTGCAACTCCAATGGCAGCCTGTGAGTCACAGTGTAGAGAAATCGCAGGAGTTGGATGCCCCCACATTGGTATATCTGCCAGTAGGCTTCTCAGCCACTCAGCCTCTTGCCCTGCTAGGTCTAGAGCTATGAACTCTGACTCCATCGTCGATCGGGCTATGCAACTCTGCTTTGCAGACTTCCATGAGACAGCTGCACCACACAATGTAAAAACATATCCACTAGTGGAGCAAATTTCATCAGTCTCACTTACCCAGTTTGCATCACAATATCCTTCTAGAACGCAGGGATAACCCTCTAAATGTAGTCCCCAATCAAGAGTGCCTCTAAGGTATCTCATTAACCTTCTAAGTGCAATCCAGTGTTCTTTGCTAGGATTATGTGTACATCTACTGAGTCTACTTACTGCATAAGTTATGTCAGGCCGAATATAGTTCATCAAAAACATTAGACTCCCAATCACTTTTAGCGTATTCCTCTTGGGAAACACCTATACCTGAGTTCTTCATTAACTCTATGGTAGCATCATATGGGGTCCTAACTGGCGTCACATCATAGTTGTTAAACTTTTTCAATACCTTCTCTACATAATGGGATTGAGACAAAGTAAAGCCATTTTTAGTTCTAGTCACTTTAACACCTAGAATCACATCAGCTTCTCCTAAGTCTTTCATTTCAAAGCGAGAGGAAAGAAACTTTTTGGTTTCATTTATCACATGTATGTTAGTGCCAAACAACAACATGTCATCAACATATAGGCACACAATAACACAACCAGAATTGTACATCTTGGTATAAACACATGCATCAGATCCACTAACCACAAATCCAAAACTCAACACAGTGTTATGGAATTTCTCATACCATTGTTTAGGTGCTTGCTTTAGGCCATAGAGAGATTTCTTTAACCTATAAACCATATTCTCCTTACCTGGAACCACAAAACCCGGAGGTTGTTCCATGTATATTTCCTCATCTAGATCACCATTCAGAAAAGCAGTCTTTACATCCAATTGATGTACTAAGAGTTTGTAATTAGATGCTAATGCAAATAATGTTCTAATGGTCGCAATCTTGGTTATAGGAGAATATGTGTCAAAATAATCTACTCTATGTTTCTGTGTGAATCCTTTGATTACTAGTCTTGCCTTAAATCTTTCTATAGAACCATTTGTTCTAAATTTTCTCTTAAAGATCCATTTATAACCAATGGCCTTATAACCTCTAGGCAAATCAACTAGTTCCCAAGTGTGATTACTTGTGATAGATTCAATTTCACTGTTTATAGCATCTTTCCAAAAACTAGCATCCACATAACTCATATCTTCTCTATATGTTTTAAGTTCATCCTCTATCATGTGAACATAAACTAGAGCTTCATTGATTTCATCTAAATCACGGAGTTCAGTTAAGAAAGCGGTCACAAAATCAGGACCATAGCTAGTTTCTGTTCTACGTCTTTTACTTCTTCTAATTTCACTAGTTCATCAACATTGATAGAAGCAAGAAAGACAAAGATGTAGGTTCAAAAACAGTAGGAATACTATCATGATCTTTCTTCAAAAGATAAATATGCTCAAAAATTCAGCATCACGATATTCACACATTGATATATCATGCAAGCACATAAATTTATTGACGGTATAATAGTGCTCCTTATAACCAACACAAATAATATCAACTATATAAGATCCAACATCATTCCGTTTAAAGGCATATACGATCACCTTAGACACACAACCCCCACATTTCTCATATACACTAGGTAGACTCTAAGTCATTTACAAACCTTGTATGGGGGTTTGTCTAACTTCTCATGTGGTATCTCATTTCCTACCTTTATTGAATTTAAATTATGTTGGTTATAATTTTATACCTCATATGTCATGAACAAGTCATCCTACATCTTTGAGCTTGGTAAATACATGAACTTGGTATCTCTCAAGATCTCTAAAGATCATCTACTTAATGTGATATAACACCTTTACCATGTTGCTTTTAGAGTTCTAAGAAATAAAACTCATGCTTTGTTAGCTCAAGCAATACAGATTGAAAGGTTGTTTAGCAAGTTATGCACATATCACATTTATTTGATCAACAACAACATCTAAATTAGATATTAGGAGCATTTTATGGAATTTTCTCAAAATTACCAACTTCTCGATTCTCATATCCTAGTACCATGTCATCAGCCAAGATTCAAAGAGATACTTGCATAAGATATATATAACCAACTAATGTCGATCACTTAAGTTAACTCACAAAATATGCCGACATGTGTGCTCAGCGAAATGTCCTTTGTAAGACCGATGAGATAACTTGACCAGTTCATCAACGCAATTGTTCTCCGTTTTTGACATCCCAATGCCACTCCGTATCTACTCCCTTTTTGGTGAGGCAGGGTGGTATCGGAGTCCAAGAATCCTGTCTATATATTCATTGGAAAATATGTTCGATAAATTTGTCAAAAGCACAAACAAACAAACACCAAATAAAAATTAGGCCCAAACTATTTCGGCCCAAAGTTATAAACCCTTCCAAGTCAACACCTTGACCAAAAGCCCAAGACTCTAGGTCTAGCCCGGCTCGGCCCGAAGCCAAACCTGAAGAAATCCCGTTCAGCCTGCCGCCAGTTCTAAATTACCAGCACCCGACTCGGCCCTAGGGAAGCCTGAAGAGATCCGATGAAGCCCCTGCCGCCATTGCAGCGAGCTCAGGTCTCCTTCCTCCTCAGCCTTCCTCTGGTCATCTTCTTCGTCGCCCTTGAGCTCGCCGCGCCGTCGAGGACCCTCGGTGGCAGCGTTGCCACCTCCAAGTGCTCCGACAATGGAACACAGTGGCGAGAAAGGGCCGCCAGACCTCAGATCTCCAGCGGATCTAAGCCAGAAGAGGAGCGAACCCCATCGTTCTCGTCGCACAGTGGGTTCAAGGCCCCAAGTCCACCTTCCTTCTCCATCGCCTCGCCGTTGATGACCCTAGGCGGTGGCACCGCCGCCTCCATGTGCTCCGTCGAAGAGCACGGTGGCGTGCAGGCACCTCCATGCCATGGATCTCTGGCGAGGACAACTAGATTGAGAATTCCGAGGCCCCAAAACCGACCTGCGAGAACGACGCAAGGAGAGCGGCACCCTTTGGCCGAATTGCGAGCATCTCTCCGTCCCGTCTCCGGCTATTCGTCCAACCAATCTCCATAACCACGACCAAAAGCTCAAATTTGGGGTTTTGTAGATTCGAGGACATCAAATCCATCATCGTCCTTGACCAATTCAAACAAGCAACCTTCGAATTTCAGATCTGGGATTACTACTCACGAAATAAAAACCCCTAAAATCAGATCTGCAATTCCGGCTTCTCTGATAAAATCGACCATGAAATCTGCAATTCAAGCCCTGAATTTCGACTACAACAAGCAATCATTATATCGAAAACAAAACTCGAATCAATAGAGAGCAATCTAGTGAAGGAAGAAAGAGGACGAGAGCACAAGGTTGAAGAAGACTCAGCCTTTTGTTTTTTTTTTCCAAACTTGGGTAGAGGTACCGATTGATCAGCTCCATGAATCAGAAACTCTTCCCGGGATTCTCCTCCGATCGACTAGGTTCAATCCTTTGACGCATCAGTGCGCCCATAGTTCGAGCCATCCAAAAGGCTCCAGCTTTGAGAGATCGAGCGACTTTCTCCATGGCGATCATAGTCCAACGAAAATACATTTCTCACTGTTGGAAGATGACCCTGCTGGAACCTGTAAATCAACAACTCAAAAGAGCGTTAGGGATGTAGGCCGAACCGTGTTTCTGTGAAGGGGTGAAGGCTGCGGTGAATCGTGGTATGGGAGCCACTGAATGAGAAACGTATTTGCCCCCGACAGTGGTGCATATCGTATGCGAGGCAACGTCCCCCAAGGATTTCACTGGCTTCTCTCACAGGTGCACTCAAGGGAGAGAAGATGGAACTGGAACAGGCGCTCAGAACGGTGAAAGGGTAGGAGAAAACAGGAGAGGGAGAGAGGCGATTGTATTTCGCTATGTTAAAACCCAGGCCCTTGATCCCTTTTATATAGCTGTGAAATCAATCCTTAAGCCGCAAGCAAAAGGAAGATTTGAGTCTATCTTCAGAAGATCTTGACTTATAAAAACGGTTTGAAAGGATAATTTTATGAAAATAAATTCAACAAAAAATAGATATTCGCGGATAAATACTAACAAGTTTATCCGTAATATCTTCGGCCTCAAGAAAAGATATTTTCCACAAAACTCTATCTCATCCTTTACCTCTCAATGTAGGTGACGGAAGAGTCTCCTTAAAACCCTTTTAGGATACCCTTGAACATTCCATGTGGGATGGGGAAAGTCTAAGAGACACCTTAAAACCACCTACTCTAGGCATTATATCTAACATTATAAACCCCGGATTTAATTCCTTAACCGATACCGATAAGTCACAGTTTCGACTCTTATATTAAATCCAACAATATAATATACATGGACAAAATACTCAATTAAACCTAGACACATGAGCCACATAAAATGTTTATAAACATTCTAACACTAAGTTGTGTAACTAGTATGGGTGTTGGTGAACAAGGAGAACATTGATGCACTAAGCGTTCCTAGATTAGGTGTCATGCTTGGTTATAGGTTTTCTTTGTTCTTATTGAAGGTTTACGGTCAATACGTTAGTAAGCTAGTTTGTACTATCATGTTTTAGGTATTCCATTTAATAAGATAAGCAGATTTATTTGAAGTTCTCCGAAAGGCAAAGGGAGATGGGGGGTTTTCATCTCACTCTACCGATGTGCAGATTTATGGTTTCCACCATATATCACTTGTCAATTATATTTGTGTTCTTTTTTTTTTGCCGAACATTCTTTTAATAGCACTAACATGCACCTCTATTGAGGTCCTCTAGTTGGTGTCAATGCCTCGACGCTCTCGATTTCTGTGTTTACAGTGTCACGACATGTCAAAGCTAAGCATATTAAGGAACAAACACTCGAGCTGGGTGTGTCGACCAACAAGCATCCATTGATCAAGGTTGGCCAATATGATGTGCAATTAACACTTGCTTAGTTATGAAAACTAATTGAATTATTATACTTTAGAGTTATAGACTTATAGTTATATCTATAAAAAAAAATCCGTTTATAAAAACCGAAAAGTACTGAAAAGATAAGTTGACGTGTAGGATCACTAGTCATACTAGAATAACAATTTTTATTCCATTCTAAAACTTTAATTCTACTTATAAGTTGTAACAAACTTTAAAGTAATATCAATTTCAATCCTTAATAAAAACTCTAAATACATTGAAAATGTGTAGGATTACTAGTCGTACTAGAATAACCATTTCAAGTATTCTTCATATTAAATATATATCGTTGTACGTCTTAGTAACAAAGCTCTTTGGATGCGGATTACAAAGTAATATAAAATTATAAATAAAACTTATAAAAGTATATAACCCTTAATCATTCTAAATAAAGTTATGATTTCACATTTGTAGTCATTTTAAACTAGTATAATCCCCGCGTCATGACGCGATTTGTAATAAATAAAATAATGAAGATAGACTTGAAATCTTTAAGAAAATGGTACAAATGTTAACCATAAAGTTAGGCTCCATAAAAAAGTTTTTAAATTAAGATATTATATTGATATAGATTATTAGTATTGTAATATATAAAGATTTAAATATAGAATAGTAGACATTAGATTTAATACAATATTTTGATTTAAACCAATGGTTAGTAAATGAGTAAAAAAAATAAAAGGGGGAAAATGTAAATGTATATGAAAGAGATGGAGAGAAAAAAGAAAAATAATAATAAGAGAAAATTGTGATTAGTTTAAAAATTTTAAATTAAGGAGGTGTTGACACATCATCAAAAGTATTCTACATTAAGATATTATATCGATAGATATTTTGAATTAAACCCAATGGTTAGTAAATGGGCAAAAAAATCAAAATTAAAAGAAAAAATGTGATTGGGTGAAAAGAGTGAAACATGGAGAGGTTGCCACGTAAGCATAAGGTATTCTGAATTAAGTAATTATATAGATGGTTAGTAAATGGGTAAAAAATCAAAATTAAAAGAAAAAATGTGATTGGGTGAAAAGGAGTGAAACGTGGAGAGGTTGACACGTAAGCGTAAGGTATATATTCTGAATGAAGTAATTATATAAATTATATATAGATAAATATTTTGAATTATACCCAATGGTTAGTAAATGGGAAAAAAAAATAAAAATTAAAAGAAAAAACGTGATTGGTTGAAAAGAAGTGAAATGTGGGAAGGCTGCCACGTAACGTAAGGTATTCTAAATTAAGTAATTATTTAGATTTAGACTAATACAGTACCCGTGCCTTAGGCACGGGCTTACTATTTCAGATGTACTCATGTCAACAATGAATACGTATTGGTATAGAAACCGGATAAGATGCTATCGAGTAGGTCATCCCTCCCGAATCATTGCCTAAACCAAAAAAAAAAGTATTGGTATACAGAAGACTTTTAATTTATACAAACAAAAAAACTATATAGAGCTAATCTTGCTCTATTAAGGTAATCTAGATATACAATTTATCTGTTACCCTAATAGAAAATAGTGAACCCTATAAAAGCTAAAATAAAATTAATGACTATTAAAAAGTAAATCATTCAATTGTTTGTTGCAGTTATAATTTTTTTTAACTCTGCCCATATAGTTGTTACACAACTCTACATTAACTTAAGCTATAAAAGCATGTATATAGATTTCTAAATATTTGTTGTATCATTTTAACGTCAATATATTTGGGATTATAAAAGAAGCCTAAAGAGACCAAGTTTATTCAAGTAAAAGTTTCACAATTATTCCAATAATTGTATCTAAGACACGCGCGCGCATACACCCATACCTTAATATAAATTAATTAATAACTTAGGGATTAAAGCTTAAGATTAACAAAGAAGTTGCTATTATATATGGTTAGCCGAAAATGGAGCGTACGTGAAGCTATTTGAATTGTGCAATTTTATTAGTTGAAATTACATGAAATAAAAATGGTTGAATTACCACTCTCATATCAATATCTTTAACGCAAACATCTTTAATTTTTTTAAAGTCAAACATTCATATATTCTAATTATATATTAATTATGAGTTATTTAAGGTGTGGGTACGGAGTGTCATAATTGTATTATTCATTAGCCTTAATTTGATATTTGATTGATTACTAATTTTAAAATGGTAAAAAAAATCTAAAATTAGCAAAAGTGATTTGTGTAAGATTTAACCCTAATAAACCATCTAAAATTATTAAGAAGGTAAGCTTTTTTTTACCGTTCAACATTTCAAATAATTAAGTATTTATTTATTTTTTAAAAGTAGTTAAATATATAAATTAAAGTAAAAAATCTGAAAATCTAAAGTTGGATTATATACGTTAATTAATAAAATTAGATTTATCAAAATAAAGAGGGACCCACCAGTAATTATAAACCAAAGAAATTATAGAACTCTATGGGGGATGTGACGTAAGTCTTTAGTCGCGATGTGACGTTTTTAACGTATGACTATCACGTATTATCTTAAGAAGCTAGTTTGGTATCCACACCTTGTGCGAGTATTGATATAAAATTGGTTTCATTACATGTAGTGCGCGCTACATATAATACAAAATTTGAACTATTAATCATTTAATTAAAATATAAGTATGAATTATATAGTAAAAGATAATAATTTTAAGTTATCTCAACCTAAATTTTAAAATATAATATAATATACATAGAAAAATATTTAATTTTAAAAAAAGTATCCAAAATTTATAACATAATTTATTAAAAAAAATATTTTTTCTAAACTTTCATATATTGTATTCGATCTGTTCATTTATTTCATATTCTCATTTTTGTAAACTTAATCCTATTTTTCAAAAAGAAATGTTTGATATCCCATATATTTTACAACTTTTAAAAAAAATTAACTCATGTAATTAACTAAGCATATTATTTTTAACATTGAGCATATATCTTTTTCAAATCCAAGTATATAATTGAAATATCGTCCGTCTTTCATATTCTATTAATTATAACATATATAGAATACTA
This sequence comes from Persicaria maculosa, assembly GCA_963922045.1. NCBI lineage: Eukaryota > Viridiplantae > Streptophyta > Magnoliopsida > Caryophyllales > Polygonaceae > Persicaria > Persicaria maculosa. The sequence continues at coordinate 20,454,532 of OY998253.1, read as the reverse complement.
AAAAAGTAATGATACCATTTTCATTATAATGTTTGACTAATAGTTGTACATATAATTGAAAAAATATATGTATAAATATTTGAATAATTTAACTATGGAATCAACCATCGTTTACATTTGTACTCATCAATGTCATCATCTTTATTGCAAATATTTGTTACAATCAAATCATAATTAAAATCATTAAATAATATATAATTAAAAATTCAACTAATTAAATAATAATTAAAATTTTAAAACAAATCATTTTATTTTAAATCAATCCATAATAAAAAATATATTTAATTATTAATTTTAGGTTTGTTATGAAGGTAGCCTTAATTTGTTGGAAAAAAGCGGATTAAAAAATATTGTTGTTTGATTTGGATATAGAGAACAAAAATGGAAAATATGAGCTAGAGTAGAGTAGATTGTATGATAAGTGAAATAGATGACACAATTAAAAATATTCATTCTAATTATTTCATGTTTGTTATGAAGATGGTCGAGCCTTAATTTTGTTTTAAAAAATTATTCTTTTTTTATTTGGGTTAATGAGAAAATGTTAAATCTATGTCAACGTAAATTGTATGGTAAGTTAAACAAATTGTTTTTTTTTTTAAATTAAAGATATGCTCGACATCGAGTAATTAGAAAATTAAGTTGGCAATTAATTAGATAAATATGCATTCTTTTAAATAAAAAGTGATAAGCATCCAATTTTTTTTAAAAAAAAATCACAAAATTTTATTGGGTCAGATTGGAAAATCTTATTAAATCTCATTTGTTACTAAAATCACTTCTCTACAATCTGAATTATCAAGTATGTAATTGTATTAGATATTGAAATATTTTGGTTAGTAAAGAGATAAACATCCCTCATTTTGAGGGATTCGAGAAATAGATAATGGTTATAAATATTGGATGAATTAGTTTGATAAATAAAAGTTTAATTTGAGAAAATATTTTTTAAATCAAATGTGGACCCATCTTTAAGTACATCATGCCACATAGGATGATTGAAGGAGAATCCGTCATGTGGCATCTCCAACATGTGTTTTAGTATTATATTAGATATTAGATATTAGATATTTCAATCATTGTGAAAGAATTACTAAATAAAAAAAACTAATTTTTGGGTAAAATGTGGTAACTAAAAAATATATTGAGTTTTAATTCAAAATAAATGAGAAAAAATAAATTAAAGTTATCATAGAAAAATAGTTATTTGGTATTTAAATTTTTTTAAATCACTTTAATTTGAAAAAAAAGATATGAGATTTATTTTAATTAATAATTGATTAAATTGAATTAATTATTTAGGTGGGGCCACATTAAAGAAAAACTTGTCACGTAAGTCTGGTTTAAGGATGTGCCGCCATGTGGCATCTTCTAGCATCTGTTTTAGTATTATATTAGATATTAGATATAGATTAGTCGATTGAATATTCATTAGTTTGGAGTATAATATTATACATTTATGAACTTATGGTGCAAACATATACACTTAACTTATTAACTTATACAAATATTATACACTTATAAGTTATAACTTATACAAATATATACACTTATTAAGTTCTACAAATAGGGTTTAGGGTTTATCAAAAGAGGGAAATAAAATTTTATTTTTGCAAGTGAGGGGGAAATGAAAATTATTTTTAACAAATGAGGGGGAAATTTGAAAATCTTCTAAATTTCTAATCCCCTCGTCCAGTCGTCCTCAACTCTCAACTCAACCCGCAAAGGACTCGACCATCTCAAATCGAAACCCTAGGCATAGGCGGACAGGACAGCCCTTCTCCGTCAACTCGCATATGCGGCACAACGCACCTCTTCTCCGTCGACTCGCACAGGCGGGTGAGGCGGCACATTACACCTCTTCTCCATCGGCTCGCACAGGCGGTAGTGGCACAGCACACCACTTCTCCATCGCCTCGCACAGGCGGCACACAGCACACCTCTTCTCCATCGACTCGCACTGGCGGTGACAGCACACCTCTTCTCCATCGACTCGCACAAGCGCCACATCACACCTCTTCTCCGTCGACTCGCACAACCGCACCCCCAGGCGACATCTTCCTCCTCCGAAATCGAGCAGGGGACATCTTCTTCTTCTTTATCAGGTTACATTACAGGATTTACAGGTATCTGTGGTGTGTGTTTGTAATTGAAAAAAGAAGAAGATATGATCTAATGTGAGGCCTATTTGATGTTCTAATTGAAGTTGGATATCAAATGGGTACAGTTTCCTACTCTTCTTTCACTAAAAGAGGAATCGATTTGTGTTAGATTTCAGCCTATTTACTGTAGGATGAGAAATAAATTGCTTATAAATTTGCCAATTCCCTGTTTTATATTGATATGTTTATCGGGTTTGATTGGCCTCCGTTGATATATGGTTGTGGACTGTGGTTGATTTGGATATGAAAATGTGAAATTGTGAATGGCTATGTCTTGAATCTTACATGTTAATGGTAGCTTGTAGACAATGGTTAATCTTGAAAAGAAAATCTATATTTCTCTAGGTTGTCGATCTTATCTTCTTTTTTTTTTTTTTAATTAGGTAAAAATTCGAGCTCAGATAAGCCTGAAGCTCGAGAGGCTGACGAATCGGCAGACGGACTAACCGTCAACATACAACCATAAGCAACACAAATCGAAAGGAAGAAAGAAAAACCCCAACAACCCCTAAAGACGTCGGTCAGCGGAGGAGTCGATGAAGATCCAAGACGAGTCACGAATGCCGAGCACAAGGGCGAGTGCTATGACTCACACGGCGTCTCGACGCCGAGAAGGCAGAGAACAGTAACCCACCACCGTAAAGGGCGGACCACCGATGTTGCCCCCACCTAAATGAGGGATCTTCGAAGACCACGAACACAGCCACGATCCTCTCGATCATACAGGACGCCCGATACTGCAACCCAACTCGGAACTAAGCGCAACCACATCAAGGCAACGACTCGAAGCCAAACGACGAAGCAAAATACGGGCCAAAACAAGGAAGATCAATCCTCCGATGAAAATTTGTGAGCAAAAATCCCGGAACCCAGTATGAAGTCCAGGGATATTTATTATTACTTATTAATATTAATATTTTCCAAACCCTTTCGAGATTTTAAGCAAACCCTTTCGGGCATTTGATTTTATATATATATATATATATATATATATATATATATATATATATATATAATTATAATTATAATTTTTTAATTTCCAACAAGGCTTTGCGTGCAAGACCCCAAAGGGCAACTTGCACGCCAAGCACCATCATCCTCACAATCCGGCCAAGAAAGGCAGTCGGAGATCTATCGCCGCCGAGGGCCATCGGGGAGGCCAATTGCAACGCCGACGGTGGCACCGAGCAGCCCAAAGGGAGGCCGAGCACGCCGGAGTTTGGAGGCCAAACGGGCGGCGACTTGAGGGGAACGCGGTCCAGGACGAAACCACCGAGACCAACGACGACTCCGCTAGGCGCCGACGGCGTAAAGGAGGCCAACCGCAACCCAAAACCACCCAAAGGGAGTCCGAGCACGCAAGTGTTTGTACTGAACGGGTCTATGGCCACCCAACCAAACGAGCCTATATATGGTTCGAAAAGGGATGGAATTTCAGAAAATCTGGCCAACAGATTGTCTAAAAGAGGGCTGGAAACTCAAAACAAACAAAAGCCCCATGTCAATTTAGAATTAGATCAAACTCCGAAAACTGAATTTCAGAGTTAGGGTTTTTTGATTTGCGTTCATCACCCGGATTCACGCCGAAGATAGGATGTGGCGGCGCCACGGAGGTACTAGGACGGCCGGAGCCGGATTGAGGCGGCCGAAGCCGGGGTAGAACGGCATGAACCGAGGTTGGATCTCTCTCTAGAATTCTAGAGAGAGGGAGAGAGCTTTTCCTTGTGATACTTGACCCTCGAGGTTAATATTTTGTCGATCTTATCTATTTATTTCACTTGGCTCTTATTAATATGATAACAATTAACAAGAATAGTTGATGTTTTATGGGTTAAAAGTGAAACCATGAGCTTGTGTTAAAATGAAAAATATCTAGCATTTAAGCAATAAAATGTTGATGTTGAATAACCATTTTAAGTTGGGTTGGGTACGGTCGGGTCGGATTGAGAGTCAGGTTGGGTTTGTCTATGTTCGGGTCTATTTCGAGTCAGGTTAGGTTCGAGTCGGGTTCGATCTCTGGTTCAAGTTACGGATGAATCCTGATTTTCAGGTTTCAGTCAGGTCTCAGTCGGGTGAATCGATCAGATTTCTCGGGCCGGGTCAGATTTTGCAATCTCTAGACAGGAGGAGGGCTGGAGGCAGGAGCTCAGAAGGACTAGAGGAGGGCCGGAGGTGTCCTCCTTCTCGGGTCTTTAAGCCGTGCTTTACGTACTGTGTGATTTTTTTTTTGTTTGTCGTAATTTGAAAATATAATAGTGAAATACGTGGCTTTGAACCCACATTTTATTCGAAATTGATTATAAAATGCGGTTTGAAATCGCGTTTCTTTCGGTTATTTTCCCCACTTTTTTCCACTTTTTGTCTAGTTTCAAATTTTAGGATTTTCGAATGAAACGTGGTCCAGACCACGTTTCTTTGTGAAATCTGGAAAAAAAATGAATGCTTCTATAAATATTTTGAATGTGTGAATATTATGGTAAATAATTATTTTTCAGTGAATAATTTAAATTTTTTTCCAAAATTATAAAAAGTATATATGTGTGTATACTACTTTAAATAAGAAAAAAAAATTCATAAATATTTCAAAGATGCTTTTTTGTAAATATTGTGATGATTTTTTTATTTAATTTATCAACTCTACTTTCTTATTTTATATTAACTTTTGCTAATATTGTAGCTTTGTAAAAAGTTAATTTGTAGTACGTAGTTTAATTTCGGTTTTGCTATTCGCATGGTGGAATTTTGCAATCCGCACGGTGCCTATATCGAAAACCGGCACTGGTGGTCTGCCTACGTGGGAATTCGGCATCGGCAGAGGAGGCGACTTGATCCAACGGTGATCTTCCACTCAATGAAGGGTTGGCAACCAGTGCAATGATGTAGACTCGGAAACTCAGCATCCGTGTCGTGCGAATGGCGAAAAAATGGCCGTGTGAATAACATGACCCATTAATTTTGAAGTTATATTTGTGGAATTTTTTTCATATAGATCGAACATCTTTTTGTGATGATGCATCTTTGTATATAATCCTATTTTCAGCTCTTATACATAGTTAAAATATATAGTCAGGGATGGAGCTTCAAATGCCTAGTACCTAGTCATATATATGCTGGTCGTTTGGACAAAAGGCATATTATAATGATTTTCATTCTTACATTCTTATTCAAAGGTGATCTTCAATGGGGATGATATTCGCAAACCGGATTTCTTCAGAGTGCAACCGATATGGTTGATGATTAAATAAGCGCAGCTTCCTACAGAAGTTGTTTAAGTAAAAGATCATCTTTTGGCCGGGTTGATTGTGCTTTGCATTTGAAGCTTCAGCCTCGAACATTTTTATGTTCTACCGATCCATCACGTTTAAACGATTTATGGCGAATAAAGCTCTTGCAAAAGAGCAAGTTTAATTTATAGGAGTGTCAAAAGCATATCTAAATCCGCAAGGTTACCACTGGGTGATCAAATGGAAAAATCATACCTTCAGCCTTCCAGTTTGAGTGTAGTGTAGTTTCACAATAGGTTCGGTGTGACTGTGCAAGCATTCGCAAACCTCGACATCTCCCTTATCATGAGAACATAAAAACAATAAAATTCCACAAATTTCATCATTGTGCGTACTAAGCAAACCAATTCAAAGAGATCGATGAAAACCTACCTTACTAAATCCAAATAACTGAAACCAACGTGTATTTGACAGTAAAAATGAACAAATGTTTTGAGAGGATTGTTATTAATAAAAAACTTATAATCCATTTACGCTCTATAACTAAATAAAACCTTCCAATCCATTTAACACTGAGCTTAAAACATTGATTCTAAAAAAGGAATATTGTTTGAGGATGAGATCCTAATGATCCATACTCGATCAAGGATGGCTCCATCAATTAAACTAACTTTAACACGTACTGAGTGCAAGAATTTGAGCTTCGGTTGGAAGAACCGAGATGGCTCCCCTCTCTGCCGTTGTAAGGGCGACGCAAGCATTTCCCAATTACAACCACAGCACCTCTCTTAGTTTTTATTCATCCTCAAGGACGCTCATGTCATGTCATATACGAGCTTCCAAAGAAATGCTGCAACAAACGAGTCTCCAGCGCCCATGGTGTCAATAGTATCGACTTTGAAAGGATCCACGCTCCCGTCGAATTAAGGTCGATCTACAATGTTCAACCAACACGAAAACAAAGTAATAATATATATAAGCACATTTTCACGATGGCTTTGGGTGTATTACTTACAACCACGTTCACCGAATGTGACCAAGAGAAGCTTCAAGTTAGGATCGATGCATCATCAACGACTTTGTTGATGCGTATTCAACTCCTCCAGTATGAAATATCAGCTGGTCATCAGACAGGAACCAAAAAATTTCGAGTAAATTAACGGAGTGTCCACCAAGTGTGACAAATTGGGATTTTGTCCACGTAAACTTTTATGGACACAATTGCCCCCATGAGATCTAAACCTAATATTAGATCTGCAATCGCGTACTTGTGGCAGGCCCCCCTCCTCTCTCCATCCTTTTCCCTAATCCAGCGTTCGTCGAAGATCGAGGTCGCGCTCTCCAGATCCAGCGGCGTCGGATCCTCGCTCCGTCGGCCTCTCGCTCTCCTACTCATCCAAACCCTCCCCCTGTGTGCGGTTTGCGGAGACAGAGGTGGTGCTGAACTGCTGATTCATTGCCTCTGAAAATTTCCAACAATTCACCAGTCTCTCTCTTGAGTCTCTTGTGAGTTTGCCTCTGAAGATTTGAAATCGGAAAGAGGGGAGTTGTCCTCAGATCCAGTGGTCCGCCTCGGAGGACGACGACGACGGGGACGGATCGGAACCGACGGCGGCATGAATGGCCACCGCAAGATCCGAGGAAGGGGAGACGGCGGCGGGAACGACCACCGCAAGACTTGCCTCGGCGTGCTCCGCGCTGGCGATCTGTTTCCTTGATTGAACTAGATTTTTCTGAGTTAACTCTATCTGCTTGGTTCTTCGGTTCAATATCCAAGTTAACTCTCTCTCCTTCCATTCAATATCCAAGTTATTGCCTGATCTATCTGCTACAGCAAGTCGATCTGCTTGATTTGTCTTCATGTCAACTCTCTCTCCTTCCGTTCAATATCCAAGATTTTAATTGCTTGATTTAGTCACAAGAACAAAACCGTTATTGCTTGATTTTACATCTGAATCCATATATGAAGGTATGCTGCTTTCTTTTAACAAGTCAAATTTACTGGAACAAAATCAATGGATTATCTTGATAATCATGGTTTGGATTTGGATATTGGCAATTTCGGCAATTGCTGAAATGCGGATTGTAGTTTCAGCAATTGTTGATATGCGGGCGGCAATGAATTTTGATGTTCCTTGCTTTAAATCTCCTTTAAAAGCCTCTTAGCTCAATGATAGAGCGATATGCTTATGCGCAAATACGTGGGTTCGAATCCCGCATAGGATAAATTTTATATCCCGCAATACGGTTTCAACACCCTGGTGTCCGTCATAACCATTTCAGCAGTGTCAGCAATAACCATTTCAGCATCAACAACGTTTGCTGAAACCCAGGTTTCAGCATCAACAACAGTGCTGAAATTGGGGTTTCAGTAACACCGGTTTCAGCAACGCGAAAAAAAAAGTCGTTGAAACTTGAGGGGGGCACAAAGGCACAATTTTAGCAACTTCGTTTAAGTAGTGTCAGCAACATAGGTGGACATTTAGCTAATATGGAGATGGTGGAGGACAATTTCCTAATATAGGCAAAAAAAATGGTCTGTATAGAAACTGCCCTAAATTAAAATTCAATTGGGCTACTTAGCTAAATTTTTCTCATACACAATTTTTTTTAAATAAAACTTAATTTAATAAATAAATTGGCAGTTTTCCTAAAACTGTGAACCAAAAATAATATGAACTTTAACAATTACAGTTTTATATACAAACTATTCTCTATTAAACCAATATTTATATAATGGTTGAAATTCACAAAGCAAAATAAATTGGACTCAAAATACAATTAATAAGAAGTATGGGAAATTTTCATCAAATTGGGGGAAACTCATGTCTCCGTTCGTCGTCTTCCTCATCCTCAGAAGCAATTAGGCGTTCGCAACCCGTGCTACCTTAATATGCTTATCTACTCGCTTATCAGTTATCACTATAGTTATCGTTCAATTTGGATTTGATTTCATTGTAAAGCCCCCGAATTTTGATGAGCAATAATACACTGGACTGCTGAAATTCTCACCAAGTTATCAACTCTTTTCTGAAGCAAAACCGATCTGCTGGGTCACGATCGGTTAGAGTACGGTAATTTATTAATATGGTTGAGGAAGCGATGAATCTAATCTGCGCTTTGCTGGCGACGTGAATGCGTCGGCGGCAAACACGAGAGTGATACCCGATATTGCGTTTGGAATGGCTATGTGATTCATCTACGCCATGGTTTGTTGCGTGCTTATCCTTTTCTCTTTGTTTTGATTCAGTTTGAACCACAACCCTTCGAATTTCAGATTTAGGGTTCACACCATGCTGTATAGCTCGTGAGCGACTCCTTGCTCCTGAGGAAGACGATGAACAGTGATATGAGCTTCCCCCAATTTGATGAAAATTTCCCAAACTTCTTATTAATTGTATTTTGAGTCCAAATTATTTTTCCATTTATGAATTTCAGCCATTGTATCAATATTGGTTTAATAGAGAACCGTTTGTATATAAATTTGTAATTTTTAAAGTTGATATTATTTTTTATTCACCGCTGATAATTTGTATTATTTTCGGTGACTTTTTCTAGTTTTATTAATTTTTTTTACTTATTATTTTATTTTTAACAAAATGGGACGAGCTGAAGTAGACCCAAGCTTGCCCCTCAGTCGGTGTTTGCAATTAGACCCAACAATATACCATTAACATAAGAAACGTCTTGATTAAGCATCAAACAATGTGAATTTGATTTGCTGAATTATCCTAAGTTGTTTTTATTTTGAACGGTAAAGATTTGGAATGTTTTCTTTTGGATAACACTAAAATAATTCTTAAAATTTCGAAAATGTTACTTGTTTAAGGGTGGAAAAAAGCCAATATTATAATGTAAGATGAATCCCATTTGAAATTCGTGAATGAGCAATTTTTTTAGACATTAAGTAATTTGGAATTAAAATATAAATTCAATATCCTTTTCATCAAACCAATCAAAATCATATGAAGTTTGAGTTAGATTAAGTTGATTCCTTCCCCTAGGGAATCTTGCAGATAATTATTTGGTGGTAGATTAAGATAGTTAAGTTCAATAAGGTTGTTGATAGAGGAAGTGAATAAGAGAAGGTAATTGTAGATGTACATGTTACCTTCCCGTCGACATTACATTCAACTCTTTCCCATGAACAACAAGTTATAGAAGAAGACGAATTCAATGGAGGGGAAGGAGAGCAAATGGAAATATCAATAGGTAGTAGGATGGAGCCCAACTGTTGTTGTGCTCAGCTAATTTAGTGCATGGTACGCTCAGATGTGTGACCTTGTTCACACGTCATATGGTCCACAATAATTTAATACACTACTACAATAACGAGCTAATGTAGCGCATCATTGTAGCGGTTTTTTCTAATGTGGCGGTTTATGTGGCGGTCTAGACTTTTGCAGCGGTTTATGTGGCGGTTTTGGATATTAACCATTTTTAGAACTTAATCTGGCGGTTTTTACAAACCTACTGTAGCGGTTTAAAATTTTGACTAATGTGGCGGTTTTTAAGATCTAATGTGGCGGATTATAAAACCTATTGCGGCTGTTTTAGGTCCTACCGTGGCGGTTTTTGCTTTACCTTTTCCCTAAACATTGTAACCCTAATATATGCGAATATTTCTATTTTGCTCAGAGCGCCGCTCCCTTGCTCTTCCCCTTCCTCACTGCTCAGTCTCCTTCTCACCCAGTTCCTGCTTCTTCCTCGAGGCCTCAACGGCTCAACCTTCATTTTCACGTAAGGTCTCGAGCGCTACCCTCGTTAATGCCTCTTTTCTCATCTCTATCGCTCTTTGTCTGGATCCTTTTCTCTCGCACTCTCTTAATCTCATATCCCCTTCTAAAATGGTGAATCTCTCCATCTCCCTTTGTCTTGGTCTCTCTCTTGAGTTCTCTCTTGCCAACACGGAGGAGAACCGATGGCTTTTCCCATTTAGATCTAATGCCCTTGTTGCCAGGCAACATCGACACCATCTTACCTCCGCCACTCTCGATCGAGATCCAACAAAGGATCGGTTCTCACCGGAGCTTAGCCAGCGAAGGAGCCGCTTTCACCTCGACAAGGAACTTCTGCACAGGGTTTGCCCTAATTAGCCTGTCCTTTTGTTCATTTGATGAATTTTTCCTTGTTTCTGGGGCTGATTTGTGCTTAATTTACAATTTTTTGTAGCATCCGTGTTTCAATTCGTAAATATAAGCCGATTTTAGTCCTAGGTAAGTGCCAATTGTTCTCACTTTTAAAGTTATTTCTTTGTTCTTTATTGCTAGGGTTTTCATTATTGATTTGAATTTCCAGTATCATATCGAATTTTAGTTTAGTGGTGTATATTTCACTTGTTATTATATTGAAATTAGTTTATTGATGCTAATTTGGTAGACAATATCATAAGCTTTTTGGTGATCCTTTTGGTAAGGATTTGAGCTTGTATGAGTCTCTTTGTACATGGTTTAGGTAGCTTGCTTCAAGATTTTCATACATTGTCAAGAGAAGAAGAAAATCCCGTCTTACAGCTGCCTTGAAAACTCTCAATGAATGGTCTGGCAGGGGTTTAAAATAGGGCTTTGGTGCAGGTTATTTTGTTCTAATTGGTTTCACAGTTGGTGAATTGTAGGGGTTAAAAATAGGGCTTTCATACATTTTAGTGTCTCGTGAATTTTATTAGGTTTGGATGATATTTGAGGTTAGGGTTCAATTCAAACCGCACATGAATAATGGATTTACATCCAGTTATGGTTGTTCACCAACTCACCATGTCCTAAAAAGAATCTCAAACCCAAGAAGAAGCATGTACGGTACTACACATAAAAGAGGGTTTAGCATTTTAACTTGTCAGAACAAAATAATTAACTCCCATCAATTTTTCCAGTTTAGTAAATGCTCATTTTCCCTATGATACAAACTTTTCAAGAAATTTAACTTGTTGCTCTTTATGTTAGTATCCTTCCTTCGACATTGCAATTACCATGGCTATATTTAATGGAAGTTCAATGCGGTTTATATATTTTTGTTGACTTTTGTGTTGTGGAGTAAAAAGTAGGTGATGTGGTTCCCTTATTATCTACTATCATAAAAGCCCTTTAAAATACTGAAATTAGTAAATACAATGATGTACATAGGGCATATGCTGCAATGAACCCGTGTAAATCTACTTTAATTAGTAAATACAATGATGTACATATATTTTTGTTAACTTTTGTGTTGTGGTATGCTTAATCTTTGTATCTAGTTTAATTGATCCTCTAAAAATGATATAGTTTCTTTTTTTTATTGAATTCCCAAGTCCTGATGTGTTGTTACATTATGGTTGTATTTTTATTAATCCTTTTGTGTTCTACACTTCAGGTGATGGACCAAAACTCGTCACCTGAAAGGGTTTTTGGTCACTGGAACATTCCAGTGACGACTATTCCGTCACCTAAAGGGTCGTCACAAGGTGCTCGTCATCTGAGTCAGTCAGTGACAACCCTATGTATAGTCGTCACCTGAATCGTTTCAAGTGACGAACTAAAGAGACGTCACTTGTCATTGACCCAAGTGCCATAACATTAAGGTGACTGGGTTTTTTCCGTCACTTGATTGTTCTAGCGATCGAAAAATATGGCTATTTTTCGTCACCTGAGTAAATATTGGTATTTTTTTTATATATATATTTGTTAATCTTTGTCCGTCACTAGAGCACGTATATAAAAAATATATATATTTTTTTAAATCTCCTTTTCCCTGGTACATTCTACCTAAAACCAAACTTGTATCTTGCATACAAGTACAACCTGCATAAATTTGCACAAAATCAAACTTGCATACAATTTGCACAACCAAACCTACATACTATTTTGTCCAAAAGTTTCCAAACATAACCAAACTAAAACCTGCATACATACTCACTAGTACACACAATGTGCACAAGCAATATCACATTTCCTAAACTAAAACCTGCATACTTCCTATTTTGTCCAAAAGGTGCACAAGGCTTGGCAAGCCCAAATGTGCACAACACCTACATACTAAAACTTGTATACTTTAGCTTGTCCAAAAGGTGCACAAGCAAGTCCAAATTGTGCACAAACCTAACCAAACCACACTATTCGCAAAAGGTGGAAGGCCTATCTATCAAAAGGTGCACAAGCTAGTCCAAATTGTGCACAACCTAACCAAACCACAATATTCGCAAAAGGTGGAAGACCTACCTATCTAAAGAGCAACTTACAAGGAAGTTCTCAAGTGCAACCATCATCGTCATCACAAACCTAAGAGCTCCTTTGTGTTAGTGCTTCCGTGAGTTTAAGCATTTGGGCCTCCATTGCAGCCATCCTCTCCCTCATCAATGCATTATCCTCCTTCATCAATGCATTCTCCTCAAGAATTCTATCTGACTTCTCATCCGCTTGTCTAGCTTTCTCAATCGCTTTTTCAGCATCCTCCTCCGCCTTCTTGGCTCTCTCCTCTAACTCCCTTCTTTTCTCTGCAACTTCCCCAGTCATTGACCCTCCTCGCTTCTTTGCTGGGCGTGTTCCAGCTGCTCCCATTCCTACAACCAACAAGTTTAGATTCATATTATAAAATCTGATTGACTGATTTTAATAAATCTGAGCATGAAAACTAACATTGCAATCTGGCTGATTTTTCTTATAAAATCTAAGAGCATTAGTTTTAAAAATCTGATAGTTTTAGTTTTTAACCCATCACACTTATTTCTTAAAGGTGATGCAATCTGTTTAGTTATATAGCACTGCCTAGTGACATAGTACAGGTAAGAGGTTGCATGATAATCCACTTTCAACACAAGACATGTCAATTACATCACAGATTATATAACATATTGCACCAATCAAAATTAACAGGTGGCAGGCAATTGAAGACTCCTGGCTTACAGTTCCCAAATGGTTATCATGTTAGATTTTTCCAACGAAAAACAGAAGAGGATGCTATTAAAGCTAATTAATCAAACAAAATCCAGCATGCAAGATATTCCAGAAATAGGAGTGCTGCAAAGAATAAACATTTGACAACAATAAAGTGATAAACTAACATTGAGGAAAACAAACATTGGAATGATGGCTGACTTTTCTTATAAAATCAAACAGTTTTAGTTTTTTCCATCAAACTAAATTGTTTGACATATAGTGAATATAAGAAATAGAAAAACAAAAAAGTATCACCTCTAACTTGAGTGCCTTTTCTCTCTCCCAACCATTCGCTGATAATTTCACGTTGAGCTTCCACGGAGAGTGGCTCTAGTTGGGCTCCAGATGGCCCTTCCCGTGATTGCATGATCTCATCACGCTTTCTCTTCAAACGTTGCTGCCAACACAAAAGGGTTTTGGCCATTTATAATAAATCAAAACTGTAAAAGGACAAAAACTGAAATTATTGAATGGTTGAAATCATAAAACACTTACCACTTGACCGGTCTCGTTCGTACACTTTTCATACAAATCCAACGCACCTTGAACAAACCCCGCTGGATGCTTTTTTTTTATCATCCAATCCTCAGCTCTGTGGCTAACTGGTCTAGGCCCGGAATGGTGGTTCAATCTTAAAGGATTTTTTGTTCGATTGGCTTGGTTCCTAGCGCACACAACCTCAAACAAACAAGGAACAATAATTAACAAATAAGATTTATAATAAATGCATTGGCTCCTAACTATTAATGAACTAGATAAAACTGTGATTAATGGAACTAGATGGATTATACAAAACTTAAGTGTATAAAAAAGCTTACCTTCTTTGCTTCATCTTCAAATTCATTCTTTACCAATAATAGCCACTGCCTCGGGCGTAACTTAAACTCCAATGGCCTCCTCCTAAGGCCATGCTTGAGATAAAATTTGTGACAAAAGTATTTCCAGTTGGAGTATGCCACTGCAGCCTTCTTGTGTACGAACTTCCACATCACACTATCTTCTGGAGGTATGTCATACATATTCTGTGAAATACGGAAAATTAGATGTATTTTATAACAAGTTATATTTTATAGATTTTAGGTTTTAAGTTCAATTTTACATGTAAATTTCATTTTCTTGACCGAGTTTCATTAACATAAACTAAGAACTTCGTTTTTATGCATACTTTAGTTTGAGTTTCATGAACTTTCAATAATAAGTTAATGTATAGTTTCATTTTATAAATTTCAGATTCAAGTTTACTTAAGTTTCATTAACATAAACTAATAACTTAGTTTTCAGAAAATGCATAAAAAATCAGAAATATAACTTGTTATAAACTAGTTTCATATAAGAGCAATCGTATAACAGAAGATGCATAAAAAATCAGAAATACATCAACTTAGTTTTCAGAAAATGCATAAAAAATCAGAAATATAACTTGTTATAACTTGTTATAAAAATCAGAAACATAAACTAATAACTTAGTTTCATATAACAGAAGATGCATAAAAAATAAGAAATACATCAATTTTACAGATTTCATAGATCTCAAAGATTCATATCAATCTCATTTTATAGAATCAGTTTCCTTAACTTCAACTAATATGTTTTTTTCCATACAGATTTTATTTCCAGTTTAATTTAAAATATTTCATAATTATAAAAATGCAAAGATGTCAAATTTACCTCCAAATAACATATTAGAGCATCTTTGTGGCGATCTTCAAGCTTATTATAGGTTGATCCTAACATTGGTACATGCGTCCTCACTGCAGCTCCAATGTCGCGCACGATGAGGGTGTGCCTGTCTTGTCGTTTTGGTCCCTTATGGAAGGAGGAGTACTCGACCTCCAGCTTCTTCCCACCTTGTGCCCTCATCAAGGCATTTGTCTTGTTGCTGCAGATGACGCGCCTTTTTTGTGGTGGAAGTCCTGTGAGAAACACATAAGAAAGGCTATTGTGAAGGTGGGAACAAACAAGTGTTTTTAATTTGATATTTCTAAGTAAATGATGATAACAACTGAAATGCAAGGATGCCATGACTAATATCAGTAAAAGCAAAATTAGCAGCATAGAAATTAGCAGCATAGAAATGGCGCGTATATGAAAGATTAACCATATTCCAAGCGAGGAACGTATATGAAAAATTAGCAGCATAGAAATGTACAATACAAGACACTGTGGGATCAAATAGTCAATGGCAATTGACTGTACTGTCATATTAAATGATGTAATTTCCCAACATTTCTAATCAACTCATATGGTTAAGACAAGAGAACAGAGTATGTAGAATTGGATTTCAGGGCAAACATATGATATTAAAGAGAGTTGAATATTTATATCACATAAAACACTAACAAAAAAAAAAGAAATATTGAGAATGAATGTATGATGAAATGGTATGAAAGAGGATTCTTTCCACCAGTTACTTTCATATTGAACGATGTGATTTCCTGACATTTCTAATTAGAATTAAATGGCAAAGACAATAGGAAAACAGAACACTAAGAGATGGATTTTTGAAGCAAATCAGTACTCAAAACCCATATCAGTTTGAATGATTTCTCTTTTGAAGCAAAAAAGAAACCTGATAACTGGTGAAATACTTGAGCAAATCAGTACTCAAAACCCACATCAGTATCTTAAGCAAATCAGTACTCAAAACCCAAATCAATATCTTAAGCAAATCAGTTCTCAAGCAAATCAGTACTTAAACAAATCAGTACTCAAGCAAATCAGTATCTTAAGCAAATCAAGACTCAAGCAAATCAGTACTCAAGCAAATCGTCCCTTGACAAAAGAGAGAAATGAAAACAAAAGAGAAATCATTCAAACAAGAAGGAGGAGGAAGGAATTGCCGTCCCTGTTTCGACACCGAATGCTCAGTCGGGGCTCGTCGTCGTCGTCGTCTTCCTCTTCCTCTTCCTCTTCCTCTTCGTGGGAATCGGGATTGGAAGGTCCGGCCAAAAGCATCGGGTTGGAGGAGGGGGCCTGCGATGGAGGAGAAGAGTTGGAGGAGGGGACGGCGGTGGTCGATTGCAGTGGAGGAGGAGGAGGAGGGTTGGAGGAGGGGGCGGCGGTGGTCGATTGCAGTGGAGGAGGAGGAGGAGGGTTGGAGGAGGGGGCGGCGGTGGTCGATTGCAGTGGAGGAGGAGGAGGGTTGGAGGGGGAGGGAGCGGCGGCGGTCGATTGCGGTGGAGGAGGAGAAGGGTTGGAGGAAGGGCGAAGTGGGGGAGGCGGTGGTAGAGGAGAAGGGTTGGAGGTGGAGAGCTTCACGGCGGCGGTGGAGCCCTTTCGCCGGACCACAAGGTGGCTCTGCTTGGGAGGCATGGCGGAAGGATCTCGGACCACAAGCGGCTTCAAGCAGGAGGGTTTCAGAATTTAGGGTTTCGGATTTGAGGGCTTCACGCTATATATATGTATATATTTCTAGTGACGGAATTAAGGGCTCGTCACTTCAATTCCAATTTTCCCTAAAATTTACGCGGCCAAATTGAGCGCCATTTACACATAAATCGGTCAAATTGAGCGCCATTTACACATAAATTTCTTTAATTTTTTATATGATCAATAACATTTATTTTTTATATGATCAATAACATTTATTTTTTATATGATCAATTTATGTGTGAAAACTTTGGTGGGAAGTTTCCCGCTCTTTTTATGTAATTGAAGCGAGGAACATGTATTGGTTAATCGTCACCTGAATCAGTTCCAATGAGGGATTTTAAAAAGACCGTCACTGAGTTTCGGCAATGTTTTGAAATAACCAATTACAGTAGCTTTTACCCCCTGCATATAGTAATTAAACAACAAAAAAACAGAGATAATCCACATACATTCAACAATCTGACAAGTTTTCCAACCATATCATACATATGTTCCGAGTAAAAGCTTAACAAATATATATTAATCGACGATATTAATCATCATCATCCTCGTACTCGCTCTCGTCTTCGTCCTCGTCCTCGTCCTCGTCAGCCTCATCCTCATCCTCCTCCTCTTCTTCTTCATCACCATCGTTGCCCTCGTCTCCGTCGCTTGAGTCGGATATTGAGTTGTCCACATCAAGATCATGGGTAAGGTCAACAAATACAGTGTCCATTGGGCCTATCTCTTGATATGCATATAGTTCATGAAATGGCTTTCCAGATAGAGGTTGAACATCTCCACGTGTGGCTAATGTACTAGTGTTGTATACATTCCTATGGGACATCACATTAACAACCTTCCAAGCCTCACCCGCCTTCGGATCATCAATGTAGAACACTTATTTGGCCTTGAGTGCTAAGCAGAAAGGGGAATCCTCATACCAACTGCTATTTGTATCCACTGATAATAATCCATGATCCAGCCTAGTGCTTCCGCTCTTTTCTGGGTCTGTGTCGAACCACTGACACTTGAAAAGCACAACTGGCATCATGTTAGGATATAGCAGTTCAATCACACACTCGAGGATCCCATAAAAGTTCATGGTTTCTGTCGCCACCATTACTCCACAATTTTGTGTTGCCAATTTTTTATCCCTTTTCCATGATATGAACTTCACCCCATTCACATAACAATCTGAATAAATTCTATGCCCTTGCGGTCTTCTAGCCAAGTTGAGAATCTCCGGCTTCAAGAAAGTGTGTCCTGCTTGGTGAAGACTAGCAACCTAAAGGAAAGATAGGATTAGTTGATGGAGACTAAGTGATGATGGAATTTACGTAAACAAAATGCAAAGAAAGGATTGACCACACTTACCCAATCAAGTAAATAACTAAGAAAACTAATTCGGCGTGATCTCTCATTAGAATTTGGATACTCTTGGTTATATCGGCGATCATGTTCACTCAGGTAGTACTCGACCTCACGACACTCGAGCAACACTTGCCAGTGAGCCTCTGCAATCTCATCTTCACTCAACCTTCTACGAGACATATAATATTGTGGACTCACGAGGTCTGAAACAATAGAAATATCATGCTTGAATGCATCGTTGGGGGTGAGTTCTTCATGACTTCCAGGAATCCCCAAATACGAGGTGCAATACGTAATTGCCTCTTCGACAATGTAACGCTCAGCAATACACCCCTCCGGGTAACGAGTGTTTGCAACAGATTTTTTATAAGCGCCAAGTTGCCTAGGGGAAAAGAAAGGAAAGAACTATAAGGGCATGGAAAGATTAACTTAATTAAAGTTTGAGAAAGAACTATACCATTCAATTGGATACATCCATGTATAAAGAACCGGTCCTGTTAGTAGCACTTGTTGTGGTAGGTGAACCATAAGGTGAACCATGATCGTGAAGAAATGCGGAGGATAAATCATCTCCAATCTGCACAGAATCTGGACTATCTCATCTTCCATCAATCGAACATCTTCCTTCCTCAACTCTCTAGTACATAACATCTGAAACCATCTTGATAGCGCAATCAACGGTCTCACAACATTCAATGGTAGATATGCACGAACGATGATTGGAAGAAGTCGTTGAAACATCACATGACAATCATGGGTCTTCAATCCGTAAAACTTCTTTTCACGGATGTTGACCTTGTTCTTCAAATTTCCAGCGTAACCGTGAGGGTACTTCACTTCACTGAACCACTCGAATACCTCAGATAGATGTTCTGGCTTCACTGAGAAAGATGCATGAGGGAGTCTTCCATCACTCCTTACTGACTGCTTTTTTCGCACACCTCGTTGTTGTAAAGCAGCTCGAGCTCTAGGGCCATCTTTTGACTTCCCATCAATACTGAGAGTGGTTCCGATGATGTTATCAAATACGTTCTTTTCGATGTGCATAACATTGAAGGTGTATCTCACTGCAGTGTGAGGCCAATAAGGCAATCTCCAGAACTGGCACTTATTAGTCCAACACATCCTGTTCTTCGAATTATACGGGGTCTTGAAGTCTTCATGCAAGCTAAGGACAGGGAACTTTATCCTATTAAGTTAATGCAAAAAAATATTACCCGATTAAATAGATGAAAATTATATCGTAGTCCTATGGAAACTAAGAACAATAATGGAAACTAACAATTATTCATACCTGTTGATTCTTGCAAGAATATCCTGCCCGGACAAATAGGGAGGTCTCTCCCTATACTCGCATTCCCCGTTGAATGCTTGGCTAGTGGTTCGCCAAGGATGGTCGGGTGCAAGCCATCTGCGGTGACCATCGTAAACCATTCTTCCTTGTTCGTGCGTGGCAGAAGTATCATCCAAGCAAATCGGACAAGCTTTATATCCCTTGGTAGCTGATCCTGCCAACATCCCTAATCCAGGAAAGTCACTAATAGTCCACATCACTGCTGCTTTCATAGTGAAAGTGGATCTCGAGTGTCGGTCAAAAGTACAAACGCCGTTATTCCATAAGTCTAATAACTCATCTATCAACGGCTCCAAGTACACACTGAGACACTTGCCAGGAGACTTTGGGCCAGGAATCAACAATGCTAACATGTTGAATTCCTTCTTCATGCACATTGACGGAGGCAAATTATATGGCATTACAATCACAGGCCATGTGCTGTGGAGAGTTCCCAAAGTCCCAAATGGATTGAACCCATCGGTTGCTAGACCAAGCCGCACATTCCTGACATCAGTCGAAAACAAGGGAAATAATCTGTTGAATTCTTTCCATGCCTCTCCATCTGCAGGGTGCTTCAACCAACCATCATCCTCTATCCTCTCTCCATGCCATCGCATTTGCTTCGAAGTATGCGGATCCATATACAATCTCTTTAATCTAGGAGTCAAGGGGAAGTATCGAAGGACCTTTCTTGGAACTTTGTCTCCCCTTTGTGGATCCCACCTCGAAGTCTTGCATTTGGGACAAACTTCATAGTTTGCATACTGTTTATAAAAGAATATACAATTATACTCACATGCATCAATGTTCTGATAGTCCAAGCCGATGTCCCTACACACCTTCTTCATACTTAGCCAATCATTAGGATATTTGTGGTCGGGAGGAAGACGTCTGCAAATGTGCCTACATATGTCATCCATACTCTTATCTGACAACCCGTTCTCTACCTTTATCTTCATTGCATCCAACACGGAACCTAGAATAGTCTCTGTGCTACCAGGATACAGTGGAGTCTGAGCTTCCTCCAGAAGCCTCTCATACTTACGATAATCATCATCAACAATATCTGCGAAGGTAGGGGAGTCAGCATCTATATGGCCTTCATCGACATACGCAGCATTGTATCCGGCATGATAAGGAAAACTATCGTGCAACATGGAGATAATGGGACCCTCACATGAAGATGAAGCCCCCTGGTCCAAGAGTTGCCTTTTTAGCTGTAAATATCTCGATTCGACTGGTGCTTCCCCATGCTTATCCCATATTGTATAACTAGGCCACATACCATTATGATATAGGTGCATAGACATCTCTCCAATGTTCACTGGCGTATCCCCATTGCGGCATACACTACAAGGACAATAAAATTCAACCGCACCATTTGCATTCTGATAGACCATGGTAACAAAGTCCATAATTCCTTGACGGTAAACATCATGAGTGATAGGAAGAGTCATCCAACTCTTATCCATTTTCCTGTTACTAGTAAGAATCAACCAAATCTCATTCACAATCCAAATCTCTAGCTCAATCTAATTAACAATCTCAATATCAATCTCATTTTCAATAGCAATCACACTAACAAAGCCAAATTCACCATTTCAATCCCAATCAAAGTAACAACTAAAATTACATTTTCAATCTCATTCTCAATCTCAACATCAAACTCATATTCAATCACAATCACACTAACAAAACCAAAATCACATTTTCAATCTCAATCAAAATAACAACCAAAATCTCATTTTCAATCTCAATAACAACCAAAATCTCATTTTCAATCTCATGTTCCCTCTAAATATCAATCCCATTTTCAAACTCAATATCAATCTCATTTTTCAATCACAATCACACTAGCAAAACCAATATCACATTTCATTCACAACCAAAATCACATTTTTAATCTCAACCAATCAAAATAATAACCAAAATACACATGTACATACAACAATATATATATATATATATATATATATATATATATATATATATATATAAAAGAGTGAATAATAAACTAGCCTTTATGAAATTGCTCAATATAAATTTTTCTCCCTACAACATTTCTAATCCCAAGCAAAATAGAGAAGAGATGAAGAAAGGTGGAGAAATTTTTGAAGAAAGATGGAGAAGAGAGGAAGAAATGAGGGTTTACGTGTTGAGTGTTGATTTGAACAAAGGTTGGATGTTGGGGGTAATTAATGCTATAGTTGTACTTTTCATTCAGGTGACGGAAATAGAGAGTTTGTTCGTCACTCTAGTGAACAATATTTAATGTTCAAACTACCACCAACTTAGGTGACCAATTAGACCATGCATGTTAACTTTGTCACTTGAAGTGTCTCAAGTGACCAACATTAAAAAACTTCGTCGTCACCTGAATGGTCACTAATTTTTGGCACTCACTCAGGCGACCAACATTGTCCAATCCGTCACTTGAATTGCATCAGGTGACGAACAGTACAAAGGATCCAATTTTAGGGCTTGTTCTGATGACCAACGTACATTACTCCGTCACCTGAATCTATTTAAGCGACGAACTTTTTCATTGTTGGTCATCTGAATAGAGCCACAAGAAGCCTAGCCGGGTGGAGAATTGGAGCGACGAGTGTGTATAGTTTCGTCACCTGGATGAGTTTCAAGTGACGAAGGAAAAGAGGGTCGTCATTGGAGATGCATAGTGACGTAGTGTACTTTTTTCTTATTGTTATTGTAACTGCTCGTGGTGGTGATGGTCGTGCTAGTTGTGAAATCTGCTTCTGTTGTGAATGTGACCTGCATTATTGGAATAATGTGATTTTTGTTGGGATTTGTTTGCTTTATATATATAGCAATTATCATTTATGCAAATTAATTACATAAACAGACAACTTTCTATGATCCCGCTGTCTTGTTGAGGTTGTTGTTCTTATATCTTGATCCTTGTTCCTATCTTTATATCTTGCTACTACTGGCATCACACTATAAGGTGGCAGCTTGTTTGTTCTTACTTCTGATAGGAAAACTAGTTTTTGAAAAAGGCTTCTGGTCAATCGACCGATCATGGGCATTAGTAAGTAATCTTTTAGAGTAAGATTCATCTAGCTTGTCGTCCTAAATGCACAATATTATCTTATCTTTATATGTGCTTTTTCTTGTTGATCTTATCCTCTTGAATTCGATTCAATTTTATGCAGGCAAAAAAAGTTGAGAATTTACATAGCTCTTTTTTATTTGATCCTATTGAAATTGCCTAAATATGTGTGTAATTGGTGCGTGAGTGAATTAAAACTATGATTTCTCCTCATTTCTTGCTTGAAATTGATTTTTAGGTTTTTTATAGAGTAGAAATAGACGATACAAGAATATTAATACTTAACTTTTAGTGGATGATTATATATGTCTGGGAATGTAAATATAATCACTTTAACATATATGGAACCGTGGGTCTGTAGTGGACCTAATGGTAGTAGTTAGTTCAATGAGTTGATCACAAGGTGGTAGGGATCATAATGACATGAATACATGATGGATAAAAATGGCCATAGTTTATCCAAAATTTACAAGTATGTGTTTAGTTGGTAATCTTCACTTTTGTTAATTTTGGTTGAATATTAAATATCCTTGTTTTTTTATTGGCATGAACTTGATAATGCATTTTTGTCAACCTCATGGGCAGGGGCGTGATCCGGCCTTTTTGAAGATTGCCTTTATTTGGTTATGTATAGGTTACATGAGTATAGTTGGCTAGCTAGTTTGTGCTTAAGCGCGCACATGCTATTTTGTTAAGGCAAAATTTATAGCTTTAAGCACTTGGCTAGCTAGCTTAAAGTAAATATAAGGGTGGATTATCATTTTGTATATAAACGTGAATGGTATTTTACATGTTAGTCTAATTTATCTTGTCTTTATCTATAAGTTTAAATTTCGGTTTATAATTTCGGTGTATAAATGTATAATATTATAAAGATTATAAATTTAATATTAATTTCGTATAAAAGAAAAAACATATAAACCGCCACTGTAGGATCAGGGAATTTTGTTTACAAAAGCCAAAAAACCGCTACAAAAGCAAAAAAAACGCTACAAAAGCCAAAAAACCGCTGCATTAGTGAATTGAAAACCGCCACATAAGTCTATTAATTCCCACTACATTGTTTAGACAAAACCGCTACATTACATTGTCAGGTAGCGGTTTTAAAGGTTTATGTGGCGGTTTATATGACTTTTTTGAAACCGCTACATTTGTTTCAAAAAACCGCCACGTTTGAGCTAATGCAGCGGCAGCAGATGTAGCGTCATTAAAACCGCCACCTCAGCTTATATGTAGCGGTTTTCCACCTTCTTGTAGCGCTTTTGAGCCGCTACATTAGATCATTTGTGTAGTAGTGATATTATCGAAGAAAGAAAGGAGAAAAGATTGATCTTGGAGGTTACAACGGGTTGTCGTTGCTGATGAGAGAAGCCAAATGAGCACGAAAGGAAAATAGAAAAGATGAGAGGTTGGGCAAGGAGTGAGTTTTGGTTGCTTAGTGATGAGAGGGTTTCTCGATCGACCAAATAAATTTGTAGTCAAGACCCCCACTATAAGATAGCTAGTGGAGTCAAGTTCATCCCTAAGGAGAGAGATGTCAGCGGTTTTTGGTTTAGTTGGTTTCGGGTTTCAGTAATAGCGGGAAAAGGTGATAAGGGTACGTGCTTGTCGACATCGACTAAGACTTGGTCGATGTCGAGGGATGGAAGAGGAAGTGGTGATCGATGCCGGGTAACCTGTGTAGAATTTAAGCGGACAATAGCGAAAATAAAGATAATAAAAGTTCAAACTTCCAAGGTTAGGGATCACCGTAACAAATAGGAATATAGAGGCTCTCGCATAAAATCCTAAGTTTTACTATCCCAATTTCATAATTAATCCAAATTCATAATAAAATCACTTTCGCTTCAATATCATAAATAAGGATCACCTACTACTCTCGTAGAAGAATCATGAATATAGAATAGAAGATGATAAAGACATACAAATTCATAAATTCAAAAATCAAACACACATATCTATATGTTGGGATCACCCCAACCATAGAAGAAGAAAATTAGAAACAAGACATAATAAAAGAAAATAACTTTATCATTAAACTAAAACTTGAACTTACAACCATTCGCCTCTCTCTCTCTCTCTCTCTCTCTCTCTCTCTCTCTCTCTCTCTCCCTTCTAACTATTTGCGCCCGAAGACGACTTGAATTGAATGAATGAAAACCATCCCACATGGCTTTATTTATAGGCCTTAATCCTTTCTAGCAAAGGACAAGGATTTTATCTAATACTAGAAGATATAATTTTAGATAAATAAAGATATAAATCTATCTAAGTAAATAAAAAATCACCTTAAGGTAAAAAGAGTACTCATCCCATAAGGATAAAAACTAGATATAGGATAGAAAATTTCTTTCTTCACGTGCAAGCATCCTCCCTTCAACTCGGATTCGTCAAAAACGCGTCGAAGAACTCTGGAGGTCCACTCAATATCGAGTCAAGGCTGGGTCGACTTCAATTCAAGGCTTGTGTATCGAGTGTATTGCTCTCTAGGCATCGGGTGGAAATGGGGTCTCGAGTGGGTGTTCATCGATATCGGGTCATTGGGTCGATATTGAGTCATGTTGTGCTGTCTCGAATGTGCTTTCACCAAATATTGAGTGACTGACTAGATATTGAGTCATGTGTAGATATCGAGTGGTCTTGGTCGATTTCTGGCTCTGTGTTGCATAACTTCACTAGACGTCGAGTCATCCAGTAGATACCGAGTGAAAGTCCAACTTCATTTCTTCTTCTCCGAATTGCTCCAAAAACGTCACGGTTTCTGCGAAATTAAACAAGAACTTGTGTAGATCTCCATATATTGCAAATAAACATAAACTACAGAAATCTCATAATTTTATAATCCAGAAGTATAAATATATACATAAATCAATATAAACGATAGTACAAAACATAAATGAGTGCACATCAACACCCCACACTTAAGCTTGCTTGTCCTCAAGCAATACTTTTAATGATCATACAGGGGAAGAAACAAAACTCCCATGCAATCAATTACCATTCTCGAAAAGGTAATAATGTCACCAATTCCATGCCTGTGAATAAAAGCAACACTGCACATAAAAGGAGGGTTATGCAAAAACAACTCATACGTAACATAACATAAATAATCAAGAGAACTTTATTGCACATAATGATGAAAAGGTAAAAGGTATAGTGGTGGACTATTTTTGGGCAATGTGGTGCTAAATCTGGGGAGAACTCTTCAAACTTTCTTTCTTGCTTTGATGCACTTTCTCCCTTTATATGATATTTTCACATTCCTCATCCTCTCATAATTCACTCTTTTCTTTTTTCACTTACATGCTTTTACCTCTCTAACCTTAGTATTGCCTTCTCGCGAGTCACAAACATGGGTGTCATGAATGGCCTCGGATACTTAGTGCTTCAGACTCCTCACCTTTTAGTCCCATCTTGCGGAACTAACATCTCAACGCAGACATGATCGATCTACCTTATCTCTTGAGGTAACCATATTTTTTTGACTCATTAAATTTTCCATAATATAAATCATTCTCCTGCCAAATGCCGAATATGATGACACAACACAACACCATATAACAATCTCCATAATATGACATTAATTTCTCAACATACTCCCCGGATGGGTCATAAGGTAAGGAAATAGGCAATTTATAGAACATGTGGAGATATTATGAAATAAGGCATAAATATGGTTTGTGATGCATATAAGCATAGGTAAGGCTATGGAATAAGGTAAGAATGTATGAAAAATAAATTTCTCCGTCCTCTTATCATGCCTATGTCAAAAACAACTTTATAATTTACCTCATTTCATGGTTTTCCAAGAAAATATTCACTTCATTGTGACTTCCCTTTACTAGGTAATTTTATGCTATATCTCTAATGAATTTAATTTTGCATCGCTAAGTTCAGTTAAACTTCCATGACACTATTTCAAAATTTTAATGTGGGTGATAAAAATGAATTTTGGATAAAAGCACGAAGCATATAGATAAATAGATCATATCCAAAGGTACCATGTATAGAGCAATTAAAGAAATATGCATAAATAAGATATAAGTAAGCCTTTCCCCCACTCCAAACTTGAACATTATAGTGTCCTTACTATATAAAAACAAGGGTAAAGGAGAAAACTTACTAGACAATGGTGCAGAGGCTCGAAAATAGGTGTTATAAGTGGTATCCAAGACTCGATATCGAGTGTACTTAAGTCGATATCGACTGCCCCTTCATGTTCCAAGGTATCGAGTAGAAGACTGGTGATGACTCGACATAAGTCACTCGATATCGACTCAGTGGAGTCGACATCGAGTCCTTTTCCAGCTCCTTGGCTCTGGTGGCAGCCCCTCAGGAGTCGATATCAAGTGGTTCACTCGATATCGACCAGGGTTATTCGACTCCTATTGTACTCGATCTCCAGTACACCTCTGTCCGCTTGCAAATCCAGTAGACGTCGACTCGACTAGCCGACGTCAAGTAGACTTTCAGTCCTCCGAGTTGCCTAAAGTCATCAAAGAAAAAAGAAAACCTTGCATGAAGTAAAGAAAATAAAACAAAAACAAATTTATTAAAGGGGAAAAAATAATAGCGGGTTGTCTCCCGTGAGCGCTAGGGTTTAAGTCGCTAGCTCGACCTACTCCCCTTTAAGCATTAGCCTGACTCATATTTGTCCAGAGGTATAGGTAGATCTGGTGATTCCTCATGTGGTGGGAAGCGTGGGATGTCATCCGGGGTATCATATGAAGAAGCTTAAACCTCCCCGAGTGAACACTCCATGGCTTCACCCATTCGTCTTCCCGAGCCCTAGTTGGCATGCATAAAGGAAGACATAAAGACGATCTACATACTTTATACTCGTCTCTCTTCCGCATCATATGTTGATTTGTTTGTGCGTCTCCACCACAGCAGAACGGTGGAGTGGAAAGAGGGACTTCCACCTCATCTTGTGGAGCTTTGTGCCACTTCACGAGGATCCCATACTTGAATACGAACATCGGTTGCTCAAAATTGTCGGGGATGGCCTTCACCTTGTAGGGTAAAAGCAACCTTGAAACACCATGGGCAACGACGTCCGGCTTCTTCTTTTCTAGCTCTTGTTCTTCTTAGGATCCTTCAAATGATTCATCAAAGAATGATAACAAAGATGTAATCGAGGCCAAGTGAGGACATACCTGGGGTTCTGTTGTACAGTCGATTTCCACTAGTGTACACTCGATATCGACCGGTAACTCAATATCGACTAAGACGCCCTCGATGTCGACTGGTATTTCTTGATCAGTTCCTCCAGAATGTGCATATGTCGAGTCCAGGTAGTCGATGTCGACTGAAGGGTAGTCGACGTCGACTGGCTCACAGAAGGGGACGCTGTCCTACCAACTTGTTTCTGCTATAGATGGGTCAAATGCCTCGTTGGGAGGAGAATGATAGGAAAACTTAAGCCTTCGAATTTCGTCTTCCAGCTGGGCTATTTCCCTTAATCGTGCTTCCTCTTGTGTGAGCCTATTCTGCCATCTCAATTATTGAAGCCATCCTTCCCATCCGGGATCCTTTTCAAAATAGTCATATATTTCTTGCATCTTTGTACCTAAGCTTTGAAAATAAAATCAAGAAGGCACGAGTTAGTAGCAAAAGCTTGGCACCTAGTTGGTACCAGTGGGGTGGGTTGTAGTAGGGTATGTGATGAGAGGATTTCTCGACCAAATAAATTTATAGTCAAGACCCCGCTATAGCATAGGGAGTCAGGATCTTCCACAGGAGAGAGTCAACGCATCTTGTTTAGTCGCTTTATCGGGTTGAAACTAACAAAAGAGATGGAAGAGGGATGAGCAACGTTGAGAACATAAAATCTAATTTTTTATTAATAAAAGGGAAAAACTCTCAAGGCAAGGGATCACCACAACAATAAACACATGGGCAAATCAATCAATCATGTAAAAGGTCATGCTTTTATCATAAAGAGATAGCTTTTGCATACTCAACAAATAGATAATAGAGGCGATCACATAAAACATATTTGTTTCTACCTTTCTTAATTAGAGCCCTTTTACTTTCGTCAAAGATCCCTAATTACTATCAATGTTAACAATCTCCTCTTTCAATTCAATTGCAACAATGAATTCCCTTAAACTTTCATCAAAGGGTTAAGCACATAGGTAGAATAAGATAAAAACATCAAATAAACATAGATTCATTCATCCACACACATGTCTATTGTTGGGCTCACCCCAACCCTAGAAGTGAAAAGAACTACTCAAACATGGAGTAAATAAACATGAATTTAAGAGAAGAAAACATAAACTAAACTTGCAATAATATAAAACCTGGAAATTCAGCGTCTTAATCGCAATAAACACACCCAAGCTTTCGCCCAAATGCCAAACAAAACCCTAAAAACCGTCTCTACTACTGCTGCGCGCAGCCCTCGCGCTAACGTACAATGTGTTCTCCTTCCTCAAATCAGCCCCTAATAGGCTTTATTTAAAGATAAAAATTAAGACATAATCTCCAAGGAAAAGAGATTTTATCTTAGGAAAATAATATATCCTATCTAAGTCATTCTAACTAAAAGATCCTAAAAGGAATTAAATAGAAACCCTAATCATATATATCATCCCACAAAAATCTCTCGCAGATTCGCGCAGGGTATCGGCGCCGAGAGTCTGAGTGTCGGTACCGAGGGTCTGTTCCAAAACAGTGTGACTGGAATCTGCTGGGTGTCGGCGCCGAGGTCAAGGGTATCGGCGTCGAGGCTTTGCTACACGCTTCTTCTTTTTCTTCACTTGTTCCTTTGCCAATCTTTTTGTGCCCTTTTTCCATCCTTCTTCACTCTTCCTTAAGCTCTAGAATTGCCTCCTTTTAGCTTCAAAACCTACAAAACACCACCAAAGCTTGTGTAGACATCCATATCTCGAAAAATACAAAAACTAACACAAATGACATACTTTCCCAACACACAAGCTAATAAAATGAGTTAAATGAGATGAAAACATGATGTAAAATAAGACTAAAAATACGGACATCAGTATGTGATAGGTAGGATAAGAAAAAGGGATGGGCTATCCTAAACCTTAAACACAACTAAGCTAGGCGAGATTGATATCTCCCCGAAAATGACGCCAATTTGATTAGAGGGTTTCTCGACCGAATAAATTTGTAGTCAAGACCCCGTTATTGGATAGTGGAGCCAGGTTCGTCCTCAGGAGAGAAGTCAGTTGTTTTAGGTTTAGATGGTTTCGGAATTGAGGGATAGCGGGAAAAGGTGATAAGGGTGGCTGTCAACATCGACAAATACTTAGCCAATGTCAAGGGATGGAAGAGGAAGTGGTGACCGATGTCGGGTAACCTTTGTAGAATTTAAGCGGAAAATAGCAAAAATAACGATAATAAAAGTGCAAACTTCAAAGGGTGGGGATCACCGCAACAATAAACATATGTGTAGATTATAAATCACATAAAGATGCATGATTTATATCAAATAACTTTCATCATTAACAAATAGGAATATAGAGGCTCTCGCATAAACCCTAAGTGTTACTATCCCAATTTCATAATCAATCCAAATTCATAATAAATTCTCTTTCGCTTCAATATCATAAATAAGGATCACCTACTACTCTCGTAGAAGAATCATGCATATAGAATAGAAGATAATAAAGACATACAAATTCATAAATCAAATACACATATCTATGTTGGGATCACCCCAACCCTAGAAGAAGGAAATTAGAAACAAGACATAATAAAAGAAAATAACTTTATCATTAAACTAAAACTAGAACTTACAACCATTCGCCTCCTTCTCTCTCTCTCTCTCTCTCTCTCTCTCTCTCTCTCTCTCTCTCTCCTCTCTCCCTTCTAACTATTTGCACCCGAAGATGACTTGGCTTGAATGAATGAAAAACCAGCCCCTAGGGCTTTATTTATAGGCCTTAATCCTTGCAAGCCAAGGACAAGGATTCTATCTAAGACTAAAAGATATAATTTTAGATAAATAAAGATATAAATTTATCTAAGTAAATAAAAAAATCCCCTTAGGTTAAAAAGAGTCCTCAAACCATAAGGACAAAAACTAGATATAGGATAAAAAATCTCTTTCTTCACGGGCAAACATCCTCTCTTGAATTCAGATTTGTCAAAAAAGCGTCGAAGAGCTCTTGAGGTGCACTCGATATCGAGTCAAGGTTGGGTCGACATCGAGTCAAGGTTTCTATCTCGAGTGTATTGCTCTCTCGACATCGAGTGGAAATGGGTTCTTGGTTTGATGTTCACTCGATATCGAGTCATAGGGTCGATATCGAGTCATGTTGTGTTGTCTCGAATGTGCTTTCACCAGATATCGAGTGACTGACTAGATATCAAGACATGTGTAGATATCGAGTGGTCTTGGTCGATTTCTGGCTCTGTATTGCATAACATCAGTAGACGTTGAGTCACTTCAGTGGACGTCGAGTCATTTAGTAGTTATCGAGTGACAGTCCAGCTTCATTTCTTCTTCTCCGAATTGCTCAAAAAACGTCACGATTTCTGCGAAATTAAACAAGAACTTGTGTAGATCTCCATATATTGCAAATAAACATAAACTACACAAATCTCATACTTTTCTAACCCAGAATTATAAAATATAAATAAAAATCAATATAAAAGGATAGTACAAAACATTCAGAAATGAGTGCACATCACTTAGGAATCATGGTTGTTTTGGGAGATCCTCGACAAACAAACTGATAATGAAGTACATCGAAATTTGGTGTTGATTTCCCCTTTTTTAGTGATTAACTAATTCACCTACCACTTTTGATTGATATTGAGTATAGCTCATTGTATAAGCATAAGAACTCTTGTAATGGTGTAAAAATAATTAGGGGTATGATTGTAATTGAGATAAGGACTTGGGCCTATAAATGGTAGATGTGAGCTACCAATAAACCAATTTGATTCAATACCAAAAATTGTTACAAAAGACTCCTTGTTTAACTATTTTCTTCTTCTTTGACCATTCATGGATTATGGTCTAGCTTATTCTTGATCGTTCATCAAGGTTTTTTCATGGTACCAGTGTGTGCAGTTGAAAGATCCAACAGTTTAGAGGAATCCCGAGTGAGAGATTGAAGACGAAGTGATAGAACCATGGGAGATTTTGGAGAAATAAAATATAGAGTTCTTAGAGAAATCAACAGCGAAACCAGCAACATGAACAATCCGCTTGGATTATTGAACTCGTACCATCTAGGACCGTAGCTTGTTGCCAACGTCTTCAACGGATCCAACTTCTTGAGTTGGATTCGAGGTGTGAAAATGGCGGCAGGAGCCTAATTCAAGATCGCTTTAATTGATGGAAGCTCGCGACCAATAGATGTGCCATCAACAGATCTTCCGAGGTGGAAGAGGTGTGACTACATGATCAGCTATTGAATCTTGAATTATATGACTATTGAGATCTCAAAAGGCTTCAACTATGCAGAATTTGTGCACCAACTGTGGGAAGAGTTGTTGGAGAGGTACACACACATGAACGAACCTCTCTTGCATCAACTAAAGAAGTCCTTGAGCAATCTGAGCGATGGAAGCATGACGGTGCCTAAATACTTCAACAAATTGAAGAAATAATGGGATGGAATCCTCAATTTGGACGGAATTCCAATGTGCACCTATAGGCGGTGTACATGTGAAATCAATAAGAAGATCTAAGAGATCGAAAATCATGACAAGTTGCTGCAGTTCCTTATGCGATTGAACAATGGCTATGAGAGCATGAGAAACCAGATTCTTATGATTGACCCTTTCCCGTCGATCAACTGTGCTTACTACTTGGTCAAACAAGTAGAAGTTGCAAGGGGAGAGAGAGTAGCGGGAGTAATTCGCAAGATAGTAATGCCTTCTTAGTTAATAGACCTACGAGTGGCAAGAAAAATGTCAAGAATTATAAGGCAGATAAACTGTGTACTCATTGTGGGATGAAGGGACACACAGTTTAAGGATGCTTCATGATTATAGGATATTCCGACTCATTCAAGGACCCTAAAGGCAAGAAACTGACAAGAACTCATGTGGTAGAGGTTTGTGAATCACCATTTGAAGATGGTGTGGGCATAGAAACATAACCGAAAATGGATATGGCTATGACTAATGCAGTCTACCAAGAAGTACTTCGGGCTTTGACAAGCAAGAAGCATGTTCAGATGGCCCCTACAAACAGTGCATGTATTATTTCTGCAATGCACTTCTTTAGACATAGCAACAATAATGATGTGTGTCTTGGATTGTTGATTCGGGGGCATCAAACCAAATGACTTTCAATGATAAAGCCTTGAAGTCAAGACTCCAATTAGCTAGACCAATTAGTATTTGTTTACCTCATGAGTCTATAAAGAAGGTACAAAAAGTGGAAGATATTAATTTGACATCACGATTGTTATTGCAAAATGTGTTCTTCGTACCTGAATTCAAGGCTAATTTGTTATCAGTAGGATGAATTATTGATGTCATGGGGATTGATGTGAATTTTAAGAAGGATAAGTGTCTGTTTCAGGACCTCGAGAGTGGTCAAGTGTTGTTGGATTCAGGGATGATACCTTGATAGCTATATTGAGTGATATTGCAAGCTCATGAAGCGTAAACAAAGTCATACAGTCACACTGTTCATATGCAACATTCAATTTTGCATAATGTAGACAATAAAAGTCTTGAAAAAGCATAGAGAACTGCGACATTTGTAGACACGATTGCGGAATAGACCACCGCCCACCGGTTTTCCGCCGATGTCCGCCGCTTTCCCAGTTTTCCGAATATGCGAGAGCGACCCACTTCTATTTTTATTGAAACTCTATCTATGCTCTCTAGGGTTTTTAGCCGCCTACTTCAGCCTTATATTAGGCATAATTCAGTAGGTTTTATTCATTCTCTAAATAAGAAACATAGAACGCTTTAGAGGATTGAAGTTTAGGGATTTAAGGTACGTTATGCATACCTAGAATTCTTGTGGTTTTTTCTGTGATTCAAGACTTGGTTGGTTGAATTGTGAGATTTAATTTCTATGTTATTTATATAGTTATTTCATTATCCTTGTGCTCATATTGTTGATTGCATATATTCTCTCCAGATTGGCCATCTTTGACAGGATTTCCATTCATGCCAGTGATTAATGATTTCGTAAGAACAGTTAATCGATGGTAGCAAGCAATATGTAATTGATCCTGTGAAAACATCAATTGGTTATGCAGGGTAATGACACTTGGTTAAATATCGGTTCCTTTGAGATTAGGGTTGAAGGGGTTGAAGCCTTTGCCAATCTAAATGATTAGAGGGTTAGCACTACCAAACTGCCAAGTACTTTGGGAATTTGTGCTGCTGTATGTTTAAGAATCCAACTCGGGTCGCATATAGTGTAAAGGATTGTCATGCTGTGAGGGATGTCAATTTATTCAAACCAAACTTGGAATAAAATCTATCGCATTCATCGCATTAAAATAACTAGGGATTGACTGAAGGATGAAGTAAACCAACCAATGTTGTGAATTGAATGCGAAACCACACTACTCTTCTATATTTTATTTGCTCTTATTAACATTCTTCATAGTTTATTTACATTCCTCATTTCCTCTTTACATTCATATCTTCTCTGTACTTGCATATTGATAAATATACATTGCAATAGAAGTAATTGATTCTCCGTGGGTTCGACCCCTTACTTACTTGCTATACTAGTTTGTTGGTTTGAGTTTTTTTTTTTGGCAAGGCGAAACCAACGATTATGACCACCCCTCGTCTACCTCACTGGCAGGCTGCCCTACACGTGGAATTTAGTATCTCAAGGGCACATTTAATCTTGGATTGATGTATCCCTTAGATAACCATTTGGCTCCTCATTCCTTCTGTGACTCCGATTGGGGTAATTGTTTGTTCTCTAGTCGATCTCTTATCGGTTCTGCAATTTCTTTGGGCAAGGCTTTGGTATCGTGGAAAACTAAGAAACAAACAACAGTCTTGAAATCTTTTGCAGAGGCTGAGTGCTGCAGCTTGTCGAAGACATCGAGTGAGCTCGTATGGCTTGATTCAATCCTTGAGGATTTTCATTACCCCATTCCCCTGTTCTATGATAACAAGGCATCTATTCATATTGCGAAGAATCTCGTTTTCCATGAACGGACGAAACATCTCTGTTTGCCTTGTCACTATGTGAGAGAACGTCTTCAAGGGGGTTTTCTGGTGCATTCTCACATCCGATCTCATCTACAACTTGTAGATATATTGACTAAACTGCTTGAGGATGATCAACATAAACTTTTGGCTTCCAAGCTGGGCTTGGTTGTTTCAACAAGCTTAGCTTGAACGAGGGATATTAAGTATAGCTGATTCTATAAGAAGGGGTACTCTTGTAATTGTGTAAAAAGAATTAGGGATATGATGGTAATTGAGCTAAGAAATTGGACCTATAAATGGTAGACGTCAGCTACCAACAACCCAATTTGATTCAATACAGAAAAGTTGTTACATAACTCTCCTTCTTCAACTATTTTCTTCTTCTTCGATCATTCATGGATTATAATCTAGTTGATTCTTGATTGTTCATCAAGGTTTTTCCAATGGATATATAAGACTTAGATGAACAAAACCTTGGTACATGCCTTGCTTGAACCTACACTTTCAATAGTTAATTACATACAATCAATCACCTATACAACAATTTAACCCTTTTAACATTTTTGTACAGCAACAAAACCCACCGAGACATCACAATAGTTCAAAACCTTTTGAAACCAATAAGCCAAAAGAAGAAAAACAAAACAGAGAACTTGTTACCCAACTCAAAGTCTGAGGATGTCTAGGAATATGTAATTCGAATCCGTGAAAGAAATTCAAGAGCAAGCTTGCAGTCAGTATGACCACCCAAGCAAGGAACCAGTTGAATAACAGAGCAATATAGTTCTTCCTACAAGCTATTTTACTTTGATCGAAAGTATCTACCAAAGAATGATAAATTTGGAGTTGAAATATAAATTTATAGCTGGACCGATATTTTTATTATACATATATAGGCAAAGAAAGGTGTACTACTTTGAGAAAGAAACACAAAAAAAAAAAACCAGATTCATCACCATTGATTTATCATGTATCTTCATTGATCTTCTTCTTCTTTTCATACATAAGATGAGAGATACTAGGTCATTACAATGGTAGAGGGTGGTCGAACTTATTGCCACAAGGTCACAAATGTCAACCTTACTAGCTATGATCAAAAGACTTAAACACAACTAAAATGAATTTAAAAAAATACAAATTAACTTGTTGTAAGTAAAATTGATCAAGTTCAATAATTTGCTTCTTTAACAAGGGCCTATATGCATGTAGTATTTGAGCCAAAAAAAAGGAGTCACAACTGCAAGAATGAAGGAAAATCCTGAACCAAAACCAACGAATAATCCATCCAAAAATGCTTTTTTGGAGAAATGACTTCTCTTTCTATCTGTTTCTGTAGGTACTGATCTCTTTGCAGTGGAGCAAGAGTGATTCAAGGGTTCACCACATAAGCCAGGGTTCCCTTCAAAGCTAGAAACTGGAAAGGTAGAAAATTGGCCACCGGTCGGTATTCGACCTTCAAGGTTATTATAAGACACGTCAAATCCTGACAAGAAATTTAGTCTTCCAAATGATGCTGGAATGCTCCCTGTCAAATTGTTTGCAGAGAAACTTATGCGTTCAAGATTTTTCAGATTTGAGATACTCATTGGAATGTGGCCAAAGAAGTGGTTGCTACTAAGGTCTATTTCTTGCAAATTTATCAAGTTGCCAATCTCTGATGGGATGTTACCACTGAAGCCATTATTGGAGAGGTATATCTCTCCAAAAATGGTGGCAACAGGAAGAATATTGGGACCAAGTAGAAATGTGGGGAGGTCAAAATGAAAAGAGTAGAGGTTTGCGTCAACCGTTGGTGAGACAAGTGCTGGCAATTGGCAAAGGCTTAAGGGAAAGTTTCCTGAAAAGCTATTATTAAATAAGTTTAATGAAATGAGGTTAGGCAAGGTGCCTAACCAATCAGGGATTGTACCTATCATGTTGTTACCAGCCAAGCTAGCCTAGATGACGCAATCCTTTCAACTTGGATAGCCAATCAGGAAGAAGACCTCCAAAGTTGCATTCGCCGAGATCAAAATATTCAAGCTTTGGGAATTGATTTAAACTAGTAAAGTTTAAGTTGATTGTTAGGGATTCACCATAGAAATTTTTTCCAAGTAAGAGTGTTTTTAGATTCTTACATTTCCCTAAAATTCTCAGAGTTGTTGAAATATTTTTAAAGTGATTATCAAATAAAGAAAGATAAGATAGGGATTTCAATCCTACAATTCTTGAGGAGATTTGGCCTGTTATATTGTTTTGGGCTACTCCAATTGCAACAAGCGATTTGCATGAGTATATACTCTCCGGCCAAGTTCCATTGAAACTATTAAATCTAAGATCAAGTTTTTGGAGTTTAAAAAATCTAGAGAAATCTAATTTTGAGATATCCTCACTCAGGTAATTCTTTCTCAGAAATAACTCCTCTAGATTAGTACAATTCAACAAAGACAATGGGATAAGACCACAAAAATTGTTAGTGTCAAGATGAAGTTTTTCCAAATATTGAAGATTTCCAATTCCTTTAGGAATGGATCCAAAAATATTATTTGAAGATAAATCTGGGATCCTAAGTTTGGTGAGCTTGGAAATTCCTTCTCCTAAAGAACCTTGTAGATAATTACGCGATAGATTCAAATGAGTAACCTCAATAAGACTACTGATAGAGGAATTGAGTGACCCTTCAAGACCTCTTAAAGGTAATTGTAGATGTGTTACCTTTCCGACGATATTGCACTCAACACCTTCCCCTAAACAACAACTTACAGAAGAAGACCAATTCAAAGGAGGGGAAGGAGATGAAACGGAAACGTTAGCGAAGAAAGAAAGGAGAGAAGATTGGTCTTGAAGGTCACATGCTTGTTGATGAGAGAAGGCAAATGAGTAGAAAAGGAAAACGGAAAAGAGAACATGGACAGGAATGGAATATGGTTGCTTTGAAAGCATTGTTGTTTTGAAGGCAGTATCTAGACTGGAGTAAAATGGATTCTATTTTTGAGTGTTTCCTAAATTTGACCTTGCATCCCCCTTATATAGTGATATATCTTGCATATACGTCATGTGATTGTGATGATTTTGACCCTCGATGCAACATGTAAATATTATCATTTAAAAATGATTATAATTTAGTAATTGTTTAAAGGTGTTTAATTAATATTCTAACCTAATTTTCTCTTTAGTTCATCGAATGATGTCAACTAGATTCGTGCAATTTTGACCCTCGTGTCGTTGGGGTCTGATTTTTCAAAGAAAATAATTAATTCTCAAAATCATGTCAACTAGATTTGTGCAATTGTTCAAAATATATGATGGGACAAGACCGCTGGTGTTGGAGTCAAGGATGAAGTTTTTTAAGTATAGAAGATTTTCCAATATAATTTATTGTTTAATATTATTGTGAATAAATTTGAAATGTTCAAAGTTATTGATTTAATGGTTTTTAATATGAAGTAGATAGGGTTGAAGCCAGTGTATCCAAATACCGCAAAGATCATAAGTCAAAAACTTTGAAATGATTCAAGTATATATATTATATGGTCAACCGATGATCGATGGTGCACTATTCACTATTGTTTGGACCAACAATCGACTCCAACAAAACTGAAAAAATGACCACCGCCCTTTTGAAACCCCAAAAATTTCACCCTCTACAAAGTTAGCCGCCACTAACATGTGAACAAGACTGCCTCCACCTCCGGCTGGTCTCGACCCACAACCCCAACTCCTCCACCATCGCCTCTTAACACAATCCATAAAAAACCATAGCCCACAAATCCTCCACCTTTATTGACAGCTCTTCCCGTGCAGTTCGTCTTGGGTGCCGCCCCCAATCCTCCTTCTGACTAGTGTCCACCCCTCTATCGCTACTGGCACATGTGTGGTAACTCTAGTTCGCTCTTTCGGCGTTTCGTCTGTCGATCTACTTCTTGCTTACCAGATATATATATATATATATATATATATAGGGTGTGGTTCGGGTGTGCACACCCCTTAGGGTGTGCATTGTGCACAAATATTATTCGGTGAAATGTTAAACATTATTCGGTGAAATTTGAAGCATTATTCGGTGAAATGTGAAACATTCTACCGAATACTGTTATGTTTTTTTTTTCCGTTCAGTTCAGATGAAAACGTCCCAATTCCACTGAATAATTTATAACATTCTACCGAATATTGTTTAGTTTTTTTATTTATCCATTTCAAATAAAAGAAACCTCAATTCCCTAAACAATAGTTACAATTTATATGAAATGCCTCAAATTTCACCAAATAATGTTTCACATTCCCCTAAACAATACTCACATTTCACCGAATAATGCTTCAAATTTCACTGAATAAGGTTTCACATTTCACCGAATAATATTTTGTGCACAATGCACATCCTAAGCCTTGTGCACAAGTTACCCATTCTCTCTCTCTCTCTCTCTCTCTCTCTCTCTCTCTCTCTCTCTCTCTCTCTCTCTCTCTCTCTCTCTCTCTCTCTCTCTCTCTCTCTCTCTCTCTCTCTCTCTCTATATATATATATATATATATATATATATATATATGATCGAAGGTACACTACCTCCCTATCCGTATAGTTAGTTTTTTAAGGCACTTTTTTATTAAACAGATTATTTTACTGTTTAAAAATCATTAATGATAAAAATTTCTAAGTATTCAGAGACAAAGAGAGCCGAGTATTCAAAGACAAAGAGAGTATTAATCAAGCAAATGTATCTCTACAGGAAAGTAAATAGCGTTGCTGACAAGCTGACCCAACTGGGAACACTTAACTCCTAACGCTAACCTTGATGCAGATGCAGAATTATAAGTTCTCAACGGAAAGGATGCTCTAGGCTAGACTAGAGATAGACTGTTGATGGACCGGATTTCTTTCCTTTAAAAAAAATCAAGCAAATGTAGCAAAATAGATGGGGATCCTCAACTGGTTACACTTCAGGTTATTTATGTAGCTAAATACATGGATGTATTCAGCAAACTTCAACTATTATATCACACCATGCATCCATTAGTGTTGAAGGACCTTATGTTCTTCACATCCTCGGGTTGTTAATGACAAACCTCTTTTATGCCTAGTTTGTATGAAGTGTATGTGTAGGAAAACGAGACAAGCATTCAGGAGATGTTAGAGCAAGTTGTCAAGTTTATGTCCCTTAGGGACATGAAGCTCTGCTCTGTAGGAAAGAGAGCACGTATTTGGGAAGATATGATGATCTAGGAAATTGGAAAGAGATAAGATCTTAAAGGTGTAGATGAGTAGCTACGGAGCATAGAGAAAATCTCATTGGATAAATTATACTCCATATATTTTAAAATTAGGATTCATAATTTGTAGTCTCCTTCTTTGTATTTTTCATAGACATGTATTATGATATTTATACTAGGTTGTGTAACCGGCAGGTATGGGTGTTACTAAATAAGGAGAACATTGGTGCACTAACCGTTCCTAGATTAATCGTCAATTTTTTTGGGATAGGTTTCCTTTGTGTTCTTGTTGAAGGTTTACGGTCAATACGTTAGTACATGAGTTTTTACTATCAAAGTTTTACGTATTCCCATTCAATAAGATATATAGACTTATTTGAAATCCTCCAAAGACAAAGGTAGATGGGGTTTTTATCTCGCTCTAGCTGTGTGCAGATTGATGCATGGTTTCCACCATATATAAATCACTTGGCAATTTGTGTTTTTTTTTTGTTTGCCTAATTCTTCTTTTAATAGCATAACGCGCCTCTATCAAGGTCCTCTAATTGGTATCAATGCCTCAATGCTCTAGATTTGTATATTGAAAATCATGACATGTCAAAGATAAGCATCAAGGAACAAACAACACTATAACAAAAAGGTTTTTGGCGACCAAAGTTTTAGCGATGAATTATTTTACCTCGATAAATGTGGCTTTTGACGACGAACATATATCCTTCTCATTATAGAGCACGTGAACTTTTGCAAGGAACCTATATTCCTCGCTAACCCTTACAAATACAACAATATTTTTTATCATCATTACTATTGGGTTTGAATTGAGCCCTTCAACCAGAGCTGAAGTTAGTTGCTTCAGCCTCAAAAGCTTATCATCATTTGGTGCCAGGGGCGGATCCTCTTTAGGGCCAGTAGTGGCAGTCGCCCCTCCGATCGAAAATGAAATTTAACATACATATTTCTCTCGTCGATAGTTTCGATTTGATATATTATAAGCTCAAATCCGATATCTGAGCAAAAAGTTATAAGCGTTTCAAATTTCCGCACTAAATTACAATATTTCCTACATTATTTACCAAACAGATATATTTTTATTATAATTATTATTTACAGAGTATTAATTTCATATCTTAATAATATCTATATTCGAGGCCTTATCAAAAAAAAAAAATCTATATTCGAGAACTTCAAATTATGAGATTATATTAAAATATTTGAAAACCATGAAATAAATCATGCAAATTCAGGATACATTACTTAAAATATTTTTTTATCATAAATTTTCGCCCCCTCAATCAACAAGTTTAGGATCCGCCACTTTTTGGTGCATCTACAATAACAATATCAGTTCTCAAGACCTCACATTAAGCCGAGATATATCTTCCAAACTGAGAAGACGATCAAATATATCTTTAAGCCTTTTGCCCCACGCAATTTTTATAATATATCATTCTCTCCATCCAATACAATTAACATATGAATACAAAAAAGAAGTATATATATCTAAAGTTCAATTCCCACAAATTACGGTCAGCTCTCTCCACAAGAAAGCTTATGAACAAAAGTCTATGCAGGTGAAGAAACAGAAGCATAGTTCAATACAATAAAGGCTATAGGAGACGCAGTTATATTGTATAACACACACAAATACATATAGAGAGATTGAGATAGAGCAACAAGAAAATCTAGCTACTCGCACCTACATTAATCATATTCTCGATACATTAAAGGATACTTACTGATTGGGAATAAATGCAGTTGTGTTTAGCTTTGGCTCCACAAACAAGTGGTTGATACTTTTGCTTTGTGCTTGTTGATTGCCTTAAAAAAAAAAAAAGCTTGTTTCTGAGTTTGATATTAAAAAAAAAGGAGAATAATGTCTAATTCAAAGGAAACAGATATGTATATAGATCAAAGGATAAAGTAATCTGTTCAAAGGATGATAAATGAATCAGAGAAGCAAACAACCAAGGCATTTTTCAGTGTTAAATCCGTTGAACTCCATATCTGGCACCCGATTTACACAAGCTGTAAATCTCGTTTTGATTGTACTCTCTCCCAACTTCTTTCCTTCAAAATAATGCCCAAAACAGCTACAATCAATTTGGCTTCCATTTGATTCCATCCATGACCTCATCTTGATCATTTCCTCCTAGCACTATGCCAGCTATAAATCAAACCACACTAGTACAGATTGCATATTTTACGGGAAGATTTTCTTGGGTGTTTATTAAAACTCCCGAAAGACGAATCTCGCAAGGGGGTTTTTAAAAAAAACTATTGATAAATGTGGGTTTATCTTTTTTTTAAAAAATCGAGTATGTTCGCTCAGGAGTTATTAGGCAAACTCACTATAAATTGGAATTTCTCTCAGGAGTTCTTTAATAAGACACCCGAAGAACCCTACCTCGATCTTTTTTTATCTACTGATTTCGGAATTAAAAAACCAAAAGAACCCTAGAAACTGTGCTTCCAGATGATGGAATCGCTCGATCAACTCTCCAGTTCAATACATGGTTGAAGAAGATCTCCAATGGCGCTGCAAATCTGTTCATTGCACTGTCAATTGCAGAGGAGGATAGCGAATTTCCCTTTGTTGGTAGTCCATGCCTTCGCCCTCGCTCTCGCTCTCAATTGCCTTGGCCGTTCGCCCTCTCGCTATTCGCCGGCCATTGGCCTTGCTCCCGTTGTTTGCCGATGCCAGTGCCCTCGCTCCCGATGTTTACCTTTCGCCATCGCCCTTATCGATTGCAGAGGTTCGGCCGGTCAGACGCTATATTCGCCCTTCTCGACAGGTTCGTACTACTCTTCAACCTCTGTCGCTCTTCACCCTCTCATCCTGCAGTGTTCACCCTATCCCGTAGTGTTCATCGAATTTGTGTTGTCCCACTAATTGGGGTTTGCGGGTGTCGTATGTCTTGATGCTTCTGGGTTCGAATATGTATCGAGTGGCAGGCGTTTGTTTATCTCAATCTTCACAGGTCTTGCCCTCGTTCGCTCTTCTAGGTTCACTGGGTTGCAGGTTCGCAGGTTTGTGATACTACCCATTCTCCCTCCTCAATCAACTATTGCCCGTCAAACAGGGATGTATGTTACTGATTTTGTGTGCTTGGACTAACTACTGATTATGTGGTCTCCACCCTCTTCAATGATTGGTGTAGGTGCTTCTATATTTTCCATCTAATTTAGATCAAGCAGATTGCAAAACATCCTGTTGAGCGATTCTATCTTTGACTTCTGAATTGGTGATATAGCCTATGAAATAAACAGAATCGTTTGCTCATTTTGTCAAAAGGCATGCACTAGCTTCATCGACTGCTGCAGAAGGTTATAGAGCTGCTGCTAAATGTGTTCAGATAGCCTTAGTTCATTGCTCTCTCTTGGAGTCTCGTGGGCTCTCTCTCTCTCCAGTTCTTGTGAAATTCTTTAGACCTAGTGTTGAGCAAGCAGTAGATGCTAATTTGAGAAGAATTGAGGAGAGTATTGTTGCATTAGCTGCTGCTGCTGATTGGGTACTCTTATCAAGTGCTACACACCAACCTGGACGGCTCTCAAGTGCATCAAACAGTGATATAACAGCTTATCAGTATAGACTTACAAGAAGTGCTCATC
The DNA here is from genome assembly GCA_963922045.1 of Persicaria maculosa. NCBI lineage: Eukaryota > Viridiplantae > Streptophyta > Magnoliopsida > Caryophyllales > Polygonaceae > Persicaria > Persicaria maculosa. The sequence goes on along the minus strand of OY998253.1, from coordinate 20,411,192 downwards.
AGTTCAATGTGATGGTCCAGGTTAATAATTTTTATCCCATGTATAATAGCTTATCAGTATAGAGTACTGCTGCATTAGCTGTTGTTGATGATTTTAAACATTTCTTTTCTTGTTTGCTGGCTTGATATGTCATTTGTGATCAAGAGGTTCACTATTTTGGACTTGGAATTTTTGTATCCAATTTATTTGTTTATTTTCACACCATGAGTTTGCTTAAGAGTGGGTGAGCGATTAGAAGGATCTTTCCTTTGACTACAGGCAGTTTTTTAGGCTTACAGTTTGTATTTCTATTGAGCGATTAGAAGGATCTTTCCTTTCACTAAAGATTGGGTGAGCGATTAGAATATAAACCTTGCATATATGCTGCCATTGTTACTTCTATTGATCTCGTATTCCCTCATTTTATAAAGTTTGGGGCTTACAATGATTTAACACCTTTGTGCAAGTTCATACAAAATGAAAAAACTCATATTCCATAAAATTTCTTACATTGACAATATTTAGGGTTTAATTCTCTTTCAAATTGAAAGAGGGTTGTTTACATTTCCTTTCCACTAATATCTATTTTTGCATAGTAATTGGTTATTTTTCACTTACAATTTTATTTCCATCTCAAGGTATTTTTACGCCAGGTGAAGGTACCACTTTGCAGGACATGGACATTATCCGTCGACCAGTTTGCCTTTTCATGTCAATGTGAAGGTACTTTGTCAATATGATTAGTGGTTCATGTGGTCAAGGAAGAATTGCTCCATCTTTACAAAATTCTGTATCTGTTGCAGCATGCTATGTAGGTTACAGATCTTAATCCTTGGTTCTTTCCTGTACCTTCTGATTTATGTCGAATGGTTTCTGGATCTAATCATGACTTCAGCTTATCGGGCAGTGCTTTCCTCTCCAGTGGTAAAGATTCTCATGGACCTTCATGTTGATATTCATGTCTGTAGTAGACCTGCTTATACTTTATCATTGGATGCAATTTTGTATATGAGCCTTCAATTCTTTTCACTGATCATACAACTTTAAAAGCTTTCTTTTCACTGATTTGCTATTCCTTTTGTGTAGGTTATGCGAAGGTCGTATTTACATTCAACCACTAGGAAAAAATGGTCAGATACTTATGCTTAGCAAGTGAATCTAGCTTGGTTTTTACTTTGTAAATTACTATCATGGTCCTCAGTACTCTAGATTCTGTACAATGTTGTTGCAAAGTGTAAATTACTCTCAAGTATATATTATAATAGCTAAATTATTTCGAATTTATCTATAAAGTGTATATATGAGTTTAGGTTGATATTGTGGTGTTTGTGTTCTTACAATTAAGATAATGGTATTTTTATATTCATTCCAAAGAGGGCAGCAGGGTAGGGAACGTAATATGGAGCTGGATATTTTATATATATATATATATATATATATATATATATATATATATATATATATATATATATATATATATATAATATTTATCGGCGGTTTTTTAATAAACTCCTGAGAGAGTTACAAGTGAGCTGACTAGGGTTCAACGGTATCTCGGGAGTTTTTTAAAAAAAAAAACCCTGAACGTGTATTATATCTCGGGAGTTATTATAAAACACCCGAGAGATATTTCTCAGGTGACGATATAAAAGGAGGCTTAAAACTCCCGTACACCTTGTTAAATAACCCTCGAAAGACGTGTTTTCTGTACTAGTGCCAATTCATTTAATCTTCAAATTTCTGATTTATCAGATACGAAGGCTTATTGCAAACCATTATAATGAACATTTTTTTGTACTATCTTAGGAATATAGGATGACTCCCTATGGTCAGTTGTGCTGACATACACCATTACAGTCTCTACATCCACCACAACTATTTTATCCATCTTAACAATATGACACAATAGTGAACAATAAATATGAAGCATTTTTAGGATATTTGGATAGAGCAAGTAATAGATAGAGCAACAACATGCTGATAATGCGTATTTTATATATGCATTATAGGTAGTTGTTAATGAGTCTAGGAGAGTTTATTTCGTGTTTATTTGAGTAATTCGAGTCTTTAGTGTTGAGTCTTGCAAGTTTGGAATCAACGCTCTTTTCATGCTTTTATGCAGATTTATGTCCCGAAGCTGGAAGAACGCATCTATGGCTTGCCAAGGATGAGTTTGGAGAGCTAGGAACCTGAGGAAACATGTGAAGAAGGCTAGAAAGAGGCATGAAAGGAAGTTGGCTTGGTTTGGAATGCACAAAATCGAAGAATACGCCTACTGATGAAACGGCGCCCACCGCCCGTGTCGATACGGGATTTCTATTTCGTCTTTTGGAAACTTATTAGGGTTAAGTATTTATTATAATTTCGGCCGATTTTTGGCCGAGACCTCTTTTTACTCGTTGAAACCTTTTGAGAGAGAACTCCTATGGAGATATTGAGGAGGAAGAACTCCCATGAGGAACTAAACCTCTTTTGTTTCGCCTGCAATTCAGAAAGATGGTTATATGATTTGTGAGACTTAATTTCTATCTATTCTGAGTTTGGTTTATTCAATGTCTTTGTTTGTTATTGATTGATTGCATATATTCCCTCTTGATTGACCACCTTGATGGAATTTGCTTTTCTGCTAAAGGTTTGATTAACCGTTGCAAGTTAATTGGATTAGTAGCGCATCAAAACTGATTGATCCCCTGAAAGCATTGATTGGATATGCAGGACATTGACAATAGTAATTTATCAATTATATAGATTAGGGTTAGGGAGTTGTTCCCCTATCTTTGGTTGTTTGTGTGATTGTTATTGTTGCATTGCTTAGAGTTGGAGTGATCCACCATTAGATGAATCAAATAAGGAAAGATAGATAAAGTCAAGGATCAAAGACATAACCATTGTTGATGAATTGTAGGGGAAACTATCTAATCATTCATACTTATCACCAATTCACTATTGTTACTTTTACTGAGTTCAGTTGCCTTGATATTCAATTACTTCTTGATATTGTTCTGTTTTGATAGCGATTTGATTGACTGGAAAGGTAATCTCTCTGTGGGATCGACTCCTTACTATTCCGATATACTAGTTACTAGTTTACAAGTTAAGTTGTTAGTTTGGGTTACTCTTTTCTGCGTTGTACAATGGTAACGACATTCTGCGCCACACCAAATTTTGGCACCGTTGTCGGGGAGATTTACTTTATTTCCATTGTTTTTCTTATTGCTATCTTGGTAATTCACCTCAGTGGATTACTTTTTGGTTACTAATCAATCTTTGTTGAGTCTTTTTGAAAGGTTAAGCAAAGATGGTTGAAGATGCTGAAAATCCTCTCAGAAGGACACTGAGAGACATAAGGGAACCTAGTCCTAATTCGCAATACCTTGCGATTACATTACCTGAACTCCCTGAAGGCTGATTGGTTACTAATTCTTCCAGTTTTCCATGCGATGATTGGAGATGAGCCAAATAAGCACTTGACTGAATTTGTTAGTGTTTGTGACTGACTCAGACCTCAAGGATTTACTGATGATCAACTCATGTTGAGGTTGTTTCCGCTCACCCTGAAAGACGTACCAATGGATTGGCTACACTATTTGCCTAAAGGAAGTATCACTACTTGGCTTGAATTGAAGAAAGCTTTTCTAATGAAATATTTCCCAGGTACTCGCTTGAGCAAAGTAAAGAAGCAATTGACTAGCATAGAACAACTCCCTGAAGAGAGTCTCTATAACTACCTTGAAAGATTCAGGCGACTCAAGGTAAGTTGCCCTAATCATGGATTTCCTAAAGAGGATCTGATCCTCTATCTTTATGAAGGGTTGCTTGACCAAGAGCGCATCGTCATCAACGCTACTAGCAGAGGTGATATATTGGACAAGACGCCGGAAGAAGCTATGCAGATCTTCGACGGATTAGCAAATTCAACTCAGTAGTACAAAAAGTCTAGTGGATCTGGGAATCCATTTGCATTGGATGATCCTGTGAAGGGTTGTGAGGAGAAAGTCGCGAAGCTAACGGAGGTTGTGATGAGAATGGTGACTCAGATGGCAACATCGAACGCTCAAGGGAAGCAAGAAGTTCAAGAATCGCATTGTAAGGACTCTGAAGTTCCAAAAGGAAGTGCTTTTAGAGATTTGATGATGATGGTAAGACATCAAGGAGAATTCCTGAGACATATGTCTCAAGAGCTAAAAGAACTCAAATTGAGAGATTGAAAAACGGATTTGTCCGGAGAAGACTCCATGATTTTGGACCTTGGAGGAAATGAATTGCGTTTTGCCAATAGGAATTAAAAAATGAGGTCTCGGGAGATGATTTGTTGAGAAGATGAGAAAGAATACGAATTGGAGACGCACTGTTGAACCGACGCCCGCCGCCCCTCACCACGGCGCCCGCCGCCATCGCTAGTCACGGAACCAATGTTCCACGAAGTTGAATCTTCGAAGAAATCATCAGAGGAGTGGTCTTCTGAGGTTGTAAAGCATGTACCACCCTTATCCTATGCCTCGAATCTTGATCGTAAGTGGGAAAATGATAAGGACCTATTCGATACTTTCACCAAACGTCAGGTAAATATTCCTCTTCTTAATCTAGTTGAGTCCGTTCGGCGTTATGCCAAATTTCTTCGGGAAGTTTACATGACCAAGCAAACATAATGAGAGAAGGAAAGGGAAGGTAAGGAATTACAAGAAAATCTTTCATTAGTTTTTCAAAAGCGATTGCCTGAAAAGTGCGGAGATCCAGGTATGTTTACTCTTCCTTGTACGATTGGTGAAGTCACATTCAAAACTACTATGGTTGATCTTTGTGCCTCTATCAATGTGATATCGTGAAAATTATATGCTGAATTTAGTCTAGGTCCTCTAAATGAAACTAGGGTTGTGATACAGCTTGTTGATCGCTCTCAACTTCACCCCAAGGAGGTGGTTGAAAACATTTTGATTATGATTGATGATTTAATTTTCCCTGCTGACTTCTATGTGATCGAAATGGGACTTGCTATACTTGAGACACCCATCATATTAGGTAGACCCTTTCTGCAAACTGCAAAAGCAAAAATTGGTTGTTCTTCTAGGTCTTTAACTATGGAAGTTGATGGAAAAAGAGCTGAATTTTTTATCCCTAACTGGAAATCTCCTGCCTATTCTCTGAATCTGGTTGATATTATCGATGCTTTCACTAAGGATATTATGCATATTGATCGTTCTGACCATTTACAGGTTGTTTTGGAATCACCTTTGAGTGAATTATCTTATGATTATGCTTTGCCTGATAACCTGCAAGAATTGTCTGTGGCACTTGATGCTAATCCAAATGATTGGTCTCATGCTTATAGAACTGAATCTTTAGATCTTCCTAGTGAAGTGTTACTACCATCTGTTATTAAAGCACCTGAAGTAGAACTGAAACCTCTCCCTGATCATTTAATGTATGCATTTTTAGGAGAGAATGACACCCTTCCTGTTATCATTTCTAACAAGCTTACTCTTGACCAGGAATAAAGGTTGGTGGATGTCCTTAGGGAACATCGCACTGCCTTAGGATGGATCATTAATGCAGACATCAAGCAGATTAGTTCAACATTATGTATGCATCGAATCCTAATGGAGGACGACGCGAAGCCGACAAGACAACCTCAGCGACAGTTGAATCCACCTATGATGGAGGTCGTAAAAAAGGAAGTCTTGAAACTCCTTGAGGCAGGTATGATCTATCCTATTTCTGATAGTCAATGGGTAAGTCCTACCCAAGTGGTCCCTGAGAAGGGGGGTATCACGGTCTCTGAAAATTAAGAAGGTGAGATGGTACCTATGAGGGTACAAACTGGTTGGAGAGTTTGCAATGACTATCGCAAACTCAACATGGCGAAACGTAAGGACAACTTTCCTTTGCCTTTTATTGATCAGATGCTTGAGCGCCATGCCAGCCGGTCTTATTATTGCTTTTTGGATGGTTATTCTGGATATTTTCAAATTCTTATTGCACCTGAGGATCAAGAGAAAACCACTTTTACATGTCTTTTTTGTACTTTTGCTTATAGTATAATGCCTTTTGGTTTATGTAATGCACCTAGTACATTTCAAAGATGCATGATGAGTATATTTTTAGAATATGTTGAGCATTTTATTGGGGTGTTTATGGATTATTTCACAATGCATGGGAATGACTTTGACTCTTGCTTGCATCATTTGCCACTAGTGCTTAAAAGATATGTTGAAACTAACTTGATTCTAAACTCTTAAAAGTGTAATTTTATGGTTGAACAAGGGATTGTTCTTGGTCACATTGTGTCTAAGAAGAGCATTGAGGTAGATAAAAATAAGATAGATTTTATTCAATCTTTACCTTATCCTACTAATGCGGGATTTTATAGGAGGTTTATCAAAGATTTTTCCAAGATAGCCTCCCCATTATGTGTATTGCTTAAGAAAGATGTTTCCTTTGTGTTTGACGATAATTGCAAGAAAGCTTTTCATGAATTGAGGAATCAGTTGACTTCAGCGCCTATCATTCAGGCTCCTATCTGGACTTTGCCGTTTGAGTTGATGTGTAATGCTAGTGATTATGCCGTTGGGGCTGTTCTGGGTCAAAAAGTTGATAAAGCATCGCATGTGATCTATTATACTTCTATGATGTTTAACGCGGCTCAGCGGAACTACACTACTACTGAAAAGGAGCTATTAGCTGTGATGTTTGCTCTAGAAAAGTTCCGTCCTTATTTATTGGGTGCCAAAGTGGTGGTCTATACTGATCATGTGACACTTCGCTATTTGATGACAAAGAAGGACGCAAAACCGCGATTAATTCGATGGATTCTAATTCTGATAGAATTCAATCTAGAAACCCGAGATAAGAAGGGGGTAGAGAATTTTGTAGCCGACCACCTGAGCAGAATCTACAGAACCGATGATGTAGGAGAGCAACCAGAAAGATTGGGAGAATTCCCTGATGAAGGATTGCTGAGGATTTCGACCTGGGACGAAGCTGCTCACACGGCGCCCGCCGCTGTTGTAGGATCACGATCTCAGACTTTCTTGAAGATGATGAAGGTGAGCCGCCGACTTTGCTTATCAGTATCCGGACTAAGAAACCTTGGTACGCGGATATTGTGGACTATTTGGTGGCTGGAATCTTCTCTTCAAATTGCCCGAAAGTGAAGAAGGACAAAATCTGTCATGATGCTCGTTTCTATGTGTGGGATGATCCGTACTTATGGAAGCACTGCGCTGATAGGATTGTTCGTTGATGTCTTTCGGACAATGAGGTAACTTCTGTTTTGAGATATGGGCCTTCGCACCCAAGAAGTGGACATTTTGGAGCACAGAGAACAACTAGGAAAGTCTTTCAAGCGGGATTCTGGTGGCCACATATCTTTAGCGATGCTCATGCGTTCTGCAAGATTTGCGATTGATGTCAGCGAACCGGAAATATCTCAAGAAGGAATGAGATGCCACTATCTTTGATTATGGTATGCGAAATCTTTAAAGTCTGGGGTAGCAACTTCATGGGACAATTTCCCAATTCATTTGGAAATGTCTACATCCTGCTTGTCGTTGACTATGTTTCTAAATGGGTTGAGGCGAAAGCGACAAAGTCTGATGATGTTCGCACTGTTGCTAGTTTCTTGAAGAGTCTGTTTTCCAGATTTGGAATGCCCAGAGCTGTTATCAGTGACAGGGGAACTCACTTCTGTAACAAGATTGTCAGCGCTCTTTTGAGGAAGTACAACGTGACTCAGAAAGTCTCTACTGCTTATCATCCTCAGACCAACGGACAAGAGGAGTTGTCTAACAGGGAAGTAAAACAGATTTTGGAAAAGACTGTCGCACCAAACAGAAAGACTAGAGTCTCATATTGGAAGATGCACTATGGGCATACCGTACTCCTTACAAGACACCTATCGGGATGTCTCCGTTTCGACTAGTGTATGGGAAGCCGTGTCATTTGCCAGTTGAGCTCGAGCATAAAGCATTGTGGGTAGTTAAGCAAGCTAATATGGATGCGTTTGAAGCAGGAGAGTTGAGGAAGCTTTAAATTCAAGAGTTAGAAGAAATTCGTTGGGATGCTTATGAGAATGCAGGATTTATAAGGACAAAACTAAAGCATGGCATGATAAGCACATTCTAATGAGAGAATTCTACCCCGGAGATAAGGTTCTGTTGTACGTCTCACGTATGAAACTTCACCCTAGAAAGCTCAAGTCTAGTTGGACGGGTCCATACATTATGGTCCATGTCTATACTTATGGTGCAGTTGATTTACAGAATCCGATGGACGGTCATAACTTCAAGGTGAGTGGTCAAAGAATCAAGAAATATCATGAGGACATCGCCGACGAAGTTATGGACTCCTGGCAAGGGGAGGACCTCCCTGAGGAATAGAACCACGTCACTACGTCGAGCCATGGACGTGAAACAAAGGCGCTGCTCGGGAGGCAACCCGAGGTAAGTCTTTCTATTTTATTTTATTTTATTTATTTTCTTTTTGAGTCTAGTTAATGTTAGGATTATTTGTTTTGGTATTTGGAGATGTTTGGAATGAGACTATGAGGTAAGAATTGAAATTTGGGATCGGAAACGAGAGAATCGGGCTATTGAAGAAACGACGCCCGCTTCCTGATAAACGATGCCTGCCGTCCGAACTGAGCCAGATGGGTTTGGGCCGCCGGTTAGTTATCTGCCGGGCCCACTCCCAATTTAAAAACCCTATTCCGACTCCCTCTCCACTTCAAACCTAACCTCTTTTCACTCCTCCATAACCCTCAAACCTCCAAACCTTCTCCATCCTCACACATCCTCACATTCCATCAAAACCGTTGCTCAAACCAGAATTCCGACACCATATTCGGAATCTACACACCTTGATCTACGAATACACGCCCTCGGTTCTTGATTTCGTTCACTTTGAAAAATCACCAAAATCTCAAGCCACCACTTCCAGCCACTTTAAGTTCAAAATACCTTTCCCCATGACCATACATCACTTTTTCGTGAAGCAAGGAGGTGGAAAAGGGCACTTTCTGACATCGGAGGAGGTTTGTTTGTGGACGAGCCGAGCGCACCTGTCGAACAGCAAGAATCAGCGCCTGCCGCATGAAGCACGACGCCCCCTGCTTCACCAGAACTCGATTTTCGTCGTCAGGTTTTGTAAGTTTGTTCATTCCTCCTCTTTAATTCATCACCATGACTTCGTTTCCGAACATGAATGCTCCGAGTATGCTGATTGGAGATCAGATTAGGAAGTGGAATGAACTTAACCCTATGAAATACTCGACGACCAAGTTTTTCGATCACCCGACTTTAGATTCTTTAGGTCTAGGAGGACCTTGTGCTACCCTTCTAGAGAATGGGGGCCTTGGTCACTTTATTTTCATGCATGAGCTGACCTATCCGGATTTGATTAGAGAGTTTATGGCGACATTGGTTAATTTTTAGGATAGAGAGCAGATTCAGTTTACTATTATGAGACGTACACACTTGAGGACGTTTGCATAGCTTAGACGATATTTGGGTATCACTCGCCTTCCCACTCCGAACTGGAAGTGTCAAATGATGATGAGTCCCACGACGACGGTGACTTGGCAGACATCTACTAGTGCCACGTGGATCCGTGGGGGCGGGAACTACAACTACAGCATCACCCATCTCGCACTAAGACTTTGCCACAAGGTGCGGAACAACACCTTCTTTGGGCAGAATGAGCTGAACAAGGTTTCGATGAAGGCATGGGCGGCGATGTATTGTTTGACCCCCCCAGGCGGAGGTGATTCCTAATTGGCTGCGATTGTTTCTAGATGCCTGTGCTGATATGCTAGTGGGGGGAGCTCAGAGGGATACTAGGACTATCGGCTTTGGAGGATTGCACTGATAGTTGTGCGCTGCGGAGTACGAGTTACAGAGTTGGTGCCTATGGATGAAGAGTCTCGCATCTCCTTGGAGATGTTGATGAGGATAAGACACCTTGAGGGTGATCAGGCACCATTTATTTGGCATGTTGGACCTAGGGGCGACCACATCATTCATCTACCGACTCAGTTTCCGCTTGGACCGACGATTGCTGACTTCAACTTACTGTCGGAAGTTGTTGACCTTTTTGATGAGGACGATGCTTATGATGATGGTGATGAGGTTCAGGCTCCTAGTGATTCTGCTTGTTGGAATGTCCCACTTGCCACATTTGTGAGAGGAGAGTCTAGTCGGGCTGGTGCTTCAGATTGCGACACCGACATGAGTTATGCCCCTTCCTCTACTTCTTCTGGTCATTTTGCTAGGCAACTGGATGAGATGTATCAGCTGCAACTGGCTCAGGGTGTGGAGTTTCGACGCTACCATCATGAGATGCGCCAGCGCCAGGATGCGATGCACTAGAGGCAAAAAAAGCAGACTCGCGCTATCTCGGGAATTCAGACTTCATTTGACACGTTCTGTCAGCAGTTTCAGCAGTACTACCCCTTCCAGCCGCCACCGCAGCAGTGAGTGAGTATGTTTCCTTCCTTACACTTTGTTCTATTTCAGTTTGGTGTATTGTCCTTAGTGTTTCGGCATTGAGGACAATGCAATCTTTAAGTGTGGGGGAGGAGGTTTATGAGATGTTTTTATGATTTATTTGGTTATTTGTCGAGACATTTGTTGTATTTTTCTTTGGATGTTGTTGTACTTTGATCGGTTTGGTGTTGGCCTCGTGATGGCTTGTACTCTTGCTTTGGATATTTCTATTTCTGTCGTTTGGATGTCGGTTACTATTATCTTTATGTTTGGATGATGGTTGTGAGGATTCTGTCTTAGTTTTTGTGTCCTATATTTAAGTTTCTATCATTAGAAAATGTCAAAAAATGAAAAAAAGAGTGAAAAATGTCTAAAATACCAGAAAAAAAATTTCTTGTGTTCTTAAATACGTTATTATTCGAACAACCATATTGGTTGAATGAAACTTTGAGCTTTTGATGGCATGAACTTGTAAACCCTATGAAGAAGTTGAAGTGTCTGGCCTTATTTGTTTTTTTTTTTGAAAATTTTTGCTTATGAGGAATGATCTGGTGATATAATTGAGCATGTATGATCAAGATGGAAGTATGATTGAAATCCTACACAATATGACCCTTGTGAGATTGTTGTTTTTAGCCTTATTGGAATCATATGATCCATTTTACTTTTATGTGTGATTTACTCTTCATATGTTGCCACCTCTTGATATTGACCTCATTAGCTATTGTCAATACCGACTCACATGTTTGTTGCTTGCGGATTTTGTGCTTTTATTGTTTATATTTGGCTTTAGTTTCTTATTGAATGTGTTTATTGAAATAAAGGTGGCAATAGCTGTGATACCTAGTAACTGTAAAGGCCCGGATTTTTTAATCATAACTTTTGGAAAAATAAATTTAAATCGGATTTAATTCGGATATTACAAGGAAAACTCGTCTTTAATTTACAAAATCGAAATTGAAATTCTTAAAGCGAATTCCGGCCTAAAATAAAATTTTGAAAATTAACTTTACATGGCAACAACCTTCTCGTATTTTAAAAATCAAATGGATCGAGCGTGTGGATTTCGGGATTTAATTCCGGGTATTAAAATTATGCTTTTGGGACCACCTCTCTTTGTCTTTTCTCCTCTTCTCATTTTCGGATTTTAGTAAAACAATCAGGTTTTTCCATCCCAATTTGGTGTAACATCCACCCTTCCCTTTTACCTCTCTCACACAGTTGACCCTCCATCTTTGGCAAGAAGCCAAGACCCATTCCCACGCCAACCACTCTCCCTTTTGTAGATTTGACAGCATACCCCTCACCCTCTTTAATTTGTTTTCAAGCAAACCCATTCGCCATCTCCACTCCTCCCTTCTCTTTCCAACAAAGCCTAAATGAACCTCTATTTCTTATTGTTCTCTCCAAAGACAACACCGGCAACCAGGCCCTCCCCCACGACCTTCTCGCAGCCGCCGAACCACCACGACACCACCACTCAACCCTCTGCGTTTGCCAGCGATGCCAGCAGCCACCACACCCCATTCTCTGTTCTTCGAATCAAGCACATAGTCGCAGCCCCAGGCGCTAAGCAAACAACCCGCGTGCCGAGCGCATTTTCGAGCATCACCTGAGCGCTCTCGAGCCACCGAGCGCAGTCCCGAGAACCCCCTTTTCCGAGCAACAACAGCTCCCTCTTTCCTCCTCCGGCGAGCAGCAGCAGTGAGCAGCCCACCGCCGAGCCGCCGACCCCTGTGTCCCTTGTCGTCCGTCAAAACCTCCGGTAAGCTCTCGATCTCCGTATTTCGACTCAAAAACCACAAAAAGGTTCCACCTTTAACCGTCAATCCTTCGTCCTAGGCGGAGATCTCTCCGATTCCGTCCCCGATGAGCCCCAATCGAGCCCCGACAAGTCTCTGGCGAAGACTCGAATCCCCTCGGTGAGCCTTTTCCTTTTCCTCCTTCTATTCCATGCTTTTCCGAATGTGTGCGTCGGTGTAGTCGGGTCAAGTGGCCGGAGCCCAGCTCCACCGCCGCCGGCCTCCCATTTCCTCTTCCTCCGTCGGTTTTCTGAACACAGGGGAGCTCTTTGTCGTTTTTCCTCCTTTCATCCGATTAGAGAGGAAGAAGAAAGAGGTCGTGGGCCCCTCACCACATCATCGCCACCTCACCGTGGACCCCTCCTCTTTATTTAATCCTTATCAGATGTGAATGTTGGGTCTATTTTGCCTTCTGGGAATCCGGTTTTATAAGAAAGTGGGACTTGGGGCTGTCTCACAATTTAGACTCGGTTTTGGGCCAAATTAATTGGTTTCGAAGAGCAAATAAGATTTGGGTTTGTTTCAGAATTGAGGCTCGGTTTTGGTGGTTATCGAATAAGAAGGGGGTCGGTTTGGATTCTTATATATAAGAGGCGGATTTGGTAATAAGGGTTGGATTTTTATAAAATAAAAAGAGTGAGGCTAGAGGCAAGATGTCCGAATGACTATTGACAAGATAAGTTCAACTAAATTACCACAGGTCCTTTTCATTTTTTTCAAACAATTGCAAACAGGCATAAAACTCTCTGAGAGCGAATTGAAAAAACCTAAGTGCGTTCATCCAAATACTTCATCGGCCGAAAAAACTTTTAGTAAATTTATCAAGGGCTTAATTGATCGATACTTATTCTGGTATATCAATCGATTCGGATGATTATCGAAAGACTTTCAAGTATTTTTATTGGTTGTCGTTTGAAAAATCTGTCAAAGCGTCGAGATCCGAGCTAAATAAATAACCTCGACTCCATTGAGTGAGGTTAATGAGGGACCTCGGTGGATATTGGTGAGGTTATGAAATAGCCTCATTGACTTAAGCCGAGCTTCATAAATTTCCTCGGTGATAGTAGCCGAGCCTCCATCATCACCTCGGTGATAGCAACCGAGCTCAACGCAGACAACAAGAATTCACGAGATTTATGCCGGATAGGAACGACATCAAAAATCGCACCAAATCGCATATGAAACGACCAATTTCTTTCATTTTCGTTCCAATTTGTACTCATAATTCAACTCAAACAACACTCAAATCAAGAACAATCAAACAAAAGACACAAACAACAACCAATTTCATCACTTTTAAGTCTAATTTCAATCCCTAAACACACAATTTCTTCTCCAAAAGCTCATCAAAAACAAATTATAATGAAATTTTTTACCTTAAAGTTGATATATATATAGAACTCGCTCTCAAATGGACCTCAAAAATCCAAAATATTGCCACTCTTTGTTGCTCATTGAAAGCACATGAGATGTTCTTGGTGGCGTTGATTTTGGCTGGGAAAGACTTTGTGTGTAATTTTGTGAAAATAGTCTTGACAATAGCCCTTTTTTCCATCTTGTCTAAAGCTCTCATGAAATAAAAATGGTTGGTATTTTTAATTGATTTGAAAATAATTTATGAAAGTGTTTAAAAGAAAATTTTATTTAAAATATTATATAATATTATTGAAATTTAAAATGTAAAATATTATTTTGGGATTAAAGATATAATATTGTGGTGATTTAGGACAAATATAATATTATGAGACTTGGATTTTTAAGAGATAATCGGAAAAGGTTTTCAAGGTTGAAAATTGTTTTAATGAATGGAGAATTGATTTAATAAAACTAAAAAGATGATTTTGGAAATATACTAACCTTATCGGATTTGTCTTAAAATAATAATAAAATAAGCTGATGAAAGAGTAATGTTTTATAAATAGACTTTCTGGATGATTTGAGAAAGCGTTTTGAATGGTGATTTGATCTAATTTGAGGTTTTAAAAGAGTTTTGGGAAACCTTGGGAAAATGACTTACCTTGCCTAACTTGGTGAATAAATTTGATGACTTGTGTGTGATATTATATGCTTTAAGTAACATTAGAAGTAGACTTATTTATATTACTTATATATGTGTTAGGTGATCATCTGTGACATGTTGGCTTTCTGTATACCTAGTTGTTGCCTTTTGCTGTTCTGCACTTCCGGGTGAGTTCCTATATGACCTCACTCAGATTCGAAAAGAGATCTCCCTGCTTGTAGCCATGTGCATACTAGGTGCTTGCATTCATAATAAAGCATGCCATGTAGTATCCTGTTAGGATTGCACTCATGATTGAGCATTCGTTTAGTCATTGCTTTTGTAAACAGAACGGCCGTTATCTGTGAAGTAACTAGAGTCTTTGCTAAGGTTATATGATGGCCCAGTCCCATTGAGTCCCGTCCTGAGTCAATCGAGTCATGGAACTTCGTTTACTTATATTATGAGCTGCCTGCGGGCTTTATTGTGGATACGGGTTGGGCATGCGTGCCACCCGGTTATAATGGAATGCATTCACGAGTTGACCAGTCTCCGCCCTATCGGAAGGGGGTGGAGGTAGGAGAGGGATATACCAATTAGTATTCGGTGCTAAGGCCTTATTATATTTACACACTTGATCTTAGGAGCATGTTAGTGTGTTAATATTCTGCCTTGCATCTAGAAGCATCTTTATTAGAACTATCGTGTGTATGTGTCTGCTTGTTTGGGATTATATTGCGTAGGGCTTCGATCTGACACCGCCCCGCATATATATTTTTTTAGGTTTGTTTTGCAGCATGATTATTCATTGCTTCCGTGACGTGGGAACTCTCTTGGGCGATTGCAATGAAATGGTCTAACCTCAGTAACAATGCCTATTAGATTTTGATAAATATGCTTATTGATTTATTTTGACTCGGCTCTGTCGTGACACCCTCTTGTATTACACCTTGATTCCGCTATTTGAATGACTACTGGTTTTGCACGCTTAGACTTACGACAGGTATAGGGGACTTCCCCGGGGATTCCAACGATCCCTTCGAATTTTGGGTATGAAATCCCACTTCAAAATGTTAGGATAAAATTTCAAACCTTCAACCTGTACTCGGGGCGCAAGATCCTAATGAGGGGTTTCATCCCTCGAAACGTAACCCGGGAATCATAATTTCGGGCCGTTACAGTAACCGGGTCTACGCATGACACCCATGGGTATGATTCACGCAAAATGGTGTCAAAAGCTATCCACTAAAGAAGGAAGCTTGATCGTTGAGTAACCGGATTCATTCATAACACCCATGTTTGCAACTCGCGTCAAAAGATGTTCAAGCGGACTTTATTCAAGTAAGTTGAGGTGTTGATAGACCGGGGCCAATTATGACACCCATGTTTGTGACTCGCATAAGGAATGCACCAAAGCCGAAAGAAAGCATTCGAAAAAAAGGGAAGTGAAAAAAAAAATAGAGAGATTGAGATCTAGAGCCAAGTTCTTTATTTTTATTGTTTTTGCAAGTAATGGCATTTTAGTGGAGATTTGATTATGTTGTTTTCAATATCTATGAGCTTAGTACATTTTGAATAGAGTTGAAAGTTGTTCTTTAAAGCCTAAAAACATGAGAGTGAGTGAAACACATGTTCCTGGTAAAGGTTGGATAATTTCTGTTTCCATATGCTTTGATCATTAGATACATGCGATGATGTTTGTCACTTTGATCCTATGTTCCTTGACAGTTATTTTCTGGTTTGTTTTGTAAGGCTATGGCATGGTTGATGAATTCGTAGGTATAGGTTGCTTTTATCGGTCGCTCGAGGACTAGCGAAGCTGAAGTGTGGGGGAGTTTGATAATGCGTATTTTATATAGGCATTATAGATAGTTGTTAATGAGTCTAGGACAGTTTATTTCATGTTTATTTGAGTAATTCGAGTCTTTAGTGTTGAGTCTTGGAAGTTTGGAATCTACGTACTTTTCATGCTTTTCTGCAGATTTATGTCCCGAAGCTGGAAGAACGCATCTATGACTTGCCAAGGATGAGTTTGGAGAGCTAGGAACCTAAGGAAACATGTGAAAAAGGCTAGAAAGAGGCGTGGAAGGAAGTTGGCTTGGATTGGAATGCCCAAATCGAAGAATAAGCCTACTGATGAAACGGCGCCCGCCGCCTAAAGCACGGCGCCCACCGCCCGTGTCGATACGGGATTTCTATTCCGTCTTATGGAAACATATTAGGGTTAAGTATTTATTATAATTTCGGTCGATTTTTGGCCGAGACCTCTTTGTACTTGTTGAAACCTTTTGAGAGAGAACTCCTATGGAGATATTGAGAGGAAGAACTCTCATGAGGAACTAAACCTCTTTTGTTTCGCCTGCAATTCAAAGACATGGTGATATGATTTGTGAGACTTAATTTCTATCTATTCCGAGTTTGGTTTATTCAATGTCTTTGTATGTTATTGATTGATTGCATATATTTCCTCTTGATTTGCCACCTTGATGGAATTTGCTTTCCTGCTAAAGGTTTGATTAACCATTGCAAGTTAATTGGATTAGTAGTGCAGCATAACTGATCGATCCCCTGAAAGCATTGATTGGATGTGCAGTTCATTGACAATACTACTTTGTCAATTATACCGATTAGGGTTAGGGAGTTGTTCCCCTATCTTTGGTTGTTTGTGTGATTGTTATTGTTGCATTGCTTAGGGTTGGAGTGATCCACCATTAGATGAATCAAATAAGGAAAGATAGATAAAGTCAAGGATCAAAGACATAACCATTGTTGATGAATTGTAGGGGAAACTATCTAATCGTTCATACTTATCACCAATTCACTATTGTTACTTTTATTGAGTTCGGTTGTCTTGGTATTGTTCTATTTTGATAGCAATTTGATTGGCTGGAAAGGTAATCTCTCTGTGGGATCGACTCCTTACTATTTCGTTATACTAGTTAATATTTTACTAGTTGAGTTGTTAGTTTGAGTTACTCTTTTTGGTGTTGTAGAAAGGTAACGACATTCTGCACCACACCACATGCGATGCAATTGAGCAAGCTCTTTTTAATTAAGGAATTTCATCTACAACAAATTGAAAACACTTATGAACAATATATCAGAGAACCGAAGGAAGAAGAAGAAGAAGATTGTATTGACAGTTGACGAGGTTAGTTACAATCTGTTAGGAGCTCTATTTATATAGAGCTTATGTTACAGCTTTTACAATACCGACCCATGTCCTACACATGTTATTACAAATAATAATACCTCCTACTGAAAAGTTATGTCTTTTTCAAAACATTAAATCCAACACCCTTCACTTAGGACTTCTGAATGACACATGTGATCACTAGGTACTTATACAAAAACTAAAATCTTAGTTCCTCCGATCTTTAATCTATGGTGTTTGACTTTTATGCACGTAGTTTAATGAGCTAAAAACTATATAAAATATTAAATTTTTAATTAAATTTTTTAATTAAATTTTTAATATTATAATACTTATTAATAATAAGTATTAAAATGTAAAAAATTTTTATTAAAAAATCAATATTTTATATGGTTTTTAGCTCCTTAAACTGCGTGCACAAAAGTCAAACGTCTTATATTAAAAGTCAGAGGGAGTAATAAAATTGGTCTTATAAGTTATAATTGCAAAAGAAGGGGAGACAAAATATTATTGAATGTCGGTTCCATTTTCCCTATAGTTCTCTATTGGACATTTCATTGAACAGTAGGATGCATGCCAAAATTACATGGGCTCACCTTAAATTTCAAGAGCTTTCAATCCAATAACCATTAGATATGATCAAACACGGGTAAACATGCCTCTCAATTCAATCAAATTCGAAAGTACTACACCAAATTATACACAGAGATTGAGTAAAGGGGAAAACCAGCAAGAAGGATGATCTTACCGTCCGTCCTACAACTTGAGTAACTAATGAGCTCCATAACCTACCACCACTAACCCCACTTACATGATCATGGTCACAAAAATAAACTGCTATGACAGAGACAAACTATGACAATAAATGCAACTAGGAAAATGGAAAACTTGATTGACACTTTAACTAACTAATTAACTTGAACTCAACACAAGGAGGTTGAAACACATCACATTTTAACACCTCCCTTTGATTCAAACTCCTTCACACAAATTCTTTCCACGAAGAACTGGTGCTTTGCTAAATTCAATGCCTTCATAAACAGATCTGCATTTTGCTCATTTGTGCCACAAAATCCGAGCACAACTTTCTCCTTTGACACTAACTCTCAGATAAAATGGTATTGTACATCAATATGCCTCATTCTATCATGAAAGGCAGGGTTCTTTGTCATGGCTATTGCTAATCTATTGCTACACCAAATCTCAATCGCTTTGTTCTGATGCACCCTAGATATGTCAGCAACTTTCTTAGCACGAGTGCTTGTCTTCCTGCTGCACCTACAACAACATATTCAGCTTCTGATGAGGACAAAGCAACCGTTTCTTGCTTCTTTGAGCTCCATGCATGTGATCGCCCCTGAGCCAAGACTAAAACCACACCACGATGTGCTCTTTTCTGCAATGACCTCAATCTTTTAAAGAGGACCCCCGTGGGCTGCTTCGTCTTCATCGGCGCCACCACCCTTCTTTTTCGGCCACAATCCCTAGCAGTTGTTTGTTTTGGGCCCTTTTGTGTTCCATCTGCGGGAACCCATGGTGCCTTTCAACTAAGGCAGTTAGGAAGGCCACCGTCTTCTCTAGCCCCTCGTTGTCTGCCTTCAGCTTCTTGTTCTCGTCCATTGTATGGCATATGCCCGCCTTTCCCTTCTTTATGGCCTCCTCCTATGTTGATATCCTTGTAGTTTGGTTTAGGATCTCATGCTCCTGCTTCTTGGCTAAGTCCTTCCACTCCCAAGCGAGACAACACCCGCTCATATGGTGGTGGCCCTCATCTGCGGAGTCTGCCATGTATGCTTCCTACATTAACGTATCATCTTTTTCAATCAACTTTGATGTTTCACTTGACCTCTAAAAGGCAACATCTTACTGCATCTCGCACGAACGACCAACATAACCGAAATCTTACTACACACGATTCACGATTCACAACAATACAAAATTTGTTCACAACGATCTAAATTTAATAGATTATTGTCTGCAACAAGTTTCACACGAAGGTTGGAGGGGAACTATACCTGTTATTGACGGAGCCGCGATCGTCCCTTTCGGTGGTCATTGTTGCCTGTTTGATTGGTTCTGCAATTCTACCTGTTGGAAGTTTGATGGATGTTGATGGAAGTGGGAGGCTCTAGGCTTTCAATGGCTCTGTAATACATAGGGAACTTTCATTGATTATCCTTCTTTTTGTGGTACTTTAAGGTTTTCGTTCCCGCGTTATATTTCCCTAGAAAACTTAATTTAAAGACGGACTTATACTTAATTCGAAGACGGACTTATATGTCCGATTGGGCTGGGCTGTTATTTTGGGCCAGTTTAATTTATGAAATTCGTGTTGATCCCAACGGGTTTTAGATTCATAAAACATGCCCGCTTTGTATAGGCCCATATCCATCTTTCTAATTCGGCTCGAGTCGTTTAATGCAAGTCGACTCACCTCTGCAAGTGTCCCCACTCGATAATGATGACATTTCTCTCTCTCAATTATTACTTTTACCTTTTTCTACTTTTAGACATGGGTAATTACCCCGGTGAGTAAGAGAAACGTTTTTCAAATATGAGGGATGGAAAAATAAGTGACTTACAATTTACACGGTGAATTTTTCTCCGTTTGCAGGGTTTGCAACCGAGCATTGCGAGTGCGTGAAATCCACGTACTAGAATGCACGGTTGCGCTTTTTAAAAAAATCCAATGCAAATCCGCGCATTCTGCGTGCCCATTTTTTTTTTAAAGTTTGAGCAAGAGATGGAGCACATACCCTTATATGCAAGTGTAACTTAGAATTGAGGAGTACTTCTTAAAAATAAATAAAGCAGAAAAATCATCAAACTAATTGAAAAGGAGGAAGAAGGCATAAAATACTCGAATTACTAACACACACCTCTCCAATTGTTAAATCACAATCTTTTTTTAACTCCATATTATAGAAATGGGAAAATTTGTGTTTACACCAAGTGTAAACCTGTACATTTTACATTTCCAATACTACCTTGTCACGTGGCATGAAATGTTGAAAAACTTAAAAAAAAAGAGAAAAATAAAATGAAAGGTGTTGGGATCAAATGTGTGTATACACTAAAGTTACAATATTGACATTATTGTATTAAAATAAGGTGACACTCTTATTTTAATATTGTAACGAAGTATTGTGTTATAATACACTTACAAGCAATATTATTAAAATCGATATTCTAAATCGAATCAGTAAAAAGGTGTTAGGATCGGATCGTAGAATCGAATCGTAGGATCATAAAGATCGAAACGGGGAGGCGGGAAAGGTGAACAGTGATGAAGACGGTCGGAGACGAGGCTAGACAGAGCCGAGGAGGACCGCCAGGACCACCGCCAAGATAGCAGCTCGCGAGGAGGAGATCGATTTGAGAGGAGGGATGAACCAGGGCCCAACAAGGAGCCGTTCAGACCATGATTCTAGGATGCAATCCAACACTAAAACAATGGTAGGCCAAAACATCACTTAATCACACCAAAATGGTAGGCCAAAACATCGCCAAAAGGAGGAGGTAGCGGGGGAGATTTGGACAAAAAACCTAGGGATGAGAGGTTTTTTTGGCACCTACAGATGGGTTTTGATTTGATGGTCGTGAAAAGAAATAGACATGGCCACCAAAGTGCTTGAACTAGAGAGGAGGAGTAGGATCGACCTCAAAAACGACAAGATTCAAGCGGAGAAGAGGCAAAAAACATATGAGAAAGGGTGGCCACGAAGCACTGATTTGGGGGAGATTAGGAACCCCAGAAGCCGAAGAATGATTTATCGTTAGCTTTTTTTTATGATCAAGTAGAAGGATGAAGCTCTAGATGTTGCTGCTAGATGCAGCGGGGATGTGGTGAGTGCTCAAACTACATTCTCTAGCTCCCTTCATGTAAGTTTGTTTTTCTATAAAATATATTATAATATCTATTGTATAAATATAAGAATTTAGTCTTACTTATTCAATGACAAGCAGGGAGGATCTGTTGTACGAGGAAATCGAGTTCAATAAATAATAAAATAAATCAAACCAGATTTTGTCTACGCAAATAATTACAAGACTTCCTCCCGATGTAGCAGTGGGAAGACAGGATCGATCCTCGAGGAACCGTATCAGCGGATCCTAGGCAGCAGAAGAATCTCACGTCGATTTCGACCTCAGGGGGTTTACTCGATATCGATCTAGGGTAGTCGATATCGACCAAATCAAGTCGATATGGGGTTCTGCAGAAGGCTGTCGATTTCGGCCAAAGACACTCGATATCGACCAAAAGGACTCAATATCGACCAGTCTTGTCGATTTCGACCTGTTCCTGCTGAGACACAAACAAGCAGCGATCTTTCTGGATCGAGAGTCAGAAGTCGATATCGACCAGAGGTTGTTCAATATCGAGTAAAATGTAGTAACGAAAATAAAGGAAAAAGCTTTTCGGATTCGGAGTAAACTATATAAAAGAAAACTTCCATGATCGGGGTTTGCACCAACGATAACCAAACATGCATAAGGCAGGATAAATAACGATAATCATGCAAATCGCATCGAAGGAACAAGTTTTCTCCTTTTCCAACAATTAGACAACTCTTTCAAGAAACTCTAATTGTATCTACCGATTTTATGTTTATAATCCAAGTTGTTAACATGGATCTCTATTAAATAGGTAATAAACACATAAAAGGTAGTAGATGCTCAAAACATAATAAAGGTCGGATCTTTACCTCAAACACGCATGGCTATCGTCGGGCTCGCCCTGACCCTAGAAGTGGGTGGCCTACTCGCTCTTCATCGCAATTGCAGACATCATTGATGGAAAAGAAACTTGCATTAATAAACTAAACAGAACTTACAACCGATCGAAGCCAACTTGCTCTCGCTCCTTCACTCCTCTCGGCCTCCACTCTCTCTCTCTCTCTCTACTCTACTTCTCCTCCTCTAGAATTCAATGAATAAAAACTAGCCCCATGGGCTTTATTTATAGGCCTTAATGCTTGCTAATAAAGGTAAAGAATATCTATCATCTATCTAAAGATATAATTCTACTAGGAAAGAAATAAATCTAAATAAGTAAAACTAGATAAATCCTAGGGTAATTAATTGTTCAACCCTTAGGATAAATAAAAAGATAAAAAAGATAAAATCTCTCAATTATTCATGTGCAAGGAATTTCTTCTCGAAAATATCTCCATTGGATTCGGGATAAAACTTTAAGTAAAGCCCGGACTAGCTCGAAATCGGCCACTGCATGTCACTCGATATCGACTTCGGCCACTCGATATCGACCTGGCTTTTCTTCGCTTCAGCTCAGCAACTCGATTTCGGTTCTAGGGATGAACATCAACTTGATTCAACTCGATATCGACTAGGTTAAGTTGATATCGACCTGCACCTTTCCTTCTTCAGCTCCTTGGTCGATTCCTAGTCTTCACTCGATTTTGGGCCAACTCGATATCGACTATGTGAAGTCGATATCGACCAACTTCCTTCAGCTTGACCCGGTTCTGGCATCTCTGGGTGAATATCTAAAGGACAACTCGATATCGAGTAAGGTAGGTCGATATCGACCAGTGTGTGTCGAGTCGATTTTCTCGTTTCTAGCTTGATTTGTACTGGTTCCGCTACTCCTTGACCTCGGACTTTCTGTAGTTGTCTTCGAGCTTTTCCTCCTTTCTCTGAATCGTTTTAAATTGCCTTGATTTTTACGAAATTAAACAGAAACTGGTGTAGATTCCATAATTTGGCTAATAAGCATAAACTACATAGATTATGTACTATTCTAACCCAAATGTATGAAATGCATGCAAAAATCGATATTAAAGTAAGTACAAAACATGGCACAAAACATGGACATCAGGATCTAGCGTGAGAAAACACAAAAAATAGGAGATGATATGGAACCTTAAATATAACCGGAGTCCTTAGTTCTGTTGCTGGATTTCATGGTTTCCATCTTGCCTTGCATTTGTGCCATCACCTTATCAGAAACCTAAATCTGGGCACTGTTCAGAAAGCTCTGAGCGTCCAGAAAAAGTTGCATGTTTTTATCTATAGCAACAATTGGTGCTGCCATTGTTGAGATTGAGAATAGTCTTGAGTTGAAGGTATGATCCTTCTGTCTCTAATATTCTTCTCTCTCATTATGACAATCACTTTACTGTTTCTTTGATCTGTGTGCTTCCTTTTTCCCGAGCTTCTGTCTATTTATGGGTGAGTTTAACACTTTTCATGCTATTGATTGGTTTGCTTATGATATCCTTCATATTCCAAAGTAGTGATAATGAAGAAGATTTGAAATTAAAGTTAAAGGGGTTGCTTCGTGAGATGTCTGATGCATTTAACTTGGAGAAACCAGAGGAAGACACGGTGTGTTGTGTATAGAGTCATTTGCTTCTTATTTTTAATATTTGGTGCTACAATGCTCCTAATGCAGTCGTGTTATTTCTCTTTCAGGTGATTTTTGGTGATACAGATTCAATAATGATATATAGTGGGCTAGATGATGTCACAAAGTGTAAGGCAATTGCAGGAAAAGTAATTCAAGAGGTAGGCTATGTTCTACTTATTTGGGTCTTCTTAGGAATTGCATGTGGTTGGGAATGTTTGCTCTGAGCTGAGCTCTATTTGGAGCTCATATACAAGTACTTACATTAGACAACAAATTTTGAATTGGAATCAAACATTAAAGTTACATTCAGAATTTACTGTAGGTATATGTAAAAAGCTAGAAGGGTTTGGATTTTTTAAATCTCGGAGCTCTTTCTACTTTGAGTGTTTTCTTTATTGTTAGAGCAATGTGATTTTTTGAGATTTGGTTGTAAAAAGAAATCAAAAAATGGATTGTTATGTTGTAGAAAGATATTATTATGTCCCTAGCTAATTATATTTGGATTTTTTGTTGTGTTGTGTGTAGGGAAGGGGAAGGTGGTATGTTATCCCCAATTGAGTTAACAAATTTTTTAGATTTGGTTGAGGGGCAGACCGAGTATGAGGAAGACTACAATTAGTGTAAGTTTCCAAGGCTTGCATTGGCATACTACAAGAAAAAGGTATCATTGTGTATGGGACAAGGGGAAGGTGGTGTTTGTAGAAAGGTTTGCTATCTCAGTTTTGTTATACAGGTGCTCCGACATCTCATTTGGGTGTCTTGTGTTCGTCTCGATTGAATTCATGCTTCTATTGGCTGTCCTTGTCATATTCGTGCATGTTGAGACTTGTTGTATTGTTGAACTTTTGAGTGTGTTTTAGATGTGTTTTAAATGGTGTAATTTTATGGTTGTAATTTGGATGTGTTTGTGTGACAGTTTGTAAAATTAGATTAAACTTATTTCCTAGCTTATAGAATGATTAAGGCCACGACCATAGCTAGCAATAAAGTCATGAACTTAGCCACGAATACCGCCACGGGAATACCCACGGCCATAGCCGACAGTAAAGCCACGAATTTAGCCACCTAATTGGCCACGATCTTTGCCACGAAAGGCGCCAGACATCATGCACGTGCCAAGCCACGAAATCAGCCACGATGTACACCGTGGCTAACGTCGTCGCTACATCCACGGATTATACGATCCTGAACTTGCCACGGACATAGCCATGGATGTTGGGGAACTGGCTATTAGCGACGAGGCATATATCCATGAATGGCGACAACGTAAAATTCATGACTATGCCCGTCACTAAACCGTTTAGCCACGATCAATCTTGGCCTGTCCGTGGCTATTTCCTGCATTTTTGGTAGTGCAATATTACTGACATTTTTAATGTTAGCGATATTGTACGTTCGATCGGGAAACTTGTACTTGAGCATGGTCTTTGCAACAGGCCGGTATTTTTAGGTGCTAGGTAGTAGCCTAGTAGGTCATTGTTTCAAGTACGTACATGCTGTGAAACCCATGGTGGGACTCTATGTATCAAAAAGATAACAAAATTAAACTATTTAATACAAGGATATGCATCGTCTCTCTATCCTATTACCAACTAAATTGGATTAAAAAAGCATAATTACCATGATCCAATTTAATTAACAGGCTTCCCAGAATGTTTGTCCACGAATAGTTTTAGTTTTCTTGCCCACTAAACAGACCAGTAATTCAGTAAAGGCAGACTAGGAATAACATATCATTCACATAGATCATTAATTGTGATGAAGTAAAGTGCTACTTATCCAGAGCGATTGTCCACAAATACTTTGACAGTTTGACGTGAATCAGATGATCATTGGGACTATTAAAACTGGTCACTTACTTTCAATAAATTGGGGCAATCACGTAACCAATATGAAGGTTTGGAAGCAGTCAATTGATTTCTGGCTTTTTTTTTTGTGTCAAGCACCAGCATTCCCATCAACATATATTTGACCAAGCTCAGTATTAGGAATTTGTAGCTAAGTAATAACTTGCACCATAACAAGTTTAGTAGTTTACTACTAATGGATCTGTCTGAAGTACTTTATCATACGGATCGACCATGTCCTTCAAGGCATCACTACAAGAAAAACAGTTTTTTGTGACAGAAATGTTCGTCGCCCAAAGTAATTATTTCGTCGCACAAAGTGTTTTGTGACGAAAATAAGTTCGTCCCCTATTTGTCGCCTTAGCCCCGTCACCCAAAGATATGGCGACGGAAAAAATAATTCGTCGCCCCAATATACTTCTAGCGACATATTTTATATTTTGTTGCCCTGTATGTTTTGTGACAAAACAAAGTTTTGTCACCCAAAGTCTTTTAGTATATAGCCCGGACATATAAAGATCTGGGCTATTATATCCCTTTCATTTAAAAAAAATCAGACTTTTTAGCCCGAACCTATATTTTGATCCGGGCTAAAAAGTCTCTTTTTTATAAAAAAAAATATATATATATATATATACGTTGCACCACCTGTGCTCACTTTCAACCAATGGACAACAAGTTTTCATTTTCAAATTCATAAATTGTCTTACATTTCCAAATACATATCAATCAACTAATAAAACAAAACCTATAATTGAATGCCTATCATTACAATAGATAATTTACATATACTTTCACATGTTTATTACATATTTTCTACTTTCGTCTCAGCAAATCAGCAATCTATGCATATTTAAGAATTATTTGAGCCTATTCACAAAACTGATACATTGAACCAAAAAGGGGGAAATTAAAACATTGAAGAATTCCAACAAGTCTCTTCATAGCTCTGTTATTTCAACAGTGAAGCAGATGTGTTGGGTAAATCATAACTAGCTTCAAAAAAATCCCATCAGTTTTGTTGATGGTGGAAAGTACGTTAACAATCAAGGCAAACCAGCTAAACTTACTTGGAGGAATCCAATATAGGTACTTCTAGAGTTTTGGGCCATGGATACAAATTTGCAACTTTATCCTTCATTAGCTCCTGAAAATATTCAAGAAAGTATTTCTCATTCCATTATTTGCAAGGAACTTCATATTCAAATGTGTGTGACTGTGTAGGGGGAGGGGCCACAATACCAGTCCTTGTCAAAGTCTGGCCAGAGACTTAACTCTTCCGTTAGGTGTTCAGATTCTTTAACATCTTCAGTGGTACACTTCACTTGCTCCAAGAAGTTCTTCCGTTCATCTAATTACCACAGGGGGGAGAGAGAAATTAAGGAGAGAATAACAGAAAATTTTCTAAAGGAAACTTTTCATTCCACAGTGCATGTACAGACTGCACAACAATAAAAATCATCAATATAGAATTACACATGAAAGAAAGAAGGGCACTCATTGTGGAATTATAATAGAAAATTGCAGTCCGCAACAATTACCTCATCCAACTTTTTCTCACAATCCCACAGGGAGGATTTTACCTGTAAAAATTTTTCATTACATGATTCATAAACATTTGAATTCAAATTTCAGGCCAGGCAAAGCATACGTAAGCCTGAAGATCCAAACTCTTCCAAGTGTTGCCTAGTAATTCTTCTAAGATCATCATTTCCTTCACCCAATCTCTCGAAGATAATAGTATCAGCACCCTGTAAAGCAATTCAGTTTTCTAATCATCACAAAACCAAAAATAAATTGGCATCTGTCTAACAATACTATCAGGTCTTGAAAAGAGAAATAACTGCATTCAGAATGATATACACACCTATTGAACTCGAGAACATTTAGAATTTCATAGGAGACATCCTGGATCTTGCCCCTCTTCCCAACATTTGATTCACGCACATAAATCATAGTTGGGGTGCGCCTAAGAACACAAGCATCAACATCAATAAACAAAATACACTTAACATTTAATTGAAACCTTTCTCCCAGCAACTTAATTGTGTTTTTTTCCTGATAAAAGAATGCACAATCCAGTTAAGGATATCAACAAGTTAACAAGTGCCACTATAGACAAATTACTAGGTGAGCTTACACACATCATTCGGATAAATCCTCTCAACATTACATGGTACAAAGAAAGGGGAACTAATTTAGACAGTCAAAAACTCCTACATAAATGATACAGAAGTATTAACCAAGCATCTTAAAAGAAATAACTTGAGACAAGAAATATTTGATATATTTAAGTATGGTGTAACCACTAACCAGGGACTTTCAACTGCAAATTCTCATTATTCTGATCCACCCTTTACACATAGATATATACGTATTAAAAAAAGGTCGATTGATAAAATAGGCTTCAAAATGGGAGAGTTTCTCAGTAAATACATTGGAGCCCATTTGATGCCGTTCAAATATCGATGACTCCTGGTGACATTGAGGACAACATGAAGGTTCCATTCGATGGTCCTATCACTCGTGCAAGGACCAAGAAGATTCAAACTACAACTAAAGCCTTTCTTGTCCGTCACCATGGAACTTTAGAGCAAGGGTTCAGGCCACCCTGGATCACTTGGCTCAAGGTTACACCACCAGCACAAGAAGTGAGCCTGCGTACACACACGGAGCTCATGAAGACTCGTCTGCACCCACCATGAGGCAACCATACTCGACATGTCCTTGGGTC
Source organism: Persicaria maculosa (assembly GCA_963922045.1). Lineage (NCBI taxonomy): Eukaryota > Viridiplantae > Streptophyta > Magnoliopsida > Caryophyllales > Polygonaceae > Persicaria > Persicaria maculosa. The sequence goes on along the minus strand of OY998253.1, from coordinate 20,382,829 downwards.
ACTCGGCCGAGTGGGCCAGAAGCCTTGTCGAGAGAGTGGGCCGAGTTGTCCAATGCATGGGCCGAGTTTCTTAGTTAATAATTATGTTATTATTTTATGCATATTAGATTAATAAGGTGGAATTAATTATATCTCTTCTAGATATAATTCTTGGCCACCAAGTTATTAAATATCTATCTTATTAGGATTTATTTATCTTAGATTTATTTCATTTATCTTTAGATAGAATAAATCTATCCAAACCCCTTTCCTTTGCAAGGAAGGATTGGTTAGATCTCTCATAAGTTTTCTATATATTCATGTTATGCAACTTTTGAATTAATCAGATTGAATTAGAATTGAGAACCCCTTTATGGATTAAAGGGTTCTTGGTTATCAATCCAAAACACTATCATTGTCTTGTGTTCTTGAGAATTTTCGGAAATCACAAACCAACATCACAATCACTGTTCTCGTCGAGATCGAGTGACGCCCAGTCATCACCCTACTCGACACAGCCAGCGCTTCCGAGAAGCCCTGTCCTTGGCGTCATCCGCGAGCAGTTCCGCTCCAGCGAGCGCGATCGCCTCCAGGCGCCCTCGCTCCCGCACATACCCAGCACTCGCTCCCGCGCCCTCGTCCTTGCTCTCGCGCGCCGCTCCCACTCGCCAGCGCTCTCGCTCCCAGCGAAGCGCTCCCCTGTCCGCGTCTGGCTTTCGCTCCCAGCGAGTGAGGCTCCTGAGACGTCCCAGTGTCCGCGCATCCAGCCCTGCTTCTCCCTCGCTGATCTTCGTTATTTCTGTCGCTAAATTCTGTGGTTTCTGTTGCTGGAATTTACTATCATAAATTGTCGCTATTTCAGAAATCTAATTACTTGTTTAAATTGTTCCCAATCAGGAGATATCAAAGAGCATTGCAAGATCGGGCAAATATACGGCGTGGTTCTTGATCTTGAGCCCACATGCGAAGAATCGGGTATCCCAAACGTATCACCATTTATCAAGAAACAAGTGGAGGAAGATAGATAGTCCGGCACTGAGCATAAATCAACACCCACCAATGGCTGATATTCGATAAGGATGCAGAAATTATAAGAGACCTTAGAGTATATATGCTAATGTGGCTCATTTGGAAATATAGTATTAATGGAAAATCCTCTATTAACAATAGGTACATGATAGTTACTGAAATAGATAAAAACTAATTTTGGTGATTCTTTCATAGTTACACTATATCTCGATAAACATGTGGCCTTTGACTCATTTGGTTTTGGTACATTAATTTAGTTTTGGCTATTCTTTCATAATTAAACTACCTCTTTCATTATCAAACTAATAGCCTGAAGAATAACATTGATCATGTTTCCTAGACTCAGAGTCAGTATGACCAATGTTGTCAATAATTCCAGAATCAATTTATCCAACAGTAGAGGGTACTACTGCAGCAGCTGCCACCAAATGCTCTTTTGAGTGTATTGAGTAATTAAAGTTTTGTCTCCATAAAATTTGAAGGGGTAAAATAACAATTAAAACCTTGCACGTATTGTAGCTTTCGAAGAAGGGAAGAAATGGAAGCGATTAGCCAATTACCGGTCTTTGAATCGTAGCTTTCGAAGACTTGGAGCGTCGACCACTAAGATTCTTCAATCGCATTGAAGCTACTCCGTTCATGCGATGGAAAAGCACATTATCCAACTTTTCAACACCAATTCGAAGCAACTAGACCTCCGCAATCAAGTGAAATCAATCTGCGTACCTGGTAGACTCAGATCGTTTCGACGATTTCTTCGGAGGCATGACCAATCACTAGTAGAAAATGAGTAATATACCCCGGGCGTTTTTCAAATATACCCCGTATCTGACAATATAGGGCTCCGGGGTAGAACTTGTGTGGGGTTAATACATGGTCTGACTTTATACGCCGGATATATTTTTTAAAAATCCGGGGTATAAAACCTAGCCAAAATTGAAAAAAAAGTGCTCTGAAAGACACGCCCGGGGTATATTAGGGTAATATCCGGGGTATATTATGCGAATATCCGGGGTATTAGGTATGTCCAATCCGGGTTTTAAATTTTTTTTATCCGGGGTATAAAACTAATATAATCCGGGGTATATACATGTAACCGATTTCCCTTATAAAACAAACGTCCGGGGTATATTTATTTAAAATCCGAGGTATATATTATATCAAATCCGGATTGTAATTTTTATTTAGCCGGGGTATAAAATTGAAATAATCCGGGGTGTATAGTAGTATCATTTGGTCATTTGTTTCTTGGTATATATACCGGATAAATATGATCCGGGGTATATAACTATTTTATATAAAAAAAATTTAATACCTATTCATATATTACCATATTCAACCTGTTATTTAACTTGCAATTTCCATCCATATTCACATCAATGTAGGGTAGCCACTAAATCCACAATTGAGCAACACATACATTAAAAAGGTTTCAACTACTTAAACATTTTCAAACTAAGGCATGTTCAACATCAACACTAAAACAACGTTTCACATCCATTAGTTATGTTTAAAATACATACACGAATCATACCCTTCCAATATGCTAGCAAAAGAGGATTCGATATGACTTGCAATGTTGCTTGAAACTCAAAAGGCGAACCGTCTAAACCTTCCTCCACATAAGGTCAAGATATCGCAATTAGCCTTGCCTACAAAAAATTCAAAAACAAAATAGATCAAGATTTGCATAATGGAATGCATTATCTATAATTTCGTTATCTCTAATTTCTAAATTCAACAAGTATCATAATGCTAAGAGATATTTTTAACTAGGATCAAATTTTGTAAGACGATAAAAAATCTTAAAAAGGCAAGTAATACTTACTTGAAGATAAAGGTAAATAGGTGGTTAAGCCATTCTTTTCGAATACGCAATTACTACATTCTTCCTTTCTTTTTTGTGGCAGGAGGTGATTACTTTTGGTCCTTGTATGTCCAGTTAGACTGTGATTAGCCAGGGCAAGTATCAAAATCCCCTTTAATGAATATTTCAGTTAAGTCAAATAATTGGAAGCCAAAACTAACCTGCTCTTCTCCATCTTGTGTATCAACACTGACCTTGTGAACTTTCACAGAATCACAAAGAAGTTCCAGTCCCCCTATACATGTAGTAAATGAATGTCAGACATGATTTTTACTGCAATAACAAGATAAAACAGAGACGAGCCCGAAGATAGCAAAAGGTAATCCCGGTTATACACAAACTTACAAAGAGCAAAGGTGTTTAAGACACTGGGACAAAACACAGGAGAGGCAACCAAGGGATCAACCGAGGCCTTATTAAGCAACAGCAGCAGCAAGAAGTAGATAAGGCTGGGTGTATTAGTTGAAAAGTATGTTTTTAGTATCTAATGTCTATAAATTCAATGTAATTGGTTGATATTTAACATTGATCAATTCGATGTTTGGCTATGATCGAGTTGGATTGATATACTAACATATTGAAGACTAAGATCAATATAGAATTTTTTTGTAGATGTATAGTACTATTACAAACCAGAGAAATATTTCAAGTTTGGGTCCAAGAAAGAAGTGTTTCACTATCTGGCGATTGGAAACATGAGGGAACTCAAACAGCAAATTGCAGCGCAGGTCTACTGAATGATCAAGTATAAGCTGTTCACGTTTATATGTTTGTGTGCTTCTATAAATTGTAAACAAAAAAAAAAACCTAGAGCTTAAATTTAAACAGCATATCTATAACAGTATAACACCACTTGCAGCTACTAGGGATTCCCAAAAGATCATTCCCCTTCTTATGTTGATTATACATTAGCTTTCATTCTATCAAATCCAAGTTCTTTGAGAAACATCAAGCAAACACTGGGGGAGTGGAAACTGATGGAATGATGCCCGAGTATACACCTGCTGCATTAACAACCTACAATGCCTTCTATGAAAATCTAGCCACCAAACATTCAGTCCCCGATACATGATTATACAAGCATACTTTCAATTAAACAGAGGAATCATCAAAAACAGATATAATCAAGGCAGAAATTACTAACCCTAACCAAGCTAAGAGCAAAAGTTAACTAATTCTAAAGTAATAGAAAATCAAAACTTGAGAACGATAACAATCTAATCAACCTACCTTAATTTTCGAATCTCTAGATATTTCAGCAGAAAAAGGGGAAGAAAAAGAATGGAAAATAGAAATGGAGATAACAAGAGATTACCCGAATTCAATGGTGAGTTGCATCCCTATCTAGATTGTTTCAAAAATTCGAGGTTGACAACTTCTCCTCCCCGGTCGGCAGCTGGGAATATAGCGAACGAAATTCGAGGCTGAACGAGCAATGCACAAAGGGACACTTTTTTCAGAAGAAATATAAGAAATAAAAGTTCCTAAAAGCATTAATCTAGTTCTGTACACATAAACTGTAACATAAAAAAACAGTGAATTTTATGGTTAACCATACTCGTCTTTATTTAACCAAATCACATAATTACCAATACCAAAAAACGATCACAATCAAAGATCGACCAATTTTTACAGCCATTGTTGGATGCAATGTAGAATAAGATTAAGCTCCTTTCAGATGTTCTAGGAAAGACACCAAAACTAATTCAGAAAAATAGCTTATACGGTTCAATGCATAACTCAGGCCCAACTTAGATCAGGAACCATCACACCCAAACCTTTATTTCCTTTTAGTTCATCTCGAAAACCTATAAGATCTCAATCGCCTTTGAGTTTCACACACAAATCATACACAAACCTTTACTCCTACCTTCGCAAGTGCTTGAAAATTTCCCAGTTGGAAATAAAAAGGAAAAATCACGCGCTTATTTTTTAGTATCACTGAATTCAATCAAAATTTTGAGAACATATATTAAGCAAAACAAGAATTGGCCTGCAAATAAAAAGGAAAAATCAAAGCTGCAGCCTACCTGGATGGAAATTGAGTAAGAGTATGAGCAAATTGGCCTGCTAATAGCTACATTGAAGTTGAAAGCTGCAAAAATAGGGTTTCAATTAGAAGAGGGCGGACGAAAATTAGGGTTCTGAAAAATCTAAAAAGGGGCTTTGTTTACCTAGTAAGGGGATGGAGGTTGGCGGCTGAGAGGAGGGCGCCGAAGAGGAGTGCGGCCGGTGGCTAAGGAGGTTGGGAATCGCGGGCTGAGGAGTGCGGTCGGCTGAGGAGGTCGGGAATCGCGGGCTGTTGAGGACGTCGGGGCTGAGGTGAGTTGCCGGTGAGAGGAGTTGGGGTTGAGTCGCCGGTGAGAGGAATCGGCGATGAGTCCCTGTACGATGGCGGTGAGAGGCGGCTGGCTAGTCTCTGTGCACTGCCGCTGCGTGAGGACTGAGGAGAGAGAGTCGGGCAAGCTAGGGTTTTGCCTTCTTCAATTAACCCGTGCATACATTTACACAATATTTCATTTTTTTTATTAAAAAAAAAAACAAACAAAGAAGCCTTACCCTTTTATACCCCGGAATTTCTATGGTATATATATATTCGTGGGGTAAAAGAGTAACATATATACCCCGGATATATATAAAAAAACGCCCGGGGTATATAATTCAATTTTTTTGGAGTAAATAGGTATATACCCCGGATATTGGTAAAAAAAAACGCCCGGGGTATAAGATATGTTTCAATTAATACCCCACCTCTTATACCCCATATATTTTTTTATATAATCCGGGGTATATTTATTTTAGTATAAAAAATTGAAAGAAAACTTGCTATTTAGGCCATTACACCCCACAATTACAAGATCCGGGGTATTAGATCATGGGGTAAAATCCCGATTTTCTACTAGTGAATACAGTTGAATTCATATGGTTCGCCGATTCACACCTCCTTGGATTATACAATAACATTGTTTGAGTTAGGGTTTCGTTTAGGCTGAATCTCAGAGAAGGAATTAAGAAAGAGCAAAAATAAGGGAAAGAGAAGAGGATGTGCCGATCTCTCCCGATTGATGGAGGAAAATATCGGATTTCACCAAGAAATACTCCTACAAGGACACTTGATCCAGATCCAGATCGATCCAGATCTAGATAGAGTTGCGATTTCCAGGAGCGTACTACGACCGCGAACATTCGGAGGAGACCGGGAGCGGGATGAGGAGAGGGATGTGAAGGAGAGGATTCCGCCGGAAAAGGAGAAGCAAAGAGATGTTCTCCAGCGGTCACAAAGAAGGAAAGATGGGGTGGATTTGAAGAGGTGGAGACGACAACGTCGAGGTCGAAGGTGGAGTAGTTAACCTAGTCGTCCGCTTGTGGGCCAGGAAATTTCCAATTTTGTCGCCGAAAACTGTAGGAAGGGGCGACTAAATATGTTCTTTTGTTGCCCTTACTTATTTTGGGCGACAAATTTAATTTTTCATCACGGAAAACGAGTCTTGGGCAACGAAGAAAAGTTTTGTCACCGAACATCAAATTTGGGCGACAAAATTGTTTTTGTCACCGTAGTTTTATATTTTTGTCACTGAAAATCATTTTTCTTGTAGTGCATCGACATCCACCAAGGAAGACCTTTTAACATTTAATAGTTCACCTCCAAATGGATCTTCCAAAAGCAACTCGGAATCTCAAGACTCTAGCAATATGTAATTCCAATCCGTGAAAGATTTTCAAGAGCATGTTTACAGTCAGTGTGACCACCCAAGGAAGGAGTACTTTGGATAGCAGAGCAATATATATAATTCTTCCTATACAAGCTCCTTTATTTTGATCGGAAGTATCTACCTAATAATGATAATTTTGGAATTGAAATATAAAATTATAGCTAGACCGATTGTAATTATTATACCTACGTAACGTAGACAAAGAAAGGGTGTACTACTTTAAGAATGAAAACACAAACAGATTCATCACCACTAAGTCATTCCAACGGTAGAGGGTGGTCGAACTTATGACCACAAGGTCACAGATGTCAACCTTACTAGCTAAAATCAAAAGACTTGTACACAACTAAAATGAACATAAAATACAAACTTTTAACAAGTAAATTAGATCATGTCCAATAATCTGCTTCTTTCACAATGGCCTATATCCATGTAGTATTTGAGCCAAAAAAGAGGAATCATAATTGCAAGGATGAAGGAAAATCCTAAACCAAAACCAGTTAATAGTCCATCAAAAAATGCTTGCTTGGAGAAATGACTTTTCTTTCTATCTGTTTCTTTTGGTGCTGATCTCTTCGCAGCGGGGCAAGAGTGATTCAAGGGTTCACCGCATAAGCCAGGATTTCCTTCAAAGCTAGAAATTGGGAAGGTAGAAAATTGTACACCAGTTGGTATTCGACCTTTAAGGTTATTATAAGACACGTCAAATTCTGACAAGAAACTTAGTCTTCTGAAAGAAGTTGGGATCCCCCCTGTCAAATTGTTTGCAGAGAGATTTAGGCGTTCAAGATTTTTCAAATTTGAGATACTCATTGGAATGTGGCCAAAGAAGCGGTTGCTACTAAGGTCTATTCGTTGCAGATTTATCAAGTTGCCAATCTCTGATGGGATGTTACCGATGAATGCATTTTTTGAGAGGTGTAGCTCTCCAAAAATGGTTCCAATAGGCATAATACTAACTGGATGAACTAAAAATGTGGGGAGGTCGAAATGAAAAGAGTAGAGGTTTGCGTCAACAGTTGGTGAGACAAGTGCTGGTAATTGGCAAAGGCTTAAAGGAAAGTTTCCTGAAAAGCTATTGTTAAATAAGTCTAATGAAATGAGGTTTGGTAGGGTGCCTAACCAATTAGGGATTGTACCTGTCATGTTGTTACTAGCCATGCGTAGATGACGCAATCCTTTCAACTTGGATAGCCAATCGGGAAAGAGGCCTGCAAAGTTGCAATCTCCGAGATCAAAATATTCAAGCTTAGGGAATTCATCTAAATTAATAAAGTTTATGCTGGTGGGGAGGGGTTCACCATAGAAGCTAGATGTAATTAAGAGGGTTTTTAGGTTTTTACATTTCGCTAAAACACTTAGCGTTCCTGTGATATTTATAAAGCTATTATAACTTAAAGAAAGATGAGATAGGGATTTCAATCCTACAATCCTCGAGGAGATTTGGCCTGTTATATTGTTTCGGGCTAGTCCAATTGCAACAAGCGATTTGCATGAGTATATGCTCTCGGGAAAAGTTCCATTGAAACTATTAACTCTAAGATCAAGTTTTTGAAGTTTGGCAAATCTAGAGAAATCTAATTTCGAGATATCCCCACTGAGGTGATTGTCTCTCAGAAATAACTCCTCTAGATTAGTACAATTCAACAAAGACAATGGAATAAGACCACTAAAATTGTTAGAGTCAAGATGAAGTTTCTCCAAATATAGAAGATTTCCGATCCCTCCAGGAATGGATCCAAATATATTATTTGAATACAAATCTAAGATCCTAAGTTTGGTGAGCCTGATAATTCCTTCTTCTAAGGAACCTTGAAGATAATTACGTGATAGATTCAAGTGAGTAAGCTCAATAAGATTGTTGATAGAGGAAGTGAGTGACCCTTCAAGACCTCTAGAAGGTAATTGTAGATGTGTTACCTTTCCGATGATATTGCACTCAACACCTTCCCATAAACAACAACTTATAGAAGAAGACCAATTCAAAGGAGGGTAAGGAGAAGAAATTGAAATGTTAGTGAAGAAAGAAACGAGAGAAGATTGATCTTGGAGATCGCATGCTTGCTGACGAGAGAAGGCAAATGAGTACAAAAGGAAAACGGAAAAGATAATATTGGCAGGACTGAAATTTGGTTGCTTTGGAAGCATGGCTGTTTTGAAAGCAATATCTAAATTGGAGTAAAGTAGATTTTTTTTAGGGTGTTTGCCAAATTTGATCTTGCTTCCCCTTATATAGTGATCTTGCATATACTTCATGTGGTTGTGATGATTTTGCCCCACCATATATAGATATTATCATTTTTCTCTTTTTAAAAATGACAATACTTTAGTAATTGATTAAAGATGTTTAATTAATATTCTAACTAGTGCAATCTCCACTCCATGACGCGTATTTTTTTATAAATAAATCATAATAATATAACAAATTACTATAAAAAAAATGTTTCTCTTTTAATAGTTAGTTATAGATAGATAGATAGAATACAGATAGATAGTTAGTTATAGATTATAGATTATTAGAAAATGTAAAATGTACTAAGAAATAAATTATATGTTAGCTTATGTTTTAAATTAAACCAATTAATTAGAAAAAAAATTAATTTTAATTTGATTGGTTGAAAACTCTATAATTATCGTTGTGATGACACCTCATCAAAAATGCTTCTCTTTTAATAGTTGGATGTAGATACTTAGCAAATAAAATAAATCTATTTTAATTTGATTGGTTGAAAACCCTATAATTATGTGGTGATGACACCCCATCAAAAATGCTTCTCTTTTAATAGTTAGATATAGATATTTATTTATTTATATATTTAAATAAACTTTTATCATCAAATTTTTTTTAACAATAATTATTTGAAGGTGATAATTAATTTACGATATTAATAATAAAAAATTATTCTTTTTTTTATCTTAGTAAAAAAAAAATATTCTAAAATGCCGTGCTTCACAATAGAAATTCGTAAATATTATACAAATAAACTTTGGTTTAATGTTAAATTTGTTTGGAAGTTACAAATTTTCTACAAAGCTTAAACGATCTCATACGGTAGGATATATAGTCCATTTTGTTTGGAAGTTACAAAATTTCTACAAAGCATAATGTTAGTTTTGACTTTTGGACCATTGTTTGTGGTTGATGGTGATGACCGATGAGGCATCTGTCTTCTTAGAAGACTTCTGGAGTCATTGCTCTCTCAGGCAGTCAGGCCGGATCCCCTGCTACCTTCCTCCCTTCAGTGCAACACAAAATTATATAGAGTATAAATAAATATTGAAAAAAAAATATAGAAAATATTTTTAGATTTTACACCCTTATTAATATGTTATAAAATTTTATTATGAAATTCATGTTTTAAAAAATTATAAAAATTATTTTCTAAAACATGAATTTTCGTAATAAAATTTTATAAACATATCAATATAAGGGTATAGAATCTAAAAATATTTTTTACTGTAATTTTTTTCAATATTTATGTTTATCCGAAATAATTTTGTATTACACTGTATGGAGCACCGAGGGGAGTAGAGGATTCGGAGTCTGGACTGTTGCTCTTGGGCTTCTTGACCACTGGGTCAACACTACTTGTTTTTATTCTTGAATGTAATTATTCAGAGAAGTCGACATTTCAAAGCCATTTAAAAAAATACTAGTACGAGGTTCGCAATTTAAGCCCATATGGATACATCCATATGTTATAATTTTTTAACTATAATATAGGTTATACGATCGGGGATATAAAAATAATTTGTAAGTTAAAAAAATTAGAAAATGATTTAAAAGGCATAGAAGTACGTTATATATGAGTTTATATTGTATGACGGTTACAATAATATATGAAATGACAATGTATATTTCATACATATAATAGTATTTTTACTTTAAAATTATTACCATTAAGGAGAATGTGATATATGTCCTAGTAACTTCTCCTTTATTATATATAATAACAGATAGACCGGAAAAGTTGAAAAAAAACTAATTTTTTTTTAGATCCATAAAGGCCGGGAGGGAATTGGTTTTTTTTTATTGGGTAATACTTCCATTAGGACTCGTGGCCAGAGGTCGCGTGCACGTGCGTGCGTGCATGCACTAGTAGTCTAGGATATAAGTCGAATGTTGTTTCATCCTAAAACCAATTGATTATAGAAGGAGTAGTCCACTAGATTATATAACGAGACTTATTATTTCATATTTTAACGTGGTATTCTTTTGGTCTCTTCACAATTCACATCTCTCAACAAAATTTTACTATGATCAAGAAGAATATGACATATATCACAAGCGACTTCTCCTTTGTTGTATATAATATAATAGATATATAATAGATCGATATATTAAGGGAGCTTCAAATGCCAAGTACCCAATCATAGGGTTGGTCGTTCGGATAAAAGGCGTATTATATATATAGTTGATCCGTTTGTACAACCAACAGAGGATTATAATGATTTCCATTGCTGCATTCGTATTCAAAGGTGATCTTCAATGGGGATAATATTCCAAAACTGGATTAATTGAGAGAGTGCAACCAGGGGCGGAGCTGAGGGGGAGACTAGGGGGCACGTGTCCCCCTCTCATTTCACGAAGTACCTAGTAGTATTCTACTCGTTGATAGCTTCGTTTTGACATATAATACGCCTTAATCCGATATCTGAGTAAAAAGTTATGAATGTTTAAAAATTAAAGGTATATTAATTACTTTAATTTTGTTTCAGTAGACTATAATACTTCTATATTTTACTTAAAATAACATTCACATACTATAATTCATCTCGAGAGCTTCGAAATGAGAGGTTATACTAATCATTTCGACAATTAAATAAGAAGTTACACAAGTTTAAAATTTTTATATTTGGTTATACATTTATATGTTATGAGTACAACAAGTTGTATATATTAACTATGGTTGTTATGATCGAGTCAAACATGTCTAGTATTGTTTGATTATATTTAGCTCATTTAGCAACAAGTAAAGCTCGAGTGAAACCTATATTTGAACTTGAGCTCACACTCGACTTGTTTAGTAAATGAACAAGCTTGAGTGAGTTTTTTTAGTATTATGCAACTTTATTTGTTTATGACATAGTAACTTCAAATAAAAATGGTTAAATTTCATACAATTCGTGCTATTTGAGTTTTAATTAAGCAGAGCCGAGCTTTGAATCGAGCATAAAAATGTGCTCCTAATCAACTCATTTTGTACATCATATGCTCGAACCGAGCTTTTGTTGAGCAAAACTCGAGTCAAGCTCTAGCTACTTAGCTCATATAACAACTATAATCTTAACTTAATGTTTATTGCATTTCCTATACTTATTTAGTTATTTTTTTCCGGGTATTCCATTTATATATTTATATTTCTTCTTCTTAGGCGCGAAAAAATGATAGTGTTTTTATCATAAACCGATGAGATTTTATCTTCAAATAACATCATTTATTATCAAATTATATATAATTCTTTATGTTAATTTAATCCAAAACTATATCGTACATATACCGTCGTGCCCCCCCTTCGAAAATTTTCTGGCTTCGCCACTGAGTGCAACCAATACGGTTGATGATTTAATAAGCGCTCGGCCTCCTACAGATGTTGTCTTTAAAGTGAAAGATCATTGTTTTGGTTGATTGTGCTTTACATTTGAAGCTTCAGCCTCCAACATTTTTATGTTGCAAGTTTAAACGATTCATAAACTAAAGCTCTAGCTATGAAGATTTAAGCTAAATATCTAGATCAAGCAAGATCAAGCATGAATATGCAGGTAAATGAGCGAAATGTTTAGTAACTTGGTGACCAAGAAGAAAGGGAATAATCGGCTCTCATAGCCGTCATTCATTGAATGCACATGATCCCAAAACCCTACCTCAAAGAGTGGGAGACAATCTCTTAAATAGGTCCCCTACAAAGTGTCATGTGCCAAGCACATGGGACAAAGTCCCTTATTACAACCGAATAAAATGACAAGTACAAATGCTAACGGAAAGATCCAAGATGGCTTAGTGCAGGTGATCACTAAAGCTAACACACAAGCATAGCTTATTCTCCATACCCCCCCCCCCCCCCCCCCCTCAAGTTGGACTTTGGGGTAATCCAACAAGTCCCAACATGGAAGAGAAGAAGTAGTGATGGCGTTCACCAAGAGCCTTAGTAAGAATATCAGCTAATTTGACTCCTGTTCGAACATGTTGTGGATGAATGAAGCCTTCTTGCAGCTTCTCACGCACATAGTGACAATCAATTTTAAGATGCTTTGTCCTCTCATGAAAGACAGGCTTTTCTGCAACGTGAATAGCAGATTTACTATCACAAAAGAGAGGAATAGGTAGAGGAATGGATACATTCAACCTCTGCAAGATCCCTTCAACCCAAACAAGTTCACTGGATGAAGTGGACATACTCTTGTATTTTGCTTCAGCAGAGGATTTAGACACAGTCACTTGTTTCTTTGTTTTCCAAGAGACTAAGTGACGAGATGAAAATCGTTGATTCCCAATCAAATAGTTCTCACTCTCACAAATTAGTATAATTGGCAAGAAAGGGGTCGAATCCTCGGGAGATTTAAGATTTGACAATGCAATTTGATCACCAACAAGTAACAAAAGTGGGAAAAGATGCAACTTTTAAATAAGAGCAAGTAAAGTAAAGTAAAGACGGAATTTTGTTGTAAAATCAAGAGTAGAGAACGGTTCCACCTACGAATTCTTTGACATTGGTTGGCTTATCGATCATCGAATTCTTTTCAAGATATTAACTTTCCTACAAATTCCTCTCGTCTTGGTTTATATGGATTAAAAGTCCTACGAGTCCAATTAATCCCTTACACCTCAATGCAATCATAACACGGTTAAGATTTAACAACGAGATAGCACAACATCCCAAGAACTTGAGCACATAAATAACACCAATTAAACACGGTAAATCGATGTTTAAGATATATGTCAACTTCCTACATAATCATGCTTCAAACACGGAATCCACAATCTTATGCATGCTACTATAGAAATAACGCAAATACGAAAGCATTAAATCTTAGCACGAAATCAATATTATCAAGTCGGCCAAGCAAGATAACATTAATAACATAACAATAAGCACAAGGAAGTTGAAGGAATTAAAATAGAGGAAAGATAACTTGAATTAAAACTCACAATTCACCAACCAAGTCTCCGAAAACGTAGGCAAAACACTAGGAAAATTAGCCGCTCATGGCTTACCTAAGCTCTCTTCTCTTCTATGGTGATTGCTCCAATTGAAATCTAATTAAACTAACCCTAGAATATCCTATTTATAAGCCTAATGTCTTCCATAAAAGATAGATAAAAGATAGAAACTTCCTAAACAAACTAGATAAAAGATAGAACTTTCCTAATTTAATTCAGCGTCACATTCCGCTGGCAGCGAGAAATTCCGCTGGCAGCGAATGGCCTTGATTGAGCTCCTGTTGGATTTTCGCTACCACCTTGCTACCACACTCGCTGTCAGCGAAAGTTCTATGCCTTAGAATTTTTCAAGCCTCTCCGAGTCCTTCCTTTCCGCTGGAGCGAGCCGCTCCTCTCGCTGCCGCGAGATCTCCCACTCGCTGAAGCGAGTTCTTTCTTCCGCAGCTGCGAGTCGCCGAAGCTTCGTCGTCCTGGTGCTTCTCGCTGGCAGCGACATTTTCCGCGGCAGCGAACGTCTCGCTGCAGCGAGACAAGTCGCTAGCAGCAGACACTGCTTGCTCGCTCTTCCTCTTCGCTGGCTCCTCCTCTGGTTGGCTCTCTCTTCTCGTTGGCTCTCCGCTTGCATGCTTGCTGGGCTTCCTGGCTCCACTCGCTGGCAGCGAGCAGAACTCGCTAGCAGCGACTTGCGCCCAGAGACTTGTTTTCACTTTGTTCTTTTCTCGTTCTCTCTTTCCTCCTTTCTTTCTCTTCTTAGCTTGATTTCTTAACTTTACTTGGACATGTTTAACATCTTTTCCTGGCTTTCCACCATGTCGGATCTACAATTCTGCACAATTCAAACAAAATAGCGTAGATTCCGAACTTTGCCACAAAAAGAGTTTAATCTAAATTAACACTAAAACATGCATATTCTGCAATGTAAATGCAATTAAACTATCCTATAATGCCCATTAGAAATGTGCATTATCAAACTCCTTCACACTTAACCTTTTGCTTGTCCTCAAGCAATGCAAAATAAAGAAGATCAAAACCATCATCCCACACATATAACCTTCAAGCACTAACCTTGTCAAAAGCAACATCAAAGTGGAGGAGCAATGAACATGAAAGCAAACATCCTAGCAAGTATATGAATGATTCAAAATAAGGCACATATCATCCAACCTCATCGGGATTATGTGTTTGCTCTCACTCTCATTGTGTTTATGCTTAACAATATATCTCTCGACTCAATCCAAAATGCAAAAAGCTACATAGAAATTGACACATATATCACATATTCTCCACCACGGATGCCATCACTCACAAGCAACATCAAGAGGTCTTTTATCAAGGTTGTAATGGGGCTTGGTAAGGAATTAAGGGCAAGGAGAATTTATGGTCATGTGGTGCTCAAAATCCGGGAATCAAGATCCTAGATAATAAAACATCAACCATCCACTCTCTCAAAAACATCATCAAACGTTCAATTTTAGGGATTGGACGAGTTGGCCTTTATAAGGAGAAGGGAAGGATTGCAGTCGACACACATCTACACAGCGCAAAAAGATTTCAGCAATCTCGTCTCTTGCAACAACATCGTCCCGCATCTCTCTTTGGTTTGAGCGTTTTATTTCTTTGAGAGTGTGAGGTTTCCGTTGAGCTTTATCGTACAAGTCATTTAGGGTTATACTAAGGGTTCTGTTGACTCTATCTTGATGTTATATTATATGTTTGTTAATATGATGGAAGACAATGAAAGGTAGTATTTATTTTTTTCAAATATCAATTAGATTATTTATTGGGATTTGTATTTAATTATTTGGTGGAGATCTTGTGCAGGATTTGATTTGGTTATTAAAGATTTGGGGTTGACTTTCCAAAAGCCTCTTTGAGGGTTTTGTGAAGCAATCTTCAAGTTGAAAAGGTTGTTGGTTTGTTGAGATCTTTAAGAGATTTGGTTGAACCAATCTCCAAGTTGTCTTCAACGTTTTAAAACAAACTATCAAGACCAAAACAGTTTCAAGACCTTACTGTTTGAGGTGAAAGCCAAAACCATGGTTTCCAGGTTTTGGTAAGGCCTTACCAGCACTGGTAAGACCTTACCAACAGTGGCCTCAGAAATTACATGAGCTTGGAATTGAAAGGCTCAGACTTAATGTATTGGGCCTATTTGTAATGGGCCTATTGTTACTCATGCCTACAATTCTAGCTCTAAATGTGTAACATCTTATTGGGCCTATTTCATGTGCCTAGTCTAGAATTCAATTACGGAATTGATATATTGGGTTTTAAATTCTATATGTATAATTTATCTAATCCATATCTACTAGTTTGTTGCTGAGATTTTGTAGGGATTTGGTTGAATAATTATTCAGCCTTTTCATCTTTTCAAGTAATCAAATCCCTGCATATCCGAGTGAAGCTTTTGGAACGCAGTTTGAATTGCCGGTTGTTCCCCCCGTATATCAAGCAACATCTTCAAGGATTCAAACGTTTAAATCATTTCAACTCGGACGAGCCGGCCTATATAAGGAGAAGTAGAAGATTGCAGGATACACATCATCAAGATACAGCGCTCAAAGGCTTCTGCAATCTCGTCTCCTGCATCATCCGATCTCACGACTCTTCCTACGCTTTATTGTATTTACTTTTGAGTGTGTGAGGTTTACATTGAGCTTTATCGTACAATTCATTAGGATTATACTAAGGGTACATCTCTACCCAAACGTATAGATACTTCGGTATCGGTAGGACTTTGTTTCACTGGTGTGTTGGGTTGCTAGATAGGAAGTAGTCTAGAAGAGGGAAGGTCTTCTAGAGGTTGTATCTAGGGCTCATAAGATAAAGTGAAATAAAGTTGTTGAATCCTACGGGTTGGATAACCCTAGGCGGGGACGTAGGCGGTTGTGCCGAACCTCGTTAACAAGTATCGTGTGCTTTACTTTCCGTTCTTTTCATTCGTGCTTGTGATTGCTTTGCTTCTTATTCGTCCTTCTTGCTTAACTCATTACTGTTTTGCAGATAAGGTCTTACCTTTGGTGGTAAGGTCTTACCAGTTTTAGCATTTGCGAAAAGTTGTCATACTCTATTCTTCCCCCTTTGTAGAGTATTTGTTTGCCTTTTATCTGCATATTCCACACTTCAATTGGTATCAAAGCCTAACTCACGTTATTTGGATATTACTATCTGTGAGACTAACTATGGCAGGCGAAGGTCAAGGTGGCTTCGGTCAAGGAAGATTTGTCTCTCGTCCACCTCTCATTGTTGGGGACAATTTCATGCATTGGAAATCTCTGATGAAAATGTTCATCATTGATCAAGATCTAGAGCTCTGGCATATCATCACGCGAGGGCCAAATGTACCCATGAATGATGGACCAAATGGAACGAGATATGTTTGAATTGGCTAATCTTGTCACATACTTGTGTTGATTTTCATTGGAGCATGACTTGTTAGTTTAATTGAGCAAATATGATTCTTTTTGGCATTATTGAAACCCAACAAAACTTGTCCTAGTGAGAAATTTTGGCCTTATAAGGGATTTTCATCATATTTATTCCCTTTTGCTTTCTTGTGTGACATTATAGTCTCCTTATTCACTTACCTCTTGAGATTGACATTGTTATCTATATTTGAGGCCGGATTTATATGTCTATTGCTTATGAGTTTCAAATGATAGAGGCATGATTTTCTTAGCCATATTATTATCCATATCCACCCTACATATGTGTCCTTTGCTTGTAACCGAATTTGAGCCCTAGCCTTTTCTTTGAAGCTCCACAAAATTTATCCTAGCCAATGATGAGCCTTACCCTATCCGGGAATTAGGATTAGAATTGGTGAATGATTGATTTGGTTGAGTGGAAAAGAGATTATTTTTGAGAAAGTTACAAGTTTGGATGAGTATGTAATTTTAGTTTTATTCCTCACATTGTGCATTATTGTTTTGGCTCTAAAGGAAAAAAAAATGAATGAATGAAAAAAAAAAGAGAAAAAAAGAAGAAGAAAAGAAAAGAAAAAGCATGAGCCTTTTATCTTCATTATGAATGTGAGAGTTGGAAAAAATCTTTGGTTGAGAAATGAATGTTGTTTGTAAAGATGTTGTGAGAGCTTGAGTTTAAGACGTTTGTTGAATGACGTTGCAAAAGATCCGCTTGAGAGGAGCGTAAAAGCGTTTGAAAATTATTCCAGAAGAAATGTCTGAGATATGCCAGGGATTTGATCAATTTGAAATATGACGTTGAAAGCACATCCAACCAAATCCCCGTAGATTCTCAACAATCAAATCTAGCATAAGTGGATTAGATAATATAGAATATAAAACTTATAACCCAAATAAAAGGCAGCCCATTCATTTAGTCCCAATAACATATTGGTCCTAAAAATCAGAATGCACACTCAGTAAAATAGGCTCATTAAAAACAAGCCCATTAACGTTGAACCAAGCTCATTCATGTAAAACTTGAGCCATTATCGGTAAGGTCTTACCAATGTCGGTAAGGCCTTACCAAAACCTGAAAATCATGGTTTTGGCTTTCAGCTCAAACAGTAAGGTCTTGAAACTGTTTTGGTACTGATGGTTTGTTTTAAAACGTTGAAGACAACGTAGAGATTGGTTCAACCAAATCTCTTGAAGATCTCAACAAACCTACAACCTTTTGACTTTGAAGATTTCTCCACAAGATCTTCAAAGAAGCTTCTAGAAAGTCAACCCCCAAATCTTCAACAACCAAATCAAATCCTGCACAAAATCTCCAACAACTAATTTAAATATAAATCTCAATAAATAATCTAATTCATATTTGTATAAAATAAATACTACCTTTCTTTGTCTTCCATCATACATATAATATAACATCAAATACGTATAATATAACATCAAGATAGGCTCAACAGGACGGATCCTAGATCCATCTGTTATATATAATAAAAAAAACGCAAAAAAAAAAAGCTTCACAACAGCTTTATTTAAAAAAAAAGAGAGAGAAGGTGATCGGGTTTGGTTTTGATTGAGTTTTCAAGTGTTTTATAGAAAATTAAAAGAAATTAACGAAAAACCCAAGGCGTTACGGGCGATTCCCGGCAAGTACTCTCTGGTGTTTTCCGGCCGCCTGTCTTCTCTCCGGTCTAGGGCCGTGAAAGCTAGGTACTCCCTCGCCGATAGTGCGAGACTCGTCGTGTGTCTGTTTCTTGCAGGTATGACTGATCAGTTTGCCGTATTAGGGTTGTTCGAGATGGGAGAGAGGGGGAAGTCGTATCATCTTACTAAGAGGAAGTCAGTTTGATTGTTGGGGATGAAGTAGTGAACGAAGGCAAGTCGGTGCACTATAGAATGCCATTGGTCGGGAAGGTGATGTCTAGGAAGTAACCAAACGGGTTTGCCCTAAAGGCCACCATGAAAGGGGCTCGGAAGACGAAGAATGGATTCCTGTTTAGGGAGATCAAGGAGAATCTGTTTAGCTTCCAATTCATCACTGAGGAAGACAAGGAGAAGGTGTTGAAGGAGGGTCCCTGGTCCTTCGACAGATCTCTGTTGTTGCTGAAAGAACCAGGGATGGAGCAGTTGTCGGCGATAACTTTCACACACACTCTATTCTGGATTAGAATATATGACCTCCCATTGCCGGCATACACAAAAGCGATGTAGATCAGGCTAGTACAAGGGTTTGGGGGGATCATCGAGATGGATGAGGAAGAGTTGGTGACGTGTAGTCGGTATCTTCGAATGCGAGTTCTCATTGATGTTACCAAGCCGTTGTGTCGAGGAATCATGGTGTCGATTGAAGGGAAACGACTGTGGGTCGACATAAGGTACGAACGCTTACCGAACTTTTGCTACTCTTGTGGTTGCTTGGGGCACATTGATTCTGAGTGTGTAATGGGAACCAAAGAGGATGATCAATGTGAAGAGTATGGGGATTGGTTGTGGGCGTCCCTGGCCAGGGCTGTCAACGAAAGAAGCAACGCCGATAGGGAGGAGGAAAGAAGGGTGATGGACAAAGTGATAGGGAGAGAGGAGAGGAAGGGTAGCAGCAAACGGGAGAAGGGAGGGAGAAAGACTTTGATGGAGATTCTGGAAGAGAAGGAGGTTGAAGACGAAATCGGGGGGGATACGAGGGAGGTACCTTTAACAAAAGAGGGACAACATATGCTTGAAAGAGTGGAACAAGTGAAGATTGAGGGAGGCGAGGGAGTTGGAGGGAAAGGAGATAATATGGGAGTTGTGGGGGGAGGGAGAGAGTGTTGGAGCCAATCAAAATGAGATGCAGAATATAAAAGCCAAAGGAAAGCAAGTGGATGGGACCACAAATTTGAAAAGGAAATGGAAAAGGGCGGCAAGGGGGCTTCAACAGGGAGAAGTACGGTGGGGGGGGGGGGGATATAACAGGGACTAAAAGAAAAGAGGGAGAGGGGGAGGACCACATGGTGGTTCATCAGGAGAGAGTAGTAATAGGAGAGGGAAACAAGGACAAGAGGAGAAGAGCTGAAAACGTCTTAATCGATCAGCTGATCAAACCGGCCGGGGAGATTGTCCCCCGCCGGGAGCCATGAATTGTATAAGCTTCAACTGTCGGGGATTGGGGAAGGTCCATGCAGTGATAAAACTCGCCGAGTTGGTGGGTAGATAGACCCCAAGGGTACTATTTCTAATGGAAGCAAAGAGCAATAAGGCTAGAATGGAGTCGGTCAGAATTGAACTGGGCTTTAGAGGTATGTTCGTGGTTGAAGGCATTGGTAGGTCGGGAGGATTAGCACTCATGTGGGAGGAGGGATGTAATGTCAATGTGGATTCGTATACCCAACATCATATTGACTGTACGGTGAAAATGGGTGAGTGGGATCCTTGGCGCTTTACAGGCATGTACGGCTGGCCGGAGAGCAAAGACAAGCATCACACGCTTGCGCTGATGAGGAGGCTCCATGAGGAGCCACACGGAGGATGGTTATGTATGGGAGAATTTAACTTGTTCACCTCTTTGGAGGATAAAAGGGGTGGCAACATGGCAAACTTTGATAAGGTGGTAGAGTTTAGGCAAGTAATTGAGCATTGTGGTCTCAGGGACATTCCTTTTACCGGTAATCGCTTTACTTGGGACAAAAATATGGAGGATGGTGGTTTCATACACGAGAGGCTGGACATGGCTTTTGGGAATGGAGAGTTCATGGACAGGTTTCCTGATTCGCTGGTGGTGCATATGGGAAAATGTGGCTCGGATCATCTCCATGTCAAAATTTGTATAGAGGGAGTGCCACAAAAAGATGCAAGTTGGCGGGAGAAGCCGTTCAGATTTGAAGCGATTTGGTTAAAGGACGAGGACTGTTTGGAGATTATAGCAAATGGGTGGTTGAACTCGGGCTCAGTGCAGGCGAGTGAAGGCATTGTCGGAAAATTTGAGAGGCGTGCAGTCGACTTGAAAGACTGGGATGAATGTGTATTCGACAATGTCTAGGCGGAATTAAGGAAGTTTAGGAAACGGTTGACGGAGATAGGAAGGGAGATGAATGGGAACCGAGTGAGGGAGAGAAACAATTTAGAAACGAAGGAGAGAGAGCTTATGGACAAGGAGGAGATTATGTGGTTCCAACGGGCTAGGGCGAATGAATTCCGATGTGGATACCGTAACACTGCTTATTTCCACAAGAAAGCATCTGGGCGGAAAAAGAGGAATAGAATTCAGAAACTAGTGGAGGAGGATGGGGTGGAGAGGAGATCATTAGAAGGGATGACGGAGGTAGCTATGGATTAGTTCGGCAAACTGTTTCAGTCAGAAGCTCATGCATATCTGTCCACGGCATCCCAACGTGGATTCGTATACCCAACATCATATTGACTGTACGGTTAAAATGGGGGAGGGGGATCCTTGGCGCTTGACAGGCATGTACGGCTGACCGGAGAGCAGAGACAAGCATCACACGCTTGCACTGATGAGGAGGCTCCATGAGGAGCCACACTGAGGATGGTTATGTATGGGAGATTTTAACTTGTTCACCTCTTTGGAGGATAAAAGGGGTGGCAACATGGCAAACTTTGATAAGGTGGTAGAGTTTAGGGAAGTAATTGAGCATTGTGGTCTCAGGGATATTCCTTTTACCGGTAATCGCTTTACTTAGGACAAAAATAGGGAGGATGATGGTTTCATACAGGAGAGGCTGGACATGGCTTTTGGGAATGGAGAGTTCATGGACAGGTTTCCTGATTCGATGGTGGTGCATATAAGAAAATGTGGCTCGGATCATCTCCCTGCCAAAATTTGTATGGAGGGAGTGCCACAAAAAGATGCAGGTAGGCGGGAGAAGCCGTTCAGATTTGATGCGATTTGGTTAAAGGACGAGGACTGTTTGGAGATTATAGCAAACGGGTGGTTGAACTCGGGCTCAGTGCAGGTGATAGAAGGCATTGCCGGAAAATTGGAGAGGTGTGCAGTCGACTTGAAAAACTGGGATGAATGTGTATTCGGCAATGTTCAGGCGGAATTGAGGAAGGTTAGGAAACGGTTCACGGAGATAGGAAGGGAGATGAATGGGAACCGAGTGAGGGAGAGAAACAATTTAGAAAGGAAGGAGAGAGAGCTTATGGACAAGGAGGAGATTATGTGGTTCCAACGGGCTAGGGCGAATGAATTCCGATGTGAAGACCGTAACACTGCTTATTTCCACAAGAAAGCATCTGGGCGAAAAAAGAGGAATGGAATTCAGAAACTAGTGGGGGAGGATGGGGTGGAGAGGAGATCATTAGAAGGGATGACGGAGGTAGCTATGGATTATTTCGGCAAACTGTTTTAGTCAGAAGCTCATGCAGATTCGACAACGGCATCCCAAGGAATCGAGCCCATACTATCGGCTGAGGATGACCTAGAGCTGTCACGTCCCTTCACTATAGAGAAGGTAAAATCCGCCCTCTTTTCAATGCATCCAACAAAGGCACCGGGCCCTGATGGTATGCCAGCACTGTTCTATCAGAAGTGCTGGCATATTGTCGGGACCAATGTCACTACTCTAATTCTTATCTTTCTGAATGGGGCGCCACTGCTAGAGGGATTTAATCACATTCTCATTACACTAATCCCAAAGGTTGTGGCCCCAACTAAAATGAAAGATCTCTGCCCAATTAGCTTCTGTAATGTACTATATAAGATTTTGTCGAAGATTCTAACAATCAGATTGAAGAAAGTACTTGGGAAGTTGATTGCAGCAAGCCATAGTTCCTTTGTCCCGGGAAGACTCATCTCCGACAATGTGCTGGCGACATTCGAAGTGTTTCATTACATGAAGACTAGAAAGGGGAAGAAGGGGTTCATGGCCTTGAAGCTAGATATGGCTAAGGCATACGACCGTGTTGAGTGGGGATTCTTGGAGCATTGTTTGAGGAAGTTTGGTTTTGAGGAAAGGTGGGTTGACTTGATCATGAAGTGCATCACTTCTGTCAGCTTTTCGATTCTGGTTGATGGAGTACCATCGCCGACTTCCATACCCCAGAGGGGACTCCAGCAAGATGATCCGTTATCGCCGTATGTTTTTCTGCTTTGTGCTGAAGGGTTATCTTGTATGATTAGGGTGAGTGAGATGCAGAATCGATTGAGAGGTATTAGAGTTGCACCGTTAGCTCCCTCTATATCGCACCTCTTCTTTGCTGATGACTGTGTTCTTTTTCTGGAAGCATCCTGTCAAAAGAGCTCAGAAATTATCAATATCCTCCATACTTATGGAGCAGCGTCAGGACAACAGGTTAACTTCTCGAAGTTAGAACTGTCTTTCAGCACGAATATTGATGAGGAGAAACGGATGGAACTGCAGGATATTTTGGGAATCCGTGAGGTCTCGAAGCACGAGAGGTATCTTGGGCTACCTACCATGGTAGGGAGGTCGAAGAAAGTGATTTTTGAGCAACTCAAGGAGAGGGTATGGAAGAAGTTGAAGGGTTGGAACGAAAAGACCATGTCAAGGGCGGGAAATGAAGTTCTGATCAAGGCTGTTACACAAGCCATCCCCACCTATACTATGTCATATTTTCTATTGTCGGTGGGGCTCTACAGGGACATTGAAATGATGTTAAGCAACTTTTGGCGGGGAGATAGTGGGGGGAGAAATAAGATGCATTGGATGAAATGGAAGTGAATGTGTCGGGCAAAGGATAAAGGAGGGATGGGATTTCGTGATCTAGAAATGTTTAGCAAGGCACCCTTAACAAAGCAGGCCTGGAAAATTCTGCAGGATCCGGAGTCTCTATTAGCCAGAATTATGAAAGCAAGGTACTTCCCAAGGTGTTCTATTTTGAAAGCGTCGGTGGGATACAATCCCAGCTATGCTTGGCGTAGCATTATTACTGGTAGGGATGTGCTTGCAGAGGGGTTGAGGTGGGCAGTTGGAAATGGGGCTGATATCAATGTCTGGGATGATAGGTGGTTGCTCTGACCGACGAGCTTCAAGGTTGTCGGGAATTACCTCGGTGGCAACCCGGACTTGAAAGTGATAGACTTGATTGATTGGGAGACCTATTGGTGGAATGAGGCTTTACTTCGGCAAGTTCTGCTGCCTTCTAACATCGATGAGGTCCGTCAAATCCGGCTCGTGGAACCTGGGGTGAAGGATCAACAAATCTGGAGCTCCACAAAGAATGGGGTTTTCACGGTAAGGTCGGTGTATCACATGCTCCTCCAAAAGTCTTTGAATGGGGATTCAATGGGTGGATCATCGGCGGAATCCAAGGTAGACAACGCCTGGAAAGCCCCGTGGAAGCTGAAATCGGTGCCAAGTGTGATGTCTACGGTGTGGAGGGCGGTGTCTGAGATTGTGCCTTGCTAAAAGAACTTTCACAAGAGACGGGTAACTGAGGATGGATGCTGCGACATTTGTGGGAAAGAGGAGACCACAGCTCATGTCTTGTTCGAGTGCCCTCACGCAAGGAAGATTTGGAGGTACACACCAACTCTTGAAACGGCATGGTTGCGGTCAACATCAATGCAGGAAGTGTTCGTCGTTGTGTTCAATGAAGGAACTAGAGTAGAGCACCAAAGGTGGGCAACAATGATATGGAGCATTTGGGGTAGCCGAAATAAGCGTATCTTTGAAGGCGTCCGGAAACGTCCAGTGGAGATCATACAAGAGGTGGATGCCATGCTCATGGAATACGATTCTTATCGGGAGGTGACAAAAGTTGCGCCAACAGCTCATCAGCAAGGAGGTGAGGATAGGAGCTGGAAGAAACCGCAAGGTACCTATCTGAAATTGAATTGTGATGCCAGTGTCTCATCTTCGGGGCTGGCGGCAATCGGGGTTGTGTGTAGGGACCATAAAGGAGCGATGATATTCGGTGGACAACGAGGAATTCAACCAACAGGTTGTGTCGAAACGGCCGAGGCTGAAGGTGTGTTATGGGCTCTACAGTTACCAAGGGAAAGGGAACTGTAGAGTGTACAAGTAGAGTCCGACAATCTCGCTTCAGTCAGGAAGCTGCAGCATGGATGCAAGGGACTAGGCCCTCTCTACAACTTAATCGCAACAATCAAGAGCCTGGAGGGAGCGTTCGGTTCTATCACGTGGTCCCATGTTAGACGAGAGGCGAACAAGGTGGCTCATGGATTTGCAACTATTAGACCTACTTCTTATTCTTTGTTTTTCTCTGTTAACGAACTTCCATATGACATTGCTACAGTTTTATTGAATGAAATGGTATGATGGACTAGTTTGATCTCAAAAAAGAGAGAGAGAGAGAGAGAGAGAGAACGAGGGACGGATCTAGGATCCGTTCTATGTAATTTTTTTATAACGGACAGATCCTAGATCCATCCGTATATTATTTAAAATTTTTACAACGGACGGATCTATGATCCACCCTATGGAGTGCATCTAGAAACTGTCATGGGTACATATAGGCACCCCGTTTTACAATAACAAAACCAATCTATATATATACAGCTAAACTAGCTAGAGACCTTACCAGCTTACCATGGTTCACTAACTTCGAACCATGGCTCTAACTAATCAACTAACTAACCCGGTTGCTCACCACTACCAACTATACGTAAAAACATATAGCTCCACAACTTGCAACATTTTTATGTTCTACTCCTGATCGATCAAGTTTAAATGATTTATAGCGACTAAAGCTCCTTGCAAAGAGCAAGTGTGAAATTAAGTTGAGATCAAGTTTATAACTAGAACCTAGAAGCATTGCTAAATCCGCAAGGTTGCCACTGGGCGATCAAATGGAAAGATCACACCTTCGGCCTTCCAGTTTGGGTGTAGTGTAGTTTTGCAGTAGGTTCGGTGTGACTGTGCAATCATTTGCAAACCTCCACACCTCCCTCGATCAGTAGAACATAAAAACAACGAAATTCCGCAAATTTCAACATTTTGCGTACTAGGCAATTCAAACCAATTCAAAGAGATCGATGAAAACCTACCTTACTAAATCCAAATAAATGAAATCAACGTGTAAAAAATCAACAATTGTTTTCAGAGGATTGATATTAACAAAAACTGAAAAACTTATAATCCATCTAAGCTATAACTAAATAAAACCTTCCAATCCATCAAACTAATTATATATAACACTGAGCTTCAAACATTGACTCTAAAAAAGAAGTGTTGAGGATGAGATCCTAATTCCTAATGATCCATGAGCGCAAGAACTTGAGCTTCGGTTGGAAGAGCCGGGATGGCTCTCCTCTGTGTGGTTGTAAGGGCGCCGCAAGCATTCGCAAACCTCAACACCTCTCTTAGTTTCGATTCATCCTCAAGGATGCTCATGTCATCTACCAGCTTCCAACGCAATGCTCCAACAAACGAGTCTCCAGCGCCCGTGGTGTCAATTTGTATCGACTTTGAAAGGATCCACGCTCCCCGTTGAAGGTCTACAATATAATGTTCAACCAAGACGAAAACAAATTCATAAGCACATAATGTTCCATTCGCGATGGCATAATCCTTAATTAAAACCCGAAATAATTATGTGTAACACCAGAAAGAAACTAAATTGAAAGAGGGACGTTACTTGGGTGTAGTACTTACAACCACGTTAACCGAGTGTGACCAAGAGAAGCTTCAAGTTGGGATGCATCAACGACTTAGCTGATGCGTCATCGACTCCTTCGGTAAGAAACATCAGCTCGTCATCACTAACCTTGATGACGTCTGCCCTATCCATGATGCTGAGGATCTGGTCATGTGCCTCCTTCTCCGAGGGCCACAAAGGGAGTCGGAGGTTAGGGTCGTACGAGAGCAAGGCTCCTGCTCTCTTGGCCTCCTCCATTGCCTTGATATGGGCTGATCTACATGGCTCCACAATCAAGCTTATCGATCCGTAGCGAAATACCTTTGCCTGTTTGCAATTACACCCAACAATCAGGGGCGGATCCTTTAAAGGACCGGGGGTGGCAGTCGTCCCCCCAATCAAAAATAAAATTTAGTATACATATTCCTCTCGTCGATAGCTTCGATTTGATATATTATAAGCTCAAATCCGACAACTGAGTAAAAAGTTATAAACTTTTCAAGACTTAACACTACTCATCAGCGTTTAAACTTCATAACTTAATACTATAATTAAACCCGAAAACTTCAAATATTGATGATTTTTTCAAAAAAAAAATTAAAGATCAATTTTTCGCCCCCTCAACTAAACGCTTCAGGATCCGCCACTGCCAACAATATATATTTAACATAAGAAACACCTCAATTAAGCATCAAACAATGTGAATTTGATTTGCGTTGTTTTAAATTTGAAAGGTAATTAGTTGAGAAAGTATCGATTTAATGAGATCGAGATTGAGTTCGTCGGGAGTAAGGAGCATATCAGCGCTAGGGTTCCGGTAAAACATGAACTCCCTCTAGCCGTTGTGCTTCAACGTCACGAACGCCAGCGCCATAAACCAAAAGAAAAAGGAGAGAGAAAAAAAAGAGAGAGGAGGAAGAAATGAGAGGAAAGATAGGAGATTTGAGAAGGGTACGTGTTTCGTCTCTTGATCTGGTGATCCGTCTCCTTCATTTGGCAAGTCAACAACGGGTGTTTGTTGATAGGTATTTTCTCCTCCTGGAAATCTAATTTGATTACAAGTGTTTAGCTAGGTTTTTAGAGAGGAATCCATTCTAGATCCAGGTTGTATTTAGATTGGTGTTTTTGATTCTCTGGTTAGAAAGGGTTTTTCCCACGTAAATCTTGTGTTAATATTTGTGTTTTTATCTGTGTTTGTGGTTTGGTTTCTGGATTAGATATTATCGGTTGGTCATTGGTTTGCTGGCTGATTGTTGTTGGTTCTCTTATTACCCGAATTCACTTTTGGGTGCGGCTGAAAAGTGGTTTCTAGCCCAACACTACACACGGTCGGCTCCCTGATGCTCCTCATCAACTTGGTTTCCGACCCTAGCGATATAAGCTTTCTCCTCATCAACTTCGTGTTTTCCTCTACAAGGATGCACTAGGAAGGGCCTCTGCTTTGAGCGACCCAACCTAATCTTTATATTGAGTCTAAAAAGAAATTGTTAGTTATGACCATTGCTCTTCTTAGATGACTTCTGACTGATGAGCTAGGCATCTGTCTTCTTAGAAGACTTCTGGAATCATTGCTATTGGGCTTCTTAGAACACTTCTGACTGATGAGGCATCTGTCTTCTTAGAAGACTTCTGGAATCATTGCTCTCTTGGACTTCTTAATTAGAAGACTTCTGACTAATGAGGCATCTGTCTTGATTGTTCTTGAATATAATTAAGAGGCTAGACAAAGCCATTTTAAAAAAAATACTAGTACGAGGCTCGTAATTTATCCCCACATGAATTAATTTAGTAGTTATAATTCATATTACATTATTACGGAGTATAAGTTATAAATCGGGGAGATGAAAATAATTTCTAAAAGTAAAAAATAATAAAATAATTAGAAATAATCAGAAAATGATTTAAAACACACATAAGTTATATATGGTTTTATACTCGAGTAAGTGGGTGATTAGTCGGGGTATAAATGTTACAACAATATATATTTTTCAATCCGAGAAAGTAATTCTGGGGATATGTACTTCCAAAAAGAGTACAGATAAATGAATGTGAATCATACGTCCCTGGTTCGAACCCCGGAATGGCCGCTCTTTATTTACCAATTCAAAAATTATGTGATATACCTCCAGAGCTCTAGTTCAACAGCACCTTTGCGGTCAGCGTGACCACCCAGCCAAGGAGCCAGTTGGATAGCGTAGTAGTGCTTCCTGCTAGCCCTTTTATATTGATCGGAAGGATCTACCAAGTACAGATGAGGCACTGTACTTCAGAATCTAACCATCGATACTCTCTGTTTAGGGAATGGTGGTGGCTTTCTCCCTAGGATTGGGGGCTATCCCGTGGATTATAATGTCCGAGGTTAGTGTGACCCTCGTATTTCAAGGAACTATAAGAATTGCATCATCATCATATCATACCTTTGCGACTTAGGGATCCATGAAAGAGGGGGGCTACGGGTGTTCCAACCGAATCCCACTCTGAAAGAGAGGCCCTGTTGAGAAATTTGAGAAAAAAGAGAAGCCTTTGAACAAAGGGCCCAACCTATATGGTTGATGTTCTATTGATCCATCACGTTTAAATGACTTATAGCGACTAAAAGCTCTTGCAGAGAGCAAGTTTATAGGAGTTTGATTGGTACATATGCCTTGCTTGAACCTGCACAATTTCCCTAATTTTACCAGCACTTTCAAAAGTTAATTACATACAATCAACCACCTATACAACAACTTAACCCTTATAACAATTTTTTTACAGCAACAAACCTCGCTGGCGCTGAGACGGTACAACAGTTCAAAACGTTTGACACCAATAAGCCAAAAGAAGAACAAAACAGAGAACTTGTTACCCAGCTCCCCTTCGTCTTCGATACCCATGTACAAATGAATGCCAAGGAGAAAGCACACACCAAACATTTAAATGGTGATCAATGTAATGTTTTTATGTTCCTGTTACCCAATCAGATTGATAGATCAACTAATACTTAGCATGTGACCCCTATCCAATTCGGAATCTCAAGACTCTAGGAATTTGTAACTCCAATCCGTAAAAGAAATTCATCCAAGAGCAAGTTTGCAATCAGTGAGACCACCAAGCAACGAACCAATTGAATAGCAGAGCAATATAATTATTCCTGAAAGCTCCTTTACTTTGATCGGAAGTATCTACGATACAATGATAAATTTGGAGTTGAAATCTAAATTTATAGCTAGGCCAATATTATTATCATACGTATGTAGACAAAGAAAGGGTGTACTACTTTAAGAAAGAAAACACAAACATCATATTCATCACCATTAATTTATCATGCATCTTCTTCTTTTCATACATGAGATGAGAGACACTAGGTCGTTACAATGGTAGAGAGTGGTCGAACTTATGATCACAAGGTCACAGATGCCAACCTTACTGGCTAATTAAAGATCAAAAGACTTGAACACAACTAAAATGAACAAAAAATACAAACTTGTTGTAAGTAAAGTTGACCAAGTTCAATAAGCTGCTTCTTTAACAAGGGCCTATATATGCATGTAGTATTTGCGCCAAAAAAAAGGAGTCACAATTGTAAGGACGAAGGAAAATCCTGAACCAAAACCGATGAATAGTCCATCCAAAAATGCTTGCTTGGAGAAATGACTCATCTTTCTATCTGTTTCATTTGGTACTGATCTCTTTGCAGCGGAGCAAGGGTGATTCAAGGGTTTACCGCACAAGCCAGGATTCCCTTCAAAGCTAGAAACTGGGAAGGTAGAAAACTGACCACCGACCGGTATTTGACCTTCAAGGTTATTATAAGATACGTCAAATTCTGATAAGAAACTTAGTCTTTCAAAAGATGCTGGAATGCTCCCTGTCAAATTGTTTCCAGAGAGATTTAGGCGTTCAAGATTTTTCAAATTTGAGATGCTCATTGGAATGTGGCCAAAGAAGCGGTTGCTACTAA
The DNA here is from genome assembly GCA_963922045.1 of Persicaria maculosa. NCBI lineage: Eukaryota > Viridiplantae > Streptophyta > Magnoliopsida > Caryophyllales > Polygonaceae > Persicaria > Persicaria maculosa. The sequence goes on along the minus strand of OY998253.1, from coordinate 20,352,162 downwards.
GGCTTATTCGTTGCATATTTATCAAGTTGTCAATCTCTGATGGGATGTTACCACTAAAGGCATTATGGGAGAGGTATAGCTCACCAAAAATGGCGCCAACAGGCTTAATAATATTGGGACCAAGTATAAATAAGGGGAGGTCGAAATGAAAAGAGTAGAGGTTTGCCTCAACAGTTGGTGAGACAAGTGCCGGTAAATGGCAAAGGCTCAAGGGAAAGTTTCCTGAAAAGCTATTGTTAAATAAGTTTAATGAAATGAGGTTTGGTAGGGTGCCTAACCAATTGGGGATTGTACCCGTCATGTTATTACCAGCTAGGCGTAGATGACGCAATCCTCTCAATTTGGACAGCCAATCAGGAACGAGACCTCCAAAGTTGCAATCACTGAGATAAAAAAATTCAAGCTTCGGGAAGTCATTTAAACCAGTAAAGTTTAAGTTGATGGGTAGAGATTCACCATTGAAACTGCTTGCAAGTAAGAGGGTTTTTAGGTTCTTACATTTCCCTAAAATTCTTAGCATTGTTGCAACATTTTTAAAGTGATTGTCAGTTAAAGAAAGATAGGATAGGGATTTCAATCCTACAATCCTTGAGGAGATTTGGCCTGTTATATTGTTCCGGGCTACTCCAATTGCAACAAGTGATTTACATGAGTATATGCTCTCCGGAAAAGTTCCATTGAAAGTATTAAATCTAAGATCAAGTTTTTGGAGTTTGGCAAATCTAGAGAAATCTAATTTTGATATATCCCCAATTAGGTGATTTTCTCTCAGAAATAACTCCTCTAGATTAGTACAATTCGACAAAGACGATGGGATACGACCACTAAAATTGTTAGTGTCAAGATGAAGTTTCTCCAAATATAGAAGATTTCCAATCTCTCTAGGAATGGATCCCAAAATATTATTTGAAGATAAATCTAAGATCCTAAGTTTGGTGAGACTGATAATTCCTTCTTCTAAGGAACCTTGAAGATAATTACGTGATAGATTCAAATGAGTAAGCTCAATGAGATTGTTGATAGAGGAAGTGAGTGACCCTTGAAGACCTCTAGAAGATAATTGTAGATGTGTTACCTTTCCGACGATATTGCACTCAACACCTTCCCATAAACAACAACTTACAGAGGAAGACCAATTCAAAGGAGGAGAAGGAGAGGAAATGGAAATGTTAGCAAAGAAAGAAAGGAGAGAAGATTGGTCTTGGAGGTCGCATGCTTGTTGATGAGAGAAGGAAAATGAGTACAAAAGGAAAACCGAAAAGAGAACATGGACAGGAATGAAATATGATTGCTTTGGAAACATTGCTGTTTTGAAGGCAGTATCTAAACTGGAATAAAAGAGATTCTATTTTTGGGTGTTTGCCAAATTTGATCTTGCATCCCCCTTATATAGTGTTCTTTGCATATACCTCATGTGGTTGTGATAATGACTCTCGATGTAACATGTAAATATTACGGATTATCATTTAAAAATGATCATAATTTAGTAATTGTTCAAAGTGTTTAATTAATATTCTAACCTAATTTTCTGTTTAGTTCATCGAATGATGTCAACTAGATTTGTGCAATCTTGACCCTACCAGGTGGCAATCGAGCGAGTCGGGTCGGGTTCGGGTCGAGTTATTTGGTTTCGGGTCATATCGGACTCGGGTTGATATCGGATGTGATGACAATTTGGGTCTGATCGGGTTCGGGTCGGGTTTATTCGGGCATTAGTTTATCGGATACAATCGGGTTTTCGGGTCCTATTCAGTTCGGACGAATCGGGTATTGGTCTAAACGGGTTTGGGGAATCGGGTTTCGGTCTAAGCGGGTTCGGGTGAATCTGGCTTTGGTCACAACGGTTTTGGTTGAATTGAGTTCAGTCAAATCGAACCCGCAAGAATCATATTGGATAAAACAAATCAATTTTTTTTAGCTATGAGATATTTATCCTTCTATATATATTAAGCTAATGTTTATCAATTCTTAATCAACCGGGAGGGTTTTCCTTCTCGTTTGTTCACCAAAAAAAATCAATTTTTAATCAATACTACATTCGTTAAAAAAAATGTAAGTCTTATCACTTTTTATAATATTTTTTTAAAAAGTCAAAATCTTATAAAATATTATTTTTTAATATTAATTTCATACTTATTACTCATAACTAAGAAATTATAAAAATAACAAAAAATTGATATTTATATAGTTTGGGTGTCTTAAAAAAATTCTAAAAAGTTACTTTTTTTAATGGAGGGAGTACAAAATTATATTTAATTATACTATATGCATGATAATATTACCATCTATTATTAAGTAATCAAATACTTAGGTTATTTTGAGTATTTTAGGGAAAATGCTAAGATTTTTGTTGATTTCGGATATAATCGGGTTTGGGTTATTTCGGGTGTCGGGTATAATTGGGTTCGGTTAATTTCGGGTTTCGGATATGCTCGGGTCGGGCAATTTCGGGTTTTGGGTTGATTTCGGGTCGGTCCATTCGGATATAATCAGGTTCGAGTTCTTACTGGGTTCGGATTGCTTTCGAGTTCGGGCTTAACTCAAATCGGGTCGGTCGGTCTCGGATCCAAACTTTTGTTTTAATTATTCGGGTGTCGGATGGGTTCGGGTCGGATCAATCGAATCGGTTTTCTCGGGTCGGGTATTGCCAGCTCTACATGTGGTTATATATGATGGGACAAGACCGCCGGTGTTGGAGTCAAGGATGAAGTTTTTTAAGTATAGAAGATTTTCCAATATAATTTATTGTTTAATATTATTGTCAATAAATTTGAAATGTTCAAAGTTATTGATTTAATGGTTTTTAATATGAAGTATGTTGAAGCCAGTGTATCCAAATACCGCAAAGGTCACAAGTCAAAAACTTTGAAATGATCCAAGTATATGGTCAACCGATGATCGATGGTGCACTATTCACTATTGTAATAACTAATTCCAATTATGTAGGATTCTAATTCATTTAATATTGTAATGTAGTTAGAATAAGTCATATGAGGTTGAGATAAACCTCATTTGACTTATTCTAACTACATTACAATATTAAGGGTATGTTTGGCAAAAGCAAGTAGCTTTTCGGAGCTTTTGGTTTTGATATTCTATAGTCTTAAATGAAATAAATATAAGATTTTAGTTTAATTAGCTTTTGAAAGCTTTTGAAATCTAAGCTTTTCAACAGCTATTCACCCAAGCTTTTCGGAGCTTTTGGTTTTTTATTCACAAGTTTTTAACAGCTACCCTACCAGCTAGGTTTACCAAACACTGTACTAGCTTATTAACATATATTTAACTCAAATCACTAGTAGAAAATAGGCTTTTTAGCCCGGGCGTTTTGAATAATAGAGCCCGGATATATAGGAAATGGGGTCCGGGCATCAGCTTAATGTGACAATAGGTAAAGAGCCCGGACCCAAAAAGTACACGCCCGGGCTATTAGAGTGCAGTCCGAATCTGGTTAAAAAATCTCACAGATTTTATAGCCCGGATTGTATTTTAATATCCGGGTTATTTGGGGTGTCAAATATCCCGGATATTTGTACTCCGGGTTATTTTCCCTATCATCAAGACCCACGTATTGGAGGTTATATAGCCCGGACATTGGTAGGTCCGGGCTATTTGGTACATAAATTTTACAGCAATTTAAATTGCTTATATTTCCTGGATTTAATAGTCCGGGCTCTTTTATATACATATTTTTTTTAATTACCATTTTTAATAGGCCCTATTCCACCTGTACGTTTTTACATTGTTCCTATTCACCTGTTTTACATATATATTCCACACATACAAACACCAACACAGTGCAAGATTGATTATAAACAAAAGAGTAAACATGTTCTCATTAACATAAGCAAAAAACTAGTCAAATCCAAATCGATGTCCATGAACATGCTTAGTACAAGATCTTGTCTCTCCTTTGCATAGTAGAACCAATAGTTTGCTAATAGCTAAAACAAAACATAACTAGAGTGCATATGCCAAAAGACACAAATGATATGCTAGAATTGACTTGCAATCTCGGTGAGTTCTTCGTCTGACATGAAGCGCAACCTGTTGAAGCTCATATATCCTTCCATCCTGCAAAAATCAGCAACAATAAGCACAACAAAAAAAGCTACATAAAACCCAACTAAGGCGCATTTGAATCATCTTTCGTTTGTACCAATCAATATCAATTCGGCCTTGAAAAATCTACACTGAAATTGTTCGATTGTCTTTTCCAACGGAGGCAGCAGTCATCATGGGGAGGGGGAGATCAAAGCTAACTAGGATTAAATTACTAGGATCAAGTTCATAAAATTGCACTTCAATGAGGGATTCTTCATTGGGTAAATTGCACAAACACAGCAAGGATCAATTCCAAAATGAAAGTGTTTAAAAAATACATACCATTTTGTACTCTACTTGTACATGCAATAAACAGGCCGACTTTAGGTCCTGCATTTTTTTTTACCAACAATCAACAAACGCTCACAATGATGATTGATAAAATAATACATTACCAATAATATTAAAATGAATTCTTACTTACATGATCAAAGTAAATAACTTGTCTAACCATTCCCTTTGGATTTCAACAATATCTCGGGTTTTATAAGTATCCTCGCCACCGAATCACTAACAAATAAGAAAACCATGTAAGACAATAGTGCATAAAGGTGAGAAGTTTAGCCGGCCTCCAAATATGAATATATTTCCTAAGGATATTTGTGTACACTTCGTATGAGTCTTAATATATGCATGCAACTACCAAGAACTTCAAACGCAGCTTGTTGGAGATCAAAAGACCAAAATCAGCGGGTATTAAAACAATCAAACACAGCTTAAAGCTTAAGGAGCACAAAAGAATTGAATCTGAAAGGATTTGGACAATGATCAACTTGGGAATTCAGGGTTGAAATGCATAACAGTCCGAAACTATTAACTGTAAAGAGATATAGCCAGAAAATGTGATATGGTGATAGAAAACAAAAATGCAGTCGCCTGGAATATTCAAGCCCATGAGATATATCTCATCATCTTTACATTACTCAAATTAACATCAGTAATCTCTTCTTGGCTTTCTAAATAAAGTTTAAGTAATGAAAACAAACATATAAGAAGAAATTAGAAAACCAAACCTTGAGCGGAATAATAGAAGACCCTCGACGTATTATATCACGCATAAACTTCAGGACATAATATCCACAATCAGTGGGGGTAGATGAACGGGGACACTACAAGTGATACAATGCATACATCAGATTTTTAGCCCCCAAACATACAATGGAAATATTATGTGATGGAAACAAATAGTTTAACCTTGACAACATGCCATCGAGTATCTTTTCGAGGTGTTTTCATGCCCAATTTGAAAAACTTCAATTTATAGCTCCTGGAAAAAAAATTCACATAAATAAATTCTCATGCATTAAAACTTCAATTTATATCTTTTCGAGGTGTTCTCATGCATTTAAAAAAATTCACATAAATAAATTCTCATGTATACTAGTAATCCTTAAAGAAGAACCTTTATGCAGATCCCATTGTCTTAGATAATGTGAAGTGGAATTGACTAAGTGCCTTTCACCCAATGTTTTCATGTGGTTTTGTTCTCTATAAATTTTTCAGTTTAGGTTTCTCAGTTTCTGTCATAGGGTTGTACTTTTACTTATTTGTTGTTGGAGATTTCATTTCAGCTTCAGCTCTTATTTTCAATTTCTCGATCAGTTTCTGTAAACAGACATTTTCGGTCATTAAGGAGAACCTTTATGTAGACTGTGAACTCTCTGCATACTCTCCATTGGATCCTTTCCGTGCCTCCATCCATAAGATTGCTCGAGGAACAATGGCAGAAGGTTCCATCGCATGAGTTGTAATCTGCATTCGAAAATATTGATTTTCGAGCATTAAGTATAATGCAAGTATGTGAAATAAACTATACATTATTATCTAGTTAACTAATTTATTGTGTACATACATATTCATTCTCAATAACCGCATATCCCTTCCGGCCTCCCTTGTAGGTATAATCATTCTTAGATGCGAGTTGACGAAACTTGTCGCTTTTATCCTAAACAAGGATAAGATTAAGAGGTAAAGTGACAAATGTCAATAAGAGGACTAGTTGTCTCATAAGGAAAAAATGCACATGTCACGGATAAGTTTACCTTGAACTCTTGAGAGTGGCGTATCCGGACAAATTCTGTCCACTGCTCTTGAGTGATGTAGGAATCATATATGGTTGGTGGTTCTGTGAGAATGTCTCCCGTTTCCTTGTCATGCATATGAAGTCGCCCCAAGTCCTTTTTGAATGCCCTCCATAGGTCGTTTGCCTTTTTTTATGACCCATTTCTTCATCTCAGGTGGAAGTATAAAGCCTCCCTACAAAAGAAAACAAATGAATCAGTTACGACGTCACATCATTTAAAGCCTATCAGTAGTTCGGAACATGCCACCACAAAACAGTCTAAATGGAACCGGTGATATAATATATGTTATCTCTAACCAACATACTTAAACGTATTCTGGCTCACAAGTTAACCAACCTACTGACCTATTTCCCTTCGGTAGATTTGGGGCCAAGAAGTGTACATGAAAAAAGGAGAAAAAGATTGAAGTCATGTATAAAATGTATAATCTAAGTAATTTCAGTTTGTACTGGCATTCAACCATTTTCCCAGGTCTTCTTCTCATCACACTACAAAAGAAAACAAATGAATCAGTTACGACGTCACATCATTTAAAGCCTATCAGTAGTTCGGAACATGCCACCACAAAACAGTCTAAATGGAATCGGTAGGTTTGTGTTCAGTAAGTAGTACATCAAATTCTCAACTATAAGTAAGATGTAGAAAGTTTGCAATGACCATTGATCAGTAACAGGAGGTACAGCTATACAAAGAAATCAAATAGTTATGGAAATTGACATATATAATGCAAATTAAAACACTTTAAAAACAAAAGTTATGGAAAGCTCTTTTAACAGCTCTCAAAAGCCAATCAGCAGATTACTATTAAGGGAACAACAGATTTTCATGTGACTATGATTGAAGCTCTTTTAACAGCTCTCAAAAGCCAAACACATAAAAGGATTCGAAACAGGTTCAAGTTTTATTTTTTGGTGAATTATTTTCCCCTAACATTAAACATTGGAAGTAGCGAAACAAAGTTTTCCAGCAAACCAATGAGTTAGATTGTTATTAACTTTGAAATATGATTTAAAAAGTTATCTTCAAAACTCATATTCAGCTAAGTAAACGCATCGTGGCAGGAAATCCTATTATAACCCTAAGTGATGATATGAAATTATGAATGAACATAAAACTCTTATTAGTTGGTTGAGATGATAGACATAATCATTAGTCATACAATTGCAAATTACACTAGCAATCATGACACAATCATGATGGAAATATGACAGAGAATTTAGTGGTGGTTTAACAGCCATATAAATCATTAAGTAGCTCACTACCACAAATCACAAAACCAAATAATAATGTATTTCTTTTTGGTTGATCAGTACACTAATAATATGACAATTATGACTTATGAAAGTTTTAAGGTTTAGTATATGGAATGCAAATACTCTTTAAGAAATGTCTTTGCCTAATAACCTCTCTTTTATTCAGCCCTCATTCGTAGGGACAAAAGAAGGGGAAAATTATACAGAATGTGATACCCCCAATGTGTCCATTTTTGTATCCCAATCAATCATCTTCATCTTCATAAAGGAATAACCCAAAAAACTCCAATAATTAAGCATATTTTTATTATCTTAGCAAGTAAGACCACTATATACTCCACAAAAAAAGCAGCTAGCAGCACAAATAACATGCAAGCATACAAAAATCGAACGAATTAGAAATCTGAAATTGGGCAAAATTGCTCAAAATTATCTCACAGAACAATCGAAGGCAGTAAGCACAACTTAGAAATCAAACAACAGAAACAAACCCCATTAGGGATAAAGAAATCTGAAAACAATCGAACAAAATAGCCAACAGACTTGATAATCTGAAAACAATCGACAGAACAGCCAAGCAACTTAGAAATCTGAAAACCAGATTAGCATCTCAAGCCAAGAAACTTAGAAATATAAAAACAATCGATCAGAACAGCCAACAAACTTGGAAATCTGAAATCTCATACAGCCAACAGCAATTGAAGTTATTGAACGAATTGGAAATCTGAAATCTCATACAACCAACAGCAACAGCAATTGGAAATCTGAAATCTCATACCAGAAATCACAGAAATTAGAAATCGCAGAAAGCATACAGATACAGCAACAAGAAATTGAACAGAACATGCAAGCATACAGCCAACAGCAATTGAAGTTATTGAACGAATTAGGGAGACAACAATCGAACGAATTAGGGAGAGAGAAGACGTGAGAAGAAGGCAGTTTCTGGCAGCGGTTTAGGAAGAGAGAAGGAGAGAGGAAGAGACAAGGCGAGAGAGCAATTACCTCGCTGAGACAACCAGAGGCGAAGATGCTGACGTTTCTGGAGGGTGAACAGCGAAGACAGCAGACGACGGGCCTAGGCGGCGAGAATTAGGGCAAGCTCCCTCCTATGAGCAACTGAGCTTTGGCGGCGGGCGAGGACAAAGGTGGTCGGCGAAGTTGGTGAAGACGGAGAGAGTTAGGGCGCCGAGGACAGAGCTCCCTTCGTTATTTCCCTTCGGCGGCAGGCGAGGACGAAGCTCCCTTCGGCGGCAGGCGAGGACGAAGTTGGTGAAGACGGGAATTGAATTCCAAGCCAATTAATTTTTCAGATTTTGCGCTTTTTTTTTTTTCACTTTCGCGCCCCTATTTTATGTCCCGGATGATCATACGGGCTTTTTTTAAAGATTGGTTAATTGGGTACTTATTGCCCGGACCTAGAGGATTCAGGACACGCCCGGGTCATTAGAACATCATAATAACCCGGATATTTATGATCCGGGTTATTTGATTTAGGTTGTGGGAAATTCACCATGACATTTTAACCCGGGCATGTCATATATCCGGGCTATATACTCTATAATTTTTTTTTAAAAAAAAAAGATAAAAGATTGGATGCATATTATAGCCCGGATTTTTCACATCCGGCTTCTTATGTAGCATGCTATATTCACATTTTTCTACTAGTGAATAATCCAACAGCTTCAGCTACCCAACAGCTTCAGCTCCTCCAATAGCTACCCTTTTGCCAAACACGCCCTAAATGAATTAGAATCCTACATAATAGGAATTAGTTACTCCAACAAAACTGAAAAAATGACCACCGCCCTCTTTGAAACCCCACAAATTTCACCCTCTACAACCTTAGCCGCCACTAAAATGTGAACCAGACGCCTCCACCTCCGGCTGGCCTCGACCCACACCCCTAACTCCTCCACCATCGCCTCTCTAGATCTGCACAATCCATAAAAAAATTAGCCCACACAAATCCTCCACCTTGACAGCTCTTCCCATAGGGTTCGTCCCCGGTGCCACCCCAAATCCTCTTTCTAACTAGCACCCTCCCCTCTATATATCATTGCTGGCATAGTCATAGGTGTGGTCACTCTAGGTCGCTCCTTCAGTGTTCCCTCCATCAATCTCTCCTCCGAGCGGAACTCCATATGCTCTCCTAATTTCCCTTTGGCCTCCCCTCCCACATCCAACCTTAAATTTACTCAGATCGGTTGCTCTCTCTACCTCCTATGCGGCAAGCTCCCTCTCGGCCTTTGTTTCCCCTTTCCTCCCCTGCCAAACTGCCTATGGCGTAGTGGCGCCAGTGTCGCTACCGCCACAACCTTACACTCCACTCCCTTCGTTTAAATCTGAACCCTGCCTGAATCCCAAAATTCAAATCACTTTTCTGCCATCAACTATTAAAAATCCTCAAATTTTATCAAATTTTCTATAAAACTATTTCTTGTTTCTCAAAATTTTCAATTTGGCAGCCTCAACTTAGAGATTAGCAGCCCGAGGATGGGGCTAGATGGGGGCCTTCCTCTCAACACCACATGAATATGTAGGCAAGCTTGGCATGCATGCAAGCCTTCTTTTAGATGGCTTCATCAAGCCATCTTTTAGATGGTTTCAAGATAGCTTTGTTGATCTACATCTTAACTACTGTTAAAAAAACTAAAGATGATTGAAGGTACACTACATCCCTATCCATATAGCTAGTTTTTAGGCACTTTTTTTATTAAACCAATTATTTTACACTTTAAAAATCATTAATGGTAAAAATTTCTAAATTTGTTAATTTATTTCAATCACTCTACTTGATTTCTCCAAGACACTCTAATAATATTCAAACTTCTCATATTATTCCTTTTTGTTTATAGATCTTTTTTTTTTACATTATTTATTTGCTAAAATTTTAAATTTTGTTCTTTTTATTTTGAACTTTATTAAAAGGTGTGAAATAAGTCAAAGAGCCAAGTATTAAGAGACGAAGAGAGTATTACTCAATCAAATGTATGTCTACAGGGAAGTAAATAGCGTTGCGGACAAGCTGACCCAACTGAGACACTTAACTCCTACGCTAGCCTGGATACAGATCCATAATTACAAGTTCTCTTCCCAAAAGATGCTCTAAGCTAGACTACAAATAGACTATAGATGGACCTGATCTCTTTCCTTTATAAAAAAAATCAAGCAAATGTAGCAAAATATATGCATGAGGATCCTCAATTGGTTAACATTCAGGTTATTTATGTAGCTGAATACATGGATGTATTCAGCAAACTTCAACTATTACACCATGCATCGATTATGATATTTTATACTAGGTGTGTAACTGGCATGGGGGTTGGTGAATAAGGAGAACATTGGTGAACTAAGCATTCCTATAGATTAACTGTCATGGTTTTTAGGATAGGTTTAGTACTTTGTGTTCTTGTTGAAGGATTACGGCCAATATGTTAGTAGATGAATTTGTACTATATCAAGTTTTAGGTATTCCCATTCAATAAGAAAGGAAGACATTTGAATTCTTCCCAAAGGCAAAGGTAGATGGGGGATTTTAATCTCGCTCTACATGTGTGCAGATTGATGAGGTTTCCACCATAAATCACTTGTGAATTTGTGTTTTTTTTTGTTTGCCTAATTCTTCTTTTAATAGCACTAACGCGCCTCTATCGAGGTCCTCTAATTGGTGTCAATGCCTCGATGCTCTAGATCGATTTGTGTATTGAAAATCATGACATGTCAAAGATAAGCATCAAGGAAGAAAACAAAACTACAACAAAAGGGTTTTTGGCGATCAATTATTTTACCTCGGTAAATGTGGCTATCTTTTGGCGACGAACATATATCCTTCTCATAATAAACCAGGTGAAGAACCTATATTTCTTGCTAACCCTTACCAATACAACAATATTTTTTTAATTATCATTACTGTTGGGTTTGAATTTGAGCCCTTTAATTAACCAGAGGTGAAGTTAGTTGCTTCAGCCTCAATAGCTTATTATCATGTTGTGCATCTACAACAACAACATCAGTTCTCAAACCCTCACAATAAGCCGAGATATATCTTCCAAACTGAGAATCCATGCAATTTTTATAATATGGCATTCTATCCATCCAATACAATTAAGATCAATACAAAAAAGAAGTATATATCTAAAGTTCCCACAAATTGGGGTAAGCTCTCTCCATAAGAAACAGAAGACAACAGGAGACGCAGTTATATTGTATAACACACATGAAATCTGCCTAACTAGGTGCCTGCCTAGGGGTGTTATTCGAGCCGAACGAGCCGAGCTTGGCATGTTCAAGCTTGTTCGTTTGTTAAACGAGCTCGAGCCGAGCCAAGCCTGATTTTTAAACGAGCTTTTTATTTTGTTCAAGCTCGGCTTGTTTAGGAAATGAACGAGCTTGAGCCGAGCTTTTTTCGAGCTTTAAGTAGTTCTACTTGGTTATAACATATTACCTTAAAGGAAATTTTAGAAATTTCATAAAATTCGAGCTATTCGAGCTTTATTCGAACGAGCCGAGCTTTCAACCGAGCTTAAAATTTTGTTCAAGCTCGGCTTGTTTAAATAATTGAGCGAGTTCGAGTCGAGCTTTTTCGAGTCGAGCTCGAGCTGTTCAGTTCATATAAGAGCCCTATGCTTGCCTATTATAGCTATAGAACCCAAGACAAGTTGAACATGGGCAGCCACCTATACGCTCTTCATGACAACATTGTAGTGTAAAGTAAGAAGGGAATATGTATGTATGGCAATTACAACACCAACACTATCCAACCTATATGACTTGTTCCTCACTACAAAATTTTCTTTTCCTCGTACTCGGTGCAAGGATAACCACCACTTTGTTCAAAATAAACATTTTTTTCATTACAACCGAAGGTTTTGAAGAAAAATTAATCCTATTCTCGATACATTAAATGATACTTACTGATTTGGAATAACTGAAGTTTTGTTTAGCTTTGGCTCCCCAAACAAGTGGTTGATGCCTTTGCTTTGAGCTTGTTGATTGCCTTGAGGATGATACGTTTACACTAGGTGTAAAGTATCAGTTTTTACACTACAAATAAAAATAAGACATTTGTCATCTACTACTTCCTATACAGCTTTTTACTTTTCAGAAAGGGGTGAAAAGGGTAAAAGTGTTATAATATTATTATTATTATGTGGATGTACAAAATATACACTTTACTTAGATAGAGTTTTGTCTATAGATAGATTTACTATTGCTTGGAGGCTAAGGAGTTTATCTCTATATATATTGTACCGGTGTAACACCAAGAGAGATCAGTTGAATACAATTCTCATATTCTCCCATTTCTTTTGCCCTAGATTATAACACGTTATCAGCACGATAGTTTCTAAAAAGCTAAAAACCCTAATTGTTCTCCTCTCCCGCATACGCCGCCTAACTTATCACCAGTGTATGCCGGCAACCGCCCTTCTCCCTCTCCAAACCCTAATTCCCTCCCATGGCTCCTCTTCTGGCAGTGGATGGTCGCCGGCTCCATCTCCGGCTGCGTCAAGCACATGTCCATGTTCCCCGTAGACTCGTACACAGAGAAGTAGACGGCGTGGGCAGGGCCAGCGCCGAGCCCCATGGCGGCGATGTCGCGGTAAAGGCCGGCGATGTCGTCGGTCTGAAGGATGGATCGAAGGGCGCTCCATTCCGATTCCCTCAAGTGAATTAAATCAAAGCCGTTAGGTCAGCCAATTCACTTTCTGCAGCCGCCACCAACAATCCTTTGAAATACAAATTGAAGTACTCCATCGACACCAGATCATGGCCGCAGACGGGTCTACGGACTGCTCGATTTGCCTGAATGAGTACAAGAGCGACGAGGACGGAGTGAATCTGCAGCGGTGCGAAATGAACCACCACCCAAATCTCCCTCAAAGATGAGTCTCCTGTTCTTTTATTTGAAGTTTTCAATCTATTAGGTTTGTCTCCTTGGATTAATTAGTTGAGTTTGGTTCGGTTAACGTCAATCAATTAAACGAAGAAGCCAGCGGAAACGCCTCACCGTCGCTGGCAGCGAAGGCCAAGACTTCTACAATGTCAGCCTCGTCGATGGCTACAACATCGGCGTCGGATTCAGGCCGTCGGTGGGGCGGGGAACTGCCAGTACGAGGAGATCGTAGGCGCCACGGCCCGGTAGCCTGCAGAAGCGCTTGCTTAGTTTCGGCGGCGAGTCTCTGCAAATACAACGAGGAGGAAGAAAGGATTTGGCGTTGAAGGTTATTTTTTATTAATTACGAAATCAGCCTGGAATTTCTTAAAAATCTCAGATCGGCTCGTATATCTTATATAATTATATAAAATGGCCTAAAACTTCCAGGGTTACATATTTTTGCCCTTGTGAAATATATGAACACATCCCGAAGATGTTGTGTAGCCATAAGTTATACGAAAATCAAAGTTGTGAATTTTATCCCTTGAAGTGGATAAAGAGATATATATATGTCCCTTAAAGCAAATAAATTAATTACCAAACACATCCCCCGAAGAGGATGTATACATAAATTATATTAATCTCGAAGTGCGTCGTCGTGGAGGTAAGTTGAGGTAAGTGCAATTTGATTTTTTTTTCTAATTTATTATTTTGTTTGTAAATAATTTAATTGGTCTCCTGAAGTAGAAAATATTAAATCCCACGAAGTGGATGAAAGTAAAGAAATTGATATTACAAATCACTTGATGTGATCGATAAAATTTATTCCCGTAGTGATGAAACAACAAATATCATCCATGTAGCGATGATTAATGATTATTATTTTGTTTGATTGTTTGTATATTATATTTTTATCATCATCTCCTGAAGTAGATGAAATGTCATATCTCTCGAAGTAGATAGTGAATAAAATAGATTATCGCCAATTGGAAAGTTAATCAAAATAAGGCATTTTGATAATACTGTAAATCTGTTTCGGAGCTTGATTATCTATGTGTTGCTCACACAAGAGGTACGTTGACCTTTTTTTTTTGCTTGATTAATTAGAATTTCAAAAGGTTTAAGGCCTTATACATAAGGATGGATAGAATTATGTTATATGATATATATTTTAAATAAACCATGATTATAATTTATTAATATTTTGATTTGGTGATGGATTGTGTCATGTGAGTGGTTGGTGCACGGATCCACACTAGGATATCATGGTAAAAGAAGGCGAATCCTAGAAGATTGAACTCTACTTGGTAGTGAGTCTATATGGGTTAGACTCTACTTTAAGACTCGTGATGGAGCTGGACTGATTTTTCTATATTGGTATATGCGATAGAGCTTGCGGTCAGGTAAACCTAAACATCATATATTTGAATTATGATTTTTGTGCCTCTTGATCATGAATGATTATATATGTGTGTTATGAGTTCATCTCGTACATTAAATATGGATTACCATTTAGTTATTAATTGCAATATGACGTTATTGATTCCACATTTAGGTTTTTATACCCTACATCATGCCATAGTGCTAATATACTTTGAGACAGAAGAATTTAGAGAATTGATAAATCATGTACGATTGGGGGTTAACGATGCATATAGATATGACTGTTGGGTAAATTGACCATATATTGGACGTATACATGATAAATGATATCTAAGTGAATTGATACATTGATAAGTTGATAAATAAATAACATCATCATGTATCGATTAAAATATTAGCCTCATCTTTGTGGTAACGAGCTAAGATGATATCGTTGATTCCATCTTGTACTTGTAAATTATTTCATATATGATTTGTTTCATAGAAGGTGAAATATAAACTTCTGAAGTGGTTAAACTTGTTTGTTTCATGGTCACCAGAAGTTGACATTATTTATGTATCATGAAGTTGATTTGTATTATATCCCCCAAAATAATTGCATACAAATAAGAAAAGACATTTTCTCTCATAGATGATGATGAAATTATTGAAATTGAAATTTGAGATAGTTATTGAACCTACAGTATTTGTGAATGATATTGTTTATTGAAACAAGTGATAAATATCAGATTTGATATCCACCTGAAGTGGCCAAATAAATTTTAATTATGTTTAGTATATTTATTTTTATTGAGATTACTTGTGTTATTTACATGTGACGTGTAATATAAATTCAAAACTCAAATTGTTTCCAGAAGAAACAACTTGTTAAGAGTTGGTATGTCGTAAACATATGTGGTTTTGTATTATATATATTGTTTGTGTTAATAAAAGTTATCTCTTGAAGTAGATAAACTTACCTCTACATATGAAAGATTATCAATGAAAGAGCCTAGATGATCCAGCACATTTGATTCTGCAAACTTGGTCTTATTTGGTTTGTTATTAGTATAATTTGTCTATTTGAAGCTAAATGGAATCTATGTTTTATTTATCTATTTGATTTGATTTGCATTTTATGTATATATATGCATTGGAAATGTTTCTTGAAGAAACCATTATGGGTAGATGATGTCAATTTTATTCAACTATTGGTGATTTGGGAGAAGAGTTTGAAGCAAATCCTTGTTAAATTGTGTGAAATCGATAAATTTATTCTTGAGAGCCCGGAGACTCTTTATTTTAGGATCTTGTTCTTAATCTACTTGGGTATGGTAGAACTCAAATAAATAGCTAGCTAAATGACCAATGGTTCATAACAACCTCTTTTATTGCCAGATGCAATATATATTGTTACCTCTAGAAGAGGACATAAAGAGGATACGGTGTGCGCGACCGTTGTTAGGATACTGGTCATAATTTTGAAAATGATTACAGATAATCATGTATGAGTCGACTCACACATCAAGGAGAATGTGGAAGAACAAGTCAAAGATGATGGTTTACCTATTGGATTTGTAATCTCCCAAACTGTGAATGAATCATCGCATGAAAATGTTAGAATGGTTTAGAGCTTGGTACTTGATGATATGGAAAACTTGAAGTTTTCAGGATGAAATAACTAATGAGTATTTGTATAAAGTCTATACTTGGCATAATTAAACATTATACAGAAGAGCGTCAAAATTAGTCCTCGAAGGACTGTTGATATAATCAAGCAATAAATTCATATGAGAAAATGGCTCTAGAAGAGCGTCAAAACACTCTAAAGAGAAGGAGTGATGACAGATAAATTGGGATTGTGAAAGACGATCATTGCCAGAAGCGTGGTTTTCCTCTAGTCGAGGATGTCAAAAGAAGATCCAACACATAATAAATAGAATACCCATGTTGGCAATATGGATGTAATATGGAAATGCTATCAATAAAATTGATATGTTGGATAAATGAGCATTGAGAAGCTGACAGTTAAATCAACCAAATGAAGCCGTTACTTATGAGATTATCGTTTAGGATAATGCTAATGCATATAATGACCCAGTAGAGTCGTCAATAATAGCTAAAAAGCAGGCATGAACATCAAGAGATTGATTCGATTTCAGTCAACAATAGAATAAATTCCCCTTTGTAATTTATCTCCAGAAGAGAGTTTTATATTTATAAGGTTTTAAATATTTGGTATAGGTACCGAAATCTCCCCAGATTACACTAAATTATTGTAAACCAAGAAAGATGATGTATATGGAGGATTGGGTCCCCATAGATGATCAAATACCTAGAGTTTATCACGGATGATAAAATACTCGGTATTTAGGGGGAGAGGAAAAGGATATCAAGAAGGAATATGTTGCATGAACTAGAAGGGAACCAGACGTTCAATAAACTATATAGCAAACAAGCTAGTAAAGACATTATAGTAAATGCAAAAGATGGTGACAAAAGTCACATTTACAACAAATAATGCACTAGCATGATTTAGATCGGGGTTCTAGTAGTAACTTCAAACAATGGTGATATGTCCACTGGTATAAAACTTCTGAAGAGATTTTATGAACGTTGGCAGTGTTAGAATTGATTATGAGTTGTCTTGAATTGACCAGATCCTTGATTATCGTTGATGACACATATCTAAGTTTGCACTTGATTAGATTGTGAAAGGATATTAAGAGTCCAGAAGTACCACATCTTTAGAAAATTGGTGATTTATATGTTAAATTGAGGGGGAGAAAATTTGTACTCTTTTCTTTAACTTTGGTTTTTGTCCCATTTGGGTTTTTCCAAAGCAAGGTTTTTAAAGAGGCAACTCTCCTCATAGGGATACATGGTATATCCTAAATTCCAGAAAGAAATAATTCATGTAAAGATGGATTATTTAAGCATGAAATTCTTGGACCTGTAGCTCCAACATTGAAAAGTGTAGTATTAATTGGTTTTAAGTGGGTGTTCGTACAAAGAAAAATATAAAGCCAAATTGATTGCACACAAGCCTATTAAAGGTTACATAAATTACATGAGAATGCATTCACCAGGAGTGAATATAATTTTGGCTCAAAATGTAAATGACGTACATATACATATAAATGAAAAGAATCGATTGAAAATGCCTGAAGCATTATTATCAAAGTCCCGTCACATACAATTAATTAAAGATCCTTAGAGTACCAGAAGTACATATAATTGTAAAAATGGTGACACTACATTAGGTCCCGAAGTACCGTACAATGTTGTACTCTTTTCCTTAATCTTGATTTTTCCCATTGGGTTTTTCCAAGTTAAGGTTTTTAATACATCAGATCCCCAAATCAACAATTAAAGGCACACTAGGTCCTGAAGTACCTTATATTTGTGCATCCAAAGCAGCTCAACACCAATACATGCAAGTCAGGCACGTCAAAGTTAATCAAGAAGACATTCCATCTTATGCACATCAAAGACAATGTTGAGATTCGACCATAAGCTCATGAAGACGACGACATTAAGAAGAATGAGAAGACTTCGAGAAGGATGTTGAATTCAGGGGAGCATATACGCACTGCACTCTTTTTCCCTTCGATCAGATTTTGTCTCACTGGGTTTTCCTGACAAGGTTTTTAACGAAGTAGTACAACAAGAGCGTACGTGGAAGGCTGCACTCTTTTTCCCTAAGCTATGGTTTTTTCCCATTGGGTTTTCCTAGTTAGGTTTTTAACGAGGCAGTTGGAGGAACAAAGAATGTACATCCAAGGGGGAGTGTTATAATATTATTATTATTATGTGGATGTACAAAATATACACTTTACTTAGATAGAGTTTTGTCTATAGATAGATTTACTATTGCTTGGAGTCTAAGGAGTTTATCTCTATATATATTGTACCGGTGTAACACCAAGAGAGATCAGTTGAATACAATTCTCATATTCTCCCATTTCTTTTGCCCTAGATTATAACAAAAAGTAAAAATTAGTTGAATTAATATTGAGACCTTTCATCTTCTTCATTCAACCCATCTAAAAACTCCTGAATCTCTTCTCCCACCCATATTCAAAGGCCGATTCTCTTTAGGGCCAGTGGTGGCAGTTGCCCCCCAATCAAAAATGAAATTTAACATACATATTCCTCTCATCGATAGCTTCGATTTGATATATTATAAGCTCAAATCCGATATCTGAGCAAAAAGTTATAAGCGTTGTAAATTTCAGCACTGACTTATAATATTTCCTACGTTATTTATCAAACCGATATATTTTTATTGTAATTATCATTTATTAATTTCATATCTTAACAATATAACGATCTTCAAGAACTTCAAATTAGGAGGTTATATTGAAATATTTGAAAACTGTGAAATAAATCATGCAAGTTCAGGATAGATATATATTAATTATTTTTCGGAAAAGAAAAATTAGGATTTAATTTTACATACAATATTTTTCTATTGGAATTTTTTGCCCCCTCAATCAACAAGTTCAGGATTCGTCATTGCCCATATCAATGGTGAAACCCAATTAACATCCAAAATTCATTCTATCATTTTACCACACACCCTTGCCTCACCTTTCATCCTTCTTCTATATTGTTTGGAACATCAATTCCAATGGTACACAACACTGCACTAGGTAGAGTCAAAAGAAGGAGAGTAGGACCTCGATTTAGTCGAGAGACACAATGAACAGCCGAAAAACTCGGGAAGAGAAACCCCCCAGGCCGGACGGACCACCACATCTTTTCTAATGGTCCAAACTCCAAACCTCTTTGGGTTAAACCGCAGATTCGCGGTTGGGATTTTATGCTGAGTCGATGGCTTCCGAAATCGTCTTTTGAGGAGGTCGATTTTTTATGAAGAAGCTCCATGGGCGATTAAGCTTCTGAACGGGTGGAAACATTGCAGTGCGGCCGCGGCAGCGACAGCGGCGTTGGCGTTTGTGCTAGGGCTCCTGTTGAATTGAAGAGGAAGAAGATGGGGCTTTTGTTAAGCGCGTTTATTTTGGCAATTTTGACTATTTTTCTCTCTCCTCAGTCATTAAGAATTTCAATTTACCCAATTATTTATTTTTAAATAAAAAATTCAATCAGAGAAAATTGAAAGGTTGCTACTGTTATCTTCTCATAATTTAATTATTACCATTTTAAATTTATCATATACCAAGATTTCAATGTGGCATAATTTAATCTGTAGTGTAAACTTAGATACTTTCATCTAGTGTAATTTTCTTGGAAAAAAGCTTGTTTCTCAATTTTGATATTTAAAAATTAAAAAAAAAGGAGGATAATGTCTAATTCAAAGGAAACAGGTACGTATATAGATCAAGGATAAAGTAATCCGTTCAAAGGATGATAAATGAATCAGAGAAGCATACAGCTTAGGCATTTTTCAGTGAATTAAATCCGTTGAACTCCATATCTGGCACCCAATTTACACAAGCTGTAAGTCTCGTTTTGATTGTACTCTCTCCCAACTTCTTTCCTTAAAAATAATGCCCAAAACAGCTACAACCAATTTGGCTTCCATTTGATTCCATCCATAAACTCATCTTGATCATCGTCATAGCACTATGCCAGCTATAAGTTAAACCACAATTCATTTAATCTTCAAATTTCTGATCGCGAAGCACTACTAAAAACGCAGGAAATAGCTACGAAAAATAGCAACGGCATTGGCCACGAATGACCGTGGCTAACTGGTTTAGCCACGAAAATAGCCACGGGTGGGCCTTCCATAACCATATGCCTCGTGACTAATAGCGACGGCTGTTTAGCAATGGATTTAGCAACGAATCACAAAGTCGTGGCTAAGACCGTGGCTAGTGATGAACATTTGAATGTCGTGGCTGAGGCAACGAATTCAGCTTCAGAATAAGGCCATTGCTGAATTTGTGGCTAAGGTCGTTGCCAATTTCGTTACTGCAAACCGGTCATGGATCTAACTTCGTGTCTAATTCTGTAGTTGGGTCGTGGCTAATTCTGTGGCTGGGCGAGGGGCATGTTGCCGATTCTGTTGCTAAATAAATTGCTAGTTAAGAATCATGGCAGATTTAATGGCTAGTTTTGAGGCTAAGTAATGGCTGAATTTATTGCTAGTGCATAAAAATATACAAAACTTTTATGGATAAATCCAAAGCCATAACAAATCCAAACATAAATGGTGTACAAAAATAAAAATAAAAAACATATTCTAGATAAAAAAAAAAGATATAAACTACAAGAAATCAAAACATCCCACATCTTGTTGACACCTCATGTTTATAGCATCCTTGAACCAATTGATACCCGCAACAATCTGAAGCTTATAACATCTTTGAACCAATTGATACCCCCAATAATCTGAAGCAGCATGTAAGATGGTGGGTAGCAGGATCACACTCTAGAAGTCAATTGACACCCCAATAATCTGAAGCAGCTGTAAGAGATTAAATAAAATATTATTCAACCAGTAATCCCAAAATCTCTATTCTTGACCAGTTTCTAACCTAATTAAAGAAATTTGGATCTGCAAATTCTAAACCAAAAAATTAAACGAAATAGAAATTTCTGAAATGAAATTGCTGTGAAACAAAAATCGAAGTTTATACCCTGGAAATTTTTCTGAGATAAAATTGAAATTTGTGAAACAGAAATTTGAGAAACAAAATCAAAATTTGTAAACGAAAATTCTGTGAACCAAAAATTTGTGAAACAACACCAAATTTTGTGAAACAAAATCGAGTGGAGAAGAAGCCAAGGAAAGGGACAAACCTTAGAGGATTTGGGAGTCAATGTCAGGGAGAGGTAGAGCGGGCCAGAAGGTGACAGCACATGTGGAGGAGGCGGGGGAGATGGCGTCAGAGAATCGACGGCCGGTGGCGGAGGTGGTAGTGGAGCCGGCGGAACGGAGAGGATTTATCCAACCACCATAAACAAAGAACTGCATAGTTGAGACATGGAAATTCTTATCCTGCGACTTACAGTTGCATAGTTGTCGACAAGAGAAAGACTAGCCAGAGAGAGATTACCGACCAAATTCGTCGAGACATGGAGATTCGAAGGAAGGAGGAAGTAGAAAACGTCATTCCTCCCACCTCGTTCTCCTTGATGCCGATGCCGAAACATGAGAAGGGGATACCTTTAATGGCTGAAATCAGGTTGGAATGGATTATAAAATCGGAAGGAGAACGGAAGAGAGGAGTATTGATAGGCTTGAAGAGGACGATGGCTCTCTCGTCGTTCTCAGCAACAGGCGTCAGAGGAAGGGCGAGAGGGAGGCTTGAGGGTGAGCAAGAGAGAGGAGCAGAGGAATGGTGGTGCCCATGGAAGCGGGAAGGCCGAGCGCTCGGAAGAGGAAGCAACCATGGAAGCGGGAAGGCCGAGAGCCCGGAAGAGGAAGCGGTCATGGAGTCTCAAGTCTGAAGCGGGAGAGGAAGCGGGAGCGGCCATGGGGAACTGAAGTTTGGCTATTAGAAGCGGCACTTTTTAGGGTTAAAAGTCGCTTTAAATTTTGGCCCAAATTTTTGAGGGGACATTTACCGCCCAAAACTATATGGTCCAAATTTTTGGAGGGAAATTTACAGCCCAAAACTACATATGGCACTAACAAAAGTTTCGACAGTGTGAAATACATTTTTTTCTTCACAATTTACATCTAGAAAATAAAACTATCAATACAACTATTTATTATTAAATATATATTTCAAATAATTTTTTTATCGAATTTAATTAGATATCTATATGAATTTATAAGATTTTACCAAACATCATTAAACTAATTCAGTACTCGTATCTTATGCGTATTTTTAAAATATCAATTTTAATTTTAATATTTATAGGTTTGGTATAAAAAATTCATATGAAAAAGTTTATAATTGCATAATATTCATACAAAATTTAATTTCTTAAAATAACTTTTTTCTAAAATCTTATTGAATACCATTAAATTTTTTTCATTACGTACGTAGTTTTATAAAATTCATAAATAAGGCTTTATTCACCACTTATTAGTTACTTATATGATTTTTCCTCAAAACATAACCTTATACTATTCTAATAAGAGTTTATTACTTAATCTAAGGTTTTATTCAACACTTATCAGTTTCATATGAGTTTTCCACATTACATAACCTTATACTATTCTAATAAGGATTTGTTACTTAATATAAAGTTTTATTCAACACGTATTAGCTACTTATATGAGTTTAACTCAAAACATACTCTTAGAATATTATAATAAGAATTTATTACTTAATATAAGGTTTTATTATTTACTCATATGAGTTTTAATCAAAACATACTCTTAGAGTATTCTAATAAGAATTTATTACTTAATATAAGATTTTATTACTTACTTATATGAGTTTTACTCAAAACATACTCTCAGAGTATTCTATTAAGAGTTTATTCGTTAATATATAGTTTTATTAGAGCCTTATATGAGTTTTACTCAAAACATACTCTTAGAGTATTCTAATAAGAATTTATTAGTAAATATAAGGTTTTATTAGCTACTTATATGAGTTTTCCTCAAAAAATACTTTTAGAGTATTCTATTACGAGTTTATTAGTTAATATAAGGTTTTATTAGACTCTTATATGAGTTTTACTCAAAATATACTCTTAGAGTATTATAATAAGAATTTATTACTTAATATAAGATTTTATTAGTTACTTATATGAGTTTTACTCAAAACATACTCTTAGAGTATTCTAATAAGAATTTATTAAGGTTTTATTAGTTACTTATATGAGTTTTACACAAAACATAACCTTATAGTATTATAATAAGAATTTATTACTTAATATAAGGTTTTATTAGTTACTTATATGAGTTTTACTCAAAACATACTCTTAGAATATTATAATAAGAATTTATTACTTAATATATGGTTTTATTATTTACTCATATGAGTTTTAATCACAACATACTCTTAGAGTATTCTTATTACTTAATATAAGGTTTTATTTCTTACTTATATAGGTTTTACTCAAAACATACTCTTAGAGTATTCTAATAAGAATTTATTAAGGTTTTATTAGTTACTTATATGAGTTTTACACCAAACATAACCTTATAGTATTATAATAAGAATTTATTACTTAATACAAGGTTTTATTAGTTACTTATACGAGTTTTACTCAAAACATACTCTTAGAATATTATAATAAGAATTTATTACTTAATATAAGGTTTTATTATTTACTCATATGAGTTTTATTCAAAACGTACTCTTAGAGTATTCTAATAAGAATTTATTACTTAATATAAGGTTTTATTACTTACTTATGTGAGTTTTACTCAAAACATACTCTTAGAGTATTCTAATAAGAATTTATTAAGGTTTTATTAGTTACTTATATGAGTTTTACACAAAACATAACCTTATAGTATTATAATAAGAATTTATTACTTAATAAAAGATTTTATTAGTTACTTATATGAGTTTTACTCAAAACATACTCTTAGAGTATTATAATAAGAATTTATTACTTAATATAAGGTTTTATTAGTTACTTATATGAGTTTTACTCAAAACATACTCTTAGAGTATTCTAATAAGAATTTATTAAGGTTTTATTAGTTACTTATATGAGTTTTACACAAAACATAACCTTATAGTATTATAATAAGAATTTATTACTTAATATAAGGTTTTATTAGTTACTTATATGAGTTTTACTTAAAACATACTCAATCTTAGAGTATTCTAATAAGAATTTATTAGTTAATATAAGATTTTATTAGTTACTTATATGAGCTTTACTCAAAACATACTCTTAGAGTATTCTAATAAGAATTTATTAGTTATTATAAGGTTTTATTAGTTACTTCTATGAGCTTTACTCAAAACATAACCTTATAGTATTATGATAAGAATTTATTACTTAATATAAGGTATTATTAGTTACTTATATGAGTTTTACTCAAAACATACTCAATCTTAGGGTATTCTAATAAGAATTTATTAGTTAATATAAGGTTTTATTAGTTACTTATATGAGCTTTACTCAAAACATACTCTTAGAGTATTCTAATAAGAAGTTATTAGTTAATATAAGATTTTATTAGTTACTTATATGAGCTTTACTCAAAACATAACCTTACAGTAATATAATAAGAATTTATTAGTTAATATAAGATTTTATTAGTTATGTTTTGAGGAAAACTCATATAATATTACTTACTTTTGGGAGAGTTTGT
Organism: Persicaria maculosa; assembly: GCA_963922045.1. Taxonomy (NCBI): domain Eukaryota; kingdom Viridiplantae; phylum Streptophyta; class Magnoliopsida; order Caryophyllales; family Polygonaceae; genus Persicaria; species Persicaria maculosa. The sequence goes on along the minus strand of OY998253.1, from coordinate 20,327,277 downwards.
ACCCGGATTTAGCCACGGATCGAGTTTAATCGGATAGCCCATTCATGATATATATCCGGCCCTCCTACAATTAGTGACTCAAGGCCCACTCACCACATATGTTCATTTGATTTTCGATGATTAATAGCCACGGATTTAGTGACGGATATTGTGTTGTGGCCATATTAACGTCGAAAACAACCACGACAATTCTATTCGTAGCTAAGTTCGTGGCTATTTACTGACACTGACACATATCGAGCCACGAAATCAGCTACGGACATTTGGGTCGTTGCTAATAGCCACGAATGTTTTGGCATGTCATACCAGGATGAGTATTAGCCACGAATATAGCCACGGTCAGGAACAGACGTGGCCAATGTCGTCGCTAATGGCCACGAATACAGGGTCGCCTATAATCCGTGGCTAACTATCTGTAGCTATTTCCTGTTTTTTTTAGTAGTGAAGGCTTATTGCAAACCATTATAATGAACATTTATTGTAGTATCTTAGGAACATAGGATGACTCCCTATGGTCAGTTGTGCTGACATACACCATTACGGTCTCTACATCCACCACAACTATTTCATCCATCTTAACAATTTAGCAAGTAATAGAGCAACAGCATGCGATGCTATTCTAGATAGCTCTTTTTAAGGTATTTCATGTACAATAAGTCTGAACCAACAAATTGAAAACTCTTATGAACACATTAGAGAACCGGAGGAAGAAGAAGAAGATTGTATTGACAGTTGACGAAGTTAGTCTTCTTGTGCTTACACTCCACAACAAAACGGAGTTGTCGAGAGGAAGCACAAACATTTGCTAGAAACTGCTCGTGCTTTGTTATATCAGTTTGTTATGCCTGTGAAATTCTGGGGTGGATATTTGCTGAAAAGCACGTATCTCATCAACCGATTTCCCTCCAAACTTCTAGGTGATGTTTCTCCTTATGAATAGTTATATGGTAAACCTCCTCTATATTCACATATGAGGACAATCGATTCTCTGGCTTTTGCTGTTACTTCCCCTGCAGAGCAAACGAAGTTTATGCTTCAAGCATCTCCTTGTCTCTTCTTGGGATATCCTCCTGACAAGAAAGCTTACAAGTTGTTATGTCTCTCCACGAATCAGCTATTGAACTCTTGCATGATATATCTTTCCATGAGTATATTTTTCCATTTCAAATTCCTATGTGAAGGGCTTTGGTCGAATTCGCTTATGTGTCGTTGTTTGATGCAATTTGGTCCGAATTTTTTTACACGTCAATTAATGATGATCCAATATATCTAAGCCACGTTGAGTAATAACTCTATCTATTTATCCACATGTCATCCTATGTGTCTAGCTTAATTGATTATTATAATTAATTTTGAATGTGTGAATATTATGGTAAATAATTATTTTTCAGTGAATATTTTTAAAAAATTCTCAAATTATAATATATATATATATAATATGGATCAAATGTTAACAAGTCATACGGTGTTAAATGTTAACAAATATTGACCATTGGCCATTGATCTAATCAAAATGGAAGGCTATAATTAATCCTGGGTTTTTATAATTTTTTTAAATAATATTCTGGGCCCCACTCGGATTTTAACTCATGTCTCTCATACCGGGCGTGTGGATCACACTCCACTTGATGTAACTGCGAAATCCTGGATTCATTAAGGATTCATCCGAATCTCACAAATATTCATCAACTAGCTATTCATCAAAGCTTCATCCAAACCCCATAATTATTCATTATCTACTCATCCAGTATTCATCAAGATTTCACAATTTTTCATCAAGAATCCATAAAAGATTCATCAAGATATCAAAGATTCATCAACTATCCATCAAAGACTCATCAAGAATTGACCAAGTAATCTTCACCATTCATTAAGGATTCATCACGATCTCATAAATATTTATCAACTAGTCATCAAAGATTCATCCTTATGTCATAATTATTCATCAAATATTCATCCCATATTCATCAAAATCTCACAATTATTCATCAACCTAGCGAATAATTACTATCAACCTAGCGAATAGTTGAGAAATTGACCAACCCTTTTGCTATTATCTAAATGATAACTCTTATTTACAGACGAATAATAATGATAAATTTAGCGAATAATTACTATTAACCTAGCGAATAGTTGCAAAATTGACCAACCCTTTTACTATTATCTAAACGATAACTACTCTTTACACACGAATAATAACTATAAGTTAGCGAATAATTAATATCACCTTATCGAATAGTTCAAACAGTACACCACACAAAAAAACAACGATGCCCTACAAAAAAACGTTACGCCACAAAGTGCAAGCAAAATCTGGAAGTTCAGAGTCATTATTCGTTGATAATCTAGAATTATTCGGTAATTTGTTCGTTATTATTCACCGAACACACGGTGCAAGCAAAATCTCCTCCTCCCCCCCCCCCCAAAAAAAAAGTTACCTAAAAAAACCAACACATGCGCTTCCGCTTCAGCAATTTGGCTATAAAAGTGGTGTGGCCCACTCTTTTTTATTTAAATAAAAAGGAAAAGTCTCAATTAATCTCATCCATCCATTTCTAATCAATCAAAGGCCCGGATCTGTTAACATTTAACACCGTAAGAGATATGAAAAATATTTTTACTTTTTTTTTTCTTATTTAAAACAGTATATATATATATTGTTTTAAATAGGAAAAAAAGTAAAATATTTTTCATAAATATTTCTAAAATGCTCTTTTTTTTTTTTACAGTAGGCAAGAAGTAGATCGACTAAGCGATCTTGAAGCCATCAAACGATGGCTTGATGAACCCTACGCAGAGGGTCGCCAGTAAAAAAAAAATTTGCTTAAGCCTAAAATTACAATAAGATAACGTTAAAATTAAAAAAACATTAAAATTATTGATCACTAGTTACATGCAAATCGAGGAACATTTGACGCTGGCATAGTTGGCTTAGGAGCGGTGACGGTTGCCGTTCTGGATCCAGTTGTGGTGCCCAACGAACCACCTAGTGAGCCGGTCGGACACACCTTGACTTTATCATCATCTGCGGCTAGAAAACATAAAATTTTGGGATTAAAACCAGTGGTTAGATTGGATTCAAAAACCTGATATTCATGCAATTTTGTGGTTGAATTTGTTTCTGAGATGTGATTTTTTGGGTTTGGTTTGTTTCTGGGTAGGTTTTTTTTTTTTTTTTTTTGGATTGTTGGGTTAGAACATTGCAACTGGGAAGATGGAGAGACCGAGAGAGGTCCCGTCAGAGGGAGGTTCAAGAGGGAGGAGTTATAGGTAGGTCACCGGGTCACCAACCAAAGGAGGCGACATCGGGAAGGCGCCACCAACCGGCAAAGACCAGGAGGCCGGGAGCATGTCGGAAAGGATGGAGAAAGAGAGATCCACAAATCAACAAATCTGAGCAAAATTTAAGTTTGCATGCAGAGAAGGGGAAGCCGGAGGGAGATTAAAAAGGGGAGCCCATGGAGTTCCGCCCGAAGGGAGAATCCGACGGAGGGAACGACAGCAGCGAGGGAGGGGAGGGTGCGCACTGGACTGAAGGGGTTGTGATTGGGGGCGGCTCCGAGGGGCCGCTAGTGGTTGGGGGTATCGGTTGAGGCCGGCGGGGAGATTGCCGTCGGAGGCAGCGATCAGCCGGAACTGGAACCCATGATGGTTGGGGCTAGTTGTGTTGAGGAAGGGTTGGTTTTTTGACCACATCGGAGCCGGCCACGGGAGGAGGCTAACGAGGGTCGAGAGGAGCAGTGGATGCGGCGCCGGGAACCACCAAAATGGAGAGATCCGCCAAGGGCGTCGCCGGATGGTGAGGAAGAGGATAAGGAAAGTGAAGGGGTTAGGGTGAAGGAGTAGTGTGGGTCGAGGCCAGCCGAGGCATCAGCCGGAGACGGTGGCGGCGTGGATTACATGGTGGCGGCTAGGGTTTTTGAGAGGGGTAGAGAAGAGAGCTTTTTGAGAGCTTTCGCCTTTGTGGCACTTTGTTATTTCTAAGATGCTCTTGTTGTAAATATTATGATGATTTTTTTATTTAATTTAATTATCAACTCTACTTTCTCATTTTATATTAACTTTTGCTAATATTTGGAGCTTTGTAAGAAATAAAAAAAAGGTACATAAAGTTAAGAGGAAATTGGGTGGAGTATACCCCTTTCAAGTTATTTTTAAGCAATTATACTCATTCAATTTTGTTTTAGGTAATTGTGCATTTTAAAGATGGATATTACATATTCACCCTTAAAATCAATATTTATCCTTTTTTAATTAAAATGATTGACGATGAACATATTTTAACAAATCAAATTTTATCCTAAAATATTTTTTTATCCTTTTTTAAAAGGATTGGTGGATGAAGATATTTTAACAAACTTTATCCAATTAATAACTACTCAGTTAGATTACTACACGCGGATTAAAATACTCAGTTAGATTACTGTAGACGGATTGGTGGATAAAAGTATTATTATCAACGGAAAATTTTCTAGGTTACCATTTCAAGAAATTTTTAGGTTACAGGTAACGTACGCGACTCTTCAAATTATTTGATTAGAATCATTTATCGATCAATTCTAACCTAAATTATTGTATGCAAATGATTTTATTGTAACAATTTTTGTTTCTTTTTCCAGTTTGCAATGTAGAGATGACAGAACAAGATGACGGAGGGTCCATATTATCCCAGGTTCAACCACACAATGAACCTCCAACATTGAGGGTAAATCGACATACTATATAATTTATGTATTGTGTCATTGGTTATGCAAGAGTATAGGGACAGTAACAACTCTTTTTTTTTCCATCACATAGTTTTCTTATAGGATAAAGCAAGACTACCCTGACAAAGCACAGAACGATAACCTTCCTAACTTATTATGGGTAATTTGAATGAGGCGAATAAACAATTGCTACGTGGTAGTTGTTTTGAAATATTAGTGGAACTCGGCGAAAGAGTTTCCTTCTCCTCTCAATTGAATCATTTTATGTTGCTGAGGGATGAGACACATTCAAATGGGTGAGCTTCATGTCGAATGAACTTGTATCAACTTTGAATCTTTCGACAATTATTCGAATTAGCTATAGATCTTCATAATTAACTTGTATCCAACTTTAAAATAATTGCTTTAGATTCATACTCCATTGAATTGCCAAGCACCATCTTCCAACTCCCAATGTCCATTGTAGAATACCGTAAGAATAATTGCATCCATCCTTTCCAATATATAAAAAAGTCAATTACGTTCCACATACAATCCAACAATATATATTACAATAAAAGTAAACATTACATTAATCATTCATGTAATACGATAATATGCATGTAATACAATGTCATTCTTTACTTACAAGAAATCACATTCTTGTAATACAATAATATTCATGTAATCAATTCCTATAATGAAAGAAATCTTCTACCCATTATTGTACCCACATTTATCTTGTAGGGTTGAATTATAAGAAATCACTATAACCAACTATAACCAACTACAGTAGCATACAATTCTTGTAATGAATGATTTACGGTAATGAACGAATTCTTGCACCCATTACTATAACCAACTACAGTAGCATACAATTATTATAATGGATGATTTCCTGTAATGACCGAATTCTTGTAACGAAGGGTATCAATTAAATTAGCATACAATTATTGTAAAAATAGATCGATAATGATTATTGTAACCTAAATTATTGTCCCTAACTAACAGGAAGCGAATATAATAGGTAGAGATCGATTACTCAAATTGTTCCTGCCATTGACATACCTAATTTGTATCTATAGGCAAGATATTGATTCCTTGAAGCTTTCATCTACCCTACATCTTCGTTCTTTCATCTACCTTACATCGTCGTTCTTTTATGGAAATTACAAACGGTGATGACGATTTTTGTTTCTATATCGGGCCGTCTAATTCCCATAGTTGAATTAGGGTTCTCAAATTAGAGTTTACTATACCATGGAAGTTAAAGTAACAATCACATAAACAAATAAAACAAATTTACCAACCTTCAATGTCTTCGCAATCACCGTGCTTGAAGGAATATGCAATGGGATGAGTGTCACTTTTTTTTTGGTTAAATGGGATGAGCGTCACTTAATTGAAGAGACGAATTAGTGGAAAAGAACGAGCGTTGATAGAATGGAATGAGTGTCAATGGAATTAGAATATTAGGGATTCTACGATTAGTTGTTACAATCAAATCAGGAGCAAATCTGTCTTAAAAAAACAAAATCTTCCAGGGTATATTTACCAGCAAAGGGTATAACTATCCAATTTGGCCTAAACTTAATATGTAGTGGTTTTGAAGTTATGTTTATGGAAATTTTTTTCATATAGATCAAACATCTTTTTGTGATGATGTATTCTTGTATTATCCAATTTTCAGCTCTTGTATAGTTATACATATATATTAAGGGATGGAGCTTCAAATGCCTAGTACCTAATCATATATACGCAAATATACTGGTCATCTGGACATAACGCATATGAAATATAGTTGATCCGTTTGAAGTTTGAACAACCAACATGCCATTGTAATGGTTTTCATTCTTACATTTTTATTCAAAGGTAATCTTTGATAACTCCCTCCCTTGATGAAAATTGGAATAAATGTTTCAAAGGCTTTGACAGGTTGTTTGTGTCAAAGGCCTTGGATCATTAACAGTTGATGAAATACAAAACCTGTCTTATTTGTCCGAATATTATTTAATCTTAATATATACTTCCTTTATATTATATATATATGGTTGACTAACCTTTTCAGAAAGTATTTCGAGATTATATCTTTCCTTTAGTACATATTGAGGAGATCAAATTCAAAATAGATCATGGCTTCGGAGTATGCATAAATAGAAGATTCAAGATCAAGTCATGATTCGAAAGAGCCGTTGATGAAGATCTGGTGTTGAAGACCCTCACGCTCCATGCTCTTATATAAAGGAAAGGAAGAAGAAGACAGAAACAACAAGTGCTACACGAGCTTTCATTCATTCAAGCAAGATCTGTCTTCCTAAGTGTCTCTCTTCTAAGCGCTCAAGAGTTTGTTGTTTATTTCAAAGCCTTTGAGAGTCACTGTGAGCTTATAGGATTTATTCATTTATAGTGTTACTCGAGAATTTATAACTCGGGAAGTTGCACTAGGCTATTGATTTGTGAGAGTAAGAGGATTGTACTAGATAGCTGAGAGAGGTGGGGCTCTTCTAGATTGGTCTAGGACTCCAAGGGAACGTGAGTTGACTAGATTGCAATTGTATAGGAGAGAGGCTTCTCGGTGAGCTATTAGGATCCTAAGCTAAGCAATCAATAAAGCCTTTTGAATCCTAGGGTTGTGGAAGAACCCTAGGCGGGGACGTAGGCCAAGTTCGTGCTGAACCTCGTAAACAATTACTCGTGTTCTTTACTTATTGCTTTACCTTATTTCCGCACTTGGTTCGATTGTCTAACTTTGTGATTCAGGTTTAATCTCAAAGGTTTTGGTACAAGCTCCAAAGGTCTTGACACTAGTACAAATACACCTTTTCACGGCGTTTGAAAAACGCCATAGAAGAGAAACCATGGCGTTTTTAAACGCCATGCCCAAACGCCGTCGAAGCCGACGCCGTGCTTTTGTCCACTAATTTATGACGTTTGCTAAACGCCATAGAAAATGTAATCCATGGCATTTAAAAAACCCATGGATTTGTATTTTTTTATAATGTACATTCCATGACGTTTTTTAAACGCCATGCATTCTTGTTTTTTTTTAAGTGAACATTCCATGGCATTTTTCAAACGCCATGGAAGTTTATTTATTTGAAAAAAAAAAGCAATAACAATACAATACGAGTCTGCTTAGTGCCTCCACATCAATTACATTGCATCATGAGCATCTCTTCAAAGCACAATTTCTTATACTAAAACATATACAGAACTAAAAAAAAAGGTTGTAAAACTAGCCAAATACTCCGTATGTGCTTGTGAATTGTGACAACTCGAACGTATGTCGATCAGCTTCAACTCCTTCGGTTGTTCATACACCTGTAACATAATCACAAGACTATATGGATAATTACAATGAAAAATTACACAAGCCACACCACAAAGAGAAAAGGAAGGATTCACTCTACAAGTGCTATATTTTTTTTAATCTAAGTCTCATAGAGTTGGAAAACTTATAAATAAACCTTCTTGCGAATGAACGAAATCAAGTAGAAAGCACTTAACCAAATGTAGAAAACACAAAGTATAACATTTTTTTCATCTATAGTGAATTTTTGGAGTTACAAGGGTTATGGAGATTTTCTCATCTTTCCTGAATTGTTAGCCAACATGCCACATTATAAGAGTTGAAAGATAAGAGAAAGCATACCCCATGATACAATTTTCTCACTTGTGCAGCCGCATTCATCATCAAGCTCCTGGTACCATTAAACATGAAGTATAAGTTGATATGAGAAGTAAATAGAGCTCCCTCCACCGTAAAAATTGGACAGAAAAAATATTCATGAGAAAGTGAAGGGCAATCAGAATAATCCATCAACAAATATGTCGAAGAGATCACAAATCCTGTTCATCCTAGCTGCTAAATGTATAATTTTACCATTGTGCTCGAAGGGATATCGACATCAAAGTAATATCTTCGGTATATCAAAAGCCCAAATGCATTACCTGCAAGCCAAAGAGCGGACTCATTATGCACTAAAAGAATTTCCTAATGCCTCAAATTTATCAATTCACAACAAAATTGAATGTTTTTACCCTTCCATTTAGGAGTATAAATGTTCATAAAAACAAAATCACAATACATGTTAGAATATCTAGATCAAGTTACCTGTGGTGTGGTTCATCTCTCAGATCCTGCTTGCTTACCAGATGCCTGTTCTGGAACATCCCATCCCAATCAACAACACGACCCTTGATCTCTGTTCCCTGTACAAATTGATCTGCTGCCATGATAGCAACTTGTGCAGACAAACAAGTGACTATTACGTGCTGGAGTCCATACAAGCTCTGGTGTCGCGCTACATTATTACAATAACATAAAACCCCAATCAACATACAATATAGTTATACTGATAGGTCACACTCTCTACTAGAAGGGAAGCAACCAGAAATCAAGTAGCCAGCGAAAGGAAGGGATCGATCAGTTAATGAAACCATCCATGGAAGTCAGTTGCCATGTTTCTGGGGTTAGACGGCCCAACCTCTTCCTGAGCTGCATAGCACTGGTACCTGCAACGTACACATATTCATCGATCGAATATGGTCTTAATTTAATTGAAGACATTTCTGATGGATCAGCTAGCAAGTGTGATATGTATTAATATGCATTTGATGACATCGATACAAATAAGACGAACCCGATTTCAAGGATAGGCTCAGGCTTATAGCCGATTTGTAGAGCTGCAGGGTCACAGTCAAGGGCAGTGGTTGCCGAGTAAGAGGGATGATGAACCGAGAAAGAGCTGCTGGCTGCAGGTGTAGTACCGAATCCCCAACCTGGAAACTGCGGATTCATCATTCTGAATTGCCCTGCCACCACTCCTTCCTCAATCTGAGAATATATATGCATTCATCATATCAAGTGGTTTAGCAAAATCAATAGTTACGATGTGTTATATGTATTTGTCAAGCAAGAAAAAAAAAGCATATATAGAAAACCTTGAGCTTGAGTTCCTTGTTTATGTCACCGAGCTCTCGCTCCTATTGTCATTCGACATTACAAGACACACAATGAACAATAGTATATCTTTTGTCAATTTTTGCATTGTTTTACATTATGTCTAATTTAGCAAACACATACCTTTCTACGATGGCTCTCCATCTGCTCAGCCATCAGTTGCATCTGCATCAATATGCAACAACCATTTAATTTATCATAACATTTTCATCAACAATATATTAATACACAAATTTGTTAGCTACCTTTCTGTGCCTAGCTTGAACAAGGGTGGATTCGAGCTGCTTCTCCAGATTCTCAAGTTCTTTCACATTCAAGGGCCCCAAATCTTCTCCAAGCAAATGCCTTTAATTAAGATCGATCAGTAGTCAAAGAGACCAAAATTTGTACTTGAACAAAGTCCTAATTATAATTAAGCCTTCAAGTAGAATTGAAGTTGATAAATTATATATATACCTCTGAGTTTCCTTCAAAGATTCATACTTAGCCTTCAACCTTTGCACCTCATGACACCAGCTCATCTGCCACTAGTACAAATATGGTCAAACTCCTTGTTCAAATTGTTGAAGATGTGAGCTGGGAAGTGGCCATTTCACCTGCAATTCCAACCTCACCCAAAATCAAACTTCAATTTTGTTTTTTTTTTTAAAACCCTAAACATTGTAACATCAAAATATAAACACAACAGACAATAGAATTAAAATCCTAGAAAATGAATGAATTTGGGGCAAAAATTAGAGACCCATCTCGGAAAGATGAAGAAGAGGTGAGGGGGTGAGATGTCAGAAAAGAACTTGTACCACCTATTATGCGGGCAACACCGAGTGATACCCTCCAATTCTGTGACGGTAACAACGAATCGAGCCCTAAATTCAACGAAGATGGAGCACCATCGAAAGCAATTAGAGGGAGGGACAAACATAGAGAGAGAGAGAGAGAGAGAGAGAGAGAGAGAGAGAGAGCTAACCGTTCGCTGCGAACAGGGAGATTAAGGACGGCGAGGAAGGAGGCCTCGTGAGCGTCGGAGCTGAAATAGGAGAAGGCAGATGAGGAGCGAGTCCTGGCGAGAAGGCAGATGAGGAGCAGGACTTGATGAGGCGACAAACGGCTATGAAGGCTTGAGTATGGGCGAGGAGGTCGCCATGGAAGAGCTTGCCGACGAGAGAGAGGGGTAACAGATCTCTGAGAGAAAGAGGTGAGGCGCGAGGTACGGGAGCGATTAGGGTTTTATTTGCCGCTTGAATGGATGCCCAAAATTTCGGAATGAAAAAATTACCCTCAATTTCATGACGTTTTATAAACACCATAAAATTTATGACATTTTTAAAACGCCATAAATTACTTTAAAATTTTTGTAATTGAAAACCATGGCGTTTTATAAACGCCATAAATTTAACGGCGTTTGTAAAACGCCATAAATAAATTATCTTCTAAAAAATTATAGCGTTTTAGTATTTAAACGCCATAAAAGGTATTTTTAATGACATTTTATTAAAAACGTCATCTTTTAAATGTCATCAATAACTATATATGTAGTAGTGTGAGACTTTCTGCGAAAAACGGGCATACTCTATTCAACCCCCCTTCTAGAGTATCTTTATATTACTTTGTTTTACATTATCGAACCTTCAATTGGTATCAGAGCTTTACTCACTGTTTTTGATCTAACAATCTTGTGAGTTTTCGATCATGTCTGGTGAAGCAAGCGGAGGATTTGCACAAGGAAGGTCCACAAGCAGACCGCCACTCTTTGTAGGAAACAACTTTGTCCACTGGAGATCTTTGATGAAGATGTTCATCATAGACCAAGATCTAGAGCTTTGGAACATTATAGAGAATGGTCCGAAGATTCCAGAGAAAGAAGGACCAAATGATACCAAAGTTGCAAAGAAGGAGTCTGAATACAACCAAACAGATCTTGAAACCATCTCCAAAAACTACAAGGCTATTAACTTGCTTTATTGTGGTCTTAGCACTGATGAGTTTAACCGTATTTCATCTTGTAGGTCAGCTAAAGAGATTTGGGACAAGTTGGTCGTCACCTATGAAGGAACAAGCCAAGTGAAAGACACCAAAATCAGCATCTTCCTTCGAAAGTATGAGCTCTTCAAGATGAAGTCTGATGAGTCAATCAAGGCCATGTTCACACGACTCACAGAAATCACCAACAACCTTGACTCTCTCGGCAAGAGCTTAACCAACGTTGAGAAAGTGAGGAAGATACTGAGGTGCCTTCCAAAGGAGAAATGGGGTCCAAAAGTAACAGCTATAGAGGAAGCCCAGGACCTCACCACTCTACCCCTTGATGACCTTCTTGGGAAGCTGATCACGCATGAGATGATTCTTAATGAAGACGATGGAGAACTTCCAGCTAGCACTAAGAACTTGGCACTCAAGTCTAAGAAGGATGAGCCCAAGGATGGATCTGATTCCGAAGATGAGGATGACGATGAGGATGATCCTTTTGCTCTTATCACAAGAGGCCTTGCTAGAATTCTCAAAATGAAGAAGCAATTCAACAACAAGGATGGATCAGAGTCTTCAAAATTTCGAGGTAAGCCTCAATACAACAAGTATGAAAAGAAGACTAAACCGTTGTCTTGTTTTGAATGTGGTGAAACAGATCATCTTGTGAAGGACTGCCCTCAAAAGACAAAGAGCCAGCCTAAGAAAGGTGACAAATGGAAAAAGAAAGCCATGGTGGCAACTTGGAGTGATTCCGACTCTGACTCAGACGATGAGAAGACCAACATTTGTCTTATGGCCTCAGAAGATGAATCCCACGATGAAAAGCTTGAAGCTACTGTAAGAGAACTTATGGAAAGTCCAAAAGAGGTATTATCGGAATTCCTTTCAAATATGATTGCCAATGAAGAGAAGCTTATTGCCCAAACTAACATTCTTATTAAGAGAACTGTGGACCAGGAAAGAACTATTGAGGATCTGTCTATGAGGGTCAAAGGTCTTGAAGCTTCTTATTCAGGTCTTGACATTAAAGTCAAGACGCTTGACTCGGAGAAATCTGAACTCAAGCAAGATCTCTCCTCTCTAAGAAATGAGCATCATGACTTAGAGAACGAGAAGATCTCCCTGAATAATAAGATTCAAGACCAACAGACAGCCCTCATAAGTTTTACCAAATCCAAAGGTACTCTCGATAGGATGTTGGGTGAGCAACAAAGCTCTCTAAACAAAAGTGGTATTGGTTACAATCCAAAGTTTTTAAAGAAGCAACACATTACCACTTTTGTAAAGGCAAAAGGAAGCAGAACCTCTCCTATATGTCATCACTGTGCTAGAAAGGGACATGTAAAAGAGACCTGTCCTTATAGAAGAAAGGATCCATATATTATTCGCAATACATTTCCTGTTCATTTGAGAAAAGAACGGATAACACAAGTTTGGGTTCCAAAAGGCACTATTTTACCAAATATGGTTTACCCCAACAATGGATCCAAATTTGCTTATTGGTCTAGCCACAAAGGTTGATGTTTGTCTTGCAGGAGATCACCAAAGTGAAAGATCACAAATGGATTATTGATAGTGGATGCTCGAGGCATATGAGTGGGAAGAGCTCTCTCTTTCATGATCTAAAGGAGCAATCGACGGGAACAATCACTCTTGGTGACAAAGGAAAATGTGACATCGTTGGTATTGGTAGTGTTGGAAGTGATTCCAGCCATAGTATTAAAAATGTCTATCTTGTTAATGGTTTAAAGTATAATTTGCTTAGTGTCTCTCAGTTATGTGACAGTGGTAACAATGTCAGATTTAACAAGAAAAGATGTATAGTGTGCAGAGAAGATACAGGTGAAGTTATATTGACTGCATACCGTTACAACAATATATACGCCGTAAATGCTGATCAAGTGGCACAAGGAAGCTTAACTTGTCTAAAGTCTTTGACGGACGATCCAAAGCTTTGGCACAGGAGACTCGGTCATGTGAGTCCACATACACTACAGAAGCTTGTGTCCAAAGGGCTTGTAAGAGGGCTACCTGAGATGGACTTCAAAGGTATTGACATGTGCAATGCATGCACACGAGGTAAACAAACACGTAGCGCTTTCAAACCCAAAAAGGTTGTAAGTTCTTCTAGACCCCTTGAACTTTTACATATGGATTTATGTGGTCCTATGCGAGTCAAATCTCCCAATGGTAAAAAGTACATGCTAGTTGTTGTCGATGATTTTTCAAGATATACTTGGGTTGCATTTTTAAAAGAAAAATCAGAGGCCTTATTTGAGTTTTCAAAACTTTGTAAGGAGTTGCAAACTTTAAGAAACGAGCCCATAGTGTCAATTCGGAGTGATCATGGTAGGGAGTTTGATCAACTTCAGTTTGATTTGTTTTGTGCTAAATATGGCATCTCCCAAAATTTTCTGCTCCTAGGACACCTCAACAAAACGGGGTTGTGGAACGCAAGAACCGCACCTTAGAGGATATGGCCAGGACTATGCTTTTAGAAAATGCATTACCTAAAACCTATTGGGCTGAAGCTGTTAACACAGCTAATTACATTTTGAATCGTTGTCTTATTAGTTCCATCTTAAAGAAAACTCCTTATGAACTTTTCAAAGGCCGCAAACCTCTTATATCTTACTTTAAACCCTTTGGCTGTACTTGTTTTGTTCATAACAATGGAAAAGATAACCTTGGGAAATTTGATGCGCGTAGTGATGAAGGTATATTTCTTGGCTATTCCACGAGTAGCAAAGCTTATAGAATCTTCAATAAAAGGACTCAGGTAGTTGAAGAAAGTATACATGTTATTTTTGATGAATGCAATGACGGTGCTTTGAGTGAAAGTGTTGCAGATATAGATCTTAACATTCATGAAGAGAACGAGGAAGGTGATGATGCTGCTACCAAGAACACAGAGAAGAGGAACATGCAGGAACCGATTCTTAACACTGAAGAATTGGCCCAAGGTGTTGAAGATTCGTCCAAAGCCCTTGGTGTCCAATCCAACAGTGTTGAGACGTCAGAAACTGCTGTAACTGAACCTAACAGGACCACGGAGTCAGATGTACCACAAGTCAATCCTACTGGTGTGACGAATCAAGGAGCTGAGACTAGCAAAAGAAAATTCAAATACTCCCCATCACACTCATTAAAGGATATCATTTCTGACCCTACCTCTAGTGTTCAAACTCGTTCTAAACTTAAAGATCTTTGTGCTTTTCACGCGTTTGTTTCTCTTATTGAGCCAAAGAAGGTAGATGAGGCACTTCAGGAGCCAGACTGGATCATTGCTATGCAAAGTGAGCTTAACGAATTTGAAAGGAACAAAGTCTGGACCTTGAAGCCTAGGCCAAAGCATCAATCAGTCATTGGCACTCGATGGGTATTTCGAAACAAGCTGGATGAGAATGGTAAGATTGTGAGGAACAAGGCAAGGCTTGTTGCCCAAGGCTACAATCAAGAGGAAGGTATTAACTACGAGGAGACCTTTGCTCCTGTAGCCAGGCTAGAAGCCATTCGCATTTTATTAGCATTTGCATCTTTTATGTGCATAAAGTTATATCAAATGGATGTCAAGTGTGCTTTTCTTAATGGTTTCCTAAGTATATGTGGCTCAACCTCCAGGTTTTGAAAGTTCAGAATTTCCTAATCATGTTTATAAACTTGACAAAGCGCTTTATGGTTTGAAACAAGCCCCAAGAGCTTGGTACGAGCGCTTGTCAAGATATCTTTTAGAAAATGATTTTAAAAGGGGGTTGATCGACAAGACTCTTTTCATCAAAACCAAAGAAAAGGACATTTTGGTTATTCAAATCTATGTTGATGATATATTATTTGGTGCTACTAACACATCTTTGTGCAAGGAATTTTCTGACATCATGTGCAGTGAATTTGAGATGAGCTTGATGGGTGAACTCAACTTCTTTTTGGGATTACAAGTTCATCAATCCAAGAAAGGGATCTTTGTCAACCAAAGCAAGTACACTAAGGATCTCTTGAAGAAGTTCAAGATGGATCAATCCAAGGCAGCCAAGACTCCCATGAGCTCAACATTGTCTCTAGATCAAGACAAGACTGGAACAAGTGTCAATCAAAAGGAGTATCGAGGAATGATTGGATCTTTATTATATCTCACGGCTAGTAGACCTGACATCATGTTTAGTGTTTGCATGTGTGCTAGGTTTCAAGCTGATCCAAAAGAATCTCACCTCGTGGCTGTGAAGAGGATCTTTCGATATCTCAATGGCACTAAGGAGCTTGGACTATGGTACCCAAAGCAAAAGGATTTCACTTTAATTGGATATTCTGTTGCAGATTTTGCAGGCTATAAGGTGGATAGGAAGAGCACATCAGGATGTTGCCAATTCTTAGGAGCATCCTTGATCAGTTGGCACTCGAAGAAGCAAAACTCAGTTGCTCTATCCACTGCAGAAGCCGAATACATTGCAGCTGGAGCCTGTTGCTCCCAAATCCTTTGGATAGCTCAACAAATGCGAGATCTTGGCATCAACCTCAAAGGTATCCCAATTAAGTGTGACAATACAAGTGCCATATCCATCACTAAGAATCCTGTTCAGCATTCAAGGACCAAACATATTGATGTAAGACATCATTTCATTAGAGACCATGTTGAAAAAGGTGATGTGTCCATATCCTTTATTTCTACTGATTATCAATGGGCTGACATTTTTACTAAGCCTTTGGCAGAGGACAGGTTCACCTTCATAAGACGAGAGATTGGGATGCTTAACAAGGATGCACTTTCGTAGGGGGAGCTTTCCCTTTACGAAAGATAAATTCTACTTAGTGTCAAGACCCTTGAGAACTATGTCAAGGTGTGTGAACTAAATGGTGGATTACATATATCGGATCATATATTTTTGGTTAATATCTTTTTAGATATTTAATCAATTATATTTGTTTTAATCTGATTTCAAAAATTGCCCTTTTAGTGATTTTCTTAACCGTTAAAAATAATTTATTTTTGGAACTAGATTTTTGGTTATTCAGTCCGATTTTAATGGAAAATTTGAATTTTGAATTGGAAACATTTCAAATTGGCAATGTGATGATTTCTTTCCTTGGAACTCTAAACCCGTCCCATCACTCCCTCTACTTAAACTCAATCCTGTACCCGATTACAACCCACACTCAGAACTAATCCAAACCCCTCACCTTCTCCCTCTTCAACCTCTCAATCCATTCTAAGAAAACCCTAACCAATTTCCTCCATGGCACCCAAAACCAAGAAAGCTGTCACACCCAAAAGACTTGGCGCCACCCCCAAGGGACGTCAGGCCACTGCTACCTCTCCCACACCTGAAACCGCTCCTCAAGCTATCGTCCCAACTGTCGTCCAGAGCACCATCGCTGAGAGCACGACCATTGTTCCCAAGGGCTCTCAAAAGCGCTCTGCTAAGAAGCCGATCAGTGCTAAACAGAAAGGAAAAAGGAAGATTTTGGCTGAGGAAGTGGACGAAGAAGAGGAGGAAGATGACCTAGACGCCCTCCTGGAAAGAGATGCTGCCAAGGAAGCCGAGGAGGAGGCCTTGAGGAAGAAAAAGGCCGATGAGGAGGCCGAGATTGCTAAGAAACTAGCCGAGGAAGAAGCTGAGCGGATTCGGAAGGATGCCGAAGCCGAGGAGGTTCCATCCGAGGAGGAGCCTGAGAAAGAAAAAGAAGAGCAAGAGGGATCTGGAGATAACGAGGATGCTGAAGGAGATGAAGCGGGGTCCGGTGAGGACTCGGGGTCTGAGGAAGAGGAGGAAGAATCTCCCTCTCCTTCTCCTCCTCCTCCCCCGTCTCCGAAGAAGCGGAAAGCCCCTGCTGCTGTCAAGCCTCCATCCCCCAAGTGTACCAGGAAGGGCACTGTCAAGAGCCTTGTAGCGCCTGTCAAGAGAGCTGCTCCAACAGTTGCTCGCAGAAAGAATGCCGACCCCCCGGCCTATATCCAGGTAAATCAATCTTTGCCCTCCTCTTGGTTTCAAGATGCTGAGACTGCTGGTAAGTGGGTAGACGAGTTTTGAACTCGTAAGATTAGCTGTTCTGATTTTTTGGATTTTGAGTTCTTCGAAGCTTTGAAGTTACCATGCATTGAGCTTCTCAAAAATTCCCCAGCCTGGACCCTTCTTAACCTTGAAACTGTCTACTACCCCCAGCTTATCAGACTTTTCTACATTAACCTAAAAGCCAAAAACGACACCAATGGTTGGTCTTTGGAGTCTGTTGTCAAAGGGGTTAGAATCTCTCTCAACTCCAATGATTTTGCAGATTTACTTGGCTTACCTACCCCAGTTCCACCCGCTGAAATACACCCCTCAAAAGAGAATTGCATCATCCTTACCCGAGCCAAGTATCTCCTACCCGAAGCATCCAACAGCACCTCAAAGAAACTCACCCACTCATCCCTAACCCTTGAGGCAAAAATAATTTTTAACATCATTGTTCGATGGCTCTTACCCCGTCTTAACTCTGGCTCACTCCTTACCGACAATGCTATGGTCCTGCTCTACCGCATCCTAAATGGCCTTGACCTTGATCTGGCCAACACTATCCTTGGAACCATGGCTCATGCCAGAAAAGCTAGAAAAGGCTCTCCCCTCCCCTTTGCTACCCTTTTGACCCCTATCTTCAAAGCTTCTGGAATTGATGTCAAAAATGAAGAACAGTTGCGTCATACGGGTAAGTTCGACTCTAAGGGCCTTGAAAAGATTGGCATCACTCGGTCTCCCCAAGGGACCTTGAGTCTTGCCACTCCTTCAAAAGCCTTTCCCACTGTTCCAGCTTTCGATGAACGCATGGACAACCTAGAGTTGGGCTTGGAGGAAGTTCGCCTGGATATTAAGGAGCTGCAGAAGGAGTTGA
Source organism: Persicaria maculosa (assembly GCA_963922045.1). NCBI lineage: Eukaryota > Viridiplantae > Streptophyta > Magnoliopsida > Caryophyllales > Polygonaceae > Persicaria > Persicaria maculosa. The sequence goes on along the minus strand of OY998253.1, from coordinate 20,308,800 downwards.
TGACGGAGATGAGCGGGATTTCCAAGGTGCTGGAAGGACTGTGGACGAGGCTCACTGATGATGCTCCGGATGACTAAGCCTATACCCTAATCCACCCTATCCCACCCCTGAAACTTGTTACATTGCTGGTTTTTGGAAACGTTTTCAAAACTCTTGGTGACTATTTTGGTTACTGTTTTACCTCCTCCCTTTGTTGAAAGACAAAAAGGGGAAGATGATCTGTGGTGCTTAGACTTTGAAAACCTCTGCTTAAAGGTCTTGGAAGACCTTGGTTTTTGATTTATGGTTTTCGGTTGGATTGTTTTTGCATGCTTTAAAAATTTGATCCAACAATTGTCTAACCCTTGCAGGTACTTAGTCCGATTTCTATTTTACTATCTATGCTTGACTAAGTTGCAGGGATGCACAGGTTTTGTCTTTCATCAAGGGGGAGATTGATAACTCCCTCCCTTGATGAAAATTGGAATAAATGTTTCAAAGGCTTTGACAGGTTGTTTGTGTCAAAGGCCTTGGAGCATTAACAGTTGATGAAATACAAAACCTGTCTTATTTGTCCGAATATTATTTAATCTTAATATATACTTCCTTTATATTATATATATATGGTTGACTAACCTTTTCAGGAAGTATTTCGAGATTATATCTTTCCTTTAGTACATATTGAGGAGATCAAATTCAAAATAGATCATGGCTTCGGAGTATCCATAAATAGAAGATTCAAGATCATGTCATGATTCGAAAGAGCCGTTGATGAAGATCTGGTGTTGAAGACCCTCACGCTCCATGCTCTTATATAAAGGAAAGGAAGAAGAAGACAGAAACAACAAGTGCTACACGAGCTTTCATTCATTCAAGCAAGATCTGTCTTCCTAAGTGTCTCTCTTCTAAGCGCTCAAGAGTTTGTTGTTTATTTCAAAGCCTTTGAGAGTCACTGTGAGCTTATAGGATTTATTCATTTATAGTGTTACTCGAGAGTTTATAACTCGGGAAGTTGCACTAGGCTATTGATTTGTGAGAGTAAGAGGATTGTACTAGATAGCTGAGAGAGGTGGGGCTCTTCTAGATTGGTCTAGGACTCCAAGGGAACGTGAGTTGACTAGATTGCAATTGTATAGGAGAGAGGCTTCTCGGTGAGCTATTAGGATCCTAAGCTAAGCAATCAATAAAGCCTTTTGAATCCTAGGGTTGTGGAAGAACCCTAGGCGGGGACGTAGGCCAAGTTCGTGCTGAACCTCGTAAACAATTACTCGTGTTCTTTACTTATTGCTTTACCTTATTTCCGCACTTGGTTCAATTGTCTAACTTTGTGATTCAGGTTTAATCTCAAAGGTTTTGGTACAAGCTCCAAAGGTCTTGAGACTTTCTGCGAAAAACGGGCATACTCTATTCAACCCCCCATCTAGAGTATCTTTATATTACTTTGTTTTACATTATCGAACCTTCAATCTTCAATGGGGATGATATTCCCAAACTGGACTAGTTCAGAGAACATGCAACATCATGCAGCTTATGGATCGTTGAAAGAGACGCGCTACCGGGTGGTCCAACTGAATCCCACTCCAAAAGAGAGGCCCTATTGAGAAATCTGAGAAAAAGATCATCTTTTAATTTGGTTGATTGTGTTGTGTATTTGAAGCTTCATCCTGCAACATTTGTATGTTTTACAGATCGATCAAGTTTAATTTAAACGATTTATAGTGACTAAAGCTCTTGCAAAGAGCAAGTTTATAACAGTAGTTAGGAATTAAGGTTGCACTCGTTCAAAGGTCCGATTAGGTCAAAGTGGCTTTTAGTTTGGTTTAAACACGAAGGATATAGATCGAACTTAAACAAAGAAACCGAAAGGAAAAATAACATGGACACACACGATATGTTAACGAGGTTCGGGCTGATCCCTACATCCCCGGCTGTAGATGTCATCCAATATGCTCTAAACGCCAAACAAAAGGATCCTAAGAGGGCAACTAAGCAACATCAAATGAAGAAGCTGAGAAGCATAAACAAGACATGTAATGAATACAAATTAGAAGGAAAGAAGGGAAGGAACGAAAACCCCCTTATAAACTAAGAAGACGAACTCAACAGGGCATATCAGCTTGGTGCATCAGCATCTTCGACCTCCCTGCTGGCTTCTCTTCCTCGTCTCTTCATTGTTGCTACATGAAGGCTGACAGAGAATGCCTTCTTCTTCCTCGGATCTCCTACTCTCTCTTTCTCTGCTTGAGTCTGGCTCACATGGAGATTGCTCAATGAGCCTCTCTCACGGATGAACCCAAACTCGAGCCCTCTCTATCTTCTTCCCTCGGCTTTAGCTTCTTCGAACGGAGCACGAAACCCTAGCCTTGACTCTCCTGATTTCAGCTATGGGAGATGAACTCCCAGGCTCCTTTGGAGCAGCATCTACAGTGCCCGACTCGAGGGGTAGGGTTAGCAGCTGAAGACTTTTATAAGGCCTATTGGAGCAACGGTCGAAAATAGGAACGTTTGGCAAGGCATGGGCTTTGGCCTACTGGCCCACCTCAGAAGCCTATTCAATCCAACCAAACCCTAATAAACCTATACCATAATATAACATGAATAAACATAAAAGCCTAGAGGTATACTAGAGTTACAATTCTCAACAATTGCCCTCTTAACTCTAGTTTACAAGGAAAGAGATAAAGAAGAGAAGCCTATAGCATATTGAACAACTCCGTCGTAACAGTACCTGCACTTCCTACATAAACATGGTTAGATATATCAACCAAATATGGAAGATTAAAGGAATAAATCCAGCAGGAACCACTCATGGCACATCTAGCAAAAAATAAATGCAAACATATAAAGAATGCATCGACAGACCTCGAGTCCAAAGCTAGAAAACTAAGACAGGTCACAATGACCCAAGACAGAGAGACTTTAAGGGGATGGAACCCTCTAGTCTCTAAGACAGATAGGGCTAAGCAAGCAGTGCCCTCTTAAAGGGTAACTTAAAGCAAGCAATGCCCTCTTAAGGAAAACACACCAAGCAAGAAAAATAGTTAACTTGAAACTGATTTTTTGGCAAGTGTTAACCCTAGGACATGTCAAAGCATCTCAATCTCGTATAGCTTGACCAAGGACAGGACTAGCATCTCAATCTCGTATAACTAGTCATATGTCACTGCTCATGAAATCCTAGACATGTAGGAAAGAACTCAAAGACTCAACTGATTTAGTATAGCATGTAACCACAAAAGTAAACAAGCACCAAAGACCATGCAAACTAAAGAGTCTATGAATTAGGAGCAGCAAACACCAAGCACCAGAGCATGTTATCCAAGTATAAGCAGGTAAAACATGTAAACCATGCATTTTAACTCAAATTGAAAACATGACAACTGAAATCAGCAACGTAAAAATATCCAAGTATAGGCAAGTAAAACATGCGCACACAAGCAAGACATGCCTATTATGCATCTAGACTCGGACTAAGAGTTGCTGATTTTGGACACAAGGCAGCTAATTTCAGCTGGCTTTGGACACAAGACAGCAAGAGGGAAGCAAATAGTAAGCAAGGGAAACAAACAACATGCAATGATCTTATAAGAGCATGAATTTTCGCAAAACATGATCAAAAGATACATATAAGCAGCTGTTAAAAGCTATCCATCACCAACTACAGAGCAAACTCCACCAAATTTAGCGCTAGCAAACTTCTACCTAAATCATGCAAGTTTTTGAAAAATAAACTCAGCTAGAAAAGTCATATGTATAGATCGCAGTGCACATGCACATGTTTCACAAACATGACAAGTTTATAGTAAGCAATACATATGCAAATACTTCTCAACACAAGGCAAGTTTGTTTTAAAAACTGGAAAAGCATGAAAATTAGGGTAGAAACACTAACTTTCCCCACCAAATTTGGTGAGTTCACAAGCTGGTTAGCCCTTTCCCCACCAGATTTTGTGACTTTGCAAGCTGTTTTACACATCCCCTTTCTTCTTCCAACTTTGGTGATGGAGATCCTCCACCTTCAACTAGCTTGGGTATACTCCAATGAGACAACCACCACCTTATAGCTATTGGGCAGGGAGGTAACTCTTGTCACACATCTTCCTTTCAGATGAGAGTTACCTGTCAATACACGCAATAGCACACAAGCTCAGTGCATCAAGCAATTCTCTTAGGAAAATTTCAAAGTATAGGAAGAACTCTCACTATGAACTTGCAATAGATTTTTAAATCACGAAAGAGAAATTAATCTATAAAAGAACATAGAGAAGCTGCAGTGTCATAGGTGCTACTGAATGGAGCATATGAGGCACACAAGGTAGACAATCAAGCTCATACACAGTAGGCACATGCACAGGTATAAATCCTGGAGTAAAAAATTCTACAACTAAGCAAATAGTTGGTGCAAAACATATATATCTAAAAGATACTCATGTAAGCATGCATGAACTCATAGACAAGAAGGAAATATGCATCACTAGGTAAATCCTAATATCATGATTTCTAAACCTAAACCTAGTTTAGGTAAGAGCATATGATCACAAAGATGTCATGCCACTTTTACATGGAAATCAATGAATAAAGGATTTACAAATCATCATAAACCTGCAGATTTTGCACTCAAAAGTAAGACAAACGACAAGGTTTAACTTAACAAGTGCCAGCCATCAGAATCATGGTTTATGCAGAGAAACAAGATCAAGCAAAGTTGATCTTTATGAAGTAAATCAAGCATAGTTATAATTCAAGCACACCAAAGGTGTCTTAAGAATTTACAACATGCTCAGAATTACTTATAAAGGCAACTGTACCAGTTTTAGCAAAGGAAAAAACACAATTTGTATCACTAAGGCTTAACTAGAGAACACAAAACACATAGAGAGACATATGCAAGAAATCAACCAAACTGAAAATAGGAGATAAAAGGTGCAGAAAAGACTCCCTTAAGTCTTCTTTTAACAAATCTTCGATGAAGCACGCATCTCCAAGGATACTATCGTCATGGTTTCCTAGTCATCTTGACATTTGATGCTACTTCCATCTTGAAGGAATGCCATCTAGCTGATTCCTGACATGAACACCCTCCATTTTCATTTCTTCTATGGTCTTGACATGTCCCTTTTAAAATTCCCTTGTAGAAGAAAGCAAAGAGTTAGTTCTCATGCAATAAGCCAAGTGAAAATCATAAGGTTTTTTCTTATAAACTGGACCAGACAAACAACCATAGAAATTCCACACATTCAGAACTTCATTTCAACTCAAATTATGCAAAAAACGAGAGGGAAAAAACAGATCTGAACTGATGCCTGTAAAAAGCCACATGTAATTACTAATGCAGAGCATGAAAATTTCTACATAAATATATCATGAATGAGTATAATAGTGCAGCAATACAAAACAACTCAAAATGATAGGTAGTTATGCAATGAATGAACCTGATTTAAGGCAAATAGGAATTTCATAACATATATCCATATATGTGACAGAAACTGAACTTAATATCTCAAGATAAAAGGTCAAGAAAAAACACATTATCAACAAGAGACCAAGGCAAGCAAGAAAAGCTATCCAAATCTATGTCACATGAGACAAAGAAAGAGAGCTACAAGGAGTTGCACAAGCCTCTAAGATGGGTTTACAAGTTTGGTCACATGAACCATAGAATTAGCAAGAAAGCAAGCATCAATATTACCATGAGCAAGAGTAATAAACAACTTATGAATTCTAGCAAGAATTCCAATGGCAAAAACGTTAAGAACCAAACTTAACCAAATGAATAGGCAAGAGTCTCGAATCATGATAATGTAAAAACCACAATGGATAATAATGGAGAAGGCATAGGATAAATGAGAGAAGAGAGGGCACATAAAAATCAACACTTCGAAACTTCAAGAAAAACTTTATATATATTCCATATCAAGAGGAAATCGACAAGCAAGTATATATACTTTAAGAAGTTGAAAAATTCCATGATAAACACATAAATAAATCAGCAATCAAGTATCACATGCTAGGAAGACTCTTAACATAGTCAAGAACTTCAATATAGATTTTCACATGACTGGAATAACATGAAAAACAGGGCATTCAACAGCAAAACTGAACACATAATGAAGATGCATAAGAAGTCTCAAAGTTTCAATTTAGCGCATATATGAGAGGATAGAGCACATAGAAGCATATAGACATCAACATAGAAACTTTAAGAGAATTCATAATTTCCACTCAAACAGAAATTGAGAGACATCTTGATAATACTTATAAAGGCTGGAAAAATAAGAGATATACTCATGAATATTTCAGCAAACAAGTATTACAAGCCAAGAAGATTCCTAAGCACACAAGGAACTTCATCTCAGATTTCTTATAGAACAACAACAACAACAACAACAACAACCCAGTTTATCCCGCATTGAAGCGGGGTCTGGGGGTCAGGATGTACGCACTCTTTCCTCGAACAAGTCAAGAGAGTGTTTCCGAAAGACTCAGAATAATAGGACAATGGGACAATAGAACCACAAAATAGCACCGAATAATAGTAGGTAAAAAGACTGTAAAGAAGCTAAAAAGGAGGCACAGAAAGTAGGATATTAGGACATAACAACAAAGCCTAAAAAACTACACATCAACAACCCGTATACATCTCCTTCACTGGTCCCTATCTAAAGCCACTTCTTCCGTAAGATTTAGAAGATGTAGGTCATGGCAGATGACCTCCATCCAGCTCTTCTTAGGTCTACCTCTCCCCCTGCGGTAAACTCCTAGGTCCAAGTTCTCACATCTATGGACTAGGGCCGATGAAGGCCTCCTACGAACGTGTCCAAACCAACGTAGTCTCGACTCCCTCAGTTTGTCCCCAATGCACACAACATCAACCTTGCTCCGTATGTCAACATTTCTGATTCTGTCAAGTCTCGTATGCCCACTCATCCATCGCAACATCCTCATCTCAGCCACAACCAACTTTTGTTCTTGAGCTTTTGTAATAGGCCAGCACTTAGAAGCATACAGAAGGGATGGTCTAACAACTACCTTATAGAACTTTCCTTTCAGTTTAGCTGGGATTTTCTTGTGACATAATACCGCCGACGCTCTTCTCCAGCTTAGCCACCCCACCTGGATTCGATGCTCAATATCCCTATCAATACCCCCATCGCTTTGAACGTACGAGCCCAAGTATTTGAAATACTCTTTCCTGGGGACTGCAATATCACCCAGATAAACTTCGGACCCCGGGATTCTGCCCTCTCCAAAGCGGAACTGGACATATTCAGTCTTAGTTCTACTCAACCTGAAACCCTAAGACTCCAGCATCTCCATCCATTTTTCAAGTCTACGTTCCAAACCTGATCTAGTGTTGTCCACAAGCACAATGTCATCTGCAAACACCAAACGCCACGAAACCTCTTCTTGCAGGGGAGCGGAAAGGGAATCCAAGACAATAGTAAACAAAAACGGATTGAGAGCAGAACCCTGATGAAGTCCCACTCGGATAGGGAAGAACTCTGAATCTCCACCCGACGTCCTAACACTAGTCAGAGAGTCCTCATACATATCTCTGATCACCCTGATATACGTTCCCGGCACTCCCTTCTCTGCCAAGCATCTCCATAACAGCTCCCTCGGAACTTTATCTCAGATTTCTTATAGAAGAGGAGAAATATGATAAACCATAAAACACTTATATGGAGCTGAATTTAAAGCATCAAAACATAGAAGCAAAAAATCAGAAAGTGTTCAATGTCTCAAAAAGTTTATGGACAACAACATAATAGTCCATATCACTCTAAAAGACCACACAATCAAGTCTAAAAATCAAAAAACTCATATATGGCATATAGACGATCATTAAGAACATTTTAGACATGAAAATTCAGCAAGAATTCACAAATAAGACCCTAAACGAATGCTTACAGATCCTGAATTCATAGCTTTTGAAAAATCAGCTTCCAAACAGTCCATACAACCCAGATTTCAGCACAAATACACATGAAAATGCATAAATCCAAAACCAAGCAAAAACAGAATGGAGGACAGTCATTCAAAGAAATGAAAATGCACAGCGGAAGGCAACGATCGAGCATAGGCTCTGATACCAATTGTTAGGAATTAAGGTTGCACTCGTTGAAAGGTCCGAATAGGTCAACGTGGCTTTTAGTTTGGTTTAGACACGAAGGATCTAGATCGATCCTAAACAAAGAAACCGAAAGGAAAGATAACATGGACACACACGATATGTTAACGAGGTTCGGGCTAATCCCTACGTCACCGGCTCTAGAAGTCATCCAATGTGCTCTAAAGGCCAAACAAGAGAACAATACAAGGATCGTAAGAGGGCAACTAAGCAACATCAAATGAAGAAATTGAGAAGCATAAACAAGACATGTAATGAGTACAAATCAGAAGCAAAGAAGGGAAGGAATGAAAACCCCCTTATAAACTGAGAAGACGAACTCAGCAGGGCATATCAGCTTGGTGCATCAGCGTCTTGGACCTCCTTGCTGGCTTCTCTTCCTCGTCTCTTCATTGTTGCTGCAGGAAGGCTGACAGAGCATGCCTTCTTCTTCCTCGGATCTCCTGGTATCTCTTTCTCTGCTCGAGTCTGGCTCACATGGAGAGTGCTCAACGAGCCTCTCTCACTAATGAACCCAAACTCAAGCCCCTCTCTATCTTCTTCCCTCGGTTTAATCTTCTTCGAACGGAGCCCGAAACCCTAGCCTTGACTCTCCTGATTTCAGCCATGGGAGATGAACTCCCAGGCTCCTTTGGAGCGGCATCTACAGTGCCCGACTCGAGGGTTAGGGTTAGCAGCTGAAGACTTTTATAAGGCCTATTGAAGCATCGGTCGGAAATAGGAACATTTGGGAAGGCATGGGCTTGTGCATATGTTAACATTTGTATGTTCTACTGATCGATCAAGTTTAATTTAAACGATTTATAGCGACTGAAGCTCTTGCAAAAAGCAAGTTTATAACAGAAGCATTTCTAAATCCGCAAGGTTGGCACTGGGTCGGGCGATCATGCCGGAGATCAATGAAAACCTACTTTACTAAATCCAAATAAATGAAATCAATGTGTATTTGACGACAGGAAAAATGAGCAAATGTTTTCAGAGGATTGATCGATATATTAATAAAAACTTATAATCCATCTAAGCTATAGCTAAATATATAAAACCTTCCAATCCATCCAACTAACTATATATAACACTGGGCTTAAAAAATAAATGTTGAGGATGAGATCCTAGTTTAATTATCCATGAGCGCAAGAACATTGACTCTAAAAAAATTGAACATAAGACTGAGGCGAACAAAACCTTTGGTATATGCCTTGCTTGAGCCTGCACATTTTCTTTTATTTTACCAGCACCTACTTCCAAAAGTTAGGTACATACAATCAGTCACCTATACATCAATTTAATCCTTCTAACATTTTTTTTACAGCAACGAACCTTGCTGGCTGCTGAGACAGTACAACAGTTCAAAACCTGAGAAACCAATAAGCCAAAAAAAAGAAGAACAAAACAGAAAACTTGTTACCCAGTTCAGCATCTGAAGGATGTCTATATGTCTACATAATATATATCCTCCAAGGCTCTCCCTTTCGTCTTCGATACCCAAGTGCAAATGAACGCCAAGGAGAAAGCACAAACCTACTTGGCTACTTATAAATGGTGATCAATGTAATGTTCTTATGTTCCTGTTACCCAATCTGATTGATAGATCAACTAATGCTTAGCATATGACTCCAATCCAATTCGGAATCTCAAGACTCTAGGAATATGTAATTCCAATCCGTGAAAGAAATTCAAGAGCAAGTTTGCAATCAGTAAGACCACCCTAGCAAGGAATTAGTTGGATAGCATAGCAATATAATTCTTTTTTTTTTTGGAAAGCAATATAATTCTTAATTCCTGCAAACTCCTTTATTTTGATCGGAAGTATCTACGAAACAATGATAAATTTGGAATTGAAATATAAATTTATACCTAAACCGATATTGTTATTATACGTATGTAGACAAAGAAAGGGTGTACTACGTACTTTAAGAAAGAAAACATAAACAACAGATTCATCACCACTGATTTATCAAAGGCATCTTCTTCTTCTTTTCATACATGAGATGAGAGACACTAGATCATTACAACGGTAGAGGGTGGTCAAACTTGTGAGCACAAGGTAACAAATGTAGCTAAGATGAGAAGACTTGAATACAACTAAAATGAACAAAAAATACAAACTTGTAGCAAGTAAAGTTGATCAAGTTCAGTAATCTGCTTCTTTAAGAGGGGTATATATGCATGTAGTATTTGAGCAAAAAAAAAAGGAGTCACAATTGCAAGGATGAAGCAAAATCCTGACCCAAAACCAACGAACAGTCCATCCAAAAATGCTTGCTTGGAGAAATGACTTCTCCTTCTATCTGTTTCTTTTGGTACTGATGTTTTCGCAGCGGAGCAAGGGTGATTCAAGGGTTCACCGCATAAGCCAGGATTCCCTTCAAAGCTAGAAATTGGAAAGGTAGAAAATTGACCACTGGTCGGTATTCGACCTTCAAGATTATTATAAGACACGTTAAATTCTGACAAGAAACATAGTCTTACAAAAGATGCAGGAATGCTCCCTGTCAAATTATTTGCAGTGAGATTTAGGCGTTCCAGATTTTTCAAATTTGAGATACTCACTGGAATGTGGCCAAAAAAGTTATTGCTACCAAGGGCTATTCGTTGCACATTTATCAAGTTGGCAATCACTGATGGGATGTCACCACTAAAGGCATTATTGGAGAGAATAGCTCACCAAAAATGGCGCCAATAGGCTGAATATTGGGAGCATGTCCAAATGTGGGGAGGTCGAAATGAAAAGAGTAGAGGTTAATTTGCCTCAATAGTTGGTGAGACAAGTGGTGGCAATTGGCAAAGGCTTAAGGGAAACTTTCCTGAAAAACTATTGTTATGAAAGTTCAATGAAATGAGCTTTGGTAGGGTCCCTATAACCAATCGGGGATTGTACCCGTCATGTTGTTACTAGCCAGGCTTAAATGACGCAATCCTTTCAACTTGGATAGCCAATCGAGAACGAGACCTCCAAAGCTGCAATTGTTGCGCCAAATATTCAAGCTTTGGGAAGTCATTTAAACTAGTAAAGTTTAATTTGATTGGTAGGGATTCCCCGTAAAAATTGTGATGAAGTAAGAGGGTTTTTTGGTTCTTACATTTCCCAAAAATTCTAAGCGTTGTTGCAATATTTTAAAAATGATTGTGACCGGAAGAAAGATAAGACAGGGATTTCAATCCTACGATCCTTGAGGAGATTTGGCATGTTATATTGTTCTAGGCTACTCCAATTGCAACAAGCGAGTTGCATGAGTATATGCTCTCCGGCAAGGTTCCATTGAAACTATTAAATCTAAGATCAAGTTTTTGGAGTTTGGCAAATCTATAGAAATCTAATTTTGTGATATCCCCACTCAGGTAATTGTCTCTCAAAATAACCCCTCTAGATTAGTATAATTCGACAGAGACAATGGGATAAGATCACTAAAATTGTTAGTGTCAAGATGAAGTTTCTCCAAATATAGAAGATTTCCAATCCCTCCAGGAATGGAACCAACAATATTATTTGAAGATAAACCTAAGATCCTAAGTTTGGTGAGCCTGGTAATTCCTTCTCCTAAGGAACCTTGCAGATAAGTACGTGATAGATTCAAATGAGTAAGCTCAATAAGATTATTGATAGAGGAAGTGAGTGGCCCTTCAAGACCTCTAGAAGGTAATTGTAGATGTATTACTTTTCCGACAATATTGCACTCGAGACCTTCCCATAAACAACAACTTATAGAAAAAGACCAATTCAAAGGAGGGGAATGAAAGGAAATGGAAATGTTAGCAAAGAAAGAAAGGAGAGAAGATTGGTCTCGGAGGTCGCATGCTTTCTGATGAGAGAAGACAAATGAGTAAAAAAGGAAAACAGAAGAGAGAATATGGGCAGGGCTAAAATTTGTTTGCTTTGGAAGCATAGCTGTTTTGAAAGCAGTATCTAAACTGGAGTAAAAGAGATGTTTTCCCTTTTTTTTGTGTTTGCCAAATTTGATCTTGCATCCCTATTATATAGCAATCTTGCATATACATCATGTGGTTGTGATGATTTTGGGCCCTCAATCCAACATATAGATTTTTTTTTTACAGTAGGCAAAAATTGGGGATGTCTTACACAAAGCGTAAAGCATGGCCCTGATTATTCTGAAGGATGATGGAATACAGTTCCCTATTATAAGGGATTGTTGAGCTATTACAGATAATACTTTTTCTACCAATATAATGTACTACTCTGTTTGCTTCTCTAAGATAATGGACAACGTATATAAATTCGAATGAAGCAGTTAGGCTTCTAATTTGCTCCACCTAGTGGATGGTCTCCCACTTGACATCACTTTCCTTTCTGAGGACTTTGATGAGGTCTTGATTGTCCCCTTCCACAATAATCTTCCCGAGTCCTCTCGAACTTATTTGTTGCATTCCAAGGATGATTGCAGCAACTTCTGTTTGAATGACCGATCTTGTACTGACTTGATGATGAAAGATATCAATCACATTACCTGTGGAGTCTCTGATGACTGCCCCCACTTGGCAAACACCAGTGGGTTTAACCGAGTCGTCTACATTAATTTTTAAGATAGCTCCTTCGTGTTTAGACCACCTCACATTTTTCCTATTCGTTTTTTTTTTGTTGGGTGTGGTCTTTCCTCAGTTCTCTTCCAATTTTTAATTTCATTAACCAGAAGTTGCACAATAGTTCTAGTAGGAGGAGGGATTTTATTTTTTTAATATAGTCTCATTCCTAGTATTCTAGATAGCTTGCCAGATAAAGCCAAGCTCTTCTAGAACTGAGGGGTTAGTACTGAGGTTAATCAAAGCTGAAATATCCAAATTTGGCCTAGAGTTGACACCAAAGCACTTACCTATTTTTCTTTCATAAGAGGTAATAATATCCTTGGTATAATTGCAGCTAAGAAAAAGATGATTTGGATCTTCCTCACAGGAGTTACAGAAGGTGCAAGTGCTAGAAACTCTGTTAATGTATTTGCTTAGTCTTCCTTTAGTAGGAAGGCCATCAATTGACATTTTCCAAATAAGGTTTTTGACTCTAGGGGGAATGTTAAGCTTCCAGATTTTATTGTAGTTGTTGTTTGGGTTTTGTCATAGTTATTTAGACGTTTTGTAGATTTAGTTGTAAACATACCATTAGGTTCCCACTTCCACACAAGTTTGTCATTTGTATCCCAATTTGGAATTTTAATATGTATTATTTTGGAGACTATTTTGGTTGGGAATAACTCGTACAATACGTCTGTATTCCATTGTTTTTGTTGATTGAATAAGTTACATATTTTCATGTTTGGATCCCTGTCGAGTTAGAAGCCTGAAAGGTCATGACCCACCAACCAAGGGTCATTCCAAACACTTATAGTTTTACCATTTCCAATCATCCATAAGATTCACTGATTAAACTTTTCTCTAAGAGAGAGGAGTCTTTCAAATTGCCAAGATGTATTAAGATTGGATCTTTTATTAATATGCTCATTTTGGAGGTATTTTTGTTTGATGATTTTGACCTATATGCTATTGTTATCCGTATAATATTATCATTTTTACCTACCGTTGGAACAAAAAATATATATATTATCATTTTTAAAATGATAAAACTTTAGTAATTGTTTAAAGGTGTTTAATTAATATTCTAATGATTATTTATTTATATATTTAAATAAACTTTTATCATCAAATTTTTTTTAACAATAATTAGTCAATTCAAGGTGATTTTATTATTTAACTCATTGTCCAGTGCCAATTGAAGTAACAATCATTTATTACTTTTTTCTCTATTTTTTATTTATATTAATTATATATATATATATATATATATATATATATATATATATATATATATATATATATATATAATTGAGACCCTATGCAATTGCACGTTTTGCCCAGGCGATGGGCCGCCCCTGATCCTACAAGATCTCTTACACTCTTTTCATTCTATAGTGGATTTTATTGGTTCTTGCCACCCATGGGTTTTCTTCCCGGTAGTCGGGTTTCCCACATTAAATGTGTGTGTGCTTGATCTTGCCTTACTTTCTCTATTTTATGATTACGTTCTTCCGCTAAGTGCTCATGTTATTATTACCAGTAAATCCTAACAGTTTTGCTTACATGGTCTCAGGGATCGGAACAAGTTTGCTTCCCAGAGTCAGAAGAAGTGTGTTTGTAGGATAAGCCCATGGTAAAAAGAGCTGGGAATTTTATGATTTGGGAGTTGCTCGTTCATCGGGATCGATTTTGCCTGATCTATGAACGGATATATCATATATGCTAGCCACGAATCGGAGATCGATCGATGTTGCCTGATCAATGTGCTATCCTTTTCCATACATTTTAGGTCTGTGCTTGCTTATCCGCACATTCTATGCTTTGTAATCTGTCACAAGCCACAAGGAATGAATTTAACCCTTATAACATTATTATTATTTTTTTTCAACAACAACAAAACCCTGGAAACAGTATAATAATTCAAGACCATACGTACTAAACCCCTAAAGCAAAAGAAGAACAAAACAAAGCACTTGTTCCATAATTCAAGGCCACAAACATAAATAGGAAGATACACGACCGGCCACATATGCCAACTATCAACTAAAGTAAACAAAAAGAAGATTGAACATTTAAAAGGTAAAGTTGATCAAGTTCAATTATTGGCTTTTTTAACAAGGCCTATATCCCTGTAGTACTTGAGCCAAAAAAAGGGAGTCACAACTGCAACAACTAAAAAAAAGCCAGAACCAAAACCAACAAACAGTCCATCCAAAAATACTCGCTTGGAGAAATGATCTCTCTTTCTAACTCTTTCTTCTGGTCTTGATCTCTTCGCTGCAGAGAAACAAGGGTGATCCAAGGGTTCACCACATAAACCAGGGTTCCCTTCAAAGCTGGATTTTTGGAAGGTGGAAAGTTGTCCACCAGTTGGTATTGGACCATCGAAATTATTATAAGACACGTCAAAAAATGACAAGAAATTTAGTCTTCCAAAGGATGTTGGGATTCCACCTGTCAAATTGTTTCTAGAGAGATCTAGGCGTTCAAGATTTTTCAAATTTGAAATCATTGAAATGTGGCCAACGAAGTGGTTGTTACTGAGGTTTAACACTTGAAGATTTATCAAGTTGCCAACCTCTGATGGGATATTGCCACTGAAGTCATTTTGGGAGAGGAGTAGCCCTCCAAGAATGGAGCTACCAGATCTGGCCAACTGGTGTATACTAGGTCCATTTTGAAATGTGGGGAGGTCGAAATGAAAAGAATGGAGGTTTGCCTTTGCCTCAACCGTTGGGGAGACAATTAGTGCCGGCAAATGGCACAGGCTTAAGGGGATGTTTCCTGATAAACGGTTGTTTTCTAAGCTTAATGAAATGAGGTTTGGTAGGGTGCCTAACCAATCGGGGATTGTACCCACCATGTTGTTACCATTCAGGCATAGATGACGCAATTCTGTCAATTTAGAAAGCCAATCAGGAATGGGACCTCCAACAAAATTGCAATCAGCAACGCCAAAATATTGAAGGTTTGGGAAGTCATCTAAACTAGTAAAGTTTATGCTTCTTGGTAAGGGTTCACCATAGAAGTTGGATGACAGGAAGATGGTTTTTAGGTTTTTACATTTTGATAAAACTCTTAGCGTTGCTGTAATATTTGTAAAGAGATTAAAACTTAAAGAAAGATAAGACAGGGATTTCAATCCTACAATCCTTGAGGAGATTTGGCCTGTTATATTGTTTCGGGCTACTCCAATTGCAACAAGTGATTTGCATGAGTATATGCTCTCCGGCAAAGTTCCACTCAAACTATTTAATCTAAGATCAAGTTTTTGGAGTTTGGTAAATCTAGAGAAATCTAATTTTGAAATATCCCCACTCAGGTAATTGTCTCTCAAAAATAACTCCTCTAGTTTAGTACAATTCAACAAAGACAATGGGATACGACCACTAAAATTATTAGTGTCAAGATGAAGTTTCTCCAAATATAGAAGATTTCCAATCTCTCCAGGAATGGAACCAAAAATATTATTTGAAGATAAATCTAAGATCCTGAGTTTGGTGAGGTTGGTGATTCTTTCTCCTAAGGAACCTTGCAAATAATTACGTGATAGATTCAAATGAGTAAGCTCAGTAAGATTGTTGATAGAGGAAGTGAGTGACCCTTGAAGACCTCTTGAAGGTAATTGTAGATGTGTTACCTTTCCGACGATATTGCACTCAACACCTTCCCATAAACAACAACTTACAGAAGAAGACCAATTCAAAGGAGGAGAAGGAGAGGAAATGGAAATGTTAGCGAAGAAAGAAAGGAGAGAATATTGGTCTTGGAGGTTGCATACTTGTTGATGAGAGAATGCAAATGAGTACAAAAGGAAAACCGAAAAGAGAATATGGGCAGGACCGAAATTTGGTTGCTTTGGAAGCATGGCTGTTTTGAAAGCAGTATAACTGGAGTAAAAGAGGTGTTTTTTTTGTGTGTGTTTACTGTTTGCCAAATTTGATCATGCATCCCCTTTATATAGTGATGGTTGCGATGATTTTGGCCCTCGATCCAACCTGGCTTTAAATCCCATGTCCTTCAATATGTCCCCCCTCCTATCCCCTCCCCTTACAAACCCCAACTTAAAAGAAAAAACAAAAAATAAATTAAATTAAAAAAAAAAGGATTAAAAGAATTAAAAAAATAACGAATTTATGTGAGAGGGGACAGGAGAGAGGGACGGGATCGGAAAAAGAGGATTTACACCCGTCCAACATATAGATATTATCATTTTAAAAATGATAATACTTTAGTACAGTATTTGTTTAAAGGTGTTTAATTAATATTCTAATCATTATTTATTTATATATTTAAATAACCTTTTATCATCTAATTTTTTTGACAATAATTATTTGAAGGTGATTATTTTACGATATTAATAATAAAAAATTATTCTAAAATGTTGTGCTTCACAATAGATATTCGTAACTATATATATACAAATGAACTTTTCTTTAACGTTAAATTTGTTTGGAAGTTAGTAAAAAATTTCTACAAAGCTTTAAAATCTATAGAGTATTTAAAACGGTAGAATATAGTAGTCCATTTTGTTTGGAAGTTACAAATTTTTGACAAAGCTAATGTTAGTTTTGGACCATTGTTTATGGTTGATGGTGATGACTGAGGTGAGGCATCTGACCTCTTAGAAGACTTAATTCTGGAGACGATTGCTCTTGGGCTTCTTGACAGCTTGACTACTGGGACAACCTAACTTGTTTTTATTCTTGAATATAATTAAGAGACAAAGCCATTTATAAAAAATAATTTGTAAAAATAAAAATAATTAGAAAATGATTTAAAAGAAATAGAAGTTATATATAATTTTATACTTGAATAGTTGGGTGATTAGTTAGAGTATGACGGTTACAACAATATGAAATGCCAGTATATATTTTATATATGCATATAATAAACGACTTCTCCTTTATTATATATAATAATAGATAGACTAGAAAAATGGGAAAAACTATTATCTTAAGATTGATCAAGGTAAGGAGAGAGGAGGCAACCAAACCAGCAATAATGCACTGGATCTCATCATAATTCTGAAATTAAGCGTGCTTGGGTGACCTCCTGGGAAGTCCTACAACTTTTTATGAATCCATCACAAGGCCAGTTTGAACGGTTATTCGGGCTGTGTATGCAGGAAGCCACAACTCTGAGATCATCTTGATCAACTTAACACGCTATTACTCGGGTTGTGAAATATCGATGTTAAGGTGGGGGACGAAGATGCTGCCATAATTCTGCTGGTATCCCTACCCCTTACATATGAGAACTTTGTTCAGGCGTTTGTCATTGGGAAGGATAGCATCATGTTGGAAGAGGTCACGTCGTCGCTTCATAGTAGAGAGTTGCGTATGAAGGCAAGCACATCAGTTACAGACAATTAGGCTTTTAGGCTTATGACCAACTGAGGCAATTCTAATGGTAGAACGGGTAAGAAGCAAGATCGCAAACTAGGCCCTAAACTAGACAACACCTGTAACTACTGTAAGGAGAAAGATCATTGGAAGAATGATTGTCCTAAGAAGAAGAGGCAACAAGAGAGAAATCCGGGTCTGCAGCAGTAGTTCATGGCGGAAATACTTTTGAGGAAGATATTGTTCTACTAGCAGGTAATCACACACATCATGATGTGTGGTTTCTTAACTCAGGTGCGTCCTGTCGCATATGTCATAGAAGAGAACTGTTTACAACATATAGATTTGCATATAAGGGCAATGTCTCTATAGGAAACGATGTCATCTGCAAGGTCGTTGGAATCGGCTCAGTCAGGCTTCTGATAGACGATGAGAAGTTTCGCACATTGAAGGAAGTTAAACATGTGCCATTTATGACAAAGAATCTGATATCCCTAACTGTGTTAGACGAGAAGGGTTTCAGATACACATGTTATGGTGGAAAGTTGTGCATGTTTAAAGGCTCTAATGTGATTTTGCAGGGAGTCAAGCAAGGAAAGGGAACTTTGTATGTCTTACAAGGTTCATCAGTCACATGTGTTGCAGACTATTTTAGTTAAGGTTAGGGAGACTATTGTTGAGGAGGTGGAGTTGAACTTCACTCCAACAGAGACTTTGGCACCTAATTTGGTCATCGACCAATCATCACATACAAGTACTACTGAGTAAGATACTGCTGAGACAAAGAATATAGCACGCGACACGCAACAGGTGGAGCTGTACATCAAAGTATTGCTCTAGATCGAACAAGAAAGGTTGACATCAGGGGGCCTGCGAGATACATGTCCGATGATCTGGTGGGATATGCTTTGAAGATGGTCGAGGAGGGGGAGCATGATGTTTCATCCAACTACAAGGCTACTGTTTATGGAGGTGAGTCAGCACACTGGCCAGCTGAGAAGAGAATCGGGGTAATGAAGGTGGGAACAACTAATATTAATCCCACTGATATGTTCACCAGCCATTTCCGGAGAGCAAGTTCCAACACTGTTTGGACTTGATTAACATCACCACCTGTTGAGTTGCCCTGTGGGGTAATCTGGGTCCTCCTACGAGGACAAACAGAGCCAGACCTGAGATTTTGAAGGTCCGAGACGAGATTTCAAAACGGGCCATTTACTACTAAACATCAAACTATTTATCAGGAACATCAAACTATATTAATTCAATTTTGATTTTAGAAAGTTCCAAAAGAAATGTAGATTTTATAAAACTAGAAACAAATAAAATTGAAATCATAAAATTGAAATCAAACAGCAAGTCATCAACAACTATGTCAATTATTTCAATTGAATTGAAATCAAACAGCAACGAAAGCAAACAAATTTTGATTCAAAATTCAGTGGTGATCGATTTTTACCAATCAAATCAAACAGCATGTAGCAACGATTTACAGTTAATTCAACTGAAATCAAATAGTAATAAGTCAACAACGATAACAAACAATTCTTTTTCTGAACAGACAAAAAACAAAATTGAAATCAACCCACACGCCGGCAACGAGCAAGCAGAGCCACCAAGTTTGGATTTGGACGAGGCCTAAATTTTGGGGCTAGGGTTTTAGATTAGGGGAAAAGGGAAGCCAAAACCTCCATTTAGACGGTTGCACCGGTAGACATCGAAGAGGGAGAGAATGGTGGTCGGCAATGGCTCAGCGGTGGTAATGAAGCCAGATTTGGGTCAGTGGTTTCTGTACCAAAATCAAGACGTGCCTGATTTCTTTCTCTCTTTTTTTTCTTCCGTTCAGACGGTTCAGTCGTCTAGTTGTATAGCGTATAGGTTTGTATTCAAGGTTTTTTTAATGTATATATATATACACGGGTATTGGGCCCTCTATTGGACGTGGGCCTGAGGCGACGACATGTTGGGCCTCGCCTCAGGTCCGAGCTTGAGGACAAATCTGAGGCAGAGGAATATCTGGCACTTGTCATGGTGCGTCTGTTTTTTATCGAGATTCAAGTTAAGGTGAGGATTTGTTAATATGTCTTGAATTGGGCTTATTATCTATTTTGGATTTAAGCTCATTGTCAGGGTTTCATGAGTCCCTATTTATACTCATGAATCCTAACAATTTGTAACATAGTTTATTGTTTGCCTCCCTAATAAATAATCATAATCTGTTTTCGCTTCCTCTAATACAAATCTGGTTCTCTGGCCGTGGACGTAGGTAACGCATTATTGCCGAACCATGTAAATCTTTGTGTCTTTCTTCGCTATTATCATCATCGTTACAACAATATGTATGGTTGATCCGCTTGAACAACCAACAGGATTATAATGCTTTTCATTCTTACGTACATTCGCGTTCGAAGGTGATCAGGTGATCTTCAATATATATATATGGGGCTGATATTCCAAAACTGGATTAATTGAGAGAGTACTAGCTTCAACCTATCGATATGGTTGATGATTGAATAAGCGGGCAGTCTCCTACCAAAGTTGTCGTCCTTAAAGTGAAGATCTTTTTTCGGGTTGATTGTGCTTTGCATTTGAAGCTGCCTACAACATTTTTATGTTCTAATTAGTTTAAATGATTTATAGCGACAAAAGCTGTTGCAAAGAGCAAGTATATGTGAAAGTTGAGATTGAAAGTTTATAACAGAAGCATTGCTCAACCGCAAAGGCTGCCACTAGCTGGCGATCAAATGGAAAGATCATACCTTCGGTCTTCCAGTTTGAGTATAGTGCAAGCATTTGAAAATTAACCTCAACACCTCCCTCAGTAGAACATAACAATAACAAAATTCTGCAAAATTCATCCCTGTGCGTACTAGATAAATCAAACAGATCGATGAAAGCTACCTTACTTAATCCAAATAAATGAAATTAACGTGTAAAAAATGAACAAATTAAATGTTTTCAGATATTAATAAAAACTTATAATCCATCTAAGCTCTATAACTAAATAAAGCCTTCCAATCCATCAAACTAATTATAACACTGATCGAGCTTCAAACATTGACTCTAAAAAAGAAATGTTGAGGATGACATCTTAATGATCCATGAGCGCAAGAACTTGAGCTTCGGATGGAAGAGCCGGGATGGCTCCCCTCTGTGTGGTCGTAAGGGCACCGCAAGCATTTGCAAACCTCAACACCTCTCTTAGTTTCGATTCATCCTCAAGGATGCTCATGTCATCTACCAGCTTCCAAAGAAATGCTCCAACAAACGAGTCTCCAGCGCCCGTGGTGTCAATTGTATCGACTTTGAAAGGATCCACGCTCCCGTTGAAGGTCTACAATATAATGTTCAACCAAGACGAGAACAAAGTCATAAGCACATAATGTTCCATTCGCGATGGCATAATCCTTAATTAAAACCCGAAATAATTATGTGTAACACCAGAAAGAAACTAAATTGAAAGAGGGAAGTTACCTGGGTGTAGTACTTACAACCACGTTCACCGAGTGTGACCAAGAGAAGCTTCAAGTTGGGGTGCATCAATGACTTAGCTGATGCGTCGTCAACTCCTCCAGTAAGAAACATCAGCTCGTCATCACTGACCTTGATGACGTCTGCCCTATCCATGATGCTGAGGATCTGGTCATGTGCCTCCTTCTCCGAGGGCCACAAAGGGAGTCGGAGGTTAGGGTCGTACGAGAGCAACGCTCCTGCTCTTTTGGCCTCCTCCATTGCCTTGATATGGGCTGATCTACATGGCTCCACAATCAAGCTTATCGATCCGTAGTGAAATACCTTTGCCTGTTTGCAATTACACCCAACAATATTTAACATAAGAAACATCTCAATTAAGCATCAAACATTGTGAATTTGATTTGCGTTGTTTTAATTTTGAAATGTAATTAGTTGAGAACATACCGATTTGATGAGATCGAGATTGAGTTCGTCGGGGGTGAGGAGCATATCGGCGCTAGGGTTCCGGTAAAACATGAACTCCCTCTGGCCGTCGTGCTTCAGCGTCACGAAAGCCAGCGCAGTCCTGGCGCCGGTGTCGAACACCACTCCCTCGTTGCTAACGCCGTTGGACTCCAGTATCCCCTCCAGCATCCGCCCGAACTCGTCATCGCCGAGCTTACCGACGAAGGCCGCTCTCCCGCCGAGCCTTGAGACTGCGATCGCCACGTTTGCGGGGGCTCCGCCGGGGGCCTTGACGAAGCCGGCAGCCTCTGCCAGCGAGACGCCGTTCTCGGTGGGGACGAAGTCGATGAGCATCTCCCCGAAGCACACGATCATGTTGGTGTTGCTGACTGCTGCCATGGATGATTGATTGAGAAAGAGTTCGAGATTGAAGAGATCTTGAGAACAAATTGGGGATGATGATTGATTGGTTACGTGATTGGATGAGGATTTTAATTACGTACCGATCAATGAATGGGTATATGTAGAGTAGAAAATTGTTGTGGATAGTTTCTAGCTTGGGTAGGAATTTATATATTCCACTGTATTATTTAATTGATATTGATATATTTTATCTCATTATCTCAATTAAACTTCCTACCAAATATATATATAAATTGGTGGAAAAAGTAATCTAAATATAAGTATAGTTTTTCTCTTTCATAATGTTCTTATTTAATTTTTAATAATTATCAATAAAAAAAATTATAATATATCTATTATTTTGTTTATGATTTTTTATCTAGATCTTCTATATCTAGCTTATATATATTTTTTATATAGATATTACAATTAATACATGGCATCTTACGTTGCATATTGATCAATACTCTTGTAATTATAAGCAAGGGGAGGAGTAAGGAGGTCCCGAGTTCGATCCCTGTTTCCGCCTCTTTCCTTGGGTGAAAACCTAAGGTTTACCTTCCTCTCTACCACTGGGTCGTCAATGAATCACTTACTATATTATATAATGAATAATGTCGTATAGAGATGACCTTTGTGCAAAATCCACAACACATCCTTGGCAATTTGGGAGATTAATTCAGTTGAATCATCAATTCCAACAAGGCCTGCACTGGATTATCGGGAATGGAGAAAAGATAAACATCTGGTATGATAACTGGGTAGAAAATTTCTCTCTTAAACCATTTCAAAATAATCTAGATCCTAATATGAATGTTGCTCAACTTTTACACCCCAATAGAAAAATGGAATGAGCAACTTCTGAACCAAATATTTCCTGCACAACTAGTTAGTCAGATCTTAAAAATAGATATCCCGACTTGGGATACTGAGGATAAACTAATCTGGAAATATAACAAGGACGGGAGATTTACATTAAGTTCTGCTCGAAATCCACATCTTGTGAGCCCAACTAATGCTAATAATTGTGATTGGGTTTGGAAGCTTGACATCCCTCCTAGAATCCGTAACTTTATTTGGAAAATAGCCATTGATGCATTACCAACAAAGTTAAGGTTGAATAAATACTATAATAGAGTCCCATCCCAATGTTGCTTATGCAACCAAGAAGATGAAGACACTACACATCTATTCCTAAACTATCAGTTTACTAAGTCCGTGAATAATGCTTATGAGATCAAGACGAATAAATCTCTCCTTGGGAACAGGAACGCTAATTTAACTCTTTCAAATGTTAAACAAATAAAGAATAACAATCCAAACTTTAACGATTTATGTTTCATTTGGAAAAATATATGGGAAGCCAAGAATACCATAATTTTCAAAAACAACAATAAAAACCACCTTGATAAAAATATCTCTGCTTGCCATATATTACAGAAAACCCTAACCAATATAAAAGACTGTAAAGAAGATAAAAATATGGAGGCACCAACACAAAGGAAGAGGGAAGGCCAACATATTAAATGGAAAAAACCACCAAAGGAGGTCTACAAAATAAATGTCGATGGATCAGTTAAAAGTAATGGAGATTGTAAAATTGGAGGTATAGTTAGGGATTGGAATGGAAAAGTAATTGAAATTTTCCAACAACAGGTTCCAAAGGAATCAGTACTCTTAACTGAATCCCTTGCGTTTTGTTTGGGGTTAGAGTTAGCCCGCACCAGGGGATGGAAGCGAGTGATAATTGAAGGAGATAGCCTTATGGTGGCCAATGCAATCAATGATCCTGCTAAAGTTCCATGGGAGATCCTTAGAGTTATTGAGAAGATCGGAAGACTCCGTGTAGCATTCACATCAGCAACTTTCTACCACTGCTTTAGAGAAGCAAATTCAGCAGCTGATCTTATTACTATATGTGATTCTATATGTAACTTGTATACCTTCTCTTTGAATAGGGAGCTGACTACCATCATTCGAAAGAGAGATCAAGAATGATCTTTCTGCGTAAAGACGTCCTAATTATTGCCTACTGTACAAAAAAAAAATTGTTGTGTAAAATCCAATTTTAAGTTCTCTACCCAAAAAAATAATTATATGTTCTTTAGCCTTTTTGTTCAACAAAACTAGTTGATAAACCATTACTCCACCAAATTTCTAGGGTGGATTAAGGAATCCATCCAAACTGTTTCCTTCTCAGTGCTAGTTAACGATGAACTCACTGAGACTTTTCAACCACAAAGAGGAACTGAGACAAGGTGACCCGATCTCCCCCTACCTCTTCATTATTGGGGCAGAAATATTTGCAAGAAAACTTCAACGTACATCAACGCAACGACACAACAAACTCGATTGGCTTCAAGATGACCCCCAATGGATCTCGAATCCATTTTCTATCCTTCGCAGATGACATCATGATTTTTGCCAAAGCATCTCAGGAATCGTGTGCTAAAGTTAAAAAAATTATTGATGAATATTGCCAGATATCGGGACAAAAAGTGAACTTTCATAAGTCAGCGTTTCAAGTAACTAAAGGAGTCTTTTCTAGCCAAAAAATCCAGATCCAAAGTACTATTCTTATTATGAACCAAGTTGCTAGATATATAAGTACCTTGGCTGCTCGATCATTAATGGCAGAGTCAACAAAGAAACCTTTGAAGATGTTATAGGAAAAACGAAAAACCAACTAACAAAATGGAAAGCGAACACGTTGTCACAGCAAGGAAGGACGATGCTCATCAAAGCAAATCTTTTGGCCAAACCAAACTATGTTATGCAAAGCTTCATGCTCCCGACAAATATACACAATGAGCTAGATAGGCTAAACAGATGTTTTTTTTTTTTGGAAAAATGACCAAAAATACAAACCACTGTTATGATGGGACAAAATATGTAAACCAAAAAACATGGAGGCCTGGAAATCTACAAAACAAGGGACATGAACAAAGCTCTACAAATGAAACTTATATGGAAAATCCTTGCAGAACCCCATAATTAACCAATTGGTTAGAATAATTCGAGAAAAATACTTGAAGGAGGACCAAATCTTGGAATACAAGAAGAAGAAAAATATGTTGTGGAAATGGGCCAAACTATCTGAACTAATGGATGAGTTTTATGCTGGACTCATCTGGCAAATTGAAAATGGAAAAACGATAAAGTTTTGGAATGACAAATGGCTAAATGATGATAGAAAACTCGAGGAACACCGCCTATCCCTCCTGATTGATGACCGAGAAAAGGTTGCTAACTATATCCTACCAAACTAACATGGAACATGGACAAGCTTCGAGAAATACTGCCTCCAGATATTGTCGAAAAAATTACAAATACACTTCTGCATTCGCATGATTTCGAGGATAGACTTTATTCGAAACCAAGCACTGATGGTTGGTTTTCCACATCGAGTGCTCTAGAATTTCTTACAAACTCTGACAACATCAATTTTGACATGTTCAGTGGGATCTGGAAAATCGACTGCCCTCCCAAGGTGAGAAATTTCCTGTGGAAAACGGTGTTGGATGGGCTATCGACCAAAGCAAGACTAAGAAACAAAGGAATACACACTCCCATGGAGTGCGCCCTCTGTGGGTCCAGGGAAGATGTTATCCACCTTCTAATGGAATGCCCGACAACCTTAAGAACAATAGGCCTAATGGACAAAGCAACTGAGCTACAAATCATAAATACAGACAATCTAAATATAAAGGCCCTTACTAATGAAATCTTTCGACACCTAAACCCCGAACAAAAAGCTACGTTGGCTTTCACCTGGTGGTGCATTTGGACTAAGAGGAACAAGATCATTTTTGAAAATCAAAACTTAAGAACATTAGACGAATTGATAGCAGTAATAAAAACCTATAGAAAAAGCTGGTAAAAAAACAAAACAAGATGAAATAGATAATGTAATCCAAAAACCAATTATGAACCCAAAGAGCAACCCGTGCGGCCGCGCGAAAGAAAAATCATTAGATCGCGAAAACCTCAAGAAGGTGTTTTCAAACTCAATTTCGATGGTGCTAAATCTTGCCTTGGTAATGCTTCCGCAGGATTCGTGATTAGAGATGCTGATGGAAGACTGATCGCTTGTGATGCCAGAAGGTGTGGGACTTTGTCAGCTCTTCAGGCTGAGGTGGTTGGTCTGCAGCTCGGACTACTGGAAGCTAAGAGGAGGGGGGTTCGTAGACTCGCGGTGGAAGGTGATTGTCTTTCAGTCGTGAATGCAATCAATGGGACTTGGAAGCCCCCTGGGAGATTGAGATTCTGATTTCGAACGCTATCCTTCTTCTCGGTTCCTTTGAGACGGCCTCCGTCACTCACATCTTTAGGGAGGCCAGCAGGGCGGCGGATCGACTTACGCATCTAGCCTTGGATTCCATCTCGTCCTCTTGGGATTCCGACCTTGAGTTTCATACTCTCGTCCGCAAGGACGCTCTTAGGTGGTGGTACAACCGTGGTTGACACACCCCAAAATCTCACCTTGTATCAAAAAAACAAAAAAAAAAGTTGATAAACCATTAAAATAAACTAGTCCTATACCCGCGCCAATGGCGCCTAATTTAATAGTAAAGTTATGAATATTAAATAATACAAAAAAAATTGCTGACAAAAATACACATATCAGCGGTTAGAAAATACAGTAATAGAGTAAAGTGTATAATATATTAAATTAATATTATAAAATAATAGTAAAAGTTTAAATAATTAAATGTTTTGAATTAAACCCATTGGTCGAAAAGGCAATGAAAGTAGTATATATAGATATATATATAGATAGATACAGATTACTAATATTAATTTTATGTTTCCTTATTATTAATTTTATGTTTTGAATTAATCCCATTGTTTTTTTAAACAACTAAAGTTGTAATTTAGGCTAAAGTGATTGGTTAAAAGGCCTAGAATTAAGGAGAGAGCGACACGTCATCGATAAGGCTTTTGTTTTAATACTCCATCCGTTCGTGAAAACTTGTCATTTTAGACTTTTGATTTTGTTCAAAAAAACTTGTCACTTTAGAGATTTTACCCATATATTTCCAAATTTACCCTCATTTGTTTAAAATTTGAATTAACTTGAAAAATGGGGTTGTACGTTGTTTTGAAATAATTAAGACAAAAGTAGGGGTAATGTTGGTAGTTTAAATATTTCTTAAATATTGTGCCGGAAGTTAAAATGACAACTTTTCGCGAACGGATGGGGTAGTTAGTAATAGATTGTTTTTTTTAAACAACTAAAGTTGTAATTTAGGCTAAAGTGATTGGTTAAACGGTCTAGTATTAAGGAGAGAGCGACACGTCATCGCTAAGGCTTTTGTTTTAATAGTTAGTAATAGAAGATTGTTTTTTTTAAACAACTAAAGTTGTAATTTAGGCTAAAGTGATTGGTTAAAACACCTAGAATTAAGGAGAGAGCGACACGTTATCGCTAAGGCTTTTGTTTTAATAGTTAGTAATAGATTCAAATCAGTATCCATTGAAAAAATCCACTTCACCCACAACCCACGTAGTGCCCATTGAAAAAATCCGTCATCTCAATCTCCTCCTTTGGTCGCCAAATCGCATACAAGCTATTCAGCAGAGCATGGTATCGAACAATTTTCTCAAGTGGTCTTACAACAAAAGAGACACTCAAACCCATAGCCTATTCCATCCTTCTTGAATTGAAGGATGGAATAGGCCTATTCCATCCTTCGATCATAGTATGTATGACATCCTCTTCGTTCAGCTTTACTTGCTGTCTTAATTAACCTTGATGGCATCTTAGCCCTCTCCCCCTTCACCGGAGATATAGGGTGCGTTTGGCAAAAGCAAGTAGCTTTTCGGAGCTTATGGTTTTGATATTATATAGTCTTAAATGAAATAAATATAAGATTTTAGTTTAATTAGCTTTTAAAAGCTTTTGAAATCTATGCTTTTCAACAGCTATTCACCCGAACTTTTCGGAGCTTTTTGTTTTTTATGCATAAGTTTTCAACAGCTACCCTAACAGTTAGGTTTAACAAACACTATACTAGCTTATTAACATATATTTAACCCAAATATTCCAACACCCAACAGCTTCAGCTCCTCCAACAGCTACCATTTTGGCAAACGCACCCATAGATTGCCATTATGGGTGAATTTCCGCCAATTTTATTTTGTTCATTTTCATCTAATAAAAATGAATAACCAATTATCATTCAACCGGAATTATTTTTTAAAATTTTTTAAAATTTTTTTACAAAAAAATCTTAAACATTAATTACAAACAACACGGTTTCAAAGAATGCTACAAATAATTGTTATATTGAAAAAATCATTACTCCGTAATACTTATAAATAAGTAATTACATTTTTAAGTACAAATTATCATATTAGTAGCTACATACGTCCCAGCTGAACCCATTTAGCATAGTGTAGTTGAAGTCTGTAATTAATCACTAACTTAAAATGCATCATAAAAGAGACAACACGACTAAAATTAAGTTCACATACAATTGAACCCTTTTTAACTAATTTTAACAGAACCTCGACTCCATTTTAGAATCCCAGAAACAGTACACCGATTCAAGCTAGAGCTACTGAACTCGGCTTACGTACACACCTTGCTTCATAAGCTAGCTGAAGCAGAAGCAACAGTAAACTTTTGCATTGAGAGAGGTGTATAGCAAAAGCTTATCATCTGAAGGACGTCTGAATCTCCTCCAAAGTTCTCCCTTTTGTCTCCGGAACCCAAATGCAAACAAACACCACCGTGAAAGCACACACCAACATATAGATGGCGAATGTTCCTGTTACCAATCAGATGGATAGATCAACTAATGCCTGTGGGCTATCCTATGAGTCCAATCTAAATGTGGAATTTACGAATTCCATTGTTCCAATCCGAGAAACAAATTCTAGGAATTTGCACTTCTGAAAAGAGTACATATAAATGAATGTGAATTATGTGATATACCTCCAGAGCTCCAGTTCAAGAGCACGTTTGCGGTCAGCGTGACCACCCAGCCAAGGAGCCAGTTGGATAGCGTAGCAATGCTTCCTGCTAGCCCTTTTATATTGATCGGAAGGATCTACCAAGTACAGATGAGGCACGGTCAGAGTGAGTACTTCAGGAAAAAGCTTCTAAACATCCACTTCATCCATATGCAGGATAATGATAAAGAACAGTCGGAATAGCTTAGGGATATGGCTACCTCTGACATTATAATCCACGGGATAGCCCCCAATCCTAGAGAGAAAGCCACCACCATTCCCTAAAGAGAGAGTATCGGTGATTAGTGTGACCCTCATATTTCAAGGAACTATAAGAATAGCAACAACATCAGGACATACCACAACTCCGGCAACCGAAAGAATGCAACATACATTGTAAGCAGTAGATCCATCAGATAAAGCGCCCTGACATCAAAAGTAGCGTTACATAGCAATTCACCTTTTGTAGAATATTCCCCTCATTAAGGTCATTTTGTAGAAAACCGGTGTAGATAAATTGCACATAACCATCTTTATCCATGTTTTTTAGCAATTCAACACCATTTTACATCCCTTTATTAAAAGACATTCTTAACATTTTATACGGCTGTGGATTTGCAAACAGAACATGAATTATGGATGGATAAAAGTAATTTTGTGGATAAAAGGCGACTTTGTGTGAAATGGCCTAATATAGAAAACCAGGCTGTATAATTTACCATTTACAATAATTAAATTCACACAGTGTGTCCGGACAAGCTCTTAGCTAACCTTTACAAAGAAGGACACAGCAACCACTAGAAGGCAAAGCGTCATACCAGCAGACGATATCTATAACATGAAGGAATGAGAAAAATTTTGTTAAAAAAAGTTTGTGTAATGAGCTCTTAAATGTGAATAACTATGTATGATGAAACTCACAATCAGGAGAAGCCTACGGCCAGCTCTATCCATTAACCATGTAGTAACCATCGTTGCCACAACCTAACAGCGCAAAGATAAATATTCAGTATTTCAATAATCAAGCCAGAGTGTGAGTTATCTTAGCAAACTATTTCTGTTCAACAGGCATTCCCTCTTGTACCTGAGTTGCACCGAGTCCAACTGTAGCAACTTTACTTGATTCAACACCTATTAAAAAAAATCGGTGAGTCCTGATCTACCTCTAATGCTGAAGCAGCAGCAAAAAAAAACTAGATTGTAGCAAAAAATGGTATGCAACTACACCAGAACCAAATACATATCTAAATAACCCGCTTGAAAACCTTTAAATATTTCCTGTGTCCTGATTCATGAACCTAGTACGTAAGTAGAGTCATTATCAGCGTTTAGCTACGAGCATAATTCCTTCTTCCTGCATCTTTTCCTTTTCTTTCTTTCTTTATTTATTCTTTTCATTTAGCTAAGAGGAGACGACATCCTAATGCACTTACCAGCGTCTTCAAATATGGAACTGGAATAGAAAAGAACGCCATTTATTCCACTAAGTTGTTGCAGCACTAGTAATCCAATTCCTATCTGCATAACATCAGATATTTTTATTTCATTAAATATATCTAGAAGTTAAATACAGGGTAGAAAAAGGCTTTCAAGACCAAAGAGACAACCATTAATGGGAGCCAATATCTTCTTTGTTTGAGTTCTGCAAATCTTATAGTGGAAGTCCTTCTGTTTGCTGACGAGACAGACCTCTGTATAATGCATGTGATAACTGATAACATTAACTCAATTTATGAATATAGATTATAGAAGGCTGCAGTAAGATAAAAAGGAGTCCATAAATCATCACAGATGAGGTCATTCCTTGTATATATACATGAACAAATACCTTAATGTCATTTACTTCAGCAGATATATCAGCATCAAAACCACGAAGAACTTGCAATGAAGTCTCAAACTCGTCAGTCATGCCCATTTTTGCCTAAATATAAACAACAAAATTTGTGTCACAGTGAGATTATATGCAGATTGAACAAACAAGCAGACCAAAGCAACGGCACAAACATACCAGCCACCGAGGAGATTCTGGGATGAAGAACAAACCGGGTATCAATATAGTACATGGCAACATTCCTGCAGAGAGAATGAAATCCGCATTTGCCACATGCTAATTCACAATGAATACTGGAGTATTTCATAACACGGAATGTTGTATTTCAACAGAACAATCCACACAAGCAGTACAATTATAGGCATAATTCATCATCTCCAACTTGCAATTGTCAATGATCAAAATCTAGTTTAGCATTCGAAAAGTTCAGGAACGAGCATGTGTTGCTCACAATAGACAAGGATTAGGTACTTGGAGAAATCAAAAGGGTACGCCAGTCCAAATATGTTTTCTGCTCAGCTGGAACAAGAATGCTTGATACCCTCCAGGAAATTACAGACTCAGGCAACCATTAGTTTCAAAGGTTTAATTGTGAGCTGTCCAACAGTAACTGATCAGGTTCAGGTTTATAACAAGTTTCAAATTATAATAGAACCCGCTATTATAACGGATGTAAACATTTATAACAGAGGAAAACAACAACTAGTGAGAGGAAACTATTACCAAATTCAAGGAACTATTTCAAAAAAAATTGAGGGATAAGAAAATTAGAGTCTACATACACTGGCAATGATGAACATCTATATTTGCAATTAAGTTGTATACTTAGGTCAATCAAGACATTGCCATCACTCACTGAATGTGACTTACCTAGAACTGCAAGTACTCTCCATTCGACAAAAAGTCCCAGTAAATAAGCCAGCATTATGCCTATGGTTACAGAAAGCTAACAAACAAGCCGTGGTAACGTGCAGAAATTTGTCAATACTAGTAATGCTAGAATCTCACAAGGAAAAGAAATCAAACACAAAAATAACAGTCAACCTGATTGACGGAACCCAGGGTTCCCCTCATGTTCTGAGGTGCAATTTCAGCAATATACACGGGCACCTAGAAACAGCCAAACAAATTTCCATCAGGATTCCAGCCACAAGCCACCGACATATCCAACACAAACAAGGAAATCCAAACCAGTGCAGTTACCGTGTAAGATATTATTCCCACACCAAATCCTTCAAGAAGCCGACCCATGTACAGAAAGGACGAATCCTGAGCATGAGGAAAACTATCACAATTGACTCTAAAGATCATATCTTTCAACCAAACAGCATCTCTCAACACTCACTTTAGCAAATGATATAGCAAGCCATCCAAGTATGTTAGGAATGGAGGCAATCATCAGAGACTGCAGATCCAAACATAGCAAAGCATCGAACAGACATCATTAGCATTAATTAGGATCAGTATTTAGAGATAGGGTAGGACTGATGGCTAGGGATTGAAATCGTACTCCTTTGCGTCCAATATACTCAGCAATCTGACCACTGGAAATTGCTCCAACCATAGCACCCACGTTGCACAGTGACCCAAATATAGAGAACTGACCAACAGATGTTGAAATCAGAGATAAAATTAAGCAAAAGCAGATTAAACAGGATGAGCAGAATCGTATATAAGTGTTCTACACCTCTGAAACAGAGAGGCCGAGATCGTGAGTGATCGCAGATTGAGTTGGAGATGAATAACCAGTCTGAATTTGCAAATTTAAAGTAGTAAACTCGGATGAATTACCGATTTCATCGAAAAAGATGCTAAATTGAATCGCAAAAAGGATGGATTACAGTGAAACCGAATTGAATAGGGCCCAAAGCCACGATTAGAACACAAGCAACGACGGAAATCGAGCTCTCTCGGATGATTGCGGCCGAACTCATCATACTGGACTGCTTGGATCCCATTCCAGACATCCGATACCAACTCCCAGTGTTTAGAAACGGCTTCTTGAGATCATCTCCTCCCGCTTCATCATCGTAGCTTGAACCCATCTTCAGCCGCCACCACCTCGGACTTCAAATCAGCTCAAGCTTGAAGACTCCGAAGGACCGAAAGTATCAACCAAGTGTTCGACAAAATGCCTCAAAGAAAGATCAGGCGGAGAAACTTCCTGAAAATCTTTCAGAGTTCCACTGAAGAATCATCTTGCAGGCTCGAATGGAGAGGAGTTGGGCGTGAATCTCGCACACGCATAATTATCGTAAGCTATCGATTTAATTTAGTGGGGAATCGTACCGTGGTGGGGAATCGGTGTTCACAACGTTTGCCGTTTGCAGGTCGCTGTCATCAACCACTACCGCCAAATCAACTTTTATGGCACATCTTTATCTACAGAAATCAATTTGCATTTATAGCTTTGGGTGCATCATATTAATGGCTCATAAATATTCCCTCGGTTACTTTATATTTGACACTTTTAAAATGAGCACGTTTTTTTAGAAAGGTAAAAACTATATAAATATTATTTTTTTCTTTAATTTTTTTTAATAATATTAAACTTAATATTAATAAGTATGAGATTATTAAAAAAATTATTAAAAAATAAATATTTTATATAGTTTTTATTACCTCGAAAAACGTGCCTCAATAGTAAAAAGACAAATAAAAAAAACGGGGGAGTATCATGGAAAATTATTATACAAATACAGTACATCCTTCGCTTAAATGACGGTATTTTTTTTTTAAACTAGATATTTAAAAAAAAACACTCCTCAAAATCAGTTTTCCTTTCCCAACTCATGATCTATTGGTCCCTACCTGTCATCCTTAAGAGCTAAGCTAGCAAGGTTTGATTATAACAGGTTTTATCTATAAGATGTTTTATCTATATACTAGGGTAGGATCCATTCCATGCTCGGAGAATATGTAAAATAATATTATAAATAATCTAGATAGATTCCAATAAATAAAAATCAGTTCTCGGAATACATTGTCACCAATTGTTGTCACGAAATATTTATCGAAATACATTCTCGGAATACATTATCACCAATAACATAACATTATCATCAAATATTATCACAGACTAGTGAAAACCGTCACCAACCTATAATCAATATCAATTGTCACAAACTATAAATCATTATCACAAACCATTTATCACCAACTATAACACACTATAACAACATATTGTTACCAATTACCAAACACTAGTACAAATTTATTTTCAACAACTAGTGAACACCGAAACACACCTATTATCACCAACTAAAGATTGTTGCCAACTATTAAAAATTATCACTACCTATTTTCCCTAACTACATAAAACTGTCACCAACTATGGAACATTATAAAGGTGACACCGGTGTGTCACTATCAAAGGGGTGGCAAATTTTTATTTTTTTTATAGTGTTAATCACTAATGGGAAATTTACATAAAACCACCCTTTAAATATGAAGGTTTTAACTTAACCACTCCATAAATTCCAAATTACAGAAAATCACCATTTAAACGGTCTTTTACTTACAACTCACCATCTCTTCATCTATTTTCGTTAATTTATCATTAAATATATTATACTTTAATATTTTAAACTAAAATTTGATTATAAATATATTCAAAATTTGAATTCAAGGGTATGATTATATTTTAGAGATCTTTTTATTTATTTTTTAAGCAAAATAAATATATGTTAGAATTATTATCTTAATTTATGTTTAAAAATGTTTATAAACTTTGAATACACCATTGAAGAGCTCATAAATTGAATTTGCTGAAGGAAAACCTTGAAACAATGATTGATTGGGTACATATTGGGTGTTGGGGTTGTCCACAAAGATTGGTGATTGGGTACATATTGGGTTAGGGTTTTCCACAAAGATTGAACACCACTAGACCTGAGCAGACATGGGCTAATCCCCAACCCGCCCAGCCCGTTCGGCAAAAAAAGTGGGCTTGGGTAGAGCAACCGACCTAAGTGTCGGCCCGGCCTGGTAGGCCTACTAGGCTGGACTTGGGTAGAGTATGAGGCCCAAGCGGACCAGTAGACCCATCCGGTATATATTAATATTTAATATTTATATGTATGTTTATATTATCGTGTATATATATATATATATAGGGAGTGGTTCCAGAGTGCACACTCCTTATAGTGTACCTTGTGCACAATTATGAACCGTTGATAGATAAGAGATGAAGGGCTAGAATTAAAAGAGATTTTCTTTTGTTTTTTTAATTTAAATGTGGGACCCGCCTGCTAAAAATTACTCACCCTCCCCTTATCTTGCGTGACCCCCACTCCCATTCAGTCTCTCTTTCTTTTTTTTTTTTGGTCGATCTTCTTTTTTCAAAATTAATTATTCCCCCACCCAACTCTTTTTTTTTGTAAGCTTCTTTTTTTAACCCGATTTCATTCGTTTTTAAAAAATGTCAATTTAACCGAATAATATTTTACGCGTCATTGAATAATGTTATTTTTATCTTTTTTTTCATCCCGGTTAGATGAAAATTTACCGATTCAACTGAATAACTTATCTTTTTTTTTCATCAAGTTTAGATGAAAATTTACCGTTTCCACTGAATAATTTATCACACGCTACCGAATAATGTTTTTTTTCCATCAATTTCAGATAAAAGAATCCACAATTTCCTAAATAATACTAATGATTTATATGAATAATGCTTTATGTTTCACCGAATAATGTTTGAAATTTCACCAAATAATACTCGTGCGATTGAGGGTTTTAATATTGTTTGATAAATCAAAGACTCAATTACTGACGAATAATAAATTAGATTTTACCGAATAATTTACAATTCATGACCACTAGTGATCGAAATTTGACACATACGTTTGAATAATTGACGAATAATAAATCAAATTATCATCTCAAAAATCACACACTAAGTTCAATACATACGTCTTAATAATTATTCGTTTTTCCCCGAATAATAAAAAATCAAATCAAATGATATGTTTTAGAAAATAAAGATTACAACGAACATCAACCATCACCGCCTTGGCTTCTGAGAATCAAAGTGGCGAGCCCCCCTGGAGGCTACAAACGGAAATACGAGGCTGGAGTAGCAAAGTCCTAAAAATAATAATCAACAAATGGAATCAATGTGGAGCGTCCTAAAAATAATAATCAACAAATCGACAGTAAATTGAAGGGCCCTTTCTTCCAAATTGCTCAGCCTTGAATTCGATATCTGATATGTTCGAATTCTCCTGTTGATTGCCCCAAACCGAAAGCTCTAGCCAAAGGCAAAATTCAGAGGAGTTCAATATCAGTCTCCCCTTCGCAAAGAATTCATTTTTTTCTTCTGAAAAAGCACTGGATCAGACAAACCTAAACAAAAGCCTTCGTCGCCGCCTATTCCGCCGTACAGGAACCTTCGCCGGCTGTCGCCACCACCGGCCAGAATCTGCCGCCATCACCCCTTCCGGCGTTCATGGTTGCTCGACTTCGAATTGAAGGAGATGGAGAATGAACGGCGAAGTCGAAGCCATGGATCCCTGGACGGAGAAGAAATAGGAGAAGCCATAGGAATCCCGGTTTCCGAGTCGTCCGCCCCGCCAGCCTTGCCTTCATCGTCCTCCATCGCCACCACCGCACAAGAATCGCCGAACAGGAACATTCGGACGATTTCTTCGGCTCCACAGATCCGTCGATGAAGAAGAAGAAGTTTAGGATTAGGTTTTTATATCCCAAAATCACACGCGCTACTCTTGCTCTTGGGGTTGAAATCTTTTGGGATCCACAATTTATTAATTAAAAATTAGCAAAAAAAAATTTAATCTCAACCCTTCATTCCATCTCAATCAAAGGCCCACAATTATGCACAAAGTACACCCTAAGGGGTGTGCACAAGTTACCCATTCTCTCTCTCTCTCTCTCTCTCTCTCTCTCTCTCTATATATATATATATATATATATATATATATATATATATATATATATATATATATAGGGAAACGTTAAAATGTAAAACATCCTTAGAGTGTAAAATTGCTTAAAGTGTAAAATTTTTTTACGGAATTTTCGCCAAATGCCCCTGAGGTTAAGGCTAATTCACGTGGTGTACAAAATTTTGACATATTTCGTCAGATGCCCCTGAGGTATCCATTTTTTTCGCCAAATACCCCTGAGGTTTCTATTTTTCGCCAAATGCCCCTCTGTCGAATCTGTTTACGTTTTTTTATTGAAAATTAGTACAATTCCTGCACCATGACACATATTTTTCTTTTTAGACAATAAAAATAAAATTTTCTAAGTATAAAAAATTACTATGATAAATTTAAATAAAATATTATCAAACATTAACATAAAATACAAAAAAATAATAGATTTGATAATTAAGTAAAAAATAATAAAAATATTTATGAAAAATGTGTAAAAATTATACGAGTTTAAGATTTAAGTAAAATATGTTGATTGAGTTAAAATCCTAAAATAAATGTGGTTATAAAACCTAATAAAAAATGCTTATTAATTAGTATTTAGATATAACTAGATTGATTAAAGAAAGGTGTACAAATTTCATTAGTTTATTTTTTTTTCAAGATTCAGTTGATTGGGAGGAAATTGTGAAATTAAAATGATTATGCCATCTAAGCAATAATATTTCTCATTTAACAATTAGAATAGATAAATCTCATTGGTTAAAAAAATGTTTAAAAATTTTATTATTTGAAAATTTATGTAGATTGGGTTGCTTGTGTGAAATTCCAAAAATTAAGATTATTATATAAAAAAAATAGTTTTCATTATACACCCACAAAGAGAGAGATTATTTGCTTTGGAAAAAAAAAGAATTCGTATATTTGGAACTATGTATTTTTTTATAAAAAAAAATTTGAATTAATCTCATTGTTTACAGAAATAGCATGAAATGATATTGTGTAATTAATACATAATGAAATAATATTGTATAATTAATTTTAACTTTATCAGATAAGGGAATTAATTCCATTGGTTAAAAAATGTAATATGAAATGGTATTGTGTAAATAATATTAGATAATTTAATTACCATAATTAAATAATATTGTGCAAATAATACCTTACAAAAGTAATAATGAAATAATTTTTTATTTTTATTTTTATTTTCAATCAAAAACGTTAACAAATTCGACAGAGGGGCATTTGGCGAAAAAATGAAAGCCTCAGGTGTATTTGCCGAAAAAAATGAAAACCTCAGGGGCATCTGGCGAAATATGTCAAACTTTTGTACACCACGCGAATTAGGCTTAATCTCAGGGGTATTTGGCGAAAATTCCGATTTTTTTAAAACCGGACACGCGCCTGATTGAAATTAAAAAAAAAAAAACTGACGCTCTTTCTCCTTTTGCGTCCTCTCCCTCGAGCTCTCATCTGGTTCTCTTCAATGGCCGCCGCCTCCCCCTGTCCTCCTTCCGCGTCATCTGATTCTCCTCTCCGAGCCCGGCTGCCGCCTCCTCATGTCCTCCAACTTCTTCTACGAGCCCCTTCAATGACTGCCACCTCCCCCCTGTCCTCGAACGTCGTCTTCGGATTCACTCGCTCTCGTCTCCCTTGTTGCTTAGGCTGGCCGGACTTGTAGCCGACGTTGATGGCGAATCCGAAGCCACCTGAAGCCCGACGTTCTCCATCCTCTCCCTCTCACCCTCCTCTGTTCCGACGCCACCCTCCTCTGTTACGAGCCCCTTCAATGGCGGCTGCTGAGATGTTGTCGACAATGAAAGTTAGCTCCTCGCCTCTTTGTTTCAACTCGAATTTGGTATGATTATTAACCCTAAACTCGTTTATTACAATTATTTAGATTGTTTGAATGATTTAAGTTGAGATTGAAAATCTAGGGTTTGATTTAGGAGCGGAATTTGGGGCTTTTTGTTAAAAAATAAATTGATTGAAATTGATGATATGGTTGTCTTGTTTAGATGATTTGAAGCTAATTTCATGTTAATAGCATTGTCAAATTGTTTATAGATTGTGAGCTATTTGGAGGATTTAGTTTGAGATTGAAAACTTAGGGTTTGATTTAGGAGTGGAATTTGGGGCTTTTTGTCAAAAGTCAAATTGATTGAAATTGATGATATGGTTGTGTTGTTGGGTTGATTTGGAGCTAATTTCATGTTCATAGCATTGTCAAATTATTTATGGATTGTGAGATAATTGGTTTTTATAATTTTATTGCGATCCGTTTCAAGCTTTGATTTTGGAATTGATTTTTATGTTTTAGGTCTATTAAGTTCTTCTATTTTAGCATGAAAATCATAATTTAGCCTATTAGCTCAATTGGTAGAGCAATGTGCGTTTGCACAAAGATATGGGTTCAAATCCCACCTAGGTTCCATAATAGACAACAACACAACAATCACAAATTGATACTAAAAGTGCACATTCAAACTAAAAGTTGAAGTGCTTAAAATTCAGATTACAATGCTTAAAAGTGCACAATTGTATTATAAATTTGCACATATTATATCTTACTTTTGCACAATTGTATTCTAAATCTGCACAATTGTATCTTACTTTTGCACACATGTATTCTAAATGTGCACAATTGTATTTTAAACCTGCACAATTGTATCTTACTTTTGCACACTTGTATTCTAAATGTGCACAATTGTATTCTAAATCTGCACAATCGTATCTTACTTTTGCACAATTGCAGTTTAAATTTGCACAATTTTATCCTACTTTTGCACACTTGTATTCTAAATGTGCACATTACAATTTTATTTTTACACTTTATGTTCTTATATTTGCACTTTACAGTTGCACAAAAACACTTCACAACTGCACAAATGCAGTTCACAGTTGCACAACTGCACTTCACAGTTGCACAACTGCACTTCACAGTTGCACAAATGCACTTCACAGTTGCACAAATGCACTTCACAGTTGCACAAATATACTTCACAGTTGCACAAATGTATCTTACTTTTGCACACTTGTATTCTAAATGTGCACATTTCAATTTTATTTTTGCACTTTATGTTCTTATAGTTGCACATTACAATTTTATTTTTGCACTTTACATTCTTATTCATGAAGAGAAACATAGTACTTGTAAGCGATAAACCTAGATAGCCTATACGGAATTTGAACCCGCATATTTGTGCATAGGTACATTGCTCTTCCATTTTGAGCTAATAGGCTTATAATCGGACATCACGCATATTAATGCAATTTTGAGCTATAAATTAAATGATAAATGAAAACACAAAGAAACTATTTTTTTTTCATTAATTTAATAAATGATGAGAGTTTTATGATCAATATTGTAAATGAAGTATTTCATATCTATTTCTTACTCATCATTAGCCTAACAATTAGGCGTGGCCACAGGTCGAACCCGGCGGGTCGACGGGTTCGACCCGCCGGGTCAAGGGTCGAGGAAGGGCGACCCGAACCCTAACCCGGGAATTCCACGGGTTGGCGGGTTCGGGTCGACTCGTTGACCCGTTGACCCGCCGGATTCCCAAATTAAAAAAAAAATTATTTTTTTTAATATTTTTGACTAAAATTTTTTTAAAAAAAATGATAAGTAAAGACTTTTTCTACATATCACTTTTTATATCCATTTCATTTTAATATGAAGTGGAAAAACACATGAGAAATTTTATATTTTTATAAAACTTCCTTCATCCACTACAATATAAATGTAAGGATATAAAACTTCTCAAACTTTACTTCATTTCAATATAAGAATAAGAAATAAAGCTTAAAGTGAAGGGAGGATGGAGTACACATATATATACATCCATCCCTTCTCATTCTAACTCTCAACTTTCAATGTGGGACAAGAGTCTTGTCCCACATTGAAAGTTGAGAGAATATGGAATGTCTTCCAAATCTATAAAAAGGGAAGGGTGATAGTGCTTTTGGCCCACATTGCACATTGCAAACTAGTTTATGTTTATATATTATGAATTATTCTAAGAATAATATACATAATAATTATTATAAACATAAAAAAAAAATATTTTTTTCAAACAAAAAAAATTGGGATGGCGGGTTGACCCGCCGGGTCACCGGGTTCAAAACCCCTGACCCTAACCCTAACTCGCAACCCGCCCCCACCCGTTGACCCGGACCCGCCGGGTCAATGACCTGCCGGGTCATTGACCCGTACGACCCGTCGGGTCACGGATCGACCCGTAACCCGTGGCCACCCCTACTAACAATAGCTCAAAATTGAAGTACGTGAAATGGAGCTATAGCATATACTCTC
The DNA here is from genome assembly GCA_963922045.1 of Persicaria maculosa. Taxonomy (NCBI): domain Eukaryota; kingdom Viridiplantae; phylum Streptophyta; class Magnoliopsida; order Caryophyllales; family Polygonaceae; genus Persicaria; species Persicaria maculosa. Next base: position 20,267,501 of record OY998253.1, on the reverse strand, counting down.
ATGTATAGCATACACAAACAAGACCCTTCCAAATTGGAAAATATTGATCGGTAAAAACACTTTGAAAAAAAAACCCTTTTTGGGTTCAAGAACCACCACCGCCAAGCAACTCCCTCCTCCTTCCATGGCAGTGCGCAGATGAGCTCCGACCAACACTTCCGACTCTATCTCTCTTCGGAGAGCCCAAATCTCTCCTCGGAGAGCCTAAATCTCTCTTCGGAGAGCCCAATCTCCTCTCTTCGGAGAGTCTCGGCCTTGGCCATTCAACTCCGGCTTCGGTTGGCCTCACCCCGGCTTCAGCCGCCTCGGAACCACCGTTGTCCCGACAAGCCCTGTTTGGTGTGTTGATGAACGGGGCTAATCCCCACCTCGATCACCTCCTTTTGTGTCTGATTAAATCCAAAATCAAGTTGGGGCACTCTCTGATTTCGGTTTTGTGTCCCCAAATCCATCTCTTTACATCCCCAATTTGTACATATACGTCTCAATAGTCCCCGAAGTCGTCAATTTGTGTTCCGATTTGGGGCTTCGGGTTTCACACATCCGATTCATCGTGCTCCCGCTGCGGCTTTGAGCACTGTTTTGTGGGGGCTTCGGCTCCCATGAAATCGCCGATCTCCTCTTTCCGGTCCTAGTTTGTGGTTTCCGGTGAGCCTCTCGCCGCTGATTGGCTTCTAATCTCCTCCATCTCGGCCGGCGCTGATCGTTCTTTCGGCTGGTGCTTCCTCCCGGTGGTGGTTTGATCTCGGTTGTCTTGGTCGCCGTCGTTCGGCTGCTCTCGTTCGGTTGTCGTGGGGTCGTTCCTGGTCGCCTCCTCACTCCTTTTCCCTCCCCGGTGTCCCTCTCCGCCTTTCCTCTGGTGGGGTTTGGTGTGTGCCGTTGGTGGGAATTGTCTCTTCACCTGGCTGCCGTTTTCCTTTGCCGGCCGATCTCCTTTCCTGCCCTAGACGTGTCGGGTGCCCATGTTGTCTCTTCGTGGGCTTGGACTGTATTCCTTTGCCTTGGGCCCAAAGCTGGCCCGATGGAATAAGAATTAAATAAAATTGAAAATTAAAATTTTAAACATATAATTAATTAATTCCGGATTCTTCCCGCGCTCTTCGTCCTCCTTGCGGCTGTGCTTCATTTGCTCGTGTGGTTTGGTGCCTGTCGTTTGGTTCGTGGTTAGTTTCGTTTGAGGAGCAGTTATGCGGCCCTGGTTGATCGACGTGATCGTGTTGGTGGTGTTTGTGGTCTCCGAAGATCCCTCATCCAGGTGGGGGGAACGTCGTGTGATCCACACCTCCCCAGGTGTCGCCTTTGCCTTACGAGGATTTCTGCTTTCCATCTTTCCGGCGGCGAGACATCGTGTCAGCTAGAGCTGTCCCATGCGCTCGTTATCCACTTCTCCACGACGACTTCCTTCCTCTCGATGTTGCTTCCGCTAGTTTGCTTAGGTCTTGGGTCTTTTCCGGGTTTACTTTGGGAGCTCTTCTGATGTATTTTATGTTATATTTTCTTTTTCGTTGTTGTATGTTTAGACGGCTTGCCATCTGTCGACTTTGTCGGCCTCTCGAGGTCTGGGCCTGTCCGGCCTCGAATTATTTCTTTATCCAAAAAAAAAAAGCTCAAAATTGAAAGGGGAAATACATATTTCTTGGGTTAATTAAATTAAGGGTCAGCTCTCTTTGAGAGTTGGGGAGAAAACCCTTTTACGGGGTCGGAGATCACCACCACCGTTAAACCTCTTCGTCGGAAAACGACCCTCTTCGGGGGCCTGAAATACACCCTCTTCGAAGGCTTGAAAACTACCTCTTCGGAGGCCTGAAAACCACCCTCTTAGGAGGCATGAAAACTACTCTTCGTATGCCTGAACACAAAGTTGTGCTAGGGTGAAACAAGGCCATGCCCTCTGCGAATCCCTATGGCCAAATACTCATTTTCGTTTATTTGATTCAACACCTTCGGTGTTCTTTCTCAGTTGAGATTTTGTGAGAAAAGCCCCAATTTGTTTTTAAATCGGGCAAAGAAGTCCTATCCCTAGAAGGATTGTCTCAAATTGGTATTGAATTCTTTCCATCCTTGTACTTCTGTAGGTCTCTTGTCTTTGTGTCTTGAGGGTTGTCGATTTCGGTCGGGTTTCTCTCTGTGTAACCCCTTTCAAGGCCCGATTCCATCCTGTTGACACCACCACCACCTAGCCACCACCAATACCATCACCTCCCCGTGCTGAAGTCCGATGGCTGTCCTCCGCCTTCTTCTTCCTCGGTGGCTGCCGTATCCTTCGCCCGCCCTTCGTCCGGCGCGGATGGGTCGCTCTCTTTGTCATCTACCCGCTTCCTTCAATCTTTCTGTTCAAATCACTTCCCCGATTGGAGTCCTCCGTGCTCCTATCGACCTAATCCCATGGTGGATTGGAGTTCCCATCCTCCTTTCTCCCTCTATCGATTCTCAATTGGGATCCGTCGGCGCCGCCTTGGTATTCGTTGGGCCAGGGCTTGCTCTCGCCCTCCGTCAGGCGGTTTGCTTCCGGTGTACTCCCATCCTCATGCCTGTCCTCGGGTTTGCGACCTTCGGCGGCGGATGGGAGGAGGATCGTGCGCCGCCCGTCCTTCCCTTGGTGGTTCTTGAGCAACGCGGTTGCTTTCGGTCTTCCCGAATCTTCTGTGCACGGCTTGGCGTGCAAGGTTCAATTTTGGCCTTGCACGCCAAGGTTGATGATTAAAAAAAAAAAAAAAAAAAAAAAAAGGGCTTTAACATATTTATTTAATTGGTTATATATTCAAAAATTCCCGAAAGGGTTTGACAAAATTCCCGAAATGGATGGATAAATCCCGCAAGGGTTTGACTATTTTCTTGTAGGCGAAATCTTGTTGGCGTTTTGTTCGAGCAGCTTGCGGCTCTACTTCCGATGTTTCTTGGAGGTCTTCTGCTTGGTTGGGGGGCGTGGAGTTTGGAGTCGGGACTGGCTGGGGTCGAGGTGGTGCGCTCAGGGCGACTCCGTATTCGGGATAGAGTTTCCTTGGAGTTCGTCTGCACTACCCACAGGAGATAAAGTCCTGCTGTACCGCTGGCCCGCGGTACCACTGTTCGGTGGTGCTTGGCTTCGTTCTTTGGCAGCTTCCTCAGCTTCTTGGGAGTTGGTCTTCTTGGGTCGTTTGGTTGTAGAGTTTATCTTCTGCTTGTTTCATTTCGCTTATTATCTGTATTTCTGTATTTTTAGATTGTATGTTTGACGGTTCGCCGTCTGCCGACTTTGTCGGCCTATCGATGAGTCAGGCCTGTCTGACCATCGAATTTTTACCTAATCAAAAAAAAAAAAAAAAAAAAAAATATTAAATTAAGGGTCAAATTATTAAACAAATTAAAGGTGCGTTGACGAGTACTTAATTAGTTATTTTTTACTTTAAAACTAACTTTAAATAATATTACCTCCGTCCAACAAAAAAATATCTCAAAGCTACTTAAAAAAAATTATGTCAAAATTGACCATTCCAACTGCCAAATTAGAAGCAGACCTAAAGAAATAATCGAACAGCTGCAACCATTACCAAAACAATCAGCCAAATGATAAAAATATTGGGTAAGTAGTGGAGGCTTTACTTCATTGAAAAAAAAAAGCTACTGTAGAACCTAGTAAACATAGGGTTGTGCAAGCGCTCACCCAAAAGCAAAGCTACATAAACCAAGTGAAAATGAAGACAGTGACAGATCAAAGTTTGGTCACCCTTTTTCCCTGGGTACTAAACAACAAAACAAAGCTATGCTATTGCTTCAATCACCATTACTTTCAGATAATCATTAGACTCAAGCTATGCTATTCTGCGTTTAAAAAAATATATTTTCATCTCTTTGATCTAGTTCTGGTAATCAATAGACTCAAGCTATAGATTCACCGGTTGCTACTGCAAAGCTACAGATTCATCAGATGCTACTGCAAAGCTCACACCAGATGCAAAAGACTCAAACTTAATATATGAGATTTATATGGCTCACACCAGATGCTCCTGCAAAGCTACAGAGCAAAAATATACACAAAATTCAAACTTAATATACGATGTTTATATGGCTTCTTAGGATTCAAACAATAGGTTAATCAAAATTTCGAAAAAAAAATTGGTCAGCTCCATCAACAAAGAGTTCAATCTTATAAAATTACGCACTTACAGAACAATTTCGCCCTTCCAGGATCAACGAATTTTAGCTAGTAACTTGCGAAACAGCGAAATTCAACAACAATCAAACAAATTAACAAGGAAAAGAAGAACAGGGAATCAAGAAATTTTCACAAAATCCACACAAAAACATGAAAAATCGAAGAAAGAAGAGGCGGAAATTAAGCGCTCACCGTTGTTGCGAAATCGGAAGCGGGAAGAAACACCAGTCCAACTGCGACGTACTCCTTCTTCCATCCACTACGCAGGTACCAAGAGCCGGAGAAATCGAAGGAGCAAGGTTTTTGAACAGGAATCGAAGGGCATATCTGAGAGGCAGCGATTGAGCCAAAGTGAGAGACTGATGCAACAACTCGGCGTGCACAGATGAGCACAGAAGCAGGCGAGATCTGAGAGGGGAGGGACGCCGGCGGTTGCGAGGAGGCGAAATCTGAGAGCGTGTAGCTGTGCCGTCGGCGGTGGAGGAGAGAAGCGAGAGAACATTATTGAACAAGAGCCGTGGTTGAACAGAAGCGAGAGAACACCGAACAGGATCCACACAATTGGGCCTTTTTTTTTTGGATTAAATGAGGCCCGTACCCGGTTTTACAAAATTTTACACCTTAAGCAAATTTTACACCCTAAGGATATTTTACATTTGAACCATTTTCTATATATATATATATATATATATATATAATGTATTATGCAAGACACCATCATGTACTACAAGAATTCAAAGAAGTTCATCATTTGAAGGATGAATTCAAGACTCTCATGATGAGAAGCAAGAAACAATAGTATCCACAAATTCAAGAGCAAGAACACGGCAACCTCTCTATAAAAAACCATCATCTCCCATGGAGAAGGCACCTTCAATTTTACACTCATATATCTCAAAGCTTGAAAAAGCCCTTTAGAATTCCTCAATAATTTCTTTGTAATTTCCTTTTGCAAGATTTCTTAAGTGTACTTTTCCTACATCAAATCCAATAAAAGTAAGTTCTTTTTGACAAATCTTGTTTAATTTATTGCTTTCTTATTATTGTTTTATCAATTAATCCGTACATTAAACGTCATTATTTGTCCTTTATAACTTTTATTATCATTATTCATACATTATCATTGTCATTATCATTACATTATCATTATCCTGGGTATAACTGGTATCAGAGCCATTTGAGATAATATTCTTCGAAAGATATTAACGTTATAATTACCATTAATTATTGTGTCATATTTATTTTAATTAATTCATAATTACTACATAAAGAGCGCTTGGTCAGTCGTAAAACCGCTTGGTCAGACCGTATAAGTTGTGTTCAAGGGTGGTCCCGGTAGATGGTCCCGTTAATTATGTAAGAATTATGTCTTTATTAATTTAAATTATGCATAATAATATACTCTGTATGAAATTATGGCGTTAAATTTGAGAAGGATGTTATATCGAGGCTCTAGTAGTTCTCATATAGTTCATAGCAATGAGATGCATTTTGTACAAGATAGTAGTGACTTGCCTAATTGGACAATACCTGCAGAAAATATTGAGTCTATTTATAGAATTGGAGCTTTAGACTTTAAGACTGCATTTAGCATAAAAACTCATGAAGAGACAATAAGCATTCAACAAGAGCAACACACTTTGCAATTACTGTCTGCAATAATTTTGCAATAATTTGTAGACTTTGCAATAATTTATAGACTCCATTATAGGGTCATGACTTCTCTTTCTGATCCAAAGTGCATTGTTCCTCCTATTCCTCATGGAGAAACAATTCTTCTCCAACTAGATGCAGAAAAATCATGTTCTTTTACTCCTAAGACAATAAAGTGGAATGAGATCACTGTTCCCAACACATTAGAGCTTCAGAGCAATAATCCTCCCAGAGATTTTGATAGGAGAGAAATTTCTGAAATCATAGAAGAACCTGATGGTAGGATTCTCTTAAGGTTTAATTCAAGTAGAGATTTTATCCCTCACATTCCTCACATTCCAAATGTCTTTCCAACTAGAAGTTCCGTTTCTGAACCCCTTATAGAATTCCTTCACTGCATGATCCCCATATTAAAGTAGATTACCAAAGTCCTCTACCTACAACATGTCCGGATAATACTGAACAAATTTCTACTCCTACTTCTCCTACACAAAGTGATATGCAAGGGTATTCTTCAATAAACATGATCTCATTAGAATATTCTTTCAAGATAGATAAGGATTATCTTCGTAGAAATTTTGAATCACCTCATAATAGCCAGAAAAAATAATGGTTTATGAAAATAGATAAATCTTGTCGTGATAAGATAAGAGAAAATTGGTATGCCGATATGGAACGGTCGAAGACCAATATACCTTTTTTCACATGGTTCAAAATATATATTTCTATCAAACCTAGAGATCCAAGATCCATTCTCCCTACCCTCCATTGAAGTCCAAACTAGGATTGCAAAATTTTGGAGCACCATCCCATCTGGTGTAACCCATTCTATCCACCCTCCTCTATCTGGTATAAAGATTACGACCTCAGCAGGAGAAATCACCGTGGAACCGTTCAAAAGAGGCAGAAACATTAATGAAGGTACCCCTGCCACCGTTGAAGACATTAAGAAGGTTTATTATCAAAATAATTACTCCAATCAAATTCTTCACACTATAGCTTAGCAAGTTGATCCTATCCATACAAAGATTGATTCCTCAATAGATCCACCAAGATTCCCTAGAGATGTCTCAAGACCTCATTTTCTAATAGAAAGCCTTCCTAGAAAAATGGCTCAATCCCTCACTCTTAATCCTCCAGACTTGGTTGATAAAATAACAGAACGGTTAAAGTCTATTCAAACATCACCCAGTGGTAGCAATGTAAATTGCCTTGACCACTGTCAAAGAAAATATGAAGAACAATCCCAATATTGTACGAGTGATACTGAATCGGACTCGTCTCAGATTAAGGATCTTGAAAATGCTGTTGAAAATAACCATATAGAAATCAACAAACTCAGAGGAAGAAAAACGGGAAAACAACATTATGGTAATATCCCTACTAATCGTGTCCCTAAAGGTGAAACTAGAAATTATTACCATAGACCTACTCCCCCTGATATTCAATATGAGGAGAGAGCAAAATTTCGATCCACCGATTATAACGAAAAATCTATTTATAAGTGGAATATAGATGGAAAGTCTGAAACTGAAATTATGAATACTTTACAAGAAATGGGAATGGCCAAAATGGCTTACAAAGCAAATGGTCATAGGGATAAATCTGCAGCAACCCTCTTAGTTACTGGATTCACAGGCCAGATAAGAAATTGGTGGGATAATGCTTTAACCAATGAACAAAAGGGTGCAATCTTTGAAGCCACTATAGATATTGAAGATGAAGATGGAAATATTCACCCCGAAGAAGATGCTGTTGGACAACTTATATACACTATTAGTATGTATTTTGTGGGAAACCCCAAAGAAGAATTACAATCTAACAAGTCCGTCTTAATCAATCTTAGATGTCCTACACTGAGTGATTATAGATGGTATAAGATGTTTTCCTCACAGATGTCTACAAATGATCAGACAGTAATGAAGCTTTCTGGAATGAAAGGTTTGTTTCAGGATTACCCACTCTATTTGCTCAAAGAATAATAACTAAAATTAAAGAATCCATAGGATCTGAAGAAATACCTTGGGCTACGATAACTTATGGCCAGCTAGGAGCTTTTATTAAGAAAGAAGGATTAACATTATGTTCAGAGTTAAAAATACAAGCTAAATATGGAGATAAGGGAAGAACTAGAAAGAGTTAGGAAATTTCTGTGAAGCTTTTGGGATGCAGAAAATACAAGCTCCTTCTAGTAGAAAGAAAACCCAGTTTCAAAATAGAAGATTCACTAGAAATCCTAGGAGAGGGAAGAGAAACTATAATGAAAGAGGGGATAAGAAATTTGAGCAGAAAAAGATTATTTGTTATAAATGTGGTAAACCAAGCCATAAGGCAAATCAGTGCCGCATTAAACAAAAGATAAATGAAGTTTGTGGTGAAGACGAAGAGCTTAAGAATAAACTTATGAAAATCTTTGTCACGGATAGAGAGAGCTCTTCAGACGAGGAAGAGGGTTATGCGTGCAATAGGGAATTCGATTCATCTACTTCAGATGATGAAGAGCCTAGTTCCCCCCTGTTTTGCAATGTCATCACTAAATTATGAGAAAGAAGCTTTATTTCAACTCATTGATGAAATTGAAGACCCTCAAGTAAAACAAAAGTATTTTCTTAAACGTAAAGATTTGATTTTTAAAGAACAAGAACCAGCTTTACAAGAACCTTTTAGTATTTCAAAATTATACAATAAATACCCCCCTCCTAACGTTTTCTCACAAGTTTCCCTAAGGATCTTCAAGCAGAAATAAATAGGTTAAAAAAGGAGGTTAAAGAACTTCAAGATAGGGTTTTGACTGGAGAAACCAAAGAGCTTGAAATGGAAGCCAGATTGGCTGTTATAGAAGAAAGGTTTATTCGCAAAACTCATGCTTCATCCTCCTCTAAAGCACCTATAGATCAAGATCGTTTTACTGCTGAAAACAACATAGACAGTAACAATGATGATCTATTCATCTCTGTTATTGATAAGATTAGTTTTCAGAAGTGGTATGTTCCTATCACCATAAAAATAGACACATTTGCCCTTACTACCATAGCCCTACTCGATAGTGTAGCAGATCTAAATTGCATTAAAGAAGGTTTAGTACCCTCAAAATTCTTTGAAAAAACTTTAGAAAGACTTCACACTGCTAGTGGGTCTCGCATGAAAATAAACTATAAATTGCCAAAAGCGTCGATTTGCAATCAAGGATATTGTTTCAAAAACTCTTTTATTCTTGTCAAAGATTTAACCCAAGAGGTTATTTTAGGAACTCCCTTTCTCACTCAAATTTACCCTTTCAGGGTTGATCCTATCGGTCTCCATACCAATATAATGGGGAAACAAATAAGTTTTGAGTTTTTATCCCCAGTCAAGCAAAGAGACATTTCTCTATTGCAATCCTCTTCGATTTGCAAACAGGTGAACTTGATAAGTAGCAAAAAATCATTTATAAATTTTCTTAAGGATTAATTATCAAATAAGAAAATAGAAGAAAAAATTGAGCAACCTTCTCTTCAAAAGAAAATTCAAGATTTGGAACAACTGTTTAAATCCCAAGTTTGTTCTGATCTACCAAATGCATTTTGGGAAAGGAAGAAACATCAAGTGTCCTTGCCTTACGAAAAAGATTTTGGTGAAAAGAATATTCCCACTAAGGCTAGACCAATACAAATGAACAAAGAGCTTTTAGACTATTGTAAGCAAGAAATTGAGTCTTTGTTATCTAAAGGTCTTATTAGAGGATCTAGATCTCCTTGGAGTTGTGCAGCCTTCTATGTTATGAATCAGGCTGAAAAGGAGAGAGGTGCCCCTAGGTTGGTTATAAACTATAAGCCTTTAAACAAAGCTTTGCAATGGATTAGGTACCCTTTACCTAATAAAAGAGATTTATTAAATAGACTTTATGATTCTCGTGTATTTTCAAAATTTGACATGAAAAGTGGTTTTTGGCAAATACAAATAAAAGAAGAAGATCGATACGAAACATTTTTTACTGTTCCTTTTGGTCATTACGAATGGAATGTGATGCCCTTCGGTCTAAAGAATGCTCCTTCTGAATTTCAGAGAATAATGAATGATGTTTTAAACCCTTATTCTTCATTCACCATTGTCTATATTGATGATGTTTTAGTCTTTTCCAAAAGCATTGATGAACACTTCAAACATCTGAATACCTTTTTACATGTGGTTAAGAAAAATGGATTAGTCGTTTCCTCTACAAAAATGAAATTATTTCAAACAAGAATAAGATTTCTTGGCCATGATATTTATCAACAAACAATAAAACCAATAAATACAAGTATTGAATTTGCTGATAAATTCCCAGATGAAATCAAAGAAAAGACTCAGTTGCAAAGGTTTCTATAATGTCTTAATTATATTTCGGATTTCTTTACTAAACTTAGACAATTGTGCAAGCCTTTGTTTCAAAGGTTAAGGAAAGATCCACCAGCCTGGTCCAATGAGCATACTAAAGTAGTTCGCATTATTAAAGAAAAGGTTAAATCATTGCCATGCATCAGCATACCGCATCCTAGTGCATTCATGATAGTTGAGACAGATGCACCAGAATTAGGATATGGTGGCATTCTTAAACAAAGGTTACAAGATCATAATGAAGAACAATTGGTTAGGTATCATTCTGGAACATGGACTGGTCCTCAATAGAATTATAGCACTGTTAAGAAAGAAATTTTATCTATTGTTGCATGCATATCAAAATTTCAAGATGATCTTTTTTACAAAAGATTTTTACTTCGTGTTGATTGCAAGTCAGCAAAAGAGATTTTACAAAAGAATGTTCAAAACATTGTTTCAAAACAGATATTTTCAAGATGGCAAGCTATTCTTTCTGTTTTTGACTTTGACATTGAATTTATTAAAGGAGAAAATAATTCTTTACCAGATTTTCTTACTAGAGAATTTCTACAGGGCAAAACGTAGAGCTTTTCGGTTATGAGATTTATCTACAAAATTTGGAAAAAGAAAATTGAAGAAGATCTTCGGATTCCTCCTATAGGGGATCTGATCTATACAGCTATTCTAGACGGACATCCAGACTTAGAGCAAGAAGAGTTTCTCAAAGAATTGGAGAAAAAGGTAGAGAGACGCCTCAGAAACATCCCATTCTAACAATTATTTTGTTTACACTGTAGCAATGGCCTCGTCCAGCAAGGATACTTCAAGAAAGCCAATGAGGCCTCAAGACTACCTCATGACACATCCACAGTCCACAAAGTCCACCCCAATACCAATCCTTACCACAATAAATCAGTTCCAACCTCTTGCCAGTTACCTTACAAGCAAGCGGTCCTTGCACCAAAAACCCCAGTAAAACCCTCACAAAAAAGGCCAGACCCCGAAACTCCATTTTACAAATACTTCTTTAAACCTCATATAGCACAAGAAATTTACCTACTACCAGAATTTAAACCTCTCCCACAAGAACAGATTGAACCTCGTCTTCCCGAGGTCTTTCCTCCTTCGTTCCATTGGTTCCCTGAGGACATTAACAAAACCCAGAAATTCTATGAGTTAATACTCGTAGATTCTGGTTTGACTGACCTGACACATACAAAAGACCAAACCAAAACAGACCACATTATCTTCTCTAAATGCAAAATCCTCATAGTCCTTACCAGAAAAGATTGGGACAATCCAACCACAATCAAAACATTTTCCATACCTCATTATCCTAAGGGATATACCTTTTACGATTACAAAATGGCATGGTTTCGAACCTTTCTCATAAGGCCATTCAGCCATTCCTGGTTCTTTATCTTTTCAAGAAACTGCAACGATGACTTACCACAATGGTTCTATGAGTGGTGGAACATTTTTGGCAGCACACATGAAATTTTTCCTGACGCTGCCCAACTTGCCTATGATTAATACTACAATCACTCCCCAGCTGAAAAATACAAAAGATCACTACTGTTCCACAAAAACAATGGCGTGACTTGCATCCTATGTTGGGTGTATGAGCTTGAACAGATACACCCAATTCCTTACCCATTATCACTTTGCAGAAAATACAAAGTTCGATGGTGGGAAAAATTTGACCTAAATGTTCTAGCCATTGAAAGAGTTCAGGCCTCCATTCCAAACAAAAATCCTCCACAAAAAGACCCAATCCCTAAAACACAAGAACTTATACAGATTGAGTCATCCTCGTCTAGCTCATCCACAAAGCCTCCAAGCAATCCAGTTGAGTCCGATGCAAAACCAAATCAAGATCTTTGGAAGCAATTTCAAGAGTTCCAAAAATATCAAGAGTTCTTACAGTTACAAAAAGGCAAGAAAATTAACTTCAACTGGTATGATCAAACAGAAAAGGAAGCCAAGCAAGAAAAGGGCAAAAATGTAAACCTTGATGATGATTATGATCCTTTTGAATTATAATCATCTTATTTTGAAAAAAAAAGAAAAAGAAAAAGAAAAAGAGAAAATTGTATTATTGGCAAGGCTCCTACTTTGTACGGGAGTATTCCATCATTAAAGACCAAGACAAAAGAAGACCAAGCCAAGATGTATTATGCAAGACACCATCATGTACTACAAGAATTCAAAGAAGTTCATCATTTGAAGGATGAATTCAAGACTCTCATGATGAGAAGCAAGAAACAATAGCATCCACAAATTCAAGAACAAGAACACGGCAACTTCTCTATAAAAACCCATCATCTCCCATAGAGAAGGCACCTTCAATTTTACACTCATATATCTCAAAGCTTGAAAAAGCCCTTTAGAATTCCTCAATAATTTCTTTGTAATTTCCTTTTGCAAGATTTCTTAAGTGTACTTTTCCTACATCAAATCCAATAAAAGTAAGTTCTTTTTGACAAATCTTGTTTTTTTTTTGCCCTTTTCTTGCTTGGCTTCCTTTTCTGTTTGATCATACCAGTTGAAGTTAATTTTCTTGCCTTTTTGTAAATGTAAGAACTCTTGATATTTTTGGAACTCTTGAAATTGCTTCCAAAGATCTGGATTTGGTTTTGCATCAGACTCAACTGGATTGCTTAGAGGCTTTGTGGATGAGCTAGACGAGGATGACTCAATTTGTATAGGTTCTTGTGTTTTAGGGATTGGGTCTTTTTGTGGAGGATTTTTGTTTGGAATGGAGGCCTGAACTCTTTCAATGTCTAGAACATTTAGGTCAAATTTTTCCCAACATCGAACTTTGTATTTTCTGCAAAGTGATAATGGGTAAGGAATTGGGTGTATCTGTTCAAGCTCATACACCCAACATAGGATCCAAGTCACGCCATTGTTTTTGTGGAACAGTAGTGATCTTTTGTATTTTTCAGCTGGGGAGTGATTGTAGTAGTAATCATAGGCAAGTTGGGCAGCGTCAGGGAAAATTTCATGTGTGCTGCCAAAAATGTTCCACCACTCATAGAACTATTGTGGTAAGTCATCGTTGCAGTTTCTTGAAAAGATAAAGAATCAGGAATGACTAAATGGCCTTATGAGAAAGGTTCGAAACCATGCCATTTTGTAGTCGTAAAAGGTATATCCCTTAGGATAATGAGGTATGGAAAATGTTTTGATTGTGGTTGGATTGTCCCAATCTTTTCTGGTGAGGACTCTGAGGATTTTGCATTTAGAGAAGATAATGTGGTCTGTTTTGGATTGGTCTTCTGTATGTGTCAGGTCAATTGAACCAGAATCTACGAGTATTAACTCATAGAATTTCCGGGTTTTGTTAATGTCCTCAAGGAACCAATGGAACGAAGGAGGAAAGACCTCGGGAAGACGAGGTTCAATCTGTTCTTGTGGCAGAGTTTTAAATTCTGGTAGTAGGCAAATTTCTTGTGCTATATGAGGTTTAAAGAAGTATTTGTAAAATGGAGTTTCGGGGTCTGGTCTTTTTTGTGAGGGTTTTACTTGGGTTTTTGGTGCAAGGACCGCTTGCTTGTAAGGTAACTGGCAAGAGGTTGGAACTGATTTGTTGTGGTAAGGATTGGTATTGGGGTGGACTTTGTGGACTGTGGATGTGTCATGAGGTAGTCTTGAGGCCTCATTGGCTTTCTTGAAGTATCCTTGCTGGACGAGGCCATTGCTATAGTGTAAACAAAATAATTGTTAGAATGGGATGTTTCTGAGGCGTCTCTCTACCTTTTTCTCCAATTCTTTGAGAAACTCTTCTTGCTCTAAGTCTGGATGTCCGTCTAGAATAGCTGTATAGATCAGATCCCCTATAGGAGGAATCCGAAGATCTTCTTCAATTTTCTTTTTCCAAATTTTGTAGATAAATCTCATAACCGAAAAGCTCTACGTTTTGCCCTGTAGAAATTCTCTAGTAAGAAAATCTGGTAAAGAATTATTTTCTCCTTTAATAAATTCAAAAACAGAAAGAATAGCTTGCCATCTTGCAAATATCTGTTTTGAAACAATGTTTTGAACATCCTTTTGTAAAATCTCTTTTGCTGACTTGCAATCAACACGAAGTAAAAATCTTTTGTAATAAAGATCATCTTGAAATTTTGATATGCATGCAACAATAGATAAAATTTCTTTCTTAACAGTGCTATAATTCTATTGAGGACCAGTCCATGTTCTAGAATGATACCTAACCAATTGTTCTTTATTTTGATCTTGTAACCTTTGTTTAAGAATGCCACCATATCCTAATTCTGATGCATCTGTCTCAACTATCATGAATGCACTAGGATGCGGTATGCTGATGCATGGCAATGATTTAACCTTTTCTTTAATAATGCGAACTACTTTAGTATGCTCATTGGTCCAGGCTGGTGGATCTTTCCTTAACCTTTGAAACAAAGGCTTGCACAATTGTCTAAGTTTAGGAAAGAAATCCGAAATATAATTAAGACATCCTAGAAACCTTTGCAACTGAGTCTTTTATTTGATTTCAAATGGGAATTTATCAGCAAATTCAATACTTCTATTTATTGGTTTTATTGTTTGTTGATAAATATCATGGCCAAGAAATCTTATTCTTGTTTGAAATAATTTCATTTTTGTAGAGGAAACGACTAATCCATTTTTCTTAACCACATGTAAAAAGGTATTCAGATGTTTGAAGTGTTCATCAATGCTTTTGGAAAAGACTAAAACATCATCAATATAGACAATGGTGAATGAAGAATAAGGGTTTAAAATATCATTCATTATTCTCTGAAATTCAGAAGGAGCATTCTTTAGACCGAAGGGCATCACATTCCATTCGTAATGACCAAAAGGAACAGTAAAAGTTGTTTCGTATCGATCTTCTTCTTTTATTTGTATTTGCCAAAAACCACTTTTCATGTCAAATTTTGAAAATACACGAGAATCATAAAGTCTGTTTAATAAATCTCTTTTATTAGGTAAAGGGTACCTAATCCATTGCAAAGCTTTGTTTAAAGGCTTATAGTTTATAACCAACCTAGGGACACCTCTCTCATTTTCAGCCTGATTCATAACATAGAAGGCTGCACAACTCCAAGGAGATCTAGATCCTCTAATAAGACCTTTAGATAACAAAGACTCAATTTCTTGCTTACAATAGTCTAAAAGCTCTTTGTTCATCTGTATTGGTCTAGCCTTAGTGGGAATATTCTTTTCATCAAAATCTTTTTCGTAAGGCAAGGACACTTGATTTTTCTTCCTTTCCCAAAATGCATTTGGTAGATCAGAACAAACTTGGGATTTAAACAGTTGTTCCAAATCTTGAATTTTCTTTTGAAGAGAAGGTTGCTCAATTTTTTCTTCTATTTTCTTATTTGATAATTCATCCTTAAGAAAATTTATAAATGATTTTTTGCTACTTATCAAGTTCACCTGTTTGCAAATCGAAGAGTATTGCAATAGAGAAATGTCTCTTTGCTTGACTGGGGATAAAAACTCAAAACTTATTTGTTTCCCCATTATATTGGTATGGAGACCGATAGGATCAACCCTGAAAGGGTAAATTTGAGTGAGAAAGGGAGTTCCTAAAATAACCTCTTGGGTTAAATCTTTGACAAGAATAAAAGAGTTTTTGAAACAATATCCTTGATTGCAAATCGACGCTTTTGGCAATTTATAGTTTATTTTCATGCGAGACCACTAGCAGTGTGAAGTCTTTCTGAAGTTTTTTCAAAGAATTTTAAGGGTACTAAACCTTCTTTAATGCTATTTAGATCTGCTCCACTATCGAGTAGGGCTATGGTAGTAAGGGCAAATGTGTCTTTTTTTATGGTGATAGGAACATACCACTTCTGAAAACTAATCTTATCAATAACAGAGATGAATAGATCATCATCGTTACTGTCTATGTTGTTTTCAGCAGTAAAACGATCTTGATCTATAGGTGCTTTAGAAGAGGATGAAGCATGAGTTTTGCGAATAAACCTTTCTTCTATAACAGCCAATCTGGCTTCCAGTTCAAGGTCTTTGGTTTCTCCAGTCAAAACCCTATCTTGAAGTTCTTTAACCTCCTTTTTTAACCTATTTATTTCAGCTTGAAGATCCTTAGTGGAAACTTGTGAGAAAACGTTAGGAGGGGGGTATTTATTGTATAATTTTGAAATACTAAAAGGTTCTTGTAAAGCTGGTTCTTATCAAATCTTTAAGTTTAAGAAAATACTTTTGTTTTACTTGAGGGTCTTCAATTTCATCAATGAGTTGAAATAAAGCTTCTTTCTCATCAGTTTTAGTGATGACATTGCAAAACTGGGGGGAACTAGGCTCTTCATCATCTGAAGTAGATGAATCGAATTCCCCATTGTACGCATAACCCTCTTCCTCGTCTGAAGAGCTCTCTCTATCCGTGACAAAGATTTTCATAAGTTTATTCTTAAGCTCTTCGTCTTCACCACAAACTTCATTTATCTTTTGTTTAATGCGGCACTGATTTGCCTTATGGCCTGGTTTACCACATTTATAAAAAAATAATCTTTTTCTTCTCAAATTTCTTATCCCCTCTTTCATTATAGTTTCTCTTCCCTCTCCTATGATTTCTAGTGAATCTTCTATTTTGAAACTGGGTTTTCTTTCTACTAGAAGGAGTTTGTATTTTCTGCATCCCAAAAGCTTCACAGAAATTTCCTAACTCTTTTCTAGTTCTTCCATTATCTCCATATTTAGCTTGTATTTTTAACTCTGAATATAATGTTAATCCTTCTTTCACAATAAAAGCTCCTAGCTGGCCATAAGTTATCGTAGCCCAAGGTATTTCTTCAGATCCTATGGATTCTTTAATTTTAGTTATTATTCCTTGAGCAAATAGAGTGGGTAATCCTGAAACAAACCTTTCTTTCCAGAAAGCTTCATTACAGTATGATCTTTTGTAGACATATGTGAGGAAAACATCTTTATACCATCTATAATCACTCAGTGTAGGACATCTAAGATTGATTAAGACGGACTTGTTAGATTGTAATTCTTCTTTGGGGTTTCCCACAAAATACATACTAATAGTGTATATAAGTTGTCCAACATCATCTTTTTCGGGGTGAATATTTCCATCTTCATCTTCAATATCTATAGTGGCTTCAAAGATTGTACCCTTTTGTTCATTGGTTAAAGCATTATCCCACCAATTTTTTATCTGGCCTGTGAATCCAGTAACTAAGAGGGCTGCTGCAGATTTATCCCTATGACCATTTGCTTTGTAAGCCATTTTGGCCATTCCCATTTCTTGTAAAGTATTCATAATTTCAGTTTCAGACTTTCCATCTATATTCCACTCGTAAATAGATTTTCTGTTATAATCGGTGGATCGAAATTTTGCTCTCTCCTCATATTGAATTCCAGGGGGAGTAGGTCTACGGTAATAATTTCTAGTTTCACCTTTAGGGACATGATTAGTAGGGATATTACCATAATGTTGTTTTCTCGTTTTTCTTCCTCTGAGTTTGTTGATTTCTATATGGTTATTTTCAAAAGCATTTTCAAGATCCTTAATCTGAGACGAGTCCGATTCAGTATCACTAGTAGAATATTGGGATTGTTCTTCACATTTTCTTTGACAGTTTTCAAGGCAATTTACATCAACCAAGTCTGGAGGATTAAGAGTGAGGGATTGAGCCATTTTTCTATGAAGGCTTTCTATTTGAAAATGAGGTCTTGAGACATCTCTAGGGAATCTTGGTGGATCTATTGAGGAATCAATTTTTGTATGGATAAGATCAACTTGCTCAGCTATAGTGTGAAGAATTTGATTGGAGTAATTATTTTGATAATAAACCTTCTTAATGTCTTCAACGGTGGGAGGGGTACCTTCATTAATGTTTCTGCCTCTTTTGAACGGTTCCGCGGTGATTTCTCCTGCTGAGGTCGTAATCTTTATACCAGATAGAGGAGGGTGGATAGAATGGGTAACACCAGATGGGATGGTGCTCCAAGATTTTGTAATCCTAGTTTGGACTTCAATAGAGGGTAGGGAGAATGGATCTTGGATCTCTAGGTTTGATAGAAATATTTTGAACCATGTGAAAAAAGGTAAATTGGTCTTCAACCATTCCATATCGGCATACCAATTTTCTCTTATCTTATCACGACAAGATTTATCTATTTTCATAAACCATTCTTTTTTCTGGCTATTATGAGGTGATTCAAAATTTCTACGAAGATAATCCTTATCTATCTTGAAAGAATATTCTAATGAGATCATGTTTATTTAAGAATACCCTTGCATATCACTTTGTGTAGGAGAAGCAGGAGTAGAAATTTGTTCAGTATTATCCGGACATGTTGTAGGTAGAGGACTTTGGTAATCTACTTTAATATGGGGATCATGCAGTGAAGGAATTCTATAAGGGGTTCAGAAACGGAACTTCTAGCTGGAAAGACATTTGGAATGTGAGGAATGTGAGGGGTAAAATCTCTACTTGAATTAAACCTTAAGAGAATCCTACCATCAGGTTCTTCTATGATTTCAGAAATTTCTCTCATATCAAAATCTCTGGGAGGATTATTGCTCTGAAGCTCTAATGTATTGGGAACAGTGATCTCGTTCCACTTTATTGTCTTAGGAGTAAAAGAACATGATTTTTCTGCATCTAGTTGGAGAAGAATTGTTTCTCCATGAGGAATAGGAGGAACAATGCACTTTGGATCAAAAAGAGAAGTCATGACCCTATAATGGAGTCTATAAATTATTGCAAAGTTTTTTGAGAATTGTTTGAAAGAGTCATTTAACATTTTGACATCTAAAATAAGAGATTGAATAACTCTTGGATCCGTAAGGTCAACATAAAAATTTGGAGAGCAATTAAAATAAATAGGACCATTGCAAATATTAGATTGAATAATAGCAAGTATAGAATCTTTGTAACCTTTTAATCTATCATCCCTTAAAGCAATAAAAACTAGGGCTGTGCATAACCGGGTATCCGACACGACACGACACGACAAAAAACACGACACGATAAGGGGGAAAGTGCCGATCCGAACACGACACGATAACTACCGGGTATCTGACACGATAACACGACACGGTTTCGTGTCGGATACCCGTATAACACGACACGACACGATTTGTATTGTACATGAGTAAATGAAATCTGCTTTTTTTTTTTGAACAACTGAAGAACACAGGAGCTCAATACATTCAACACTGCACAGGAGCTCAATGAAATCTGTTGGATTGTTGACTGAAGGTGCGGCGAATACGCCAGATCCGAAGACTAGAACACGCCGGGGCAAGCAATTGAGCGAGAGGAGAGGGCAAATTTGACTGATTGCGAGCCAGATCTGAAGTTTGAACATGCTAGATCTGAACACTTGAACACGCCAGATCTGAAGCACCTCGACCACGCCGGATCTGAAGTTTGAGCAAGGACGAGCGTCGAGCGAGGCCGAGGGCTAGCGCCAAACTTGAAGCGAGGCCGAGGGCGAGCGTTGGATCTGAGATTGAGGAGAGGAGAGGCGAGCCGCGAGAAGGGAAGCCGGATCTGAAGTGATTCGATTGAGCTTGAGAACTAAGAAGAGAGCTCGAGAGGCCGAGTGAGCGAGATTGAGGCTCGTGAGAGGACGTCTCGACTCGAGACCGAGGAGAGGAGATCGAGGCGAGCTGCGAGAAGGGCGAGAGATGAGATGAGAGGAGAGGAGAGGAGAGCTGTGACCTGTGGGTGGCGGCGAGTCTGGAAAAGGAAGAAAGAAGACGCCAACTCGATCTAACCCTAGACAGAAAATAAAAATAAAACAAAAGGCTGGAAAAAGCAAAAAAAATAAAAGGAGCAGATTCTGGTATTCGAACTCGAGGCCAAACGCCCTTGTCCCACACGCCACAGCTGACCAACTGGGCAAGCCGCACTATGTGATACTTAGTAACTTTTATGATATATATATATCTATTATTACAGAAAACTAAATTATAAAAAAAATATTATCGTGTCGTGTCGGATACCCGACAAGAGAAAAATCCCGATTCGAACACGACACGATTATTGTCGTGTTTTACCGTTTTGTGTCATAATCGTGTCGTATCTATATCGTTTCGTGTTTTTTCGTATCGTATTGGTACGGTTTCGTGTCATGTCAACCGTGTCGTATTTTTCTGCACAGCCCTAATAAAAACAGGAGAATCTATTCATTTTCGAGATAATGGTTTTATTGCTACTAGATTTAAGCCAAAGTGGATATACCTAGGGGTGGCCACGGGTTACGGGTCAACCCGTGACCCGACGGGTCGTACGGGTCAATGACCCGGCGGGTCCGGGTCAACGGTTCAACGAGTGGGGGCGGGTTGCGGGTTAGGTTTAGGGTCAGGGGTTTTGAACCTGATGACCCGACGGGTCACCCCGCCATCCCAATTTTTTTTTTTTTTGAAAAAAATATTTTTTTTATGTTTATAATAATTATTATGTATATTATTCTTAGAATAATTCATAATATATAAAGATAAACTAGTTTGCAATGTGCAATGTGGGTCAAAAGCACTATCACCCTTCCCTTTTTATAGATTTGGAAGACATTCCCTATTCTCTCAACTTTCAATGTGGGACAAGACTCTTGTCCCAAATTGAAAGTTGAGAGTTAGAATGAGAAGGGATGAATGTATATATATGTGTACTCCATCCTCCCTTAACCCTCACTCTTCACTTTAAGCTTTATTTCTTATATTGTAGTGGATGAAGGAAGTTTTATAAAAATATAAAATTTCTCATGTTTTTTTCCACTTCATATTAAAATAAAATGGATATAAAAAGTGATATGTAGAAAAAGTCTTTACTTATCATTTTTTTTAAAAAAAATTTAGTCAAAAATATTAAAAAAAATAATTTTTTTTTTAATTTGGGAATCCGGCGGGTCAACGGGTCAACGGGTCGACCCGAACCCGCCAACCCGTGGAATTCCCGGGTTAGGGTTCGGGTCGCCCTTCCTCGACCCTTGACCCGGCGGGTCGAACCCGTCGACCCGCCGGGTCCGACCCGTGGCCACGCCTAGATATACTTATATCCTTTTGCTAAATATTTTCTTAAAGAAAGTGCATACAGTAATTGCAAAGTGTGTTGCTCTTGTTGAATGCTTATTGTCTCTTCATGAGTTTTTATGCTAAATGCAGTCTTAAAGTCTAAAGCTCCAATTCTATAAATAGACTCAATATTTTCTGCAGGTATTGTCCAATTAGGCAAGTCACTACTATCTTGTGCAAAATGCATCTCATTGCTATGAACTATATGAGAACTACTAGAGCCTCGATATAACATCCTTCTCAAATTTAACGCCATAATTTCATATATTATTATGCATAATTTAAATTAATAAAGACATAATTCATACATAACGAACAGGACCATCTACCGGGACCACCCATGAACACAACTTATACGGGCTGACCAAGCGGTTTTACGACTGACCAAGCGCTCTTTATGTAGTAATTATGAATTAATTAAAATAAATATGACACAATAATTAATGGTAATTATAACGTTAATATCTTTCGAATAATATTATCTCAAATGGCTCTGATACCATTGATACCCAGGATAATGATAATGTAATGATAATGACAATGATAATGTATGAATAATGATAATAACAGTTATAAAGGACAGATAATAAGAGTTTATATATATATATATATATACACACACACACATACATACACACACTCCGTATTATGTAGGCATGTAGCCTATATATGATCCATGGTTGTTTGTTATTTTCAGAATTTAATTTTGTGGATTGTATGCTTTGGTTGAATTAGAATATAGAATCTTGCTATTGTGTATGGAACACAATGAACACTATTGGTGTTTTATTACGTTTTTATATTATGGTGTGTAGACTAGGCGTGGTCACAGGTAGGACCCGCCGGGTCAAGGGTCAGGGTTGGCCGACCCGAACCCTAACCCGTAAATCTCACGGGTTGATAGGTTCGGGTTGACCCGTTGACCCGACGGGTTACATTATTTTAAATAAAAATCATTTTTTTTTTAAAAAAAATGACTATTAAAAAAATAAATAAATAATATGTAAAGATTTTATCTTCACAACACATTTTATCACTTTGATATGAAGTGTTAAAAATGTAGGAAGATTATATCTCCATATTAATTCTTTCATCCACAATAATTTCATTGTGTGATGTAAGAGAAAAATATGAGAATATATTTCTCAAACTCCATTTCCAACTTAATTTCCAATGTAGGAAATGTAGGAAACAAGTGAAGTGGAAGAAATGTGGTAGTGGGATACATATATATAGCCCCATGTCTTCTCATTCTAAATCCATATTTTCGATGTGGGACAAAGCCTTTGTCCCACATTGGAAATGAGGGGAAGGAAGGAAGACTTCCATTTCTATAAAAAGAGAAGGATGGGGTTTATTTGTCTCACATTGCACTTTGCATATTAGTTTATGTATTATTGTGAGTTATTTTAAGAATAATTTACATAATATTATAAATTATAAATTTATTTTATTAAAAATAAATTTTTCCAAAAAAAAATATTTTGAAAAAGCAGGTTGACCCGCCGGGTTGACCCGCCGGGTCACGGGTTGCAAAACCCCCGACCCTAACCCTAACCAGCTACCCGTCCCCACCCGGCTACCCGTCAACCCGGACCCGCCGGGTCAATGACCCGTACGACCCGCCGGGTCACGGGTTGACCCGTAACCCGTGGCCACGCCTAGTGTAGGCTATTGTATTAGATTTTAATATTATGGTCAACAAGCCCGCTAAGTCCGGTGTGCAGCCCGACCCGCCAACAAGGGTGGGCTTGGGCAAGATAATAGGCCAAAAAATCGAGCCTGGCCCAAGTCCGGCTCGGTACACTGGGTCGTTAAATTGTCAGAGACCCGACCCAAGCCCGCTCGGCCCGGGCCATGCTTAGGTCTAAACACCACCAACAGTAACCTTCAGCAACTTCTGCGCGACTCGATATTTGAATGTGGACATTTACCTAACTATACTTTCCAAATGGATATTTGAACAAAATTCTCCTAGATTAATTGATCTAAGATAAGTTTTCTATCTAATTTAGATATAATGTTGAATATTTATAAAAATAGGTGGGACCATTAACTGAGATGATAAAATTATATTGGCTTCTTAATTGACGTGCTCAAAAAAGATAACACTATATTAATCAGACTATGACACATATGCGGATTGTTCCAGAATATGACACGTTTGCGAATCGCACCAAATCCCGTTTCACGCCTCCATTTTAGTAAATTCTAAAGATAGATGTATTCATCAAATCACCACAATAATATGAAACTCGAACCATATAGAAGTTCTTCTCTACCTGATATTTTAAGCAATTCTTATTAGAACACATAAATCCTTTCTGTCTCGTGGTTTTCTCCTTCTCTTTTAATTCACAAAAATTCACAACATATAGGCTTCCACCGGGTATTGATTAGCCCAATAATCCTTTTGTATCCGCATATTGGGCTGGGCCCAATAACCCTTTTAAGTAGTGGTCCAATCCATTTCCTTTGGACGATCGAAAATATCAAATACTACCAAACAAAACAATGTGCATCCAAAAGAAATCACATTTAAGGGAGCTAAAATATAACAAGAACTTGACATTTATTATTAACTGATAAGACAATTTCCACCCCACATATTTTTGATTTTGAATAAAACCTCAACTTCACATGAAATTTTCTGAATTAAGGGAAAACTTCATAAAATTTAAATTCAAACATATATTATTATCAATCGGATTAACTCTCATTTATATGGTTCTCATCCTCCAGATGAAGGGACTTAGGGAGCAACCCCTTCTCCCTACAAGTCTTGACAGCCCCATCAAACATGTCCTCCAAACTATACTTGAACTCGAGCCCTTCCTCGACCAGCTTCTTCGACGACAACGACACTTTCTCTATCTTCTCATCGAAATCCCTAAACCTGTTCAAATTAAAAACCAATGTGAAAATCAACTCCATCCTTAAACATATCACATATATTCATATAGTACTACTATTCCAAATCTTACTTGGTAGGGATGTTGTACTCAGGGTACTTGGACCGCAGCATGTTTCCGAGATCATATATGGTAGCGTCGCAGGAGGAGCAAATGTAACGGCCTTTTGTGCCCGGCTTCTCGTAGAGGAAAATTTGTGACATACACAAGTCGTCCAAGTGCACGAATTGGCATTGCTTTAAGATTGTATAGTGAGGCTCGTTTCCTGCCCCATTTTCGCAAATTAGACCGATGATATGATATAGTAACAGATTGTGTAGATATAAGTGTATTGAGACGAACAAATTAAAAGTGGTACGTTTGTAAATTTACTAGTGATTAGGGAGAGGGCGGTGTGGAAACTGGGAGGGAACGTAGGCAAGATGAAGGCCCCAACAATCATAGTAGGGAGGATGCTGATGAAGTTCATCTTGTTTTCCTCTGCAAACTTCCAAGCTGCTTGCTCTGCCAGTGTCTTCGACACGAAATACATCTGCATTTTTATTATGTGTATATATCAACACAAATTTATTCATTGGTTTGGAGGAATTGTTGGTTGTTTCAAGTCGAATCAAACCGGGTTTGTCCCGATTTTGGATCGATCAAGTGAGTCATAAAACCTCAAACTTTTTAAAGACTTTTTAAGAATATTAAAATAGTATCAAAATTAAATTATAATAAATGTGTGAAATTAAACTAAATACTAAAATTGTAATTCAATTTATAAATATAATAATAATATATAAATATCAAAATTAAATTATATAAATATTTTTCCTATAATTATAAATATAGGAAAAATAATACTCAGTTTGAGTTATTTTACCTTTCTGTTGTAAGAATCAATATAAAAAAAAGCATTATTAAACTCCCAAAAATTCAAAATTCCCAAAATTTAAAATAGGATATGGCTCGATAATAAAAAAGCGTTTGTAAATAAGTCGCTTTTTCAAATCATGCATATTTTTTAGATGATAAAAACTATATAAAATATTAATTTTTTATTTATTATTTTAAATGATATCTTACCGTACTTATTAGCAATAAATATAAAATTAATTAAAAATATTATTTTATATAATTTTTATTATCTAAAAAAAACGTACACTGCAATAAAAAATCACTCAATAATATAAGGTTATTGCTAAATGTACCGAGCACAAATGTTATATGCACTATATACGAACTGGTCTCCTAGATCCGTTTGACCCTCCGATTGACACGTGTCCAACATTAAGTACTTTTGACATTAAAAAAGTAATAAACGGATCAAAAATCCATTCAATATAACAAACTAATCCATGATCTGTTTATATGTGTGTATATAAAGTTTGTAACTTAAAAAAATAGAAAATATACGGATCAAAGATCCGTTTGTGCATATTTTTTTTAAATAAATTTTAAACTTATTAAAAAAAAACATGAACGGCAGTTTGTTACTTTTTTAATGTTAGCCGTATTTATAATGTCGGATACGTGTTAAACTGAGGGTTAAACGCTTCCTAAATTAATTCGTATTTGCATATAGCACATGTGGTGTGGTGGATGCATATAGTTTTTCCCTTAATAATGGAGGAGTATCATTTATAGTGAGCAGCCAAAATGGATTGGATTGGTCAAAAACCACCGGTCTTGATTAGAAAGGGTACAACCAAATAAAGTTAGGTAGGGGAAGATGAAAGGGTGGAGGATTACCCAACCGGTCATCTTCACTCTGCGACAGAATTCGATGTCACTCCAGCAGCTTTCGTCGTAAACAGGCTTCTGTTGGTCTGTGACATTAACGGCACCAGCTGAACAAGTGAACACCAACTTGCCGACGTTACCCTTAAGGCATGCTTTCATAATGTCCAGCATACCTTTGACGGTGGGCTTGATCACCTCATTCTGTACATGATATATACAAACATCAACACATATATATCTTAATTAATTAAAATTAACCAAAATAAAAAATAAAAAAAATATCTGAAATCACTTGCATCAGTTTGGGAATAAATACGTACCCTTTTCAGGCCTAGCTACTTAATTCATTAATTATTGCATATTAGCCACTAATGTGGAAAATGACATAATTAAACAATAAAGAATACGGAGTATATATACATTCAGGAATGAGATAGAGGGGTTTTATTAAGGAGTGTAGCTAGCTAGATTGGATCTCAAGTAAAGATTTAATGTATTTAACAATATGATTATTCATATATAAACGCATTAATAATTTACTTACTTAATATCTACCAATAATTTTACATACTTAATAGAAGTTACTTTTAATTTCATTCTCCGACGCTTCAAATTTGTTCACAAATTTCATTAATTTCATTAATTCATATATACTCTACGACAGATTACTAAAAGTATCTCAAATGAGGAATACCTTAAACCCTGTTTGCTATCCATATCCTAATATATCAGGGTATGGATATCAAGTGCTTGGTACATGAGTACGTATATATACCCATATACCTCTTCATCTGTAAATATATCCAACCTCATATACCCACAAAAATACAAAAATTGGAATCAGGCTTTCTATTTATTTGTACGTCGTTCTCTTCTTCTTATTCACCTGTACGCTCTTCTAATCCTCTTGCTGTTCTTCTTCGCCCTTCTACGCTCTTACTTGGAGATAAGAATTGGAGATTCAAGAAACGGAGACGGATTGTACCTTGCACTGTCGGCGAGATAAGATTGTATCTTGCACCACTGCCGCCACAGTTCGGCTCAGAAATGTTCTCGGAGGCCGGGGGTGGGGAGGAGGAAGAAATTGAGATGAGGAAATTAAAATGGAGGGCGGGGAGGGAGAAAGGGGAATCATGGAAGGAAGAAATTAGGGTTGATATTAGATATCAAGACTAGACCAAAAAAGATATTAGATATCACATATCAGATTTGAGTTCGAGATATCTAACTCTCATATTGATATCAAATACCCATATATGATATTTAATTGAATAAATTAGTAAAAAAAAGTAACCTCAGGGTCTTTGGAGTCGAAGTCCATGGGAGTAGCAAGATGAAAGACGCCCGCACAGCCATTAATAGCTTCATCGAAGCTACCCTCTTCCTTAAGATCTCCCTTCCATAGACTCAGTTTCGTCTTCGCCTGCGGCAACTCCAACAAATGCTTCACCTCCTTCATGTTGTCTATATGTTTCAATCCCAGTTTCACATCCAAATTAAACAGTTCAGCAATTAACAATCAATCACACACCAAAATTAATCAACTACAGAGATATATGATCGACATTTTGTAACCATAAATGAATCATCATTTTCGTACTTGGGTCCATCACGGAGGCGCGCACGACGTAGCCGCGCTCCAGGAGCCTCATCACGAGCCAGGACCCGACGAACCCGGCAGCGCCGGTAACGCACACGATCTCTCCCTCAACAACCATGATACGGCGTCGTTTTGGTGGAGATAGGTCTCTCTCCGATCGAACAACTCTTCTGTTTAATTTGAGAGGTAGCAAACTGTACGCGTTTTGAATGAATTCTTCTATTGGCTTTTAATATAGAGGGAATAAACCAAGGAAGGTTATCCGAGTCAATCCATCAATGAAATCATGAGATCTCAACCTCATGATATGATATTTATCGTGAAAAGTGTGTTTATATATACGATGATAACACCATAAATTGAAAAAGATTTCCTACTAAAAAGACAGGTGACTCTAAGAATCTAATTAAAAAAGGTTAAAATAATTAAAAATTTTTAAAAAAAATTCCAAATTTATGGTCTTATCATAGGCCCTGTGGCATAGGATAGAAAAATCGTTATATATATTCCGGTCTACTCATAAATTATTTGTTTTTTTTATTAAGTAAGAATTCGGATGCGAAGACTCGCTATCCGACAACATCCTTCCGGATGAGGTCGGAGAGACATGGGTCACAATCTAAAGTGGGACTGTTGGTAACGTGGGCAAGGTGTGCAACATGATCAGTCACGATATTACCATTACGAAGTATCTATGAAACGAGACTTCATTAATACCTGTGATAATAGTACATATATTTGACATAATGAGTTCTATTTCCCATGGATATTTGATCCCGGATTTTAGGTAGTTGATAATGAGGGAGTCTCATTCGATGATGAGTTTATTAATTTTCATTTCCTAGGCCTTCAAGATACGAAACTAGAGAGCAAGGGCTTCCGATAGTAATGGGGTTTGTTTTCCGATTAGCTTACAATCCATAGCGACTGGTGCTCCTTAATCATCACGAATAATATACCCAATAGAGCCTTGACACTGAGGCGCTGCTGAACCATCAAAATTTAGTTTCATCTTACCAGCTGGTGGTTTCTTCCACTTTTCCATTTTCTTATTTTCCCGATTTTTACTCTGGTTGGTAGCTTTTTTGGTTATCTCCGAGTCTTCTTGGTGATTATAATTATTAGCTTTGCTCCAATTTTTTATTTGCGATTCCACTTTACAAGTGAACCCTTCCATGTTTGGGAGTTTTTCATGCTAGAAAACAAACTGATTTCTTGTTAACCAAAGCGTCCACCAATTGAATGCCATTTTTTGTTTTTCTTGAGGAGTTAAATGCTTGTCAAGGATGACCATTATTGATTTCATACACCTAGATGTGTTGATTAAATTTCCAATTATTGATTTTAGCCTCCTATGAAGATTATTATAGGAAGAATTGTACTCCGTATTTGCATTCCAAAAATAGGTGGATGACATCTTCCTCATGATGATTACAAATAGCACAATAAGGCGGAATTGCAATCCCTTTTTCCAGCTAGTCGGGCAGCAGTAGTCCATTATGACAAATTTTCCATTAGAAATTTTTTAATTTTGGCAGAATGTTAATTTTTCATATCCAAGCATTGTCATCATCTATATATACATATACGAAAACCGATGCATTGTCGTCTATGTGACGCCGTGTGAGTGCATCTGCCTACATGGCGGCACGTGAGTGCATCTCGCAAAGCTTTCTCCCGTCAAAAAGGAAATTTAATAAATAAAAATAATTTGTATAATTGTATAATTAGATATTCCTAATCTATATAATTGGATAGATGAGATATCTTATAAAAGAGTAAATATTATATAAGAAAAAAACTATATCAATATAATTAAACGTAGTAGTAGTAGCAAATATTTGTATCTATATTTTTTGGTGGAAAAATTATTTATATTTAGATTTTTTTAATTTATTGGAATCTATCTAAATTACTTATAATATTGTATTAATGTATTTTTCGTATACGGGACCTACACTAGTTTATTGATATAACAGATTTAGTACTGTTCAGTTTGTATGCACTAGTTGTTGTAAACCATCATTTTACGGCTAGCCACCAATACATCCTATCTTTAAAGTTATTTGCTGGAAGCGGGATGTTTTTTATTTCTTGGGCTATATCTTTTGGAAGCACCTTATTAAGTTTTTCCAGGTGCCAAGACCCATTAGTAATGAATTCATTCACCTTAGCATCAAAATTTGTTTTATCAGGTTCAGAGCAATATTTTCGTACAGGGTGAATAGATACCCATCTGTCCTCCCAAAACTTAATAGATTTTCCATTACCAATAGACCAAGCCAATCCCTCCTTAAAGGGTTGAATGAGTTTTCTTAGTTGCGTCCACTGCCAGGATGCATTTCCTTACTCGTGGTAGTCTAGGAGATGGGTATTCTTTAAATATTTGTAATTAAAGATTTTTTTGGTCGGAGTAATTAATGATTTAAACCCATATATTGTATGGTTCTGTAATAATTTTTCACAAAAGTTTCATTTGTAGGGCTTCATTCATCTCCCTTGTTTTTCTTAGTTCCATTTCCCCATTTTCTTTGGGCTTACACACTTTATCCCAACTGATTAGTGGTTTATATTGCAGATCTTTATTCCAAAAGAATGTTCTGCTAATTTTATTGAGACTTGAATGAATCAAAACTGGTTGCATGAAGCTTTACATTGAGTACAATGGTTTTGGCGTTAAATTAGATTTGATTAATACAAACTGCCCATGTTGGTATAAGGCATCAACTCTCCATTTTGTTAGTTGGTTTATAGTTTTATTAATAATTTCCTCAAAGGTGGCTTTGTTAACCCTACCATTTACAATAGGACATCCTAACTCGATGATTGGTATACGAGTTCTAGGAATGCCAGGTGAACTCTAGAATGCCGATTTACTATATTTGATTTTTGCCCAGAGATTTAACAGTAGTCATCAATGATAGTCCTCACTTTTTCGGAAGCCACCAAATTACCTTTCGAAAAGATGATAATGTCATCTGCAAAAACTAAGAAGGGGATACGAGGCTCAGTCCTACCAAACGGAAAACCAATACCTGAACTGCACTGGGCTGATTCTGCTGATAGTTTCCTTGCTAGGATTTCTGCTCTGAGAATGAAAATAAATGGGGATAAAGGGTCTCCTGGTCTAAGTCCTTTAGATGAGAAAATTTCAGTTGGGCCGTTATTGACTAATACAGAGAAAGAGACTGTAGTTACACATTCCATTACCAGATCGATGTATTTTTTATGGAATCTAAACCTTTGAAGGATTAGTTCTATAAAGGCCCAATCCACCAACTCGTATGCCTTTTCCATGTCCATCTTAATGGCTAGACATTCATCCAATCCTTTTCGAGATTTAAAAGAATGGAATATCTCATGTGAAATCGGAACATTATCCTGGATTGCTTTATCTGAAACAAATGCCCCTTGAAGAGGGTGGATAAGTTTTCCAATAACTGATTTCAGGCATTCGGTTAGAATTTTGGATATAATTTTATTAATGGTAGAACAAAGACTGATGGGTCTATAATCCACGGTTTTTGTTGGGTTACCACATTTTTAGGAGTATAGCAATAATCGTGTGGTTGATTTGTCGTAGCAGTTTTCCTGAATGAAAGAAATCTTTTACTGCACAGATGACATCTGGTCCCACGATATCCTAGTTGGCTTTATAAAATTCGGCTGCCATACCATATGGACCAGGGGATTTATTCTGGCCAAGAGTAAACACGGTGTTTTTTTTATTTCCCCATTGGTTGGTTGCTCAATGAGCCGCTTGTTGTCATCAACTCATCATCTGTTACTAAATGAGGGATTAACTCCAGGTATTCACTGAGAAGATTCATATTGACTGTTTCTTTTGAAAAGCAAGTCATGAAATCATTTTTAATTTCAGCACGAATACTCTCTCCTATTATTTGGGTACCTGTAGACGTGGTAATATTTCTTATTATCTTTCTATTTATCCTTCCTGATGCTACTCTATGAAAATATGTCGTATTTGAGTTTTCAAGTTTAAGGTGTTTATCCTTAGCTCTTTGACACCTGTATTATTTTTGAAAAAGGAGTAGTTTTTTTTTTAAGAATTAATAATCTTTCTTTGTTCCTTAAATCATTAGATCCAGGGAATGTGTTTGAGGATTTCATTTTAATCAATTCTTTCTCAACCGAGTATATTTGTCGGAAAATATTTCCTAATGTATGCTTATTTCATTCTTTAGCTTTCTTTTTTAGAATCTTGGTTTTGCTAATTAGTCTGAACATTGTAGATCCAGTACATCTTGGTTCGCCACGCTTGTTTGACGATGTTGCGAAAATCATTCCTCTTAAGCCACAAATTTTCAAATTTGAAAGGCGGGGGTTTAAATGTTGTTGGGACAGTGAGATTTATTGATATGGGGCATGGTCTAAATTAAAGTTGTGAAATCTCCATTATAGGTCATGGTATCTGGATATGTTGCCATAAATTGGTGTTGTACTCGGACTCAATCGTGTTTTTCCGCAATGTTGTCAATACTCTCCACCTTTTTTTTGGCCATATGGTGCTAATAATCCGGGGAAATGGAGTAATTTCCAAACTTTCATACCACATTCTTTCTTCCTTTGATTTCTCACCTTTCGCTAATTCGCTCATTACTGTTTTCAATATTATGCTTTTACCTTTCTAACCTCAGTACTGCCTTCTCGCGAGTCGCAAACATGGGTGTAATGAATGGCCCCGGATCCTTAGTGTTTCGGATTCCTCACCTGTATCTCCCATTTCACCGAACTATTATCTCAACGAGCATGATCGATCTGAGGTGACCGGATTTTCTTTCACTCATTAAATTTTTCATATCTTTGAAACTCTCCTGCCAAACTCCAATAATGATATAACAACACAAAAACCATATAATAATCTCCATAATGTAACATCCATTCTTAACATAATCCCCGGATAAAGAAATAAGGTAAAGAATTGGCAATATTTAGATCATGTGGAGCAAATATGAAATAAGGCATAAATACGGCTTTGTGATGCATAAGCATAGGTATGGCTTGGAATACAAACAATATGAGCATTATATGGAAATATAAAGTCCTCCATCCTCTTATCATGTGACATGTCAAAAGCAACATCAAATTTTACCTCTTTTCATGGTTTTCATAAAAATACGCACTTCACTGTGACTTCCCTTTACTAGGAAATTTCATGGTATATCTCTAATGAATTCAATTTTGCATCATCGTTCAATTATAGCTTCCATGACACTAATAAAAAAAATTTAATGGGGGTGATTTTTTATAAACTTTGGGAAACATGCATATAAGCACATGCATATAAGCGCATAGATTGATAATGAATTCCAAAATAGCCATGTATAAGCAATTCAAGAAATAAACTTTAAATATACACACATATGGTCAAATAAAATCAAATATGCATAAAGTAATCCCTTCTCCCACCCCATACTTAAACATTACAGTGTCTCCATTGTATAAAAACAAGGGTAAAGAAAGAAACTCACTAGACAAGTGTGCAGAACGTCGGAATCGAGTGCTGATGTTGCTGCAGAAGTGGTCGATTTCGTGGAGAGTAGTCGACGTCGACTACAACTACTCGACATCGAGTACAGTGAAAGCCTCCAGGGTGATCCTCGTCGATCACATGCTAATTTGCTCGTCATGGGTGGTCGACGTCGAGTAGATTACTTGACGTCGAGTACTTCTGCAACTCTTTCGTACCTGCAAGATTCGTTAGAAAGACAATAATCCACAATAGAAAAATCCAAAAATAATGTTTCAAAACGAAAACCATAAGCAAATGTCCAAAAGTTCTAAAAAACTAAGTCTTTTGTTACAAGCTCTAGACTTTATAGTCGCTAGGCCGACTTTCTTCATTTAAGCTCAGGGTGGCATTTGCATCGCCCACGTGGCCTAGGCTTCCAACATGACTCCATTCTTATCCACCAGTTGTAGTCCTCCGGAATGGATCTTATGCACCGTGAAAGGTCCCATCTTTTTCTCCTTGAATTTGTTGGGAAACCAATTATTCTTGGACTTGGAGACATAGACCTTGTCTCCCACTTCATATTCCTTAGGATCGTCATTGGAAACCCTACATAATCGCACATACAAAGGCAAACTTCTCCCATGTATAGATAAATCTTTGATTGAAATAGGAGAAGAGACATCTTTACCTTGGCTTACCATCACGGAATCGCAATTCGGGATCGATGAATCTAGTCAACGAGTAGTAGTACTCGACATCGAGTACGTTTCGTCGTCCGGTGGACTGCTCGTCGAGAAAGAAAGAGTCGAGTTCCCCTGGGTCTGGTTGACGTCGAGTAAACTACTCGACATCGAGTACTTCCCTGACTCGGGTGGGGTGATAGATGGTGGTGTGCTCGATGGAGGTGGCTGGATCTGGTCGACATCAACCCCATACTTAAGACTTGGCAACGATTCTGAATAAAAATTAGTCGATATTGACTTACCTTGGTCGATGTCGAGTAGATCGTTTGTCTCCTCGTTCAGAATCGTCATGATTTCCTCCACCTGGCCTTCCATAGCTCGCTTCTCCAGCTCCTTGGGAGTCATATTTCTTACCTTAGGCTCCCCGCAAGTGATGTACCTGGTTGAGATTGATTTGACCTCTTCCATAGGACCTGTATGCCTTGCAGTTTTAGTAAAAAAGTACTCAATTACCTCATCGCTGATGTTGAAAGTGAGCACTCCCTTCCTTACGCTTATGTTGGCATCCACCATCGCTAAGAAAGACCTCCCTAAAATAATTTGACAAGCAAGGTCCTCTGCTATATCAATAACTAGAAAATCAGTAAGGACAAAGAACTTACATACTTGTACCAGCACATCCTCCACCATGTCTGTTGGGATGACAACTGTCTTGTTCGCCATATACAGTTTAGCATCCAAAGGCTCTAGAGCACCTATCTTAACTTTGGACCAGATTGATAAAGGCATTTTCCTGAGTCCTCGTTCATCCGATTAACACATATGAGTATGCGCTAGAAAGCTCTTTTCGAGGGCTACAACTCTCATGAAGACATCAGAACTTTATTCAGAATGATGAATGGTGAAAAGTTGCGTTTTCTCCAGCTGCACCATCTTGTGTTCTTCATGACTTTCCTTTAAGCTCCAAAGTGCGTCCGATTTCTGCGAAAATATACAGAAACAAGTGTAGACTCCATAATTTGGCAAATAAGCATGAACTACATAGATTCTATACTATTCTAACCCATATTCATGAAATGTATGCTGAAATCGATATAAAAGTTAATGTAAAACAGGGCAAATTAGGCTCACAACACCCACGGTGTTGACTATTCGGGGACGCGATGGGGATCACCCTTTCAGGTGAGACCGCAGGGATAGGTCCCGCCGGCAAAGGGTTGTAATCTCACCTAAAAGAACATGTATGAAGTACATCCTCGTCATAAAGAACAGGTCAAAAGTCCCCCAAGACCGAAGATGAGCGTCGTTCGGTCGGTTTCAGCACCACCCGCGATGACAAGTCGGTCCGTGCATCCCAATCCTTGTACAAATGTCGAGATTCTGGGGAATCGAGGATTGAATCGGTTCCAGAAGATGAATTTTCTTCATCCGACCCCACGAGAGAGGAATCCACGGGGGAAGAAGGTTCACCGCGCATACGAGGAGGAGAAGAATAGATGGCCGGGTTTGCCGGAGGCTTTGGTTGGCGTACGGTAACCTCTTCCGGGACTTCGATTACCCCCTTCAGAAGCTTACCTTTAGGATTCTAGAGGGGTCAAGTCACCAATCACCTAAGCGATGCCGGATCTTTCTTGAGAGTTCGACATAGGGGAGTCAAATTCAAAAGGGCAAAACTAAACCTAACCAAGAAGAATAAATGGGCGAAACTCAGGTACTGCCCCAGATCCGCGGATAAGAAAAACAGAGAAGATTTGAAAGCCTCAAAAGCTTTATGGGAAGATAGAGAAAACCAGAGAAAGGGCAAAGAAAGGTTACCTGGACAAGGACGGAAGAACAGAAGACCGCAACGGTGAGAAGGACAAGCAGTAAAAATAGAACACGGGAAGAAGAAAAGAGGGGAAAAATGGCCTTTTTATAGGCCTCAATGACCGGCGTTTCACCTGCCTCGCCATCAGTACACGTGTCCAGCCCTCGACGTCCATCAATCATCTAACAGGGCCTGGGTGGACGAAGCTCAACTGGACCCATACCAGGACCATCAGTTTTTTTTCGCTTTTTAACTTAGCAAGAAAGGGCAGCAATACCCATGAAAGGTAGGGCTGTGCAGAAAAATACGAAACGGTTGACACGACACGAAACCGCAACAAAACGATACGAAAAAACACGAAACGATAAAGATACGACACGATTATGGCACGAAACGGTAAAACACGATAAGAATCGTGTCGTATTCGGATCGGCATATTACCCTTATCGGTTATCTGACACGACACGATAATTATTATTTTTTAATATTAATTTTCTGTAGTAATAGTACATATAAAATAAATGCCTTATTGTATCATACTACACAAGTTGCCCAGTTGATGGTGAGGCGCTACTCGAGTGCGGAATGGCCAGTGGGGTTTCGAGTTCGAATCCGGGTTTTATCCAATTTTTTTTATTCTCAGCCTATTTTATTCTGTCTAGGGTACACTATTGGGTAGGCGTCTTCTTTACCAATTACCATCTCATTCTTTCTAAATATCCCAGACCCGCCGCCAGGAGCCATCTCCGCTTCGCTGCTCTAGCCCTCTCTCGCTCGCTCTCCTCACACCTCAGCCTCGTCTCGAGTCGTCTCTCGCTTGCCCGCTCGAGCCTCGGTTCAGATCCGATTCACATTTAGCCTCTCCTCTCCTTATTCTCGCCTCTCCGCCGGCACCGACACCGCCCCCAGCCCACAACTCACCAGTCGCCTTGCCTCTCCTCTCCGTAGGGAGTCTAACTCTAGCAGACTCGCCGCGACGCAACCCAGCCCGGCCACGACGCGCCTGTCCCTCTCTTCTCCTCGCTCCTCAGTCTCATCTCGATTCCTCGCTCACTCGCCCTCTCGATCCTCGATTCAGATCCAGTGCTTGCGGTCTCCCTCGGCCTCGCTCGACGGCCACCCTCAAATCCGGCGATGTTCAGTGTTCACCCACAAAACACGTTCAGGAAAGAAAAAAAAACCCTGTACGACAACATTAGGAAAAAAAAGAAAAAAAAAGAGGTTTTTGTACAAATCGTGTCGTGTCGTGTTATACGGGTAACCGACACAAAACCGTGTCATGTTATCGTGTCGAACACCCGGTACTTATCGTGTCATGTTCGGATCGGCACTTTTCCCCTTATCGGTTTCGTGTTTCTGTCGTGTCGTGTCGTGTCGGATACCCGGTTATGCACAACCCTAATGAAAGGAGTCAATCCGCAGCGCAGCCTTCAGCACACCCTACGGACTGAGGAGCTGTGATGATGTCCTAAAAATATCAAAAAAGGGAAAAAACCCAAGAAAAGAAAAAGGAAAGAAATCGAGGTCGAGTCGCAAACCAAGTAACAAGAATGACACGCGGACAAAAGTCATGAAAGAATAAAGGAGGTGTCCAACATGCCCCCCATCCACGTGTCACTACCAGAAGGACACGTTGCGATCGGAACATGTTGTGAGCTAAATCTGCCATGTTTTACAGTAACTTTTATGTCGTTTTCTGCATACATTTCATGCATTCGGGCTAGAATAGTACAAAATCTATGTAGTTTATGTTTATTTGCCAAATTATGGAATCTACACCAGTTTCTGTTTAAATTCGCAGAATTCAAGGCAATTTACAGCAGTTCTGAGGAAGGTTGGAAAAGCTCGAAAATCAACTATAGAAGTTCAAGGTTAGGAAGCAGCGGAACCAGAAAGAATCAAGCTGGAAACTAGAATTACTCGATATCGATGAAATGTAGTCGATATCGACAAACGATGTCCGAGCAGTTCTGGTCGAGTAAAGCATGATCGAGGAGCTGAGAGCCAGAGCCAACCCGACTCCATAAGCCTACTCGATATCGAGTAAGTTACTCGATATCGACAACACCATGAAGCTATGCCCTGAGTCGAGGAGGCCACACCAAGTCGAGAAGCCGAGGACTTGACATGCCGAGCAGTTCCTCGACCAAGACCAGCAACGCAGAAGTCGACACGGGTTACTCGATATCGAGGACCTTAGTCGATATCGAGGACCCCAGCGCCACATTTCCGAGCCAGATCGGGGAGCAGTTCCTCGACAACACCAGGCCACGCAGAAGTCGACATGGTTACTCGATATCGAGGACTCTAGTCGATATCGAGGACCCAGCAGCGCCTGTCCGAGCTAGATCGAGCACCAGCTACCCGACATGCCGAGCCAGCCGTAGTCGACAACACACTTTACTCGATATCGAGGACTTTACTCGATATCGAGGACTTTACTCGATATCGAGGAGATCTGTCCGGAGCCGCGTTACGCGGTGAGCTGTCCGACGCGGTTTGGGCTTGCTTGGGGCCGAAGGAGTCCGAGTTTGCCGAGATGTATCCACATCTATCAAGGCATATCAAGATCTATCAACACATGGAAGATTTACCTACTTTAGATATAATTTCCTTTATGGATTTAATTTCTTTTATCTATTTATTTATCTTTAAGCCTTTAGATATTTAGATATAGATATAGATAAGATGTTCTTTCCTTGATTAGCGGGGTTTGAGCACTATAAATAAAGCCTTAGGGGCTGGTTTTTATTAATTCAATTTCAGAGACAATTAGTTACATAGAGAGAGAAGGAGAAGAGGTTGTAAGTTTGAGTTTATTAAATGCAAGTTAGTTCTTTTTTATCAAAGATGTCTGCTATTGCGATGAAGAGCGAGTAGTCCACCCACTTCTAGGGTCGGGGTGAGCCCGACGGTGGCCATGTAAGGTGATGCGGTAAAGGTACGATCTTTTTATGCAATTCGTCTTCTATCCCTATGAGCCTGATTCTTTTGCGAGAGTTGAAGGTGATCCTTGTTTGTGTTATTGAAGTGAAAGTAATCTTAATGCAACTTGGATAAATTATGTGAAAAAGGTTAGTAACAATTAGGGTTTATGCGAAAGCCTCTATATTGCTATTTGTTAATAATGAAAGTTATTTGATGGAAAGCATGATCTTTTATGCCTTTATGTGTTATTTTGCATGGTTATCGTCGTGGTGTTGATACCCTGGCTTTGGAAGTCTTTAAGTTTATTGAGTTTATTCACCAAAATCTGAGTTCTGTGTTCGAGAATTTGCAATTTAAAGTTTCTGCTGTTTGTCGATCTCGGGGATTGTTAGTCGATATCGAATAGCACTTAGTCGATATCGAGTAAGGGTTGTCAAGATCGAGTTTCTGCTGCTAAGTTTGCTGTCTGTTGTCGATTTCTATTTCTGTTGATCGACATAGCTTAAGTCGATATCGATTAGCTATTGTCGATATCGAGTTAATTTTGTCTTTGCTTTGTTATTTCTTTCTTTCTTTCTGTCCTTCTGCTATTCTGTCTGTGAGATTTACAGCTGCCTGAGATCCGCTGACACGCTTCCTCGTGGATCGATCCTGACTTCCCACTTCTGCATAGGGAGGGAGTCTTGTAATTATTTGCAAGGGACGGAATCTGGTTTGCTTTGATTTATCTATATTTTATTGCAAGTCTCAATTTCCTCCTACAACAGAACACGAAAAATGGCTAGGTATACAAATCGATGTGTCTCAGGGGCAACCTTAACCTCGACTATAAAATCTAGGAATCTCTCTGGATAAGGGGCTTTTTGGTGACACAAAGAAGAGGAAGCCCGAAGGAGAGTAGGTATCAAGGGAATAACAAAGCCCCTGCTATACAAGGTCAATCGAGCCGTAAGATCCGCGACCGGCCTTAGCTTTCAGGAGAGGGTCAGGTCGAGGGACACAGGTATGAAGGGCATGAACATACTGACATTCTGTCTTGATAACTCTCCTAACCGGGATAGTATTCTTCTTTTCCGAAAGGCCTTGATGAGGCCATCGTCCAGAGAGCGGATTGAGCCTAACGCCAAACCGCGCGACACTGGTCAGAACCCTCTATCTGCGGATGGTGAACCCAGGTAAGACCGTCGAATGTCTAAAGGTCATCGCTACACAGGTCAACGTGACCCTCCATGAAAGAAGAATTTAGGGGGCACTCCAGGTAAGACCGTTGACCAAACGCAAGTTGTACGCGTGGCTAACACCCTCCCCCCACGATGACGTGGAAGGGGGGTCCTTTTCAATTGTGGTTTCATCAAATATTTAATCAATTAATAATAAAATCTTATCATTAGATATAATGAACTAAAACAAACTTAATTAATGACTAAGGATAAAAGAATTCAAGGTACAATATTTATAAAATAACTTATGATAAAATGATAGATTTTGTCACCGCTTAAGATAAAATGACGTGAATAAAATAGATGACGCCATTGTCAAATATGATTTAAATATATTGAATTATCATTAATTGATGTGTCAAAAAACCTATGTTAGATTGCACCAAAAAAGACACATAAGCGAATTGCATTAGACGATCAAAGGAGATTTCAGGTCTCTGTTTTAGTATATTATATAGATATATAGATATATAGATAGATCGATATTGATTAAACTAATAACACTCAAGGGTTCAAATCCCACTTCTTACACAATTTGTGTATTAGTGGGTGCTCAAGCCTTCATTGGCTTGGGTGAGCCTGCCTAGTGGCTTGCCGTCTGGCTTAACCGATTCGCGTCCTTTGCAGGCTAGGGCCCGAACCCATGGGGGACTAGTCGATAACCTCGGAACCCCCACGTCACCCAAAAAAAAAGTATGGAGAAAATATAACATAAAAATTAATCTACATATAAATAGTTCATTCTACAAAAAATAATGTAGATATAAATAAAATAACAACTTTTAACTAATTAATTTTGATATAAATAATTATTTTCACCAAAAAATAATCTAGATGTAAATAAAATAAAATATATTATGTATTTATCTATTAATATTTTTTGGTAAGTATGGGTATGAAAAATTTTGATTTATATTTTTATCAATAACTAAAATATATAGAGAGATTGTTTATTATTTTAATAATTTTTATGAGATTTTTTTACTAAAAAATCAATCACAACACTTTATATAGGACGTTAGATATTAATTTTAGTGTATATATATGTGTGTTCCTATTTTATGTGATGGAAATAAGTTGGACGCTATATATTAATTTTAGTGTATATATATACATGTGTTCCTATTTTATGTGATGGAAATAAGTTTAGGATAACAGCTTGCAAGCAACTTTCCATATGCATGAATATATTAATGATTGGGAGTTATTATATTATCGGTGCAATTTACGTCCCCACATGCTGTAGGTCCTCAACAGGGGTGGGCTGGGTATAACTCCCGCAAGTCTCAGATCCGTTTCGATCTCGTTACAATCCCAGTGAGATTTAGGGTGTGTTTGGGTGTAGTGTTTAGGGGGTTTGAAGGATGGCAAATCTACCTCGGTTTTTCCGCCTCCATGTTTGGGTATATGTGTTTAGGGGGTTTGGAGGGTGTGAAATCGGGACTTTGCTTGATGGAAATCTGCCTCGGTTTGGAGGGTGTTTAGGGGGTTTGGAGGGTGCAAATCTGCCTCGGTTTTCCCGCCTCCATGTTTGGGTACATTTCCAACTGTTGCACCTTCTCTTGCCTGAGGGCCCAATGATGTTTGAATTACTTGTATATGCAGTGAGGGCCCAATGATGTTGCCCTGTCTCAGTTTTGAATTGACATGAGAAGTTGGCATTAATTCACTGCTAACTTCTTTTGTTGATCAACTGATGGCAAGGTCACTGATTTTGTAGCTTGAGGGCCCAATGATGTTGTCATTACCTTTCACAGCTGCCTGAGGGCCCAATGATGTTTTCATCAACTTGTTTGATCTGCTATTGTTGCATGACCTCGTTCATTTCAGGTCTGTATATGAAAGTGAGGGCCCTATGATGTTGGATGTCAACTTATTTGTGCTTATTCAAGTCACCTGTCCATTGTTTAGTTCATGTGAAATGCACTTGTTCATTTCGAGTAACTGTTTGGTCATTGCCACTTCACCTCATGTATGTGGGACTACTGCCTCTTAAAGGTAACCTGTGCATTTTACCTGTCACATTGTCAAGTACTTGCAATATGGCTATTCTGTTTGCATCTTCTCTCCCTCTACCTTCTATTGCCTTTGCCTGGGTGCAATTTTTGGTCTGGTATGTTTGAACTGCTCTTATTATGATATGTTTCAACTGCCTTTTTTTTCCTTTACTTGCTGGGCATGTTTTTGTAATGAGTTGAGGACCCAATGCTGCTTGATATTGCTTACAGTGTGCCTCTTCATTCATGTTTCTGTTGCAATGTTGTTGGTTGAGAAACTGGTTGATTTGCATATGAGTTGAGGGCCCAATGATGCTGTGATTTCATATTTCCTTTCCCTATCCCTGTCTCAGTTTTGTATTGACATATGAAATTGGCCTTACTTGCCTCTTCACCTCATGTTGATCAACTGATTTCAAGGTATATGAAGTGAGGGCCCAATGAAGTTTTCATTATGCCTATTATGATTGCTCTTATTATGATATGTTTCAACTGCCTTTTTTTTTCCATTACTTGTTGGGCATGTTTTTGTTATTATGTGCATGGTTTTCATGCACCCTTGCTGTACCATGACGTTGTTGCACCTGAGGGCCCCATATTTTGTAAGTAGGCCAATTTGCATAACTAGCCATATAAAAAAAAAAAACTTTGCACAAATAGCCAAGTGCCTTGATTATTTGCATGGGGTAGAAAATGGCTATTTTGTGCAAATAAAAATGGTAACCGGGAGAGGAAATTGCAGGTGAAGCTGAGACCGGTCACTGTAGCTCCTTCATTTTGCTGAGAGAAATGAGGAGGGGAGGTGCTGCACATGTCAGGGAATTGGGGTGTAGCTCCAATAAAGTAGGGAAAAAAGGGGGGGGGGCATTTATGAGGGGAAATGTAAATGATTGTAATTAAGGGTGTCAATCAACCCTTATAAAATCTTGATTGATGGGTGTCATTCCTTAATAAATGCTCTGAAAAAACAGAGCCGACATAGGAAACGGGTGGCATGGTGAGGGCAAAACATCACCTTCATATCTGGGAACTATGTCCTACCAAAAGAAGACATTAGTCTTACCAAAAGAAGGCATTCATCTTACCAATAGGCCAACTATGTCCTACAATCTTTGGAATTTTGGAGATAATATGGAGGGGAATGTCCGTAGTGGTTTGGGCGGGATGTCCGTGTAATTTTGGCGCCAAAAACAAGGTTCTTCATTGGGGGAAGAGGGAATGGCATCTGTCTGACCAATATTGTATATTTATCTTACCAATATCATATATCTATCTTACCAATAGGCTTACCATGTCTTACCATACCTGAAATTTTTGAGAAATTTGGAGTGGATTGTCAGTAGCTTATTTGGCGGGTTGTCAGTGTAATTTTGGCGCCAAAACGGGGTTCTTCTTTGGGGGGAAGGGGGGAGCATTTATGAGGAGAAAATGCAATCATTGCATTGATGGGTGTTCCCCAAGCACATATATAAGCTTGAGAGGATGATCTCAAACACCCCAATATGACCTGCAAAAACTGAGGCAGAGCAGGAGAGAGTTGGTAAGGACGGGGGAAACCCAACCGTGCATCCGAGGATAAGATACAGTTGTCATCCTACCAATAGCACAGTTCTGACCTGCCAACAGTATTGTACTCTCTTACCATTCCAGGAAAAGTGCAACAAGTTTGTTGGTGGCAGTGGCAGCGATGGGTAAGTCATCTTGTACCTTTCCTTTGTAGGTGTTCCCCTTTATTATATCAAAACTATCCCCCAAGCTGATACTCTTTTCCCCTGATGTACCCCAGGTGATAGGGTATGCATCAATGTGGTGTTCGACGGTTGGTGGGCTCCCGTAGGTGGGAGCTTGGTCTTCAAGGGAGAGGCACGTACTGCAGCAATGGTGGTGCCACAGAATATTTCCTACGACCAACTGAAGGGGAA
The DNA here is from genome assembly GCA_963922045.1 of Persicaria maculosa. NCBI lineage: Eukaryota > Viridiplantae > Streptophyta > Magnoliopsida > Caryophyllales > Polygonaceae > Persicaria > Persicaria maculosa. The sequence continues at coordinate 20,224,058 of OY998253.1, read as the reverse complement.
GATAGTCTCGAAATTCGACGTTGACATGGTGTTGTACGACATTGAGCTCACCTACCTCCCTCCTTCCATGGGTCGGGCAACTCCGATTCGGGTCCGGGACGACGATGACATTGAAGCCTACAAGTTCTACAACACTGAATACGGCACACGAGCATGGCCAATAGCACTGCACGTAACCTTACGGATGAAAACGACAAGCCCTTCAACAGCCTCCGGTGAACATCAGTTGGAAGACTCGGACGGGGAAGACGAGGTCTCCACTCCCACCCCAGGGGAGTTGCTCCTAACCGAGCCTCCCAGCACGCAGGAAGACTTGGAAGTTGGTCTGGATGGAGGCGGAGGGCCGGAGGATAAGGTTCGAGGCTTCGTCGATGACAAAGGGATGTTGGACGACCTTAGCAGTGACACTGGAGGGGCCTGCCGTTGTGCTGAGTGTCTAGCGGGGGAGGGAAAGTGTTGTAGGCCTGCAAAGGACAACGTCAGTGGGAAGCATGGGGGTCTTCCTGGGAGTGGTAAACAATCTGGTAATGGTAGGATGGAGGACAATGTAATGGTCTGCCAGTCTGACGAAGTTGGTAGGATGGACGACAACATAATGGTAGGACAGGAAGAGGAAGTGGAACAGCTTAACGAGGAGGGTGGTGATGTGAGCAGGTCTGATGCCATCCGACGAGGAAAGCAAGTGGTGATCGTCGATAGCGACGACGATGTGGATGTCCTACCCCCCCCCCCCCTACGGAATGGAGGACATCATAGACGTAGGAAGCTCCGACGATGACATGATCGTGGGTGGTTTCCCCGTGAAAGTGGAGGGTGGGAGTCCGAACGAGACATCTGAATCATGGGATGAGGAGGCTGAGGCAGCGCTGAGAGAGATAGAGCGATCGTACCAAGGACACAAACAGCCTTTGCCGACATTGGAGCAAGTGGAAGCGGACGTGGATCGGTCCATTCCTCTAGTCGGAGACCCTCGGTCAATGGTTAGGGAGTTACGTGAGGGGGAGATGTTCGATACCAAGGCTGACATTCAGTCCCGGGTGTAGTGGGAAGCTTTGCGTGGGTGCTTCGAGATTCAAGTGAAGCGATCCACATCAGACAGGTACCTGGTTGTGTGCCCCGAACCTAACTGTTCATGGTGCTGCCGGGCGTCGACCTATCGGGAAACTAAGAGGTGGGTGGTTCGTAAGTTCGTGGACACACACACTTGCAAGGTTAGTGTCGTCAGCAACTACCACCGCAACGCCAATTACAAGCTGATGGGCCAGAGTTTGGTATCCGAGTAAGTTCCTAAACCGGTGTAAATGTGTTCGTGGAAATGTTGTTGGTGTAACCCGTTGATCCCATCTTTGCAGTTTTGGTGGGTCAGGGAAAGAGCTTCGTCCCCGTCAAATCAGGAAGATGATGAAGTCTCGGTTGGGCGTGGACTGCAGCTACTGGAAGGCACGCAGGGCGTAGGGAGCGGCACGGGACGGCCTCTACGGAACCTACGAAGATAGCTACGAGCGGATGGCCTCATACCTTTACATGTTTGAGCGAGCAAACCCCGGGACCGTAACCACATTAGTCCCTGATGATAACCAGCAATTCAAGTATGCGTTCGTTAGCTTGGGTGTTTGGCGGGCAGCCATCCCACACTTGCGCCAGGTACGCGAATAACACGTTATTAACATACCAACTGTTATATTTCATCTTACCAATTGTATACGTTTGTCCTTCCAATACCTTTTTACCAATACTGCCAGTTCATCCCACCGTTTATAATCCTACCAACTGTGTAAGTTTATCTTACCCAATGTGTTATATTGTCTTGCCATTGACATAATTCCATCCGACCTTATTAAGCTGATTGACATTGGCAGGTATTCTCGGTGGATGGAAGTTTCTTGAAGGGGAAGTATCGTGGTTGCTTGATGTTCGCGACTGCCCAAGACCCAAACCACAACCTATACCCCGTTGCATTTTCCATTGTCGACGGGGAGAATGATGCGTCCTGGAGTTTTTTCTTCCGTCAAATGAAACGCGTGGTCCCGGATGAGCCCCATGTGGTGTGGGTCAGCGACAGGCACATGAGCATCACGAAGGGAATCCGAGCAAATTACGACTTGGCAAAGCATGGCCGCTGCACTTACCATCTTTTTCAGAATGTGAAGGCATATCACAAGGCGGGTGGCCTTCAAAATCTGTTCTTCCTGATGGCAAACGCGTACACCGTTGCAGAGTTCAATGGCCACTTCGAAGCATTCAAAGCCAAGTCGCCCACTGGTGCTGAATACATTAAGACGGTCGGCTTCTCTAATTGGGCCTGGGCTTTCTATCCCGCCAATCGGTTCAACGTGACCACCACAAACCATGCCGAGTCCTTGAACTCGGTTTTCCTTTAGCCTCGTGACCTGCCCGTCACCTCCCTGATGGACAGCATAATCGACAAAGTGGCTGAGTGGTTCGCGACGCGCCGGGAGCTAAGTTCAAATCCCGAGAAGGTTGTGATGGACCATGTGGATACCGTTTTGAGGAAAAACGCCATGCAGGCTATTTGTCTGGAGGTGAAGCCTTTGAGCGAACACGAGTATGACGTCCGTAAAGGGGTGTCCGCCTGGCTGGTCAACCTTTCTGCTCGGAGTTGCACATGTAAGCACTTTCAAATTGACCAGATTCCGTGTCCACATGCCCTCGCCGTGGCCAAGGTACGTCGGATCGATCCATACTCCCTCGTCCATCCTTTGTACAGGGCTGAGGCTTGGCGCGCGTGCTACGTCAATGTGGTTTACCCAGTGGCACCTCGTGAGACATGGGTGGTGCCTCCACAAATAGCTGCGACAAAATGCTTGCCGCTGGTGGTGAAGCGTGCGCCGGGAAGGCCGAAGACGAAGCGCTATCTGTCGAAGGGCGAATACAGGGGGCCAAAGCGCCGTCGATCGTAGTGTTGCTTAGTGGACGCTCTAGTCAGGTGACAGACTTGTTTTGGGCATCGACCGCCGTCACCTTGAGTGTGGATTCTGCCAGTATGTTTTTTGCACCTGTCTCGTATTGTCGTGTTCATAGGGGGCTAATTGTGATGCAATCTTGGATTCTGCCAGTATGTTTATCGCATGTTTTGGGCACATTCACATGAACTATTGCATATATTAAGTATTTCTCATTTCGTCCTACCACTATCAACGCTTTGACTTCCCAATAGTTTAAACTTATCCGACCATTACCTTTGTTTTATCTTACCAATTGCGTCTCAACTTCACTACAATTGACGTCCTCAACAATGTTTAATTATCTCATGCCATAAGTGTCGTCTTATCTTGCCAATTGTTTCGTCTAATCTTACCAATTATAACATTCATGCAACTATAATACAACACACAAACAACCTTGGGTGTAAGCAGGAACTAATTAACGTGAACCATAAATACCAGTTTTAACCATTACAATCAGAAAACATCCTACCAACCATGAACAAAATACACAACAAACAACAACATAAGTTTTGAAACTAACACAAGTGTCCAAACCACCAAAGTTTACTTAGAAGTTTCCAAACTATGAGAGATTGTCTTAAAAAACAGGAGAGAATGTCTTAACAAACATGAGAGACCTACAAATCGTAGCGCTGGATGGAGAGCCCCAAGTACTGGCGGTAGGGGGCAATATAATTGTCGTTGACGCTCTCGAATGTCTCTACGTCTGCCACCAGCTGGATAGTCCTGATAACGTATGCCCCACAGTCACCGCTGCACGTGAAGGAATTAACAACCACCATAAGTTATTTACGTCTTACCACTTTCGTGAATTTATCATACCAATGGATGTAATATATCCTACCAATAGTCCTATTATATCCTACCAATATTAGTTGACGTACATAACCCAATAGTTCAGAGAAACTTACGAGGTTTCGTTCCTATGGATCTTGGCGGTTCGGGTTATGGTGAATGGGTTGGGGACATCGACTGTGTGCCTGGCCCGGAGCTCGACAAAAAATTGCATCACCACCGGTATCAGCTTCGCAGCAGGCTCGAGGTGGGCTTGAAGATCCTTCTCCTTTATCTGGTACCAGTCACAGTCGAGGACTTCTATGTTCCACTTTACGGGTTGAGTCACCACGCAGTACCCTAGCTTCGCTGTGATCTTCCTATCATGCTTGCCTCTTCTCGGCTCCAGCTTGGTCTCCTAACAATCAAACACACCCGAGTTATTCTCAAACAGCTGTCATTATCCTACCAAAGCAGATTCAATATTGTACCAAAAGGGTAAATATATCCTACCAACTGGGTTATTATATCCTTCCTAAATCAACTGCCTATCATACCAAAACGCACATTTTATCTTACCAACAGGGTCAGACTATCCTACCAACGAGTAAGGTTTACCTTTTCTTCTGCATCGTCTGCATCAGACTCACACTTGGAACCCTCCCCTGCAGCTTCTTTCACATGCTCCTTGCCCTTGACGTCCTCACCCATGTCTCCCTTCTTAATCTGTTCTTCAGACTCGTCATCAACCTCTTTCACATGCTCCTTGCCCTTGACGTCTGCATCAGACTTGTCAACCTCCTTTGCCTCGTCCTCAACCTTGTCCTTAATGTCCTCACCAGTGCACATGCCCTGCCCCTTCAGATCAGAGTTCAGCTCTTCTTTCTCCGCCGTGTTATCCTCAACGTTCTGTCCCCGCTTTCCCGACCCCTTTTCATCAACATTCATCTCTTCAAGCTCTTCCGTCTTTTTGTCAACCTTCTCACCGTCCTTGTCCAAATGTTTCTCAGCCTTCTTAACCACGTCGGCCACAACCTTATCCAAATCTTTCTCAACAACCTTCTCAATGACATCGTCAACCAATACATCAACAGGATCCTACCAATTGCACATGTTTGTCATACCATAAGAGTTACAATGGTTTACCATCACACAAACATCATCTTATGAATTGCACTTATGATGGACAATGGAGCACATACCTTTCCCTTGCCGGTCCGCTCTGATAACGCCTTCTTGCATTGTCTAGAAACTTCGGTCACCTTCTCGTTGAGCTCCTTGAACTTGGACCCCATCTCAACCATCATGCCCTTCAAGAGAGCCTCGACCTTAGCCACAAGTCGGGCCTCCAAACCGGCAGACGACGCGTTTGACCCAAACTGGCTAGTCCCCTGACTGGGTCCAGCAGTGGCATCCTCATGTCTCCGCTTATCTCTGCGGGCCCTCATGTGATCGCCCACAATCTGATCAAAGAAGACGTCTGGAGCGTCTTTCTTGTACGATGAGTGGGGGTACGCATCTTTTTCCTTATGGGTGGGGTGCAAGATGGGCTCTGGCTTCACCAGCAGAACGTGTTCATCAATTGGGTCGTTGGCGGGGGCGTCCAGGCTGAGGAAGGACTTCACATTCTCATATCGTATGTGCGATTTTGGCGTTTCCCATCGCAGACACCTGGGGATGATGGTGTCGTCAATGTTGCGGCCAAAATGATTCCCAATCTCAGGGAAGGTCTCGTACACCCACAACTGCAGATACAATATGGTAAGATATTAGAACGCAGTTGGCATGCCAAATGAAGCTATTTGGTAAGTTCAATTTATCCTTTGGTAGGATATTCATTAACCATTGGTAAGATATAAATATCCATTTGGTAGGATATTTATACCCCATTGGTAGGATACAATTTTTCACAATTGGAAAAGGATTATAACATTTTGTAAAACTTCACTAACCTGGAAGGCCATGGGGAACCCGTACAACGCGTAGGTCGGCCTGTCTTTAAGGTGACTCTTTGCAGCCACCATGGCCTTCAACGTGCCGTTGAGGCTTTCATATAGCCTATCGTACACGAGCCTTCCCCAAGGGAACTCCAGAAAACGGTTTGTGTCCTCAAGCAGCAGCTTCACAACCCACCCCTTATTTGTGTCTTCTTCTCCAACCCAAACAGAACGCCCTCCACTATGACGAGGAGGGCAAGCTTGTACTTTTTCATGAGGGACCCGGCGTCCGACTCTTTCTCGTGGGCCCAAGCACTTTCCACATCCTTCAACGTCACCCTCTCCTTCTTAAAAAACTGGTAAATGCACTCCTTGTGGTCCCCCTCCATGACATCACTGGGGGATGGTGAGCAGTTAAGGCCCGTGATGATCGCGAACTCATGAAGAGAGAATCGAATGTGATGCCCCTGGAGGGAGTACCACGTCTCATGTGTCTTCCGAGTCTTCAGTTGGTGGAGAAGGCAGTAGTGCACCAACGACGCAGAGAATTTGTTTCTCGACCCCATCTTCACAACGCCACCAAACTGGCTCTTGCTCAGGGCTTTGTAATCCTCCCGGTCAATGGTGAGGTCAATTCCTTCCAACAACTCGAAATTTGCATGGGAAAGCGCCCTTCCTGAGAAGTGGTGTTTCTCAGCAACAGCAAGGACAACCTGTACACATATGTAAGACTCTTAGGTTTTGACATTTTTTCCCAACCTTTACAACCAAAAAAAAAAAACCTATCTCAGTTTCCTTACCCCCTGGCTGCTTGGTCCTGCACGGCCTTTCTTGTTCCCTGACTTCGGCATTTTATATGATGTTTAATGCGGGGGTACCTGCTACACAATCACCATACAACAAATCAGAAATGCAGTTCACATATTCTGTCATACATGCCAATAGTTACAAATTATTCTACCAACTTCATTTTCCTATCCTACCATTTCTGATATCCTCTTCTGTCCTACCAATTACGCATTTCACACGTTTGGTTCATTTTACCTCTTTCACAACACATCATATAGGCAAGGAGATTAACCAAAACAAAATCACCATTTATTCATCATATGTTTAGGCATTTCATCAAACACTTGGTGGGCACTTACGGTTTCAACAATAAAAAACCAATCAACAAACACTAAAAAACCAATCCACCCCATATTCCTTCACCCCACTCGGCAAACCAGATGTTCAATTTTAACCTCCCAATTTCGTTACCCGGTCCTACGAAATCTGCTACCACAAATTCATACACAACCTTCGATAATCTGTCCTACCACATGTGCACATAAACCCTACCGATTACCACAAATCATGTGGATTCCCTACCCATCCGACCCCCTCCTTGACCTTTTGTCCCCAATTTCTTACCCAACATCACCTAACCCTTACCCATCCTTTTCCCGACACCCACAAACCCTAAACGCACCCACATCCGCAAAATCAACTCACAATGTCACCCCTAACCCCCTCCTACTTCATTCCTCCTCTACTGCTAGGCATCTCCCCCAAAATCGTCTCAAAACCTTCACAATAACCGCATGTAACCGCACACCCATGACACCAATTTCGCAACCCAAACAAAATCTCAACAGTTGCTTACCTTTCTCTTCGTCTTCAACCTTCTCCTTTCTCCCAGGCGGTGACTGATGGCCTTCTTCTTCGACGAGTTCGTCCTCCGTCTTTCTCTGTGTATTGGTTCTCCTTTCTCTGATGGCCTTCCCTCTCTCTCTCTGTATCGCTTTTGAAACGAAATGAAACCGTCTCTCTCCCTCCCTCGTTTTAATTTGATAACCCCCTACAACCGGTTACAAACAGTTCCAAATGACCGGCCTTTTTATTTGCAAGAAATAGCCTGGCCATTTTGGCCCATTTTTCACCCCCTTGGCTATTTGTGCAAATAGGCCCGTTTTTTGGGCTATTTAGTGCAATTTCCTCTTGTAAGTATTAACTTCGAGTGATGTATCCATGCACCCTTGCAAGATTGCTTGACGTTTTGTGCATGTTTCCTTTATTTTCTGCATGTTTTAGTTATTTTTTCCATGTTTGTGCATGTTTTGGATTACCCGTGCCAACTAATGTTTTAAGGCCTCTTGCAGCATGTATCCACACTCGGACACCTACACGGACTCGGACGCCTCCTACCAAAGTGGCGACCCAAGGAAGTACTTCTGGCTTCACTCTGACTGCACCTATGGCCGGGACCGCGACGACAGGGACCTGCAGGACGACGCCACTTCGTCGCAGCTTACAGAGGACGCCGAGGAGACGAATGCCCTCGTTGACTTTGCCAAGGAGGAGCTTGCTGTTGTGAGAGAACGCAACAGGACTCTTATAGCCCGAGACGCTACCCGGATCATCGAGCTCCAGGCTACAAGTGGTGAGCTCAACAACACCAGGGGGGAACTCCAGGTCGAGAGGGCGCAGTCCTCTAGCCTTGCCTCCCGCCTTGTCACTTCCGAGGCGACCAACGAGCAGCTGGTCCAGAGGATTGCTGAGCTCTGCGCCTACCTGTGCGCCAGGTGGGTCGACCACGCTGGGGAGCAAGTCCGAGCCGCTCAGTTGGGCCGTGTGGCGAGGATTCGAGGGTGGCTGCTCGTTCTGGCGATGGTGGTCATCCTAGGCCTGTGGTTGAGGGCGTAGCCAGTCCCATGTGTTGAAGACCTTTTTGTGTTATCTGTTTGGCCTCTACTATTTCTGTACCATTTAGATACAATGTCCTTGAATGTTTGCCCCGTATTTTGTGCATGTAATTGGGGTTAGAATGTGTAAGAACAAACAATCTCCGTCCTGCTTGCCTGTGACATTTTGTGCAGGTTGTTGTATCCGTTTTCGTGGGCAAGTAGGGCCGGCATGTTATCCTCCAACATTAGTTGGATAAATTATTATGTTTATATGCTCAAATTATTATGATTATATGTTCTCAAACTGTACGCTTGCAATTGTAGTTGTGTGTCCGTGTTCCCCATTTCTGTGGTTGTCTCGGTTGTAGTCGTTATGTGATTACAAGTCCTTGTTATGGCGTCGAATAGGGCTGTAGGTGTTGACACCACAGAAATGCACGAGTTTAGAATTGGAAAGCAACATTGCAAAACGACACTTTTACACACCATAAGTTTTCAGGACTTCGGGAGTTGCACCTACATTAGTCATACTTGCCTCCGCTTACAGTAGTCATACTTGGTTGCACCTCAAAAGGAATGTCTTGCCTGTTACAACGCGGTTCATGGCATGCGCCTGTCGTTCCAAATCTGGCGAGCGATTTCGTCCCTCAGCCCCTTCATCCCTGTGACAGGGCCTTCATCCTCGTCAGAGTCATACAAGGGATCATCGTCCTCAACCAATTTCCTCTTCGTCCTCGTAGGGGTCATCCTCGTCCTCCTCGTTGGATGTGGAAACATGCAGGGTGAACTCCGTGAACCGCGGGTCATCGTCGTCGACGATCTCGGGCTCCGCACAAGATTGCATGACGTAATTGTGGAGCGCAAAGCAAGCTATGATGACCGCAATCTGCTTCCGAATAGGGTACTTCGGGAGTTGCGTTAGGATCTTGGACTTGGACTTCAATATCCCCAATGACCTCTCGATAGCGCCCCTGATGGACGAGTGCGACTTGTTGAAGGCCTCTTTCTCGTTCGACGGTTGTGAAGCGGCGAATCTCGGGTGATGGTACTTCGTTGTGGAATAGGGAATCATGTAACCCGGCCGGAAGGGGTACCCTTTGTTGCATAGGTAGTAGCGGCCTACACAACATGAATGTACATGAATATGCATTAGCTAACACAATTCAAATGGTTTTCATGAGGTTAAATGAAGGCTCAAACATACCGGCAGGAGGGTGTGGGAATCGCAACGCGGTTGTCCTTAGGGCGTGATCAAACACACCTGCATCGTGTGCGCTACCCTCCCACCCGACCGATTTGAACGTGAATCGCAAGTCAAAGTCGCACACCGCCATGACGTTGTACATGCATGTGCCCTTCCTGCACCGAAACCTGATCTGGTCGCCCTTGGGAATCGCCGCTTGAATGTGGGTCCCGTCTATTGCACCGATAGCGCCCTTAAAGTACGGCCAGTACCGGTTGTCGTTCTGGATGGCGTCAGGTATGTTGTTGAAGTGGGGGTCCTGAGGGCTGATGATGTCGCATGCGAAACCTCGGTAGCCATTGCATCTAGCGCCACACACTGCGTCTAGAACTTGGCCTATGCTGTCGGATATAGTGTACGAGGATCGTTGGAACCTTTCACATGCATTCCGATGGCTGGCCCCCCAAGACATCGTGTTGACGAAGATTGCAACATTCTCCATCACAGACATCTGGGTGGATGGTCGGAGACCGTATTGATGCTCCAGAATCCCACATAGCCGCACAAATGCACCCTTTTCCATCCTGAACGAGTTGACGCTCCTCGTCTGTGACCAATGCGTCACAATGTCATCGACCCAACGCGCACCTGTGTACGAACCGATGTATTGGGGGACTTTATGCACGTGTAGAAAGTAGTGCTGAATAATGGGGATTGCTTGCTGTTGGAGGAGGAGGCAAGCGATTACAAGTCTTCGCCGTTGTCGACGCCTACAACGACAGCGCTCATACCCCCTGGGTTGCAGCCTGCAATTTCAAGGTAACCATAACAATGAAGGTGTCATTGATAATAGCATTGGAAAGCCACATTGCAGAACCACACATATGACACAACGAAACACATTATTCACAAACACACACGTTAAGGTCCCAACATCACACACATTATTCATGGTATGGGACTTGTAACGCAAACAGTTTGACAATGTTCACAAACTCAAATGATGGAAACGAAAGTCGAACGCAAAGTCGCATCATTACACACTAACAAGTTTAAGGACAAAATTTTTTTAAGTTGCAGAGGAAGTGCTCTTATTGGGAGTCATGGGGGACAAGCGCCCAAATGCTGCCCGTCGTTCGTGGAGTACAGCCACTTCAGCCACGCCATCCGGGACTCGTTCGTCTCAATCTCCAGGAACACCTCCCGCCTTTCGGGGGTGGGAAGGGCCAAGCTGAAGCACCACATGGGATCCCCTGTCTTCATTAGCCCATCCGCCAACATGGTTTTGACACCTCCTCCCTCTCCTCCCTCTCCTCCCTCTCCTCCCTCTCCAGCAGGGCCTTTAGTAAACTGTTGGTGTCTTCCGCCAAATCAAAATGTCGCGAAGCAAGCTTGGAGCCCTCCGACTTCCGAATGTTGCGTTTTGGAGAGACGATTGATGCACCAGACCCGGAACTTGATATACCCCGCTTTTTGCTGGTGGATGGACTTGCACCTGCCACATGTGATGGACCCGAGCGGTGGCCAGTTGAAGGACAAGACCTTGCCCCATTTGAAGCCTCGGAGGCAGGGACCTTGTCAGGTGAGCTCTCGTCCTTCGGCTCTTTGTCGCAGAAGTCGTTCATTGCATGAGACATAGATGGAGTCCGGGTCTGATTAGGGAACAGCTCATCAAACTCCTCCTCTACCCCCTCATATTGGGAACCCTTTGGGTCACTTGCATTGTCTTTGCCATTCCCATGACAACCATCTTCGTCATCGATCGAGATGTACTCCGGATGTCCTTCATCGCGGGGGAGGGCGGGGGGGTGTTCCTGAGATGCCCGGGCCGATTGGTCCATGGATGGGGCGACGCAGTACTCTCCGGTGGCGACGGTGCCATCGTAAACTTGGTCAAACAAGTCCTCCAACTCAGGAGGGATGCCCTTCTTTCGGAACTTCCTGAATTTATGGTCAACCCGCTCAATGGGAAATGAAGGCAATGTTGTGGGACATCCGTAATAGCGGTCTACACATTGAAGACGAGACAAACACAAAAGAAGAACGTACCGCAATTTTCTTCTCCCACCATTCGTCAGACGCCATGATGGTTCCTCTAACGGGATCCCAACCCTACCCCGTCTCATCCTTCTTTAGCTCTTTCCAACAGTTGTAATAAGTTTTCATATCGCGAGTGCGATTCTTAAGAGTGTTGGTGTTGCACTTCTTCCCCGTCAATTCCTCAAATTGAGCAGTAAGGGGAGCCCAAAGGAAAGCCTGCTCCCTTCCATTTTTTTTCTGGTATGCTAAGAGAACTCGCATTAGCTTGATCGTGAGGTCGTAGGACCAGTAGAAGGCGGCTGGAACGGGGACCTTGTCGTCACCACTAGCGGGTGTCTTAGCTTTTCCCCTTCGATTAGTAGCCGCCTTTAGCTTACCTTTGTCATTGGGAACGGGCGTGGAATCCATGCCAATCTAGAATGGAAGGATGGCGAGGAATGCGATGGGCCGATGGACGGCGATGCACAACAACAATTGAATTTTCGAAGCCAAATTAATATTCAATTCAACTTCAATCGAAACGAAAACAGTCGACACAAAAGCAGCAAATTGAGGAATCATAACACAACAAAACCCATCTTAACCACCCTCAACGATCATGCCCTCAAGAACAGATGTACTCAATTCAATTCATGAGGTGGGTTGCCCTTCAATTGCCCTTCCGGACAACAGATTTACTCAATTCCCGCCCTCAATAATCATGCCCTCAAGAACAATCGACTCGGATATAGTGTACGGCCCCAAACAGAAGCAAACCCCCATTCAATTAAAACAAATTTCCCCCATTTCAATTCCGACCTAACCCTAACAATTTCATCTTATTTCGATTCGAGCTCATAAAGTGGAAAAAGGGGACAACTTACATGGAAGGCGACCAGTGGGGGCTTCGTCGTCGGGTGCCGCCGCAGCCGTCGGCTTTCCAGCGCCGGTGGTGGGGTGCAGTCCTTCTTCGACCGTGGACGGCCCTTCTATCGCCAAGGAGGATCTCGGACTCGGACGCCACAGGGGTCCGAAACAACACTAATAATGTCGACAACCTTCAATCGGCATGATTGAAATGAAAATAAAGAGGGGTATGTTTTGGGGGCAATTTGGTCATTTCATGTGGATAACTGGGGGTAATTCGGTCTTTGCCCGTCACTCCATCCACCAAAAAATTAAAATACAACCAAACACAAAACCCAAAAAATTAGGTGTTGAGTTTTCATCTTTTACATCCCAAAAATCCATCCCCATCTACCACATCCCCTAAAATCCAACAAATCCCCAAAAATCCATCCCGTTCCCAAACACACCCTTAAGGAGAAAAAAAAACTCATTCCGTCAGAATTATGTTGAACGAGATGCAGAATTGAACGAGATGTAAGGTGATGCCAGTCACTATAAAAAATTTACCCTACTAAAGTTTTAACCAATAACCTCTTGTTCTAGCAGTAAGGGTGAGGTATCCAAAAGGAGAGATCTCGGGTTTGAATCTCACTTGGTGCATTTAGGTCATATTAATTCCCACGAGTGCGTACGGCCAAGCGGTGTATACTAATCTGTAGGGCCAAGCCGAAGTGGTTAAGTGGTCCGTGTGCAGGTAGGTGAGGTTGCGACCGTTGATCGCACTTTGCGTAAGTGGTAATGAGCCTCCTCAAAAAAACCCGCAAGGGGTTTCTGGGGTATGGGGCCGCGAAGCAGTGGGGCCAGTCACTATAAAAAGTTTACCCTACCAAAGTTTTACCAATGACCTCTTGTTCTAGCAGTAAGGGTGAGGTATCCCAAAGGAGGGGTCTCGGGTTCGAATCTCACTTTGTGCATTTAGGCCATATTAATTCCCACAAGCGCGTACGACCAAACGGTGTATACTAATCCGTAGGGCCAAGCCGAAGTGGTGAAGTGGTCTGTGTGCAGGTAGGTGAGGTTGCGACCGCTGATCGCACTTTGCGTAAGTGGTACTGAGCCTCCTCAAAAAAAACCCACAAGGGGTTTCTGGGGTATGAGGCTGCGAAGTGGTGGGGCCAGTCACTATAAAAAGTTTACCCTACCAAAGTTAAGTAACCATTCCGGAACGGCTCACTGGAAAGGATTTGCGGGTAGTATCCTAAGGTCATGTTTATCAGTTACTATTCAAGATACTCAAAATATTATTTTTTTATACATCTTTCTACGCCACATCAGCATAGCATCCATTCCTTACTTTTTCCACTTTAACAATAGCATCCCTAGCACCTCAAAATCCATCTTTTTTAACCAATTCCATTTACGAATATACCCATCTATACCAAATATTTCCAACATGTTTATAATATTATATTAGTATTTACTTCCTAAATTTTAATTATAAAATTTTCGTCTTTTATAAAATGAATAAGATCCATTTTACTGAGGAAAATTACAATATAATTATATCGAAAGAAAATATTTTTTTCAAAATATGTCGAAACATATTCAAAATTGATCTCTACGTGTAGAGAAAAATGAATCTAGTATTATGATAATTTTTTTTAAAAAAAAGTTACATTTTAAATAGCGAAAATGACATTATTTGAATGTAATTAAAATGTGCCAGATTAAATCTCAACCATTGAATCGCTTCGATCTAAACCGTTCCTCCCAACGCCAATGAGATTGTGACACATGTCCTCCTCCTCTTTTGTTAAAGGCAATGAATGAAATGATGGTTGAACAAATTGGCATCGATGCAACTTTAGCATCCATCAAGCATCCAAACATCCATGTTCATATTTTTTTATTAATTTTTTTAAAAATTAGCATCTTGAATAGTCATTGTTAAAAGTGCTCTGTCCCATTTCGAACTCCGGATATGACCGATCTTTATTTATCAATTCAAGAGATGCAGAATTGAACGAGACTTTAAAATCTCGTAAATTTTGTCCAGTCTCGCATATAATATGCGAAACAGAAATTTAAAATTCTAATTTAATAGTAATAATAATTTTAAACTTCGCAATGAAGAACAGGAAAGATTGAAAAAAAAAAAAAGCTTAAGATTTCGGTAGATGCCTTCCATAAGCTAACCACACATATCAATATTATAATACTAAAGGAGAAGTCGCCTACGCCATGTGGCGTCTTCTCCTTTAGTATAGGAATAATTAGGTATTTTTCTATATTTAAATAATTTATTATTCATTATAAATCAAATTACTTATTTAAATACATAATTAATTCATTCATTCATTTTCCCTAAATCTTAACCGATTTCTTTTAATTTTTTTTATTAATTTCATTAAAACTATTTTGAATTGGATATGATTGCAATTTACTTAAATAACTAACAAAATCTAAATCAGATCTTTTCAATTATTATTTATTATAAATCAAATTACTTATTTAAATACATCATTAATTAATTAAATTGATTTTCTTTTTAAATTTCTTTCTATTAATTTCATTAAAATTATTTTGAATTGGATATGATTGCAATTTTGAATTTGAATAAAATTTCGGATAAACTCAAATAACTAACAAAATCTATATTGGATCTCTTCAATAAGATTCTTATACGAAAATCCCCCTTTTGTCTTCAATTGTATAAATTCTACCATCTCTCCATCGACGTTGTCTTCCTCACTGTAAGTTTTTTTATTGATCATTCTAATTTCTTGCAATCTTGTCACCGGTCTAATTTTTAGCATTTTATTTTTCTACTTTGTTTGTTTGTTTGTATATAATTTATTCTAATTGACCTTAATTAGTATGTGCATGTAATTGTTTGTTTATATGATAGTGTAAAAGTAAAACTTTGAGAATCGACTTGATTTAGTTCAATTTATGTTCTTCTTCCCCGACTCAATATATAACGTTATAGTTTTCGAGGTGAGTAATGTTTAGAGTTTAGAGTACAAACAAAAAAAATTATACATTTTTTTAATATGAAATATATTAATTTAAAAAAAACCCGCACAATAGTGCGGGTACTAAACTAGTACTGTAGAAAAAGACTAGCTCACTCAACTTTAATATAGAAAAAGATTGGGAACCTTTTGGAAGGATCATTAGAAAATGATCACAAGACTAGCTCAACTTTATTGTATCCTTCAAGTTTTTATAATATTTTTTATTTAAAAGATAAAGGTTCAATCCATTCTAGTCTTGTTTCATTCCATAAGGATAAAATCACGCGGGATTTAAAAAAATGAATCCCGACCCGTATTAATTTGGGACTCGGGGCGAGTTGTCCATCATGCGCCCACCTCTAGTCCTCGTACATTTTACAAATTAGTTTAGACTAAAGTTGATTTTTTTTAAAAAAATATTAACAAGTATGTATAGTACCCTTCTCTCTAATTCAAAATATTTGTCGTTTGAAACACTTTGCTAATAGCATGAAAACAAAAAAGCTCTGCCTTCTCTCTAAACTCTAGTGAGAGAAGGAAAGTTCTCATACCCCAAAATCAACTCTACCACTACTACGAACAGTGCAAGAAACCAAAGCTACCATCAAATAATAATCAAGACGTTCACGGTTTTTGAAGAATCAAAGTAGTATGTTGAGTCCACTGCCTCTCATTCTCAGGTAAGTGGTAACCCTCCTCCGGGTTCCATACATCTCCTCCGGGAGCCCATACATCTCCTTCGGAAGCCCCGATCTACTCCGCCATCTCTTTCCCTATCTCCGGCATCCGCCGTCACCTACCAACCTTCCCTCTTCTGTCATCTCGGTGTGAGAGGGGATCCAACCACGGCTTAGGCCATCTTGTCCCGGCTTTGCCCTCTCACTCCGGACTCGGCCGCCATTGAGGCTCTGTGGCGCCGCCACCTCAAAGTTCCGGTGTAGTACCGGTTGTAAACATCGTACTGATAAACCCTTGGTCCTCTCGTTCGATTTTGGTTTCGATCCTTTTCCAAAATTGTTTGGGGGCTTTTACCGGTTCGATTCTCCTAACCCCAATTGGTTGTGGTTGTCGGCTGTCCTGGATTTGTGCAGCCCCTTCCATTGCTCTTCTTTGCTGGGTACATCGGGGCGTTTCCTCCCCCTCTTTGGTTGTTCGGATTTCAGAGTCGCCTCTGGCGGGTGCAATTGGCCTTTCCGGCTTCTCTCGGTGGCTCATTCTCTCGGTTGCCTCTCAGTCAACAGTTCCAGCGACCTCCCTTCAGGCAAGCCTCCGTCGGTCTGCTGGCCGGTTGCGAAGTTACTCATGAGACCGAGGTGTCGTTGCAGAGCCCCTTCGGTTATTTGTGCTCCTGTGCTAGCTGTTGATTCTCTTTTCTCTCCCAATCATTCTCCTCTCGGTTCTCCGGTGTACTACTACTCGTTGTACGTTGCTCCTTGGGAGACGTTTTCGTGAAGAGATAATCCTGCTCTTCTCCTGGTTCGACGGCGCTAGTTGTTGAGTCCATAGGTAGGACCGAAAATGGTGCTTTGGGCCCAAGGTTTTGCCTTGGGCCTGAGGCAGCCCAGAACTCAAAAAAAAATAAATTTAAAACTTAATAAAACTATATTTATATATACTTAAATTGCAATAATTAACTATAAATAAATTCTGGTTATTCTCTCGCTCTTTGCCCTACTTGCGTTCGGGCTTCATTTACTCGTGTTGTTTGGTGTCCGTCTGTTGGTTCGTGGTTAGTTTCGGTTGAGAAGCAGTTCTACGGCCCTGGTTGATCGAAGTGATCGTGTTGGTGGTGCTTGTGGTCTCCGAAGATCCCTCATCTAGGTGGGGGGAACGTCGTGTGATCTACATTTCCCCAGGTGTCGCCTTTGCCTTAATTACGAGGATTTCTGCTTTACGTCTTTCCGGCGGCGAGATATCATGTCAGTAGGTGCTGTCCCATGCGCTCGCTGTCCACTTCACCACGCCGGGCTTCATTCCTCTCGATGTTGTGTCCGCTTGTTCGCTTAGGGTTTGGGGTTTTTTCGGGTTTGCTTTGGGTGTTTCTTTTGTTGTATTCTGTATTTGTATTTATTTCAAATCTTCGAGATCTCATCATTCGGGATGCTCTCGGGTTGGCTTAGCACCACCCGAATTTTTTCCTTATAAAAAAAAAGTAAAAAAAAATTGTCGTTTGGGTGTTTGAATGAACTAAAAACTAAGTATGAAAAATTGTTATTTTATATAGTTGGTAGCTCTTAAAGTATGTGATAAAACATTTATTTTAAATCGAATAAAGTCAAACTCCGTATACAGTGATAAATGATTCTAATACTCCGTATAATTTAGTTTGAAAAAACCCTTAAAATTGTATTTTTATAGATATATAGTTATAATATAAACATCGTGATTAGAAGATATCAGAGTACTAAATTATATATATTTTAAAATAAGTTTGGATCGATACAAAATTTTGACGAGCATTGTATATTTTTAAAATTAATGTCAATATATATAGATTATAAGTGAGTAATACTAGGTCAGAGTACTAAATTGTATGATTGGTATAAAATTTTCATTAGGGCCGATTTCATTTCTCATAATGTCAATATATAAAGATTACAAGTGAGTAATACTAGGTCTGAGCCAATACGCCCATACACTATACTATATGTAAATATGTAATCTATCAAACCCCCGCAGTCGAAAGTGGAGGTTCTCGAATAGTGAGGTTGGACCAAAAATCGAGGAACAACTGATGAGGTAAACCCATTGTGAAGATATCAGTGTACTGATAGAAGGATGAGACATTCAGAAAACGAACATGTCCAAGAGCAACCTTGTCTCGAACAAAGTGGAGATCAAGCTCAATGTGCTTGGTGCGCTGGTGTTGGACTGGGTTGCTTGCGAGATAGATAGCAGAAACGTTGTCCGTGTAGACTAGAGTGGCCTTCTGAAGAGGTGAGACCAAGTGGTCTAGGAACTAGAGTCTTGAGCAAGGATGATCGGGATGCAATTTTTGATATTGGAGATTGTGAGGGCGGAGTGGAATGGAGGCTTGGGGTTGTCGGTCATGGTGCCGAGAGGGAGAGGGCCGAGGGGCGACGGAAGGGGAAGAGGGAGGTGTCGGAGGCGGCAGCGGGAAGGGCCGAGAAAGAGAGGCAGCAAGGGGGGTCGAATTAGGGTTCCGCTAGGATGAAAAGCTCGATACGGTGTAGAATTGTATGATTGGTATAAAATCCTCATTAGGGTTTCATTCATCATAATGTCAATATATATATATATAGATAACAAGTGAGTAATACTGAGCCTGAGCCAATAGGCCCATATACTATACAATATGTGAATATGTAATCTATCAAACAAATACATTTGATTCTAAATAGGTTGACAAGTCAACAAATGAAAAACCGCCGTACATACAACATAAATCCAGGAAAAAAAACACAATGAAACAGGCAATACACACTCAACCACTGGACGAGCCATATGGACGGGCCATAAGCAGTCAGATATAAATCCACTTACACAACTGTCCAATGGTGCCAATAAATAATCAATCCGGATCACCTTACACTCGGTGCATCACTTAATTATTTCAAGTATAAATGTATATAAAATAAAATCGATTTTTTTTTTTGGTTTTACACCTTTATATTGATATGTTTATAAATTTATATTTAAAAAAATTACATTTTAGGAAAAAAATAAAAAAATTCTAAAATAATCGATATTTTATTATCTATATTTTTAATATGTGATTTTTTAAGATAGAAATTTATAAACATGTCAATATAAGGGTATAAAATTTAAAAATACTTTTAATTTTTTTTTATGTAAATCTATGCTTAAATTAATTAAGTGATATATATACTACGTGTAACACGGAGGGTGGTTGTATCTGATCCCAACCGATAATCAATACTCTCCCCACATTGGAGCAATAGGTGCGATAAGAATGTAAGTGCTCTTTTAATTATATATATTAATATAAAGATTTATTAAATTTATGATTTGAACTCTTCAATCTCCGAATCTTTGTTGCAGAAAGGGAGATAAAGAAATTAAGAAAAAATTTGTGAAATAGGCACATTAATTGGACGTATTTGCAAAATAGACGCGTATTTGGACAAATTTGTGAAATAGTCCCTATATATACTAATTCTCAATTTTTTTTTCCTGAGATTTCCCCCAATCCAATCTCTCTCTCTCCAATCTCTCTCTCCACCAGATCTCCTCCGCCAGATCTCCTCCGCCGGTATCTCCTTCTGGCTCCTCCGCATCGGCCTTCGACTCCGCCGACGACGTCGACTACCTCAGACTCCCTTCGATCGGAGACGTCTGCTCCGATGGTGCTCGATTCCGTGCTCTTCCTCCTGGATTCGGTGCTCCGATGGTGCTCTATCTGGAGAAGTCGAGCGATTCCTCTTCATATTATACGCTCAATTCGTCGATAGCGTGGAGAGATGAAGATGGAGAAGGATCAACGCCGGCGCCGTCGTACAACTGCAAGGAGTTGCTCTGGCCGACTCCCATCTTTCTCCATCTCGCCTTCTCCGCTGGAGTCGGCGGCCTCCTCTTCGGCTATGACTCCGGTACTCTCTCTTCATCTCTCCTCCTCATCAATCGATTAAAGAGAAAACTAGAGGATTGTTGTTTGTCTTAGCTTGTAGGCAGTAACATCTTAACCTAAATTGACTTCAAATTTGACCGAATTAGGGTTTTTCTCCATTAAATTTCTATGAATTCAAGGTTGCAATCTGGAAAAATTTGTAGTGAGCATCTCCTTATTGTGTGATTAATTTGACTAGTTGTCTATGGTTCAGAACAGATTGTTCAGATGCTAAATATTGTGTGATTAATTTGTAATTTGACTAGTTGTCTATGGTTCAAATGTTTTGCTTCTGAATATTTGATTATGTGGTTCAGTTTTCTACTTTAGATTTCAGTACAGATTTTGTATCATCTTGATTCATGAGTGGATTTATAACTATGCTTGGGGCTAATTTAGCAGTTCTAACCTTGTGCAATTTTAAAGGAGTGTTGAATGTTCATGGTGAGACGTTTTTAATTGGCTTAGCTTGATGAGTTGATATTGAGTATGTGCTTCAGAACTTCAGAACTTCAGATTTCCATTTTGGATTTCAATGTCTACCTTTTTTATGTATCTTGCTGCATGAATGTTTCTGCTTGTTAGTTAATAAGATAGTAATCAACTTTTGAAGAATTCTTTATGCTATTTTATTGGGAGATGTTTTATAAAATTTTGTATTCTTCATGTTTCTGGTTCTTAGTTAACAAGATAAGATGGGTAAGGAGAAGGTTCACATCAACATTGTGGTCATTGGACATGTTGACTCTGGGAAGTCCACCACCACTGGTCACCTTATCTACAAGCTTGGTGGTATTGACAAGCGTGTGATCGAGAGGTTTGAGAAGGAGGCTGCTGAGATGAGTGAGGATGCAACCTTATTTTATTTTAATCAAAGATCTTTCTGTCTGGTTTTTTTTTTTGCCCTGTCGTCCATTTCGCAGACACATAGTCACTGCCCACTCTGTACACATCCATGCTCAAACGAGTTAATTACTTGCTCACTTTGAGTCCTTATCTGTAGGAATTCTTACATTTCTGAGCCGACCACTGTACAGTTTCTCTTTGAAGTGGCTCAGGGTCTGCATTATAGAGATGATTTATTAAACATGACACATGATGGTGGTCAGAAGCTTACACCACTACTTTCACGTTTTGTGCAGATGGAAATGCTTTTCATATATATGAAAGTTCATATACTTTTCACTTTTCTATAGAATATCTGAATATGAAACCTGGGATTTTTTTCTGCCTATGATCTGTTCTTATGTTGCTTTCAATTTTTACATCAATTGTTAGGTTGATTATGGAATGGATCTAGAACATCATCTGGCTTTTTTAGCTGACTGTCGAGGAGCTTTTGCTGATATGGATGAATTGAAGGTATGTGAGTGTGTTTCTTTTATGATTAGAAACAGAATCATTCCGTACTAGGTAATAGGGATTGCTCTAGTTAATGTTGGTGAAGGAATAGCTTAGTATGCTACCTTCAAAATGTTCTGCCAAGATAAATAGTGGACCAGTAACTGATTTTTAGCAAGGAAAGCTGC
Organism: Persicaria maculosa; assembly: GCA_963922045.1. Lineage (NCBI taxonomy): Eukaryota > Viridiplantae > Streptophyta > Magnoliopsida > Caryophyllales > Polygonaceae > Persicaria > Persicaria maculosa. Next base: position 20,202,527 of record OY998253.1, on the reverse strand, counting down.
GTTAGATGTTTGCTTTTGACCGCCTTTTTGTATTGCATATCTGATTACTTTTTCAGCTTCATTTATGCTTTTGCATCAAAGATCTCCTGATCTGATTTGTGTGCATCATCTGCTTTGTTACTTACACAGAAGTTGTATGATTCAAGTGTCAGAAAGGTGGTTGTGATGGGGTTGGCTCCAATGGGTTGTGCTCCTCATTACCTATGGAAGTACAACAGCACACATGGGGAATGCGTCAAGGAGATCAATGATATGATAATGGAGTTTAACTATGGCATGCGATACATGGTTCAGAAGCTAAATACAGAGCTTCATAATGCCAGCATTATCTTCTGTGATGTTTACGAAGCTTCCATGGAGTTGATAAAGAGTCCTGAGCGCTATGGTGTGTAAGACATTCTAAGCCACAACTTCAAGCTCAGCTCCCCGTTGAATGATGGTAAATCTCCATATCATTCATCTTACATTTATTTATCAGACATCTGCAAAGCATGCAAATTAATTGTCTGTATATCTCATCTCAGCTTTGAGTTTTCAATGTCTTCTATGCATCCATGAAGCTGAAGCCGAAAGCCGCATAGCTGGTATCTTGTGCACAGATGGTAGCTGAATTTGTGAAGTTGAATCTCGCCTATGTGACCTTCAGATGATTGGGTTTGGGTATTTTTGAGAAGTTTTTTGATGAACATAGAAATATATTGTATCCATTTTTCTAGTCATTGTAAAATCTCTTGCATTGAGAAATTACTGTTGGATGTTGTAATGAGCAGTATATAACTAGCAGTCTTATTGGTGAAGATTCTAGCAGTCTTATTGGTGAAAACAAAGTCGTAATTGTGAGTGCTATTGTGCAACTCTAAGAATTTTGCAATAGTAGTCCCATTGTGCAAACTCTAAAATAGAGTTAGAGTTGTGCACCAAGATAGCATAAATAACCCAAACCTTGAAGCAACCTGACCAACTAATGACATTGTCGTGAATATAAATTACCTGATCCGACGAGCTTAACAGCATAAATGGGCTGATAACGTTGTAGTTTGCGCCACCTGTCATAGTTAGATTAATGGAGGGAAGGTTGAAATCAGCACTGCATGAACTGCATAATAGAGCGCAAAACTTATTTAACAAACTAACAAAGTTGTTGTCACTCCTAATAACGGTGTCAGCACTAACTGTATCACCCCTGATAGCGGTGTCAGCACTAACGGTGTCAACACTAATATATCTTATTTTTTCATTTTTTTTAATGTTATAGGATATGTTACAAGTATTATATTTCTATCTCTCGTCTAGTACTTAATTAGCTTTTAAATGCCTCTTAGCTCAATGGTATATGTGCACAACATTAAGTTATATTTGCACAATATAGTGTTATATGTGCACAACATCAAGTTATATTTGCACAACAAAAAGCGCTGACACGAAAAGTGGAATTTTAGTTTGAATGTGCAATTTTAGTTGAGATTTGTTTAGATGAGAAAATTAGGCAAGAAAGTTGCACGACTCTGTTTTAAGAGTTGCACGACTCTGTTTTAAGAGTTGCACGACTATGTTTTAAAAGTTGCACGGCCCTGTTTTAAGAGTTACACGGCTCTGTTGTAAGAGTTGCACGACTCTGTTTTAAGAGTTGCACGACTCATTTTTAAGAGTTGCACGACTCTGTTGTAAGAGTTCCACAACTCTATTTTAAGAGTTGCACGCCTCTGTTGGAAGAATTGCACGACTTTGTTGTAAGAAATGCACGAATCTATTTTAAGATTTGTACGACAATCGAGACTTGTGAATTTATTCTCAACATGATCTTATTTTAAAAAAGTGCTGACGTGAAAAAAAAATTATTTGAAAAAAGTGCTGACACAAATAGAATAAAAAGTGCACAAATTAGAATAAAATGCGCACGAATAATATTATAAAGTAAAAAAAAATTGTTATCCATGTAGAAAAAAAAAACTAGATTTGGATCATATTTGTGAAATTGTTATCCAGGCTTGATTATTGCACAACATACTCTTATTTTTGCTCATCAATACTTTATTTTTGCACAACATTCGAGACTTGTGAAATTGCATCTCAACATAATCTTACTTTTTGTAAATATAACTTTATACTTTTTTAATAGATTATTGCACAACATGGTCTTAATTTTGCTCATCAATAGACAATAATTGCACAACATGGGAGATTGGTGAAATTTTGCTCAACTATAGGTTATTTTTGCACAACAATCGGGACTTGTCAATTTGTTTTCAACATGATCTTATTTTCTCTCAATATAATTTCATACTTTCTCAATAAATTATTGCACAACATGCTCTTATTTTTGCTCATGAATAGACAATAATTGCACAACATGGGGGATTGGTGAAATTTTCCTCAACGTCATCTTATTTTTGCTCAACTATAGGTTATTTTTGCACAACGATCGAAACTCGTGAATTTGTTCTCAACATGATCTTATTTTCTCTCAATATAATTTCATACTTTCTCAATAAATTATTGCATAACATGCTCTTATTTTTGCTCATCAATACTTTATGAAATTCGATTCTTTGTGAAATTGTTATCCATGCTTGTGCAACTCTAAAAAAAGTGCTGACATGGGAAAAAAAGTGCTGACACGGAAAAAAGTGCAACTCTAAACTAGACTTGGATCATATTTGCACAACTTATGATTAAATTTGCACAACGTCCTCTTATATTTGCACAACTTACTCTTATTTTTGCTCAACAATAGGTTATTTTTTGCAAAACAATCGAGATTTCTGAAATTGTTCTCAACATGATTTTATGTTCTCTCAATATTATTTTAAGAATTGCACGACTATGTTGTAAGAGTTGCACGACTATGTTGTAAGAGTTGCACGACTATGTTGCAAGAGTTGCACGACTCTGTTTTAAGAGTTGCATGGCTCTGTTTTAAGAGTTGCACGACTCTGTTTTAATTTAAGAGTTGCACGACTCTTGTTTTAAGTGTTGCACGACTATGTTGTAAGAGTTGCACGACTCTGTTTTAAGAGTTGCACGACTCTGTTTTAAGAGTTGCACGACAATCGAGACTTGTGAAATTATTCTCAAAATGATCTTAGTTTATCTCAATATAATTTCAGACTTTCTCAATAAACTGTAAGCGATCCATAATCTATATATTTTTTTATTTCTTTAACATTTTGTCGTGCAAATATAAGAGTATGTTATGCAAATATATCCGTAAGTTGTGCAAATATGACCCGAGTTTAGTTTTTTTTTTAATTTTATTTTACATTTTGTCGTGCAAATATAACTGTATGTTGTGCTTGTGCAAATATAATCATATGTTGTGCAAGTATAACATTTTTTTGTGCAAAAATAAAAATAAAAATATAGACTATGAATCACATAATAAAATATAGATAGTTTTTTTTAATTTTCATAATTATGGGGTAAGTTTTGTAATTTATTGAAAAGTGCTTCTTCTTCCTCCAGATTTCTGCGAAGAGAACGCCGCCCCCGGCTCCGCCTCCGGCTAGGCCTCCTGCGCCGCCTCCGGCTCGCTCGAATCCACGGCCGCTCGCTCGACATCCCTCGGCCTGCGCCTCGCCGCCTCCGTGCCGTCGGCCTGCGAAGAAGAACGCCGTCGGCCTGCGCCTCGCCGCCTCCGGCTCGCTCGACCTCGCTCGGATCTCGCTCGGACTCGCTCGGATCTTGCTCGGCCTCGCTCGCTCGGCCTCCAGGCCGGATCTGAATCGCACCTCGTCGCTCGGCCTCGCTCGGCCTCGCCGCCTCCGGCCGCTCTGGCCTCCGCTCGTCGGCGCTCCAGATGCTTCAATTTCGCCATCGACTCCTCCTCCCGACGTATCTCCGGCGCTATTGAGCACTTTCGAGCAATCTGAGATCCGAGATCTCCGTCGCTCTGGAGCATTTTCGCTCGCGTCTCGAGCACTCTGAGATCCAATGAATCCGATCAATTTCGCGAATCTGAGATCCAATGAATCTCGAGGATCGGCGGCGACTAGAAAACCTGGTCAGAGGGAGGAAGACGGAGTGGTGAATCGCGATCAATTTCGCGAATCTGATCTGCGACAAATCGAATCCATGGAGATCAGAGAGAGCTTCCGGAGGGAGAAGAGAGAGCGTCGGCAGAGGGAGAGGGGGAGGAGAGAGAAAAGCGTTTGTGGAGAGAGGGTGAAGCCTTTTATTTAGGACATTTTGCAAAAATGTCCTAATACGCGGCTATTTTGCAAAATCAGCCCATTTTTGTGGCTATTTTGCAAAACCCCCCAGAAATTAACCCCCTCTGATAAAAAAAAAAAGAAATTAACCCCCGTTTGTTTTTTGGTAGGGAAAGTCCATATTTAAATTAAGGGCCCGTTTGTTTGAAGGAAGGAAAAGGAAAGGAAATGAATCCTTTCAAAGGAAGGGAAAGGAAAGAGAAATGGTTAAACTCTAATTTCGTTTGGTTGATTTGAGAGAGGAATAATTGCCTTCTTCCTTGCCTAATTTATTGAAAAGAAATTCAACAAAAAAATCCAATTACAAAATCAGACAATCAGTTGATACCAATTACAAAATCAGACAATCAGTTGATACAACGATTCAACCAAAAACAAATCCAATTGCAAAATCAGTTGATACAACAATTCAACCAAAAAAAAATTGAGATTCAACGCAAATCCAATTTTTGCTGATGCAACAATTTGGTGCTGGCATTGCACGAAGGAGAGGGTGAAGTGGCGCCTTTGCAGATACGAGCATGAGAAACAGTCGAGGAATGTGCACAATAAGCGGACGCAGGCATACTTGTTTCAGAGCATCTATAGCTTATGCATAAGAGAGCTGCTCAAAATCAGCCGAGGTCAATGACTGTAGACGATCTACGACGGAATTGTCAATCCGTTTAAGGACAAATTTCATGTCCTCACAGCAATTGTCCACAAGCCATTCGCAAAGGAATTTCAGATAGTCAATTGCACAGTTGATGGATTCCTTAGCTCTGCAAAGGCGCCAATTGCCAATTGTTGCAAAATCCGTTGGCGCTGGCATTGCACGAAGGAGAGGGAGAAGATGTCGTTAGATCGGAGGAGGAGGAGGAGGCGGCGTCGGGTCCGAAAACGAGATTCGACCGAAAACGAGAAAGGAGATGCAACATGTCGTTAGATCGGAGGAGGAGGAGGAGGCGTCGGGTAACATGTCGTTAGATGGAGATTGGACAGAAAAGGAGAAAGGAGATGCAGATCCGATGGAAGTGAGCGTGAGAGATCTGAGAAAGCTGCGGCTTGCGGGTGTGAAAAAGTGAACGGCTGAGGAGGAGGTCGGGGAAGAAGGCAGGTAGGACTTCTTTTTTTGAGGTAAACAAATGGGCTTAATTGATTGAGGCCCATAACACTAATAATCTTTTGAGGGGTCAAAACAAACATGTTTTTACTGGATGGAGTCTATTCCTTTCCCTAGGCTGATTTTTAGTAAAACAAACGAGCCCTAAGATTTATTGATCACTATTCTAATCATTCCATTCTTCTCTCATTTTTCATACAAATGTGTTACCCTTCCATTACCTAATTTGAAGAACAGTAACTAATACCTCTAGGATGGGCTAATAATCTCCCCCCTCCTCTCCTCCAACCTCACAAAAAATGATGATCATATACATTTTATGCCTAATACCTTACCTTTCCATTCCCTAGTTATCTAAACAAACGAGCCCGAAGAAAAGGGTGAAAAGTGTATTTAAAAAAGTACAAAGTCGCTGTTTCAAACAGCGACTTCGTATTTTTTTTAAATATCATTTAAATGTTAAATATGGTGAAAACGTAAAAAAAAAAATATATATACGGGAGAGTCATTGTTTGTATCAGCGACTCTCCCTTTTTTTATTTAAAAAGAAACTAGTACGATTTCCGCGTCATGGCGCGTTTTTTTTAAACTAAAATATTAAATATAAAAATATTAATAAATGTTAAGATAAAAAACATTAAAAAAAACATTATAACAAATGTATCTTATAATTATCTCAGAAAATTATTTTTAAACATCTTATGTAAAGTATAATACATAAATATAGATATTTTAAAATACTCAATAATAATAATAATATCAATATCATTATAACATTGTTTAAATGTGATGTGTCATAATCAATAGTTATATCCAATGGGAAGTCGGGGGGTCTATGTATGTTATGGATGGATGAGGTGGTGGTGAATGTTAAGACCTACACGAGACACCACATTGATGCTGAGATTGGCTATGAAGCGAAGTTATGGAGGTTTACGGGCATGTATGGATGGCCTAATAGAGCGGAAAAGCGACACACATGGGGTTTGATAGAGCGGCTCCACGAGGATGATCACGAAGGGTGGATTTGTGCGGGAGACTTCAATCAGGTGATTAGTCGAGAAGACAAGGAAGGGGGTGCGCCTGTTGATGTGGGGATGGTTCTTGAGTTTAGAGAGGTGCTCGAAAAGTGTGGTTTAGATGAGATACGGTATGAAGGCAATAGGTTCACGTGGGATAATAGGAGAGAAGGGGATCAGTTTATCCAAGAAAGATTGGATATGGGGTTTGCAAACACTCAAATAAGGGAGCTGTATCCGGACATCCGAATTAACCATTTACAGTGGACGGGATCGGACCATGTTCCGATCGTAATCAGAATGAGTCCGGGCGGGGTTTTGGGGGAGAAGAAAAAAAGAGAGCGATTGTTTCGTTTCGAGGCGATGTGGCTTGATGATGAGGGTTGTAAGGAGGTTATTCGAAATGGGTGGGACAACTCGGGTACATCTCAGGCAGACAAAAGTGTCATTGGGAAGATTGCGAGGTGTGCGGCAGATCTTAAGGAGTGGGATTGGGTGCATTTTGGCAATGTGAGGAGGGATCTTAAAAGGATAAGAGAAAGGCTAGGGGAATTGAGGGAGGGGGGGATGACGGGTGAGGATGTGGGCAGGAGGAGGGAGCTTGAGGAGAGGGAGAGGGAACTGATGGGGCGGGAGGAGCTTCTCTGGCTCCAACGAGCCAAGGCTAATGAGCAAAAATGGGGGGATAGGAACACCAGTTACTTCCATAGGAAAGCATCAGGGAGACAGAAAAGGAATGAGGTGAGGAAATTGGTGGACGATAATGGTCTTGAATGGAGGGATTATAAAGGGAATGTAAGGGTAGCTATGAGCTATTTTGAAAACCTGTTTAGTTCCAATGTGCAAGCTAATCCGGACACAGTTACTCAAGGAATTAAGCAATTGGTTTCGGCTGATGACAACTCTGAGCTCCTCCGGCCATACACAAGTGCTGAGGTAAAATTTGCCCTTTTTGAGATGCATCCCACGAAAGCACCAGGGCCTGATGGTATGTCAGCGCTTTTCTTCCAAAAGCACTGGGATATTGTCGGGTCTGATGTGTGCAAATTTGTGATTAGTATTCTAAATGGGGCACTAATGCCAAGTGACTTGAATTATACTTTTATTTCTCTAATTCCGAAAGTTAAAGACCCATGCAGGATGACAGAACTAAGACCTATTAGTCTCTGTAATGTGCTTTATAAAATTGTGTCCAAAGTGATTACTGTTAGGTTGAAGAGATGCCTGGGCAAGCTGATATCCCCGAGTCAAAGTGCGTTTGTTCCGGGAAGGTTGATCACGGACAATGTCCTGGAGGCGTTCGAGCTTTTCCACTTCATGAAGAAGAAGAGAGGGGGAAGGAAAGGCTATATGGCACTGAAGCTGGATATGGCCAAAGCATATGATCGGGTGGAATGGAACTTTCTTAAAGGGTGTATGCAGAGGCTCGGATTTACAGAGGAGTGGATCAAGCTCGTCATGAAGTGCGTGACATCCGTATCTTTCTCTGTTCTGATCGATGGAACACCATCTCCTGTGTTTAGGCCGGAGAGGGGTTTGAGACAAGGAGATCCCCTCTCCCCGTATCTGTTTCTGATGTGTGCGGAAGGGCTTTCAGGGATGCTCCGGGTGAGTGAGCAAAGTGGACGTTTGGATGGAATTGCTATAGCTCGGGGAGCTCCGAGAATATCTCACCTATTTTTTGCTGATGATAGTGTTCTATTTGCGAGAGCGACTTGTCAACAGGGCAGTGAAATTGCAAACATTCTCCAAGAATATGGAGCAGCGTCGGGACAACAAGTGAATCTTGCGAAGTCAGAAATGTCATTCAGTGCAAACGTGGGGGAGACCGTTCGAAGGGCTGTTCAGCAGACAGTGCAGATTCGGGAAGTTGCGAAGCATGAGAAGTATCTTGGACTTCCAACAATGCTTGGAAGATCGAAGAAGGTGATTTTGGGCAACTCAAAGAGCGAGTCTGGAAGAGAATAAAGGGCTGGAAAGAAAAAGCTTTATCTAAAGGGGGAAAGGAGGTATTAATCAAGTCGGTGGCACAGGCGATTCCAACTTATACAATGTCTTGCTTCAAGCTTCCGGGTGGTCTTTGCACTGATATAGAGCAAATGTTGTGTAAGTTCTGGTGGGGCGATGGAACTGATAAACGGAAAATCCATTGGATGAAATGGAAACGTATGTGCACTCCGAAAGACAAGGGCGGAATGGGTTTTCGAGACCTGGAAACCTTCAACAAAGCGCTACTGGCACGGCAAGGGTGGAGATTACTTCAAGAGCCGGAGTCGTTGCTAGCACAAATGTTGAAGGCGAGATACTTTCCCCGAACGTCCTTTCTACAGGCTCAGGCTGGATTTCAACCCTCGTATGTATGGAGAAGCTTGCTGGATGGCAGAGAGGCGCTATCACAGGGTATGAGCAATTTGGAAAAGAGAGGAGTGGTCCAGAGCGATCTGTGCAGCCTTTGCTCTGCGCGCGAGGATGAAATCCATGTCCTCTTTCAATGTCCAAGTGCGAAGAGGGTATGGAGTCGTCTTCTACCGATTGGTAAGCTATCTGGGAAAGCTCCAAATGTGCTGGGATGTTTCGAGTTGGTTCTGAAAACAGGACGACATGAATGGATTCAGAAGTGGGTGCATATTGTTGAGGCTATCTGGATGGCGAGGAATAAACGCATATTTGAGTCAGTGGAAATGGAAGTGGATGAACTGGAACAACTAGTGACACAGAGGATAGCTGAATACAATAGAGGGAGGGAGATTGCACCTGTTCGGCAGCCAGCTGCAGCAACAACTGAGAATGTTAAATGGGTGAAACCGCCGGATGGGTTCGTCAAAATCAATAGTGATGCAGCTGTAGAGGAAACGAAGGGGAGTGGGATTGGGTGTGTTGCCCGCAACCATGAAGGGGGACTGGTATTTGCAGCTGCGAAAACTGTTCAATATGCTGATCGAGTGGACTTGGTGGAAGCGGAGGGGCTAGTGTGGGCTCTCGAGCTTAGTCTGCAGCAAGGTCTGTCAAGAGTTTGGGTTGAGAGTGATTGTGTGCAAGTGATGAACTTGCTGCAACAAAAGTCCTTCCCTAAGGGTGAATTGGGCCAGCAGCTGAGGCAAATATACCGGCTTGCAAGTAGATTCGCGGAGTGCCGATGGAGCCATATTCGAAGACAAGCAAATCGAGTGGCGGACGCGTTTGCAAAGCTAAGACCGGCTACTACTGTCTGCTATTTGGAGGGTGAATGTATGCCTTATGAAATGAAACTGTTATGCTTAGATGATGCTAAATAATAGATGATTTGGTTTTGCTCAAAAAAAAAAAAAGAAATTTGAGTTAAGCCAAATAGTTATATTAGATTTAATTCAACATTTTGAATTAAGCCCAATAGTTAGTAAAATTAAAGAAAAAAGATAATTAAAGGAAAAATAAGGAAAAAGGAGAATTAAAGAAAATAAAAAAAATGGCAAAAAAAATATGATTGGTCAAGACTCAAGACTCCTAAAATGCCTCTAAGATTGACACATCATCCTAAACTCTTCTAAATTAAGAGTTTACTAGTGGAATTCCCGTGCCATGGCGCGGATGCGACGAAAAAAAAAGTGAATGAGAATAAAAAAATATTTATTATAAAGAATGACCAAATAAAATATAAACAAATGTTTGGAAAGCCTAAAACAACAATATTGTTCTTGAACGACATAAGTGTTGAGAAAAGGCACAGAATTGGTGCTATTGATTAATATAAAGGGATGAATTTGTATGATGGATATGATTTATAGGTTAATAATAAATTATACACAAACTAAACGGTAAATATAAAAAAATAAATGGCATAGTGAAGAAATCCCCAAAAATGTAGTGAAGAAATGAAATGCAAATCCCCTGCACAGTAGTACTCCTTCCATGCTAGCTAGTTGAATAAATGATATGCAAATCCCCTGAAACCAATTCTAAGGTCATGGAATGGAGTACTGAAGAAATCCACAAAAAATAGGAAATATGATAAAAGGAAGATGTAGCACACAATATTGGGTAAATGGCAATATATTAGTTTGTGCTTTCTGCTAGGAATTCATTGACCAATGCCTTGACTTACTACAAAGTAAACACAAATTAATGTACCTTCTCACTTGCAATGCTCCATGTCCTTGCAAAATCATAAACTTCATAACACTACTACATTTTTGGCCCTAATGTAACATTTTTATAAAGTGTTACCATATCTATCTATTGTAACATATTTGAACCTTTATTACCAAATCGTTACATTAGCACAAAATATGTTACATTGGATGTAACATCATTTAGAATAATGTAACACTTTTGCATATGCAACACCTTTTACATTCTATTGTAACACATGCTAAACAAGTAAAAATTCTATGTCAAGGTAAAAATAATCTATAAAATAGAATAATTAAAATTTAAATATATAAATTTACTGAAGGTGGCAATTAATATTTTCCGTCACCTTCCAATATAAATTTAATTTCCATGAATAACTATTTAAATTTAATAATATTTAAAATTAAATTTTTTTTTGTGTGTGTTTCACTATTTTTTTTCTTCGTGAATCATAATTTAATCCACCTTCCTTTCTTTTTATACTTTTAAAAATCAAATTAAACTCCCTCAGCCTTATTGTCTACTTAAAAATTAGAATTGTTGATGATTTTAATTCATGTATTTATTTATAACTAACAAATTCTGTTGATAATTTTTAAAATTAATTTTGGGATTTCTTATTAATTATTAAAATTAAAGGAATGAGATTACTTAAACATGTTGATATTAATTCTTTTATTTTATCACAAAAGTATACTATATATCACTACTACTACACATGATGTTATTTATGACATTTAAAAACTGATGTTTTTCACAAAAATGCCATTGAAGATAATTTTTATGGCGTTTAACTACAAAGACATCGTAAATATCTATAACACAATTTATTTATGGTGTTTTGAAAACGTTATAAAATTTATCACATTTGCAAAACGCTGCCTTATTAAAACTAAATTTTACGAACTCAAATTTATAAAGTTTGAAAAACGTTATCGCCCCTATTGGGGAATATTTCAAAAAATTTCAGTTAGTTTTTTAAAATGTCATAAAATTAGAGGCAAATTTTTTAGTCCAAAATTTTGGACCAAATTATTGAGCGCTAATGAGCGGCAAACCTAAAAACTAAAAAAAAAGAAAAAGAAAAAGAAAGAAAGAAGAAGCTTTAACCTAAAATCTCTCACTCTCTATATCGATTTACTCCCGCTGATGCATATCTCTCTTGTCTCCCGATTCATTCCCAAACCTGCGAATCAAAGAAGCAGTCCGCGACTCCGTTTGTCAGCCCTTCGTTGTCGCGCATTCCGACAATGCCCCAAGCTCACGTCGTCTCCTCCTCTAGCCTCCCTGGCCATCACTCTCTCTCTCTCTCTCTCTCTCTCTCTCTCTCTCTCTCTCTCGGGTCACCCTGGCCAGATCTAGCGGGAAGGGAACACTAGTGAAGAGGGATGTTTACAGTTTTTCCAAGGTCTAAGGTAAATCACCTTAAAATGTTTGATCCTCTTTCTCAATTTCTTATCTCCTTGATTTGATTTCTAGGGTTTTTTTATTCACTTCTTTGATCTAATTTGGAATAAAAATCGACAGTTTATTGATTTTCAGTCATCACCCTTTGCAACCCATTTTTGAGAAGTTGGGGAATGTGACAACTGGGATTGAGACCCAATTCTGTAGGCTACTCGACCAAAGCATAAACCCTTCACCCACAAACCCTAACCCTTTGGGTTCTCTCTCCTCTCCTAGGCCAAGCCCGATTAAAAACAATAGTGGCGATTCCAATCTTTCCCAACTTCACGACCTCTTAGTGAAGGTACGTTTTCGTTGCCCTTTCGTGGCGAGTACTTTTTTTTATCGCATTTAGGGCACACCACCTGTTTGTTAAAAGTTCTAATTGTAGTTTTCTCATTGATTGTCTTGTGTTTTTGTTTTTGCTTGGTTTCTTGTCACTGGGAAAGGAAAGAAATTGAACAAATTTAGGTAAATTAGGGTTGATCAGGTATGATAAAGTTTAGGGCTTACTCATCCCTTTCCTTTGATATTCTGAGTTTAGGGCTTACTCATCCCTTTCCAGTGATTGTCTTGTGTTTTTGTTTGATGCTTGATGCTTGTTTTGTGATGAAATTATTTGAATTTGTGCAAAGAGGGTGCGATTAAAAACTGTAAAAGTATGAACTGGTGTTGCTTGAAGTTTGGAGATGTCTTTTATCTTGAAATGTAAAAGTATGGACTTCTCTTCATACTCTTGTAGCTTAGGTATAACATAAGACTTAGCATTCTCACAATATGTCTTCTATGTTTCTTTGTTCACATTAATCACATGAACTGCATTTTGGATGTCCCTCATAGTTATGTTGAAAGAAATGTCATTGATGAACTGATGATTCTGATTTGAATGTGATGAACAAGCCATATGGATTCATATGGGAAAGAAAGCTTAAGGCTCTATGATGATAAGGATTTGGCTATTTTTCTTTATTTTTTTCTTTAGTGTATTTCCTTATCTAAATATGTGTTTGTTTGCAGATTTAGAGTATCTTCCAAATATTATTCAAAGGAAGTATATACTACTACGGGATTTGGATAAAAGTTTACAAGGTGTATCTCTATAGCTATTTAATTATGGTTCCACATTTTTATCATGTGTTACTATATATACCTATTTTGGATTTTTTTTACAAATCTGTTCATTCAGCAAAATATAATACTTATTTTGCTCGATTTTTCCCTTTAATATCTTAAATAACATGTTGAATTTACCATATAGAGGCAAAGTCTAAAGTCAATATTATCAAAGAGGGAAATATGTTTTCAAATAATTACGCAAGCATTAGCTCCTCTATAGTTAAATGCTATATGTGTCTTGTACCATGAATGGATCCTGTTGATAGTTTTAACTTCTAACACCACTTGGGAGTTTGGAAGAAACAAATACGAAGTATATGCTAGATGATTTTTTTTAAGAATCAAATGATTATTCTATTAATAGAAAAATCTTGAAAACTTTGTTACTAAAATCTACTCCAATTTTTTTGCCCTGTCCATTATCATTTATGTATATTAATGGAGAAATATCTCGTTTATTTAACATGATTGCTGTAAAATACTCTGCACGTGGTAGAGTTTTCGGATCTGTTATCTTCTTATTTACTTGGGTGATCATTGGCAAAAAACTTGCGCCAAAATGAACAAAGATGTGAACAAGAAATAAGGGATATCAAGTGAGAAAATAGCAGCTGGTAATAAGACACCTGATCAATCTCAAATCAAATTCTCTAATGAGGCACTTGATGAGGAAAAGCACAACATTAGGATTAGACATGAACACGGGTCGGACCCGCCGGGTCAAGGGTCGGGATATCTCTGACCCTAACCCTGACCCTTCCAAGCCATGGGTCAACGGGTTGTGGTGACCCGCCGGGTCAAGGGTTGACCTTTTGACCCGTCGGGTCATGACATGTCATTTTTTTAAAAAGTTTTTTAAGTTTAAAAAAATAAAAATAAAAAAGAAGAAGGGTATGGACCGGTTTTGTAGTTGTGTACGTATCTCTCGGAGAAGAGGAATGAAAGCTCATGTAGTTCTTTACATTCGTTTTGATCCCTACTTACCTTATCTCATGCTAAGACTCTTCTCCTTCCTTTGCATCTGAACTCCTGACCATTGTGTCATCATCGAGTTCTTCATCCGAGTCTGACTCGATTAAGTGGTCATTATTTTGAATTCGCATCTCCACCCTCTTCCAATCGTGTAGGCAAACTTGACCTTCCAGAGTCTCGGGCAAGAGTCTTGATCTCTTCTCACTTAATATTTGACCACATTGGCTAAAACGTTGTTCCACCACTAGAGTTGAGCAAGGAGCAACGAATATTTGACGAGCGATGGCCTACATAGTAGGAAATTGAGATCTCTCTAGATGGCTCCGTCATTCTATAATGTTGAATTCATCTTCCTCTTCACCTCGATTTTTTGGAAAAAAAATAGATGACCCGGCGGATTGACCCTACGGGTCGACCCTTCGGGTTCGACCCGCCGGGTCCGCGGTTCAAAATTAGCATGACCCTAACCCTAACCCTTGACCCGCCTCGACCCTGACCCTTGTTGACCCTAACCCGTCGGGTCGTCGACCATCGGGTTCCCACCGGGTCAAAACTCGTCGGGTCCGGGTTGACCCTTAACCCTTGCTCATGTCTAATTAGGATTGTTGATGATAAAGTTGCTTTAGCAGTGCAAGTTTACTACTTGGTATAGAAAGATGCATCTCTCTTACATTAAGTTTTTTTGTAATAAGGAACGGGAATCTCATTTTTATTTTCATTTTCCTTATATTCTGTATATAACGGAATGTGATATATTATCAGTGTTTATTCGACATAAATTTTTGTGTGTATATACTACAAATAGATCTTCATGAAAAACTTTTTCTTGTTCCAGAACGGAAGAACGCATCAATCCATGTGGTGCCAGATCAGAATACACAACCCTACCAAGACAGGAAAGGGTGAAAGCAGCAAAGGTGAACATAAGTTCTAGTCTTCAAGAGTGTAATCAGTATGAAAACATTTTCATACAACTCTTTCTTTTAGTGTAATCAACATGAAAACTTTTAATGTTTGATTTCAAGTTCTAGCCTTCTAGAGTTTGATGAGATCCAAGTGATCAGGTTTCTGGAGGTTGGATACTTGAAGGCCAAAAGCGGTGGATTAGCAACAGTACATTTGCTAACTTGCTGATTATTTTTGCGAGGAACACATCTACAAATCAAATAAATGGTGAGTTCCAACTTCTATTTCTGTAAATCACCAAGAAGCCAGTTTGCTATTTTATTAAAATAATAATAATGCACAGGTATTATCTTGTGTGGTATAAAGATTGTAGAATATAGTGATTCTGAGAAAAAAAGAGAAAGATTACTTAATCAGTCCTTCTAAGCCCGAGTAAGGCAGTACATAGCATATTTTGATTTTCAGTCCTTCTAAGCCCGAGTAAGGCGGTACATAGCATATCTTTATTTTCATTAATCATTCCTCTTTTTGTACTTTATTTATTTGTTTATTTGTTGTATGGATTTTGTCTCTTCTCTTTAATTACCATATCTTTTTGCATCTTTTTTGCTAAAGTAGCATGATTTTATAGCCATGATTTTTCGTATAAATATCGTTTGGCTGTATTTAGCTATATTCTAAAGAAAGATGCCCCTTGGCTTACTGCTACCAAGATGGAAATATCGTATAAATATCGTTTTGCTTTCTTTTTTTCCCCTAATGTTTCTATTTGAAAAGAAGCATGTGCCTGACATTATTGTTGCACACTTTTTCTTTTCATTTCAGGTTGGTAATGGCTTGTTGAATCTAGCAGGACAAAATTTAAGAATTAGAGAAGACAACTAGGTAAGTCATGGCTAGATTCTAGAGATACTTTTATGAGGTGGCAATATGGGGTTAAAACACTTGAGGCTGCATCTAACAACTTCTCTTATGAAAATAAAATTGAAGAAGGTGGATTAATGTATATAAGGTAGGAATCTCTATTTCATTCAAGATAGATATATTTGTGTGCATTCAAAATCCCTTGACTTTACTGTGTTCTAAGGGCTAGCTACAAGGTACTTTACGAACTGGACAACAAGTAGATGTGAAGAGGTTCCTCTAAGCTCTGGTAAAACATCACAAGAATTCAAGAACGAGTTTGCGTTGGTAGCCTAGCTTCATCGCATAAATCATTTTGCATAGTTATAGCATAATATAAAACAATTTTTGTATTTAGAAAAGCTCTTTACTTTTGTATTTAGCCTAGCTTCGGATAGGACTTGTTAATGAGGAGCATGCACTCTCGGTCTCTTGATTAGATAATGTATATACACATATTACTTTAAATATTTATTCCATGATATTCTTAATATATATATAAATATATATTTATTTATTAAGAATATCATGGAATAAATATTTAAAGTATGTGTGTATATACATTATCTAATCAAGAGACCTATGTGTGTGTATGTGTGTGTGTGTTATTGCAATATAATTATTAGGTACATTTCTTTTGTAACAAATTTAATTCAAATATAATAATTGAAATTAAGAGTAGCATTATTCTTTAAATGTAACATTATTCGTTATATGTAACATATTCAATTAAAGGTAACAAACCTTACAAAGGTAACATTTATACTAAAATGTAACATTTAAATAGGGCTGGGCAAAAATTGGATCGGACCGGGATCGGACCGGAATTATTATGGTCTGGTCCACGGTCCAAGAAAATCTGAATTCCGGGTTCCGGTCCAAACCCGGGACCAGATCGGAATTTCCGGGTCGGACCGGAACTAGACCGGATTTGGGTGTTTAAAAAAAAAGAAAAAAAAGGCGTGCCTAATTACCTATTTCCTAACCTACTCCCTTGTTCATCAGTTCAGCCCCCTCCTTTCCTCTTTTCATTTTCAGTTCAGCTCTTCACGGAGTTCACGCAACCAGTTCTCCGTCTTCGCACTATCGACCTCTCTCTCTCTTCAATTCATCGTTTCATCTTCAGCATCGCTACCTCGCTCGACGCTCGCACTTTCGTCTCACGCTCGCACCTCGCTGGACGCCGCCGGATCCCATCGCCCATCCCCCACACTAGGCCTCTCTCTCCCCTCTCTTTTAGTCTTTTCAGATCTAGGTTTTCACATGTTAATGTCGATTTTAGTCTTAGATTTGGAGAAATCCCCATTCAAGATTAAGATTTAAGAATCTTGTTCCAATTTCAAATTTAGGGTTAAGAGAAATTTCAATTTGTTCTTTAATAATTTCAAATCTAGGTTTTTGTATGCATTGTAGGAGGAATCTCACTTTGTTCTTGAAAAAAATTTGTTCTTTAAATTAGTAAACTACATCCCTAGAAATTTCGATTTGCTTCTTTTGTTCTTTCAAATTTTGACTTACCTTGCTTCTTTCTTCTGTACAAAGGATTGTTTCACAGCCCGGTCCAAATGGTTGTTTCTTCTTTCTTCTGTACAAAGAACTTACCTTGCTTATTTCTTCTGTACAAACTACAAAGGGATGTTTTATGTAATTGAAAAAGTAGGGTTGAAAATTCCGGTCCAAATGGTCCAAACGGTCCGCGGACCGGAAAACCCGGGACCATATATTCCGGTCCCGGTCCGATCCACGGTCCAAGATCTCAAAGTTTCCGGTCCATCGATCTTGGACTGGACCAGAATTTCTGATCCGGTCCGATCCGATTCAGACCGGATGCCCAGCCCTACATTTAAATCAAATGTAATAGTTTTGTTTTCAAATGTAACACTTAGTTTCACTAATGAAACAATGTTACCTTAGAAAAAAAAATGTTACATTAGAGCTAATGCAACGACCGCAAATGTAATCCCTAAAATGTGTTACCTTTTCCCCTAATGTAACATATTTTGGTGATAATGTAACGTTTTTGGGTGATACATTAGAGGCTTATATGTAGTAGGGTAACTATCAAATAACCTGCAGATTCAGAAATGGAAGAGAGACGCAAGTTAGAGATAACCACAAAAGAGAAAACAAGGACCAATTGCAAGCGCTCCCACATTGGTCAAGAAAAAAGAAATTAGACATTTTTCAGCCACATACTTGCAAGTTAGCAACAACAGTATTTAATTTAGGCCTAGAATCTCTGGATGCCTAAAACTATTTATGCTATCACTGAGAGCTGGACACCATACTCTGTTACTCTCTAAGAAGCAATAATGAGATGCTTACTACTAGTCCTCTCAAGACAAAACAGTACAAAGTCAGATGCAGTACCAGCAGAGATTCACTAAACTATTAAAGACTATACATTTAGAGTAGATAACAATGATATGAACCTGATAAAGAAACTACAGTTTTGTTACACATATGGTGAAGTATATTTGAATTACTCTCGAAGGTTTAGAGCTAAGTTAGTAAGAGCGCCAATATTTGTCATCTTCACTTTGGACCTCCAGCCATCTTTAGGCTATTCCGATCACAATAACTATAAATCCACTCATGAACCTATGTTGATAAGCAATTGCTGATAAAAATAAATAATAGTCCCAATGTAGAAAAGAAGGGAAAAGAAAAAACAGAAGTGCATCTACTCAAAGAAGGGGATCTTTACTTGGGCTTCCAGAAAGAAAACAAAAGATAAGTTTGGAAAGATCATTACTTGGGGTGCCAGAAAACTCATATCATTGGAGCTCCAAAAGTCATGAGCAATGATAATCCGAAACTCCGACTCCTCCTTCGGAACTCGAGTCTCTTGATAAGCCAAAAGCCTCCCATCGCTCAGCTTGAATCTGGGTGAAGCAATCACATTCACAAGATCATCCATTGCCTTTGATTGGATTGGTGAATCCAGACAAATCACTTCTAACAATCAAAATCTCCAAAAGTTAACTAAAATCTTAATTACAAAAGAAGGTATACAAATTGTAACCACTCCAGAAAATTAAGAACTTGAAAACAAAAGAAGAAACACATATAGAGTGAAGAGATGCACATAAAAGGAGGAATTGAGAAGAATACATATTTTTGAATATGAAAGTCAACAAAGAGAAAGATTGCATTTCAGCAGCAGATCACATTGAGAAAATGAAAGGTAAAATAAAACTTTACAGTTACCTAAATGTAATGTTCTACACAATGTGCATTGGTCAAGAGCTTTCCATCGCCAATCATGAATGCACTGCAAAAGAACAGCTCGATATTCATGCCTTATAAGAAACAATAGCTTAAGAGAAAAAAGACATTGTCAAAAAATCATAGTAGACCTCCCAGTGATTGTGAACTGGCGTTGGTTTTGCCACGAGAGGGAATAATCTAGAGGAGTGGGAGTGCAATAGACCTAATGTTCATAAAACAAAAGATAAATAAACTGAAAGATGAAATCTATTAGAGATTGATTTTGAAATTTAAAATAGTATCACAAAAATAAGTTGCAAATATTATAGAGACTTGGCAGTAAAATAGCAGAATGTCATCATACATGAGGCACATTTCCATTCTTTCTGACAATGTTTTCATTCAGGACCTTGTCTACGATACTGAAAAGCTACTGTGTAGGAGTTTTCTGCACCCAAATTTTTAAAGTAGTAAAAGAGGAGAATTAGGTAATTACAAAAAAAAGCTATAAAACTTTTTACAACCTTGACCCATAATTGGGATTGATCGGATACTGTCGAATAGCAAATCTAATACCCATCTCAATTACCACAGGCACACCCATGAGCTTTAATAATTTTTTCCAGTCCTTAATGTGTTGCCTTGTGACCCGAAAAATCCACATATTTGTCATCCATGGTATACATGCTTAACAAAGCAACAAAATCATAATCCTATTAAAATAAAAATCCAGGACGTACAAGCTAGACAATTTTAATAAAAATGTAAACTACAAAGAGAAGCTACCATAACGGAAAATTCTTGTCATAGAGAAAATGAAGCAAGGCTGCAAATTTTTGTCTGAGCAAATAAAACTTAAGCAAATATGTTACTTAGGCCATGTTTATCAAGGGATACTATGGATGCTAGAAATACTAATATTTTATTCTTCTCTTTCCGCCACATCATCCTAACATCCCATTCTTATTTTTTCCACTTTATCAGTAGCATTCCTAGTATCCCAAAACCCATCTTTTCATACCAACTCAATTTAAAAATATACTCTTCTCCTACTATTATTTCCATTCTTGATTATATTGTTATATTAATTTATTATTATTTAAATATTAATATAAAAATAATATGATTTATATCCAAAACTACTCATATCAACTTCTACATTTCAAAATATTTTTTTAATAATTATTTATTTTATATCTTGCATTATTTATTATTTCAAATTATTCCATACTTATAATTCAATTTTTCGGATTATATTTGACATATTTATAATAAAAAAAATATTTTTTAAAAAAATATAGTCAAACATATTCGAAATTGATGTCTAAATGTAGATAAAACTGAATCGATTATTGTGGTAATTTTTTATTTTTTATTTTTTACATTTTTGTTACCGAAAAATTGTTTTTAATGTGTAAAATAAAAAAATGTCCAGCTAATATCTCAACCGTCCATCAGCATGCCCGGTGCCCTCCATCTGCATCCCCTCCCTGCAGCCCAGTGATCAGGTGACACGTGTCCCCTGTGCATTTGCAAGTTGCAAGTGCCAACAGCTTTCTCACGCGGCGTTTTGCCCCCATCCTTTACAATGCGACGTCGTTTTGAACCGGCCCATCCAAAAATTTAAAATGGGATCCAGCTCACCTGACACGGGAAGAAATAAAGTAAAGGTAGTATCGATACCACCGGAGAATCACTCTAGTATCGTTTTTCTCACTGTTCCAATTTTTAATTATTAAAATCCCAAGCATCGTGAATAGTTTATATACCGATAAATATGGCCTTAGACCTCACAAGTAACACCACACCTTCATAGTTCTTGATGATTAAAGCAACTGAATAATAAACTTAATTGCCCATTAAATTGAAATGAATTGATAAAAACTTAGTACAACTACTCGGTTTCTTGATAAAGGTCTTTAGTTTACCTCAATGGCCACTTTCAAATCCTCTGTAGCATCAGAAAATGAAAAAAAAACCTTCCAAATACAAAGCAATTAAAGCATTGGTGTGCCATATCTGATAAGAACACAAAAATCAGAAGAGAAAAGAATAGAACTATTTAACTACAAAAATTAAGGGATAAACCAAAATAAAAGATTGTGTACATGGGAAATGAAAAGAAAATAAATAAAGAAGGAAAAAATATTATTATGTATATAATTTTAGATGGATGCAATGTACGGAATGATATAAGAGGAAGTAAGACCGATTAGTAAAGAACAACATAAGAGTATATATATTTCAGTATACTGGAAAGAATAAATAGAATATAAGATATCTATTATAAGGAAGAACGACATTCACTTAGTTACAATGAGTAATGTATCTCACAAAATAATATATCCAACAGCCAGAAGTCATCCCAAAAAAATAATGACATTGTGGATGATAAACAAAGATTCTTTTCTTCTATTATTTTTTAAAGCATAAATCTCGATCCCCCTTCTCCTTACCAAGAATGTTAAATACCTTAATAATAGAAGTCTTCAACTTTCGTTCATGATCAGATCGTTGTGCCTAGAAGAAATGGCGCGATTGTGAGGAAAAAATAGAAAAACAAAACATAAAATATTTATTATAAGTTTGCTCAAAGAAACAATCTAAATAAAAATGATTGGAAAGGCTTGGAGTTAATTTAGATTTCGTCCTTGCATATCCTAGAAAAAAAGGTTGATTTTATACGAAGGGGTGAAATAGAAATAAATTGAATAAATATATAAGAATAAAAGAGCCTTATCAAACTTAATTGTATAAACTTAATAAATAGAATAAGTAGGTATACAAAAGTATATACGGAGTATATGTTTAAATGATTTTATCCTGACAATTCATATAGTCATTTAGTAAAGCAAAAGCAAAGTAAAGAGGGACAAATTGACACTTACATATGTTGTGACAGCATTCATTTCGTGCCTCCCCTCTACTTTGGAGGCTAATTTTTTCTCCAACAATGCTTGTTTAGAAAGTTTCACAACAGCAGGAACCTTTGTTGACATACACATGTGTCTACAGAATAGCTGCTGTTGTGAGCCTAATTTACCATGTTTTACACTTAATTTTATATCGATTTCTGCATACATTTCATGCATTTGGGTTAGAATAATACAGAATCTGTTTAGTTTACACTTATTTGCAATATATGGAGGTCTACACAAGTTTTGGTCATATTTCGCAGAAATCGGACGCACTTTAGAGCTTAAAGGAAACTCATGGAGAAGCTAAGAATGATGCAGCTGGAGAAAAGGCCATTTTTCACCATTCTTCGTTCTGATTCAAGCTTCGATGTCTTCATGAGAGTTGTAGCCCTCGGAAAGAGCTTTCCAACGCATGGTCATATGCGTCAATCCGACGAACGAGGACTCGGGAAAGTGCGTTTTAAGAACAGAGCAGAAAGCCGAGAGATGTACTCGATATCGGGTACCTCTACTCGAGATCGACCAAAAATGTCCCAGGAGTGCCTGGTCGAGGAGGAGCTGATCGAGAAGCCGAAGACGAAGACATGCCGGGTTACACTCTACTCGAGATCGAGTAAACCTACTCGAGATCGAGGAACCCGGAAGCCGGCACCCGAGCCATGTCGAAGAGGAGTTCCTCGACCACACCAGGCCACACATCCTCGACGCCAGATCTACTCGATCTCGAGTTGCTTAGTCAAGATCGAGGAGCCAGGAGCCAAGATCCGGGCCTGGTCGAACAGAGCTACCCGACCAAGCCAGCCAGCCATACTCGACGACCACCTTACTCGATCTCGAGGAGCCCTAGTCGAGATCGAGGAGAGCCGTGTCCGAAACCGCGTTACGCGGTGAGCTGTCCGTGTCGAGTTGGGAGTCCTTGGAGCCGAAGGTTGCACAGTTCTATCCGATCTATCAAGATACATCATGGAAGAGAGAGATCTATCCACTTGAAGACTATTTAGATATAATTCCCTATTTTAGATTTATTTTCTTTGTTGCTTTTATTTATCTTTTAAGCCTTTATATATAGTTTTAGATATAGATAGATATTTCTATCCTTGAATAGCAAGGTTTAGAAGCCTATAAATAAAGCCCATGGGGCTGATTTCTAGTCATTCAATTTCAGTAGGAGAAGTAGTAGAGAGAAAGAGAGAGTGAGTGGCCAAGAGGAGTTGGTGAAGCGAGAGCGGAATTGACTTCCTTTGCGCGAGTAGTCCACCCACTTCTAGGGTTGGGGCGAGCTCGACGATAGCCATGCATAATTGAGGTAAAGATCTGACTTTTATCAAGTTTTGAGCATCTACTACTTGTTTATATGTTTATTACCCATCTAATGGAGATCCATGATAACAACTTGGATTGTAAACATAAAATCAGTAGAGACAATTAGGGTTTCTTGAAAGAGTTGTCTAATTGTTGGAAAAGGAGAAAGCTTGTCCTTGATGCGATTTACATGAGTATCTGTTTTATCTCTGCCTTATGCATGCTTGGTTATCATTGTTGCAAACCCCAATCTTGGAAGTTCTTTTACATTAAGTTTATTTCGAAAGTCCCAAAGCATTTGCCTTTACTTTATTTCTTTGTTTCGTTTTATTCTCTGTCTACTCGATCTCGACCAAGCCTGGTCGATCTCGAGTTACTGATTCTCGATCTAGCATCGCTGTAGCTTCTGTGTGCAGGTACTCGACAAGACAAGCCGAAGTCGACAAGGACCCTACTCGATATCGAGTAGCTCTGGTCGATATCGACGAGCCCCTGTGCTTGCTGCTGCGCTGTGTTCGACTGTCCGATTTTCTGTCGACTACCCTAGTCGATATCGAGGACCCTGTTGTCGACTTCTGACCGTGAGATTTCTCCGCTGCCTAGGATCCGCTGACACGCTTCCTCGTGGATCGATCCTGACTTCCCACTGCTGCATCGGGAGGAAGTCTTGTAATTATTTGCAAGGGACGGAATCTGGTTTGCCTTAGTTTATTTATATTTTATATTGCATTCTCGATTTCCTCTAACAACAAATTGAAATTTGACGAGAGGGTTTCTCGACCAAATAAATTTGTAGTCAAGACCCCGCTATAGGATAGTGGAGTCAGGTTCGTCCTCAGGAGAGAAGTCAGCGGTTCTAGGTTTAGTGTGTTTTGCGGTTCAGGGATAGCGGGAAAAGGTGGGGAGGTTGTTGTCGATGTCGACTAAGACTTGGTCGATGTCGAGGGAATGATAGAAGAATAGGTGGTTGGTGTCGGGTAACTTTGCAGGATAAAAATAATGAAATAAAATAAATAAAGATGCAAACTTCCAAGGTTAGGGATCACCACAACAATAAACATATGCGCAGATCATAAATCACATAAAGATGCATGCTTTATATCAAATAACTTTCGTTATTAACAAATAGGAATATAGAGGCTTTCGCATAAACCCTAAGTGTTACTACCTTTTCTTAATTAGGATCAACCAACTTTCGCAAGCAAAGCATAATTACTATCCAAATTTATAATTAATTCACTTTCGCTTCATAATTGCAAATAAGAAATTGTCCTCGACTGTCGCAAAGGATTAAGCACATAGGTAGATGATAATAAAGACATACAAAATCATGAATTCATAAATCAAACAAACATATCTATGTTGGGATCACCCCAACCCTAGAAGAAGGAAAATTAGAAAGCAAACATGATGAAAGAAATTAACTTTGACATAAAATAAACTAAAACTTACAAAACCTTCCAAACGTTCCTCCACTCTCTCCTCTCTCGCCTCCTCTCTCTATCTCTCTCTCTCTCTCTCTCTCTCTCTCTCTCTCTCTCTCTCTCTCTCTCTCTCTCTCTCCTTCTCTCTCCTTGCGCCCGAAGACGGCTTTTCTTGAATGAATGAAAATCAGCCCCCTAGGGCTTTATTTATAGCCTTCAAATCCTTGCTATTCAAGGATAGAATATATCTATCTATATCTAAAATTATATCTAAAGGCTAAAAAGATAAATAAATGCAATAAAGGAATTAAATCTAAAAAGGAAAAGATAAATCTAAAATAGGTAGAATATCTTCATGTTGATAGGTCTTCCTTCCATAGATAGAACTTGATAGATCTCGGCCAACTCGACTTCCTTAGGCTCCAAGGACTCCCAATTCGACAAGGATTGCTCAAAGCGCGTAACGCGGCTTCGGACGCGGCTCGTCGATCTCGACCAGGGCTACTCGAGATCGAGTAGGATTCGTCGTCTGGCTGGCTTGGTCGGGTGGCCCTGCTCGACATGGCTCGGATCTGGGTTCCTGGCGCTCGTCGATCTCGACTAGGTCTCCTCGAGATCGACTAGGGTTCCTCAGCGCCTTCGTCCTCGGCTTCTCGATCAGCTCTTCTTCTCGACTCCGGGTGTGGCGTCTAGGCTTCGTCGATCTCGACTAGAGCTTGTCGAGATCGAGTTGTCTTCCGGAGCTGGGTTGGTCTGGCTCAGCTTTCTCGACCAGGCACTGTTGACCAAGTCTGCCCGGGCTCTCTACTCGAGATCGAGTAAGGTGTACTCGAGATCGAGTAGAGTTTTCCCGAGTCCTCGTTTGTCGGATTGACGCATATGACCATGCGTTGGAAAGCTCTTTCTGAGGGCTACAACTCTCATGAAGACATCAAAGCTTGATTCAGAACGAAGAATGATGAAAAATGGCCTTTTCTCCAGCTGCACCATTCTTAGCTTCTCCATGAGTTTCCTTTAAGCTCCAAAGTGCGTCCGATTTCTGCGAAATATAACCAAAACTTGTGTAGACCTCCATATATTGCAAATAAGTGTAAACTACACAGATTCTGTATTATTC
This sequence comes from Persicaria maculosa, assembly GCA_963922045.1. Classification (NCBI taxonomy): domain Eukaryota; kingdom Viridiplantae; phylum Streptophyta; class Magnoliopsida; order Caryophyllales; family Polygonaceae; genus Persicaria; species Persicaria maculosa. The sequence goes on along the minus strand of OY998253.1, from coordinate 20,176,774 downwards.
TAATCCAAATGCATGCAATGTATGCAGAAATCGATATATAAGTAAGTGTAAAACATGGCGAATTAGGCTCACATCAGCTGCAACAACCAAGATATTGAAAAGTAGGTATAAGGGATTAACAAATGAACCCACAAACATGGTTGACAGCAAACAGAGCAAATGACAGACTTGATGGCTTGCCTAGTACATGCACTTGCTGATAGCAACTCAGCCCAAAATTTTGCTGATATTTTATACATTCGTTAGAAATATACACTGTGAAGGGATTTAGAAGGAGAAACAAACGGTTAAATGCTTCGAACACATGCACAAAAAAAAAACAGAACCGAAAGAAACAGAAACAACAGGTTAACACAACAGCAGATTCAACACAGATTCAAGATATCGAGCAAAATCAAACAACAAAAATCAGAGGAAAACATCAGAAATTGGAATTAAAGCTCCCAAACACAAATGGACGAAAGCATCGTTGTCGGATCAAATAAAAACACAAAAATCAGAGAGGAATAGCATTGAAAGAGAGTGGGAGTTAGAGGGAGCGAGAAAGAAACCTCAACAATTTGGCGAAGGCAATGAGTGAAGACGAGATTTGGAGGCCGAGAGGAGGAAGCGGATGAGGGGCCACGCCATTTACAACAGGCGCAGTTGCAGTCAATATTGGAATCGACAATAGTCGGAGGTAGAGAAGCAACCTCAAGCAGCAGGCGACCAACATGGAATCGACCATAATCGAAGGCGAAAGCGGAGCACAGAAAGACGAAGATGAGGAGGAGCGCGTATAACCTTATCGGCGGAGGAGGAAGAGCGAAAGAACGGAGGAGAAAGAGCGATGGAACCGAGCGAAGGAGGAAGAACTGAAATCGACGGAGCAAGATGACTGAAGCCGGGACTGGGAGAACGAGGGGAGGAATCGGAGGAGGGGCCTTCCCATAAGCGGTATTCGGAGGAGGGGCGAGTCGCGAGCGGAGGAAGACGGGATTGGAAATAGGCACAGGAAGGAACCTTAGCAGTCTTGGGTCCAAAGGGTAATGTGGGAGAAAAAAAACGGAAAAAAAAAAAAGCTGATTGGGCCGGGAGGAGAAAAGTGCGGGGAGATTGCCACGTCAAAAAAAAGTATACGAAATTAAGTAGGTATATAGATATAGATACAGATAGTTAGTAAAATTAAAGAAAAAAGATAATTAAATGAAAAAGAAGAAAAAGGAGAATTAAAGAAAATAAAAAAATGGGAAAAAAATTTATGATTTGTCAGGACTCCTAAAACGCCTCTAAGATTGACACATCATCCTAAACACTTCTAAATTAAGAGTTTATATAGATATAGATATTTAGTATAAATTTGTGTTAAGAGAAATAGTTATATTAGATTTAATTCAACGTTTTGAATTAAGCTGAATGGTTAGTAAAATTAAAGAAAAAAGATAATTAAAGGAAAAAGAAGGTAAAAGGAGAATTTAAAGAAAATAAAAAAAATGGCAAAAAAAAATATGATTGGTTAAGACTCCTAAAATGCCTCTAAGATTGACACATCATCCTCAAATTCATTTACTAACTATCTATATCTATATACTATATTAATTTATATCACATGTCATCTCCATGTTTAAAGTTATTTGTGGAAATATTATTTACATAATATCATTTTATTATGGTAACTATATTTTCTAATACTATTTTTTTTGAAAAATACTCTAATATTAATTACCTAATATTATTTGATGTTACATTTTTTAATCAATGAGATTTATTCAAAACTTTTATCTTTCACTATTTATTATTTATTTTTCTCTTTATCTCTTTAACCCAAGTGTATTTTTTTTCTATTATTTTTAACACATTTACTAATCAATGGGTTTATTTAAAAATATTGAACTAAATTTAATGTCTATGATTTATCTATATCTAAATATCATTTATAAAAAAACCGCGTCATGGCGCGGAGATCGTACTAATTTCTTGTAAAGGTAAGAGTATCCATCCAATTTACCTCAAAAGGTTTTTTTTTTCATAATTGAATTTTGAAGCCATAATAATAATAATAATAATAATAATAATAATAATAATAATAATAATAATAATAATAATAATAATAATAATAATAATAATAATAATAATAATAATAATTCAAACTCATAACTTATAGTATTGATCGCTATATACATTCAGGGATCTAGGGATGGACTGGACTTTGTTGCACCCCATCGGAACTTATTTATTAAGAAAGAAGCATAATTATAACACAAATCAATGCAGAGTGCAGTTGGTTATATCTTGATGATCAATGTGGAGCAACTGCAAACCAGCCCAGGCTTTAATCCTCTCCAGAGCCTTTTCTATTATTTTAATTATATATATATATATATATATATATATATATATATATATATATATATATATATATAGGTAAAGGTTCAAATGAAAATGGGGCTTAAAGTGAAAATAATGCTTAAAGTGAAAATGGATCTAATTTGTCGGATGGGGCGCGGATCCGGGTTAATGGGCTTATCCAAATTATTTGTTCAATTAGCGGAGGTTTGGAAGGCTACAACAAGCGTTCGTTGCTCTCTCTATCGCTCCCTCCCTGTCCGTTTAATCCTCTTCCGTTTCTTCATGGAGCGGGTGAAGAGGTAGAGATGACGATTGAACGGTGTCCCGAAGGCGGCGGCAACGCTGTTGGGAATGCGACAAGGCGGCGGCGGCAGCGCTGGTGGGGATGCGTCGAGGTGTCCTTACCCTAGCCAAACCACAGTCTCTCTGTCGTCGATCTACAGGTATGCCTCTTCATCGTCTTCTCTTTGTGTCTTCTTCGTCTGAAATGGTCTCGCGATAATCTCAGTCCTCTCTTCCATCATTCAAATCTTTGGTCTCACACCCTACCTCTTAGCCAGAACCCTACCTCTTGCCCCCCCTGCCATTGCGACTTGTGTTCGATTGTTGTGCTTGGGCACCTTGGTTGCTATTTGATTGCCCTTCTATTTAAATTCTCGATTCAGACACTCGATTGCACCCCGACTGCTGTTCAATTTTTTTCCCTAATTGTTGTTCAATTTCCCTTGGTTTGATTTCTTTCTATTGAAAATTTTCCCCTAATTCTCATTTTATTGATTGATGTTTCCCTTGGTTCAGTTTATGCTCTTCTATTATTTTACTGATTTTTTTTAAAGATGCAACCCGAATTGGATCCAGGCTCATAGTCTAATTGTTATGGCTTTAAGGTGGATTTGAGTTGGCTTTAAGGTGCATTTGACTGACATCATCAAACCAACTAGGCTTAAGTGTTGCCATTTTCCTGGGCTCTAGAAAATGGAAATCATTTCTCAAGACAAATGCATCATTCATGTGAATTGGCATGTTTTATGACACATTTTACTCTGATTCTTGTTGATTACGTGCTGCTATCTTAAACGCATGTGCTATTGCTTTATATTATTGGAATTTTAAAATCTGTGGTGTTGTTTGTTGTGAGGTTTACTTGCCTTTTCGAATGCAGTAGCTTTGATGTAATGGTTACGCGAATGAAACTGCCTTGTGGAATAAGATTTCTATTTGCATTTGCTTTTGGTTGATATGTTTTTCTTCTGGTTGACATTGTCATTCTCTTTTGTTCCTTGGTGCTTTTGTTTATGTAAATTACCTCATATCCTCATACTAGTGCTTTTGTTTGACAGATCAAGGTTTCCAACTCTCCTCTTATCAGTGTTGTCATGACTCATCTGGAATCTGATTCTCTTGTCACTCAGGTATGGCTCTTTTTTTTTCATGAATGCAGAATGCTGACTCTGTACCTCTCGTAAGTTTGACCTAACTGAACTTATATGTGAATACTTCCATGTGTTTGCTGAATTTCGTATCAGCTGATGCTTTCATAGGGTGAAGAACATGCCACACAAAGCTGCTGGGTAAGAACCTTTACCTGAGGAGGATCCATCCTTTAAGCTACCTCTTGATCCTTCACGGTTGGATAGCTTACTCAAGACCAATGAACTCGCTACCTACTGCAGCCAAATTAATGGGTATGCCTTAATTTGTTCTCATTTTTGGGCCTTCTTTTTTACTTCAGTTCGATGAGTTTGAATTAATTATAGAACCCCTCGTAGTCGTATATGATTGGTTTGGATCAAGCCTCCACTTTGAGAACCTCATTTTCAATTTCTCCCCAACTGAATGATCTGAAACCTCCAAATCAAATAAACTTCTGATTTTTATGACTTAAGGCTCTAGACTAGGTACTTTAGGAACTGTATTTGAAGATTAAAAATCTGGCCATAGTTTTCCAAAAAAAATCTAAACTTGCTTTGGTAGGTTTCAATGTTTCATGCCAGAACATAAAAAAAATCCCTACGCACGGGTACCTTTGATAAAGAAATACAATTGTCTGAGAGGGAGTACCTGACTTAAGTGTTTAGGCTAATATACTTTAAAATCCACTGTCATTCTTGTGATCGGATGTTTAGGTTCATATAATTTAAATTCTGTTACCTTGGGATGCTTGTGTTGGACCAAAGTTCTAGACTATTTCATTGGTTCTTTTGTGCAGATTTGTATGTTCACTAGGAAGTGAATGCAATTTCAACACTGAAGTTGTGACTGAAGCTTCTTTATAAAGATTATACCTCAATTGCTCTCAAAGATGAAGTGATGATGTCTCTATAATTAATTGTTGTGATCTACTGAACTACGTTGTTTTAGGGACTGTTTTGAATTGCTTTTGTTGTGTTTAGAACTAAAGTGCATATTTAAGAAGTAATATTGCATATTTAATATTAAAAAGTGTATTAATAAAGAACAAAAGTGCACATTTTGGCATGGGCTTTTGTAAATATGAATAATTCACTTTGAGAAATGCCTAGTAGTATTAAAGTTTGCATCTTAATCGTCAATCTCACCAAACAAATGTAAATAATCCATTTTGTCATAAAAATTGCTATGGTGCTGAATTTTTCTATTTTGGTGCTGAATTTTGTCATGAAAATTGCTATGGAAGTGGGTGAATTTTATACTTATCAAGAAATAGCAGGTGATGCCACATGCATAGTTCCTTCATGATTCTAAAACCACTGATAGCTATACGAACTAACCCTTGTCGATGTTGGTGCACTAAAATGTCTTATTTTTGCACTTAGTATTGTTCAAATTGCACAATTGGGTTCTAAAATGGCATTAATATGCGTGATGTGTCATTAAAAGCCTATTAGCTCAAATGGTAGAGCAATGTGCCAAAACGCATAGATGCGGGTTCAAATCCTGCATAGGCAGATAAATTGTATATGGTTATGTGATCTTTTGCTTTCGTTCATGAATAAATTTATGTGTTAATGATTAGTGCATAAATAAGAATATATAGTGCATGGGTATGACTATAAAGTGCATAAATAGGATTCATAATTTTTTTTTGTTTTAGATCGCACAATGTATGAACTGCATGCATATTGCACAATTGGTATCTAAAAGTGCACTAATATGTCTTATTTTTGCACTTAATATAGTTCATATACGCGATGTGTCATTAAAAGCCTATTAGCTCAAAATGGTAGAGCAATGTGCCCACGCACAAAGATGCGGGTTCAAATCCCGCATAGGCTATCTATGTTTATCACTTACTATGTCTCTCTTCATGAATAAGGTGCAAAAATAAAATTGTAATGTGCAAATATAAGACCATAAAGTGCACACATAAAATTATTAAGTACATAATTAACATTATAAAGTGCACAAATAACCTTATAAAGTGCAAAAATAATAACACAAAGTGCATAATTAATATTAATAGATGTGCACTTTTTCCTAAGATAAAAACTGAAGTAAGTAAATAAGATTATAAAATTTAAAAGTAAGACTATAAATTTTGGAAGCTAGGGTTTAGGATTTTAGGTTCTCACCAACCATGCCAATTTGACAATTTCCATATGAAATTTAGCTTCTTTTCCTTTTTTTTTTAGATTTATTTATGGGGTTTAGCAATTGGCTTTTTACATCAAGTGTTTTAGGTTTTTGTCTCAATTATTTGTGCAAAAGAGTGAAGAAATCGGACAGATAAATCTCAATTAATTGTGCAAAAGTAAGATATAGTTGTGCAGATTTAGAATACAATTGCGCACATTTAGAATATAAGTGTGCATACAAAAATTACTAATATTATAATGTGTAAAAGCAAGATACAATTGTGCGGATTTAGAATTCAAGTGTGCATACAACAATTACTAAAAAAAAGAGTGAAGGAATCTGTTAGATCTTATTTAAATCAATTGTGCAAAAGTAAGAAACAATTGTGCAGATTTAGAATACAATTGCGCACATTTAGAATATAAGTGTGCATACAACAATTACTAATATTATAACGTGTAAAAGCAAGATACAATCGTGCGGATTTAGAATTCAAGTGTGCAAACAAAAATTACTAAAAAAAAAGTGAAGAAATCTGTTAGATCTTATATAAATCAATTGTGCAAAAGTAAGAAACAATTGTACAGATTTAAAATACAATTGTGCACATCTTTCCACCAACCGAGTGGTGGGACTAATAACGTCCTAGGGAAGACATTTTCCATTCTTGATAGATAGTTTTTTTTTTATGAAAAACCCCTTCCTTTTTATTCCATTACCATCAAATCCTCAAAAATAATATCAAACAAGCGAGGCGGTAAATCGTCCTCCGAGAAACTGAAAAAACAACTAGATTGTCTTAGTTGGGCGAGAAAATGAGCAGCCTGATTTCCCCTTCGTTCGGCGCACAAAACTCCATCTACACTCCCTAAATGCCTTCGAGAGTCTGGTGAGTTCCTTGAGCAGAACCCCCACCACGCCTCCAGGTAGCTTTGTCTGCTGCTTACTAGTGCACGAGTCTTACACAATCAGATTCAATAACCACCGGCTGCACATCCCTCTCAGCCAATCGTACCAGCAGCTGCCCACACCAGAGCACCGTCCGAATCCCTCGCGATCGTACCAGCAGCTGCACATTCCTTTAATCTTTTTATTTTCTTTTTAATGGAAAGACATAATAATAAAAATTTATTGAAAATCAAAATGCAATCAGCAAGAGGAGGATCAGCTGCTGCTACAGCATCATCAGACTCCTCTTTCTCCTCCATCTTCTCTTCTTTCTTTGCCCCAGCGGCATGCACAACGCCACCAGCAGGAGGATCAACTGCTGCTACAACAACTGTTCTCACAGAAAATCAAAACAGGAGGCAGTGTTGCTACAAGATTACAACAAGATTAAAAATTGCATAAATCAGAGTATAAAGTGTACCTTTAGAATACATATGTGCAAAAACAAGAGATAAAAGTGCAACTTTAGGCAGTTTCAAGTTTTGACTTTTGACTCCCAAAAATAATTCAAGTTTAAAAAATTAGAAGATAATCTAAACAATAGTTAAACCATCTCTAAACTGTCAAACAACAATCTCTTCACATTAACCGCACAAGAGATAACAAATAGTAGCTGATTATGTTATTAATTTCGGTTTTAAATCAAGCATGCTAATTCAGAGCCACACAAAAGCAATCGAACAATAAAAATTGGCTAATGGCCATCAGACTTGCACATTTAGAGACCAACATAGTAATTCAAACATACCAAAACACAACACTAACTTTTGCTCTAATCAAGCCAATATGACAATATACACCAGCAGATTTAAACATCAAATTCTAGGGTGTAAGGTAAATGCACGTTTTTAAAACACAAATTGCCAAATGCACAACAGAAAGAATAAACCGCAGACACCAGACGCATAAAAAAATCAGAAACTGATAGCATTTCGAGTATTCAAAGCAAGCAAAACCTAATCAGAAACCGACAACATTTCGAGTATTCAAAGCAACCAAAACCTAATCAGACACCGACAACATTTTGAGTATTCAAAGCAAGCAAAACCTAATTCGGCCCCAATGCCTTCCAACTTCAACCCTAGGCCTACAAGTTTGAATTCATAATCTGTTAAAAACAATAAGCGGGAGGGAGGAGGAAGAGTATAGCGCATACATCTACTTCTTTTCAGTTTTGATCGATACAGATGCACAATCTCAAACTGCTTTAGCATCTCAAATTCGTAGAACAGTGCAATCCAGAAACAACAATCACTTACAAGCATCACTGCAACCTCCTCATTTGTGTAGACATCAGTTCCGTGGAAAATCTCTCCGAAGGAGCCACTGCCAAGCTTCCGTCCAATCCGATACTGGTTTGCAATTCGAGACCCCATCTGCATCCAAATTCCAGATACGATTTTCAAACAACCTAGATTGCACCTTTTGAAACCCTAACCCTTTGAACAAAAGCCACATGAAATTGAAAGCTAACCTTAACCCTTTGAACAAAACAAAGTTAGAATGAAGAGAAGGGAGGGGTGAAAAATGAAACCTGTCTTGGCCGGTGGTGACAAACTCGTTCCTGGAGAACCTGGAGAGCAAATTGGCCTTGCCGACCCCGTAATCCCCAACCAGAACTGCCTTGAACACGTAATCGTAGTTATCCTCCACTCTGTTAACAACCCCAAGCCCTAAAACATTGACCGCTTGAGAACAAAGCCAAAGAGAACTGCGAAAAGGTCGAATTGCCCTAAACATTGTCTGCTCGAGATCGGAGGTTGGGGCTTCGGGACAGAACGTCGGCGGCAGGTGAGGTCGGAGGGAGGCTTTCTACTGGCGTCGTTGGCTAGTGATCGTCGGAGGGCTGGCGGTTGGGACTTGGGAGGATGGGAACTCGAGAGGGAAGAGTAACTGAGGAAGGTCTTGTGCACATTATTCGTCTGCGAATGGAGTTTTCGGATTGACAAATAGCATAAAGCCTCTTATATACGACCAAATAATCATTCCTATACCACCGAATAATCCTACATTCTATTGAATAATTTCCCAAAAAAATTTAACTATTTTACCGAATAATATTTCAAAACTGAATGCATAAAAATTAACTCGGAGTCAAAACGAAAATTGATTGACAAAAAATTAAACATTATTCGGTAGTGTATGACAAATTATTCAATTGAGTTGGTAAAATTTGATCTGAAATGGATGGAAAAATGAAATATAACATTATTCGGTAGATTATGAAACATTATTCGGTGGAATGGACAGATTTTTCAAAACAGCGAAATCAGATCCGGAAAAAAAAATAGCGCATCAGACCTTTTTAGGTGGGTCCCACTAGTTTTTCTATTTAAAAAAAAAGAAACACTCATTTAATCATGGCCTTCCATTTCTTTCAATCAAAGGCCAAGATTTGTGCACAAAGTACACCTTAAGGGGTGTGCACAAGAGAACCACTTTATATATATATATATATATATATATATATATATATATATATATATATATATATATATATATATATATATATATTAATCATGCATATACATAGATTTCAAACACCCACCTTAGTTAGCGAAACTCTACATTCTTATGGCATGAACTTGTAAATCCTACGATAAATTTGAATTTCTTAGCCTAATCGCCTTGAAATGTTTTCCTACGAAGCATGATTTTGTGATGTAATTGAGCATGTATGATTGAGCTAAAGTATGATTGAAGTCCTCGAAACATGACCCTGTAAGAATGTTTGAGCCTTATTAGAATCATTTATAATTCTTTTGCTCAATTGTGTGAATTACTCTCCTTGTGTTGCTACCTCTTGGCATTGACTGCAGTATCTATTTTTCAAGACCTACTCAAATGTTTGTTGCTTGCGGAGTTTCTGTTTATAGTTGGAGTCTTTTGTTTGAATCTGTGCATATATAGTGGAATAAGGTTGCAATGGTTGATGCACTTAGTAACCGGGCCTACGCATGACACCCATGGGTATGATTCGCGTAAAACAGTGTTGAAAACTATCCCCTAGGAAAGAAAGCTTGATCATTGAGTAACCAGGTTCATTCATGACACCCATGTTTGCAACTTGCTTCAAAAGGTGTCCAAGTGGACTTCATTTTAGTAGGTTGAGGTGTTGATAGACCGTTGCCATTCATGACACCCATGTTTACGCCTCGCGTAAGGAAAGCACTAAGACAAGAAAATAAAAAGGAAAAAAAGAAAAAAAATCGAAACTTAAAAGAAAAAAAATGAATTACTAGAGTCAATTTTGGTTATTTTCTTTATTGTATCCCACAAGTAATGGCAATTCGGTGGAGATTTGGTGATATGTTGGTCAATGTCTATGAGCTTAGTGCATTTTGGATTGAGTTGAAAGTTGAACCATCAAGCCTAAACACATGAGAGCATGAGTGAAACACATATTCCTGGTGAGGTTGGATGATTTCTACTTCTATGCTTTAATCGATAAATACATGCTAGGATGTTTATTCACTTGGTCTTGTGTTCATTTAAATTTGATGTTGCTTTTGATTTGGGCTAATGCATGAAGGAGGAAAGCGTAGGTATATGTTGCTTTGATATTGTTTGCTCGAGGACTAGCGAAGCTTAAGTGTGGGGGAGTTTGATAGCATGCATTTAGAGGGTCATAATAGGTTGTATTTAGCTTAGTTATGATGCATATCATGCATGGTCTAAGTATAATTTGCATATTTGTTCTCTATGTGGTTAGAGTCGGAATCTACATGCTTTTATTGATTATTTCATATAACTGTGGATCCGAGGAGGAGACATGGGTTGATAACGCATTATATGAGAATGTCTAGTTGATCGAAGAAGCTTACATGAATATCTCAAGAGGTCCTGAGAAGAAGAAGCGAATCTAAACAAAGAACAAGTTTGCAGAAGTTGTCGCCAGACATGCTGAACTTGTTTTGCGCTTTCTGGAGGCCTCGGTTATCCGATTGACTATTATGACTATGCGTTGGAAAGCTCTTTCAGAGAGCTACTACTTTCCTGTTGACAACAAGATCAAATTCGAGATTAATTTTCCGTGAAAGACCAATGCAGCGGCCGCAGCCAGTGAGATGCCATGGGATTGGAAAAGAATGTATATGCAGCGGCCGCAACTTATGACGCAGCCGCGGCACTGGTCGTCTGCGCAGCGTTTTGTTTAAGAAAACCCTAGTTTTTTTTGTTTGGTTTTTTTGGCCGACTTAGACTTCTTTTAAGGCCGAATATTATGTTATTTCTCACTACTTCTATTCTATTCTTACGTTCATCAGACACTTTAGATATTTGAGCGATGTCTTCCATGAGAAACTAAACTCATCTATTCTGCCTGCAATTTGAAGCTTTATTTGGATTGATTGTGAGTTTCTAATTCTCGTTCCTTGTTTCCTATATTTGAATGCTTCAACTTCTTTCTGCTTGATTGTTTATTGATTTGTTCTATCTTGTCTGGCCAACTTGTTAGATCAATTCAATCGCTAAGGTTTTGTAGATTCCTGGTTGTGAACCTTAACCTAAGTGGCAAACTTGTTCCTTTAGGGTTGGTTGAACTAATTGAATGAGTAGGAAGTTGAATATGTTGTTAAATCCCTCTTTAGGGACTGCAAATACCTTGGCTAATCTCTGAACTTAAAGCTATCAATTGGGTTAAATCCTTCTTTAGGGACTGTTTGATTGATAAGGGTTGCTAGGACTGGTTGGACTAGTAACTATATTAGGTCGGGACAAGGGCATTCATTTAAAAATTTAATAGGACGAGAAGAAGTTACAAGGATCGCTTCAATCAAATAAAGTGGAAAATTGTATGTAGAATTGCTTCTCATAATTGTCTGAATTACAATCATTTACTCTTGCTTCCTTTAATCCGCTTTGATAAAAGGCGGAACTTTCACACTCAAAACCCCCCAATTTGGTTACTTTAATTGACACTTGAATCATACTTGAATTATAACTTTCTCCGTGGATCGACCTCTTACTATTGCTATACTAGTTATAGGTTTGAGTTTCTTAATTTGACGGATCAACGACAGGTTTTCCCTCCGTCAGTTACGATCTCGGATTTGCCTCCGACTTTCTGTTCTAATTCAATGCTTAGTTTGATTGGTAGTGGTATTGGGCATCCGCTTTGTATCGATGAATACACATCGAGTCAAGAGATGCTATCGTTTGCAAGAATGTTGGTAGAAATCAATGCTGACCAGGCGAGACGAAAAAACGTGGTGCTAAGGAACGAAAAGGGTGTGGAATGTCGATTGAAAGTCATTTTTGAATGGCTTCCGTGGAGTTGTTGTCGATGCAGGTGCTTTGGGCATACGAATATCTCGTGTTCAAATGCACTCATGTCGGATAAGCCATGGTCTGAGGCTGTGGTTTCTAGCCTTGGTGTGGATAAAGCTGGTTATTCAACTATGGTTGGTAATGGCTCCACGCAGGAGGGTAAGAACGGGTGTAAGGGGGCCAATGCTGCACCTGATGCTGGGGATTCGGACTCTCCAAATGCTGAAACTCATGTTGTGGGTACAGTGGCTACCAGTGATGTCTCCCCGCCTGGTGCTTCAGCTGCTACATCTTCAAGAGGGGTTCAAACCGAAGATGTAGGTACTACCGAGCTGTGTGAGTCCTTGCTTGACCGCAACTTGGGAGAGAATAAGGTCAGTGTTGAGTCTAAAATCGCAGCGTCACAAATTGAGATTTCACACATGATGAGGGGGAGGGAACTGTTATCGTGGGGAAGGCTACTCCTGTCAGGAGTCAATCTCGTTCATCAGAGGATATGGGTGAAGATGGAGTCAAGGCTGACCCGGTTTCTTCCAAGGTCTGTGCTACGTTGGTAGCCACTGCCTGGGCGGAGGACTCGGGTTTGTCCGCTACAAAGGGTGGTCGAATGAGGATCAACAACTATAAAACGCCTTCCCCGAAGCGCTGGCAGGATGTGGGGGGCATAAAGAAAGGGAGCTACTTGCTTCGAGGTACTTCGATTGGCATTCCCGGGGATATCCGAGTCTCCCTGACAATGGATGAACTCTACTACGCTCTATCCGCTATTAAAGATCCGTCGTTAGGGGAAAAGGTCGCTAAGTACTTCGCTTAGCTCTCCAAATATGAAGAGGATAATGAGGGCTCCACTAATGATGAGACATACCATCCTGGCTAATCAGTTAGGTTGTGTGAATGGGTTGATGAAAAAGATGTGAATGGTGGTGTTTTGCTTCATTTGCTGTCATGAAATTGGTAGATTTGTATGAGCTATTCCGGATCTTTGCTGGGTGTCGGGTGTGAGCTCTTGCTTGCTGTCGGGTTCTTGCCTGCACTTGCCGTCGTGTGCCTGTGATGCTGGGTAGTGTTGCTTGTTGTCATGAACCGGTATACATGGGGGCTTATTTCATTTTGGGTCAAATATGTGGGTCGGGCACGGGTGTGGTATAATTTTTTGTGAGCCGGGTTTGGGGATTTAGAATTGTAATTTGGGTGGGCTGCTATGTCAAGTGGGCCTATTTCCTTCCTCTTCCGTGTGGTGCAGCTCAGGTGTGGGGATTGCCCCATTTTAATTTGGCAGATATAGCTATTGTACAATAGGTATATTTGCTAAATTAATTTCGGTGCCTGGCCTTTTATCTGGTTGTGCCACACGGTCTTGAGGATTATAGAGGGGTTAGTTTTGTGGGAGGGACATTGTGGTATGTATCACCTTTTTACGTAAGACTCTTTGTATGGTCTTACTTTTTGTTACTCCTTGGCTTTAGGCCATTATCTATATATTTACGGTTTCAAAAAAAATAAAAAAATTAGGGGCAACTTTTTTAGTCCAAAAATTTAGGCCAAATTATTGAGTGGCAAAGCAAAGAAAAAAAAAAGCTACTCCGTATAACCTAAATTCCTTCTCTCTATCTACAGATCTACTACCGCTTTCTCATCTCCCAATTCATTCCCCCAAACCTGTGAATCATACAGAGAAGCAATCCGTCACTCCGATTGTTACCCCTTATTGTCGCTCGTGTTGGCAACGTCGTAACCTCGTCGTCTCCCCCTCTAGCCGCCCTGGCAATCTCTCTCTCTCTCTCTCTCTCTCTCTCTCTCTCTCTCTCTCGGGTCACCTTCGCTAGATCTACTGAGAAGGGCACACTAGTGAAGAGGGATGTTCAGTTACAAGTTTTCCAAGTCTAAGGTAAGTCACATTCTTTGGTTTACTAGTTATAACCTTCAATTGACGGAATTTGAAGGTAATAATATAATATCGTTCTTCAAAATTTTCCTCCAAATTAGGGTTCTTCAAACTGGAAATCAATTTAGGGTTTCATTTACTAGGAAAATACGTTGTGATTATGAAGCTATTATAAGCCCTTATTTTCAAATTCATTTTCAGATTCATTGGTTTTCCTCAACTTCCTCGGTACTGGCTTTCAGATTCTAGCTTCTTCTCAAGTAAGCCCATGTTTTTCAGATTTTTCGATTTCCCTCAACTTCCTCTACATATGTACTTTTCAATGGTTATTTCTGTAAGGTGCTAACACTTCATGATCTCTTGAAGCATTTAGAAATGTTTTGAAGCCAGCTTATTTATTGTAAATTTGGTATTGACACAATAGAATACATTAATTAACTAGAATGAACACCTTGTTCCACTGCAATAAAAATAAGTTTTTGTGACAAAACTATTCGGTTCCCAAAGTCAAAGTTTCGTCGCCCAAATTCAAATGTGACAATAAGTTTCGTCATAAATTCGTCGCCTTAGGCACGTCGCTCAAAGAAATGGCGACGAAATAAAATTTTGTCGCCCTAACTGCCCTTTTGAGACAAAAAAAGCTATTTTTGTCACCCCAGGCTTTTCGTGACAAAAATTTTCTTTGTCGCCCTAAGCCTTTCGTGACGAAAATATAATTTGTCACCCTAATCCTTTAGTGATATTGACATGACAAAATTATATTTTCACCCTTCCACCCAAACACACCCGTTGTCATTTCCAGCATCCTTATCAACTAAAGCTAATGATGGTGGGGCATTCCGAGAATCGAACTCGGACCTCTCGCACCCAAAGCGAGAATCATACCATTACACCAAATGCCCTCTTGACAATTGAAAAAGAAACTCAAAATTATAAAATCCATTATACAAATATGATGAATACTCAAAATTTAACTTGACCACACTGAAAACTCAAAAGATAAACTTTTAAAATAAATCAATTCAAAGGCACTTGGTTAGAACTTAGAAAGTCCAAATAAAGTCATAAACTATACCATCCGGTTAGTCCAAACAAAGGCACTCAGTGGGCATAGCCATTTCTATATCCATAATTGATTTTCCAGGATTCCATCTTTAAACAGTAGTTACTGGACCGAGCTAGCAAATCAGCGGCTTAATGCTTTCAAGTATACAACCAACAAAATAAAGAAAGCACTAATTTTAGGTCTATTCAATGGTACATGCCCTAGAATTTGGTTTAAAATTGAAACTGTAATATCACAATGACAAAGCTATCCAAATTAAGAAACTCCAGGAAAAAAAATCGAGAATGTTTCAACTGAAAACTTACCAGAATTTCCCGGTACGTTGTAGCTATCACTTGCAATACACCTCTGGCTCTAACATTCTACACATAGATCACCTTTCCTCTCCTGTCTAGTTCTTCTTGACATGCTCCTCACTCACGTACACTAGGCAGCATCATGGCTTGATCTTTGTTTCTGTTCTGATCTTCTTTGTGCTGTTGTTGCTCTTCCTTGGTATAATATTCTTTCATCTACAACTCCACCCACTACTTCCTGATCACACATGTATCAAACTTATTTTAGTGGGCATAGCCATTATCTACATCAATAATTGATTTCCCATGAAATATTACTTGATACATATATAGACCAACCTACAATGCTTTTTTATCCCAAGATTCCATCTTCAGAGAGTGTTTGTCACCTAAAGCATTATTGGGCGATGAACTTATTTTTTGTTACTAAATATCTAATTTGGGCGACGAAAGAGTGTTTGTCACCCTATTTCTACAATTTTTGTCGCCCAAGATAACTTTTCTTGTAATGTTCCGAGCAAGATAGTGGATTGTACAAAATGTAGCATTATTTTGAAGTTGGTAATGAGAGTCATGTGTAACGGCCCGGAATTATGATTTCCGGGTTACGTTTCAAGGGATGAAACCCCTTGTTCGGATCTTGCAATCCAGGTACGGGTCGAGGTTTCAAACTCATTTTTATGGTCAGTAATAAAGAGGGATTTCGAACCCTGAAAATATCGTAGGGCCGTTGGGTACCCTTAACCTGTCCTAGGGACTAACTCGCGAAATTCATTTCAAACGGAAGCAAGACGGAAGCAAGATTCAGATACAAAGCGCCACGGCAGGGCCGGGTCAAACCAAAACATAAGTGTGTAATTACCATTTTACTAAATTAGGATATTAGCTAGATTCTTCGATTCGCCAAAAAGAAACCCCATCATATAGACATCGAGCACTCAAATCTGCAGAGAATACCTTTAAAAAAGAACGGGGAAAGGAATCAGATCGAGCCACTCATGCGGGACCGGCAGTCCTCGCTGAGGCCACATAGTATGTGCTATACCTAATAAAGATGCTCTAATGCAGTACGAAATTCAAACACACTAGCATGCTCCTACTTCATAATAATGTGCAGAAATACTGTAAAGGGCCCAAGACAATGCCAAGTGGCATATCCCTCTCCTACCTCCACCCCTTCCGATAGGTGGAGACTGGCCAGCTCGTGAATGCATTCCATCATAATCGGGGGGCACGCATGCCTAACCCGCTCCACAATAAAGCCCGCGGGCATATCATAATATAAGGAAGTTCATGACTCGATTGACTCAGGGTACCCGATGAGGCTGGGCTACCCTATGACCCTAGCAAAGACTCTAGGACTATCACAGATAACGGCCGTTCTGTTTCAAACGCATAAAGTAAACAGATGCTCAATCAATTAGTGCAACCTAAACATGATACTACATGGCATGCTTTTATGCATATGCAACACCTAACATAAAATGCAACAACAGGCATGAATGCCGAACCTGAGTAAGCCCCCTAGGGAACTTACCTGAAGATGCAGAACAGCGGGATAACACAAGTAAGGGCCCAAAGCGAGTCCAAAGCAATCCAAAAGCAATACACACCTATCATCAAGCCATTTCTATAAGCTATCGGTCCAACATTCATACATACGAAACCCAAGTTCTCAACATACTCAAAACCAACCGATAGTAAAACCATTTTCCAAAACCTTTCTGCTATAGTCAACATCAACCAAAATCATTTATTCCCAATCAAACTCATTGATGAAATCGTACCAACCATATTTCCAAACTCATTTCCCAAAGTTTTCCAAACCCTTAAATATCAAGTTAAGTCAACTCATATTCAAAACATTTCCTCAAATCATAAATTGCCAAAACATATTTATAAACATTAAATCTTTAATCAACTTGTAAATCTATACAATTAAAATAATTCCGACATGTTTTTTTTTATTATTATTTCGAAATCATTATAGAATAAAGTCCGGCATTAAATCACAAAATGATTCTATTTTCAGAACCATATTTATAAATCAACCCCATGTTTCATTTCAAATCTCCCAAAATCACGAATTAAAACATCACTAAATAAATATTCCAAATAATGTTATTTTCCAATTACTTTTATAATATATAACATTACAGATTATATTTATTATAAAACTCCAAAATTAATAATACTAGAATAACCAGCCACAATTTTTAATATACCATATATAAAAATAATTGATAAAACTTAACATAACATAACACATTACATTAAATCCACACAAAGGCCCAACCTTAAATCTGGATTCAAAACAAACCCACCCAATTTAAAGAATGATCCGAAATCAATAGGCCCAACCCGGAAGCTTAGTTTAATAACCCGGATAGCACAAATGATATAACCCTAAAACCCAACCCGGATCCGGCCCAATCTGCCCCAAGCCCAACTCTCAAACACTCAGAATTTTAGAGGAAATAAAAGGGGGATGGGCCCCGGCGCTGAGCTGGCTCCGACGTGGCGAGGGCCCGCCATGGTCTCCCTCTTCCTCTTTCTCTCGGACTCCCTTAGTTGCCCAGAAACAGATCCCGCCGGCTTCAACCTTCCTCCTCCGCTCTCCTCCCCTCGGCTCTTCCTTCTTCCTCTTCCCCGCCCGGCTTGCCTCGCTTCTCCTCTCACGTCTTAGCACTCTCGCACAGCCCCACCCCGACTCTCCTCGCCGGACCTCTCTCTCGACCTCCTCGGCCTCACCGGAACGCCCGTCGGAAATCCATCGCTCCCACCCTCAGCCACTCTCTAGCTCACTGGCGCTATTCCCCGACCACTTATGAACACGAAAGGATTCGAAATGACATACGAGAGAGAAGGAGAGAGGATCGAAGCTCACCGAGGGGCGTCGACTCGCCGGAGTTCGTCGGAGGCGCTTCGGACTTCGTCGGAGGCTCGGAACAGCGATTCTCGGCCCTGGGTCGAAGGAGGGAGGTCAAAAAGGGGGAACCTTTACAAGGTTTTAGGTCGGAAAAGGGAAAGGAGATCTTACCGGGGCTGTTGGATCGAAAACAGGGTAAGGCGGAGGGGGAGCTCGGCGTCGGTGGCTCAGAGCTGCTCCTGGGCGGCTCGGACGTCGGTCTTGCTCGAAATTCTGGATGCAGGGGACGGAGGAGAGGTGGGAGTACCCACTGCTGCTGCTCGGAGTAAGTTGGAGGTGCTCGGTGGTGGCTGCGAGATCCGGACCGCCGGACCGGTGGGTGAGGTGTTTTGGTGGGTTATTGTTTGTCTCCAAGGGCCAAAAGGAAGGGAAGAGAACAAGGAAAGGGATGAAGAGGAGGAATGAGAGAGATTAGATGCTTGGAATAAAATATTGAGGGGAGATGGGTTTGAAGACAATGGACAAGAGGAGTTACTTTTGAATTGGTCAGAGGCATGCTGCTACTGCGTATAGAAACCAGAAGGGAGTAGGTAGTGTTTGGCATCTTGTCATTTTTGGTGAAGCAACACATGAGGGAGGAGGTGAGGGTGGATAAGGGTGAAGGGTGATCAGAATTTGAAAGAAGAAGGAGGGGGTCTACTACAGCCTTTTTGCTTGGCAGATTGCCCAAAATAGGAGATGGCAGTACAGTAGAGGTAGGAGGAGGGAAGGTGGGTGTTTAGCCACAAAGAGGAATGAAAGGAATATGTTGCAGCTGTCGAAAGAAGAGGGAGGGGGAGGTGTTGACTGGGATTGTTCACACAAAAGAGGAAGAAGAAAAGTAATACATGTTCTCAAGATCACAATTCAAAATACCCGCAAATAAACCTTAAAATCCGCGCTCTCGACCTTATCCGATCTAATTCAAAATCGATTTCCAATTTTCCAAATCCGAGTTTAATAATGAAATCCAAATATCATTTTTCCGAATTATTTTTGACATATGAAAGCGGAATAAGGTCTACTTTGCATAAATTTTAAAATTTTGCCGGAATCCGCTTTAATAGTTTCGAGTTCGATTTATTAAATTTAGGACGAGTTTTTCTTAAAATATCCGAATTTTTATTTTATTTTATCTTATTATTTTTTTCGACTTAAATCCATTTATATTATTTATTGAAATTTATTATTTAAAAATCCGGGCCTTTACATCATGTACCAAGTACGAGTTGAAGGTTGGGAATAACTTTTTTCACGTTACTTATTCTCCAACCGATTTCATCTATATACCTCTAAGTTTGCATTTATGTGTTCTCATGTGTTTTCTCACTATAAAGCCTTCCTATCGGGAGAGTTGCTGATTTTTCCTGCTCACTGTCCTTTTTTTTGGGATTTTTTCTTCTAAGTTGTATAATTTGTGTCTATGTTTTCATATTACTGGTTATAGTATCATCCTCGTGTGTTAACTTTCTACATTGATAGGAAGGAAGTATTCATTATTGGCACTGATTTGTGATAATGCCTTTGTTTTCATGACTTATCTTGATTTGTGATATATAAAAAAGTGTATGTTGTAATACTAATGGTGGATTGTCCACCTCCCAAACCTTTCACCTCTAAAACCCCCACCATGATGACACAATTTTGTGTATTTCTCCTACCTTGCCTATATAAGGCTTGTAAGCTCTCTTGAGAATGGACACATGGAATAGAGATCTCTTCTTTCTCTACTTCTTCTCGGCTATCTTCTTCCCTCTATTATAACACGTTATCAGCACGAAGCCTCTATCCAATAAACCCCTACAACCGATTGTTTTCAATTCCAACGCCACCATCGATCTCCTCCCATTATCTCTCGCTAATGGCCACCAGTACCACCACCTACTATCCGAATCAACCATACCCCTGTCATCGGACAAGCTCAAATCCGAATCCGATTAGTACGGTGAATCAATGATGAACCCTAACAGATCAACGAAGAACCAGCCCGAGGCAACCCAGCCGGTAGCGGAGACACCTCTACTGGTGCGACTAGTGGCCAGAGCCTCCTTGCAGCCATCGACCCGCGATCATCATCGCCAGCCCGCATCCATGGCTCCCCGTCCATGGCGCTAGTGGCATACCGGATTGTTTGGTGTTTGTTTTTAAAATTGTGCAGGGTTATTGAAGTTGCATCGAGGACCTGTGGAGGAGGACCGATTAATCGATTGATCTAGGGAACTGAAGTCTACCCGAGGCTCCTTTTTGATGCCTCCTCATACCAGTCGGTGGTGAGCCTAGGAGAACGCTGTCTTCTTCTGGAAAACCGCTCCTGCGGCGAGGCGAGCCAGTAGGCGACGCTGCTGACCTCCACGCGAGCCCCGAGGTTGAACCTCAGCCTAGTCGGAACTTACGGCGGCCATCATCCTATCAACTGTAGCATCGACACCTCCGATCCCAGATTTGAACAGAATCGCGAAGGAGCCAGATCCCCGCTGTACGCCGCCGCCTTTGCGAATTTAGAACGAGGAAGAAAGGTTTTTTTTATTGCAGATTTTTTTTATTAATTACAAGAGGCCTGAAATGTTTTAAAATCGCAGATCGACGGAGGTGGAAAATGGCGAGCCATTAGTGGAGTGGTGGTCACCGTCACGGACGAGCACTTGAAGTCGGTGGCGAGCCTCTGCGAATTCTAAACAAAGAAGACGAAGGGTTGTGTACTTGTGTTGCATATTTGGATTAATTACAAAACTATCTCTGGTATTATCAAAATTGCGGATTAGCTTTTACTTTTCTAATAATTACAAAAAAGACCCAAACTTCCAAGGTTGCATATTTTTTCCTTGTGAAGTATATGAACACGTCCCCGAAGATGATGTGTAGTCGTGTAGACATAAGTTATATGAACCTCCGAAGTGGTAAGTTTTATGACTTTTATCCCTTGAAGTGGATATAAACTAATTTCAAATCAGGAAATTGGTAAATCAGATCGATAAATCCCATCCTCGTAGCGATGAAACGATAAAACTCATCCTGTAGTGATGAAAGGATAAATTTCATTCCCGTAGTGATGAAATTATATTTCTTATTTATGTTTAGTTAATTCATATGCATGCTATTTTATTTTATTTATTATTTAAACTATATTTGTTTTCCATCATGTCCTGAAGCAGATGAACGAATTTCGAAGTAAATTAATGGACACATCTCCTGTAGTAGATTAATGGATTTTGAAGTAGATGAGTGAAGTCATCTCTCAAAGTAAATTAATGGACACTTCTCCTGCCGCAGGTGATAAAATGGTCTCGAAGATCGATGTTAAATTGTCTTGTCATTCGAAGTTGACATTAATTTTATTTATTTATTTAAGATTATTTGTTGATATACACGTTTCTTAATATGCTTCACTATATAGTATTATCTTTTACATATTATTATTATTATTATTATTATTATTATTATTATTATTATTATTATTATTATTATTATTATTATTATTATTATTCACGTAATGCACTATATTGTGAGTTTTTCAACACATATTTTGTGGTCGGGCTTGAAGTTCCTAAACTCAATGGTTAAACAATCCAGTAGATTGTGACACTTATCTCGCTAAGAGTTCCAAGTCTCGATATCCATTGGAATGAGAAAATATCATTTTAAACATTTGTACTCTTGAAGAAGTACATGGAATATGGGTTATGACATATTTAGAACTATTTGTATTTGGTTAGTACAACCAATATAAATAACCACAAAACATGATCTGGTTTACAAAGCCGTTTCCTGACAATCCTCTAAGCATGACCCGAAGCATGCCCCTCCTGTAGAAGGTGTAAAAGAGGTAACGGTTAAGCGCACAACCAAAGTTATTGTTGTGACTTATAACTAGGTCATCTTTGTACGGTTAGTTCCTAATATCCTGAAGAATATTATGAATAAAGATAAATATAGTTGGTCGTTAGTTTCATACCTATAGTATGAAACCAACTGAAGTTCTGAAAATAACCAATTAACGACATCTGATTAAATAAATTGATCACCATGTATAAAGTTCAATGGCTAGAATGTTTAACTATTGAGACTTATGATGTCACTAACCAGAAGTTATTTGATGATAAAATCTTATTCTTTGTGGCATTTGGTTGCTTAAGTAAAACGATGATTTGCAAGATCGTTGAAATTTACACCAAAAGGACTAGAAGATCCTGGGACCGGAAGATCCTCAATAAGGGTGACCACACGTGTACGGCTTGTCCTCTTGGCAAAATAATAACAAGACCGTCTATAATAAAGGGTAAATGCAAAGTCTCTTATGTCTCTTGACCGAGTTCGATGAGACAACTACGAACATAAAACATTGACATATGGACCAATTTTATTCCAATATAGATGCCTTAACAGATTGGTCATATGAAAAGGTAGAGAATGCTTGAGGAGCATATAATAGCTCACAACGACCTAGAAGAGTCGTTAGTCAAATGGGCCCATGCAATTTTGCATTTCGAATTTGACACAATAACTTCTCTCAAATTATTTCCAGAAGAGAGTATATGTTCCGAGGCCTCCTCCACAATTAACTAAAAGACCACAAAGAAGTTGAATGATACATGGGGTTTGAGTCCCTAATGATATCAAATACCTCGAGCTTTATAAAGGTGATCAAATGCTCGGTATTTAGGGGGAGATTAAATGAGACTATATTAAAGAAAGATATTGCATCAAAGAAACTTCTCTATATATATCATTTATTATCCGCGGATGAATGAAAGTGAACCAGAAGTTCAACACTTATGTGTACACCAAATGATAGTTATATGGTTTAGCAAAAAGTCATCAAATGCATTTACTGAGGCCAAGAAAGTGTCTAAGTCACATAGATTACACTAGCTAGCTAGCTCGTTTGAAGGTTCCGGAAGTAACTCCGAAAACCAACAAAAATCAAGTGATTCTCACATACACTAGAAGTGTTGAAGATCACTAGGCTCTCACTTTAGGATTCCCCGAAAGTGGAAAGAGCCCATGGGAATATGAAGATCATCAATCGAATAATGAATGTTGACATCGAAATGATAATAAAAGAGATAGAAAGAAGAAATTCATGCAAAGATGAATTCTTTAAGCATGATGATATTGGACCCATAGTTCCAATTCAACATTGAAAAGTATAACATCATTGGTTTTAAGTGGGTGTTTATACAAAACCACAATAAGCGAAATGAAGCTGTAAGATATATAACAACATAGATTGTATAAAAGTCTATAGTGGATGATATGAAAATATATTCACCAGAAGTGGATATAATATTTGATTGTCGATGAATCGACTCTAACCATAATTGACGGGCATAGTAGTTGTATACTCAAATTGATCATTAATAAAAGAATATAAGGGAAAATAATTGATTAATTTGTAATGCATGAAGCATCAATATGAAAGCCTCATCATATGTACACGATTAAGCCAAAGGGTGCTTATAGTACTTGAAGTATTGTGTAAGTGGTGACATAGTGTATTGAGTCCTGAAGTACTATACACAACGTTGTACTCTTTTCCTTAATTGATTTTTATCCCATTGGGTTTTTCCAAGGTAAGGTTTTTAATTAGGCAACTTATGCACCATCTATACATCAGATTCCCCGTATCAAACGATGAAAAGCACACTAGGTCCTGAGGTGTCTTATATTTGTGCATTGAAAGCAGCTCATCACCAAAGAAAAGGAAGTCTATTGCATCAAAGTTGAGAGTAATACATGAATACATTTTAACTTGCACACATCGAAGATATTCAGACTCGACCATGCAACTCATGAAGTCAATATTATCAAGAAGTTCGAAGAGCTTATCAAATAGAGAAAGCTGCAAGAAGAATGCTGAATCCAGGGAGAGAATATACGCACTGTACTCTTTTTCCCTTTGTTCAAGTTTTGTCCCACTGGGTTTTCCTGACAAGGTTTTTAACGACGTAGTATCGTCACAACGTATCAAACAACATCTATACTCTTTTTCGATCCCTTAGTCCTAGTTTTTGTCCCATTGAGTTTTCTAGGGGAGGTTTTTAACGATATAGTTTGAAATGTAAGAGGTGTACATCCAAGGGGGAGTGTTGTAATACTAATGGTGGATTGTCTACCTCCCAAACCATTCACCTCTAAAACCCCCACCATGATGACACAATTTTGTGTATTTCTCCTACTTTTCCTATATAAGGCTTGGAAGCTCTCTTGAGAATGGACACATGGAATAGAGATCTCTTCTTTCTCTACTTCTTCTCGGCTCTCTTCTTCCCTCTATTATAACAGTGTCATTTATTTATTCTTTCTTCCCTTTATGTCATCAATTATTGAAAGAAAACAAATTGAAATCAACCTTTTTTTACAGTATGCTCGTAGAAACTGTGTTCAGCGCTGTTGTAATTAGAAAAGGATTTAGCTTGTGAGATATGTCATCAGGTATGCCATGCTTATTTCTTTGTCATGCTCATTATTTCTATCTGTCATGTTTCTTGGGTTGGTTTGTCGTTCCATGTTGATTACTTATGCAAGAGTTGTTTATGTTCTTATGCATATTTTTGTTGATAAATAACTTTCTATATTGCTAAGATACTTTTAGTATATAAGCTTCAAAAGAACCCTTAGTGTTTTATGCATTACATGAATTTTTATATGATATATTTTGATACTTGTGTGATGTAAAAGAATTCTCGACCTTTGAATACATATTGTGTTTATTTAACAAATTGCTGCTATGTTTAATGTACCTTAAGCTCCCCACTTAGTGTTTTTGAAAACTAGAAACGCTTAAGCATCCTTGAAATTTTGATGCTTAAACATATTGTGCTTAAACTATAAAGCAGGGTTGTACATTCTTGCTAGTTTGAAACTAAGACATCATTCTCACGGAAAGCACTAAAACAAATATGATTCAACATTCAGACCAATCCTTTTTTATAGAAAAAAATAATTGCTTCAAATAAATTCCTTCACGTCAGTGAGCTAGATATTGACTTGCCAACCTACAAAAAATTACTGAATATGAATCAATTAACCAAGATGAGACATAAATATTACTTGTTGACTCCTAGAGCTAATCAGTTACTAAATTGTAGCATTTTTCATCTATCTTAGGTTTACTCAAATAGTGTTATGTATGTGTGGATGATGTGATTTCCCCTGTTCTGCCTCATCGCTTCATGTTGAGTGCTTCTATCTATTTTTCTGTTTTACTTCTGTTTTCACATTCTATAATGTAAGTTCTAAGATTGGATAAAAGCCTCAGCTGGAGCATATTTTCTATCAGGGGGTGGTTGCAATTCCTTTATATTTGGTTAATCTAATTCCTTGGTGCTATTTCAAACGAATGTTTCATTTGTAGTTCTCTTCTGATTGTAATTTCATGTTCATAGGCAGACATATGACGGTTGGGGATGGATCCATGGAATGCGAATGTTCTCACAAGAGAATAATGTGATGACATCGATCGATTGGTTTATTTTTCCTACTTGATTCTTGAAGTTTCTTGTCTTTGATTGATTTGGTTTTTGTTCGTTGTGGATACCAGTACATTGTTGCTTAAGGTGATTTTGGGATTAAATGATCTTCTGAAAACCTTGATATGTAAATTAATCATTTGTGGCATGATTGTGTGAGTTTATTTTGATTAATTGGTTTATATAAGTTTCTGTATGGTAGTATGGACCATGGTTAATTGAAATTTATGGCTTGGAGTGTATTACTGAGCAGGTCATACATCAGGAGAACCTAGGGGCCTCATTTTTTTTTTTAAATAAATGAAATTCCATGGCGTTTGTAAAACGCCATGGATTGGGTAGTTTTTTTTTAATATGAAAAGGATTTCAAGGCGTTTTAAAAACGCCATGGATTATATGTCTTTTCGGTATTATAAAAATACCATGGCGTTTATAAAACGTCATGGATGCCTTTTTATATGGCGTTTGACAAATGCCATTAAAATATGGGTAAAAAGTACGACGTCACCTTCCACGACGTTCAAGCATGGCATTAAAAACGCCATGCTTGAACGTCGTGGAAGGTGACGCCGTAAAAGGGTATGTTTCTACTACTGCGATGAGCGTCGCCCCCATGAAGATCATGGGTTTCAGGTTAGAGATTTGCACAACGGGGGCGACCTGGAAAAGGAAGGAGAAGAAGCTAGTGGTGAGAGGATAGAGGTGCGGAAACGCCGTTGAAAGGGGAGAGGGAGTGTTGCTTTTCAAGTATGGAGGAGGAGAAAGAGGAGGTGGTTGTTTCCGCCAATGAGAGGCGGCAACGAGAGCGAAGGAAGGTGGGAAAGAGCAGTCGGACCCAAACCCCAAATCATAATGGGAAAAAATTAAACCCCCAATTCGATCAAAGTGGCTATGGAGATCAGAAGTAGCTTGGTGATGGTGGTGAGTTGGTGCACAAGCCAGCCTCCGGTGAGGGTCCGAGACAGGCCCAGACGCAAACGGCGGCGAATGAGCTATTGACAATTGTGGTAAACATAGGTGATTGGGGTGATTGTTAGCGACTTGGTGGTGGTAAAGGTGGTGATACATATTGATTAAGCAACCCCCAAAAACCAAGAATAGAAAGGGGGATATTGAAAACCAGAAGTCGTCGGTGGTGAACGAAGATAGCAGTGATGTCATCAACAAACACCATTCAATTGGTGACCATCCAAAAACCAAGAATAGAGGTAGTAGTCGGCTATGGCAGGATAGAATGAAAGATTGAAAGTGGGATTAGGACATCTAGTGGATTAAAGAGGGAAAAACTCTCTGTGGAAATTGATTAGATCATCCCTTCAATTAGTTTGTGGGTGATCATCCCTTTAGTTTGTGGGAGGTTATCCATTCAATTGGTGAGAGCAGAATCAAGATTTCAAGAAGGTAAACCCTTCTTTTTGGTTTTTGTATGTTTAGAGATGGCGGGT
Source organism: Persicaria maculosa (assembly GCA_963922045.1). Taxonomy (NCBI): domain Eukaryota; kingdom Viridiplantae; phylum Streptophyta; class Magnoliopsida; order Caryophyllales; family Polygonaceae; genus Persicaria; species Persicaria maculosa. Next base: position 20,149,606 of record OY998253.1, on the reverse strand, counting down.
GTTACACAGAATTGAATTTGATTGATTATTTGGGGTTGAGATGATTGTATCTTCGTTGTTCCCTATTGTTGTTAATGTAGTTCTTTTCATTATTTGGGGCTGAGATGATTGTATATCGGTTGTTCCCCACTGTTCTAAGTGTAGTTGTTGTGGTGGTGCTCGTTGTTGATGGAATGATGGTGGAAGGAATGTGTTTTAGATTTTGGTCTTTTGGTTTCTAGAGAGAGAAGCTCTCTCTCTAGAGGGTGTTTTTTTCACTCTCATTGTGCGACTCTGTGAAGGAAGCATCAATATCAATTATTTGACAAACACTACTAGAAAAAAGCTATATAGCATCAAAGTTTTTGGCCTCGAACAAATATAAATACTCAAATTTAAGGTTATTTAGGGGGTTATGTTTTGGTGGGAGGCGGAAGGCAAAGAGGCGATTTGCTTTCTTTTTCTTAGATTAGATTAGTATTAGACTGTGTTGGACAACAACTTTGGAAGGGGGTTAAAAAAAAAACTGGAAGAAGGATAATTGGTGGGAGGTGTGGGTGGAGGGTCGAAGGTGTAAGTTGGGGTTATTTTTCACACATTTGACACCATGGGGTTGCAAGCTTCGGGAGTTTATTTAGGAGGTGCCAAAATTGATCACTTTTTTACCATTACCTTTCAATTGCTTTCATTGCTGGGAAGAAATCAGGCCTGTACAACCACTAGAAATGAGATTCGAAGGAGGATGGTGGTGCAGAAGGCGGCGAGCAGGAGGAGGAGGCATCCACGTCGGCATTAGCGGGGATTGAGGGCTTCTTCTCTTTCGACCGCAAGAGAGGAGGGTTGTGAGAGCTTGGTTTTAGGCCTCGAATGGAAGCCACGAGAAGTGAAAGAAAGAGAGGGAGGGGAGAGAAAGGGTCCGAGGGAGAGAGACAGGTCGGACGGGAGTCGTGTGAGAGCGGCGCCAACTTCAATGGAGCAAGAAAGTGGGCGTTTTTAGTTGGTGATGATGGTTCGGCAAGGAGGAGGATGGGGCAATTTCAGGCCTCCAATGGTGGACTAGGCCGGGAGGAGGAGGAGGGGGTGATTTGAGTTGGTGATGGCTGCCGACTTCAAGGCACTGGAAACGATAATAGCAGGGGAAATTGGAGCAAGGAAGGGGAAGGGGAAGGGGTAGGGGTATTTTAAACATTTTCATCTCAAAATCTATTTACAAATCTTACCATCTCCAAACACCCAATTAGTTTTTTTTTTTAAATAAACTCCACGTTTCACATCTCTAACTCCATAATCTTCACCTACTATGAAACACACCCTTAGTTTTTGTGGTTGTTCTTGTTTTTGAGTATACACTCTGGAATGAGGACAAAGTTCTGGTTTGCATTCTATTTTATTTCAACGGTTTTTTTTTGTCTATTTTATTTATTTTGTCGTTTATCACATTATGCTTGCTTGAATCTTCGATATAGGGATGGGTGATCCTAACTATGTTGAGATAGACTTATGCCTAGTATTTCTTGAATGTGAGAGAAAATGTAGCTGAATATGACAAAGCAAAATTGAAACTTCCCTTGAGGTAACGAAGCTAGTACATAACAATATTCCAATGAGACTTCAATGGATTCTGCAAAAAATTGACTTAATTGTTGAACTGTATAGGCGATATCAGGACGAGCAAGTGTAAGATACATAGCCTCCCAACTAATCTCCTATAATCCTCTATGTTAACAATTGGCTCGCCATCAAAAAGAAGAAAGCTTAACCCCATGCTTCATTGGGAACTTAGCAGTCTTGCAACCTTCCAAGTGAGCATTAGTGAGTATGTCGAGGACATACTTTCTCCCATGAAGCAACATTCCAGCTCATGATCGAGAAATCTCCAAACCCAGAAAATACCTTGCCACACCTAAATCTTTAATGATTAACTTTTTTTGAAAAGCATCCTTAGTAGGGTGGCTCATCCGGGTCGACCCGACCCGACTCGACCCGAACATTCCGGGTGGGGGTCAACCCGAAGTCCCGGGATTTTTAAAAATGTGACCCGCCACCCGACCCGAACCCGAGATTTTTAATTCCGGGTTTTCCGGGTCGGGTGACGGGTTGACCCGAAAACCCGAGTTTTAAAATTTCGTTAGTTTTTACAAAATTACAATATTTAATTGATCGATTTGGGGCTGGCGTTTTAGGGTATTTGGAGAATTCTTCAATTTAAGCTGGGGTTGGAAGTTGGAACGTGGGAGTCTGTCGCATGGACACCAAAATACGAAGTATTGAATGAATAAAAATCATTACAGAAATAAAATATGGAATTGAATGAATTTGCAAAAATGTGACCACCAAAATAAGAAGTATTGATTTTTTTTTAATATATTATTAGAATAATCGGGCATGTCGCATGGACACTTGTGAAGCGGAGAGGGAGACTAATAGAGCACACTCCCGACCCGACCCGTTGACCAGGGATTTTCTAAAATTCAACCCGAGACCCGACCCTTGGGGGTCTCGGGTCAACCCCGACCCCGTGTTTTCCGGGTCGGGTCGGGTGGGGTTTCCGGGTCGGGTCCATTTTGAGCCACCCTAATCCTTAGTCATTCTTATCTCAGTGCTAGGACTGCCCATAAGAAGCACATCATCGACCATAAATCAATGCCATTGTCATACAACCTCATGTAGACTTAACCAACAAAGAGTAATCATGAGCATATTGAACATATCCAAGCTTGATCATGAACTTTGTAAGCTCATGATTCCATTGACAACTATAGCCTGCTTCAAAAAATATAAAGATCTCTTCAATCTGCACACCTGTCCAAGAGGTACGTTGTAGCCTAGAGGAGAAAGCATATATACCTCTTCATCTAAATATCCATGGAGGAAGACATTGTTGACATCTAATTGGTGCAACACATATCCTTTGCAAACATCAAGAGCTAAGATAACTTGAACCGTAGATAACTTTGCCAGTGGAGAGAAGGTTTGTTTATAATCTTTGTCTTTGATTTGGTTGTACCCTTTTGCTACAAGTCGGGTCTTGTATCTCTCAATAGAACCATCGTGCCTGTACTTGATTTTGAATATCCATTTCCACCCAATTGCCTTCTTTTCCGACGGGGAAGGTGTTACACACCATGTGTATGATTACTTATGAGAGCTTTCAATTTAGAACCCATGGTATTTTCCCACTCTAGCACCCCTTTGGCTTACACATAAGAGTGTGGTTCAAATGTGGCACACACATTGACAAAGGAATGAATATAACTCGATGAAAAGTGAGCCAAATTCTGCAAAGAGAGCACAACAAAGGATTCAGAAGAAGAAAATTCTTGCTGGCCTCTAGATGGAAGATTGGAACAAATGTAATCCTGAAATCTAGAAGGCCTATGAACCGATCTTCTAAGAACCACTTGCTGATACAATAAAATATTAATTTTTATGAATTAAATAAAATTTTCATATTCCGACAATAAAAGATTCAAAAATATCAACAGTTGATAACAGATCAAAGTGGATAACAAGAAACAAACTAGATCAAAATTTTGATTTTGTTTTCTTTTGGTTGATTCTGTTATCATATTCAGACAAGGAAAGATTAGTATAAGCGAGTTAAAATATGGAAATAAAAAATATGGCTTCTTGTGAATTGTTTGACTCGTCTTTCTGATCTTGGTTTAATACGTCCCTTGGGGTTGTGTCATTTTTTGGTGCTGCCGTGTTTAGTTTCGGAAGAAGTTCCAGTCTCGAACGCCCTGTTGATCGAGTTGATCGTGCCAATATTCTTGGTTTTTGAAGATCCTTATCTGCCGTGTTGGGTTTCTACTTCTGTCTTCCGGTGTTGAGATGTCGCGTCAGTCACTCGACTCACGCATCTTCTCGACATTTGGAATCTTTCGTTAGTCTTCCTCGACTTCCACTCTATCGATCTTGTTTTGTTAAGATCATGTTTGGGTCGTTCTTTTTCTTGTAATTGTTTCGTCTAATTAGTCCTTATTTGTTTCATTACCGTTACGGTTGTTTGGAATTATATTTCAAATTATTACTTATTGAAAAAAAGGACAAGGGAAGATTTGAAAGGATAAAAAAACACTAAGATCCTGAATCACCGTTTTTTTTAAAGAAAAAATCCTTAACAATTCATTTTAAACTTATTTTATTGTTATTATTTATATCTGCCCTTTTTCCGCTGGTTTAAAGACCCATCCAACGTTTGATTCGCGTTCATATATACTCCCTTTTCTTCCTCCCCACCACACTCCAACACAAACCCCATCAAATCTCAAACATCACATCGGAATATCGGATCAATTTTCAGAGGGACACATCGAATTAGATTCGAAGATTTTCGTCTGAGAAAGTATGACGATTGAGGAGAATAACAATAACGTTGAGCAAGCGGACACTGGAGCCTACGACGACGGCGGACGTGAAAAACGAACTGGTACGCGCGTATTATTCGTGACTATATATATACGGCTAACGAATTCCATATCTCCGTTACCAATTCGTCGCTAAAACCAATCTAACAGGAACGCTGTTTACGACCAGCTCCCACATCATAACGGCGGTGGTTGGCTCCGGCGTGCTGTCGCTGGCGTGGGCCACTGCCCAGCTCGGATGGATCGGGGGCCCTCCTGTTCTCATCTTATTCTCCTTGATCACTTACATGAACTCCAAGATGCTCGCCGATTGCTACAGAGCCGCCGATAACAAGAGAAACTATTGCTACTCGGAGGTCGTCGAATCCTACCTAGGTAATTAAATTACGTCCATCAACGTCGTTAAATTTCGCAAACTGGTTAATTTGTTCAATCTATTGAATCAATAATTGAGTACTATTTTGTCTTTCGATTTTCACGGGTTTGAAAGAAAGGTGTTTTTTAGTAACAAAATTACTGTGAGAGATGTGTTTGAATGATTATGTTTTGTACTAATGTACTATAACTTTAGTAAATGTTTTAACATTACTATCTTTCATTTATAAGATGAAAAAAAAAAGAAAAAAAAAAGGCACTCACTTTGTCAAATAAAACATTTCATTTTAGTAATTTTTACCTTTTTAAGAAAATTAAACAAACAAAATACACTTATATCACTAACTATTTCTCTACTTTTTTAATTTTTTAAAAACTATAATTAATATTTCTCTAATTATTAGAAGGGTAATTTTGTAAAGTGAAAACGAGAATACTTAAAATTACATCTTCTCCTTAATCGTAGCATTTTAAACCAATTCAATGTTTTCCCTATTAATTAATAAATACAATATAGTAATATATATATATGCTCAAGATAAGATTTACTAAATTTTTACATGATTAGTATAGCACTTAAGATAATATTTAACCCAATTTCATGAGATATTGATATATTTTTAGAAAATTTTACCCATGTTTGTTAAATATTGATATATTATACTCCCTCCGTCCAAAAATACATGGACTTTTACTATTTATGCACGCTTTTTTAAGAGTTAAAAACTATTTAAAATATTAATTTTTTTATTAATTTTTTTTAATAATTACAAACTTATTATCAATAAGTTTGTAATTATTAAAAAAAATTAATAAAAAAGTTAATATTTTATATAGTTTTTACCTTCTTAAAAAAGCGTGCGTGAATAGTAAAGGCAATGTATTTTTTGACGGACGTAGTATTATATCTCTTTTATTTATACTCAATTAAACATTTTGATTGACATTAATGAGTTGAACGGGTGTTAATATAAAATTAATTTAAATTTAAAAAACTGAAAAAATAAACAGTATAATGGTAGTTAGGATTATGGATTAATTACAAGTTATTTTATAAACTATTTTTAATATCGAATAAATTTCAAAAAAACCCACTTAAGTATGGGTACTGAAATAGTTTGTTGTGTATACTACAATATAAAGAAGTGGCGGAGCCATAAAATTTCCAAGGGGGGCACAATTGTATATGTAAGGTGTCGTTTTGGATAAAAACAATAAAAGAAAAAATTATATATAATATGACAACAAATGGTGTTATTTTAGGATAAAAACTATTGATATATGATAAAAACACTGTCCATAAATACAATATATGAAATAGTTGAAGAAGAAAAACTAAAAAAATAATTAAAAAACGCAATACAATAAACATTGAGTTATTATGTAACTTATTTTATTTTTAACATGTAATAATGTATAACCAAATATAAAATTTAAATTCATGTAACTTGTTGTCTAATTGTCAACATGATTGAGTAATATAACTTCTCATTTCGAAACTTTTGAGATGAATTATAGTATTTGAATGTCAATCTAAGCAAAATATAAAAGCATTATAGTTTATTTAAATAAAATTAAAGTGATTAATATACCTTTAATTTTTAAACATTCATAACTCTTTACTTGGATATCGGATTAAGGAGTATTATATATCAAATGAGAGGGAAACACTTAGTCCCCCATACTATATATCTTACACTTTTGGCTCTGCCACTGGTATTAAGGATTAGTAGATTTTCCTTTTAGTGATACAGATTGAATACGAGTTTATCAATGATAAATTAAGTTTAAATTTATATTTTTTCTAATTATTTTTTTTTTAAAAAAAGTTGAAAATACATTATTTTTATCCTTTAAAGTTGACCATGATTTGGCTCGATGATTGAAATGTGTTAGAATATAAATATAATGTAAATATAATTAGCTTTGCAGGGGGTAAGAGTGTTACATTATGCCGTCTAGCTCAATACACAACTTGTGCGGGTGTCACCGTCGGTTACACAATTACCGGAGCAATTAGCATGGTGTAAGTAATGTTAATTATGAATCTAATAACAATTTGATTGAAGAATTTGAAGTAGTTATGCATCTATTGAGCTAAAGAAGATGTATGACTTAGTTTTTTTCTTCTTTGGGTTTAGGGCGTTTTTTCGATCAAATTGCTTCCATAAGAATGGTCATGATGCAAAGTGCGAAACGAAGAATCTTCCGTTCATGTTAGGATTCGGGGTTATACAACTATTTTTGTCGCAACTCCAAAACTTTCACGAGCTCTCTTGGTTGTCGATGCTTGCGGCTGTTATGTCTTTCTCCTACTCTGCCATTGGTTTCGGCCTCTCCATTGCCAAAGCTATTTCAGGTACATACACTTGAGTAATGTAAATATGATATGTTTTAAAGTAATTATCATAATAAATATAAGATAATAAAGAAATCTGCAAAATAAAAAACCGAAAAGTCGTAACTGAATTAATCAAACAAGCCCTCTAAATCTCATGCTCTTTTGTTGTATGTTTGTATAGGTTTAAAATATGGAGGGGGTGTAAAGACAAGCTTAACGGGAACACAGATAGGAGTAGACGTTACAACTTCTGAAAAAATATGGAACGGTTTTCAAGCTGTCGGAAATATGGCCTTCTCCTATACTTTCTCGATGGTCCTCATTGAAATTCGGGCAAGCTTTTCCTCCCTCTCAAATCTCAATATCTCCTCTTTTTGTAAGATTTATTTTAATATATGTGTCATTGAACTATATGCTTTCTAAGTTAAATAAAAACAAAATAGTTATCGAATTAAAAAACTATTTAAAAAAAAAGTAAAAATATATTAAATTATTGTAAAGTGGAAAAAAGAAGAATCGATTAGAAAACCACTGACAGCGGAGGCCCTAGCCCTTCAATTAGGGATACAACAAATTCGGAAACTCGGTATTAAAAAGATCCATATAGAAGGTGATAGCAAGATAATCATTGACCATCTAAATAGGAAATCGAAATGCCCATGGGAGATCGAACTACTACTTTCGGATACACAAGTTCTGTTATCGGCTGTAGAAGAAGTAGTTTTCTTCCATGTTCCTCGTATGGGCAATAGAGTGGCGGATAAGGTTGCACACCTTAGCCACTCTGCCCGAGGAGTCGATGTTACAAATGATCCTGGTTTTCTTGACCTCATCCGACAGGATGTCGCCGGGTAGGGCTAGCCCACCCGAATTCTTTCCTTATCAAAAAAAAAAAAGAAAAAAAAAAGAAAGAAGAATCGATTAGAGGCAACCTAATTATTGTGGATGGTTTTAACTGTTATAAATTTGTGCCTAAAATTAGGCAATTTGCCACCATTCTTTTTTTTTTGGTGTTGTTTTGCCCCCATTCTAGTATCTATCTATTAGTACCATAATAACTGAAGTATCTTCATTCCATATAGTACTCAATCCACATTGTATGTTAAACTATGTCATAATGCCACATCTCCCACTCCTCTTCTTTATAACCTCCATTATTCCACTAACCACCTTATTGTTGTAAGTTGTAACTGTCACATCCCGTCTAATCATTCTACTTACATCACTACTCAAAGTATAAAATCATATATAAAATCTAAGATTTTAAAATCATTTTATTATTATTATTTTTATGGAGTATTTATTATTCATCTCTTTATTTTATTACTTTTATTATTTTTATATAATTTTTATATCCTCTAATTTATAACCTATAATAATATATAATTAAAATTACAATTATCGAATTTAAATCATTGACATACTTTAAATGCTTAACCAATTTCCCCATCCGATTTGGGCCTTAATGGTTCAATATTAGGCCTATCATTTTATGGGCCTCGGCTCCTACTATCCCACTAGGCTTAATAATTGCATAACCAAGTTTCAGTTATTTTGTAAGGTAGAAAGAAGCCAAATATGGGGTCAAAATAATTATATAACCAAGTTTCCATGATGATAGAAAGAAGAAAAGGGTCAAAATAGCCTGGGAGAAGCCAAATGTGGGGTAGGTGAAATTCAATACCGATGGCGTCATTTGTCGCGATGGGCGGGCTTCTGAAGCGAGGATCATTAGAGGAAGCGAGGGCGAGTGGCACCGTTGGTTCAACATGAACTTGGGCCAGTGCACGATTCCCAATGCTGAGCTTTGGGGTGTTGCAAGGCTTGAAAATCGTTTGGGATGTCGGTTTCAGACGCGTGGTGCTGGAAACAGGCTCACGCAATGCAGTGACTCTCCTACGAAATGTTGTCCCCCAATGCAACCCCCTCGCTAGCATTGTCCAAAAGTGTCAAGGCTTTTCGCAAAGAAACTTAGAAATCCAATTTTGACATTTATACCGCGATGCTAATTGCACTGCGGACTATCTTACTAGCATAGCTTTCTGTTATGAAATTGGTTTGGTCGTATTGTTTGACCCGCCTAAGGGTATTTCAATTTTCTGCAAAGTGATTTTAGGGGTCAGGTTATCCCCCGTATGCTGACTACTTATCCCTTTATTCTATTAAATAAAAGTGCGGCTATATGTGCGGAGATCTCCGACTCTTCTTTTAACCAAAAACAAAAAGTTATTTTGTAAGGTTTTCCATTGTCAAATAAGCCTCAGTTTGTGTTGTCCGAATGTAGGACACCTTGAAATCCAGCCCTCGAGAGAACCAAGTAATGAAGCACGCTATAGGTATCGCAGTCGTAACCACCACCACGTTTTACCTCCTTTGCGGCTGCATGGGCTACATCGCCTTCGGCAACGATGCCCCTGGCAACTTCCTCACCGACTTTGGCTTCTACGAGCCCTTCTGGCTCATCGATTTTGCCAACATTTGCATTGCCGTCCATCTCATTGGGGCCTATCAGGTATAAAATTATACAATGTCATGCATGTTTAAAAGTTCCTACATAATAGCTTAAGCTTTATTTATTTATTTATCAATTACAGGTGTTTGCGCACCCAGTGTTCAGCTTCATTGAGATGAATTGTCAAAAAGTGTGGCCTAAGAGCGACTTCATAAATCGAGACTACCCTATAAATGTCCTATGTTGGAAAAACTACCCCTTCAACTGGTTCCGTTTGGTGTATAGGACGATCTATGTGATCATAAGTGTCATCTTAGCCATGGTGTTCCCATTTTTCAATGCAATCCTAGGATTATTAGGATCTATTGCATATTTCCCTCTAACAGTCTACTTCCCAATTCAAATGCACATCGCACGGACAAAGATTAAGAGTTGCTCTACGAAATGGATCTTGTTGAACCTCGTAATCCTTATTTGCTTCGTCGTGACTTCCACCGCTGCCATCGCCTCCCTCAGAGGGTTGATTACCGCCGTCAAAGGTTACAAGTAGCTCTTCGCCGGATTATATTGATAGATTTCGGTTTTCTTAGACACTAATCTTTTTATGTAGCATACTTAGACTTCATATGATATAATGTTAAGGGTCTAGCTCACTCTGAATGTAGAGGGATTGTGCAGTTCCATTATTTAGTATCGGTTTTTTCTTTATTCATATCTTCGTGATGCTTTAGAAACGAACATATAAAATTGAATCTCATTGTTAATTGGTTTGAAATGGAAACTAATTATGTTGATTGTGCAAACTATATAACTCACAACTCATTAGTAGACTCTTATTGTGGAAGATCTGAAATGATACACATCCCACATTGATAATATAAAAAAATTCTAAATCTTGTATATAAGGCAATGAACTACTCCTCTTAATGTCAATTGATTTCAAAATGTAACTCCATCTGTATGCTCAACTTAGTTAGCTAAGGAATACAATGCGGTCTTGGAAGATAAATGTGAAATGATTGATTATTTCATAGGCCATGCTCATTCATGGGCCCAAGAGCCCTTAGAGTGGCCACGACGGATTAAAAAAAAAGGAAACTAAATATAAGATAAGAGCCCCAGAATGGAGCTTGTATATAACAATCCCAACAATCGGAGCCCATAGCGCGAGGAAAGGAGCATGTGGGCATGTGAGTTTTTGATCCCCTGACAGATGTGAAACGACGTCATTTGGTCCAAGAAAAAAAAAACCAAACACCGCGTTTTGTCTTCAACGGGGTAGAAAAGAAAGAGCCAACGCGCTGACACGTGGCCCATTCCTTGAGCGCCACGTGTCAGCGTGTGAAATTAAATACTTTTAAAACGTTTTTAGGCATATTTTGTAAATAAAAAATAAAAAAAAATTATTTTCAAGTGTGAATTAATTTTATCTACCCATAGACACGCCTTTTGCATATATTGTTTTCAAAAACAATTATGACAATAATACTCATATATGTGAAAATATGATGTAAATCAACATAAAACAAGCAAAATGGAGGCAATGCAAATTCAAAGGAAAACATGCCAATATTAGCTACTGTTTCATCAGCAACCAGAAATGATAAAAAATGGCTTTCATAGCCTTCATTGCAGCAGCTACAAATCCCCAAAATCCTACTAATTGGCAAGGGAGTGCAGCAAAGCATTTTATAGTAGGGTAAGCTCGATCACATGTGCTAGTCACATGCTAGCTCACAAAGGACAAGAGAGTCTTGATACAGAAGAAGACAAAACATGAAATGTGCAAGAAATGCATATGAAATGAGCTGGAAATGAGGAGGAAATGTTGGTTTGCTGAGCAACATATCAACACATGAGCCTTATATTCTCATATCCCTCCTTCAAGTTAGGCTTCAGGTGAAGCCAACAAGACCAAACTTGGAAGAAAGGAATATGTGTTGTCGTTCACCAAGAGGTTTAGTGAGCACATTAGGCAGTTGCACACCAGTTCGAACATGATGTGGATGAATGAAGCCTTCTTGTAGCTTATCTCTCACATAATGGCAATCAATCTTGAGCTGCTTTGTCCTCTCATGAAATACTAGGTTTTCAGCAATATGAATTTCAGATTTGTTGTCACAATACAGTGGAATAGGCAATGGCACAGATATCTTGAGCCTTTGTAGCACCCCCGCTACCAAAACAAGTCATGTAGTTACTACTATCAAATGGAACTGCAACCAATTGAGCACCAGGGTGATCAGAATTTGATAAGAATAGAGGATCTCCAAGATGACCTTGTGAAGTCATGTCTTCAATATTTCTTCCTCCTGTTCCTGAGCCACCGGAAGAGAGCCGCCGACAGTAATGAACATAAACGCGAAAATGTGGATAGATTACGAAACAAAATCCAGGAAGAGAGCCTCAAGCTCTGATACCATGTGAAAATATTATGTAAATCAACAAAAAGCAAGCAAAATGGAGGCAAATTCAAAGGAAAACATGCCAATTTTAGCTACTGTTTCATCATCAACCAGAAATGATAAAAAAAAATGGCTTTTATAGCCTTCATTGCAGCGGCTACAGATCCCCAAAACCCTACTAATTGGGAAGGGAGTGCTACAAAGCATTTTATAGTAGGGTAAGCTCGATCACATGTGCTAGTCACATGCTAGCCCACAAAGTACAAGAGAGTCTTAATACAGAAGAAGACAAAACATGAAATTTGCAAGAAATGCCTATGAAATGAGTTGGAAATGAGGGCAAAAATGTTGCTTTGCTGAGCAACATATCAACACATGAGCCTTATATTCTCATAATATACTATTATGTTTACCATTTGATTCTTGTTTGATTTAATCCTATTGAGTTTAGCCTAATCGATATTAATCGGTATTAGATTAGATCCTATCTAGGGTTTGAGATTGAGAGGAGATATAAATAATGAGAAGATATATGATTACATGAGACTGAGAGGTTACAGTTGTCATTGGAACTATAGGATTGAACCTTATATGTTAATGTTTGCTTACGACTGACATAAAAGCATGATTTAAGATCTCTTGATGATCAAGAACTTGTCATAGAAACTCTAGGTTATATTTGTTCTAACTGAGATCAAGAGGAAATATTAGAATGATCTAACATGCTTAGATTCTAAGAACTTAATGGGTCTAACTTTAGTATAACTTTGCACGAGAGTGACTGTTAACCGGTTAGATACAATTTAATATAAGACCGGTAGAAGATTAATTAGTAATGAGCTTAGATAGCCTACCTTCATACAGAATCAGATTCATTCAAGTGAGAAAACTATTTAGTTTATCGATGATGCATGGTTGTTAAATCTCCACAAATCTAGATTTGCCTCGTATCTTTGTGTCATAACCACTTTTTATATTGCATTTGTTAATTTCTTAGTCCATATAAATATTTTCCCATTATTTTCTTGACTTAGCTTAAATCAATTTTAAGTGGCAACTAATACTCCTTTAGTCTCTAAATTTAACACCTTAATATTTTACAATCAATCTCACACACTTGTTGGAGTAGGTTTTCAGCCTATGACTCAACTCTTAGCTTGTACTTTATATAACGCATAACTTTTTAAACTAACCGAACATATGTTAAACATGTTAATTTAAGAGGAAATTGCATAAAATAGGCCAAAAAATGGACCTATTTGCACAAATAGCCAAGAGGGTAAAAAAATGGGCCAAAATAGCCGGGCCATATTTTGCAAATATAACAACCGGTATTTTACCACTGTTTGTAACCGGCAATTGAGGGTAACAGTGAGGGCGTGAGATTAGGGGTGGTGCGCTCCTCGAATCATCCCAATTCTTCCAATGGACACCGATGGCTCCTCCATTCCTCCGCCACCGGCAGTCCAGCCTTCTTACACGGTGCTGCAGCCGCCGTCTGCGCAGCAGCAGTCTCAGCAGCAGCCGTCGCCTGCGGATGCGGTCGCGGCGTTGGATGAGAAGGCCAGGAAGTGGATGCAACTCAACAATTCACAACCCTTTATTACAGTGACAAATACACCAGCCGGGAAAAATCGAAGGATTCAGCGAACTCAATACTTAAAGGCGCCATTGGAGGGTTGAAGCCGACGAAAATGGAAAGAAGAGAGATAATTCCTCACTGGATTCGAGCCGATTCGTCCGATTTCAGAGGCACCATTCCTTCATCTCGAAGGTCATTTCTACTTTTTTTTTTTTTGTTAATCAACTTCTTCGCTCCAGTTTTTCTGCGGTTGCGGTGAAAATCGTCTTCCTTGGATCAATGAAGTTCTGAAAATTGCATTTCCTCGGTTTCGATTTTTGCAATTCTCAGTGGTCACAGCGCCGTCAACATAGGGAATACGAAGATCATAGTCTTTGGCGGCCTCGTTGACAAGCGATTCCTCAACGACATTGCTGTTTATGACGCTGGTACTCTTTTTGACTTCTTCCTTTCTCTTCAATTTGGATGATATTTTTGGATTTTGAGTTACATTAAGGAAATTATGATCTTCAGATTATAGTTCAGCCTGATTGATGAGCGGTGATAAATGATGACTTGATAAACTATGTTTGTGTATACACCATATTCTAAATTATGTTTTACTTTTAGAGAAATTTATCTTCGACAATAATAAATGTGCAAAGTGTCATTACATGCTTCAAGATAGTCCAGTTCTTAAAGAACAACAGGCATTCACTGCCTGTAGTCTTTTAGATGAAAATTCCTTTATTCTAGCCTTCTAGGCATCTGATTGAATGTATTCTATTGCTTTAGAGCTGCGAAATCTCATTACTGCTTGTTTGTTTTTCACGAATTAAGCAATGTTTCCGGAGAACACTAATACACTAAATCATTCTGTTCCTGAACTTCTTGAACAAAGAACATTCACCATTAAGCATTGTTTCACAAGAACTGTAAATTCCTATTGGAAGCCTTCTGATCTGCGTGTGCGTGGAACTAATACCCTCATCTACTTTGTGATGATTTTATATGGCATAGGTTGGAATGGATTCCATTTCCATGTTTGGAATGGCCTGGAATGAGAATAAAACTCACACCTTCAATGAGTCATTTCCTCAATACCCCAGTTTGATTCCCATTAATGAGTGATAACTGTTTTTCTTCCTCTACCCACATATTTGCTTGTATCATGTGTTATTTGCATATTGGTGTAAGCAAAGACTCACCAGGTTTTTGGACAATGATTTATATTTACGAAACTGAAGTTATGTTGTGCACACACACACAAATAAACACAGGATGATGGGAGCAAGTAGAGTTCAATTTGTAGTGTTTTCATCTAAGAACACAAATTAGGCCCGCTTTATAACTTTTCGAAGATGCCAAATCACAAATTAGAAGTTGTGCTTTGTTTTTGAGTGATTTCAGATGCCGTTAATAGCTGTTAAGGTAGTTTTGCTACTGACAGGAGCAGAAAGAATTGTAAAGTGTGGAAAGGTTTCAATTATTGTATCCGTGCATACTGCTTGCACAGTGAACCATCGTAAACTTTACACTTTGCATTGAAACAATGTTCTTACTTATTCAGTTGTTTGTATATCAGTATTTCTCAACAACTTGCCAGGTCCATTCTGTTGTGTATTGAATGTTCTTTGCTTAACATATATGTTATTGTTTAATATGCACAAAAAAAAAGGGATAAAGGGAGTTTACAATTTTTTTCCTCATAGAATCATTAGCTTTTTGTATTTTAAAGCAATTACGCTTGTAAAAATCTCATGAGATGTCCCTAATAGTTTTATGCTTATGATTTTTTTTTTGAAGTATATGGGTGAGCTGGGATGTTCATTTGAGGTCTATCGCAACGACGAGCTCACCGTGGATGAACTCAAAAGGTGAACATGAATTTATGTATGTCAATTAAATGAGAAAAAAATTGGGTAGATGAGCTCTGTTTATTAGTTTATTTTAATTCATTTTCTTTGGTAGTTACATGATGCTATATTCCTTCTTATTCAATATGTTTTACGGTTTATACTTTAAGAGGCTTGGTTTGGACATACAATTTGTTCAGTTTGACCTTTAGTCCCCCTTTTTTTTTTTCTAAACCCTTGAATTAACATATCACAGCTGAACTTATCTTCACAACTTCTACAAAGCTGATCGTTTCACCTTCTTGTTCTTTATGTGTTGCTTACAATCTTTGTAATTGCGAGATGAACTTGAGCATCTTCTCGATGATGACAATGACATGAGCGAAATGTATCTAATTGAAAAGTTCAACGATCAATCTGTGGAGATAGCCTTTACTGATGGTTAATGCATGTTTAATTATTCACTTGACATCATCTTTATCCATGGGCATTTGCTCTCACTTTTCAGCCATATGTCTTGAAATAGTTATGTTTCCTTGACTAAACATTTTGGTTAGGTTAGGTTGCCTTAACATAGTTTTCAAAGATATCGAATGCTATAAATAGCCTATCTCATCAGAATCCTCTTGTTCCTTAATCTATATATATATTGAAAAATAGCCTATTAGCTCAATTGGTAGAGCGTTGTGTTTGTACACAAAGATGTGAGTTCGACTCTCACATAGGCTAATACGGAGTATGCGTTCATATCTCTATGGACTTATACGATTGAACATGGTAGGAAATATATACACTAATGGCAGGACAAATTTGTGAATCTGGTACGACAAACTTATGAATTATGAATATCTCTGAACTTATAAAATTATGAACTTGGTAGGAAATATATAGACTACTGGTAGGACAAATTTGTGAACCTGGTAGGATAAATATACGATATTGGTATGATAAAAATGTAATCACCGAAATTCCTAATTGTATAACTTGACACTAATGGTAGTATAGATGTACACGAATGGTAAGATATATTTGTACTATTGGCAAATAAGTAGAATTAATATCGACCAATCCACAAATCCCAGACTAGTAATCATTGAGGCGTGAATTGACCCTAATCTCAATCTCAATTACCAATCCATAAATCCCAATCTCAATCCAATTTCTATCAATCAAAATTCATGAATCCAATTTGATTCAATGCTAGAACGACTGAATTAGAGCCTCTACCCTTGGATATAATGTTACTTAGGTTTCCTTCATCTTCTGTTGTAGACTGGAAACCCTCTACCCTTGGTTGTTTTTCTGAAAAATGTAGAACATAATTTGCTACGGTTTCTAGCTTGATTTTCCTTGAAAGCTATTTAAATTGGTATGATAGATGCACAAAAATGGTAGGATAGATGAAAACCAATGGTAGGAGAAAACAACGATATCAGTAGGATCAGAATGGTAGGATTGTTGGACACTAATGGTAGGAGAAAACAACGATATCGGTAGGATCAGAATGGAAACTCAGTAATTCCTGTATAACTTGACACTAATGGTAGGATAGATGCACACTGACGGTAGGATATATTTATACTATTGGAAAAATGTAAATGCGTAATTGACTTTAAGAAAAAAATTACTTTCACTTGAATCTCAGAAAAGCAAAAGGAGAAGGCAGACTCCACAGGCACAGACTGAAGTTATATGAACCACATATGCAAAAGCTATGCATGGATATATCATGTGTGATGATGAATCTCAAGCTATGGTCCATATCCTGGATAAAGTTAGTGCTGCACTGAAAGACAAGATCCAAATAGTGAATATTGACACTCACATCTTTGTGTGCAAGCACAACGCTCTACCAATTGAGCTAATAGACTATTTTCAATGGGTCCTTATGATCGTCTAGTCATCAAGAAGTGATAATTTTGCAAGAAGCAAAAATAACGCTTGAATTTGTAATCTTAAATTGCAAGCTATGCAATTGATAAAAAAGAGAGAGTATAAATTACGAACTCTCTGCAACTGGTCTCGTGAAACCGTCACCTTGGGGTAGTTCTGTTATAAGAAAAAGGAACAACTACATATAATATGTACAAGATCACTTACCCATCGCTGCCACTGTCATTGGACAAACTTCTTGCACCTTTTCAAGTATGAAAGGACAGTTGTACACTATTGGTGGGACGAAAATATTCTATTGGTAGGATGGGGACTGTATCGTTTCCTGGAATGAACGGGCAACTTTTTCCCCGTCATTTCCACTTCTCTCCTATTCTGCCTCATTTTTTGCAGAGCATGTTATAGTGTTTCAGGTCATCATCTCAAGCTTATATATATTCTTGGGGGACACCCATCAATGCAATCATTGCATTTTCTCCTCATAAATGCTCCCCTTTTTCCCCAAAGGAGGAACCCTGTTTTGGCGCCAAAAATGCACTGACAGCCCGCCAAATCAGCTACAGTGAATCCCCTCCAGATTCTCTCCAAAATATCTACAGGTATGGAAAGACAGGTTTAGCCTATTGGTAGGACCAATTAATTCTATTGGTAAGATGGGCAGTCTACCATTTTCTGAAATGAACGGAGGATGCCTTTTGGTGCCACATGTCACTGACAACTACAGTGTAGCTACAGTGTCCCACCCCTTCACCTGCAACTTCCTCTCCCGGTTGCCTTTTTTATTTGCAAAAATTAATCACCTTCTACCCCTAGCAAATAAAAAAGGGACATGGCTAGTTGTGCAAACTTTTTTTTTTTTGGTCTAGTTATGCAAATTGGCCTTAATTTAACTCATTTTCTTAGTTTCACTTGTTTTCTTTTAGCCTTTTTTTTTTAAATAAACATGTTCAATTAACCTATATATATTGTAGGACATAAGTTAAACAAATCGTATAAAATTAAACACTTTATCTTTATTGAATATAGATATATATAGCGGGAAATGAGACATCACACGTAATTATGTATCATATGTGCCTTATAATACAATTAATGACATGATTTTAAAATAGTAGCATATACCAAGTCCGATAAAGTAGAAGATGTGAGCTTCTTCTTAACGAGAGTCACAATCAAATTAACAAACTTAGGCTCTTTCACGGCGAGGTGAGCATCGAGCGTCTTCCCATACCTAAAGAACAATTCATCCATGATCGAATTTCCGAAATGGTACTCCATTAAAGGCTCGACGACAGCTCTATGCACCTTAGCTATTGTTTCTCCCCTCGATAGCTTCTCCGATCCCTCTACAGTACCAGAACTGTTCTTAGGGTTGTCGTCTTTTCCAAGTTTGGTTTTGGGTCCGCGGATTCCGTCCCAACTGATCTCAAAGGGATCAAGACGATCAACCTCGAATGAGCCTTCGTCTTCAACAAGTTTAACCACTTCTTCCGGGTGAGCGGCGTAGTAAGGTGTGTTGAAAGAGTCTACCTTCTCCTCTTCCACTAATTTCTGCAATTTAAGTGATTATAAATTTTGTTGTGATTGTTTATGGCTAGTAGCGGAGCCAGAAAATTTTGGTTGGGGAAAATTTTGCATTTTAAGCATGAAAATTAAGTTATGCGTCTAAATCATAATCCACCGTTTATAAAATGAAATCATTGTAATTTGTTTGAACATAGAACATATATAATAACAAAATACTACCTCCATTCAGAAATAAGTGACGTTTGACTTTTTGGCACGCTTTTTAAGGAGTTAAAAACTATATAAAATATAAAGTTTTTAATTGATTTTTTTTATAATTCTATACAGATTAGTTATAAGTTTAAAATTATTTTAAAAAATTAAAAAAAAGTTAATATTTTATATAGTTTTTAGCTCCTTAAAAAACTTGCTAAAAAGTCAAACGACACTTATTAATGAACGGAGGGAGTATATACTAACAAATGAAGACGTTTTAAGAAATAAATCCAACAAATTAAATGGTAATCAAACCACATAGCGTATGGACAAATAATATTAAATGGTAATTATGAAGATTAAGCTTAGCTTTAGCTTAGCTTGGTTGATTGACCAGCTCATGATCATCAGCTCTGCTCAGCACTTTTCCATCTTGTCTTTAGAGCTTTTCCTTACCTTGTTTCTCTCGGTTTTGTCATGTTTGTAATAAGGGACTTTGTCCCATGTGTTTGTCCCATGACCTTGTAGGGGACCCTATATAAGGTGATGGACTCACTCTAACAAAGGTAGGGTTTTGGGATTGCAGCCGCCAATGATGAGAGTTGAATGACGATTATATATTTCCTATTTTTTCTATAGAACACTAAGTGTTCTTGATGGTTTTCTTACACATTTATGCTTGATTTAGCTTGATCTTGGTGATTTAATTCATATTTTCATATGGTATCAGAGCTTGAGGTCTAATCAGGGAGGTAGATTCATGTTTATTACATGCTCTTGCTGTATAGCTGTTGTTTACTACAAGTTTAGGTTCAAACACTGGAAATAGACTACCTGAAGACATGGCTGGGAAAGGTAATCGTGGAGATCCTTTGTTTCTTTCTAACTATGATCATCCGGGTGCACAACTAGTTGTTATACCTTTTTATGGTAGTAATTACATGACATGGAGACGCGATGTGCTGATGGCTCTTAGGGTCAAGTGTAAGCTTGGGTTCATAAATGGTACATGTGTTAAGCCAGCTGTTGGCAGTGCTGATTTAGAGAGATGGATCAGGGCAGATTATATGGTGAGGTGTTGGTTATTAAACTCCATGGCTAAGAATGTTGTTGAGGGATTCATATTTATGGATTCATCTAGACACTTGTGGGAGGATATTATGGAGAGATTGGGGAAAACAAATGCTCCTATCATATTTCACATCAAGAATAGACTTGGGAATATTCTGCAGAGCAACATGAATCTTGTTGATCTCTATAATGTATTCAAAAGGAACTAGGATGAGCTGCAGGTCTTAGAGAGTATTCCAGAGTGTATTTGTGGTCCCTTAACTAACTGCACTTATGATCTGAAGAAAAGATTCACTGAGATCGAATCTCGTAATAGACTCATGCAACTTTTAATGAGTCTTAATGATAACTATGATGTTTCTAGGAATTCTATCTTGGCTACTGAACCTTTTCCAAGCCTGAACAAAGCTTATTATATCCTGCAACAAGTGGAAAGAGGAAATGAGGCCTCAAATGATACTAGTTCTCAAGAGATGAATGCAGATTCAAGTGCAATGGCTACCAACATGAATGGGAACAATTATCAGTACAAATCATCAGGATCTAGCAGTATTTCTTTTAAGAAGGAAGTGAAAGATTGGAGAGAGCTGAAGAGATCGAATTAAGCTTAATTCCAGTTGCTTTTATTGTAACGTGAAGGGACATCTTGCTGAATAGTGTTTCAAACTTCATTGCACACCTGATTGCTTTAAAGAACTCAAAGAGAAAGAGAAAAATGGGATGAATGGAAGAAGATCTGCAAATGCAGCTGGATCAATGAACTCCTGAGTGTAGAGCAATCCTCTTGAGGATGATGTAGAAGGGAACATAGATTCAACTATGTTGAATGTTGTGTATCAAGAAATTCTCAAGAACATGAGAGGAAATAACCAGATTGAAGGCAACAGTGGTTCATTTGCTAACTTTTCAAGTATGATTCCTTTCAACATAGCTAATATTGTCTTGAAAGATAAGCCACAAAGTGAGTGGATAATTGACACTGGACCTACATATTATATGGCAGTTGATTGTCATGTTTTATCTAGCAAGAAGAGGCTACACATGCCTATGCACATTGGGCTACCTGATGGCTCAATTAAATATGTAATAGAACAAGGGCAAATGCAGTTGACATATGCAATTAATTTGAATGATGTAATACTTGTGCCTGATTTTAAGGACATATTATTATCAGTTGGGAAAATCCTTGATGACACTAATCTCGTAGCCATATTTACAAAGTCTTGTTGCTATTTCCAGGACCCTGGATCTAAGAAGGTGCTCTTATCAGGAATCAAGGAACATGGATTATACAAAATTCACTCAGAGAATCACAATTCAAGGGAAGACCATGACAGTATGGGGAAAAGTTGTAATAAAGCTAGTTTAAGTTTAGAAGTTGCTCATGCTAGACTTGGTCATAGTTCTATTGCCAAGTTGAGACATTTGAGGATGTTTATTCCTTCATTTTTGGACGATTTTCATTGTGAATCTTGCTCTTTGTTAGAACATCATAGGCTTCCATTTCAGAGAAGTGTGAATATTGCCAATAGGCCCTTTGATCTAATACACATGGATTTATGGGGTCCACATAAATGTGTTACTTATGATGTTTGCTCTTTTTTTTCTTACAATTCTTGATGATTGTACTAGATTCACTTGGACTCTCTTGCTCAAAAGCAAATTGCAGGTCTTCAAGGCAATAAGTGATTTTTGGCTTATGTTGAGAATTAGTTTGGATGCTTAGTGAGAAATATGAGAACAGACAATGGAACTGAATTTGTGCATAAGCAATGTGTGGATTTATTTGCTTGAAAATGCATCATCCATCATAAAGCCATTCCTTATACTCCTCAACAGAATGGGAGAGCAGAAAGGAAACACATGCATCTTGTAGAGACAGCAAAATGTTTAAGGATACATGCTGGTTTGCCCTTGAAATTTTAGGGTAAGTGTGTGCTTGCAGTTACTCGTCTCATAAATAAAATGCCTATTGAGATCTTGAGTTGGGCGACTCCACATGAAAAGTTGTTTAACAAACCAGCTACCTATGATGACTTAAGGGTCATTGGTTGTTTATGTTATGCACCAGTGGCATATGACAGTAGAGATAAAATGAAGCCTAAGGCAAGGAAAAGTTGGTTGCTAGGATATCCTTTTGGCCAGAAGGGATATAAATTATGGGATCCTGAGTCACAAAAGGTAATTGTTAGCAGAGATGTGAATTTCAAGGAGGGTCAATTTCCTTTTAAAGACAAAATGAATGTAGATGACAGCTCTTAGAATGATGCTCCTATATTGCCTCTTGTTAATCCTGCACCCAATGATACATATCCAGCTTATCAGCCCTTCACTATTTCAGAAAGATATTCTCCACCTCATGATATTAATGCAGATGCTGATTCTAGACATTCCTCATTGCCCTCTCAACTAGCATATTCCCTAATCTCATACGGGAATAATGGTCAGATGTCTCCCGATAGTCTACAAGACATGAATGTATTTCCTCCATTGAGAAGGTCAACCAGAGATCATATTGTTTCTAGAAGATTACATGATTATGATTGCAGAGGTGGCATACAAAGAAATTCTTTTTTTTTTTAATCTTTTCTGGTTGAGTGCCTTGGAGACAAGATTGATCATGATCCAGAGTTATTGAACTTATTTGTTTGTATGGAAGCTGAACCTAAGCCATTCAGTTACAAGCAAGTTGTGCAAAATATTATGTGGGTGGAAGCCCTGAATTTAGAACTCCAAGCATTGGAGAAGAATGGTACTTGGGAGCTTGTCGATGCTTCTACTGATTAGAAACCAATTTGGAGTAAATGGGTCTATAAGATTAAGTATACCTGATGGATCTGTAGAAAGATATAAATTTAGATTGGTGGCAAAGGGATACAATCGAATCAAAGGAAAAGACTATAAACACACTTTTTCTCCTGTTGCTAAGTTCTCCACTGTGAAGATTTTAATTGTTGTTCCAACTGTCAGGAATTAGAGTTTACATCAACTTGATATAAACAATGCTTTCTTGCATGAGAAGTTAAAAGAAGAAGTGTACATGGTTCCTTCAAAAGGGTATCTCATAGAAAGACATGGGCAAGTTTCCAAATTGAAAAGAGCTATCTATGGGTTAAAGCAAGCCTCCAGGCAATGGAACACGGAGATGTGCAAATTTTTTATGACCTAGCTTGGGTTATGAGCAATCTTATGAAGATTATTCTATGTTCATTAAGCATGTTCCTAATGGAATTGTGGTAGCCTTGGTATATGTAGATGACTTTGATTACTAGTCATGACAGTAAGGTGATCAATCAAACCAAGGAAGCTCTTGATAGAGCTTTCACAATAAAGGACCTTGGAGAAGCAAGGTACTTTCTTGGCTTTGAGATTATACATGATAGAGGTGGTACTACATTGCATCAAAGGAAGTATATAATTGACATTCTTGAAGATTTTCAAATGATGGACTGCAAAGCTGTATTATTTCCTCTTCCTAGAGGATTGAATCTATTCATAGATAGTGGCCAAATCTTGCCTGATCCTGAGAAGTAGAGAAGACTGGTAGGCAGATTATTATTTCTCAATTTATCTCGCCCTAATATCTCATATGCAGTCCAACATCTTAGCCAACTCATGGTGGAACCGAGACAACCACACTTTGATGCAGCCATTTATGTGGTTAGATATTTGAAAGGGACCGTGTCAACATGCCTATACTATTCTAAGGAACCCTCCATGATATTATCAGCCTTATGTTATGTTGATTGGAGGGCATGTCAATTTAGTGCAAAATCTCTTACATGTTATTGTGTGTTTTTTGGAGGATCCTTGGTTTATTAGAAAACAAAGAAGCAAGTAACTGTCTCTAAATCATCTGCTGAAGTAGAGTACAGAATCATGTCCACCTATACTAGTGAGTTAGTATGGGTTGAAGGCATATTACAAAGGCTAAAGATTTCTGTACCCCTACCTATTCCTCTATTTTGTGACAGTAAATAACCAATCCATATTGCAGAGAACCCAATGTTCCATGAAAGAACTAAATATCTCAAGATTGATTGCCATTATGTGCGTGAGAATTTGCAGGAAGGTTTCATTCAACCACAACATCTTAGAGCTTTTCCTTACCTTGTTTCTCGCGGTTTTGTCATGTTTGTAATATGGGACTTTGTCCCATGTGGTTGTCATATGACCTTGTAGGGGACCCTATATAAGATGATGTACTCACTCTCACAAATGTAGGGTTTTGGGATTGCAACCGCCAATGATGAGGGCAATGAATGTCGATTACATATTTCCTATTTTGTCTATAGAACACTTAAGTGTTCTCTTGATGGTTTTCTTACACATTTGTGCTTGATTTAGCTTGATCTTGGTGATTAATTTGATTCATATTTTCATAGTAATCAAACCACATAGAGTATGACAAATAATATGCAAACGACAATATGTAACCAGAAATGTAAAAGGAATATTTTATATAATTGTTATCATTTTAAAAATTCGTTTTTGAATAATAAAAAATATGTTTTACCGAACGACTAAAGGGGTTATTAAAAACATTTCTTTTTCTTGACCGATAATCTTTTGTCGTTATTTATAATATAAATTAACATAATTTTTTTAAATATATATATCTATCACTCTGTAATTTGAAATTACTAAATTGGAGAATTAAAAGTCGACGCTTGAGTATCGGTAACATTAGACCAGAGAGAGTCCTTTCTCTAACAAAAAAAAAAAAAGGTAATAGTCCTAACCAATGCACTCATTATTGACGTCTCGTGAACATTGAGGATCTCCAATAATATTATCACTATTATTTTAAAAATATAATTATATTAGTAATTTACAAGTAGTTTACTGATAAAATCATAAAATATCATATTATAAATATAGTTTATAATTTTTGTAATATTAATATACTCCGTATAACAAAATACGTGATCGGTGATCCTCATTGTGACGTGAAGGAGAGACCTATAGGTTTTCCATGACGTGGATACATGTTAAATCCAATTTGAAAATTTTTAGGGAATTTTGTGCAATATATATTGAAAAAAATAATGGGTGATTTTTGTTTGAGGGATTATGGTGAATTAGACCTCTAGGAATATTTCGTTGGGTGATGAGCCCCCTTAAATGTTTTTTTAGGGGCCCTGGATCCTTTACAATTTTTATTACCTCCTTCACCCTTCAACCCTAACCCTCTTCAGTTCCTGGTCGGTAGAATCGCTTGGTTTGTCAAAGCCGGGAAGTACGCCGAGCGTGGTGGCGCCGGTGCTCCGGTCTTCCTCTCCGTCGTTCTCGAGCGTGGTGGCGCCGGTGATTCGACTCTGTTGCCGAAGAAGATTGGGAAGGGTGGAGAGATTGGTTTTGCATCAGTGCATCTCAAGAGTTCTAGATGAATAGTTTCTTTTCGTATATAGCCGATTGATTTCAGATTCTATGGTTTTGTACGTTTTGGTGTTGGCTTTGCAATAACTATACATTTGATGCAAATTAAACTTTATGAGCAAATATACCTCTATTTTTTTTTTTTTTGGAGAGGAACACACGAAAGAGACGATGAACAGTGAACACGTTTTTCAGATCTGGCCCACGAGATGACGGATCTGACATCAAACCAAGGGGATCTGAGAGATCCGGCAATGGGCAACCCGTAGGAGGTGGTGATTCCGTCGTATAACCACCGGAGATCAGTAGATCTGGGCATTAGATTCCTTTATTCGGAATTTTTTTTTTTTTAGAAGTCGGATTTGGGAGGTTGATGGGGATTTGTGGAGGGGTGGTAGAGATGGATAGGGGGTTCACTGTAGGAGAGATCCGGCAAGGGAGACAAGGTAAAGCTCAGATCTAACGGAGAAGGACGGATGGAGTGGGAGTCCATAAACCTGAATCTTTCGGAGGGCCAATGGGGAGCTCCGCCGGTGAAGACCATGAACAGCAATGGTATGAACGCCATGGAAGCCGCAGGGGGGAGGACGAAGTTATCATCCTAACCAAGGCTCAACCACCCGGAAAAGGTGATGAACAGTCGCCGGAAACTTAGATCAGGCCATTAGAGGGCAGATCTGAAGTAAAAAAGTGGGCATCATATAGATCCGGCCATGGTGGGTCTTTTAGTGGGTGGTTACAGTGTCCCAATAATGGTGGTTACAGTGTCCCATTAAAAATAAAAATTTTATTTTGTCCCTGTGAAGTATTCACATATCCTGAAGATGATATGTAACTCCCGAAGTGTAATAACAAATTTTATTTTAGTTGATGACATGTTATAATAGGTGTTTTTACGTATACAACTAATATTAATGTCGTAGTTTCAAAGACTTTGTATTTTTTATATGTGTAATAAGGTGACAATATTTTGATACCACGTTTTAAGCTCTTATGTCATCAATTATATAAAATTGTCACCATAAATAATTGTGATTAATGAAGTGTAATAACAAATGTCATCCATGAATAAAAATTTAATGAATATGTCACCACAAGTGATTGCATCAATGAAGTGTAATCACAAACGTGTCATCAGTGAATGAAAGTATAATCGATGAAAATAAATTGATATACAATTGATTAAATTAAAAACATGCGGCATCAATCGATTTGATTAAAAAAAAATGGCATCAAATAATTACATTATAAAAATGACATCAAAATACCATTTTGAAAAAGTTGTATCACATTAAAGAAAAAGATGTCATCAAAATACTACTTTGAAAAAAAATCATCAAAAATATGGCATCACGGTAAAAAAATATCATCAAAAAATTGACATAAAAAAGTGCCATCAGTCGTTAACAGTAAAAAAAATAGCATCAATGATCAACGTGACATTACAGTAAACAAAAAATGTCATCAAGGTTTAAAAAAAGTGACATTGAAAATGTGTCATCCAATCATTTCATTAGAAAAATATTTGTTGTCATCATTAAATGGCATCAAAACATTACTTTGAAAAAAATGGCATCACGGTAAAAAAAATATCATAAAAAAAATTGACATAAAAAAGTGTCACCAAACCATTTCATTAAAAAAAGTGGCATCAAATAATTACATTAGAAAAAATGGCATCAAAACACTACTTTGAAAAAATGGCATCACATTAAAGTGGCATCCAATCATTTCATTAAAAAAGTGGCATCAAAGTGAAAATAAAAATAGCATCAAAACACTACTTTGAAAAAATGGCATCACATTAAAGTGGCATCCAATCATTTCATTAGAAAAGTGGCATCAAAGTGAAAATAAAATATAGTAAAATTTTGGCATCAAAACAGTAAAATATGGCATCACTACTAAAAAAAAAAAAAAAAAAAGAAGTTGGCATCAAAATGGGTTGGTCAACGTTGACCGGTCAATGGTCAACCGTTGACCGGTCACTGGTCAAACGGTTGACCATTGACCAACCCACCTTATTGGGAAGGGGGCTAGGGCAAAACTAATTAAATTGATTTATGGCCTAAGTGCCCAATTGAATATTCAAAAAAGGCCTAGTACCAAAATCACCCTTTTTGTTTTTAAAAAGTGAAAGCATGAATTTTAGACGCGAAAGGAACTTTTATATATAAAAAATATTTTACAACAAAAGTTTGAATTAAACACATTTTATGTATAATTCACTGGTGGGTTATATTGTCAATGAATTTTGGGATGGAACGTCGCTTGGTGCGCCCATACACACTGTTATACTTTTATTTTATTTTTGTTGTTACTTTAATCCTTGTAATTTTGTTTGTAAACAAAACCATGGTTTATTTGGTATTAAGATGCACTTAGGTCTAAGTTAGGTGATACCACACTTGACCACACACCAACCTGGCCATGCTGTGAGCAAGAAAAGCTCATTGGTCCCATGGTCTAACCATGTTTGGAACCAATGGCTAGCTTGGCTCACCTGGTGTGACCATTGGAAGGGTGTGTGAGTCTAAGTGTGGTCATTGGGCTCCTTCTGGTTTCTTATGTCCGAGTTGTGCTTCACTGGTTGTTGGGCCTATTCTGTTGGCCCATTCCTCTGGCCCAGCTCACTGCTTAAGACCGTTGCTTGCTCGCCTATATATGCTCTCTTCAGGAACCCTAGCTCTACTGTAGCATTACGACGCTCTCTCTCTCAGGTAAGCCAAGGGGCTAGGGTTTGGGAGAATAAGCTAGGGTTTCCAGCTTGAGAGTGCTCGGCCGACGGCGATTTCTAGAAGGGAGCTCACCTGGGTCTGGTGCTACCTGAGTTCCTGCTTGCTTGATGAAGATGAAGGCTTGGAAGGAGGGTTCTTGTGTTGAGAAATCTCTCTGAGATTTCTCGGTGTCTGATAGCTTTAAGTTCAGAGATTAGCCAAGGTATTTGCAATCCCTCTTTAGGGACTGCAAATACCTTGGCTAAAGCAAAAGGGAATAATTTGTTTTGCATTACTTGTTTTTATTTTATTTTGTTTTCTTTTCAATCTCAATCAACCAAAACCCCCCCCTTTCTACTAATTGGTAAATACACATTGCTGAGAAATACTTGATTCTCTGTGGGATCGACCTCTTACTTGCTTGCTATTCTAGTTTGTAGGTTTGAGTTTTATTTTGATACGGTTTATGCGACTAAAAACCGCTCATCAGTGTCCTTAACGGACGATTCCTAACCCTATTCTCTTCTTATCTTCTTCCTTGTGTCGCTTTAGAAATCGCTAACTTAGATCTTGTGCATCTGAATCCTTCCTTTGTAATCGGTTTTGAACTTGGTTGCTTAGTGAAATTGGGTGAGCCTCCCCTCCTGAGGTTCCGCGGATGTAGGGTAACCGAACCGTGTAAACAAAGGCTATGTGTTCTTGTGTTTGGTTTCGTTTATCGTTTTCGTTATCTCGTTGTTTGAATGTAAGAGCGAATCGAACCCAGATCTTCAACAATTGGTATCAGAGCCTTGGCTTGGCCCTTTTTCGTCCTCGAGAAAGGGTTGAACCGGTCCTGATTCTTTGTGCTTCCGCTGGATCTAGGGTTCATCTGTTCTTCACTCCTTCGTTCATTCTTACTTGTGTTGTTTTTCCTCTTTGTCTTGACAAATACCAGAAAAACCCAAAAACATCCCTTTGTTTACCTGTTGGTTTTTAGATCTAGCCTTTTATTTGTTCATTCTCTTTATTAAGTTGGTTGCTAACTTATCTTGTGTTTTTCTATGGCAGAAAACACTATGAGAATGAAGCCCTTTGATGGGACGACTGACTTCGCCATGTGGCAAGTCAAGATGAAGGCTGTGATGATCAAGGAGAAGTGCTGGAAGGCAGTGTCTGGAGCTCACCCTGAAGGCACCACAGATCCATCTAAACTGGAGATGGACGAGCAAGCTCACTCAGAGATCATGATCAGGTTGTCTGACGATGTGGCTCGTCAGGTTGTAAGTAAAACTACTGCTAAAACTCTCTGGGATGCATTAGAGGCTTTGTATTTAACAAAATCTCTACCTAGGAAGATTTCACTGCTAAGTAGGTTATTTACTTTCAAAATGGATACAAACCTGTCTCTGAATGAAAATCTGGATAAGTTTCTTAGATTAACACAAGAACTGGAAAGGGTTGGTGACAAAGTTAAAGATACCCACCTTGCTGTGTTACTGTTAAACTCTCTACCTGCTCAGTTTGACAACTTTAAAGATGTGGTTCAATTCAGCAATGATGACCTTAGTAAAGATAAAATTCTGGAAGCCATCATTTAGAAAAATGAAATTATGAAGGTGTTCAAAACCAAATCTGAAAGGAAAACTGAGCCTAAACCTGAAGCCGTTATGGCTAAGGGTAAGGGAAAGGGAAATAACAAGAAATCTAAGAAAAAGGATAAGGAAAAGGATGACAAATCCACTGGGGAGGGTAGCAGTAAGGGAAATTGCCATTACTGTGATAAACCTGGTCACTACATTAAGGATTGCTACAAAAAGAAGAAAGCTGATGAAAATAAGAAAAAACAAGAAACTGCTGTTATGCTTGATTCTCAAAATGATTACCCCCATCAATTGCTTGTTTCTTCCTCTGATGCTTCTAACTACTCTTGGATTTTAGATTCAGGGTGCACCATTCATTCCACCTATGACAAGTCTATATGTTCAAGACTTTAGATGAGTATGATGGTGGTGAGGTTCTGCTGGGTGATGACACCTCTCTGAAGATCAAAGGTATAGGTAATGTGGCCTTAAAAATGTTTGATGGAAAGGTAAGAGTTCTCCAGAAGGTCAGGTGGGTTCCTGACCTTAGGAGACATTTAATGTCTGAATCTGTGTTAGATGATCAAGATTATGACATTAATACTCGCCAAGGTATTAAGGAAGTCTCTAAAAATGGGGTTACACTGATAAGAAGTATCAAGAAAGGAGGACTGTACATAGTACAGGGTACTCCTGAACTGAACTTCTCCTCTGTGAGCCTTAATGTCATATCTGATCCTTCTATGCTGTGGCACTCTAGGCTTGGTCATATTGGTATTCAAGGCTTAACACATCTGTACAAACTTGGCATGATTCCTGTGAAACCTGCTAGCTTAAGTTTTTGTGAAGATTGCATTTATGGTAAAAAATCTAAGCATGCTTTCCCTAAATCCACCTATGTTGCTAAAGAACCCCTTGCATATGTCCATTCTGGTCTGTGGGGCCCTGCCCAAGTCAATACAGTAGGTGGTATAAAGTATTTCATTTCTTTCATAGATCATTATTCTAGAAAGGTTTGGATATATTTGCTTAGATCTAAAGATGAAGCTTTTGATAGTTTTAAGAACTGGAAATTGCTTGTTGAAAATGAATCTGATCATAAGCTTAAGTGTTTGAGAACAGATAATGGGCTTGAATTTTGTAATCATGTGTTTAATGATTTTTGCATTCAATATGGCATTAAAAGGCACCTCACTGTCCCTGGCACCCCTCAGCAAAATGGTATAGCTGAGAGGATGAACGGAACCTTGCTTGAAAAAGCAAGGTGCATGCTCATTTCTGCTGGGATGAAACCCTCTTTATGGGGTGAAGCTGTAACCACTGCAGCTTACCTCATAAACAGATCCCCATCTTCTGTGATTGAGTTTAAGACTCCACAGGAGATGTGGACTGGGAAAAAGCCTGATATTACCCATCTGAGGCCCTTTGGATGCACTACCTACACTCATGTGTCTCAAGGTAAGTTGCAACCAAGGGCCTAGAAAGGTGTGATGTTAGGATATCCTGAGGGAACAAAAGGTTACAAGATATTACTTGTACAACCCCATGGGTACAAGGTAATCACTTCCAGAAATGTAACCTTTAATGAGGTGGAATTTCATTTTAAAAATGTACTGACAAATTCCTCTGAGAGTGCAGGTACTGATCAAGATGCAGCTGAGCAATCCTCATTCTTCCTTCCACATGAAGTAGATCATCCTGAAGATGAAGAGGTAGAGGAAGATGGACCAGTTCCACCCCCCCTGATCCTGAGCCTGGTGGTCAAGTAGAAGAACAAGAACTGCAAGAGCCACCCCTAGGTCATCAAAATGACCACAATGAACACCTAGATGCAGCAATACCCCATTAACTTGATGGGGAAGTAAGCTCCTCTTCCTCTCAATCTAACTCTCAGTCTGGAGAGTCTTCTGTGCAACTTGGTGATAATGTTTTACATGATTACCAATTGACTAGAGATAGGGAGCCTAGGGTTATCAAACCTAATAGGTGGTTTATCAACCTTGCTGAACTAAAAGATGTTGATTTGGTTGAGTTTGCTTTTATTGCTGCTGAGATTGTGAGATCCTATACTCCTGAAAATTTTGATCAAGCTGTTAAATGTGCTAACTCTAATATGTGATTAAAAGCTATGAAGGAGGAAATTCAGTCTATGAATGTTAACAAAACTTGGATATTAGTGCCTAAGCCTAAAAATGCCAGAATCATTGACTGTAAATGGATCTACAAATTAAAGGAAAATGTTAAACCTACAGAACCACCTAGATTCAAAGCTAGACTTGTGGCTAAAGGTTTTTCACAAAAAGAGGGAATTGACTACAATGACATTTTTGCTCCAGTAGTTAAATATAAAACCCTGAGGTTAATGCTGGCTATAGCTACTGTGTATGATTGGGACTTGGAACAGATGGATGTCAAAACTGCCTTTTTGCATGGTGACTTGTTTGAAACTATTTATATGTCTCAGCCTAAAGGATTTGTAGATCAACATAAATCTGATCATGTGTGCTTGCTAAAGAAATCCATTTATGGTTTGAAACAAAGTCCTAGGCAGTGGAATATAAAGTTTGACTCATGCATGAAAAAACTTGGTTTTCTGAGAAGCAGTTATGACACTTGTCTGTATTTCAAAGGTGTTAAGTCTAAGTCTCCTCTGTATGTGCTTCTTTATGTGGATGATATTCTGATCATGTGCAACTCTAAAGTTCTCATATCTACTGTTAAAAGAGATTTGAAACTTCATTTTGACATGAAAGACTTAGGAGCTGCTAAAAGGATTCTGGGTATTAACATCACTAGAGATAGAAAAAAGAAGATGATGTGGTTATCTCAAAGTGATTATGTGGAAAAGGTTTTGAACAGATTTAACATGGCTGATTCTAAACCTACCAGTATCCCTTTAGGAGGGCACCTAGACTTAACTAAACAACACTGTCCCAACACACCTGAAGAAAAAGCTAAGATGTCTAAGATTCCCTATGATGTTGCTGTAGGGTCTGTGATGTATGCAATGCTATGCTCTAGACCTGATCTTGCTTTTGCCATTAGTGTTCTAAGTCGATCTATGTCTAATCTTGGTGATGTGCATTGGACTGGCATGAAGTATTTACTCAGATATCTGTGTGCTACTAAAAACTACTGCCTTGTGTTTGCTGAACATGCTTAAAAGCATGATTTGCATGGTTTTGTAGACTCAGATTATGCAGGTGATAAGGATAACAGGAAATCTACCTCTGCCTATTATTACACATGGGCTGGGAACTGCATATCTTGGAAGTCTCAACAACAATCCATT
Organism: Persicaria maculosa; assembly: GCA_963922045.1. NCBI lineage: Eukaryota > Viridiplantae > Streptophyta > Magnoliopsida > Caryophyllales > Polygonaceae > Persicaria > Persicaria maculosa. The sequence continues at coordinate 20,116,631 of OY998253.1, read as the reverse complement.
GTTGCTCTCTCTTCCACTGAGGCTGAGTATGTTGCTGCTACAGAAGCAGCCAAAGAAGCTTCATGGTTGACTGGAATACTTGGTTGAAAATGGACTTATTGATGTGAGAAAGATTAAGGGAGACCTTAATCCTGCAGACTTTGGCACTAAAATTGTCCCAGTTGACAAGTTCTCATTTTGCAGGGATGCCCTGCATATATGGGATGCCAACTGAGCTTGAAGCTCTTCTTGAACCGACGACGGACTGGAGAACACTCAACTTCACTACTGGTGGCCAAGAAAGACTCAATCACAAGGATTAGGAGGGCAATTGTTGTTACTTTAATCCTTGTAATTTTGTTTGTAAACAAAACCATGGTTTATTTGGTATTAAGATGCACTTAGGTCTAAGTTAGGTGATACCACACTTGACCACACACCAACCTGGCCATGCTGTGAGCAAGAAAAGCTCATTGGTCCCATGGTCTAACCATGTTTGGAACCAATGGCTAGCTTGGCTCACCTGGTGTGACCATTGGAAGGGTGTGTGAGTCTAAGTGTGGTCATTGGGCACCTTCTGGTTTCTTATGTCCGAGTTGTGCTTCACTGGTTGTTGGGCCTATTCTGTTGGCCCATTCCTCTGGCCCAACTCACTGCTTAAGACCGTTGCTTGCTCGCCTATATATGCTCTCTTCAGGAACCCTAGCTCTACTGTAGCATTACGACGCTCTCTCTCTCTCTCTCAGGTAAGCCAATGGGCTAGGGTTTGGGAGAAGAAGCTAGGGTTTCCAGCTTGAGAGTGCTCGGCCGACGACGATTTCTAGAAGGGAGCTCACCTGGGTCTGGTGCTACCTGAGTTCCTGCTTGCTTGATGAAGATGAAGGCTTGGAAGGAGGGTTCCTATGTTGAGAAATCTCTCTGAGATTTCTCGGTGTCCTTAACGGACGATTCCTAACCCTATTCTCTTCTTATCTTCTTCCTTGTGTCGCTTTAGAAATCGCTAACTTAGATCTTGTGCATCTGAATCCTTTGTAATCGGTTTTGAACTTGGTTGCTTAGTGAAATTGGGTGAGCCTCCCCTCCTGAGGTTCCGCGGATGTAGGGTAACCGAACCGCGTAAACAAAGGCTGTGTGTTCTTGTGTTTGGTTTCGTTTATCGTTTTCGTTATCTCGTTGTTTGAATGTAAGAGCGAATCGAACCCAGATCTTCAACAATTTTTTATTATAAGGTCGGGATCTAGCCTTCTAATACAAAACCTAAGTCATTGTGTAACTCGGGGGTTTAATCCTCCCTTATATTTTGGTGATTTTCCCCAAAACCAATGCAGGATGAACCTTTCATTCCCAACACGTCCCTTCAAACTAGTGCAACCAGTCTAGCATATTTGATACTTTAAACGAGCTAAGCATCTCAATCTCTTTATAGCTACTCAAAGACATGTACATGATGTCGACATCTCATTCTCTTATAATTTGCCCAAAGATGGATCCAGAATCTCAGTATCTTAGTAGTTAGTCCAAAGGCAGAGAAACATGCATGTCTAAACCTGATCGGATATGATACCATATCAAAGTCCGACTCGGACTAATATATGGCCGAGGGTCATATGCACATATGAACATGCACTAATAGTTTAGCACACAAGTCAAGCGAGGTTCCATCCTAGAACTTATATAATCAAAAATAAAATACTACGTAAAACATATCTATAAATATATATTGGATAAAAAAACTTTATACACATAATTTTCATTAATAAACCTCTTAATTTAATGAATAAATTATTATTTTTTAATTTGCATTATTTTTTATAAAAATAGGGCGGGTTGAAGCAGATAAAACAGAACCAAAAACAAAAAGAGAGAGAATATGCAGTAGCTAGTTAACCTGGGAAACCATGGACATGAGAGAATGAGCAATGAGCTCCCATTGAAGATAGCTATCTTCGTCTTCCGTCGGGTCGATTGTTCTTCTTGCCATGAACGATAATACCATCCTTCCTCCTCCCACCATTTCTTTCGATCTCGATTTCAGAAACATCGAGAAATCGCTTCCAAATTGTTTGGTGTATCCATCCACTATTTCCTTTGGGCTTGTCTTTGATATGTTAATCTTTCCTTTGTTCAATCCCGTCGGCGCCTACACCAAATATATATTCTCGATCAATAGCTTCGCTAATCGCAGAAAATAACATCGACTTCTAAAATATGACGAAACCCTAAACAATTCATAATTTGAAGAGGTTAGGGTATTGATCAACGATGAGAGTGTGAAAAAACCAAAGAGTCCACATTGATAATATGAACAAACAAGTTTTAGTATATAAGTCAGTGGTTACTCTTTCTATTGTCAATTGGTTTTAAAATTGAACCACATTCGGGTTATATGTAGATGTTAAGCTACTAGCGCATGGGCGCACGTGCACACAACCCCAGTCACGAGTCCTAACGTACATCACCGGATGATTTTGTACGTTATTTGACAACTCACATCAAATTTGGGCTATTTTCTAGAATTTTAAGAGTTTAGGCTATTAACCGCGATTACGCCTAAATTGAAGGTATTTCTTAGAAATATAAATGTATCCCTAATCTGACCTGAGAAATCCAATGCAAGCTAGAAGAGGAGTGCGCAAAGTGCAAGCTTCGGCGTGGGAACAGCCGCCCATGGAAAGTGCCCGGAGCTCCGAAAACGAAGCATGGACCGGACCGGAGACTCAGCTTCTCCCGGGCCTGGGCCAGCAAGCCCGGGAGTGAAACAAACACATGGTTAAAGTCATTCATAGGCAAGTCATTCAAGTACACCACCACCTCCCGCGGCCGCCTCCCCTGCTGCTGCCACGTGGCATACACCGCCTCCAACATGTGGGAGACGGCCGCTAGGGCATTAGGGCCAGACCCGCAACCTATATCAGCCATGCCTAGTCGGCGTCCTCGCAAAGCGTTGGCGTTAAGATAGTCCATCAAGGCTTGTTCAGTGTATGGCTTTGTCGCCAATAGTATATCATTCTGCAATAAGAATACATACATATATACATATATACATACGATACTATACTATAAAGATAACCGAGACCGGAATCGAAGAAGGGGTGATGGGAAGATGACCTGAACGCCGGAATTCTGGGCGTAGCTATCCTCACCGGAACCATGATTCATGTGAAACACTTGCTTTAGGTCCATGGGGGTCTCTTTCTTTAATTTTCTGTTTCCTTTGATTTTGAATTATTATTATTATTATTTAAAAAATGGAATGAGGGTTCTTGATTTGTTCGTTTATATGCAGCGAGGTGGTGTAGCATTGTATATGCTTTATATACTATGTAGGTCATAGAATATTTTAATCTAATTTTCGACATGGAATCAGTATAAGATCGATCGAGGTTAGATATATGAGTTGGTAAGATATTTTGTATATTTAGATTTTAGATCTGACCAATATATATTCATCAATCAGACTGCAAAAAATATTTATTCATCAATCTGACCAATATATTTTATGCAGGTACAGTTAATTTATTGGAATATTTTGATCAAATATTTTATGCGCGCGGTAGATAGAATTCAGAGATATAGTGATTAAGGATGGATTCAGCATAATGATAAAAATATAAATAAGTTTGTCCTTGTTTTTTATGAATTGGTCACATTATGTAAATAAAATTAGATATATTGTCATTTTTCTCGTTTCATATATATGCACATATCAGATTAAAATATAGAAATTTCTTTCAAAATATTCAAGCTTTCTAAAATAATTACCACAATATTTAAGCTTTTAAACTATTTATCAAAATATTCAAAGATTTATAAGGGCTTTAGACAAGATGTCGGAATGGCTATTGACAAGACAATTTCACCTAAATTACCACAGGGCATTTTCATTTTTTCCGAACACATTGCAAAAAGGCTCAAAACTCTCTTTCCCCGAATTGAAACCTAAATATGTCGAACGAATTGTTTTGATCGAAAATAACCTAAAATCGATGAAATTAATCAAAATATCAATTGATCGACACGCAAATTGGTATATCGCTCGCTTTACATGATTATCGAATGACGATTTTTGATCTTCGTTCGAAAAAACCGTCGAAGCTAGGAAGGAGCTCGGCAGGAAGGAACGAGGTACATGTACATGAATGAGCTCGGCAGGTTTAGACGAGGTGAATAAGTAACCTCGATGCATAAAAACGAGGGTATGACGGAGCCTCGTCTAGTTTTTGCGAGGTATATAATGACCCTTTTGAAGATCTTGTCTAAAGCCTCATTGACATAATCCGAACTAGATAAATAATCTCGGCTTCTGTTGTTGAGGTTAAGGAAGGAGCTCGGTTTATGTGGTTGAGGATAATGAGGGAGCTCGACTTCTGTTGTTGAGGTTATAAAATAGCCTCATTGACACGTATTGCTTAAATTCATTAAATCAATAAATTTTGTAGAGGTATGTGTGATGGATCTTGTTATAATGCAAACTCATATGCTTCTAAGAATGAAACAGATTAAATGACTAAATTAGTTTAGAAAATGTTGTTTTCCCCACTTCTCATTGCAACTCTCAATGACTAAATTAATATCATAACTTTATCCAAATAGTAAATTAGCTATTCGATCTTAAATAGACATCAAGCAGATTAATGCATATTTTAATGTTTTATCTTCCAGTAATTGTTTCAAGTGGCCACTTCCCACCTATCCCGGGCTTTTGTAGGAGTGGTTGTGGTAAATTCAACCTTTTCATGAGGTGACGTGTTAAGCTCATCATATTTTGCCGAGCTCACAACATTACCTCATCGAATCAAGCCGAGTCTTTTTCATAAGCTCGGTAGAGTTTGTCGAGCTTCTTCTATATCCTAAGAAAAAAATTGAAGTAAAAAATTCATGGGTTATTCGAAATCGAACATAAGACGTTGTGAAGTATGTGCAGGGGTAGAGCCAATGGGATAACGACTTTAATTGACTAATATTAGATTTCAATATTATTTGTTCATAAAACAACCGCCAGTTTAACATGAACAGATGTATTCGTCGTGAATGTAACATTAATAGAGGTAATTTAAGATTTCAATATTACTTGTCGAGCTGACATATATCAATATTTTTGTTCATGAAACCATCGTGAATGCAACGTGGATGTAATTCCTAGTTGTTTTTCTATTGCTAATACATTAGGTTTCCATATGATAACAACAATCACTAGCAATGGCTTGTTATTTAGATCAGTATAGGTAATATAACTCCAAATAATTGCATTTTTCTTATTTACATATAAAGTATTATGTGTAGCTGCAACTTGTATTCAATAATGAGTTTAAAGCTACATTGGAAACAATTTACATACAATGGAACGAATTCTTCATCACTCCTAGTGTGGAGATTATCAACTTCTCCTTGAGTTCTTCGCATATCATTTCTTAATAGTGTGATTTTGTTCTCCGTTCTTTTCTCTCTATTTATGTAATTCTGTTATTTTTAACTTCATTAATTAGCTAAGCAACTACTGGAACAACTTATTTGCTCGTTAGATAAAGTTATGATATTGATCAATTTAGTCATTGAGAGTTACAATCAGAAGTGAGGAAAATAACATTTTCTAAACTAATTTAGTCATTTAGTCTGTCTCATTCTTAGAAGCATATGAGTTTGCATTATAACAAGATCCATCATACATACCTCTACACAATTTAATGAATTTATGCAATACGTGTCAATGAGGCTATTTTATAACCTCAAAAATAGAAGCCGAGCTCCCTCATTAACCTCAACAACAGAAGCCGAGCTTCCTCCTTAACCTCAGCAATAGAAGTCGAGGTTATTTATCTAGCTCGGCTTAAGTCTACGAGGCTTTAGACAAGATCTTCAAAAGGGGTCCTTATAGACCTCGCAAAATATAGACGAGTTTCCGTCATACCCTCATTTTGATGCGCCAAGGTTACTTATTCACCTCGTCTAAACTTGTCGAGCTCCTTCACGTACCGCGTTCTTACCTGCCCAGCTCCTTCCTTCGATAGTTTTTTCGAACGAAGACCAAAAATCGTCATTCGATAATCAGGTAAAGCGAGCAATATACCAATTCTTGTGGTGATTAATTGATATTTTGATTAGTTTCATCGATTTTAGGCTCCTTTCAATAAAAAAAATTCGTTCGACAGATTTAGGTTTCGATTCGGAAAAAGAGAGTTTATGGCCTTTTTGCAATGTGTTCGGAAAAAATGAAAAGGACCTGTGGTAATTTAGGTGAAATTATCTTGTCGATAGTCATTCCAACATCTTGCCTCTAGCCTCACTCTCAAAGATTTCAGCTCTTTGCTTTTGATTTTTCAGAAGGTACCCGTACTTTATACTAAATTACAAACTTGGTCTTTAACTTTCTAGTTTTTGACAATAATACTCAAGATGCAATATAGAATACTTATAAATGACTTTTGGTGGTACTAACTACCATTATCTACTAATTATATTATGAATAATAAGTTTTCTGTGGTTTTAAGTCCACCACGCTCTGCAACTAAAACTTCAAGCTAAAGAGGTTTGACCCATACCTGAACGTAGTTACTCTGGACCACCGACGTTTCATAGCTTCCGACTTTCTAGAGGTGGCTAACCTTCAACCAGGCCTCCCTTAGTCTAGACCGAGCACAGATCTGTTTCGTTTTCTACCTCAGATCGTAGTTTATAGCTTTTGGTTTTGATTTTGAGAGGGTGAAGGGGTTTGAATTAAGAAAACAGAATATTTAGAACATAGCGTTCAATCAATTAGCTTTCCCTTTCTTAAAAACAAACTTTATTGAATCTAGGAAATTTTACAACACACAAATTAGAACTTAAACACACTTAACACTCATATCAGAAGATCCATTGAAAGGTTTTGAACTTTAGAGTGATGGAAACACCAATCTACTCAAATTCAAAACGTTTCTACTTCTCTTTTTTGATTTACAAGACTCTTTCTCTCTTAGCATATGGTTTTCTCTCTCTGGAATTCGGTGCCTTGAGAAGTCTGAGAATGGCTCTATCTATAGAGAAAAAGAGAGAGCATTGGATACCTTCCAACGTCTCTTTTTAACAAATGGCCGACAGATGGCTCCCTACTCACTCAGAAAGCAATAAAAGCACACAGGGCTGACTCAATAATACCACTCACATGCTAAACAGTAAAAAGAAAAAGGAAAAGCCTGTAAAGGCTGACTAGATTCTCTAATAATTTAGCTGCATTCGTCCAGGTTCCAGGTTCCAGATTCCTTCTTCACCCATGTTGGCTTCCAAATCGTCATCGCCATCACCATCATCATAATCTTGTTCATTGTCTAGATCGAGATCAAGCATTAATCCTTTAGTGTAATCTCGATCCCAAGCAATTAATATCAATCATTCTCTCGTGACCTTCTTTATCTAAAAAGTGATCGGCTTCTATCTGAGCTAGATAGAGCTCAATGGACTCGGACCTGTCTATAGCTTGCTGCATTAACGTCTTGAGTTGTGAGCTTACGATAAAGGTTGTATTTCCATCTTTGAATAACCCACAATCAGTGTGTCGATATTTGCTGATGTAATAGTAGATGTAGAAGAACCCTTTAGCTCTGGCCACCCATGGATGCCTTATTGTGTCCTGACGCCCTTCTATTGGATCTGCCATGAACCAGTACTCTTCTTTGAACAAAATGAGAATTAAATAATGTGGTAACCGGGTTTTTCCCTGGTTAACATCCAAACAGGCACAATGAACTCGACATCCTTCTATCTCCTTCATGCGTTCGAACTTAGCAGCCCTGAGGAAGACCTCTTTTTGGAACTTGGTGAAGTATTTGAGCATGATGCTCTCTTCTTCCACCTTTGGCCACCATCGGTTAATTTTATAGAGTCCGTTACACATTCCATATTTCCATGACTTTAAGTTATCTGAATCTTCAGCTGGCATGATGGGTAATGATAATCCTCCCACTCCTACACCATTGTTTGTTACAAAGTGTTTAAACCATTCGTCTACTGCTGCTGGCAGTCTTCTAATCCTTTCAGATACTTCCCAGTAGAAGTGTTTGAAATCCCTCATCCTCCATCTTTTACAGATTTCTTCTTGGAGTTCAACAGGTAGCTGAAGAACTTTTATTATCATTTCCATAGTTAGGAATCTTATAACCATTATGTGTCTCGTTTCTAAGAGTCCACGACGGTATCTATTGGTAGTGAAGTTTCCAAAATCAACAAAAATATAAAAACTAGGAGGGGAAACCCATCTCTGATATTCTCTTATTTCGCCTAGGAGATCAATATCCCAAGGGTTGGTTACCCATCGGGGATTTTCCCAGCGAGTTTGACACCTTTGATACATCAGCTAATTCTCTAGTTAAGCTGTCTGCTAGAGAATTTGTTTATTCCTGCACATGTTCGACAGTGAAAGTGAATTGATTAAGGGCTAATTGCCAACGCAGGAGTCTCCCATGCACTTTCATATTATCAAGATTATTATTTATGAAACCCAATACCCCTTTACAATCTGTTCTAACTGTAAAAGGTTTAGGAGCTAAGAAGATTATAAACTTATGGATTCCACGATAAATTGCAAGAATCTCATTTTTCATGACAATGTAATTATACTCAGATTTGTTGAAGCTGCCACTGTTATACCTGCAAAGCTTGTTATCTTTCTTTAGTTTCAAAACAGCTCCCCAATGATAATCACTAGCATCTGTTTCAAGAACTGACTCATCATCTTCATTAGGTAAAGTCAATATTGGAAGTTTTTCACATCTTCTTTTTCAGCTCTTGGACTATTTTAGTATCTAAACGAGTCCAATTCCAAACTTGATCTTTCTTTAATTTAACCTGTAAAGGTTTTCTTAACTTGGCTAGATATTTAATAAAATCAGAAGCATAAGTAAGACAGCCTAGAAATCTTTCTAGTTGCTTCCTATCCTTGATTTCATCAGGAAATTTTTCTACCTTTTTCAAGATATGTTCTTGTAAAACAATTTGTCATACTTTAATCTTTAATCCTAGGAACTCAATTTCAAGTTCAGCATAAATGCATTTCTTCTGTCCTAAAATGATTCCATGGTCAATACATTTTTGGGTTATAGCTTTCAAGTCGTGCTTATGTTGCTCTATAGTTTTAGAGAAAATTAAGATATCATCAATATAAACAAGACATGAATGCTTAAATTCTTTGAAAACATTATCCATTCTTCTCTGAAATATTTGTAGTGCATTTTTCAAACCAAAGGGCATGACTACCCATTCATAGTGACCTTGTGGAGCACTAAATGCAGTAAGTTGAATACTTTCTTCATCCATTCTTACCTGCCAATAACCCCTTTTACAATCCATTTTAGAGAACCAAGTGGTTCCCTGTATTCTATTAAATAAAACTGTTTTATTAGGGATATAATATCCATCAAAAATAGTATTATCATTAAGCTTTTTATAATTGATAACCATTCCAGCTTTTCCTCTTTTTTCTTCAGCATGATTCCTGACCATGAACGTAGGACTAGAATGAGGACTTTTGCTTTCTCAAATTAAACATTTCTTTAAGAGCTCATCAATTTGTTCTTTGAATTCTTGTTGTTCCTTGTAAGTGTAAACCATTTGTTTTACACTAATGACGGCTTTTAGATCTATTAACTCTATGGTAGCAAATGATTTATCTTTTTCCCAAAATTTTAAAGGATTTTCAGAATATAACTCCTTACACATTTTTTCTTATTGCTTAAGGATTTTATCTTTTAATGTTACCTCAGATATAGAGAGTGCAAATTCTTTTTGTGTACGAAGAATATATTCCTCACCACACTTAGTGCGCATAAACTCTATCGCTTGGTGTGTATAGGCTTGCTTAATCTTTTTTACCCAAGCGTCTTCTCCAAGAATGTTGAAGACAATCATATCTAGGTGCTGAGTGACCGGAACATGGAGTCTTTTGAAATTATTTCCAATTAACATATCATGAGAGGGCTGATTAGTAGCCCAGAATGTAGGAATTACACATTGGACTCCTCTTATCATTATAGGTACATCAGAAGCTAATTCTGAATGAATCATGATACTATCATCAGCTATTTTGACTTGAATTGGTCTACGAGACTTCTGGCAAATAAACTCAGGAAATAATGCCTTCTTACCAAAGCACACCGAACATCCGCTGTCTACAAAGGCACATAACTCATATTTATTGAACCCTTCTAAGCAAATACTTATCGGGATATAAATGCTATTAGGGTTGGTAATTCTATAATTTTTCTTCAGTGATTCTCTGCTGACATGTTCAAAGCTTCCTTCTATTCTCATATTATCTCCATAGAAATGTCTGAGGTCTATTACTTCCATTCTCATACCTATTTCATCTTCAAATAATGGATCCGTGAGAGACTCTTTGCATTCCTTAGCCGTTGGATCATTTTCATATATAGGTTCACTGATGGTTTTAGTGGAATACCCTATTAGCTTTCCTTTTGTATCGGAACTTGATGATTCTTCTTGATTTTCTCTAACCTTTTTAACTAGTGGAGGAATTGATGCTATTGATTCCTTAAAAGGATAAGAACCTAGATCTACACTATGTCTGGTTGGTTCTCTTATAATTTTATTTTCTAACCTTTTGTTTAATGTTGCTATCATGCTTGCTATGTCTTCGTCTACCACAAACGATTTATCTTTTCTGCTTGAAGTAGCTCATTGATTCCTCGTGGTAACACTAAGATTAGGATTGAACCTAAAACTAGTATTTCTAGATAAACTTGGACATCTAGAGAGACGGACTGGTGGTTTGGCATTTGTATGGATTCTACCTTCTTCATCTATGGTTAAAACCTTATCACTGCTAGTGGCTGCAGAATTCTCAAAAGCGTTTACCCAAATGGTATTATGTGTTATCTGATCAGGTCTTAACTTAACATGGACAACCTCCTTACTTGGTCCTACAACTTCCTTCCACTTTAATTGTAAAGGACACGTTCCCTTATGCATACTAATACCTTTTGTTAACAATTTTTTGGATAAGAATTTAGATGCATAATGATCCTCTAGACTAACATAATAGTTAGGTCTACAGATCCATGAAACTGCTCCTTGATTCAAAATATAGACTATCCCACTAATGCATTGATCACTAAACTTTTTATGCCTAATGTCACAAACAAAATTAATGCATTGCACATCTTTACCATAGTCTTGTAATGGAGTTATAATTACTTGGATGCCACATATGAAGATATATTTAAATTTTTTATCTTTGTTATGTTTTTTAATATTTGCCCAATTGATTAAGTTTACTTCAGTTGCTTGATTTTCATTGTTCTTAACCGTTACATCTCCATACATTTCTTCGCAAACATACTTAGCATATTTAGAGAATAAAGATTTTTTAACAAACTGTTCTTTAACGATGACCGGGAAATCAACCCTCGATCTAGTCATTTCTTCAACTTGTTCTTCATCAATAGAAGTTTCAGCTTGTTAAAGTTGAGCTAAGGTGGTCATTTCATATTCATCAGAGAACTCACTAGGAGATTCTCCTTCCATCATTTCATTAATCTCTTCACCTTCTATTGACTCATTTTCAGATTCTACATCTTCTTCAAGCTTTTCTTCTACTATTTTTACTATCCCTTTGTTATTTCTTATGGCTAGATCTACTGCTTCATCTTCGGATAGCTCGATGTAATCCAAACTACCTAGGGCTTATGCTAATCTATTGTTCTTCTTGTTTTTACATTCATTAGCATAATGACCGGATTCTCCGCATGCCCAACATTTGCAGTTTTTCTTTTGATCAGGACAGAACGAGGCTTTCTGGAAAAACCTTCTGTTTTTAGAGAATGGTTTTTTATAATACTTCTTATAGTATTTTTTAGTCTTTGTTTTTTGAAACTTTTTCTCTTATAGTTTCTCTTTTCCTGATAATCTCTGTTGTTACATCCCCATTCTAATGGTGTCTCCCAACAAGTTAAGAATTGTTTTTTCATTCTTTGGGTGCTTCTCACATCTCGGCATTTTTTCTCTACCCATTTCCTAACATTGGAAATTCTGTTCCCAAGAGAATCTTTACTTCCATTTTTTAGCAATTCTCGATATTCTTCACTTATTTGTTCGTTAATTGGGGCAGGAAGTTTATCAAAGAATTCTCGATATTCTTCACTTATTTGTTCGTTAATTGGGGCATTTGCAGATTAGTGTTGTTTTCCCCTATCTTATAATAATACTTCTCGAATTCTATTATGTAATTATCAACATATTTCATGTTACAGATTTCAAGATTGTTTAAGGTTCATTGCCATTTTAAAGCTTCTTTATCTTCATCTTCTTTTTCTCCAATGAATTCGTCTTCTATTAATTCACATGTTAATGTGAACATAGTCACTGGACTTGCCAAATTCCTAAGTTCTTGTTTTGGTTCATCTCCAATAGCTCCCTACCAATCGGCAATACACCCATAGAAGCAATGTTCTATATAATTAAGGAATTGAGAAGAGTTCCATCCTACGTTCATGTTTAATACACTCATCATACTTTTCTTCCAAAACTTTATGATTTCATGCCTGTTCCTTACACCATCTAGGTTTAATTTATAACCTGTTTCACTTATGGGTTCTAGATTAATTTCTCTTTGATTTGGTCTATGGTTTGGCATAATGCTAACTCCAAATCTTTCCTTCTTTTCTAGAAACTCTTTAGGCTTTAACCTAGGTCAGTAGTTACTGGTTAAACCATGTTCATATCGTCTATAATGTCTTCTAGCTTCGTTTTGTTCTACTGGTTCATTCTCCTTCAGCCTTCTTTGTCTTAGTATTTCATTTAACCTTTATTGGACTTTAGATATGGGAATGTTTTTCATGTCTTTTAGGTTAATTAATCCCATTTGCTGATACACAGCTTCTTCATCAGAGTTCTTTTCAGACTCATCGCCGCTCATGACTTCTTGGTTCATAATGTTGGTTTCAATGACATTTTGTTTCTGTAATTTTATCTTCCATTCTGGTTCATCCAACTTAGTGCTAAATCTCTTTATTTGCCAAATTGGATGTTGATTCATTTTTAGGGTTTTGATTTTCGTATTGGTGTTCTTCTTCTATAATCGTCTTTTTAATATTGTCCAATTTAGTTGAAAACTTCTTGTTGGATTTTTTTAAATGGATAATTGTATTTAAAAGGATCTACTTTCTTGATTTCACCACCTGATGTTAAGCTTATCCAATGGCTTATTTCTTTAATGGCTTTTAGATTAGTTGAATGATGTACTTCTCCTTTTTCTTTTACAGTCTTAAATATTTTACTGCTAATTTCAATATATAATTGTTCTAATTTTTTAAGTTCGAGTTTTAGATCTATAAGTTGATCTGATATATATGGCATTTAAAATTGCTCTAAAATGCTTATCACTTACATCTAAATGTAAAGCATGAGGATAAGTCTTATGAGGGCAATTAGTAGACACCTCCAGATTGTCTTATAGATAAATACAGATTATTTTTAATTATCTTGGCTCTGATACCGAATTGCAGGATCAAGGTTCTAATTATAAATTTTTAATGCGGAATATAGACTAAACAAGTAGCATACAAGGATATTAATGCAAATTATAAAAAGATATGGTGATTTGATATGATTTTTGCTTTTTATGGGAAATTATAAAAGACAAGTGGGACCCTAGTGAATATTTTGGCAAATATTTTCAAACCCTAAATTTTTTGGTAAATATTTTCCTTTTTGTGATTATTTTGGCAAGCTTCTCTAAAAGATACCCTTTTTCTTTTGATATATATAGAGAGAGAGAGATTGACCTGTCAATTATATATATCAAATTAATTAAATGAAAGTAATTATTTAATGTATTATTAAATGTACATCCCGGTAAATTATGGGTAGATAATAAAGCTGGATAGACTTTTGAGTTTTGACCAAGCTTATGATCACCCCGGACACTTAAAACCCTTATACATATTTCCAATTAAGCACATTTTTTTTAGTTTATTATATATTTCCGATTAATCACATTTTTAAAATTTGTCTTAAACTAATACGACACACAAGGTTGAAGGAAGTAGAAGACTTAGCTGAGTCAGCAATCCGTGGCACCAAGGAAAGGATCACAACCGTTCATACCAAAGTCAGATGGACGGAGGATAGGGTGTCTTTTAGGAATGTTAGTTAGCCGACATTGTATATAGAATAAAAGGAGAAAATAAGAAGAGATTACTATCTCATAAAAAACACTTGTATTCTCTGATTTCAATCAATAAACGACATCGCCATTAATAGCCCAAAGCCAAAGCTCTGTGCTCGTTGTGTGGTTGTTTGTTCTTTCTCTTGATTTATCATCAAATTTATCCAGTTTTGTCATGGTATCAGAGCAGTAACAAGATCCATTCGTTCTTGTTCTGTGCGATGCTTCCATGGCGAGAACAAAGAGCAATGATGTCGATCCGAACATCGCGCGTATTGTACCTCCACAACTCCAATCATCCCAACTACGTCTTGTGACCACACAATTGCTCAACGATCGCAACTATTACCACTAGAGAAGATCAGTTGAAGTTTCGCTGGATGCGAAGAACAAATTTGAATTTGGCACCGGTGAATGTCTGAGGCCGGAAACTGGTTCACCGATGGCGGCGCAGTGGAAGAGATGCAACAACATGGTGTCTTCCTGGCTTCTGCATTCCATTGAGAAAGATATTGTTGAAACCTTGATGTTCTTTGAAACGGCAGCAGAAATTTAGGCAGAGGTCAAAACTCATTTTGCCTTTCCCAATTCCATGCGAATTTTCCAAGTGCAGAAGGAGCTTTTCACTCTCATTCAAGGTAACATCTCAATTAATGCTTATTTCAACGAATTCAAGCGTCTATGGGATGAGTACACGATGTTGATTGAGATTCAGAGTTGTGTTTCTTGCGGAGTTAGAGGATCTTTGCCTCAATTCTTGATCCAACTTCAGGTTATTCAGTTCTTGGTTGGTTGAAATGATTCCTATAATCTGGTTCGTGCCAATATCCTCATGATGAAGCCGATGCCTGCAATCGGCGATGCGTATCGCATAGTTCTTGAGGATGAAAAGCAGAGGGAGCTTAATTCGATCATCTTCTTCTCTAGGAACAGATTTAACTGCGTAGTTAAATCTGTTCCTAGAGAAGGAGAAAAAAAACAATGGAGGGAATGTCTCCAATCAGCTTGCTGGACAGAGAGGCCAATCTAGTGGAAATAAAAACAATGGAGGGAATGTCTCCAATCAGCAAACTCAGCAATGGATTGGCACTAATTTTCAATCTGAGCAGCAGTAGGGAGGGCATTCTCCCAAGAGCAATGGCTCTAACAGTCCCACGAATGGTGCACCCAGGAAATCAAAGTATTTTTGTGATTTTTGCAAGAGAGAAGGTCATAGCATGGAAAGATGCTTCAAGATTCATGGTTATCCTCTAAATGATAAGGATGGAAATCAATTGAGGAATTTCTTTGCTAATAATTCCTTTTCTGATGTGGGTACTAGTGGAGGGGGTGATGGCCCTGAGAAAGCCCCACCCCTCACTAAGGATCAATATAGCCAGTTGATTGCACTCCTGAGCAAGCATACCATCTCAGACGTCAATTCAGCTTCAGGAATGTTGGCAGGTAATACTTTATGTTTCTCTATTCATGGCGTAAATCAACGTTGGATCATTGATAGTGGAGCTATACCCACCATATCACACCTAACCTTGCCTTGTTTGATGCCCTTCACAATGCTCCACCAAATACCTTCATAACATTGTTTTGACTGACAAAACTCAGTCTCTCATTGCTCATGTTGGTATAATCAAATTGAGCAATGACATTTTTTTGACTGATGTTCTTCATGTCCCCAATTTTGCTTATAATCTGCTCTCTGTTAGACATCTAACTGCATCTCTGCAAAAGAATGTTTTACTCACTTCTACCCATTGTTTTCTCCTCCAGGGCCTTTCCATGAACAACTCTCTGGTTCTTGGGGAAGTGCACAAAGGTCTCTACTTTACAGATTCATTCACACCTACTCATGAGCATCAAAACACTCATACTTCATGTTCTTTTTCTTCTAAGCACATTATGCTTGTACTGTTTCATTGCAACTTTGGCATTTTCGTTTAGGACATTTTCCATACAATCAGATGCATCGATTTCCCTTTGTTAAACGTGGTGCTTTGAATAATCCCATTGTATGTGATGTTTGCCCAAAGGCTAGACAACATGGAGCTATTTTTCCAGTGAGTTCTATTAAATCTTCTTATGCCTTTCACCTTTTACATGTGGATATATGGGGACCATACAGTACCCTTACATACAATGGTTGCAAATGTTTTCTTACAGTGGTGGATGATTTTACCAGGACCACCTGGACTCACTTACTGCCTCACAAAAGCAATGCTATTCCCATTTTGTAAGTCTTTGTCTCTTTTGTTAAAAATCAGTTTGATTGTCGTGTTAAGATCATCTGATCTGACAATGGTGCTGAATTCTGCAACAATTTTGCCAATTCTTTATATTCAGAAAATGGTATCTTACACCAAACATCTTGTGTTGAAACTCCTCAACAAAATGGCATGGTAGAGCGTAAACATAAGCACCTACTTGAGACAACTCGTGCATTGTTGTTTCAATCTCATCTCCCAATTCAGTACTGGGGAGAATGTATACTCCATGCTACATATATTGTTAATCAATTTCCAATATCTTCTCTTGATTTCTCTACCCATTTTGAGAAATTGTACAATCAACCACCCTCTTGTGACCACTTGAGAGCCTTTGGTTGTCTTTGTTTTGCTTCAACAATCAAGAGCCATAGACTTAAATTTGATCCTCGAAGCATCAAGTGTGTTTTCCTTGGTTTCCCTTCAGGGACCAAAGGTTACAAACTTCTCAATCTTACCACAATGAAAGTCTTTGTGTCTCGAGATGTTATTTTTCATGAGATGGAGTTCCCTCTTCACTCCTCTATTTTTCCTTGTAATTCCACACCCTTTCCTATTGTAATCCCTGATGTTTCTCATGATATTTCTCCACATCCCACTCTTGGTTACGATGTTCCTTCCCCTGATGCATTTGATGATGGCAATGTTCATACAGTGCTAGCTCCTACCTTGAGACGCTCTACACATCCTCACAGATTACCTGCTCACTTGAATGACTATGAGTGTTTTGGATCCTTTTCAGATTACTAGTTTCCATTACTTCCTAGGTTTAATGAGTCTCTTTGTTGTGCCACCATTTCTGAACCCAATACCTTACTTGTTGAACCCACATCCTACACCCAAGCTTCCAAAGATCCACGTTGGGTTGCTGCCATAGATAAGGAAATTAAGGCATTACAGGTCAATCAGACCTGGGAGGTTTTTCCTCTACCACCTCACAAGAAACCAGTGGGTTGTCGTTGGGTTTATAAGACAAAATTGAAAGTTGTTGGGTCGGTGGAACGATTCAAGGCTCGTTTGGTGGTGAAGGGATACACACAACAATATGGTATTTGATAACTCCACTCCCTTGATGAAAATCGAAAATGGTTTCAAAGGATTTGACACAAAGCTTGTGTCAAAGGTCTTGAAGTTAAAGCTGTATTGATGAAATTCAAAACATGTATTGTATGCATTTTATTTACATATATTATTTATGTATGGTTTCCGAATATTAATATACATATGTTACACTAACCATATAGCGAAGATATTTGAAGAGATCTCCTTCCTTGAGCTGAGATTCGTAGAGATCAAATCTGCAAGATTATGGCTACGCAGTTTCCATCTTTAGAAGATTGCGAAGATCCATTCTTGGCCATGATCTGGAGTAGTCGTTGGGCAAAGATCCTTCTTTTAAAATGGCGCCGATTTGATGGAATATAAAAGGAGATGAAGAAGAGAGAAGAAGTACAAGTGTTGAACACAAACATCATTGAACTACAACGCACACTCAGCCCTCAAGTCAATCTGTCTTCTTCTTGTACTCTCTGCTAGGTGTTAAGAGTCGTATCTTTTGTTTCAAAGCATTTGAGAGTTACACAGTGAGCTTATAGGATATATTCTGAGAGAGTGTTATACTCGAGAGTTTATAACTCAGGAAGTGAGCACTAGGTGATTGATTCACGAAGTGTAAGAGGATTGTACTAGATAGCTGAGAGAGGTGAGCTCTTCTAGATTGGTCTACGACTCCAAGGGAACGTGAGTTGACTAGATTGCAATTGTATAGGAGAGAGGCTTCTCGATGGATTATTAGGATCCTAAGTCTTGTGAATCAATAAAGTCGGTTGAATCCTAGGGTTGTGGAAGAATCCTAGGCGGGGACTAAGCCTTTAAGGAGCCAAACCTCGTTAACAATTCGTCGTGTTCTTTACTTATTGCTTTACCAATATTTCCGCACTTGTTTCGAATTATATAACTTTGTTGTGCTTCAGGTTTCCCAATCGAAAGAATTGAGTTTACTCTCAAAGGGTTTTGCAAGCGTTTCAAAAGTCTTGAGATTGACAGCGAAAAGTTGGCATACTCTATTCAACCCCCCCTTCTAGAGTATCTTTATTCTACTTTGTTATACACTATCGAACCTTCAATTGGTATCAGAGTCTTACTCACTGCTTTTGATCTAACAATCTTGTGAGTTTTTGATCATGTCTGGTGAAGCAAGCGGAGGATTTGCATAAGGGAGGTCTACCAGTAGACCAACGCTCTTTGTAGGAAACAACTTCGTCCACTGGAGGTCCTTGATGAAAATGTTCATTATAGATCAAGATCTGGAACTTTGGAACATTATAGAGAATGGCCCAAAGATTCCTGTTAAAGACGGACCTAATGGAAGCAAAGTCGCGAAGACTGAGGCAGAATATATCCAAGCGGATCTTGAACTCGTTTCCAAGAACTACAAGGCCATTAACTTACTATATTGTGGTCTTAGTACTGATGAGTTTAACCGTATTTCATCTTATAGGTCGGCTAAAGAGATTTGGGACAAGCTGGTTGTCGCCTACGAAGGAACCAGTCAAGTGAAGGACACCAAGATCAGTATCTTCCTTTGAAAGTATGAACTTTTCAAAATGAAGCCTGATGAGTCTATTAAGGCCATGTTCACACGGTTCATGGAAATCACGAACAACCTTGACTCTCTCAACAAGACCTTTGACAATGTTGGGAAAGTGAGGAAGATATTGAGGTGCCTCTGTTGTGAGCTGAATCTGCCTTGTTTTACAGTTACTTTTATATCGATTTCTGCATACATTTCATACATTTGGGTTAGAATAATACAAAATCTGTGTAGTTTACACTTATTTGCAATATATGGAGGTCTACATAAGTTTTTGTTATATTTCGCAGAAACCGGACGCACTTTGGAGCTGAAAGGAAAACCCGTGAAGAAGCTAAGGATGGTGCAGCCGGAGAAAAGGCCATTTTTCGGCATTCATCATTCTGAGTCAAGTTCTGATGTCTTCATGAGAGTTGTATCCCTCAAAAAGAGCTTTCCAACGTATGTTCATATGCATCAATCCAACGAACGATGACTCGGGAAAGTGCGTTTCAAGAACAGAGCAGGATGCTGAGAAGACTGGTCGATATCGACCAAGCACACTCAATATCGACCAGATTTAGGTCAAAATTCTCCAAATCAACTCAAAGTTGGATAGAATCGACTAAGGAAGAAAGGAAGAGGTCGATATTGACTACCCAAAGTCGATATCGAGTACCCAAATCGAGTCAATATTCCAGAAGTCGGCCCAATGCAAGCAGCTGAAGAGAAACCGAGGAAGCACAGGTCAATATCGACTTAACCAAGTCAATATCGACTGGACCCACGGCGGCGGATTCCGAGCTTAACCGACTTCTTGTTAAGTTTCTATCCCGAATCCAATGGAGATATTTTCGAGACCAAATTTTATCCACGTCTATCAAGATCTATCAAGTCCAAGGAAGATTTATCCACTTTAGATATAATCGTAGTTGATTTAATTCTTTTATTCCATGTTTTATCTTTATGTTATAAGATAAATTAGATATAGATATAGATAGACTTTCTTACCTTGATTAGCAAGGGTTGGAAGCCTATAAATAAAGCCTTAGGGGCTGGATTTTATTAATTCAATTTCAGAGACAATTAGTTACATAGAGAGAGAAGGAGAAGAGGTTGTAAGTTTGAGTTTACTAATGCAAGTTAGTTCTTTTTCATCAAAGATGTCTGCTATTGCGATGAAGAGCGAGTAGTCCACCCACTTCTGGGGCTGGAGTGAGCCTGACGGTGGCCATGTAAGGTGATGCGGTGAAGGTACAATCTTTTTATGCAATTCGTATTCTATCCCTATGAGCATGATTCTTTTGCGAGAGTTGAAGGTGATCCTTGTTTGTGTTATTGAAGCGAAAGTGATCTTAATACAACTTGGGTTAATTATGTGAAAAAGGGTTAGTAACAATTAGGGTTTATGCGAAAGCCTCTATATTCCTATTTGTAAATAACGAAAGTTATTTGATGGAAAGTATGATCTTTTATGCCTTTATGTGTTACTTTGCATGGTTATCGTTGTGGTGTTGATACCCTGGCTTTGGAAGTCTTTTAGTATATTGAGTTTTGTGTTCGAGAATTTGCAATTTACAATTTCTGCTGCTTTGCTTTATTTTCTGCTTTTGCTTTCTTTCTTTCTGTCTTTCTGTTATTCTGTCTGTGAGATTTACAGCTACCTGAGATCCGCTGACACGCTTCCTCGAGGATCGATCATGACTTCCCACTACTGCATAGGGAGGAGGTCTTGTAATCATTTACAAGGGATGAAATCTGGTTTGCTTTACTTTATTTATATTTTATTGCAAGTCTCGATTTCCTCCTTACAACAGCCTCCCAAAGGACAAATGGGGCCCTAATGTAACAGCCATAGAAGAAGCCCAAAATCTCACCACTCTACCCCTTGATGACTTGCTTGGGAAGCTGATCACACATGAGATGATTCTCAATGAAGACGATGGAGAACTCCCAACAAGCACTAAAAACTTGTCACTCAAGCCTAAGAAGGATGAGCCCAAAGATGTGTCTGATTCTAAAGATGAGGATGATGATGAGGATGATCCCTTTGCTCTCATTACAAGGGGTCTTTCTTGAATCCTCAAAATGAAGAAGCAATTCAACAACAAAGATGGATCAGAGTCTTCTAAATTTCGAGGTGAGTGTCAATACAACAAATATGACAAGAGGACTAAACCTTTGTCTTGTTTTGAATGTGGTGAAACAGACCATCTAGTGAAAGACTGCCCTCAAAAGAAGAAGAGTCATTTCAAGAAAAGTGATATATGGAAAAAGAAAGTCATATGGCTTTCTTTGTCTCATGGCCTCAGGAGACTCAGACTCCGATGATGAAAAGGCTTTCTTTGTCTCATGACCATCTTGTTTTGAATGCATGGTCGCAACTTGGAGTGATTCTGACTCTGGTGACTCAAACTTCGATGATGAAAATGCCAACCTTTGTCTCATGGCCTCAGGAGATGAATCCCACGATGAGCAACTTGAGGTAATTGTAAGAGAACTCATGGCAAGTCCAAAAGAGGTACTATCAGAATTCCTTTCTAATATGATTGCCAATGAAGAGAAACTTATTGCCCAAACCAACACTCTTATTAAGAAAATCGTGGACCAAGAAAGAACTATTGAGGAACTGTCAATGAGGGTCAAAAGTCTTTAAACCTCTTATTTAGGTCTTGACATTAAAGTCAAGACTCTTGACTCGGAGAAATCTGAACTCAAGCAAGATCTCTCGTCTCTAAGAAGTGAACATCATGACTTAGAGAGCGAGAAGATCTCCCTAAATAAGAAGATTCAAGACCAATAGACAGCTCTCATAAGTTTTACCAAGTCCAAAGGCACTCTTGATAGGATGTTGGGTGAGCAACAAAGTTCTCTAAACAAAAGTGGTATTGGTTACAAACCGGGGTTTTTTAAAGAAGCAACACATTACCACTTTTGTGAAGGCAAAAGGAAGCAGAACCTCTCCTATATGTCACCATTGTGCAAGAAAGGGACATGTGAGAGAGACCTGCCCCTATAGAAGAAAGGATCCACATATTATTCGCAATACATTTCCAGTTCACTTGAGAAAAGAATGGATAACGCAAGTTTGGGTCCCCAAAGGCACTATTTTACCAAATATGGTTTATCCCAATAATGGATCTAAATTTTCTTATTGGTCTAGCCACAAAGGTTGATTTTTGTCGTGCAGGAGATCGCCAAGGTAAAAGAGCAAAAATGGATTATTGATAGTGGATGCTCTAGACATATGAGTGGGAAAAGGTCTCTCTTCCATGAACTGAAGAAGGAATCCACTGGAACAATCACTCTTGGTGACAGAGGAAAGTGTGACATCGTTGTTATCGGTAGTGTTGGGAGTGATCCTAACCACAGCATCTATGCTGTGAATGCTATGAATGCTGAGCAAGTGGCATGATATGCGATATATTCTATAGCGCATTTAGTAGTTTTTGTCGTCATTTATATGTCATTGTGAGAGATATTTGTATGAACTTGGTGATTCGGAACCTGTTGAAGAAGTTGAAGAAATCATAGGATCATGCAAGTTACAGAAGAGTTGAAGTGAAGAAGTTCGGAAGTAGCTGGAATCTGGCTGAGCTGACATGCCCGCGCTGCCACTTGACGCGGCCGCGCTGCTACTTGACGCGCCCACGCTGCTAGGAGGACGTGCCCGCGTCGATGCACCAGATGGAAGTAGCAAGATGAGACACTGGCGCGCCCGCGCTGCTACTGACGCGCCCGCGTCAGTCCCTGGAGACGGATTCTTATCCGATTTTCCCTTATCTTATTAGTTTTAATATTATATTTTTATATTTTTATGGGATGTTAAACCCGATTTAATTAGTTTATATTACTGCGGAGAACGCGACAGAGATTATTAGGTTATTTTCCAGAGACGTAGTTTCTTTTTTCTTCATCTCACAAACCCTATGGAGAACTAACTCTCCGTTGTTGCACTTGGTTCTTTGAAGCCTTCGATTGATTTGGTTGTGAGTATTCTACTCTTGTTCGTCCTTTGTTAATTGTTTCGATCTCCTGAGCTTATTGCTTGATTGCTTATTATTGGTTAATCTGGATTGATCACCTAGGTTTATCGATACTAGTCATATTGCTAGGGTTTCCAATTCCAGGTTTGGAGTTGTAGATTCATTGTAGCAAACACAATCACCATACGCGGGTTGCTTGTGGTAGATTGTGAAGGAGATTCGATTACAGGCTATTTTAACGGGTTGTTAGAATCGCTTGTATCTCATTATAATTCATGTTTGAATGCTATCGCTTTATTATTCGGTGAAGGTTTTCCCTTGTAATTTGGTGATAAGTGCTTTTAGGACTGGTAGGACTAAAAGCTATTACACGATCTGAATTGAGAACAATTACTGGACATTAGAACTTGAGATTCATAGAATGCGATGATGAACCATCTCAATTGTTGTGCGGATAATTACCTGGTGTGATACTTTTCCATCATATATTCGCAACCTCTTATTGCAACTTGTTCTGTCACCATTGCTTACACACAAAACTCCCCCTTGAATCGGTTACTTTTGGGTAATAATACTTGCTCTTACGATTGATTGTGTTTCCCTGTGGGTTCGACCCTAACTTACCTACTATACTTGTTATAGTTTGCATCTTAGGAATTTACTTTGATTTGGCATAACGACTTTAGGCCTGTCAAATTTGGCGCCGTTGCCGGGGAGACGAATTATCTTTGTTCTTGTTTGTCTTATTACCTCTTTGGGTGCGAACCTCTTGCATGGTTCGCACTCGTGCTACTGATCCCCATCTTGTTGATTTTGATTGGGAAATTGACAGGACATACCACCGCCGTCTTAGAGAACAACACCAACATTCCCAACAACCCGATCCAATGGCTGAAAATGTAAATCAGACGTTGCGACAGTTGACAGCAGCAAACATCACACAGCAGGCACCTGCTGTGACAATCCCTGCTCTGGGGGATGACAACCATTTTGAGCTAAAGTCTGGGCTGATTCATCAACTGCCCAAATTCCATGGATTGGCTGGAGAAGACCCCATCAAGCACATGGGGAAGTTTCATAATGTGTGCATGAGCATGAAACCAGCCAATATATCCGAAGCACAGATAAAGATGAGAGCTTTTGGGTTCACGCTGGTCGATGCTGCGGATGACTGGTACTACAGTCTTCCTACAGGGAGCATCGATACTTGGCCTAAGCTCCACAAGGCCTTCCTGGAGAAATTCTTCCCTGCTAAGAAGGAGAACACCTTGAAGAAGGCAATCAGCAATATAGAGCAGGAAGATGATGAAACCCTCTATGATTACAATGAAAGGTTCAAGAAGCTTTGCGCTAATTGCCCTTTCCATGGCTACAGCACAAAGGACCTAGTCCTATACATCTATGGGGGATTGCTGGAATCTGATAGAAGGATGATTGATGCCGCCTGCGGAGGAAATATTCTGAATGCCACGCCAGAGGGAGCCATGGAGAAGATTCAGGAAATGGCTGAGGGGACTAGAAATTTCGGGAAATCCACCAGAAAGAAAGGAGTCAATTCGGTAGACTCTAACCAATCCAAAGATATTGCTGAATTGAAGGATATGGTTAGGAGGCTCACTCTGCAAGGGACCCCTCAACAACTCAAGGCTTGTGGAATTTGCAGTGATAACTTCCACCCAACTGATGCGTGTCCTACACTCCAGGAAGACACCGCTGAAGTAAGTGCTATAGGTGGAAATGGACCTCAGAGACCCAGACATGACCCCTACTCAAACACCTACAACCCAGGGTGGCGGGATCACCCAAATTTCAGATGGAGGGATCCACCAAACCAACCACATCAGCAACAGCCACCTCCCTACAATCAGTGGCAGCAGGGTAACGCTCCCTCTACTGAGTCCATGCTCAATACCCTGACACAGCACTTTACTGCGTATGTTCAGACAACTGAATCGAGCATAAAAGATATACAGAAACAAATGGGGCAAATGGCCGAAGCAATCACGAGAATAGAGGCAAAGACGTCAGGGGGTCTACCATCTCAAACGGTGGTCAATCCAAAGGAAAACGTCAGTGCTATAACTCTTCGGAATGGAAAAGAGCTGAGAAGTCAGGAGGATGAGGAGGAAAGCACGCAGGTCTCCGACGTGGCCACGCCCAATACTGGCGCGCCCGCGCTGGAGTCTGACGCGCCCGCGCTGGAGTCTGACGCGCCCGCGCCGGAGTCTGACGCGCCCACGTCGAGTCCGATCTCGCCTGAATCTGAGCCCTATGTCGATACATACGTCCGACCGGATTTTCCCCCTCTCGGGTCGGAGAAACCAAAACCTCCGTTCCCTGAGGCACTCAAAGAGAGGAGGATAATCGATGATTCAGAGCTCTTCGAGACATTTAGCAAGTGTCAGGTGAACATTCCTCTGCTGAAAATGATAAAAACTGTGCCCAAGTACACCAAGTTCTTGAAGGAGCTTTGCACGGTGAAGAGAAATCAAAAGCTGAAAGGAAAAAAGAAAGTGAAAGTAAGTGAGCAAGTCTCCGCCATGTTTCAGAGGAGAATGCCAAAAAAGTGCACTGATCCAGGTATGGTTACTATCCCTTGTGTCATTGGAGATGTAAAATTTGATAGAGCTATGCTTGATTTGGGTGCTTCCATAAATGTGCTTCCTTACTCACTTTACAAATCGCTAGATTTAGGACCTTTGCATGAAACTGGAGTAATTGTGCAACTAGCTGACAGGTCTAATAAATACCCTAAAGGAGTAGTAGAAGACGTTTTGGTCATGGTCGATAAACTGATTTTTCCTGCAGATTTCTTTGTCCTGGATATGGAACATGATAAGCATGATGCGCCTATTCTGTTAGGTAGACCTTTTATTAAAACAACTAGGACAAAAATTGATTGTGTTTCTGAGACACTAACAATGGAATTTGATGGAGAAAAGGTTGAATTCGATTTATACAAGGCTATGAAACATCCTGTTGATGACCATTCTCTGTGCTCTATTGATGTGATTGAACCATTAGCTCAAGATCTATTTGATATTTCTAGGGAAGATGAGTTGCAGTCAATTATTGAGAATGCTATTGACGAGTCCTATACAGATTTTTCAATTACATCTAACATGCAGGAATTAGTAGCCCAGATGGATGTAGAAGGTAAGTCCCCTACTCTTTTGGGCATTGGCCCCAATCTACTGACTCCAAGCGAAGTGCTTGTTCCATCTGTTGTGCAGGCACCTGAAATTGAACTCAAACAACTCCCTAGTCATCTCAAGTATGCTTTCCTAGGAGTTGATGACACTTTACCAGTTATTGTGTCAAGTAAGCTTTCAGCAGAACAGGAAGAAAAGTTAGTGGAGGTTCTAAAGGAGTACAAAACTGCGCTGGGGTGGACCATCGCTGACATCAAGGGAATTAGTCCATCTACATGCATGCACAGGATCCTGCTGGAGGATGGAGCTAAGCCATCACGCCAACCACAGAGAAGGCTCAATCCTCCCATGATGGATGTGGTGAAGAAGGAAGTGCTGAAATTGCTATCAGCAAACATGATTTTCCCAATTTCTGACAGTCAATGGGTAAGTCCTACACAAGTTGTCCCTAAGAAAGGAGGGATTACAGTTGTGGAGAATCAACAAGGTGAGTTGGTCCCTACCCGGACACAAACAGGTTGGAGGGTATGCATAGACTATCGCAAGCTGAATACAGTAACCAGGAAGGATCACTTCCCCCACCCCTTTATTGATCAGATGCTAGAACGCCTTGCTGGGCGCCCCTATTATTGTTTTTTGGATGGATATTCTGGATATTTTCAGGTGGCCATAGCGCCAGAGGACCAGGAGAAGACTACATTTACATGTCCTTTCGGTACTTTTGCATATCGCAGAATGCCATTTGGACTATGTAACGCACTCGGGACATTTCAACGATGTATGGTTAGTATCTTCTCTGAGTACATTGAGAATTTCATTGAAGTATTCATGGATGATTTCACAGTACATGGGGATAGCTTTGATACTTGTTTGAGCCATTTGGCACTAGTGTTAAAAAGATGTGTTGAAACTAATCTGGTTTTGAACTCTGAAAAGTGTCATTTTATGGTAGAACAGGGAATTGTTTTAGGTCACATAGTCTCTGCAAAGGGTATTGAGGTTGATAAGGCGAAGATTGATGTAATTCAATCTCTGCCTTATCCTACTAATGTGCGCGAAGTTCGTTCTTTCCTAGGCCATGTAGGTTTTTATCGCAGGTTTATCAAAGACTTTTCGAAGATATCCTCACCCTTGTGCGAGCTTCTGAAGAAAGATGTGACCTTTGTACTCACACAAGAGTGCAAAGAGGCGTTCGACCAGCTGAAAGGACGCCTCACTAGTGCACCAATCATTCAGGCACCAGACTGGTCTCGCCCATTTGAGATCATGTGTGATGCGAGCGACTATGCAGTGGGAGCAGTGCTAGGCCAAAAAGAGGGAAGAGCCTCTCATGTGATCCATTATGCTTCCATGACTCTGAATGGAGCGCAGCGCAACTACTCCACCACTGAGAAAGAAATGCTAGCTGTGGTGTTTGCACTAGAGAAGTTTCGACAATATCTGCTTGGGGTCAAAGTGATTATCTACACAGATCACGCAGCTCTCCGCTACTTGATGACAAAGAAGGAGACAAAGCCAAGATTAATTCGATGGGTTCTTTTGCTCAGCGAATTTGATGTGGAGATTAAGGACAAGAAAGGAGCGGAGAATTTGGTGGCTGACCACTTAAGCAGATTGGTGAATGAGGAGGACAAGCCGGAGTCACAAAAACCCATCTTAGGCACGTTTCCGGATGACACATTATGCAGAATCGAGCACAAAAGCACGCCGGAATCTGGCGTGCCCACGTCAACAGCTGACGCGCCCGCGCCAAAGTCTGACGTGCCCGCGCTGAGTTCTGGCGCGCCCGCGTCGAGTTCTGGCGCGCCCGCGTCGTTCCCTGACGCGCCCACGCCATTACTTCTCAGCCCATCTCAGTCCGTTCTAGGACTTCACTCTGTAAACCCTTGGTACCGAGACATTGTGAACTACTTAGTTTGTGGGGAATTTCCTCCGGATCATACCAAGGCCCAGACGGAGAAGATTCGAAGAGAAGCAAACCACTATGTTTGGGATGACCCATACCTTTGGAAACATTGTGCTGATCAGGTAATTCGTCGTTGTCTTCCAGATAATGAGGTACGATCTGTTCTTGAATTTTGTCATTCTCAAGCATGTGGGGGACACTTTGGTGCCAACAAAACTGCTAGAAAAGTGCTTGAATCTGGATTTTATTGGCCACATATTTTTAAAGATGCTTATTCTTTCTGCAAGGCATGTGATAGGTGTCAAAGAATGGGGAATATCTCTCAAAGGAATGAAATGCAACAATCACCGATGATTTTTTGCGAAATCTTCGATGTTTGGGGCATTGACTTTATGGGACCTTTTCCTAGTTCTTGTGGGAACTTGTATATTTTACTTGCGGTGGACTACGTTTCCAAGTGGGTGGAAGCGAAGGCCACCAGAACTGATGACTCTAAAGTTGTGGCAGAGTTCTTGAAAAGCAATATTTTTGCCAGGCATGGTATCCCTAGAGCGCTGATTAGTGACAGGGGTACCCATTTCTGCAACAAAACTGTGACTGCTGTGCTGAAGAAATATCATGTCACACATAGAGTTTCCACCGCATACCATCCACAGACGAATGGCCAAGCAGAGGTGTCCAATAGAGAGATCAAAGCCATTCTCGAGAAGACTATGAATCCTAACAGGAAGGATTGGAGTTTGAGACTTGATGATGCTTTGTGGGCATATCGCACTGCTTACAAAACTCCAATTGGGATGTCTCCTTTCAGACTTGTCTATGGTAAGGCATGTCATCTTCCTGTTGAGCTGGAGCACAAGGCTTGGTGGGCAGTGAAACAATGCAATATGCAGAGTGACGGGGTTGGAGAACACAGGAAGCTACAGTTAGGCGAGCTCGAGGAGTTACGGTTGGATGCCTATGATAATGCGGCAATCTACAAGGCGAAGACCAAGGCATGGCATGACAAACACATCCATAGGAAGGACTTTAAAGCTGGTGACAAAGTCCTACTCTTTCAGTCTCGCCTGAAACTCTTCGCTGGGAAGCTCAGGTCAAAGTGGGGGGGACCATACATTGTTGCTGAAGTTTTCCCACATGGAGCTGTAGAGTTATATGACCCGAATAGCCACAAGAAGTTTAAGGTAAATGGTCAAAGGCTTAAGACATACTATGAAGGGTTCCCAAAGGAGGCTATGGATGAGTTAGTGTTGGAGGAGCCTAATGCAGAGTTAGAATAATCAAAAAGGCTTAGTCGAGCCAGCGACATGAAACAAAGGCGCTGCTTGGGAGGCAACCCAAGGTATTGCATTCTTTCCCTTAACTCGATTATATTCTAACTTGTAGGTAATAAAGACGGAGTTTCTGGCGACGAATTGCACCCGCATTTCGGACCCACTGCTTCCGCAGTGTTAATTTTCGTCAAAAAAAAAAAATAAAAAAATAATAATAATAATTAATTTTGAAAAGGCCACGGGCTGGAAAACCCACTTCGGGCCAGCCCGCCATCTTCAAGCCCATCAGATTCCCCCATCACCATCATCAAAACCCTACATCCCCCACACTCTCTCACCTCACACCACACATCCCTCTCAATCACACACCCACCATCACAAACACCCCTCCACCCCATTTCACCGGTGAGCCTCCACCAGGGTCCCCACACCCCGTCCCCCTCCTTTCCTTCGGTCCTCGGCACCGTAGGGAGGCTCCACATCGACGATTTCGAAGGTCTACAGAAATCGCCGACGCGGCCGCGCCACCCCCAACGCGCCCGCGCCTGTCAGAGAAACCCACCAAAAGGCTGACACACCCGACGCGGCCGCGCCCTCTCCGACGCGCCCGCGCTGCTACTGACGCGCCCGCGCCACCCTCCAACGCGCCCGCGTTTGCCCCCTGAGCTAAGCCTCATCTGTTCTTTGTGAGTTCCTTCCGCTGTCCTTATTTCGATTCCGATTCAGTCTTATTATCTATCGAGTATGAGTTCATCGGAGGAAGAGGCGAGTCGATCTGATAATGGGTTAGATTTGTCTGAAGAGGAGTGGGCTATTTATAATAAGGTTAGCTGTGTCAGTTCTACAAAATATTTGCATAGAGAGACGCTTCAGAGACTTCAGATGCTAGATTGTATGCAGAAGTGTCTAGCTCACGCTGGTATTGGTGACTTTCTAGAGTTGAGAGCTGTAGGATACCCGGAACTGTGCAAGCAGTTCCTTGCGACATATCAGCTATACCTTGGAGATAACAGAATTAGAGGGGTTGCTTTCAGATACAATGGCACTACCTACAGGGCTTCTGCAGCAAGGTTGCGAGCTGCTTTGGGGGTCACTAAAGCCCCAACTGATGGATGGGTGACAGCCGTGACCGACCCAGACCTAGTTGCATTCTTTAGAGCGGTGTCTGGAGAGGAATTCTTAACTAGTAACGAGTACAACAGCAGGATTACTCATCCTGTCTTTCGTATGTTGTGCAAGATCGTCTCTGGGACATATTATGGGCTGATCACAGATACCAAGCTCTCCATGACACACCTGAGGTTTGCTTACAGCGCTGTGCCTACTGCAGATTATACGCCTGACTGGGTTCGGCTCTTCTTCGATGGGCTCGACAAGGTCAGAAAGGATCGCAGTGCCGTTGGACCAGAAATGGTCCAGAGCGGACTTATTACTCGGGTAGCCATTGCTGCAGGCGTTGGGCAAAATGGTTTGCAGGCACTGGAGGAGCAGGTCATAGCGAGGACCTACACAGAGGAGTATCTGCGGAGGTGTTTGATGCTGGATACTGCACCGGATGGGGGAACCATTTGGTGTACAGGCAAGAAGAAAGAGCATCAGTTCAGGCTCCCTAAGCCCCTTCCTTGGTCTGAGACTTGGACGGATTGGTATATTGAGGCTGATTATTTTCCGACGTCAGTTCTGGGTAGACGGCGTCGCCTTGAGGTGGGTAGCAGTAGTGGCACAGCTGGAGCTGCCACGGATGAGGATGCGCCTGTGGCTCCGCAGGCGTTTGTTCAGACAAATACTCAGGGTTTCACACAGAACCCACAGCAGGAGATGCCTGCTTATCAGACCCCTTCTCACGGTTGGGATTCTCAACCGACATATCAGAGCCAGCAGGATTCACATCAGTGGGCCCCTTGGCCCCCACAAGCTTTTCAGGATGCCCATCAGCAGCCTCACCAGTGGGGCTACCTGGTTGATCAGATTGGCCTTCTGCGCCAAGACGTGGGGAGTTTGACGACAGTGACGAACCAGATTCTCCACCAGCAGGCCGACATCCTAGAAGGCTTTGGCGAGTTCAGAGAGATGAGGGAAGAGCTGCGCCGCATGCGAGAGGATTACTCTCGCCACTATCCACCCCCTTAGTGAGTCCTTCTGTTTCCTTTCTCCCTACTTATTTTTGTCTTCTTTCACATTGAGGACAATGCTTCATTCAAGTATGGGGGAGGGAAAGGACTTATATATCTTGTACATATTTTATTTCCGCATTATTTGTGTACAGATTCTGCACTTGTTATATTCTAAAAAAAAAAAAAAAAAAGAAGAAGAAAGAAAAAAAGAAGCAATCAAAATCCTGGGATGAGTTGAAAACCCGAAAGGGCGACTCAGGCAAAAAGCAGGTAGTCTGGCGAGCCTTAGGCTTTGGCAATATGAGACTTGAGGGAAGTGAGAATGTTTATGTGAGGACCATCTTTGGAAAAAAAAATGAGTGGCTTGGTGAAAACCCGAAAGGGCGCCTTGGCAAGATGAGCGTTTACTTTGAGTGTTTAGGATTGATCTCTTGGTGAAGGCGACATAAGAAGTGGAGTGATAAGGAGGTTTTCGGGTAGGCCACTGGGAGCTATAAGGTGTAGATGGTTGAGATACAATTGTAAGTCTCATTTCCTATTTTGATTGTCTTTTGTGCTGATTGTTGAGATGGTGAAAACTACTAGTACTTAGTGTTCATTTTCCTTGTACTGTCTGTGAACCTTTGAGATTTATGGTGAGAGTAGGCTTAGCTTCTATGCTTACTCGGGACGAGTAAAGGTTTAAGTATGGGGGAATTTGATATGCGATATATTCTATAGCGCGTTTAGTAGTTTTTGTCGTCATTTATATGTCATTGTGAGAGATATTTGTATGAACTTGGTGATTCGGAACCTGTTGAAGAAGTTGAAGAAATCATAGGATCATGCAAGTTACAGAAAAGTTGAAGTGAAGAAGTTCGGAAGTAGCTGGAATCTGGTGAGCTGACGTGCCCGCGCTGCCACTTGACGCGGCCGCGCTGCTACTTGACGCGCCCACGCTGCTAGGAGGACGTGCCCGCGTCGATGCACTGGATGGAAGTAGCAAGATGAGACACTGGCGCGCCCGTGCTGCTACTGACGCGCCCGCGTCAGTCCCTGGAGACGGATTCTTATCCGATTTTCCCTTATCTTATTAGTTTTAATATTATATTTTTATATTTTTACGGGATGTTAAACCCGATTTAATTAGTTTATATTACTGCGGAGAACGCGGCAGAGATTATTAGGTTATTTTCCAGAGACGTAGTTTCTTTTTTCTTCATCTCACAAACCCTATGGAGAACTAACTCTCCGCTGTTGCACTTGGTTCTTTGAAGCCTTCGATTGATTTGGTTGTGAGTATTCTACTCTTGTTCGTCCTTTGTTAATTGTTTCGATCTCCTGAGCTTATTGCTTGATTGCTTATTATTGGTTAATCTGGATTGATCACCTAGGTTTATCGATACTAGTCATATTGCTAGGGTTTCCAATTCCAGGTTTGGAGTTGTAGATTCATTGTAGCAAACACAATCACCATACGCGGGTTGCTTGTGGTAGATTGTGAAGGAGATTCGATTACAGGCTATTTTAACGGGTTGTTAGAATCGCTTGTATCTCATTATAATTCATGTTTGAATGCTATCGCTTTATTATTCGGTGAAGGTTTTCCCTTGTAATTTGGTGATAAGTGCTTTTAGGACTGGTAGGACTAAAAGCTATTACACGATCTGAATTGAGAACAATTACTGGACATTAGAACTTGAGATTCATAGAATGCGATGATGAACCATCTCAATTGTTGTGCGGATAATTACCTGGTGTGATACTTTTCCATCATATATTCGCAACCTCTTATTGCAACTTGTTCTGTCACCATTGCTTACACACAAAACTCCCCCTTGAATCGGTTACTTTTGGGTAATAATACTTGCTCTTACGATTGACTCTGTTTCCCTGTGGGTTCGACCCTAACTTACCTACTATACTTGTTATAGTTTGCATCTTAGGAATTTACTTTGATTTGGCATAACGACTTTAGGCCTGTCATGGCACAAAAAGCTTAACCTGCCTAAAGGCTTTGACGGACGATCCAAAGCTCTGCCATAGGAGACTCGGTCATGTAAGCCCCCACACACTACAAAAGCTTGTGTCCAAAGGGCTTGTAAGAGGACTACCTGAGATGGACTTCAAAGGTATTGATATGTGCAAAGCATGCACACGAGGTAAACAAACACGTAGCTCTTTCAAACCCAAGAAGGTTGTATGTACTTCTAGACCCCCTGAACTTTTATATATGGATTTATATGGTCATATGCGAGTCAAATCTCTCAATGGTAAAAAGTACATGCTTGTTGTTGTTGATTATTTTTCGAGATATACTTGGGTTGCATTTTTAAAAGAAAAATCAGAGGCCTTATTTGAGTTTTCAAAACTTTGTAAGGAGTTGCAAACTTTAAGAAACGAGCCCATAGTGTCAATTCGAAGAGATCATGGTAGGACGTTTGATCAACTTCAGTTTGATTTGTTTTGTGCTAAATATGGCATCTCCCATAATTTTTCTGCTCCTAGGACACCTCAACAGAATGGGGTTTAGGAACGAAAGAATCGCACCCTAGAGGACATGGCCAGGACTATGCTTTTAGAAAATGCATTACCTAAAACCTATTGGGTTGAAGTTGTTAACACAGCTAACTATATTTTGAATCGTTGTCTTATTCGTTCCATCTTAAAGAAAACTTCTTATGAACTTTTCAAAGGACGAAAACCCCTTATATCGTATTTAAAACCCTTTGGCTGTACTTGTTTTGTTCATAACAATGGAAATGATAACCTTGGGAAATTTGATGTGCGTAGTAGTGATGAAGGTATATTTCTTGGTTACTCCACAAGTAGCAAAGCATATAGAATATTCAACAAAAGGACCAAGATGGTTGAGGAAAGTATTCATGTTATATTTGATGAATGCAATGATGGTTCTTTAAGTGAAAGTGTTGCAGATTTAGATCTTAACAGCCATACAGAGAATGAGGATGGTGATGATATTGCTACTAAGAACACAAAGAAGAGGAAAATGCAGGATCAGATTCTTAACACTGAGGAATTGGCCCAAGGTCTTGAAGCTCAGTCCAAAGCCCTTGGCGACCAATCCAAAAGTGTTGAGACTTCAAAAACTGTTGTAACTGAGCCTAACATATCCATGGAGTCAGATGTACCACAAATCAATCCTATTGATGTGACGAACCAGGGAGCTGAGACTAGCAAGAGAAAGTTCAAATACTCCTCATCACACTCATTAAAGGATATCATCTCTGACCCTACATCTAGTGTTCAAACTCGTTCTAAACTTAAAGATCTCTGTGCTTTTCACGCTTTTGTTTCACTTGTAGAACCAAAGAAGGTAGATGAGGCCCTTCAAGAGCCAGACTGGATCATTGCTATGCAAAGTGAGCTTAACGAATTTGAAAGGAACAAAGCCTGGACCTTGAAGCCTAGGCCAAAGCATCAATCACTCATTGACACACGTTGGGTATTTCGAAACAAGCTAGATGAGAATGGTAAGATCGTGAGGAACAAAGCAATGCTTGTTGCTCAAGGCTACAATCAAGAGGAAGGTATCGACTACGAGGAGACTTTTGCTCCCATAGCTAGGCTTGAAGCCATTCGCATCTTATTAGCATTTGCATCGTTTATGGGCATTAAATTATATCAAATGGATGTCAAGTGTGCATTTCTTAATGGTTTCTTAGAAGAAGAAGTTTATGTGGCTCAACCCCCAGGTTTTGAAAGTTCGGAATTTCCTAATCATGTTTACAAACTAGACAAAGCGCTATATGGTTTGAAACAAGCCCCAAGAGCTTGGTATGAGCGCTTGTCAAAATACCTTTTAGAAAATGATTTTAAAAGGGGGTCATCCAAATGAAAGGACATATTGGTCATCCAAATATATGTTAATGATATATTGTTTGGGGCTACTAACACATCTTTGTGCAAGGAATTTTCTGATATTATGTGCAATGAATTTGACATGAGCTTAATGGGAGAACTCAACTTCTTTTTGGGGTTACAAGTTCATCAATCTAAGAAAGGGATCTTTGTCAACCAAAGCAAGTATACTAAGGATCTCTTGAAGAAGTTCAAGATGGATCAATCCAAAGCAGCCAAGACACCCATGAGCTCAACCTTCTCCTTAGATCAAGACAATACCGAGAAGAGTGTCAATCAAAAGGAGTATCGAGGGATGATTGGATCTTTATTATACCTTACTGCTAGTAGACCTGACATCATGTTTAGTGTTTGCATGTGTGCTAGGTTTCAAGCTGACCCTAAAGAATCTCACCTCGTGGTTGTGAAGAGGATCTTTCGATATCTCAATTGCACTAAGGAGCTTGACTTGTGGTACCCGAAGCAAAGAGATTTTACACTAATTGGGTATTCTGATGCAGACTTTGCAGGCTATAAGGTGGATAGGAAGAGCACGTCGGGATGTTGCCAATTCTTAGGGGCATCCTTGATTAGTTGGCACTTAAAGAAACAAAACTCAATTGCTCTTTCCACTGTCGAAGCCGAATACATAGCAGCTGGATCACGTTGCTCCCAAATCCTTTGGATAGCTCAACAAATGAGAGATCTTGGTATCGACCTCAAAGACATTCCCAGTAAGTGTGACAACACAAGTGTCATCTCCATTACAAAGAATCTCGTTCAGCATTCAAGGACCAAACATATTGATGTAAGGCATCATTTCATTAGAGACCATGTCGAAAAAGGTGATGTGTCCATATCCTTTTTTTCAACTAATTATCAATGGGCTGACATTTTCACTAAGCCATTGGCAGAGGACAGGTTCACCTTCATTAGACGTGAGATCGGAATGCTTAACAGGGATGCACTTTGGTAGGGGGGGCTTTCCCTTTACGAAATAAAACCTCTACTCAGTGTCAAGACCTTTGAACCTCATTTCAAAGGTTGTGAACTGAACAATATAGCACATATAACGAATCATGTATTTGATTGGTATCTTTTTAGATATTTGATCAAATATTTTTTTTAAAGGAATTTTAAATATCTTTACTTTATTGTTACCTATTCGCAAAAATCCTTTGTATTGCATGTTATCCGATTATATTTTTATTTGTGTAAATTTTTTAAATCGGATAAACATCTCTTGCCTTAATCGTTAAGATTCGAACGGCTCTTGGTTTAAATTTTGAAATTGTTTTGGTGACTGTGTTCATACTCCTCCCTTTGTTGAAAGACAAAAGGGGGGAGATGGTTTAGACGTTAGACTTTAAACTGCTTTGAACTATAAGGTCTTGGAAGACCTTATTTTGCCTTATTTTGTTGGATGTTTTTTTATCATTGGTTTTGAACTTATATGATCCACCATTTGTCTAACCCCTGTAGGTACTTAGTTCGATTTTTTATGATATATTTGCTTGACTAAGTTACAGGGATGCACATGTTTTATCTTTCATTAAGGGGGAGATTGATAACTCCACTCACTTGATGAAAATCGGAAATAAGGTCTTGGAAGACCCTGTCACCAACACAAGTAACAAACTGTAACCATAAATCAATTTTAACCCTGTCACCAACACAAGTAACAAACTGTAACCATAAATCAATTGTAACCATGTCTCACCAGACTGTAACCATAATTAAAACAGGTAATGAACTACAACCCTGTCGCCAAACAATTAATATATTGTAATCCTGTCACAAGACTGTAACCAAACATTAAAACCAGTAATAAAATGCAACCCTATCACCAAACAAGTCATAAACTGTAACCCTATCACCAACAAAGCAACAAACTGTACCAATGAATCAATTGTAACAGTGTCACCAGACTGTAACCAACCATAAAAACAAGTAATGAATTGTATCCATGTAACCAAAATAATTTAAAAACTGTAACCCTGTCACAAGACTGTAACCAACCATTAAAACAAGTAATAAAATGCAACCCTGTTATAAAACAATCCATAAACTGTAACCCTAACACCAGACTGTAACCAATCATCAGAAAACAAAGAGAAACAACAAATGCCACAAATGCAATAATGGAAATGAAATCAGAAGAAGAGACATTAACCATAGCACAAACTGATAGCCAGTAGACAACAACTGAACCAACAAACAAACCCTAAAACGAGAAGAAAGGGCTAAACTAAACAAACAAACAACAGAAATTGCATGTAAAAATGGAAACTAGATCTCGACAACTCAAAGGAAACAAGATGAGAGGTTGTTGTCGAGAACATTGAAGCAGAAGAGTCGAAAAAAGTACCTGATGAAGCCATTAGCAGAAGATGATCAGAGAACCGAAACGAAGAGCAGAAAGTGCAGAAACGACGATGAGAGAAAGTCAAATAGGAAGACCGATAGCAAGTCAAAGAGAACGGCGTAGAGCAAGGCAGAGATCACTGGAGAACCGTCGAAAACCGAATCGCCAGAGAGAGAGACGTTGGACGGGAACTGCTAAACTGATCGCGCGAGGAAGGAGACGCCAAATATGGGAAGGGGAAATATAAGGCAGGGGTAGTGTTGGTATTATGAAAAAATAATGGACATTTACTAGCAATGCTCTAATCTTAGGACATTTAGTATTTGGTCCAAAAAAGCCTTCAGCCTTTGGACCAAATTACTTCTATGTAATACATATGAAGTGCAAGTATAAGCGGTAGCGCCCACCAAAAAAAACAGTAGCACTTGAAAAAAAAAAAAAGGCAGTAGCACCCACCTAAAATAGAAAGTGTATTCATATTTTAGGACTATATAGGAAATTAGGAATCATGTAATAATTTTGCTAATTATGTAAGTGTGTAAGAGTATATGTAAGAATTTATTTTTGGATTATTTTGGAATTTTTTTTACGAGGGACAAGTCTCATCTTGTTTCGATCCTGTCCCGTCTCACTAAAAAAAAGCGAGACAAGACTTGGGATTACTCTGATGTCGTCTCACTCCATGCCCACCCCTAATATTCATATTCACACAACATAATATTCATATTTTCATATTCAGATAACATAATCTTCATAGGAATGTGACACAATATTCATTTGTTTCATTGTTACACTGTATTATTCGTTTCATTAGAACTCTTTCCTTCCTATATGTTTATATGTACGTATTTGCTACTTTTATAAAGATTTCTTTTTATATAAAAAATGCTTTGCCTTTTTAATACTTTACCTGGGAATTATTTTTTTTGATAAAGAAATAATTCGAGAGTCAGACATACCTAACATCTCGAGAGGCTGAGAAAATCGACACACAGCGAACCGTCAAATATACAGCGTAGAATAAAAATGTACAATACAAACAGTGGCAAACACACAGATCTAGGTGAACAAGTGAACCTAACCCAATACGTTGGGGACAAAATAGACTAAGACTCGAAGCCAAGCACCACTAAGCAATGACACCACAGTCCAACGGTGTATCAACAGTCCTGGCATGTGGGCAGTGAAGATAATCCTCCAAGGAAATTTCCGGATCACAAAGTCGCCTAGATACACACCGCCTCGACCCCATCCAGATCTAACATTGGACGTCAGAGCCCCAGCTAAGAAAAGGCTAGATTGCCAAAAAGAACCATAATCGCAGCTGAGATTCTTAACTATATATATATATATATATATATATATATATATATATATATATATATATATCGGTCTTAAAGGCATAGGATAAGATCCGAAATTGAGAAAGATTCTCTACCAGAAATATAAGCAACCCTACGAATCTAATTAAAAAAAAGTTAAACTAATTAAAATTTACAAAACATTTCTAAATTAGTGTTAATATCATATGTCCTACTACACCATAGAAAAATTGTATCTTTTTTTTATCCATTTTAGATTCTTAACAGACACATAGAGCTGGCAAAATCTGACCCGGCTCGAAAACTCGGCCCGACACAGCCTAACCCAGACTCGACCGAAACCCGAAAATCTAGTGTCATGCACAACCCGAATCCGAACCCGAGCCTGACCCATTTTGTCACGATACCCGAATAGACACGAACATAGACAAACCCGACCCGACCCATCCTTGACCCAACTCGAACAAAACCTGACTCTTCCTTTTGATTACTTTAATTTTTAAATATTCAAATAACGTGAATTACATATATTGAGACCTAATCTATATACATATACTAAAAGCGATGCATTGGTGCCTATGTGGCGGCGCGTGAGTGCATCTGCATACGTGACGGCGCGTGAGTGCATCTGCATATGTGACGGCGCGTGAGTGCATCTCGCAAAGTTTCCTCCGGTCAAAAAGTAAATCTAATAAAATAATTATTTTATTTTACCATTAATACATATAAATGGATAGATGGAATATCTTATAAAAGATTAAATATTGTATAAGGAAAAAAACTATATTAATATAATTAAACGTAGTAGTAGTAATAATAAAACTAATTTTCTTAGTCATATTTACCAAAAATATTAATAGTTAAATATGTAATATTTGATAGGTGCTATTTTATTTAAATTTAGATTATTTTTTGGTGAAAAGAATTATTTATATCAAAATCAATCATTTAATAATTGTTATTTTATATCTATCTATATTATTGTTTTGAGACCAAAATAAATAATTAAAATATTATATAGCCATATATGTAGTCACAATCCATCCGTACATAGATATTTTAGTAAACAAATGTAATAAATATATACTTCATATTTAATTAAAAAGAATATTAAAATATTTTTAAAAATCAACTATCTAATTAAATTATATGAGATTTAATTAACCATAGATTATAAAATAAAACTTTTACGTAGTATCTTATACATGTGAATTTTATTTATATTTTGAGAGAATCTAATTAAAAGATATTTAGATTATATACAACCTGTCGAACTAATTTTATTTATATTTATATTTATATTATTTTTTTGAGGAAAAATAATTTATATTTAGATTAACGCATTCTCCGTACACGGGACGGGATCTACACTAGTATACTAAATAAATGAAGTTAAATAGTCAATAATTAAGATAAATAACAAAATAATCATCATTTTATTATAAAACTTAATGTGACCCCACTTGATCCCACCCAAACCCGACCAAACGTCCCGAAATCCATTTGACCCGAACTTACCCGACCCAAAAACTGACTGAACATACAGTATACTCAACATATAACCCGACCCGACATATGACCAAACCCGAACAGAACAACCGAATTACCACCTCTACATACACACGTTACTAAAAATTGATCTAATAATTAAATATGATTTCAATTCTCGATCCCCATTGGGAAATATGGTGAATTGGAGGCAGTCAAACCACAGCTTGAAAACGTCTGTAAGTCGATCCTCTAACGTGTTACGTGGTGGCGTGGTGCCATTCTCGTCGTCATCCTTCCTGCAGGAGCAGGACCACCACCAACACCACATCGTTATCACAGTCAGTCACCATGCACGCGCCACCAATTCATTCAAACAAGAATGTGTCCATCAACCATAAATCAAGGTTAAAAAATAATATACAAAATGATTATTGATTTGAGGGTTGCCATCAGCCCATCATCGATCTTCGTTGGATCACCGTATCACAAAGATTTGAAATAAAATTTCTATGTAATGAATAACCATCGTACTACCGAATAATCAAAAATTAAATTTAAATACAACAATTGTTGGACAATGACCCTGCTGGAACCAGTAAATAAAACAACAACTCAAAAGAGCGTTAGGGATGTAGGCCGAACCGTGTTTCTATGAGGGGGCGAAGGTTGCGGTGAAGCGTGGTGTGGTAGCTACTGACAATACTACAAAAACTCATTTTTATGCCGGACGTAAGGGTACATTTATACCGGATATCACAAAAAATAGCTCCGGGCTTCAAGTAAGTGTAATAAAAAAATTGGAGTATTATTTATGCCGGATCTTTAAAAAAAACGTCCGGCATAAATGATAAGGTATTTTTAATGAATAGAGTTATTTATGCCGAATATTTCTAAAATACGCCCGGCATAAATAAAGGTGTTCCAATTTTTTTTCCTGAAATGCTCAGGTTATATATGCCGGATCTGTCAAAAATATATCCGGCATAAATACTCATGAGAATTCAAAAAAAAATCTTGCACATGACCATATATAACGGATGACATTCTGGCATGTATTCTAATTCTTTACAAAGGAGAGCACCAAATAAAACAGGGATGATAAATATTGTGGGATATATAGTTTAATGTTATTTTCCAAGAACATTTTAGTATAACAACATAGACCCCTGTTAAACGTACATAAATACCATCCACACAATATCAACATCCACACTACAAATCCATTGTTTGACCCACCAACATCACACCCGGGGTCAGGGCCGGACCTGAGGCGAGGCCCAACAGGCACTCGCCTCGGGCCCAATCAGCCTAGGGGGCCCATAGTGTATATGTATATCAAGTATATTTATAATAAATAGAATTAAAGTAGGATATGAAATAAAGAAGTGAACTGGCTCAATGGTTAAGAGGTGGGAGGTCTTTCATTGGGAATGCAGGGAGTGCAGGTTCGAATTCCATTCCCTCACTTTTGTATCTGTTTTTTTTAACACATCAAACCCTACTCCCCGAGCCAATGACCCGCCACCGTAGGCTTCACCATCGACCGACCTTGGCACCGGCGCACTTTACCCAGCCCCTCGGCAATTGATGAACCTCCCGCACTGTCCCCTGCAGGCCACAACAACCGCCAACCTTTCTTCTTCTTCTAGAATCGATCTAGACCTTCAACCTTCATTTTTCAAGGTTAGATTTTGTTTCTTTACTTTTAATTTGACTGTTTTTAAGTTTAATATGTAAAGGCCCGGATTTTCAAACCTTGATTTTCAGAAAAATAAATTTAAGTCGGATATTTTAAGAAAAACTCTTCCTAAATTTAATAAATCGAACTCGAAACTCTTAAAGCGGATCCCGGCCAAATTTTAAAATTTATGCAAAGTAGATTTTATTCCGCTTTCATATGTCAAAATTCAGAAAAATGATATTTGAATTTCATTATTGAATTCGGATTGGAAAATTTAAGAATTATGTTGATCATGTCGGGATTTGATCGAGCTAGCGGGGTTTAAGATTTTTGGTTCGAGTACCCTTAATTTCTCTTCTTTTTCCCTTGGTTCCACTTGTGGGTCTTGTTACTGTCATCCGAATTCAGGAAGAAAAAGAGCTCCCTACCTTTGACCATTTGTAGCATTAAGAACAGCTCTCCTGCAACTCCTCCCTTCCTCCTCTCAATCTCATGCTCCCCCATTTCTAGTAATAAGAAGCCAAGAAATTCCCCTCTCTCATGCCTTGCCTATAGCCACGCCAACCCCAAAGCATCTTCCCTTGTTCAATTCAGAAGAAATTGTAGAGAACCCACCTTCCCCTTTTCATTTTGGGCTCAATTCAAATCCACTCTCATATCCTCTTCCCCCCACTCCCCCTCCATTCTCCATCTTTTTTCTTCTACCTCCTCTGATTTCTGTCAACCACCAGGAGCCACCACCGTCTCAGTCGTTGAAGAAACGCAGCCAGTAGCTCCCCTACCTTGCCGAGGAGAACACCGAGCCCCTCTGTTTTGCCGGCCACTACCTTTCCTTCCATCTCCTATCGCCATTGCCGAGCCAGCAGCAGCTCAGACTCCGTCGAGCCTCTAGGAGCCTCGTCGGAGCCCATTCGTCGACCGTTGGAGCCGAGACGCGAGCCGCAGCCGTCCCCGTTCCGATTCGCAAGGTCGGTTGTCGATTTCTCTTCGTTTTCAATCCTAAACGCCTAAAATCCCACTTTATAACTCTTGCATTCACCCCAGGCCCAGATTCACTTGATTCCGACTCCGATGAGGCCAATCGGACCCCGACGAATCTCTTCTCCGGTGAGCATCCTTCTTCCTCCTCTCTTTCTTGTCGATTCTGGGGTCCGTAGTGTCGGGAAGGGTGGTCGGCGAGGATGAGGGAGTCTGACGGAGATCTTCCGGCGAGGTCCCCTTCCTTCTTCTTTCTTCCAATTTCGTTGAGTAGAGGGAACCTGAGCGAGGAAGAGGACGGCATCCGCTTCTTTCTTTCTTTCTTCTTTGGGTCGCGGGTTGGGCCTGATCCGGATGCCCCCATTCGGGTTATATCATATTGGGAATGGGTATTTTGAGAATCCGATTGGGCTAACCTTTGGGCGGGTTTGGATCTTTCTTTCGAGTTATATTGTCCGGGCTGGGTATTGGGCTTTCTTTGGATCTGGGCTATAAGTTGATTTAATTTTTTTTATGTTATGTTATCACTTTATATTATTCTAAAGTTAGGTATGTTATTATTGTTGTTATATTATTTCAGACTGATAAAGGTATATTTCTGGATTTCTGAAATTTGTTTTACATCATGGAATTATTTTAAAAGTGTTATTTATTGAGATAAGTATTTTGCGATTTATAAATATGGTTGTGAAAAGAAAAATATAATTATTTTGTAACTAAATGTCGGAATTTGGCCAAGTATGATTTGAGAAATTATTTTGAATATGAGTTGACTTAACTTGAGATTTAAGAGTTTGAAAAACTTTGAGAAAATGATTTACTTATTTCAACTCGATGAATTTATTGTTGAATTCTTCTTGAGAATTTTGTGGATTATAAATAAGATATGAAATGAGGTCTGATGAGGAAAAATGAGATGATGGATGAGATATTGAGATGATATGAATACAGAATGATCGGAAATGAGATATGTGAAGTTATGTGTGTTAGTTAGGGGCGCCTTGTGTGATTTAGATAGACTTATGCATATCTGTATATTTGTTAGGTGATTGTTGCTTGTTGGACTCCGCTTGCGTTATCTTTTGTTGTTCGGCATTTCAAGTAAGTTCCCTAGGGGGCTTACTCAGGTTGGACATTCATGCCTGTTGTTCCATTTTATGTTAGGTGTTGCATATGCATAAAAGCATGCCATGTAGTATCCTGTTTAGGTTGCACTAATTGAATGAGCATCTGCTTACTTTATGCGTTTGAAACAGAACGGCCGTTATCTGTGATAGTCCTAGAGTCTTTGCTAGGGTTATAGGACGGCCCAGTCCCATCGGG
Source organism: Persicaria maculosa (assembly GCA_963922045.1). Taxonomy (NCBI): domain Eukaryota; kingdom Viridiplantae; phylum Streptophyta; class Magnoliopsida; order Caryophyllales; family Polygonaceae; genus Persicaria; species Persicaria maculosa. The sequence continues at coordinate 20,072,235 of OY998253.1, read as the reverse complement.
TCCCGTCTTGAGTCAATCGAGTCATGAAACTTCCTTATATTATGAGCTGTCTGCGGGCTTTATTGTGGATACGGGTTGGGCATGCGTGCCGCCCGATTATTATGGAATGCATTCACGAGCTGGCCAGTCTCCGCCCTATCGAGAGGGGGTGGAGGTAGAGGAGGGACATGCCAGTTGACATTCTGTGGGCGCCTTTAATTGTCTTTCCGTATATGAACTAGGAGCATGCTAGTGTGTTTAACTTTTGTACTGCATTAGAGCATCTTTATTAGGTATAGCACATACTATGTGGCCTCAGCGAGGACTGCCGGTCCCGCATGAGTTGCTCGATCTGACTCCTTTCCCCGTTCTTCTTTTAAAGGTATTTTCTGCATATTTTGAGTGCTCGATGTCTATATGACGGGGTTCTCTTTTGCGAATCGAAGAACCTGGCTAATTCTCTAACTCGTTATAAATGGTAATCATCCAATTATGTTTTGGTTTTGACCCGTGAAGGTTCGATAATATAAAACAATGTAATATAGAAATACTCTAGAAGGGGGGTTGAATAGAGTATGCCCGTTTTTCGCAGAAAGTCTCAAGACTTTTGTAGCTTGTACCAAACCCTTTGAGATTAAACCTGAATCACAAAGTTAGACAATCGAACCAAGTGCGGAAATAAGGTAAAGCAATAAGTAAAGGACACGAGTAATTGTTTACGAGGTTCGGCACGAACTTGGCCTACGTCCCCGCCTAGGGTTCTTCCACAACCCTAGGATTCAAAGGCTTTATTGATTCGCTTAGCTTAGGATCCTAATAGCTCACCGAGAAGCCTCTCTCCTATACAATTGCAATCTAGTCAACTCACGTTCCCTTGGAGACCTAGACCAATCTAGAAGAGCCCCACCTCTCTCAGCTATCTAGTACAATCCTCTTACTCTCACAAATCAATAGCCTAGTGCAACTTCCCGAGTTATAAACTCTCGAGTAACACTATAAATGAATATATCCTATAAGCTCACAGTGACTCTCAAAGGCTTTGAAATAAACAACAAACTCTTGAGCGCTTAACAGAGAGACACTTTTGGAAGACAGATCTCGCTTGAATGAATGAAAGCTCGTGTAGCACTTGTGTATCCTATCTTCATCTTCCTTCTCTATTTATTGAGACAAATCGGCGCCGAGAATCTTCTCCAACGGCTATTCCTGATCATGGCTATCTTCAAGATCTTCTAAACTTGAAAACAAATGAAGCCATAATCTTTCCGATTTGAACCTTCTCAACACTTGTCACAAGGAAGGAAATAATTCGAAAAACTTCCTGAAAGATTAGTCAAGCATATATATATAATATACAGGAAGTATATAATAAGATTAAATAATATTCGGACTTATAAAACAGGTTTTGTATTTCATCAACTGTTAATGCTCCAAGGCCTTTGACACAAACATCCTGTCAAAGCCTTTGAAACATTTATTCTGATTTTCATCAAGGGAGGGAGTTATCAATCTCCCCCTTGATGAAAGACAAAACCTGTGCATCCCTGCAACTTAGTCAAGCATAGATAATAAAATAGAAATCGGACTAAGTACCTGCAAGGGTTAGACAATTGTTGGATCAAATTTTTAAAGTATGCAAAAACCATCCAACCGAAAACCATAAATCAAAAACCAAGGTCTTCCAAGACCTTTAAGCAGAGGTTTTCAAAGTCTAAACACCACAGATCATCTCCCCCTTTTTGTCTTTCAACAAAGGGCGGAGGTAAAACAGTCACCAAAATAGTCACCAAAAGTTTTGAAAACGTTTCCAAAAACCAGCAATGTATCAAGTGGGTGGGATAGGGTAGGGTAGGATTCAGGCTTAGTCATCCGGAGCATCATCAGTGAGCCTCGTCCACAGTCCTTGCAGCATCTGGGAAATCCCGCTCATCTCCGTCATAAACTCCTTTTGCAGCTCCTTGATATCCAGGCGAACTTCCTCCAAGCCCAACTCTAGGTTGTCCATGCGTTCATCGAAAGCTGGAGCAGTGGGAAAGGCTTTTGAAGGAGTGGCAAGACTCAAGGTCCCTTGGGGAGACCGAGTGATGCCAATCTTTTCAAGGCCTTTAGAGTCGAACTTACCCATATGACGCAGCTGTTCTTCATTTTTGACATCAATTCCAGAAGCTTTGAAGAGAGGGGTCAAAAGGGTAGCAAAGGGGAGGGGAGAGCCTTTTCTAGCTTTTCTTGCATGAGCCATGGATCCAAGGATAGTGTTGGCCAGATCAAGATCAAGGCCATTTAAGATGCGATAAAGCAGGACCATGCCATTGTCGGTAAGGAGTGAGCCAGAGTTAAGACGGGGTAAGAGGCATCGAACAATGATGTTGAAAATTATTTTTGCCTCAAGGGTTAGGGATGAGTGGGTGAGTTGCTTTGAGGTGCTGTTGGATGCTTCGGGTAGGAGGTACTTGGCTCGGGCAAGGATGATGCAATTCTCTTTTGAGGGGTGGATATCAGAGGGTGGAACTGGGGTAGGTAAGCCAAGGAAATCTGCAAAATCATTGGAGTTGAGAGAAATTCTAACCCCTTTGACTACAGACTCCAAAGACCAACCATTGGTGTCGTTTTTGGCTTTTAGGTTAATGTAAAACAGACGGGTAAGCTGGGGGTAGTAGACAGTTTCAAGGCTAAGAAGGGTCCAGGCTGAGGATTTTTTGAGAAGATCAATGCGTGGTAACTTCAAAGCTTCGAAGAACTCAAAATCCAAAAAATCAAAACAGCTAATCTTACGAGTTCGAAACTCGTCTACCCACTTACCAGCAGTCTCAGCATCTTGAAACCAAGAGGAGGGCAAGGATTGATTTACCTGGATATAGGTCGGGGGGTCGGCATTCTTTCTACGAGCAACTGTTGGAGCAGCTCTCTTGACAGGCGCTACAAGACTCTAGACAATGCCCTTCCTGGTGCGCTTGGGAGATGGAGGCTTGACAGCAGCAGGGGCTTTCCGCTTCTTCGGAGACGGGGGAGGAGGAGAAGGAGAGGGAGATTCTTCCTCCTCTTCCTCAGACCCCGAGTCCTCACCGGACCCCGCTTCATCTCCTTCAGCTTCCTCGTCATCTCCAGATCCCTCTTGCTCTTCTTCCTCTTCCTCAGGCTCCTCCTCGGATGGAACCTCCTCGGCTTCGGCTTCCTTCCGAATCTGCTCAGCTTCCTCCTCTGCCAGTTTCCTAGCAAGCTCGGCCTCCTCATCGGCCTTTTTCTTTCTCAAGGCTTCCTCCTCGGCTTCCTTGGCAGCATCCCTTTCTAGAAGGGCGTCGAGATCCTCTTCCTCCTCATCCTCGTCCAATTCCTCAGCCAAAATCTTCCTCTTCCCTTTCTGTTTGGCACTGAGCGGCTTCTTAGCAGAGCGTTTTTGAGAGCTCTTGGGAACAATGGCCGTGCTTTCAGCGATGGTGCTCTGGACGACAGTTGGGACAATGGCTTGAGGAGCGGGTTCAGGTGTGGGAGAGGTAGCAGTGGCCTGGCGTCCCTTGGGGGTGGCGCCAAGTCTTTTGGGTGTGACAGCTTTCTTGGTTTTGGGTGTCATGGAGGAAATCGGCTAGGGTTTTCTTAGAACAGATTGAGAGGTTGAAGAAGGAGACGGTGAAAGGATTTGGATTAGGTCCGAGTTTATGATGTAATCGGGTACAGGATTGGGTTTAAGTAGAGGGAGTGATGGGACGGGTTTAGAGTTCCAAGGAAAGAAATCATCACATTGCCAATTTGAAAGGTTTCCAATTCAAAATTCAAATGTTCCCATTAAAATCGGACTGAAAAACTGAAAGATTTAGTTCCAAATTTAAACAATATCTTAACGGTTAAGAATAATTTTAAAATCCAATAAAAAATATAATTGATTAAATATCTAAAAAGATATTAACCAAAAATATATGATCCGATATATGTAATCTACCATTTAGTCCACACACCTTGACATAATTCTCAAAGGTCTTGACACTAAGTAGAATTTATCTTTCGTAAAGGGAATGCTCCCCCTACGAAAGTGCATCCTTGTTAAGCATCCCAATCTCTCGTCTTATGAAGGTGAACCTATCCTCTGCCAAAGGCTTGGTGAAAATGTCAGCCCATTGATAATCAGTTGAAATAAACGAAATGGACACATCACCTTTTTCAACATGATCTCTAATGAAATGATGCCTTACATCAATATGTTTGGTCCTTGAATGCTGAACAGGATTCTTAGTGATGGAGATGGCACTTGTATTGTCACACTTAATTGGAATACCTTTGAGGTTGATGCCAAGATCCCGCATTTGTTGAGCTATCCAAAGGATTTGGGAGCAACAGGCTCCAGCTGCAATGTATTCGGCTTCTGCAGTGGATAGAGCAACTGAGTTTTGCTTCTTTGAGTGCCAACTGATCAAAGATGCTCCTAAGAATTGGCAACATTCTAATGTGCTCTTCCTATCCACCTTATAGCCTGCAAAATCTGCATCAGAATATCCAATTAAAGTGAAATCCTTTTGCTTTGGGTACCATAGTCCAAGCTCCTTAGTGCCATTGAGATATCGAAAGATCCTCTTCACAGCCACGAGGTGAGATTCTTTAGGATCAACTTGAAACCTAGCACACATGTTAACACTAAACATGATGTCAGGTCTACTAGCCGTGAGATATAATAAAGATCCAATCATTCCTCGATACTCCTTTTGATTGACACTTATTCCAGTCTGGTCTTGATCTAGAGACAATGTTGAGCTCATGAGAGTATTGGCTGCTTTGGATTGATCCATCTTGAACCTCTTCAAGAGATCCTTAGTGTACTTGCTTTGGTTGACAAAGATCCCTTTCTTGGATTGATGAACTTGTAATCCCAAAAAGAAGTTGAGTTCACCCATCAAGCTCATCTCGAATTCACTGCACATAATGTCAGAAAATTCCTTGCACAAAGATGTGTTAGTAGCACCAAATAATATATCATCAACATAAATTTGAATAACCAAAATATCCTTCCCTTTGGTTTTGATAAAAAGAGTCTTGTCGATCAACCCCCTTTTAAAATCATTTTCTAAAAGATATTTTGACAAGCGCTCATACCAAGCTCTTGGGGCTTGTTTCAAACCATAAAGCGCTTTGTCAAGTTTATAAACATGATTGGGAAATTCTGAACTTTCAAAACCTGGGGGTTGAGCCACATATACTTCTTCCTCTAAGAAACCATTGAGAAAAGCACACTTGACATCCATTTGATATAATTTTATGCTCATAAAAGATGCAAATGCTAATAGAATGCGAATAGCTTCAAGCCTGGCTACGGGAGCAAAGGTCTCCTCGTAGTCAATACCTTCCTCTTGATTGTAGCCTTGAGCAACAAGCCTTGCCTTGTTTCTCACAATCTTACCATTCTCATCTAGTTTGTTTCGAAATACCCATCGTGTGCCAATAACTGATTGATGCTTTGGTCTAGGCTTCAAGGTCCAGACTTTGTTCCTTTCAAATTCGTTAAGCTCACTTTGCATAGCAATGATCCAGTCTGGCTCCTAAAGTGCCTCATCTACCTTCTTTGGCTCAATAAGAGAAACAAACGCATGAAAAGCACAAAGATCTTTAAGTTTAGAACGAGTTTCAACACTAGAAGTAGGGTCAGAAATGATATCCTTTAATGAGTGTGATGAGGAGTATTTGAATTTCCTTTTGCTAGTCTCAGCTCCTTGAGTCGTCACACTGGTAGGATTGACTTGTAGTACGTCTGACTCCGTGGTCCTGTTAGGTTCAGTTACAGCAGTTTCTGACGTCTCAACACTGTTGGATTGGACACCAAGGGCTTTGGACGAATCTTCAACACCTTGGGCCAATTCTTCAGTGTTAAGAATCGGTTCCTGCATGTTCCTCTTCTCTGTGTTCTTGGTAGCAGCATCATCACCTTCCTCGTTCTCTTCATGGATGTTAAGATCTATATCTGCAACACTTTCACTCAAAGCACCGTCATTGCATTCATCAAAAATAACATGTATACTTTCTTCAACTACCTGGGTCCTTTTATTGAAGATTCTATAAGCTTTGCTACTCGTGGAATAGCCAAGAAATATACATTCATCACTACGCGCATCAAATTTCCCAAGGTTATCTTTTCCATTGTTATGAACAAAACAAGTACAGCCAAAGGGTTTAAAATAAGATATAAGTGGTTTGCGGCCTTTGAAAAGTTCATAAGGAGTTTTTTTTAAGATGGAACGAATAAGACAACGATTCAAAATATAGTTAGCTGTGTTAACAGCTTCAGCCCAATGGGTTTTAGGTAATGCATTTTCTAAAAGCATAGTCCTGGCCATATCCTCTAAGGTGCGGTTCTTGTGTTCCACAACCCCGTTTTGTTGAGGTGTCCTAGGAGCAGAAAAGTTATGGGAGATGCCATATTTAGCACAAAACAAATCAAACTGAAGTTGATCAAACTCCCTACCATGATCACTCCGAATTGACACTATGGGCTCATTTCTTAAAGTTTGTAACTCCTTACAAAGTTTTGAAAACTCAAATAAGGCCTCTGATTTTTCTTTTAAAAATGCAACCCAAGTATATCTAGAAAAATCATCAACAACAACTAGCATGTACTTTTTACCATTGGGAGATTTGACTCGCATAGGACCACATAAATCCATATGTAAAAGTTCAAGGGGTCTAGAAGAACTTACAACCTTTTTGGGTTTGAACGAGCTACGTGTTTGTTTACCTCGTGTGCATGCGTTGCACATGTCAATACCTTTGAAGTCCATTTCAGGTAGCCCTCTTACATGCCCTTTGGACACAAGCTTCTGTAGTGTATGTGAACTCACATGACCGAGTCTCCTGTGCCAGAGTTTTGGATCGTCCGTCAAAGCCTTTAGACAGGTTAAGCTTCCTTGTGCCACTTGATCAGCATTTACGGCGTATATGTTGTTGTAACGATATGCAGTCAATATAACTTCACCTGTATCATCTCTGCACACTATACATCTTTTCTTGTTAAATCTGACATTGTTGCCACTATCACATAATTGAGAGACACTAAGCAAATTATACTTTAAACCATTAACAAGATAGACATTTTTAATACTATGGCTGGAATCACTTCCAACACTACCAATACCAACGATGTCACATTTTCCTTTGTCACCAAGAGTGATTGTTCCCGTGGATTGCTCCTTTAGATCATGAAAGAGAGAGCTCTTCCCACTCATATGCCTTGAGCATCCACTATCAATAATCCATTTGTGATCTTTCACCTTGGTGATCTCTTGCAAGATAAACATCAACCTTTGTGGCTAGACCAATAAGCAAATTTGGATCCATTGTTGGGGTAAACCATATTTGGTAAAATAGTGCCTTTTGGAACCCAAACTTGTGTTATCCGTTCTTTTCTCAAATGAACAGGAAATGTATTGCGAATCATATATGGATCCTTTCTTCTATAGGGGTAGGTCTCTTTTACATGTCCCTTTCTAGCACAATGGTGACATATAGGAGAGGTTCTGCTTCCTTTTGCCTTTACGAAAGTGGTAATGTGTTGCTTCTTTAAAAACTTTGGATTGTAACCAATACCAGTTTTGTTTAGAGAGCTTTGTTGCTCACCCAACATCCTATCGAGAGTACTTTTGGATTTGGTAAAACTTTTGAGGGCTGTCTGTTGGTCTTGAATCTTATTATTCAGGGAGATCTTCTCGTTCTCTAAGTCATGATGCTCATTTCTTAGAGAGGAGAGATCTTGCTTGATTTCAGATTTCTCCGAGTCAAGCGTCTTGACTTTAATGTCAAGACCTGAATAAGAAGCTTCAAGACTTTTGACCCTCATAGACAGATCCTCAATAGTTCTTTCCTGATCCACAGTTCTCTTAATAAGGATGTTAGTTTGGGCAATAAGCTTCATTTCATTGGCAATCATATTGGAAAGGAATTCCGATAATACCTCTTTTGGACTTTCTATAAGTTCTCTTACGGTAGCTTCAAGCTTTTCATCGTGGGATCCATCTTCTGAGGCCATAAGACAAATGTTGGCCTTCTCATCATCGGAGTCAGAGTCGGAATCACTCCAAGTTGCCACCATGGCTTTCTTCTTCCATTTGTCACCTTTCTTGGGCTGGCTCTTTGTCTTTTGAGGGCAGTCCTTCACAAGATGATCTGTTTCACCACATTCAAAACAAGACAACGGTTTAGTCTTCTTTTCATACTTGGTGTATTGAGGCTTACCTCAAAATTTTGAAGACTCTGATCCATCCTTGTTGTTGAATTGCTTCTTCATTTTGAGAATTCTAGCAAGGCCTCTTGTGATAAGAGCAAAAGGATCATCCTCATCGTCATCCTCATCTTCAGAATCAGATCCATCCTTGGGCTCATCCTTCTTAGACTTGAGTGCCATGTTCTTAGTGCTAGCTGGAAGTTCTCCATCGTCTTCATTAAGGATCATCTCATGCGCGATCAGCTTCCCAAGAAGGTCATCAAGGGGTAGAGTGGTGAGGTCCTGGGCTTCCTCTATAGCTGTTACTTTTGGACCCCATTTCTCCTTTGGAAGGCACCTCAGTATCTTCCTCACTTTCTCAACGTTGGTAAAGCTCTTGCCGAGAGAGTCAAGGTTGTTGGTGATTTCTGTGAATCGTGTGAACATGGCCTTGATTGACTCATCAGACTTCATCTTGAAGAGCTCATACTTTCGAAGGAAGATGCTGATCTTGGTGTCTTTCACTTGGCTCGTTCCTTCATAAGTAACGACCAATTTGTCCCAAATCTCTTTAGCTGACCTACAAGATGAAATACGGTTAAACTCATCAGTGCTAAGACCACAATAGAGTAAGTTAATAGCCCTGTAGTTTTTGGAGACGAGTTCAAGATCTGCTTGGATGTATTCAGACTCCTTCTTTGCGACTTTGGTTCCATTTGGTCCTTCTTTCTCTGGAATCTTCGGACCATTCTCAATAATGTTCCAAAGTTCCAGATCTTGATCTATAATGAACATTTTCATCAAGGATCTCCAGTGGACAAAGTTGTTTCCTACAAAGAGTGATGGTCTGCTCGTGGACCTTCCCTGTGCAAATCCTCCGCTTGCTTCACTAGACATGATCGAACACTCACAAGATTGTTAGATCAAAAACAGTGAGTAAAGCTCTAATACCAATTGAAGGTTCGATAATATAAAACAATGTAATATAGAAATACTCTAGAAGGGGGGGTTGAATAGAGTATGCCCGTTTTTCGCAGAAAGTCTCAAGACTTTTGGAGCTTGTACCAAACCCTTTGAGATTAAACCTGAATCACAAAGTTAGACAATCGAACCAAGTGCGGAAATAAGGTAAAGCAATAAGTAAAGGACACGAGTAATTGTTTACGAGGTTCGGCACGAACTTGGCCTACGTCCCCGCCTAGGGTTCTTCCACAACCCTAGGATTCAAAGGCTTTATTGATTCGCTTAGCTTAGGATCCTAATAGCTCACCGAGAAGCCTCTCTCCTATACAATTGCAATCTAGTCAACTCACGTTCCCTTGGAGTCCTAGACCAATCTAGAAGAGCCCCACCTCTCTCAGCTATCTAGTACAATCCTCTTACTCTCACAAATCAATAGCCTAGTGCAACTTCCCGAGTTATAAACTCTCGAGTAACACTATAAATGAATATATCCTATAAGCTCACAGTGACTCTCAAAGGCTTTGAAATAAACAACAAACTCTTGAGCGCTTAACAAAGAGACACTTTTGGAAGACAGATCTCGCTTGAATGAATGAAAGCTCGTGTAGCACTTGTGTATCCTGTCTTCATCTTCCTTCTCTATTTATTGAGACAAATCGGCGCCGAGAATCTTCTCCAACGGCTATTCCTGATCATGGCTATCTTCAAGATCTTCTAAACTTGGAAACAAATGAAGCCATAATCTTTCCGATTTGAACCTTCTCAACACTTGTCACAAGGAAGGAAATAATTCGAAAAACTTCCTGAAAGATTAGTCAAGCATATATATATAATATACAGGAAGTATATAATAAGATTAAATAATATTTGGACTTATAAAACAGGTTTTGTATTTCATCAACTGTTAATGCTCCAAGGCCTTTGACACAAACATCCTGTCAAAGCCTTTGAAACATTTATTCCGATTTTCATCAAGGGAGGGAGTTATCAACCCGGCTCTGCCATGGCGCTTTGTACCTTAATTTTGCTTCCGTCTTGCTTCCGTTTGAAATGAATTTTACGAGTTAGTCCCTAGGACAGGTTAAGGGTACCCAACGGCCCTACGATACTTTTAGGGTTCGAAATCCCTGTTTATTACTGACCTTAAAAATGAGTTTGAAACCTCGACCCGTACCTGGATTGTTAGATCCGAACAAGGGGTTTCATCCCTTGAAACGTAACCCGGAAATCATAATTTCGGGCCGTTACAGAATTGGTTGAGATTAAAATCAATTTAGATTAGATGTTGTCGATTTGAGAATCAATTTGGGGAATTTCGATTCTAATAATAAATTTTGAGAAATTGTCCTTCCTTCTACATCTATTCATTCATATTTTGTCATCTTCATCCCATCTCATCTGTTTCTTCTCTGACCATATTCTTTCCCCTATTATCAATCACTGAATTGCGATTACAAGGGCATTCACATGGATTTTTCCAGAAACTTTCATATGTTGACAATATATTTGTGTATTCGTGCACCTAAAACAAATTGAATTGGTTGAAATTAAAATTAATTGGTAGGGGCCCTATTTTGAAAACTCGTCTCAGACATTAAAAATCTCAGGTCCGGTCCTGCCCGGGGTACATACATATCTTGATAGATCAACCTTAGTACTAAAATACAAACATGCTCAAGTAGAAGTAGTCTCGTGATAAATACCCACTGGATATCTCCAAACTATGATCTGGTTTTGCAAATATTCGTGGGTGTTGACAAGCTCATTGACGTTTTTAGACCAGGCCAAGTTGGAGACCTGAGTAGCAGACAAACAACCAGGCAACGGTCAATAGCAGCAGCAATTATGTCATCCCATGTTTTAAAATTTACACGAGCAAATAACCATAGCAGAACTATGAATCATGTCATTCACAAATATTGTAATAAATTTATATTCAATTGATAATGCAGCAAAGAACCATCGAAAACTAACTATTGCAATCCAACAAAATAAAATATGCACTGGCCAGCTAATCCTTCATCTTGTTAATTTCAAATATGATATGGAGTACAAAAACTAACATCAAGCCTAGATAAGAGAATGGGAACCATCTTTTCAAGAGAGCAATCTGACACATTTTTATACTACCACTCGCATCATCTCACGGTCTCATCCCTTGTACTGCAGAGTAAGTGAAAAAAACTATACAACCCTAATGCATCCCAATAAAATGGCACACGACAGAAAGGATAACATAGGGGACTAATTAAGTCCTTGCAAACCTCATAGTTTGGACCACTTCAAATTTCATGATTTGATTAAATTAGGATGTAACCAAACAATTGATAAAAACCCATTACTGGTTTTAATATCATTATTAGTTTTTCGGTTTTCAAATTTGTTAATGTGCCTTGAATGATCGTTGACCGGCGATGCATCGGGGGGTCCGGGGGGTGGAGCCCCCCGGCGGTGGTCTCGCTAGGGGGGGCAGCGCCACCCCGCCTTTACGGTATGCGATGTTTATTGTAAACGGGCCTATCGTCTGTCTATTTTGGGCTTTCAGTCCATTGTCTGTTTAGGGTTCCATGAGTCTCTTCATATACTCATAGAACGCCGACCCCTTTGTAACCCTAATCTGTTTCGCTTCCTCTAATAAGAAAACTGGTTCTCTGCCCGTGGACATAGGCAACACACCGTTGCTGAACCACGTAAATCTCTATGTTGTTCTTCTCTTTATCATTCCTGTTATAACAAAATTCCAACTTCCTAGTTTTTAGCCCGCTTCCCCACTTCTTCCATTTTGTTTCCCGTTACCAGCATTTTAATTATTAAGTCAGTTAGTACAAGGAGTTAGTTATATTGCTTTCGCAATTATAAAAAAGAAGAGAACCTGGAGTTTGTAATTGGACTAGATTATGAATTGAATTACAGATTGAGGATTCCCCAAAACTGGTTGTTCTGTGAGATACTTGCATATTAGATGTCTATCAAATCTTAGGACTGAGATGCTTCCTTCTAGTGAGATGTTAGCGAGATTCTTGCTTTCACATTCTACTTCATCTTTTTTTCGCAGTTTGGGGTTCTAAAAATAATACCCCAGATTCAAACACCCGTGGTTTATTTCAATAAGTACAGTGACAATTTCATAGGGATGCCTTAGAAGAACACATTTAATAAGGATCTCCATTCTCCAGCATCAAGAAAAAAATACTCATGTTACTTCCTCGATAAGACCACAAAATGGGGAGAAAAGAATAGAAAAATAAATCCCGATCAAGGAGTTACCATACAAGTGAGAGTCACAATGTTCCGGTGCTGGATAGATGAAAGATACGTACCTGGATGACAATTATAACAATTTTTATTATCAAATCATATAAATAAGATCCAGGCATAGATAAACTGGATTGCCACTTCTTACATGCAAAAGATATCACATGGATGCCTTGTCAGTATTTTAATGGAAACTTAAAGGTCTAATAAAGAGCTTTTTAATGGGCACATAATGTCGAACAAAAAGGAGGGACTAGTTTTGAGAAAAAAAAAACGAACAGTCATGAGGTTAGGAACCTGAACATGCTAGATGAAGTACATCCCAACATAACAATTTTAGTAGTCCACTACTATGCCACTTTTCACACTTCCACTCCATTGCTCATGAAGAGTAAACATAGCTAAACAAACAAATTTACAAATAATAAATGTTAAGTTATTGTGATTCAGAAAAATGAATAAAACACTAAATAAATTAAGTTCAAGTTCCATAAAAGTGGATGCAGATATGTAAAGCTTAATCTATCATCTTTCAAATCCAGGATATCCCTTCCAAAGTGGGAAATGGAGAAACATTCTTTGATAATCTATCACCAATATGCTTTAAGCTTATTGCGTATCACACCAATAAATCTAAAACCAAGCTTATGAAAATCAACCCACAAATTACAAATTCAAAACACAAATTCATTGCATATATCTAGCAATCAGCACAAACAAGTTACAATCCTACAAAAATTGAAAAAATAAAATAGTTAGAAATTGATTGTCAAAGCTAGTTAAAATCCATTGAGATGGAAGGGTGCCTCTGAATTAAGATCATCATCTTAAGCTAATTAACTGTATAACAAAATGAATTGGAACCAAACACTTATCTTTGAGGTACAACTTCTGCTGCATTGCAAAGGATGACAGAAGATGCAGATCCCCTCTTCTGAATTGCTCTTTCCTCACCATCTGATACTGAATAACATTCAACGTGGGAGGAGCATTAGAAGAGAGAGTCGAGATGGGCCTGAAGAAACTTGATATATGTGAATTCTTCAACTTCATTAACTTCATTAATATAGAGTTAACCATTGCAACGTAGAAATAATAAAACTATAAATCAAATAGTTCAAAGTTTAATAAAAAAATAAAATACACAACATTATATATGTATATATAAGCATGTTAGGATGAATGATGATGATACAAAATGAGATATGTAACAGTGGGGCATCAAAAAAAAAGAAAGCTAAGATTAGGAATGAAGGATACAATAAGTACAAGCATAAAAGGAGAGATTGTAATGTGATAATGTATTTAAAGAACGCAAATTATGATAGTGGTTTGGGATAGTTGCAATTGGTAAGTGATTAGTTTGGGGGAGTGATGAACTGGACTGAATAATTGCTCTTCATCAAGGCTGACAAATGATGTTGAAAGTCAAGAGGAAGACTTTGAAGCTACACCAAGCTAGCAAGCCAACGAGCAACAAGCCTAAGACACATCACGTACAACTAGGCATGGTGTTTGCAGATCAGATTAAAGAACACAAAACATAATACTGTCATCCAGCAGCCACGGAGACAAACATGAATTCCATCCCGCATCTACCTAATTAGCGAATAACTCTCTTGAATAGGAGAACAGTCCAAAATCTGAAGGAAATCGGTAAATAAATTTATCCAATGCAAATAAAGAACATAACTCAGACTCAGGGCAAAGTAACGCTAAGGAGAACTAACCTAACAGTGGTGCAGATCGTATGCGAGGCAACGTCCCCCAATGATTTCACCGGCTTCTCTCACAGGTGCCCTCGAGGGAGAGAAGATGGAACTGGAACAGGCGTTCAGAACGCGAAAAGGGTAGGAGAAAACAAGAGAGGGAGAGAGGCCGGCGATTAATGTTCGCTATGTGTTTGAAACCCAGCCCTCGACCCTCCTTATATAGCTGCAGAGATCGACCCTGTGCTCGCAAGAAAAGATCCGTGGAGGGAGATTCTGCTCTATCTTCAGAAGATCATGGCTATCCAAAACGGTTTTCAAAGATAAGTTTTCCGAAAAGATATTTTTCAATGAAAATCAGATATTCGCGGATAAGCACGAACAAGCTAATCCGTAATATATTCGGCCTCAAGAAATAAATTTTTCGCAAAAAATTAACTCTGATCTCGAAGCACGAGCACGAGCCGAGCTGAGCCGAGCTGGACGGACGGCGGCGGCGGGCGCGCGGGTGGGTGCCCCATCTCCTCCTCAACCTCTCAATGTAGGTAGTGGAAGAGTCTCCTTAAAAACCCTTTAGGATACCCTTGAACTTTCCATGTGAGATATGGGAAGTCCAAATGGCACATTCCTTAAAACCACCTTCTAAATGCATTAACTCCAACAATCCCCCACAAATGCAGATAGAAGGGTTTAAAAACTGAGGTTTTGAAAACAGGTTCTGAGCGTGTCGAGGTTAGTGCTTAAATACTGATGTCTTGCGACTTGAATCAGCACATAGTGAAACTGGCAATCCTTTAGATAGAGCGAATGGCCAGAGGCCTTGAATTCCTCCACTTCGGGGTAAACCAGCAACACACACTTTCCACGGGTTTTGTAACGTTCCGCTAAGTCTTATCACATAAGACATCCATGTTTTGGCACACCTTGGGTGCTCATGAGTGTTCTAGTGAGAATTGCCCTAAGTCTCACCTTGGAGGGTTGCCAATCCCTCACACTCACGTAGGTGACTTCAACATATCTGTCTCAATACAGAATACCCCCACAATGGGTTATGAAGTCATTAAGAGCTCTAAGGTTCAGCCTCTCTTTTTTCGTTCAGTGATCTATCAAATCCGTCTCAAAAGGGTCGCCCAATGTCTGGGCTATAGATTCATTAATAGTGTTAGCTCAACCTCACTATACACTTTCCATAGGAATGGGAGATGTGTATCTCATATGAGTCTTTCCATGGCTTGCGTTCGACCAAATTATTGGTTTTCGCCACAGATTCCTCATCTCACGAGCTTTAGCCCCTTTCCCCTCAACGTATCAAGGACTAGCCTTCTGCAAAGTCCTTTGGTCAATGGATCCGCAATGTTCCTCTCTGACCGCACATACTCTAAAGAGAGTACCCTATTTCTTATCAACTGCCTCACAGCCTCATGTCAGATGCGTATATGCCTCTTCTTGCCATTATACGCTTCGTTATTTGCCACTCCAATGGCAGCCTGTGAGTCACAGTGTAGAGAAATCGCAGGAGCTGGATGCCCCCAAAATGGTATATTTGCCAGTAGGCTTCTCAGCCACTCAGCCTCTTGCCCTGCTAGGTCTAGAGCTATGAATTCTGACTCCATCGTCGTTTGGGCTATGCAACTCTGTTTTGCAGACTTCCATGAGATAGCTGCACCACACAATGTAAAAACATATCCACTAGTGGAGCAAATTTCATCAGTCCCACTTACCCAGTTTGCATCACAATATCCTTCTAGAATGCAGGGAAAACCCTCAAAATGTAATCCCCAATCAAGAGTGCCTCTAAGGTATCTCATTAACCCTCTAAGTGCAATCCAGTGTTCTTTGCTAGGATTATGTGTGTATCTACTGAGTCTACTTACTGCATAAGCTATATCAGGTCGACTATAGTTCATCAAAAACATTAGACTCCCAATAACTTTAGTGTATTCCTCTTGAGAAACACTTATACCTGAGTTCTTCACTAACTCTATGGTAGCATCATATGGAGTCCTAACTGGCGTCACATCATAGTTCTGAAACTTCTTTAATACCTTCTCTACATAATGGGATTGAGACAAAGTAAAGCCATTTTTAGTTCTAGTCACTTTAACACCTAGAATCACATCTGCTTCACCTAAGTCTTTCATTTCAAAGCGAGAGAAAAGAAACTTTTTAGTTCATTTATCACATTCATGTTAGTGCCAAATAACAACATATCATCAACCTATAGGCACACAATAACGCAACCAGAATTGTACATCTTGGTATAAACACATGCATCAGATCCACTAACCACAAATCCAAAACTCAACACATTGTTAAAGAATTTCTCATGCCATTATTTAGGTGCTTGCTTTAGGCCACAGAGAGATTTCTTTAACCTACAAACTATATTCTCCTTACCTGGAACCACAAAACCCAGAGGTTGTTCCATGCATATTTCCTCATCTAGATCACCGTTCAGAAAAGCAGTCTTTACATCCATTTGATGTACTAAGAGCTTGTAATTAGATGCTAATGCAAATAATGTTCTAATGGTTGCAATCTTAGTTACAGGAGAATAGGTGTCAAAATAATCTACTCCATGTTTCTGTGTGAATCCTTTGATTACTAGTCTTGCCTTAAATCTTTCTATAGAACCATCTGTTCTAAGTTTCCTCTTAAAGATCCATTTACAACCAATGGCCTTATAACCTCTAGGCAAATCAACTAGTTCCCAAGTGTGATTACTTGTGATAGATTCAATTTCACTGTTTATAGCATCTTTCCAAAATCTAGCATCAACAAAACTCATAGCTTCTTTATAAGTTTTAGGTTCATCCTATATCATGTGAACATAAACTAGAGCTTCATTGATTTCATCTAAATCACAGAGTTCAGTTAAGAATGCAGTCACAAAATCAGGACCATAGCTAGTTTCAGTTCTACGTCTTTTACTTCTTCTAATTTCACTAGGTTCATCAACATTGATAGAAGCAGGTAAAGACAAAGATGCAGGTTCAGAAACAGCAGGAATACTATCATGATTTTTCTTCAAAGGAAAAATATGCTCAAAAAATTCAGCATCACGATATTCACACATTGATCTGTCATGCAAGCACATAAACCTATAGGCAGCACTATTCTCAACATAACCAACAAACATGGCATCAACAGTCTTAGATCCAAGGTTATCTCTCTTAAATGCAGGAATCCCAACTTTAGCTAAACACCCCCACACTCTCATCAACCCTAGGTTGGGAGGATGTCCTTTCCATAGTTCATAAGGGGTTTTGTCTAAATTCGTATGGGGTACCTTGTTAAGAATGTAGTTTGCAGAAAGAACAGCTTCACCCCACAAAGAGTCGGGTGACCCAGAACTCACAAGCATAGAAAGCATCATGTTTTTTAAAGTTTTGCTCTTTCTTTCTGCTACTACATTCGATTGAGGACTATAGGGTGTTGTACGTTCATGAATTATGCCATTATTCTCACATAATTCTTTCAAAAACGTCGTCCCATATTCCTCACCTCTATCGGATCTAAGTCTTTTAACTTTTCTGTAAAGTTGGTTTTCTACCTCAGCTTTGTAGATTAAGAACATTTTTTCTGCCTCATCTTTAGATCTCAGCAAATACAACTTGGTGTATCTAGAATAATCATCTACAAATGTGATATAATACCTTTTACCACCTCTACTCTCAGAGTTCCTAAAATCAGCTAGATCGGTGTGAACTAATTCTAGCAATTCGGTGGACCTCTTAGTTACAGGTTTAAAAGGTTTCTTGGTGAGCTTAGCTTCCACACAAATTTCACATTTTTTATGATCATTATTACCCAAGTTTGAGATTAGACCCATTTTATGCAATTTGTTCACAGATTCAACATTCACATGACCTAATCTAACATGCCACAGATCAAGATCAACAACGATATAAGAAGCTATATTAGCAGAATCAACAACAGTTTGCAAAACAAACAATTCACCAAACTTGTAAGCCTTCCCTAAAAACTTTTCATTCTTGGACAAGACTATTAAGTCACCTTCCATGACTCCCCTTAGCCCGGCTCGAGATAAGAGCCCTCCAGAGATCAGGTTCCATCGCAGGGAAGGCACATAAAAGACATTATGCAGGCTCAAGATGTTACCTGAGGTGAGCTTCAGTGAGACATTCCCTTTGCCCAGCACCTCCGACTGACTTGAGTTCCCCATGTAGACTTGCTCAACTCCGCTTGCAGGTTCGAACTCATCAAACAGCTCTCTGTTGGCGCAGAAGTGCTTTGTGGCCCCAGTGTCCACGATCCATTTGGTCATGCTCCCAATGATGTTAGCTTTAGTGACCACCACAGCAATGACTTCAGGAGCACCACCTTCAGCGACGTTTGCAATGCCTTTGTCTTGCCCTCCGTTGTTCTTTTGGGCAGCATACTGAGCATCCATTGTTGTTCTTCTTGAACTTCGCAGCTAGTGTTGTTCTGCTTCTCTCCATTGTTGTTCTTCTTGAACTTCGCAGGCTTGTTGTTTTGTCCTCCAGGGCCCTTCTTGTTCTTCTTATTGAAAGGCGGCTTATTGCCTTTCTTGTTGACCTGCGGAGATTCAACAATGCTATCTTTTATCGTATCAGCAGCAGTGTTGGAGGTCTCCTTCTCCTTCAGCCGGTTGGCTTCCTCAATCTTCAGATGGCTAACGAGTTCCTCCATGGTAAGATCTTTCTTTTTGTGTTTGAGGTGATTGCGGCAGCGTGCCCATGACTCGGGCAATTTCTCAATCAGGACGTTGGCCTGAAGAACTTCGCACATCTTCATCCCTTCAGCCAGTATATCCGCTACCAACTTCTCGTACTCATGCACCTGCTCCATGATAGGCTTGTCGTCCACCATCTTTAACTGGATCCACTGTCCAGTCACGTACTTGCGCTTCCCAGCATCGTCAGTGTCGTACTTCTTGTCCAGGGTTTCCCAGATAGTCTTAGCAGACTTCTGGATCAACAGCAGGTCGAACAGAGCGTTCGTCATATGGTTCAGCAGGTAGCCTCTGGCGGTTTTGTTGTCGCGCTAGCTCGTACTTCACGAGCTCCGCAGAAGGCGCAGGTGGATTGGGCGGAGCATCGCCCTCAACAGCAGCAGCAGCAGCAGCAGGCGCAGCGGCGACAAGAGGGTCTTTGAGCAACACATAGTCAATCTCCAGTTGCTCAAAGAAGATCAGCATCTTCTAGGACCAGCGCTTGTAGTTCGAGTCATCCAAAGGCTCCAGCTTTGAGAGATCGAGCAGCGGCTTCTTGTAGGAGATCTCAACGGCGGTCACTGTTCCAACGCAAATACGTTTCTCACTGTTAGACAATGACCCTGCTGGAACCTATAAAACGGCAACTCAAAATGGCACCTTCCTTAAAACCACCTTCTAAATGCATTAACTCCAACAACAATAACAACCCAGCCTATCCCGCTAAAGAAGGATCTAGGGGGTCATTTAAATATCATCAAAAATATATCTTTTTAATTTAATATTTCAGATTTGTTAATATGATACGACATAAGGTGTTGTATACATATTGTCTATGTTTTATTGTCTATCTTTCAATATGTCTTCATATATCGGATGATCCGATATCGGATCTTTCAATTCGGATCTGATGTACTTGCAGGTTACAAGGATATTAAATTCGGGATTTGTCTTTTATAGCTGTATTTGAGCTTATTGATCGAATACGGGTGCCTTCTGATAAGTTAGTTGATCTTTTGATATTTTATTAAGTAATTTACTTGATACGATAAAATTGAGTAATTGTATAGGAAGGTTATAATTTGTTAGGATTACTCTTCACATGGCGAAAATCTCATCAAATACACAAATATGGCTATGATTTTTGGAACCGTGGGGACTAGTGTTATGCCCCTCATGATCATGCTCCGTTCAACTCATGGCCGGGCACCTATTGTTTCCAAATTTTTATAACAAAATCATCCGTTGTTTTTAAAATTACATAAAAGACTACTTCTTTTCCATACATTTTGAAAATAAATGCTTGTCATATACTCTCTCTCCGTTAATTAAAATATATCGTTTCAGGCATTTGAACATTTTTTAAGAAAGCAAATAAAAATACACTTATACCCCTAATTATTACTTTACTTTTTCACTTTATTAAAAACTACTCGCTCCGTCTCAAAATTTAGGTCGTTTGACTTTATGACACGCTTTTTAATGTGTTAAAAACTCTATGAAATATTTTTTTTTTCCAAATTTTTAAAATAATTTCAAACTTATTAGTAATAAGTATCGAATTTTTAAAAAAAATTGAAAAAAATCAATATTTTATAGAGTTTTTAACACATTAAAAAGCGTGTCAAAAAGTCAAATGACCTAAATTTTGAGACGGAGGGAGTACAACTAACAAATTCTGAATCATTACAATGGTGATTTTGGAAAATGAACACCAAAATATCTAAAACGACATGTTTTTCTTAACAAAATTTTACTTTTAAAACGACATGTTTTTCTTAACGGATAGAGTATTTGTCAAACATTGCAAATTCATAACCAACCGTTATTTATACAACTTTGTACAGAACCGATGTAAGCAAAAATAGTTAACTTTCACTATTCCAAAAAAAAAAAAGTTAACTTAGATATATTACAAAAACGAAATCCATAAAACCATAATTTGCACAAAACCACCCTTTAAGCTTTACAAATTCTACAAAACAATCTCTTATATAATAAAAAAAATAGTTTATTCATTTCTTTGTTTGGAATATAGACACCCTAATAAGATAAGAATGACTAATCTTTTTTCTATTCTTCCTTCACAAGATGATGGAAGGAAATAATGTTTACATTTAAAAAAAAATTAAGCGAGCATATGGCAGAAGTTATATTATCGTAATCGAATGTTATTAATGGCATATTCTTTATCAATGCTTGTTTTTACAAGATGAGTACTAAAAGGCATAAAGGTCATTTTTTGAAAAGTATGGAAAATAAGGGATCTTTTGTGCGACTTTAAAAATAATGGTGATTTTGTGCTAATATTTTTAAAACAATGGTGATTTTATGCTAAAATTTGGAAATAATGTTTGATTTTAATAAATTTTAAAAATATAGGTGGTTTTCTCATTTTTGTGTTGAATTTAAGCGATATAGGGAAATAAAGATTAGTTTTCCTCGTTAAAAAAAGCAATAACATGGAACTTCTCGATTCCAATCAAGATTTGAACCCCTCGATTCATCGAGACTAGAAAACTCTTGCTCTGCAAGGCCTTGATCCTTTTGGCGCATCTTGTTCGGGTTGATTGTGGGTGTGCTTTTTGGTGACCCTGGCGTACATCAACTTGGTTTATTTGAAGATTCAGCGTCCAGAGTCGTGGTAATGTGTTTAGGATAACTTCGTTTCTAGGAGGTGCTTGATTGGAGTTCCTCTTCACTGTCCACAAGAGATATCACCCTGATGTACCGCTGTTTAGGAGTGCTACATGGTGATGCTTGGCTTTGTTCTCCGTCTGGGTTCTCGACTTGATGGTCTTTGTTTTGTTTAGTTTCTGCCTAGCTTTTAGTCTAGTGTGTGCAGCTTGTTATTATGCGTTTCATTTCTGTTTTATTTTTCCTTTGTAATATTTCATGATGGTTAGTTTGTCTGTCAATCCATCGGTCTCTCGAAAATGAAGTTTGTTGCTTGATCTATTAAATTTTTACTTGTAACAAAAAAAAAAGAAATAAAAAAAAACTATGAAATACCAGCTCAAATTGTCCAAACTTCAAGGACACCGTACAAGAATCAAAGATAAAAAAAAAATGGAACCCAAAAACCCAAAATGGACAGAGAGAACGCGTTCTCTCACGCGCGCCCCCTTACCCCCTTCCCCAAACCAAAACAAGAACACAGATCCGGAAAAAAACCTAAAATCGACAGGCTCTCATAGATCAAGCTACTCCTACTCTTATCAATTGATCCGTTCTATCAAATTGAAGGGTTTCTGGCACTGGATCTGGCACAATAGTCGAATTCCGAAGGGGGTGTTGGGCTCTCTGCTCTCTCTGCTAGGGTTCCGGTCATTCTGTTCAGCCATATCGGACCCTTGGCCTCATCTCTCTGCTATGGCTGCTGCTACTCCTAGAGGGCTTTCCTCTGGCTTCAACTCCTCTATGATGCATGGAGGATTGGACGGGCGCTACTCCTCGGATTTCCTTCTTTGGGGAGTCGTCGCTCAAATCCGATTTCACCATCATTAGAACCCTGGATCTCTGAAGGGTTGGGCCTTAGATCTCTCTATTTACAGGGGGAGATCCCCCTCTCCCTCTCTCGCTGGCTACTATGGCCGTTTTGCCCGGTTTGCTGGCCACGGAGTACTCCATCTACGACGTTGTCTGCACTCTTTCTCGGACCCGATGGGCAAAACCTCATATCACTACAGGTATGACATTCTATCCTCTTCTTCCATGCTCAAAATCTGGTTACCGTCTGATCTTGAGATCATATTTCTAATCTAGACTTTTAATTGCTACTTTGTCAAATTAAATGCTCAACTTCTCTCCCTCTCATCCCCTTTCCATATTCTCCTCCTAATGATCTCTCCTCTCTCTCTCTGGTCTGATCTCAACCTCACTTGCTTAGCATTAATGTCGAGCAATAAATGAGCTAAAGGGAAGGGGGGCCTAATGGGGCTCCACCGACACCCACTGAAAAACAACACAACGGGAAACCTTCGGGTGACACCCAAAAACCCAATACCCCATCAAAAACACTGAAAAGTGACAAGGGAATGTCAAAGCTATGGTTTCTTTGTAGCTTTGGGTTCTGCTTGTTTTATGCCACTGATTTACCTTGCACTGAGCATGCTATTTGGCCTTCATTGCCTATTCAGTGCTACCTTTGCTACTATAATATTATCAAATTACGTTTTATGATACTCCTATCAGCTTCTTTCTTGGTGAATGTCACCGATCTTAATATTCATCAAGCAACAAAGAATGTACAAACATACTTTTGCTGTCTACCTATACCATTATCTACTGCATCCATTTGTTACTTCACCCTTTGTTATTTACCTTATCTTATTTACTATGCTACCTGCTACTCGAAAACAATCAACCTCGGATCGTCTTTGCTCCAAATTGTGTAGGCTAAATCCTTCATCTAAACTCCATTTGAGTATCAAACTCATTACCCAGAGACTCTATTCATCCCTTGCTTCAATTGAACTCCACCCTGATGAGTGGGTATTTCCATGTTTGCTCATCCCCAACAAACCATTGACAACTTTTGCAAGAACTCTTAGCAATATTATTGCTTGCCCTCTCTGCCTTGAGCTTTTGGTTGTCTACTTGGTAAGTAGATCCTCCTTGTTAACCAAACTCTTGACAACTTTTGCAAGAATTTTTAGTCATGGGTCTTTAGCAGCAAACTCAGCTCTCAACTCACTCATAAATTATCTGGCTTATCTGTTGCCTAACATCAACCAAATCAGTATCACATATGATAGCTTTTGTAAGTTGATAGAACAATCCTACCAACTTGACTTATTAATTACCTGCATTTCTATTAAATTTAATGGCACCATCTATACTTATAACTACTTAACCAAGCTGAATACATCTTCATCACCTTTTGAAATAATTCAAGTACCTTTTGCAAAACAATTAACTCCTACTTCTTGGCAAAATCTTGTTTGGTATTTTCACAAGATTATTATCTTTTGGCTCTTTGCTTACTCTAGTTGTAACTCCAATGTATGCTCAAAACCTTATGAACTATCTCCATGTATCCTATTTTCTACAATTAATGAAGTTAGATGTTATGAACTACTACTGAATCACTGGCTCCAAATTGCTTGTTTGATTCTTGTTCAGATTTTCAACCACCTCTACTTATTCTCACTTATAATCTGTCTTGTTCCTTCTTTGGTAGACATATGGCCTATCCTGGGAGATCCCTCTCTCAAAACTTATGATAAAATACAACTGATTCCCCCTAACTGCTTTTCCAACACGCATTTTAATGAAATTAGATATTATGAACTTCTTTTGAGTTTCTGGCTCCAATTTGATTACTTGATTTCTATCAGGGCTCCTAGGTTTGGATTCTGGCTGAATGATATCTTGCAAAGCCATTACAAACTCACTATTGCTTTCAACCAAATCCACTTATTTTCACCTATGATTAGGGGTGGCAATCTCACCCGCACCCGATGGGTACCCGCTTCACCCGATCCAAAAAAACGGGTGAAAATCCGATACAAGGTGGATATTAAACAGGTGACGGGTGAACGGGTGACGGGTCGGGTCGGATTCGGGTGGTAGTAATTTCACCCGTCACCCGACCCGTCACCCGATCCATCACCCGACCCGTACATCACCCGGCATATTTTTCATATAAATAAATAAATATTTCATCCAATCCTAATATTCTAATACAAGGGCTGTTTTTTTTTATTATTTGTTAAACACGTTTTTTGTAAAAAAAATTGTTATACAGTGATTGAATTTGTTAAAAGGGGCTGAATTTCAGGTTAAAAATGGCTGTTTTTTTTCCCTTAAATTTTAAAACATGTTTTTTTTATATATAATTTGTTAAACAGGGCTGTTTTTTTTTTAATTTATTAAATTAGATGAGATGTTTTTCACCCGAATTTTCACCCGATCCACCCGATTACCCGATGAATGACGGGTGAAACGGGGCGGGTGATAGGGTTGGCGGGTGGTGGGGCGGGTCGGGTGGTGGTTTCTGGGTGGTGGATCGGGTGAAAATTTGGACCATCCACCCACCACCCGACCCATTTCCATCCCTACCTATGATCTGTATTGTTTCTTCTCTGATTACCTTATGGTATGGTCTGGGAATTTTCTCCCTTAAAACAAATGAAAAAACACACTTGAATCCTTCAATTTGGTTATTCAGCACCTGCTCTCATACTTCCCACAGCATATTGAAACTTGTAATTACCAATGAATATCTTCAATACTATATTTTCACTTCTGCTATAATCAATCAAATAAATAAATTACTAGTCATTTATAAGCTCATTGCTAAACTGTTTACTAAGCTTGCTTGAGGGAGTTCCTCTCTCGAGCATTTGGTTTGTTTGCAATCTATACAGCTTACAATCAACACCATCTTGACTATAGCAATGATCAAGGGCACAAAAGGGCACCTGGAATATGAAGACCTCAATCATACAGTACCAACACTGATCAAGGGCTCCAACTGGAATCAAGCATATGAAGGACCTAATTCCACTGCACCAGTTCTGTTTACCTTAATCCTTAGGGGCTCATGGCAGGTTTGTTGCTACTGTTATCATGGTTATTCACCAAGTGCAAATCAAAGCACCATCAACATGTACTTTATACATAACTTCCATTAGGGGGACTTTATATCTTTGCTCAGTAGAGTAATTCATTTGTTTGCTAAACAGAGACATTATAAATTACATGGACTGCATTATGCTGCTCAATGTTTTAAATCATTCTCACTAAACAATCAATTCATTTCTTCTGCTATTAGCAAGAGATATAACACGTGTATTATATTGTGCTTAAGAATACCAGCTTGGGCACCTTTTGAATGTTTAATCCCAATCTGTAGCATCTTTTTCGTGTCCAGCTTGACCCCAATACTTAGTTTCGCCTCTCTCTTGTTTAAGGAGTGTGCTACTACCTTTCCCCCCGGTACCAATTCTCATACTATGACAAACTATATATTAGAACCTAAAGCACAACAACTTGGATCAACGGTTTATGCTCTGCATCTCGCTTCTTTGTATATACTAATGGATCTAAAAACAATAAGCAACATTAACACCAAAATTCAAACTAGTACAAACCAACTGGATAATCAAACCTGCTATAAGTATGTTCCTAACTCTTCAAGGTACCAAATTCCCCAAATAGTTTATAATGAAATTTAGCTTCTGGAATGTGAGAGGGCTTGATAGGAAAAATGTCTGGACTCATATTGAATCTACTACTAAATCGGAACACATCAAAGTCTTAATGTTAGCTGAAACTAAATTAACTAGCCCACCTCCCGAGAAATGTTGGAAAAAACCTGGTTTCAACAAAATGTTCTTTTATCCCTCTAATGGACTGTCTGGTGGCCTTTGCCTCCTTTGGAAAGAATTGCAGTTCCAAAATGAAACCTTCACCATTAGAAACTCCACTGACCGTATCATCCAGGCAGATTATACCAACACCAAACTCAACATTACAATAGAAATATTATTTGTATATGCGACGCCTTATGCAAACGAAAAAAATACTTTCCGGGCTTCTCTATCAGACTACATTCGCAACTCTAAGGACTCTCTCATAGTCTTGGGAGATCTAAACGAAATTTTAGAAACAAATGACAAGCTGGGTGGACGAGCCCTATCTGTAAACAGATTTACTAGACTTAAAGATATAATTAGCACTCACAATCTAGTTGATTCCCCAACCTGTGGGAATAACTTCACTTGGAGAAAACGTGAACATGGTAACGACAACATTTTTGAAAAATTGGACCGTGCAATTATCAGCCACTCTATCTTAAAAGAATTCCCTAACCTTTGTACTAAAAATCACGCATTTTTGAAATCTGATCATGCGCAAATCACCTTGGACCTCATGGATAACCAAAAACCAAAATTACAACCTTTTAAATTTGAAATGACATGGACAACAAGACCGGACTATGAAACCATTGTGCGCTCCGCTTGGAGGCTAGATCCTCCAGGCTCGTAAATGTTTAAACTAACCAAAAAATTGCAGGAAGTCAAAAGAAAGAGTAAGATATGGAGTAAGGTAACCTTTGGGAATGTATTCCGCCAAATAAAACAAGTAGAATCACAACTCTTAGAGCTACAAAACACTCTATGTAATGCTTATAACCATGATCTAGACAACAAAATCAAGAGGCTAACATCAAAGCATGCTTCATTATTAACCTACCAACAAAAATACTAGGGGCAAAGAGCCAAAAGAATACATGTCAAATCAATTGACGCTAACACAAAGTATTTTCATAAAATCGCTACTGGAAGACGAAACAGAAATATAATAACACAGTTTCAAACTGCGGCTGGTGTAACACTAAGCAGTGAAGAAGATATAAGGAAATTAATCAAGCTAGACTTCAGCCAACGATATTCACTTCCACCGAGGCATCGGGTGCCAACCAATTTACTCGATTATGTAGGAAATGAAATCTCGAATGAATATAATAACTGGCTCACACGGCAAGTCACAAACTCAGAAATTAAAAATGCGGTCTTCAGCCTAGCCAACGATAAATCCCCGGGACCTGATGGGTTTCCTGCGGGGTTTTTTAAAAAATATTGGCATATTATTGAACCACCTGTAATCAAGACAGTTAAGGGATTTTTCCTTAGTGGACGGATCCTAAAACAAACAAATCACACTTTTATCGCCTTAATACCGAAGATAGATAATCCTACCACAACTTCTCACTACAGACCCATAAGCCTCTGTTCAACAACTTACAAAGTTATATCCAAGGTATTAGCATCAAGACTAAAAAAATCATCCCTAAAATTACCAACCCACTCCAAAGTGCATTCTCTGTTGGTAGATCGATACAAGATAACATTTTAATTGCAAACGAAATTTTTCATTCCTTTTCTAAGAGAAAAGGGAACACAGGCTGGATGGCGGTTAAGCTCGACATGGAAAAAGCTTTTGATATGGTGGACTGGGATTTTCTGCTATCCACTATGACCAAATTTGGCTTTTCTGCCAAGTTCATGGAATGGATCAAGGAATGTATAACTACGGTCACTTACTCGGTGCTAGTAAACAACGAACCCACTGATGTATTTTTCCCAAATAGGGGCCTACGACAAGGCGACCCTCTCTCCCCATATCTATCCCTTATAATATCAGAAATCTTAGCTAGATGCCTTCATAATGAATCGGTCAGACCACAGAGCCATCTAGGAATCAAACTAACCCACGGTGGAACAAAGATCCCTTTCTTAGCCTTTGCAGATGATATTGTTATTTTTGCATCGGCTACCAAAACAGGTTGTGACCAAATTAACCAAACACCACGGGAATATACAGCGTTGTCAGGACAACGTGTTAACCGACATAAATCCCAATTTCAGACATCCAAGAACGTATCGACCACTCAAAAAAACCTTATTCGTAATGAATTAGAAATAGCGCACACCCCCAATTTGGGTAGCTATTTGGGGTGTCCAATCATAGAGGGAAGAATGACGAAAGATGATTTCAAGGACCTACTATTAAACACCAAATCTCAACTGCACAAATGGAAGGCTAATTGCCTCTCACAAGCTGGAAGATGTACTCTAATTAAAACAACGCTATCAGCTAAACCTTTACATATAATGCAATGCTTTATGCTACCTAAATATGTTCACACAGAATTAGATAAAATCAATCGGAATTTCCTCTGGAACAAAGGCCCAAATCATAAACCACTTATTAGTTGGTTCGAAATCTGTAAAACAAAGGAAAATGGAGGTCTTGGCCTCCGATGCTTGGAGGATATGAACAAAGCATTACAGATGAAACTGCTCTGGAAAATTTTAGCAGATCCTACTAGCGCGTGGGTTATCCTAATAAAATAAAAATATCTAAAAAACAATAATATTCTAAACTATCAAAAGCGAGGTGGCTCCTCGTGGCAATGGACACAGCTAATAAAATTAATACCTTTATTTAAACTAGGTCTCCAATGGTCTATTGGGGATGGTTCAGCCATAAATTTTTGGCGTGACCTATGGATGGGCTCTTCACCCCTAAAAACTTTAATCCTAATTACACAACAGATTGATGAATCAATAAACATAAAATACTTCATAAAAGAAAACAACATGGGATCGGGATAAATTACATGAGAAACTACAACGAATACTACCTAATGATTTAATAGAAACAATCACCACAATACCAATACCACAAAACATTCATGTTGACAGATTATATTGGAAATGGAGCAAAAATGGTTGGTTTACGACTAAGTCTGCAATGGATATGATACATAAATATAAAACCCATACAAGCTCGGATATAAGCTGGGTTTGGGAGCTTAATGTGCCTCCCAAAATAAAATCATTTCTATGGAAAATACTCAAAAATGAAGTACCCACTACTGTTGGATTGGCATCTCGACGACTTGGTATTCCTACTAACTGTCCACATTGTGACTCCTGCTATGAGGATTTAAACCATCTATTATGGGATTGCCCCATTACTAAGGATACTCTAATGGCAAATGACCCGGGATCTTTTATGAAAGTCCATGGTTGTTTTAATAAAGGGGATCCCTTAAATGACACAATATGGAATATCAGAAACACAATTGGGAAAACTAAATTTGAAGACCTAGCGTTTGTTTGGTGGGGAGTCTGGTTCTCCAGAAACAAAACGCTTTTTGACAATATAAACCCAGACATAAGAAGGATTTTATCTTTCAAAAAGGATCAAAAATTTATTTAGGTAACTTCACAATCAAAGGAAAATACACAAGATCATGTATTTACTACACAAAAAGGTACACAACCCAGAATGGCTTCGAGAAGGAAAAGAACCAAATGGGAACCCCCTCCAAATGACACTTACAAACTTAATTTCGACGGTTCTTTTTCCTTGAATGATAGGGGCACTTTTGGGTTTATCATTCGTGATTCTCAGGGCTCTCCTATTTCTTGCGGTTGGGGACCATCACCTATCAATTCGGTATGTGGATGTGAAAGCCATGGTCTTTGAAGTGGTATATCATCGGCAAAAAACTTAAACATTAGAAAATTGATCGTTGAAGGAGACAACTTAACAATTATTAAAAGTTTAAAAGGTTTGGGGAAGCCTACTGGAGACTCTGATATGATTGTCTCGGACAGTATAGTCTCGCTGGGCTTCTTTGGTTCTGTTGAGATTCGTCATGTCTTCCGAGAAGCAAATCTCGTGGCTGATCGTTTATCACGTCTCTGTTCTGCTTCACATGGATCTGTGACTCCTGATGATTCTCTATTGCGTAGTCTCATCCGTAAGGATGCTCTTGGCTGATAGGGTTTAGCTCTATGGCCAAATTTTTTCCGTTTCAAAAAAAAAAAAAAAAAAGACACCGTACAAAAATTTTCAATTGACACTATTATATAAACTAATATTATACTCTCTCTAATAATTAAAATATGTCAACCTTTTTTAAATCAATTTTTTAGGATGAACAATCAACAACATGTATGATAGAGTTTGTTTCAACTCCGATCGACATAACAACTTATAAGTACATGTTTTAAAAAGATATATTACTCATATTCCATTAACTTTTTAATTAACTTTATTAATTTTAAAATTCTTACTCTCCTTTATAATCAATGAAAAGTGTAAAATGAGAACAAAGATCAAAACAAATTATTAACCCATATTACAAACCTAGAAAATCTAAAAGATGATAAAAAAAAAAAGTTTACCTCATATCGCAATCACCACAAGCAGTGACGGACCCAGGATTTTCTCCAGAGGGGGGCTGAACACTATAAGGAATGATAATATTTCTGAATAGGTTTTCGTAGTCCCAGATCACTAATAATGTCCAATTGTTTCTTCAATCGAGCTTCTTCTTTTTTCACTCCTTACATTATCTCTACGAATACTAGTAGCATCTCATATTCTACATATAAATTGAATCTCAAATTAATTAAAATTTAGAGCACAATTTGACAAAGTACAAATTATAAGTATGAAACACCAACCTTTTCCATTCATATTATATAGTCCTATAAAAATAATAATCCCCAAATCATAAATTATAAGCATGAAACACTGACCTTTTCAATTCATATTATATTTTCGTATAAAAAAAATCCAAAATCACAAATTCAATTTACAAATTTTTAGTATGAATCACAGTCATTTTCAATTCATATTATATATTCTATAACTTGTGGTCCACAAGTTATTATACTCTCTCAGGGTCATTTCAAATCGTTCACTACAAAACCTCTGTTAATTTAATATTGAAATTTGAAAATCCTTTACGATAGTGAACACCCCTAAATTTCCATGCTTGCTTTATATGTAAGGTTATGCAAAGCTTGCTCATACATCAATAGGATGGCCGACGAGGGTGAAGTGTTTGCTTACAACAAAAAGATTTCAGCTCCATTTGTTTGCTCATAGAGTCAGTCGACCCATTTTCACCCCCAACCAACTAGATAGCCCGGAGATATCCGGGCTATATAACCAAAAACGCCCTGGATAAAATCTCATTTTTTTATACTAGTGGTAGAGCTGGCAAAATCGGACCAAAACCCGAAAATCCGACTTGGTCGATCCAGAATCAATTGCTCTGAACACCAACCCAACCCGAAATCTGATAACCGAAACTCACCCAAATTCGAATGAACTAAACCCGAAATAACCCAAATTTTAAGATACATTCTAGTAAAGTTATTAAAATGAATATTGAAATAATGAAAACTCGAGACAATCCAAACCCAAAATAACTTTAACTCGAGACAATCGAAACTCAAAATAACTTAAACCCAAGACAATCGAAACCCGATACAACCGAAACACGAACCTAACCCAACCGAATGACCAAATTATTAAACATTACCCGAAACTCAACTATTCGAACCCAAACCGTCCGATTGTCACCTCTTACTAGTGAGGTTCAACATTCATTACACGGGGTTCGAACTCAGAACCTCGAGTTACTGTATACAGTCTTGAATGGCAAGAAAAAGCCTTTATTTAATAGGCAAAAGGCCAAACAATTCATACCATTTTCTTAGTAACTAGTTCGGCTTAGAGTGCAACTAACACGGGATACATAGCAGCATTCATAAAATCTACTTTGTCTTGCAGAGGGTTTCATATCACTTACACTTCTTACAATCGATACTATTTCAGCTTCTGCTGCAGGAAACTGAAATTCTACTGTGAATTTGGAAATCAAAGCGACATCCAAAAACACGGTCAGTGGCTTTAGAAACTAAGCATGGAATTCTTCTAGTAGCTATTTCTGCAGATAAAAAATGCAAGGAGAGTGAAGATGAAAGTCGTTATCAAACACTCCAAAATGGCCACGTAGTCCTTGGGTAATTCCCGGCAAGTTTGCATCTCGAAGAAACCTCTGTACATATATAGGCGACACCCAAATGTGAGGAAAATTTGAAGCAAAGTACAAAGAATCACCGCATCAGTTAATTAACTAACACTCACCTCTAGATATGGCATCTACCAACTTTACTAAGAGCTGGAAAAGAATCATCATCCTCAAGTAGCCTGCTTATTCAGCTTGCCCTTCCATCCGTCTCCTTCTGTACGGGAAACTGCAAAATATGAGTCTTAACAATGTGAATACAGAAGTGGATTCACAACCATCTTTCATTACAACATACCCATGTTCGATTTTCCAATAAAAGGGCTTTACAGTTAACTTACATCCTAACTATCAGAAACAGAATTCATAAAGCACCACCCGGCGGCGAGACGCTTATGTCTTTAACCATGTTATTGCAAAGAGAGTATCTTAAGACAATGAACGAGAGAGGATCAATATTTGTTTGAAAAAGGGTGTGACAGTTGTGTAAGTTTTACTTAAGGCGAAGGAATTTCTCATAAAAAAAAAAATCCAAACCCAACTGTACAACATTTTCAGATGTTTTAGATGATGAATAATCTTGACTCGGATATGCACTCTGAAACTACAAGGTCATGTGTTGTTCAATTTGCACAATGGAGAATCACAGTGTAATTACCATAGGAGAATCA
This sequence comes from Persicaria maculosa, assembly GCA_963922045.1. NCBI lineage: Eukaryota > Viridiplantae > Streptophyta > Magnoliopsida > Caryophyllales > Polygonaceae > Persicaria > Persicaria maculosa. The sequence goes on along the minus strand of OY998253.1, from coordinate 20,039,441 downwards.
GAGTGTGGAGTGATTGTTCTTGGGTCATTGTTAATTATTGTAGGAGCTTCTTCTTCATTGCTTTGAATAATTTGCTGCAAAACAATTCAAAATCAATAAATCAATGTTTCCAATATCAAAGAAACAACCACCACAACAAGAAGATTGACATAGCAAACCTTTAAAATGTCCTGATCCTTCCATGGTCCCTTCTCAGATCTCAAGCAACCTCCCTGGTGCACACAATGACACTTCCCACCTAAGAAATCCGGCAATTCACTGCATCCACATTTAGATGTAAGTTAATGGATGTCAGGATATGGATGTAAAAACACAAGGTAGAACAATTTTCACAACATAAGTTATTTAAACAGAATCACCTTTCATCAATTATTTCCAGTAGTTTGCTTTGATATTTCAATCCAAGAACCTAAAAGTTCCAGCAACCCACATACATGAGCAAAGGTTGATGATAAAAGGCATACCCAATGAACCCATTGGCCAAATCACTTACTGTAAGAACCTCTGACTTACATTGATCTTGGAAGCTGTTTGGGGATCCAGGAATGACTTCACTGTGTTCCACAACAATTTGAACCCACTACCAGCATTGACAATATACATGCGAGACAGAGTCTGCAGGAAGATTGTCAAATCACTAGAGGATGGACAGGCATGCATAATAATAGTGCTCAGTGTGCAACCGCCTGACTTAAAAATTTCAATAACAAGATGATAACATAATCAGATCATATACCTCGGGATAGTTATCATTGTCAATTTTCTGTAGCCGCGTTATAAGTTCAACTGCAGGTTTAGTCAGATTCTTCAAACCCTAAAAGCAGAGATTTCCGCGTCATTTTCATTAATTCTAATGGTACCCCTGCCAAATAGGCATGCAGACTAGACATTGCTAAATAATGCAGAAGACAAGTGACATACCAAGCCTTGAACATCTAAAATAGTTGTTGTGGAATCTATGTGCCTCCTTGCAGCAATAGAGCAAGCTGGAAATTTGTATGCAAAACACTTCTCAAAATCCTGTACATGGTACTTAAGATATCGATCCAATGTTGTAACTTGCATAAGCTTTTCAACATCAATTTTCCCTAACAAATAAATGTAAATGGGTTTTCCATCCTTGTCCACGCCATGGTAACTTTGGGGATAATACTTCAATACTTCATCCAACTCACGATATTCAAAATCCTGAAAATACATCAACAGATAATAAATTTAATCTCATCACATTCAAGAAGAAACTGTTATATGTCTGGGAAGTTGGAAACCATTTGACTGTGGCTCGGCAATAGTGAAAGATCAATGATCAAGCATTACTACCTAAGAATTATAAAACTAACAGACAACTTGGTTTCATGAAAGGGGAAATATACAAAGACAGGTTGTTTAACCTCCAGAATTGTGTCAGCACCAAACTCCTTTCTCCACCGAAGCATCAAAGCCCACATTTCTTTTGATTTGTTCACATCAAAATTTCTTGCTTTCAGAAATCTGCAAATGATAACAATGTGACTAGGTTGTTTATAAGATGTATATGCAAGAGATAATCTGGCACAGCTTTAGTCCATAGTCCATACACATCAAAAGACTCATAAATTATTGATGCAACCATGCATCTGTGTCGTACACCTTGCAAAAACAAGGAAACCCTCAATACTCAATAGTGCTCACCTCAACAATGTATGATAATGATGATGCCTGTCAGGTAACAAGTCCTCTGAAAGAAGAGCCTGTCGAAAAGCTTCCACAACCTGAAGTTCCTCAGTATCTGAATCCTTGACGGAAATATCCTGTTTGTTCTTGCCTTTCTTAACGAGCGACAATCTAAATTTACTAGATGCACTAAGTGCCTTCTTCTTCAGAATTCCCATCCTAGTCTTCTTTTCCTCCTCTGTTAGATTGGAAGCTGAATTTGGTTCCCTTTCATGGCTTAAGCTGTCTTCAGTACCTGCGGAATTGCAAACAGTTTTGTCACACTAGTGCTTACTACCTCTAGTCAAGTACTCTATTAAAACCAATTTTACCTCAACAAAACCATTGTATGAGGCTTACAACATTACTAAAATGTAGAAATTTGTGGGTGTTACATGGCGATATGCAGATACATTGATCACAGATAAGTTCTTTATATAATATTATAAATTTTAAAGCAAATAGGATGTTCCTCATCCTGAATTTGCCGGCTCAACCCATCTGGAGTAATAATTCATATCAAAAGTTCCAAAACTTCTTCACATTTTTTTGGAGCAATCAACTGAACTTCAAATGGATATCTCGAGTCGAGAGAAGCACATTCAGACAGTAATAGGCTAGGATAAGATGCCATAAAAATGACAACCATAAAAGCCCCATCAAAAGTAAAGCATGGCTATAAAGTTCATGCCTGAGAGCGAAAAAAGGCCTAAGAAATAAAAATTGAGCACATGAAGCTACCGGCTAATCAAATAATTCATCAGTTTTACAACCAACACCAACGCAGGACCAAAATCCGGCAATAAATAATCAAAAAAGAGATAACATTCAACAGATTTGAGGCTAAGAGAAAATTAGGTGAACAAATAAGAATGAAAAAAAAGCCCTAAATTCAACGACAAAAAGGAAAACGCGTAAATGAAGCACGAAGCAAGGGAGGAAAACGACGAGGAGAGGAGAGGGGAAGCGAAGAAGGAACTCACAGGCGCGATGGGAAGGATCGGGTGGCGCTGACATCAGGAGCGGCTGAGACTGAAATCGGTGACTGAGCCTCGACGAACAATCACCGGCTCCAGCAATCTGGGAGTTATCAATTCGGCAGCCAAACGATGGAAAATCACCGAAAACTAAAATGTGGAAAAGGGAGGAAACTCGAAATTCCGTATGTGGTAGGAGGGGATGAAGGGAGGAGGAAAGTGGAAGAAAGGGGGAAAGAAAGAGAGAGAAAGGAGAAAGGAGAAAGGAGAAAGGAAGGAAGTGGGAAATGGAGAGAGAAACAGGCGTACACCTGTGGCAGCTTTCAAGGATACGAATCTGTAACGACGAAGGAAAACTAAACCGCTGAACGAAGAAACTATTTTGCCTTTTCTACTTTATTTTTTTAATAATAATCTAATACGGAGAAATAAAAGTTTCTGATAGATTACGCGAGTAGGGGTGGGTCATGGGCCCGTTTAAGCTGTGGTCCAGCCCAAAACGACTGTAGCTTAAATAAATATCAGTAGAGTTTGTATCATTTGTGGTATTTAATTGTGCGGTTTTACTATTCTGTCGATAAGGGCATACGCAATAAAGATCTCCTATAACACACTATGTATCACTCGGTGTATTACAAAATTAGTTTACATAAAAATTATTATTTAAAAAATTTTCAAAAATTATAACAAGTATTTGATAATTCATACAGATTTGCAAATTTTTTGTTTGAAAAATCATGAGCAAAAATTTTATTTTGCTAAAATGTTGTTATTTTGTGACTTTCACTCATATATATTTGAGGGAATTGCACATACTAACCCAAAAACCCGAAAGTGTTGCAAGGTTAACTCGATCCGGAAAAAAATTGCAGATCCGGTTACCTGTGTACCCGGTAGCCCGTTGCAAAGGAGAGAAAGGGAAGAGAGAAGGAAGGGGATCGGAGACGGTGAAGGCATCTCTCTCGAGGCGAGGCGCATGCGACTAGAAGGGGATCGGAGGCGGGCGAGAAAGGAGGGAGAAGGACCTCTCGGTCGTCAGTGCCAACCCTAATGCCCTTCCTCCCTCACGCAGCTCATTCCTCTCTCTTTCTTCAGGCGATTTCGAGCCTCACCAGGGAGAATCTCCACAAACTGGCTTCGATTCCGCGATTCCAGGTACAATCCTTCACCCTTCTTCTTCTCTGTTCTATCTTCCAAGCCTGTATTCACTGGATTGGTGTTCAAATGACCGTTAGAGCCAAGATTTGGACTTTTTACGGTTAGGGTTTCAGGTTGGGGCCGAAATTCAGATTGGATTTGCTTGTTATGCTTGCAAATTGTTTGAATCCTCAATTTATAGGACAAGATTAGTGATTAGCAGTGTGTTAATGTTGTTTATTTGGTTCTATAGAAGTGGAGTAAGGGAAAGCAAAAGAAGAGAAATTCTTGGATCTCAGGGACAAACGTGTCCAGTAGACAACCGAATGGTGTCCAGTAGCAAACCATAGGGTGGACAGTTAATATTTACTATTGGCATGGGCGTAACAAACAGGGTAAATGTTTCTTTGTGATCTATTGAAGGGATTGCAAGGGAACAGCTAGATGAGCCATAATGACTTGGATATTGAATTTTTCTCTCTTGGCTGAATTAATTTTGGGAAAGATCACCTTGCACAGGTGGACAACAATTGACTTTTTGATGTGGAATATTGCATGGGAATAGGTGGACAACAATTGCATTTTTTTTTAGAAATATCACCTTGCACAAGATTGAATCATTTAGGCATGTTTTAACATAAATATTCTTCGGATGTAGCCTATTAGTTCAGTGGGAGAGCATTGTGGTCATAAACAAAGATGTGGGTTCAATTCCCACATAGGCTTATTATTCATTAATCAACGCCGACTATCAACTTATGTTTAGAACAAGTCAAGCTTGCTACATCACCAAATTATAGGCAGTTTCATATCAAAATAAATCAAAAGCCAAGACACTTCCATGTGTGTTGAATTCATCATAAGATGGGTTTTTAACATGATAGGTAATAGGTTTGACAGGTCACCTACGTCAATTCACATGACAGTCACCTGTTATCCTTATGTCGATATCATTAGAAAGAAGTTGAAAGCCTACTTCTTTTGCAAGCAAACTTAATTTGGCTTGCTTCTTTTGTTCAAGCAGGTGTGTCAAAATTTCATGCAAAGAATGGCCTAATAATGCTGAAGAGGTTTGACATGTCATAAGATGTGTTTTTAACATGACGGGTAATAGGTTTGACATGTCACCTACGTTACTTCACATGACAGTCAGAGTGAGCGGGCTTACATCATAAATCAGCCAAGGCTGAATTTGAAACCAAGTTAATCTGGCTTCAGTCTCTAAGCACCTAATTTCTATTGAGATCTCTCTTAATGTGCATTCTTCAAAGTTAGGTACGAAGTTTAAAGACCGGCCAGTCTAATTTGGGCACAACACCATGATCAGGGAGCAAACTAAAAATGAATCCATCCCTCCAACTTGTAATTACAAGGAGACATTCCTCCATGCTGAAACTAAAAATGGATTATGGAAACTATAGCATTTGAGATTCAGTCTAAGAATCAAAAGCATTCTGATTTAACCTTTTAAAAGCTAGTACATTCTGCCATATTCACTTGTTTATATCAACATCCAGATGGCCTATGTGGGAAACTATGGAAACTCCATTTTCTTGATTTTAACAATGTATGATGATCATTTTTATGTGAGCTTGTACCAAAGCTATGCAGGATTTCCTTTGACAAAGTTCATGTCATGTATGCAGAATTTGAATGACATGTTAATATAAGTTCATGTCATGTATGCAGGATTTCCTTTCACATGTTAATAACAACTCAATAATTCAATATTCAGATGGCCTATGTGGGATTCGAACCCACATCTTTGTACCTAAGCACATTGCTCTACCGATTGAGCTAATAGGCCAAACCACTAAATCTTTGACAATATGCCATGAAAGAAGTGATTGAGAGAAATCACTTTACTTACTTATTAGCTAGTGTAATCAGCTTAAATACTGAAGTTTGGGAATATAAATTCAGCAAGTTCCCACTAACTATAAATATAAAAATAAATTCAGCAAGTTCCCACTAACTAGAAATTGAAGTAATTTCAATTGTTAACATCAAAAGTATCAAGCATTTGTTCAAATCTCCATACACAAAAATACTACAAGGCATGCTTCTTATTGATGGAGTCACCAAGAAACCTCATTAATGCATGCTAAGTTGCCACAATTTTGTAACGGCCCGGGATTATGATTCCCGGGTTACGTTTCGAGGGATGAGACCCCTCGTTAGGATCTTGTGCCCCGAGTACAGGTTGAAGGTTTGAAATTCTATCCTAACATTTTAAAGTGGGATTTCATACCCAAAATTCGAAGGGATCGTTGGAATCCCCGGGGAAGTCCCCTGTACCTGTCATAAGTCTAAGCGTGGAAAACCAAAGGTTACACAAATAGCGGAAGTAAAGCATAATACAAAGGGGTGCCACGGCAGGGCCGGGTCAAAATATGATCAACCATCCAAATTCGAGACATAATTAAATTGGTGAAGTTGGGATCTCAACTCTCTCTTTCCGCCATGTTAGACCCAGCGGTCATGGACTCAAATCAGCATCAACAGTAGTAAGCATAACGGATACCTAAAAAAATTGATATGGGGCGGGATCAGATCGATGCCCACTTTAGCTCTGCATCCCAACCCTAAGCACACATATACGCTATACCTAATAAAGATGCTTTTAGATGCAAGACGGAATATTAACACACTAACATGCCCCTAAGATCAAGTGCATAATAATAATAAGGCCTTAGCACAAAATACCAAATGGTATATCCCTCTCCTACCTCCACCCCCTTCCGATAGGGCGGAGACTGGCCAGCTCGTGAATGCATTCATTCATAATCGGGGGGGGGGGGGGGGGGCACGCATGCCTAACCCGCTCCACAATAAAGCCCGCAGGCATAATATAAGGAAGTCCATGACTCGATTGACTCAGGGTACCCGATGAGGCTGGGCTACCCTATGACCCTAGCAAAGACTCTAGGACTATCACAGATAACGGCCGTTCTGTTTACATACACATAAAGAAATAGAATGCTAAACGATCGATGCAACCTAGCATGGTACTACATGGCATGCTGATCATGAATGCAAACACCTAGTATATCATGCACCTAAAGCAGGGAATAGCTCTATTCAATCTGAGTAAGCTCCGAAGAGACTTACCTGGCGGTGCAGAACAGCAAGGCAAGCATTATAATAGATTAAAGATCACCTAGATACATATCAGAACACATATATAAGTCTACGTCTAATCATCCAAGCACTCAAGCATATCATTCAACGAGAATAGCAACCATATCGCAATCATCGTTCCATCAAGTTCAACCATTCATCATATTGCCACATTCCACAAGACCATATCATTCTCATCACTCCATTCGGCCACATTCATGTATTTGCCACAACATATCCGCAAAAATAATCCGCATATCACATATATCAAGTTCATCATATTCATCATATCTCGAAAGCATAAATTAACGATACACAAGTCTAACACTTCATCATGCCATTAGTCAAGCAATCATGCTATTAGTACACACCAATCATGATATTAGTCAACCATTCACATAATTTCCGAGTTAGTCCCGAAACCATTTCAAAATCCGAATTAACTAGTTAGAAATTCCGACATTTTGAAAATGCTTGTCAAATTCCTTTATCGATTTAAATCCGACAATATCCTTTTTAAATATCCAAGTCTCATATTTTATATTTCAAATCACCCTAATATCATCTTTAAGTCTCAATAATAATATTTTCTCATTTAAATCTCAATAATATTATATATTATTTTAAGTACCATTTTCTTATAACCCTTTCATGAAATATTTCTAAAATCCCAACCATTTTCATTTAATCAAATCATCCCTTTTTAAATTACCAAAGCTCACCCTTATAGTTATAAAATTCCAAAACCGGCCCTTATATTTGTAAAGGTTAAAACCGACCCTCCTTTATCTTATAAAATACCCAAACCGAGCCTTTATTCTATGTTTACATAAAGTTGAGTTCCTTTGTTACAAAACCATTTGTTTTCTAAAAAGAAAGGCCCAATTTACTTTTGTTTATAAGACACCCACTCGGCCCATCAAAATAAGCCCACAATCACATCACAATTCATTCTATTTGTAACACAGGTGGACGCTTTTTAAAAAGAAAGGAGTCCCAGCCTGCTGAGGTGGAAGCCAAGTGGAGAGGCGAGGGCCACAACCTCTTTCTTCTTCCCCCACCGTTTGAAAGAGGAACCAAAAGAGGGGCTGCGTTTGAAAGAAAGAAGCCGGAGGAGGAAGAAGGAAAGGGGAGAGCTCGCCGGCGGTGACAATAGCTCTCTCAGACCACTCATTTCGACACCAAAAGCAGAGAATCGACTATTGAGCAAGGAAGAGGAGAAGGAGAAGGAGCTCACCGAAACGTCCAACGCCCGGAACTCTCGGTTGGAGCTCGGCCTGCCTCGCCGGAGGTGCTCGGAGTGGGTTCCTCGAACTCGTCGGAGACGGAATGGTCCTAGCACGAGGGCAGGGGTCATAAAGTCGGAACCTTTACTGGGTTTCTGATCGGAAAAGAGAAGAGGGCTTACCCGGGTTCTCGGAAAACAGGGAAAGGGGTGCTCGAGGAAGGCGTCGGCGTTGGCTGCGCCTGGAGGAACCGGCTGCTGCTGGCGCGGGAGGCTCCTGGGAGGTGCGACTGCTGCTTCTGTCCGACAGGGAGGAGAAGGAATGGGGGACAAGGTGCTCGGAGTGTTCCAAAACAGAGGCAGGGTGCTCTCGGTGGTGTTCTCGGCGACGAGAGGTAGAGGGAGATGGAGGTGAGGTGTGTACGGCGGTGGCGCAGGGGTGGTGCTGGCGGTGTCGGAGGTGGCGGCGCTCGACGGGGAGGAGAAACGAGGGAGGTGTGTGGGTGGTGCTAGTGACATGGAGGTCAAAACGAAGGAAAGGAGAGGGAGGCTTGGGGGATAAAATAAGGGCTATGTGGGTGTGTATGTATCTGGTTGAAGTGAACAGCAAAACAGATGAGGATGAGGGAGCCTTGTAAATTGAGTTCAGACAGGGGGGAATTGTTTGGCTTCTTGCGTTACAGTAGAGAAGCAATGTAGGAAGGGATGAAAGTAGTGCTGATGCTATGCTGGATTAGGAAAGAATTCAACAAAAGGGGCATCTAGTCAACAATTTTTGAAATTGGGTGTGAAGAGGAGGTAGAAGACAAGAATCTCAGATGTTCCCAAAATCCCAATTCAAAATACTCGAAAAGTAATTCCAGAACCCGCTCATTCGATCTTGTCCCGATCCGTTCAAAATAAATTCAATTTTTTTTTTTTTAAATTTATGATTTAAAGATCCGAGCCTTTACATCATCCACCTCTAAAAACAAGTCTCGTCCCCGAGACTATAATCAAAACAAGGTCGGGGATGAAGTTTGAAATAGGTGAGTCCAAGGACCATTCCATCGATCCCGTAAGTGCCTCATAAGGGTCCGTATGAGATTCTCACAGTATCGTCGTCATGATCATAATATTCCCGATAGGTCGTAGAGAGAGTGTGATATGGGCCCTTACCACATTCTTACACCGACTTCTCGGCTATATCATAACTCAAAAAGCATGACAACGTCTCCACTAGGTCTTAGCAAGCAGTCTATAAGGGCCCCTATAAAATGCTTGTATCCACTTTGTGGGGCGTCATAATGGAGGCTCGGTTAGAAAATTTCAAAAAGGGGTCCTTAATTTAGAAAGGATTGGTCTCAGATCATTAAAATTCTCGATCGCGTTAGGTCGCTCATAATCTAAGTTAGTCCTTTTTAAACACCGTTCAAATCCCTTAAAACTGACATTAGTTGAGCAATTTTCAAATTTCAGGAGGTGGAATCATCCACCTCTAAGGCTAATCCAATATTTCCTTCCTAGGTTCCAAGTTAGAATCACATTTCATAAATTCAATTCTAGCATCCTAGCAATTCCAATTCAAGGCATCATATATCATAGCAATTGTCTAACATAGCAATCGTATCACTCGTTCATAACCAGGTCATACTCATGTCACGGACAGTTACATACCATAGCATATCTAGCATCTTATCGTACAAGGTAGGATTTATCACATCATCTCACAAAACTACACATCGTATCAATCAGATAAGCATGTCATATCCGTCGGACGAGCACATCATATCAATCACATAACCATATCATACTCATGTTAACTACCAAGCGTTATCGCATTAGAGGCAAACAAATACTTCCGTACAATAGCATTTTATCGAGTTCAGGGGCTAACTATGTTAGTACTAACAATTCATTATTGTCTATGGCAATTCATCAGGAATCAACGCTGTCTATAGCATAGAATTCGCACAACACTCGGCCCCAAGTAACGCACAACACTAAGTCACATCCTCAAGAGAATCTGTCTATCACTACCAACCATAACAAAACACGACCACTGCTCCTTATCTTCCGCATCAAGGTCATTCTTACCTAGGTCTACTAACTCCATCGAATACTAACTCTAAACAACATTTCATCCCTGCTCATATACAGACTCTTTAGCCTCACAACTATCCGCAGTCAAGACTAATTACCCAACCAACTACTAAGCATCCCTAACTCATATGCCATCAAGCCATCTAAGAACAAGCCTACTTCAACATCCCGGCCTCAAATCCTACTCGACCACCTAAAACCATATCTCGGGGTTCCCAATCACACAATTACCTTATTCCGACAAGCTTAACAACTCGGCCGACTACCAAGACTCTCTATAAAGCATACCCTCGTCCTAGAGGTCCTCTACCAGTCTCATATTCACCTTCTTAGAGAAATCTCAAGTCCTCGACTGAACCACTCTTACGATCGATCTAGACGCTTCTCAACAATCTCACTGACTCTTTCTAGGTTCTCAAGACTCCGCCTGGCCATTATCTCCCAAAGAGACATCTCGAATCACCTTGCTAACCTCATCACGCTCCTCGCACCACTAACCACTCTCACAAACCATCCACCTCTAAGAACCCAACTCATACTGATCATCTCACACCTGACACTCCCGTCAAACTCTAACACAAAAACCCATCTAGTGGTACTCGCAACCACGAATCACCGAGTTATTCATCACCCACGTCTATCCTCAACGACCAATCACAGATGTTACCTACTTATCCCATTCCGAATCTCACGAAATATGATCATCCACGACTCCTCATCCGACATATTCTATATCCTCGTCCCAACATGTTCCCAAATTTTCTCATTTCAAATCTTACTGAACCTTAATCATTAAAAATCCTCAAGTCGTCCTACTCCGGTCCCTCATCTCTTCATATTCCTAAATTGCCTCGAGCTCCTACTTCTTAACCATGACACCTTACCATCCCAAGCCCTCTTTTACCGATCATCATTTCCGCAGAGTCCCTAAATCGTTCTCATCCGAGTTTTCCCAAGTACCGTTATTTCACCAACCTTCTAAAATCCTTCATCCTCTAACGTTACCAATACATTCTGCTCTGCCTAGTTCCCCATTCCAAGCTCAGAATCTCCCTGTCTCAACCTCAAGCCCACAACCTTGCTAGAAGTCTCAACGACATCCTTGCCTAGCTACCAACCTCTCCACCAGGACTCATCTCACATCCTCAAATACCTCAATAGCCACAATAACCTCCACACATCAATCTCTACTCCTTTCTGATGCCAAAAATCCTCCAACATCGCATCTAGAAATCCTTCCCTCAGAAATCCTCTAAGCATCACTAACCCTATTTAAGCAACCCCAAGTACTCGTCCCAGATACAGCCTGCTACTACTCTTTCTTAGCGATTCCTCAATCTCATCCTTTACCATAAACAGTTCCCAATCACCGCACATAGAACCTAGTCCCTAATTCTGCAATTCCTTAGACATTCCTCAACCAATAATCCTCGATGCCGCCCACGATCCGCTCCTAGACTATCTAGACACCTTCCTTAGCTCACCAATCCGTCTAATAACACTTCCCTTTGAGAATCCCTCCGATCCATTCTTAGCTCACTCATCCACCTCTAGAACTACACTAACCACCTATACTTGCACCCACTACCTACCGACACTTCTAGCTAGGACCTCTTCCTCGAAATCTCACCATGCTAACTCCACTCTTCACCTAAGACCTACCTGGAAGCTCAAATATACTCACTGAACACTATCTCCGACAAGCCATAAATCACTCGACTCTACCCAAGCTAACACATCCTTCATGCACTCCATCTCGCATAACTAATGACCAACTCGAAGACCTCAATGTACCTGCGATTTCCCGATCCGTCTCACCAAGGAAAACACTCGACTCATTCCCAAGAAGAATACACCACTACATATATAACCCATAACCGATTTACTAGCAGGTCAGTACACTTAAGCATATAGGCACATCATCACAAACACAAGTTAGTCAGGCAATCATTCACTACCAGTCCAGCTTATCAGTCATCACACCTCAATTTAGTTAGTTCCAAGCCTATCGCACGACACCGATTCCAGATCGCATAGGAGAGATCACAATTCGGACGAAGAACGTCATTCCTCGAGTCATCTAGGAGGATTACGTCTGCAACCGCCATCTTCGAAAGACGTCCTTCCTTTGGCGACGTCGATCTTAGGGTCCATGGGCCATGGGCCCACCCCACTTCCGTTGCGCCACTCTGGTGCCACTCGATCGCTCGTTTTCTCTTCTATGTCGACGTCCATCAAGGGGATCACGAGGGGTTAGAAGTCACGGAGATAGGGGAGGGCAAGGGAGGACAAAACGACTTTCTTAAGAATTCAGACACAAACCAAGACTAGAGATGACGAGACTCAAGACAAGACACAGACTCGAGAGTTACAACAATCCCCTTAAGGTATTCTATAAGGTTACAGGTGCACATGGTAATCACAAAATATTTCAATCATATCATTCCACACTATCATGTACCTATTAAAGGAATAGCATCCTATGCATCCATAACATTTCACATGATCAACTTTACACGTAAGCGGATAGGCTAAAACTTATCATCTCATGCACTAATCATGCTTGTCATATTAAGATCATGTATGCACGAGCCAACAATAGACATATGCAACATAAGTTATATATGACATAGCGAGCATTATATGACATCACATGTATGATTCATTACTCATTTTAAGTGTACACATAAGCAGGTCAAAACAATTTGGGTTCCAGGTAAGCCTGTCAAGATGCACTCTAATAATCGTGTCAAGGGGTATGGTTAAGTCATTTGGGCATAACAACTATCACATCCAACACAACCATATACATGTAGTATGACAAGTATGGTACATAGATGCATGATGGTCAATAATTAGGAGATGTATATCCTACATGATACTACCAACACTCATTAAGAAAATACATAGTCAATGAGGTTCAATTTGATTAACTTAACATGCTCAAAAATTCATTTCTCATGGCACTCATACAAAGAGGGTTGACCACACTATCATGGACCTAATTCAAAGGAGAGTAACAATGATGGGAATTCATAGATTCGATATATATATTCGTTCATAAGTGCGATCATGCAAGTTATCAGGCAAGTCATGCTGAAATATACCAACACACCATGTCATACAATCACCGACTCATCACCCTGTTTCCCCGTGGGACGCTAATATGACCCGCTCGGTATGACACAAGGACATTCACACTGTTTTCGAGATGAGAGGGTATAATTTGTGTTTAGACTCTCGTGGTAAGAAGACATAGTGGATCAGTATAAGAATTGAGAAGGATAACTCCATAAGACAAATCACTTCTAAATCGAAATTGTTTCATTGATCACCCTCTCTAAAACACTCATGGATTTCCCATATCCGACACACCCCCAGAAGTAGCTAGTTGACCGATCCAAATTTTCCCGTGGAAGACGCCAACCTAAGGTACGAGGCTCGATAGAAGCATATATGGTGGGGTACTAAGCAGGACTTCAAATGGGAAAGAAGACGCTCCCCAACCCCTGCTAACATGCCTAAAAGTCTTGGTAGGGCGGACGACGGAATCAGAATCATCGAGGGGTTGAATTATGGAAGGGCTATTCTAACAAGACAGGAATTCCTATTACATAAGAACAAGGTTTCCTCCCGCTATCCCGTTCACACATTTACATGATCAAGTTAAGGCATACCAATTAGTTTTTTACCATAAGAACAATAACACTCAACACGAAAGCAATCAACGAAATTGATATGATCCTCTTCGAGAAGGATCGCCCTCGGGCCCAGTTGGATATAATGCATATAATCACAGAGACGCTCTATGCCGTCCTTCGAGGGACGACTGACCGGAGAGGCAAATACCTCACGGCCCCCTAACCCATGTCACTCCAACCTTCGGGTTCCTTGGAGTCTTCAAGTCCACCTGTAAAAGAACAAGCTATATTTTGCCTACCCGTTCCCAGCTACATCCAATAGGGATGGTCTAACGCCTTTACTACCCTTTCGCTTCCCTTGTTTGATTACCGGATTTATTGAGTCAAATTAATATTTAGTCCATTTGAGTTAGCCAAATTAAATTCATTTTGCCCTTTCTAAAATATTTTGGAAAACCATTTGAAAACCTTGGGCCATTTTCAAAACCACTTCAACCTATCATACTCGGTTTGCACAACCTCGGCTCTGATACCATCTTTGTAACGGCCCGGGATTATGATTCCCGGGTTACGTTTCGAGGGATGAGACCCCTCGTTAGGATCTTGCGCCCCGAGTACAGGTTGAAGGTTTGAAATTCTATCCTAACATTTTAAAGTGGGATTTCATACCCAAAATTCGAAGGGATCGTTGGAATCCCCGGGGAAGTCCCCTGTACCTGTCATAAGTCTAAGCGTGGAAAACCAAAGGTTACACAAATAGCGGAAGTAAAGCATAATACAAAGGGGTGCCACGGCAGGGCCAGGTCAAAATATGATCAACCATCCAAATTCAAGACATAATTAAATTGGTGAAGTTGGGATCTCAACTCTCTCTTTCCGCCATGTTAGACCCAACGGTCATGGACTCAAATCAGCATCAACAGTAGTAAGCATAACGGATACCTAAAAAAATTGATATGGGGCGGGATCAGATCGATGCCCACTTTAGCTCTGCATCCCAACCCTAAGCACACATATACGCTATACCTAATAAAGATGCTTCTAGATGCAAGACGGAATATTAACACACTAACATGCCCCTAAGATCAAGTGCATAATAATAATAAGGCCTTAGCACAAAATACCAAATGGTATATCCCTCTCCTACCTCCACCCCCTTCCGATAGGGCGGAGACTGGCCAGCTCGTGAATGCATTCATTCATAATCGGGGGGGGGGGGGGGGGGCACGCATGCCTAACCCGCTCCACAATAAAGCCCGCAGGCATAATATAAGGAAGTCCATGACTCGATTGACTCAGGGTACCCGATGAGGCTGGGCTACCCTATGACCCTAGCAAAGACTCTAGGACTATCACAGATAACGGCCGTTCTGTTTACATACACATAAAGAAATAGAATGCTAAACGATCGATGCAACCTAGCATGGTACTACATGGCATGCTGATCATGAATGCAAACACCTAGTATATCATGCACCTAAAGCAGGGAATAGCTCTATTCAATCTGAGTAAGCTCCGAAGAGACTTACCTGGCGGTGCAGAACAGCAAGGCAAGCATTATAATAGATTAAAGATCACCTAGATACATATCAGAACACATATATAAGTCTACGTCTAATCATCCAAGCACTCAAGCATATCATTCAACGAGAATAGCAACCATATCGCAATCATCGTTCCATCAAGTTCAACCATTCATCATATTGCCACATTCCACAAGACCATATCATTCTCATCACTCCATTCGGCCACATTCATGTATTTGCCACAACATATCCGCAAAAATAATCCGCATATCACATATATCAAGTTCATCATATTCATCATATCTCGAAAGCATAAATTAACGATACACAAGTCTAACACTTCATCATGCCATTAGTCAAGCAATCATGCTATTAGTACACACCAATCATGATATTAGTCAACCATTCACATAATTTCCGAGTTAGTCCTGAAACCATTTCAAAATCCGAATTAACTAGTTAGAAATTCCGACATTTTGAAAATGCTTGTCAAATTCCTTTTTCGATTTAAATCCGACAATATCCTTTTTAAATATCCAAGTCTCATATTTTATATTTCAAATCACCCTAATATCATCTTTAAGTCTCAATAATAATATTTTCTCATTTAAATCTCAATAATATTATATATTATTTTAAGTACCATTTTCTTATAACCCTTTCATGAAATATTTCTAAAATCCCAACCATTTTCATTTAATCAAATCATCCCTTTTTAAATTACCAAAGCTCACCCTTATAGTTATAAAATTCCAAAACCGGCCCTTATATTTGTAAAGGTTAAAACCGACCCTCCTTTATCTTATAAAATACCCAAACCGAGCCTTTATTCTATGTTTACATAAAGTTGAGTTCCTTTGTTACAAAACCATTTGTTTTCTAAAAAGAAAGGCCCAATTTACTTTTGTTTATAAGACACCCACTCGGCCCATCAAAATAAGCCCACAATCACATCACAATTCATTCTATTTGTAACACAGGTGGACGCTTTTTAAAAAGAAAGGAGTCCCAGCCTGCTGAGGTGGAAGCCAAGTGGAGAGGCGAGGGCCACAACCTCTTTCTTCTTCCCCCACCGTTTGAAAGAGGAACCAAAAGAGGGGCTGCGTTTGAAAGAAAGAAGCCGGAGGAGGAAGAAGGAAAGGGGAGAGCTCGCCGGCGGTGACAATAGCTCTCTCAGACCACTCATTTCGACACCAAAAGCAGAGAATCGACTATCGAGCAAGGAAGAGGAGAAGGAGAAGGAGCACACCGAAACGTCCAACGCCCGGAACTCTCGGTTGGAGCTCGGCCTGCCTCGCCGGAGGTGCTCGGAGTGGGTTCCTCGAACTCGTCGGAGACGGAATGGTCCTAGCACGAGGGCAGGGGTCATAAAGTCGGAACCTTTACTGGGTTTCTGATCGGAAAAGAGAAGAGGGCTTACCCGGGTTCTCGGAAAACAGGGAAAGGGGTGCTCGAGGAAGGCGTCGGCGTTGGCTGCGCCTGGAGGAACCGGCTGCTGCTGGCGCGGGAGGCTCCTGGGAGGTGCGACTGCTGCTTCTGTCCGACAGGGAGGAGAAGGAATGGGGGACAAGGTGCTCGGAGTGTTCCAAAACAGAGGCAGGGTGCTCTCGGTGGTGTTCTCGGCGACGAGAGGTAGAGGGAGATGGAGGTGAGGTGTGTACGGCGGTGGCGCAGGGGTGGTGCTGGCGGTGTCGGAGGTGGCGGCGCTCGACGGGGAGGAGAAGGAATGTGGGACAAGGTGCTCGGAGTGTTCGAAAACAGAGGCAGGGTGCTCTTGGTGGTGTTCTCGGCGACGAGAGGTAGAGGGAGATAGAGGTGAGGTGTGTACGGTGGTGGCGCAGGGGTGGTGCTGGCGGTGTCGGAGGTGGCGGCGCTCGACGGGGAGGAGAAACGAGGGAGGTGTGTGGGTGGTGCTAGTGACATGGAGGTCAAAACGAAGGAAAGGAGAGGGAGGCTTGGGGGATGAAATAGGGGCTATGTGGGTGTGTATGTATCTGGTTGAAGTGAACTGCAAAACAGATGAGGATGAGGGAGCCTTGTAAATTGAGTTCAGACAGGGGGGAATTGTTTGGCTTCTTGCGTTACAGTAGAGAAGCAATGTAGGAAGGGATGAAAGTAGTGCTGATGCTATGTTGGATTAGGAAAGAATTCAACAAAAGGGGCATCTAGTCAACAATTTTTGAAATTGGGTGTGAAGAGGAGGTAGAAGACAAGAATCTCAGATGTTCCCAAAAATCCCAATTCAAAATACCCGAAAAGTAATTCCAGAACCCGCTCATTCGATCTTGTCCCGATCCGTTCAAAATAAATTCAATTTTTTTTTTTTAATTTATGATTTAAGGATCCGAGCCTTTACAAATTTCTTGGGGGAGAATGCATTATTTGGGAAGAATTGGAGTACTCCATATGAGGTATTGTTTCAGAATCTCCTACTCCTGACATTGACCTTTCTCCAACCAATCCCAACTCTTCATCATCATCTTTCTCTTTACTGACTCCTACCCTTGACATTACCCCCTGCCCCACTAGAAAATTCCACGGACAAATTCAACCTCCTATTTGGCAACATCACTTACTACATGACACCTATACCAATCAACATCTCACCTGTTTATTCAGACATGACAAACAGCAAACCCCAACCCTAACCGAATGGGAAATTTCAAACCAAACCATTTCAATTCCGAAATTCGAAATTTCAGTCTCTAGCCCTAAACTAAAAATTCCAATTTAAAGGCTTGGAAGATAGAGCAGAGAAGAAGAAGGGTGAAGGATTGTACCTGGAATCGCAGAACCGAAGCCAATTGTGGAGATTATCCTCGACGAGGCTCGAAATCGCCTGAAGAAAGAGAGAGTGGAAGGACCTGCGTGAGGGAGGAAGGGCATGAGGCTTGGCACCCGAGCCCCCGACCCCCTTCCTTCTCCCTTCTTGTGGTTGCCTCAACCATGGCACCCGAGCTCGCCGAATGAGGCGTCTTCTTCCACCTCCGGCCCCGTCGAGCCCGAAGGAGACGAATGGGAGGAAGAAGGACCAAGATGATTGCGCTCAAGCCCTCCTGTCGAGCCCGGAGGCCTGTCGCCTAGAGCCGCGAACCTCGCCTCCGACGAAGGCGTCTTCCCTGCTTCATCGAACCCCTCATCCTTCCCTTCCTCTCTCACTGTTGAACGCTTTTCTCTCTTCAACCGGCTGCAGCCCGTGAGAAACCGGGTAAAGGGGGGTTACTTTGCAAATTTTTTTTTTTGGGGTTAACCCCCGCAATCCAACCGGGTATTTAGGTTAGTTTTGCAAATACCCCTATATATTTTGTATAAAAATATTTTTATGATTTTTCAAAATATTTTTTTTACAAATATGTATGAATTATCAAATACAATATTGTTATAATTTTTGAAATTTTTTTTTGTGACACACCGAGTGATACATGGTGTGTTGTAGGTGATCTCCATTGGGGCACCTAATAAAACCCTAAATTGAGAAATATTTTCGATCAAAATAACAAACAATCTTATGAATTTAATTTAAAAAAAGCTAAACTAATTAAAATTTGAAAAAAAAAATCTAAATTAGTGTGATTATCCTATAATCGTTAATCATGATATCTGTATCTATCTATCTATCTATATAATATCTTAATTCAAAAGTCTATTTTATAATGTGTCAATACCTCCTTAATTTAAAGTTTTTCAACTAATCACAATTTTTCTCTTATTATTTTCTTTTCTTTTTCTCTTCATCTCTTTTATACATTTACATTTTTTCCCTTTTATTTTGTACTCATTTACTAACCAATGGGTTTAATTCAAAATATTAAATTAAATCTAATGGCTACTATTAATCTATATTTAAATCTGTATATATTATAAAAATAATCTATATCTAAAACCTTTTTGATGAAGCCTGACTTTATTATGGCAAACATTTTTACCATTTTCTTAGAGATTTTGAGTCTACCTCTATTATTTTATCCTAACTTTTATTAATATTTTATAATATTATTTTGTTATATTATTAAAATTTTATTTATAAAAAATCGCACTATGGCGCGGGGATTTTACTAGTTTACTTACTTATAGTACTTATTCAGTCTTAATTGGTAGTTATTCCTTGAATAGGTAAATAAAGAGCGGCCATTCCGGGGTTCGAACCGAGGACCTAGGCTATGGGTACTACCCACAAGTCCTTTCCGGTGAGCCATTCCAGAATGTTTAATTGGTAGTTATTCCGTTATAATGGATATTCGTAAAATTCATTTGCACACGCAAAGAAAATAAAATTATACTCTGTCTATTTAATTTTATTTTTCATTATATACATATAAAATTAATAGAATGTGAGAAATAAAAATAAACAAAGGGAGTAAGTGATGCAATATAATCATTCCACTAATATTTTGATTAAAAAATTAATGTGTTAGTAAATCACATGAGTTTTGAGAAAATATATTAATAAACAAAAAAATATAATCATTCCAATAATATTTTTAAAAATTTTACTTTTTTAATTGACATAACTCTCATAACCAATAGATAGAGTGAAAAAAAAAAGACAGAACTCAAATATAAATTATAACAACCTACTACTTATAAAATCTAAAACATCAAATATAATGATCAATTTTTCAACTTATGAAAGTCTGAAAGCATATATAACCGATAAAAGAAAATGATTATTGATAAGGATTAAGAAGCTTAATTATAAATTGTATATGCCAAACATATTTTGGATTATTCGATATGTTATGTTTTGTAATCCTTGTAATAAGTTGTAAAGAACAAGACATTGATTTATTTGGTTCTTAAGATGCACTAGGAGTCTAGGACAGGTTCTCTATAGGCTCAACTAGACTTAGCCATTGCCATGGTCAAGGAAAAGCTCATTGGACCCATGGTTGCACCATGATTAGGTCCAATGGCTAGCCTTGAGCCATTAGGTGAAGCTGAGTGTGGTTATGCCTTATTAGAGTTACATGTTTGGGTCTATTTGTAATGGTTGCTTGCAGGCTTGAGCTTATGCGAGATTTGGGCCTATTCCATCTGGCCCAAATCTAAGCCCAGCTCTTTTGGCTCCCAGTCGACCGTTGTAACCCTAAGCCTATATATGCTCTCTTCAGGATGCCTTTGAGAACTGTAGCATTGTCTCTCTCTCTCTGGTAAGCCAAGGGGCGATTAGGGTTTGGGAGAAAAACACAAGGGTCCGGCTTTCCTGCCACCCAACGTCGGCGATTCTCTTCAAGGGTGCTCTCCTGGGTTGATGCTACCTGAGTACCTGCTTGGTTGACGAAGAAGAAGAAGAATGGAGGGTTCTGCAAGGAGAAATCTCCCCTGAGATTTCTCGGTGTCCTTCACGGACTTTCTCTAACCCTATTCCTCGTTTATCTTCTTAGTCCTTGTTTGTTAGAATCGCGTCTTAGATCCAGTGCATCTAGAACCTTTGTAACCTGTCTTGAACCTTTGGTTGCTTAGTGAAATTGGGCGAACCTCCCCTCCTGAGGTTCCGCGGATGTAGGGAAACCGAACCGCGTAAACAAAGCTTTGTGTCTCTCGTTTATGCATGTTTATCGCTTTACTTGAGTTTGTCGAAAGCTATTCGAAGTGAGAAACCCTAGATCGAACAAATTGGTATCAGAGCCTAGGCTTGACTCTCTTTTCGTTCACGAAAAGAAGTTGAACCGGCCTTGATTCTTTGAGCTTCCGCTGGATCTAGGGTTTACTATCTTCGTTTAGTTTGTTTTTTGTGTTTTCTGTTCTTCAGTAACAAGAAAAACCAAAAAATAGCTTTGTTTACTTTAGGGTTTCCTAGATCTAACCTTCATTGCTTTTATTCCTTACTTTTAAGTTATCTCTAACTTAGATCTGTGTTTTTCTATGGCAGAGAACACTGTGAGGATGAAACCCTTCGATGGGTCCACTGACTTTGCCATGTGGCAAGTCAAAATGAAGGCTGTGTTGATAAAGGAGAAGTGTTGGAAGGCTATGAAAGAAGCCTATCCTGTTGGCACAACAGATGCTTCCAAGTCTGAAATGGATGAGCAAGCTCATTCAGAGATAATGATCAGGTTAGCTGACGACGTAGCTCGTCAGGTGGTGAGTAAAACTACTGCTAAAACTCTCTGGGAGGCACTTGAATCTCTTTACTTGACTAAGTCTTTGCCTAGAAAGATATCTTTGCTGTGTCGTTTGTTCACCTTTAAAATGGATGTTAACCTGTCATTAAATGAAAACTTGGATAAATTTCTTAGACTTACTCAAGAGCTTAAAAGATGTGATGATAAGGTTAAAGATACTCATCAAGCTGTTTTGTTATTAAACTCTCTGCCTTCACAATTTGACACTTTTAAGGATGTGATACAGTTCAGTAATGAAGACTTAAGTAAAGAAAAAATCCTTGAGTCTATTATTGAGAAAAATGAGATTATGAAAGTGTTCAAAACCAAAAATGAAAAGAAAGCTGAAAACAATGTCAAATCTGAGGCTCTCTTTACTAAGGCTAAGAGTAAAAACAATAACAAGAAGTCTAAGAAGAAAGATAAGGAAAAAGATGAGTCCAGTTCTTCTGGGGAAGGTAACAGTAACAAAAATTGCCACTATTGTGACAAACCTGGGCATTTTATTAAAGACTGTTATAAAAAGAAAAAGGCTGATGAAAATAAGAAGAAAAAGGAAACTGCTGCTGTTCTTGAACAACAAACTGATTATTTCCATCAACTGCTTGTGTGCTCTTCTGAGGTGCCTGCTAATACTTGGATTTTAGACTCTGGCTGCACTATTCATGCTACTCCTGATAGATCTATGTTTAGTTCTTTTTCTGAGTATGATGGTGGTGATGTTTTGCTTGGTGATGATACTGCTTTGTCTATTAAGGGTATTGGAAATGTGCCTATTAGAATGTTTGATGGGAAAGTCAGAGTTCTCCAAAAGGTCAGGTGGGTGCCTGACCTTAAGAGAAATTTGATGTCTGAATCTATTTTGGATGATTCCAAGTACCATATTAACACTTACAGTGGAATTAAGGAAGTCTCTAAAAATGGGACTACACTTATACGCAGTATCAAGAAAAGAGGGCTATACTGTGTTATATGCACTCCTGAACTGAACTGTACCACTGTTAAGGATGGTGTGGCACTTGATCATACCAAACTTTGGCACTCTAGACTTGGTCATATTGGCTTTAATGGTTTGAATCACCTGTTTAAATCTGGCATGATTAATTCTAAACCTGTTGATCTGAAACTGTGTGAAGGTTGCATTTATGGTAAGAAATCTAGACATGCTTTTCCTAAGTCCTCTTATGTTGCAACTAAACCTCTTGAGTATGTGCATTCTGATTTGTGGGGTCCTGCTCAGATTGATACTATAGGGGGTAGAAAATATTTCATATCTTTTATAGATCATTACTCAAGAAAGGTGTGGGTTTATTTGCTTAAATCAAAAACTGAAGCTTTTGATGTGTTTAAGACTTGGAAGTTGCATATTGAAAATGAATCTGACCATAAATTGAAATGTTTAAGAACTGACAATGGCTTAGAATTCTGTAATCATGCATTTAGTGATTTTTGTAAGCATTATGGTGTCAAAAGGCATTTCTCAGTCCCTGGCACACCTCAGCAAAATGGTGTTGCTGAGAGAATGAACAGGACCTTGCTTGAAAAAGCAAGGTGCATGTTATTCAGTGCTGGGATGAAACCTTATTTGTGGGGTGAGGCTGTCAATACAGCTGCATACCTCATAAATAGGTGCCCTTCTTCTGCTGTGGAATTTAAAACTCCACAGGAGTTGTGGTCTGGGAAAAAGCCTGACTTGACACACCTTAGGCCCTTTGGATGCACTGCCTACACACATGTGTCTCAAGGCAAGTTGCAACCAAGGGCCCAAAAGGCAGTCATGCTAGGATATCCTGAGGGCACAAAGGGTTACAAGTTATTGCTCATACAGCCTTATGGTTTCAAAGTAATAACTTCAAGAAATGTGACTTTTGATGAGGATGCTTACCATTATAAAGCTGAACTGACAAGCTCTGATGAGAATGCAGGTACCCCTGGAGCAGCTGAGGATCCTCCAACTTTCTTCTTACCTCATGAAGCTATCCAACCTCCAGATGATGAGGATGGGCCCTTCCCTGAAGACAGCTCCTCTCATGGTGGGGAGCATGACTCAGAGCTTCCTTCAAACCAAGAAAATGGTCATTCAAATGACCACAGTGTACATGGTGATCAAAATGAAGTGCATTCACCCCACCAATCTGGTGGGGAAGTAAGTTCATCTTCCTCTCTCTCAAACTCTCAGTCTGGAGAGTCCTCTGTGAATGATACTTCTGTGCATCATATCCCTGATTACAGTGACTATCAACTCACTAGAGATAGGGAACCTAGGGCAATTAAACCTAATAGATGGTACATAAATTTTGCTGAACTGGAAGATGTTGATTTGGTGGAGTTTGCCTTCATTTCTGCTGAACTTGTTAGATCCTATACTCCTGAGACTTTTGACCAAGCTGTGAAAAATGCTAATTCTAAGTATTGGTTAAAGGCTATGCAAGATGAGTTACAATCTATGCTTGTGAACAAAACTTGGGTGTTAGTTCCTAAACCTAAAAATGCTAGGATCATAGATTGTAAATGGGTCTACAAGTTAAAGGAAAGTGTAAAACCTCATGAACCACCTAGATACAAAGCTAGATTAGTGGCCAAGGGTTTTACTCAAAAAGAGGGAATTGACTACAATGACATTTTTGCACCTGTGGTTAAGTATAAAACATTGAGGTTAATGCTTGCTGTTGCCACTGTTTATGATTGGGACTTGGAGCAAATGGATGTCAAAACTGCCTTTTTACATGGTGATTTGCATGAGGTCATTTATATGAGTCAGCCTAAAGGATTTGTTGATGTTAATAAACCTGATCATGTTTGTCTCCTTAAGAAATCTATATATGGTTTAAAGCAGAGTCCTAGGCAATGGAACTTAAAATTTGACTCTTGCATGAAGAAACTTGGTTTCCAGAAAAGTAGTTATGACACTTGCTTGTACTTTAAAGGTGTTAAGTCTAAATCTCCCTTGTTTGTGCTCCTGTATGTTGATGATATCCTTATCCTGTGCAACTCTAAAGTTCTCATTGCTGTTGTAAAAAGGGACTTAAAATTGCATTTTGATATGAAAGATTTAGGAGCTGCTAAAAGAATACTTGGCATTAACATCACTAGAGATAGAAAACAGAAACTGATGTGGCTTTCTCAAAGTGATTATGTGCAGAAGGTGTTAGATAAATTCAATATGAATTGTTCTAAACCCACAAGTATTCCCTTAGGAGGGCATTTAGACCTAACTAAAAAGCATTGTCCCACTGAAGAAGCTGAAAAGCAAAAGATGTCTAAAATTCCCTATGATGTTGCTGTTGGGTCTGTCATGTATGTCATGTTGTGCACTAGACCTGACCTTGCATTTGCTATAAGTGTTCTTAGCCGATTTATGTCTAACCCTGGTAATGTTCATTGGGAAGGCATGAAGTACTTACTTAGATACCTCTGTGGCACCAAAAATTACTGCCTTGTGTTTGGCGAACATGCTTCAAAGCATGATTTGCATGGGTTTGTTGATTCTGATTATGCAGGAAATAAAGATGATAGGAAATCAACTTCATCCTATGTCTACACTTGGGCTGGTAATTGTATATCATGGAAGTCACAACTACAATCAGTTGTGGCTCTGTCATCTACAGAGGCTGAGTATGTTGCTGCAACTGAGGCAGCTAAAGAAGCTTCCTGGCTGGCTGGAATACTTGGTGAAATCTTCCCTATTACTTTCTTACCTGTTTTACATATGGATAGCCAAAGTGCCTTATACCTGTGTAAGGATCCTGTTTACCATGAAAGGACCAAACACATAGATGTGAGGCACCATTACATCCGTGTTCAGGTTGAAGAGAATTTAATAGATGTGAAGAAGATTAAGGGAGACCTTAATCCTGCTGACTTTGGTACTAAGATTGTCACAGCTGACAAATTCTCCTTTTGCAGGAACTTCCTGCATATATGGGAGAGTAACTAAGTGCCTTAGCTGTACATGAACCGACGACGGACTGGAGGGGATCTCAATTCACTACTGGTGGCCAAAGATGGAACTATATCACAAGGATTAGAAGGGCATTTGTTATGTTTTGTAATCCTTGTAATAAGTTGTAAAGAACAAGACATTGGTTTATTTGGTTCTTAAGATGCACTAGGAGTCTAGGACAGGTTCTCTATAGGCTCAACTAGACTTAGCCATTGCCATGGTCAAGGAAAAGCTCATTGGACCCATGGTTGCACCATGATTAGGTCCAATGGCTAGCCTTGAGCCATTAGGTGAAGCTGAGTGTGGTTATGCCTTATTAGAGTTACATGTTTGGGTCTATTTGTAATGGTTGCTTGCAGGCTTGAGCTTATGCGAGATTTGGGCCTATTCCATCTGGCCCAAATCTAAGCCCGGCTCTTTTGGCTCCCAGTCGACCGTTGTAACCCTAAGCCTATATATGCTCTCTTCAGGATGCCTTTGAGAACTGTAGCATTGTCTCTCTCTCTCTGGTAAGCCAAGGGGCGATTAGGGTTTGGGAGAAAAACACAAGGGTCCGGCTTTCCTGCCACCCAACGTCGGCGATTCTCTTCAAGGGTGCTCTCCTGGGTTGATGCTACCTGAGTACCTGCTTGGTTGACGAAGAAGAAGAAGAATGGAGGGTTCTGCAAGGAGAAATCTCCCCTGAGATTTCTCGGTGTCCTTCACGGACTTTCTCTAACCCTATTCCTCGTTTATCTTCTTAGTCCTTGTTTGTTAGAATCGCGTCTTAGATCCAGTGCATCTAGAACCTTTGTAACCTGTCTTGAACCTTTGGTTGCTTAGTGAAATTGGGCGAACCTCCCCTCCTGAGGTTCCGCGGATGTAGGGAAACCGAACCGCGTAAACAAAGCTTTGTGTCTCTCGTTTATGCATGTTTATCGCTTTACTTGAGTTTGTCGAAAGCTATTCGAAGTGAGAAACCCTAGATCGAACACGATATTTCCCTATGCGATTAATTTAATTTTCCATACAAAAATTAGGAAAATCTAATACTCACTCTCTTAATTAAAACTTGTCATTTACTATTTATACATACTTTTTTTTACGGATAAAAACTATATAAAATATTAACATTTTTTACATTTGTTTTTATAAATTCGTACTTAATTGTAATAAGTGTGAAATTATTTTTAAAAAATTAATATTTTATATAGTTTTTAACACCTAAAAAAGCATGTGTGAATAGTAAAACGTCAAGTTTTAATTAACGGATGGAGTATAAATTATCAATCACCAATGGCCCTCTTATTCTAGTGACGAATGTTGTGAGTGGGGAGGGGGATAAGGAGGGGGACGGAGGATATGACTCCCGAATAGAGAGAGGTGTTTCCTTATGCCTCACTACCATGAGATCAACAGTTTAAATCCACTAGTAGCAAATTATGCTAAGGTGAGTAAGTGGATATTCATGTCTTGATTTACATTGGCATGGGTTTGAGCCTATCTTGTGGCCTGCCGCTATACTTTCCAGCTCGAGTGCTTTACAGGCTAGTGCTCAGCACACGGAGAATTAGTCAATAACCTTAGAACTTCCATGTTATAAAAAAATGTCGACGATTTTATTGTGATTTATTATATTCCGAGTTATTTTTCATTGTTTGATTTGCGTTGGTCTGTGATTTATCATGATGATTAGTCTGCCAGCCTTTCGAATTATGATATATTCCTTTATAAAAAAAATGCTAAAAGATAATGTATTATGATGCGAAGGTATAAAAGGTGATTTGGATCTAATCTACGGGGATAAACTTTGGTTAATGTTAACGCGAATGTCAAGCCCTATAAGAATTAAAAAACCGAGAGAATCTTTGAATGCAACACTAAAATGTTCCAAAATTCCATTGCCTTTAATCCCATACAACCTAACCTAGCTTAGCCAATAGCTAGTGAGAATCAAAATCGGTCCTCCTTTGCAAATCTGATGTTAGATTTGGGAATAACGTAAGGACAACTGAAAACATTACATTAACGGGTTCTTTGTGTTCTGCGAATATGGTATGAGCAAATAGTATATCGAGAATATGGTGGTTTTATAAAGTAAATATGACCAATCAAAATGATGATAAAGCTACACTTGAACGCGAAGCATCAATACACAATTGAAACCGATTGGGCATTAACTACCTATCAACCATCAGGCCCTCACCTCTTCCCAATTCGGCATTGTTTCTCCGGCAAGGACTACTAGTTGGTTGAATGTGATAACCATATTCCTAATAAATTGGGAATCCACCCCTTATACTTATTATTTCAGGAGCAGCTCTTTGTAAAAATTTGTGCCACGTGTCCACCTTTTCACAAAATAAGATACCATCTTTCACTTTCCTCCAAACCCACGTTCTCCCCATCCACGCTCAACGATTTCAATTTCCTCCTCCATTCATGCTCCATCAATGCTAATCTCAAGTGCTTGACCCGGACCCGTTGCCCGAGGCGCGTTGAAGGAGAGCTGCTGGTGAACCCGGAGATGGCGAAGACCGTTTTGATCGGCCGCATCTTGGCCGTCGGAGTTAGCACGATCGGTGTCGCCTGCGCCGCCGACATCGAAGGGCGGTGGCGGAGAGGAAGATCGGACGCCCTGGAGATGGCGAAGACCGTTTTGATCGGCCGCATCTTGGCTGTCGGATTTAGCACGATCGGTGTAGCCTGCGCCGCCGACATCGAAGGGCGGTGGCGGAGAGGAAGATCGGACGCCCCGGAGATGGCGAAGACCGTTTTGATCGGCCGCATCTTGGCCATCGGATTTAGCACGATCGGTGTCGCCTGCGCCGCCGACATCGAAGGGCGGTGGCGGAGAGGAAGATCGGACGCCGATTCCCGAATCAAGGGGAGCGCTTTCAATCACCTCCATGGTTGCGTACTGATCAAAGCTCCCGTTTCTCGTGTCCCCTTTAGTTCCATCGTTGAGACGAAGACCAAAAAAAGGATAGTTGTAATCTGCAGGGGCATTTTCTGATAGCAATGGTGTTCCACCATATTTGCTCTGTTGTACTATTTCATTACTTGATGTTGCAGGGGATTACAAGATATATGTATAGGCAACAGATTATAATACAGACATAGGAAAGCATCAGGAAGAAGACGTGGAGGAGAATCGGTTGCAGAGGCGGCTGAGTGCCTATCCCTCTATCAGGGAAGAAGATAAGGGAAGGAGGGTTTCTAACCTAGGCCGGCCCACTTAATTAGCAGCCCAAATATAATTAGGCCCAATAATTTAAACAACCCAAAACCCACTAAAAATAATCAATTTTCTTATAAATTCTAACATTAATATCTATATATTAAATTTATTTGAGAAAAATACCCTACTATACTTAGTCACCGAGTTCAATTTATTTAATATCTATATTCAATTTATTGATTTATCTATTAGTTATGTTTAGACCTTTAAAACAACATATTATTTATGTTGTCGTGTCCTTGACGTATCGTATCCTATAATTTTTAAAATGCCGTTTCCCCGTGTCCGTATCGTGTCGTGTCCCCGTGTCCGTGTCCGTGTCCGTGCAACATAGGCAGTAGACAACAAATCCACAGGCTCTTTGTAAAAGAATGAGTCACGTGTCCTCTTTGAGCAAAACTAAGAAATTAGCCTTTCTCCCACGTTCTCTCCTCAACCGCTTCAATCCATGAGTAAAACTAAGAAGCCCTAATTTGCAGTCTTTCTCCCACGTCCTCTCTTCAACTGCTTCTTCTTTTCTACTTCCATGTTATCCCAATACAGTTCCACTCCCAATTTATTAAAGCCGGCCACTTCACCTTCATCTTCTCCACCGGTTTTTTCCACAAATTTTTAGGGTTTGGGTTTTCCACAAATTTTTTTAGGGTTCGACTTCTCCCAATTCAAAACCCTCGAATTCCCCCTCAATTTCCTTTGCCCTGGAATATTATATCGGTCACTCGATCGATTCACATCGATCATGTCGTTGTTCCTTTCAGACGAGGAGCTGCAAACCCTCCGACACGACGTTGTTGCAGTGGCTGACAAGGCAGACGCCTTCATACGAGACCTCTACGCACAGCTCGAGACCGTCAGGGCTCAGGCCGACGCTGCTTCCATTACCGCCGAGCAAACATGCTCTAAACTTGAGCACAAACACCTTTCGCTCTCATCTGACTACTCCAACCTCGAGTCCTGCCACTCCTAACTCGAAAAGAGCCTCCAAGAACGCCTCTCCGAACTCGCTCAAGTTGAATCCGAGAAGCACCAGCTTCATCTCAAATTGGTGAGTTTATTTATTTAGTATTTCAATGTTTGTTTAGTTTTTTTGGATTCGTAATTGGTGAGTGTTTCCGCCATTGACTTTTTTTTAAATCCAGTGCTGATATCGTTTCCAATTGGTATGATGGTATCATCACTGGATTTCAAATATGGAAATGAATTTAATTTTTTTTTTAAATATTTTGGCCTCTTAGGGTTCATACTTAAACATAGATCACCTCTTTCTAATTAAAGGTCTAAGACATTATAAAAAACACACATAAAATATCAATTTTTTTATTCTTTAGCTATATAGGGTTTCATTTCAACTTAAGGTTCTTTATCAAATCACTTTATAATTTTGACCAATTTGAAAGGTGTGACATGATGTGTGTAATAGAGAAAGTATCTTATAGGATTCAAACTCAATCTTCTTAAACAAAAAACTATAAGGTTTCTTTTCTTTGCTTTCAATTAGGACGGATTTTAGGAGAAGTGTGAAAACGGCTGATTTACCATTCTTTGTTAAATTTGAAGTATCGATATCCCAAGAAAAGAAAATTTCGAAGAACATCATGACAAGAAGCATTAGCAATATGTTAGTAGAAAATTGACGTGTCGAAAATTTTGTTTAATACGTCAAACTCGATCAAAAATATTATGAAAAACCCCGAACAAGGTTCGGGAAAAGAACTAGTATATATTATTTTCCAAAATTTATTACTTTTTTGGAAATTAAAAAAAAATTGAGGGGTGAGGGGGTGGAGGAGGCCGGAGGGGAGGTTAAATAGAAGATTTTTGGTGAACCTTTCAAATTTGAAAAAACGTGGCTCACAAGGAAAGACTATAAAAACATTGTGTTCCAAGCATGGAGAACCAACTATGTGGGCTCTCAAATGTTTAATGTTATGGAAAACTCAACTACTAAAAGACTTATGAAAGAATGGAACAAGAAAACCTTCGGCAACATATTTAGACAACTGAGAGATGTCGAAGAAAAATTGTTGGAAGTGCAAAAAGAAAACAGTCACGGGCATCAAAATGACAACGATAGACTACAACTATGAGTCTATGACTAATAAATGAAAAAAGACCAACTATTACAATATCACAAAATATACTAGAGTCAAAGAGCAAAGACAAAGCATATGAAACTATCGGACTCAAACACGGGATACCACCATAAAGTCGCCTCTGGGAGACGAAATAGAAAAATAATAGGGGAGATTACAATCCAAGAAGACTCAATAATAACAGGTGAAGAAAATATCAGAAAGAAAATCAAAGACGACTTCGAAATAAGATTTTAAAAGGAAAACATTAACAACAGACTACTAGAAGAGTATCTCCTCCTAATAAACACTAAAATCACGATGGAGGACAACAACGAACTCACAAAACCTGTCACCAATCAAGAAATAAAAATCGCAATCTTCACCATAGGAATATAATGGGACATTGCAGGGCCTTCGATTACCAAAGCTATTAAAGCCTTTTTCAGATCAGGGAAAATATTAAGACAAATAAATCAGACATTCATCACATTAATCCCTAAATGCGATAACCAAACGAAAAGTCGACAACAAATAACTACAGACCAATAAGTTTGTACTCCACAATATATAAAGCAATAATGAGAATACTAGCGGAAAGGATGAAAACGTTGTTAAAAAAAATCATTCATCCAACACAAGAAGCTTTCGTTACGGATCGAGCAATCCAAGAAAACATACTTATAGCTCATGAAATATTTCACTCTTTTAGAACAAGAAAAGGTTGAGAATGATGGATAACAATAAAACTAGATATGGAAAAGGTGACAAAGTGGATTGTAATTTTCTATTTGCGATCATGGAAAATTTTGGATTTTGACATAAATTTATGGAATGGATCAATGAATGCATTAAAACATTATCCTTTTCGGTACTAGTCAATGATGAACCCACATAGACCTTTCGACCACAAAGAGGGCTAAGACAATGTGACCAAATCTCCCTCTATCTTTTTATAATAGGGGCTGAAATTCTCGCAAGAAAACTACAACAACAATGCAATGAAACAATGAACTTGATCGGTTTCAAGATGACTCCAAATGGAACACAAATTCCTTTCCTATCTTTCGTAGATGGCATAATGATTTTTGCCAGAGCATCTCAGGAATCATGTGCAAAAGTGAATAAAATAATTGACGAATATTGTCAGATCTCGGGACAAAAGGTAAATCTCCAGAAATCAGCATTCCAAGTAACAAAAGGGGTTTCAAACAGTCAAAAACAAAGGATCCAAAGTACTCTACACATCATGAACCAAGTGACTTTAGAGAAATATCTAGAATGCCCTATTATAAATGGAACAATAAACAAACAAACATTTGAAAAAGTGCTAGGAAAAACAAGAGCACAATTGACAAAATGAAAAGAAAACACACTATCCCAATAGGGAAGAATTATACTAATAAAGGCAAATCTAATGGCAAAACCAAACTATTTTATGCAGAATTTCATGCTCCTGACAAATGTGCACAATGAACTAGATAAGCTAAACAGATGCTTCTTTTGGAATAAAGATCACAAATATAAATCATTGATAGGATGGGACAAAATATGTAAACCAAAGAAGGCAGGTGGCTTAGGACTCCACAAGGCCAAGGACATGAATAAGGTATTGCAAATGAAGCTACTTTGGAAAATTCTAGCGGAACGGCATAATCAATGGGTTAGGATAATAAGAGAACAGTACATGAAAGAAGAGGAAATATGGAATTACAAGAAGAAAAAAACATGTCGTGGCAATGGGCGAAATTAGTAGAATTAAAGGATGAATTTTGCTCAGGACTCATTTGGCAAATAGGGAGCGGAAAAACAGTAAAATTCTGGATGGATAAATGGCTGGATGATGACAGAAACCTTGTCGATCATAGGCTTCAGAACCAAATTAATGAACAAGAAAAAGTACGGAACTATATATAGCTAGACAAGACATGGAATGTGCAAAAATTACAAGAAACACTACCCATCAATATTGTAGAGATTCCAACTATGGAATTTGAGGATAGACGACTATATTGGAAACCAAATATAAATGGGTGATTTACATCATCAAGTGTGATGGAGTACATTACAAATGTTTATGGTAATGAAACAAACTTGTTCAATTGGATATGGAAAATGGATTGCTCGCTGAAACTGAAAAATTTCTTATGAAAAATGGTAATGGACGGATTACCAACAAAAGCCAGACTCAAGAATAAGGGAATACACACGCCCATGAAATGTACCCTATGTAATACTATGGAGGCAAATGCAATACATTTACTAATAGAATGCACAATAACCTTAAGAATCATTGGACTAATGGACAAAAGCATAGAGAGACTAATAAGAAACACTGACAAGAGCAATAAAAACCTAAAGACGATAACCACATAAATATTACAACTAAAACCAGAACAAAGAGTCACCCTTGCGTTCACTTTGTGGAGCGTATGGACAAAGAGAAACAAGATCATATTTGAAAATCAAAGTCTAAGAAGAATAGATGAGATAATAGTAATGATCAGACAACACATAGTAAATTGGAAAAAAGCTTAGAAGGATGATCTAGATGACGATGACGGAAAAAACCAGACAAAACAAACCCCCAAATAATCCACGCCAGAGAAATATTATTTGATGGAGGAAATCCAAAGAAGGGTTCATGAAACTAAAATTTGATGGCACTAAAATTACTTCGGGCTTTGCATCTGCAAGTTTTGGGATCCAAGACGAAGATGGGAGGATGTTTGCTTGTGATGCCAGAAGATGCGTAAAGGTATCAGCTTTGCAAGCTGGAGTAGTTGGTCTGCGGCTTGGCCTGATGGAAGCCCGGGATAGGGGTATTAGAAGACTTGAAGTGGATGGTGATTGTATGGAGGTCATTAACGCTATCAAGGACGTTTAGAGATGTCTGTTAGAGATCGAAATGATGATCTCGGACTCCTTTCTTCTTCTTCGCTCTTTCGAGGAGGCCTCCGTTTCACACATTTTCAGGGAAGCAGATTGTGTGGCGCATTTGGGCCTAGGCTTCGACACTTCTTCTTGGAGTACCGATTAAGAGTTTCTTGCTCTCGTCCGAAAGGACGCCCTTGGGTGGTGTTACAACCGTGGTTGACACAACCAAAATTCTCGCCTTGTAATAAAAAAAAAAAAAGATTTTTGGTGAGATTAAATACAAGATTTATTAGTTGCAAATATGGGAATTAATATTACATAATCTGCTTTTTTGGGGGCGAAAACATAATTTTACTTACTGAAGTGCTTTCAAGTCCTGTGAACAACTACAAACAAATCTTCTACTAACCAATATTCAAATCTGTTCTTATAATCTAAACATACTAACCCGTTTGTTTTATTATAGAGAAAAGTAATGATTTTTTTTAATATAGTCCATAATTAAGATTCATTGATCAATATTTTAACCATTATCTTTCTTCTCCCATTTTTCGTAAAAAAATTTGTTACTTTTTTCCACATTTCATTCCCTAATTTTAAGGAGGGTAACTATTACATATAGAATGCTTTAATGATCATTTTCCTCTAACCCTCCTCTAAGCTCACAAAAAATGATGATCATATACATTTTATATGTAAAATTTAATTTCTTTCCTTTACAATATCTCCTATAGAAACAAACGAGCCCTAAAAGTATCCTTTTTTTTATTTATGATTAAGCAAGAATTCGAGATCAGACAAGCCTGATTCTAGAAAGGTCGACAAATCGGCAGACGAAAACCGCCTAAACATACAATAAGAACACAAAACAGTGCTATGGAACAAGTAGAAATCACTCTATAACAAGAACGATCTACGGAGAACTACTCCAAATAGTTGCAGACGACGGCGAAGAACGAAGTCAAGCACCACCGAATAGTAGTATCGCGTGCCAACAGTACATCAGGAATCTATCTCATAAAGGAGGTGCATACGAAACTCCAAGGAATCTCATTCCTGGATACGCGGTTGCCCTGAAGGCACCACCTCGACCCCAGCCAGTCCAGACTCCATTCTTCACGACCCCAACCAATCAGAAGACCTCTTAGAAACGTTGAAAGTAGAGCCACCAAACGCTCGTGCAAAAACTGGCCCAAGGCAAATCACCCCCAGCGGGCCACAAACTGGCCCAAGGCAAATCAAAGCCACGAGGGCAAGAATTGGAATGGGTTATTCCACCAATACCATCCACGAAGTAGAATAGGAGTCAACGGCGACCCGGGCTGCAACGAGGCCGGCGGCGAACGACGAATATTCAAATCTGGAAGAAAGGATGAGGGAGGAGGGTAGAGGATGGCCGGAGGAAAAGGCGTTCCCCCACCGACAGCCAGCCACCTGCCACCGAGAGTTACGAACCAAAAGAGGGGGAGGCAAACCGAGAAACAGAGACAGGGGAGGTGGGAGTGGATCAGAGGAAGAAAAGGAGGAAAGAACAAACATCGAGGAGAAAGATATGGCCGCCGGAGGAGATTGATGAAGGAGAGTGATTGTGGGAGGGATGACATCGAAGAGGCGGGATGAACTAGCGCCGACCCAGGACGACGAGGAAATGTAGTAAAGCACGAGAGCCATACCGCCTAACACACCCCGACATGAGAACAGCGAGGGAATCACACAAAATTGGTCGAAGCTTGAGCAAAAACACAGACACAAACCCATAAACAATCAAAGCCCCAAACCAATTTAGAGGTTTCGATTAAAATATGAGAGGGGACAGTCGGATATAGGGTTGCACTAAAGCATCGGATACACCGGACAAACAGTGGGGTGGCATCACGGCGGTACGAAGGCATCCAAAGTTGGGTCGAGGCGGCCAAAGTCGAGATAAGGCGGCCAACGCCAGGTAGAACAACCGAAGCCGAGGTTGATCTCACTCTCTCTAGAATTTCTAGAGAGAGGAGAAAGTTTTTTTTCCAAGTATTGCTTGTAAAAAGCTTATTGTTTCAATTAACGGTTTTTTTTTATTTCTTCTATTTTTTTGAGCAAAGAATTTCTTCTATAATGTGTAGGTAAGTGAAAAGTTTTCCCCCTAAAAGTATCCTCTTTCCATTCAATGTTGTTAAACAGGATTAGATCTGATCGATAAAAAAAAGGTGTAAAGATCGGATCGTTGAATCGAATCGTAAAATCGTAACATCCCACCGCATGGATAACTTTTTAAAAAATGAAGTTAATATGTTTTATATTAGATAAATATTATGTTAAACCATAAAAAAATCCATAAAGATTTGGAAAATTTTAAAAATAAACTAAATATAATTTAGATTAACTAAATATATTGAAAATTTCTTAGATTTAAAGTGTAAATATTAGAAATTTATTGTAATAGACATTTTATAAGATCGTTATAATCGTTAAAAAGGATTGGGATCGTTCTTCCATTTTTGGATCATAGGATCGTTGAAATCGCATGATCGAATCGGGATTTTAACAACATTGTTTCCATCACAACAAAACAAAACAAAATTGTCATCAAATCAGGCCAAACAAAATTCATAGTAATGACTAGTGAGTGATAAGGACAAGTATATGCATTTAGGCAATGAATTAACCCTGCTGCAGAAAATGTTTTAACATTATAAATCGCACAATTTGTGAAGAGTGTAGAGATGGCAAAGATGACAATTTAACTATATACATCTATACATAACAGTTTTACAACAGTTTTAACTATATTTAAGTAGGTAGACAAGACACAACACCAAAGGAGCCACCGCTATCAGCTTTGCAAAGATTTGCACTATGTACATGTTTGCTTCTTCTGGTTACTGGAAATTGAGGTTGGGGAAACTACAAGGCCGTGTGTTTTTGTTCAAGTATTCAAGCTCTTGATCACATCCAATGTCTTTTTAAAGCTTAAGAGTTTTTACCTGTCATGCCCAGTTCCTTTTAGCCCGGAGCCGTGTAAGTTCATTCCTCCATTTAGCTACAAAAACCACATTATTTTGTATGAGAAAGCCAGTTAATTGGAAATGAAAGCATTGGTAATGTATGATACAGTTCAATAAACTAATAAGTATACTAATGAATGATGCAGAAGTAATGCATACCGGCATCTTGATAGCGTTCCTCGCTAGCAGCTTCCACCATGTTACGGAGCAGGTTAAACTCCTCTGTCTCAACACTCGTCTTTTCAGTGGGTCTGAAACAGTAACAGGTCAGGTTTAGGCGGTCTCGGCTAATAAGCAATGGGGGCTCCAACAAATATATGGCAATTAATCACTGTATTGTTTATTTTCTTTAGGGACATGGCTCATCACAGATCCACCAGTAATATCAATGAGGACAGGAATCCACTTGCAACGTTAAAAGACTCGCATATCAGAATTCTATCAAACTAAAGAATTTTCTCACACATTACTTATCGTTTAAGAAAGAATTTTTACAGTAAAACTTCGTACACTGCCAATTATTCTTTCTTATAGATTACCATAAAAACAGATTCTCACAACTCTCTTCCATATTCTAGGACACAAGAGGCAGGATAGCCCCATATTGATTTAAGTGTTTATTCTTTTAGGCCAAGTAGTAGGATGAAATACCATCTAGTGAATGAACTCAAGCATGTTTTCCAAGTTCAGTTCCTATTTCCATCCGTGACTCTTTATCATCATAGCATCTAATATAAGCGAACACAATTTTCATTTTATTTCCAACCGAAGTTTGGCAATTATTTGTGGATGGGGTGAAAAGAAAGCCAACAGGATTACATCAAAGTGATTAGGACAAAATCTAAAGGATGTTATTAGAGTTTACCGATCCATCTCTGTTATCAAAAACCCATCTGATCCAGGTCCATAAGCTGGAGGCTTTGCAGCTTCAATCAATTTCATTCCATCACTATACGCCAAGTGCTTGTTAACCTGTATTGGCACCTGCACCAGAGTTCAAAGGGGCTACATGTGATCAGTTCCAAGAGTAAGTCTCCAAAACTTACCAGAGTTATTAGAAGATCATCGCTATGGAGTTTGTGAGCTTTAAAAAAAATTCTTTCTTAATAACCCCATGTAGAGGATGTGAAATTTTTTAGAGATCTGTTCATATCCAAATTCACAATAGGTTACTAGATATCCAATATAGACTAACACATTATTGTTTAAGTTTCTAGGTATGCACAGCTGTCATTAATTGCTTAAACTACCCCTTTATCAGGATTGTATAACTAATGAAAGATGGACTCTTTACAGAAGTTTAATGAAGCAGTGTAAGTTTAAAATGATGTGAGGCCCCTTTTATAGTAACTTGGTTAGTGATGGGCTGATGGCCATAGATAATTCACAAAGGGTAGACAGTGTGGAAGCAGAAAAGAAATACCTGGCATCTTACAGCAATGTTAATGGCATCTGAAGGCCGAAGGTCAAGAGTGATACACTCGGCCTCATTGTCAATCTACAAGTAAAAGAAATTAGAAAATATATAGCAACCAGTATTGAGGTTTCAGGATCACTGTGCAAGGATTCAAACTGAAAAGTACCTTCGAAAGGTGCATTTGAGCAAAGTATGCCTCATGCACTCTCTGAGTTACTCGGACAAGTTTCACCTGAAGATAACAATTACATCTCTTCTTTAGCATATTGTGTCAAATTCTCATTAAAACAAAAAACAAAAAACAAAAAACTAGTTACATAAGTACACGATGTTAGATGGTAAAAAACACTTTGGATCTTGCCTACTCTTTTAACTCTTCTCACTACTATATCATAAGCCTTCCTTAATATTGAAACTGTCGCTTGTTGTCTCAATATGCTATTTCAATGGCACAACGCTAGTCAATTCCACTATGCAATTTAAGCCATGTAGAGAAAGATGGTTACACAACTTACCACATATCCCATCTTCTCAACCATATCCTTTATGACATGATACATTGTAGGCCGAGCCTGTGCATATACATCGAACATTAAATAACAAAACTCGAGGAACTGGGATGTCTCAACATGACTGATGTAATAAGAAATAAAGCAAACATACTATATGCACATTGCGAAGAGCTGCCATGAGCAGCACGCTTGGCATCTCCACTGCAATTAAAGATGTAGCATAACTTCAAATTGATGAATCATAAAAGCATGAACTTATTTGGACACAAACAAGTTTAGGTACATACACACGATTATGGGAAGAAGAAGTCCAGTTCCATCCTCCATCTTTAGCACGATAGCAGGATGTGAAGCATAGTCCGGTAGATGCCCACTTTGCGGATTGTTATGCACACATTTCAAGAACTTACCATCTCTCATCTTAATGGTGAAGCCCTCAGAACCACTCTTCACCTCAACTACAAAACATAAGGAAACACTATAAAATCTGGCCCACAATGGAAGAGAGAACTCAAGGATAGGCTTGCACAAACAAAAGTATTGCAAAAAATAGATATCTAACCAACTAATAACATGCTTAGAGTCTCAACTAGCACACTAATCAGAACCAGCAACAAGATCAAAAGTTCAATGTCACGTGGTGTCCAAAGTCCAAACTATGAAACAAAGTACTTCAACATGAAGAAAAAAGAACATGGAGGAGTTCAGTGCTTCCTACAAACACATTATCATCATCAATAGATTTCCATCAACCATAAAGATACGTGTTTCATACCAGCTTCAAGCACACTAGAGTTGACATAATCTTCATCACTTTCACTGAAATTTCCAGCTTTGCTACCATTACCATTTGATGATGAGCTGAAAGTACAATGCACTTTCATCCTCTTCTTCACACTAACGGGTCGAACTGTACTAAGCTCAGTAGCCTTCAATCCATGGATACCATTACATCCCAGGAAGCGACTTCTAAGACCGGTAGCCTTCTTCACAGGCTCACTGACCATCTTAATGCAAGAACAGGCTTGTCTCGAGTGGATAGTAGGGCATACGGTAAGTCCTTGCAGTGTTCCCATCTCACACCCTCCTTAACCTACAATAATCAAAGAAGCAATCGGATAGACATAAAAATAAATTCTGTAATAAGGTGAATAACATGAAAGATATAACCTAAAATAATGTAGCCGTCTTAAATTAGTCACATCTACCACAAATGAACTAAAATTTGTCAACAACAGTCACAATTACAGACTAGTGTTCTTGATTATTTTGTGATCACAACTTTTTGCAAATGGAAATTTGGAAGTTTCAGCTAAGGTAAAAGCAAAACTATCACGCTAGGAATTTTCAGCTTTATAAGGAAACATATTAGCTGTAAAGATTACATCCTGAATTCCAAAGAGATGTATAATTAACTCTTTCCCAAAGTCAGTTCTTCATTAAGATGGCTCGAACATGAAAATAAAACAAGAAACAAATGTAAAATGGACGATCATCCAACAACAAATGGATATTTTCAGAAGCTTGAGAGGTAAGAAACCCGGTGAAAATAGTGAGATGAGATACCGTCATTTTTATATACTTAGAAAAACAACGATACTGAGATAGAATCAACAGTTGTTTTTGATAATTTCGCCAACAAACAAATTGAGAACAAATTCAATTCCTCGCTTACATGCGATTTTCAGCTCCAAGTGCACGGAGCTGAAAAGCCCTAAATTCCCTTGATCACACTGAATTCCGCAGTTTAAAGAAGACGAAAATCAAATCAAATCAGCAGAAGCAGCAGCAACAGAAAAATCGAAGGAAAAATTAGAAACACTTCCAAGATATTTTGTCTTGTCACAAAATTCAACATCGCAAAAGCACCGAGTGATGATATACCTGAAGATTCGAGGGAGTTGTTAGGTGTGGAACTTGTTGGGCTTTTAGATTGAGATACTGGAGTGAATTGTCAGTTAATTTTGCGACAAGGAAACTCCACTATGAGATTCGAAGAAGGATCCAGATCAGAGTTCAGAAGTACGGGGAGGGAACAGAGCTAGAGAGAGGAGGGGAACTGGTTACAGTGGAGGAGGAATTAATAAGAGTGGTACTTAAAACTAAAAGGATAAGATATTATCCTGATGAACTTGAAAGTGAAAGGGTGAATAGATCAAAGATATTTCTAAAATCTTCTTTACGGGGTCCGATATTTCGTGCTACTCCGAATTTATTATTCCCTGCTTTAAAAAAATAATAATAAAGAAAGAAATTCGATTAATTTAGGGTCTTCTTATATACACCGCAAATCCGCGTTGAATGCTGCTAATACAAAGTCAGATATAACGTTGTAGCAACATCGGATTAAACGTTGTTGCAAACTTGCAACGTTGAATCCAATGTTGTAATGTGACATACACAACGTTGTAAATTGGAGGACGGTTGGATGGGTCGGGCACTCGACAACGTCAAATCCGACGTTGTAAAGTGGGCCTGGTCGGGCCACATAGCAACGTTAAATCAGACGTTGTGATATGAAAAAACTCCCATGACAACGTTCAATCGGACATTGGTAATCAAGCCTCTATAAATACCGCAACACTTGTTCCCCGAGGCAAGTCAACTGACATACACGACACAAACATCATGGCATCAAGCCCAAAATGGATGGATGTCAACATGGCATAGGGTAAGGCCGCATTGGATGGGTGGGTGCAGATCAGGGTCACAGGCTTCATTGGATGCAGTGTACGAAGCCGACATGGCATAGGGTAAGGTCGCATTTGCTGATTCATCCCACGTCAGATCTCTCCAAAATGGATGGATGTCGTCAGGTGTTATTGGAACCCCTTCAGCAACACAACACTGAACGTCATGCACACACGACAACCCATAGCAAATTCTCCAATACTGGTCGACGCACTCTGAATGTACTTTTCCTTCGTCAATGGTCTTCCAATGAGCGTAGAGATATTCGAAACCACGTGCTTAATCTTTTCGAATAAGGGGACGCCGTGCGCGTTAGTTGGCCATTTGAAACGATCTATCTCCAACGCAGTCTGGAGCTCATGCACCCGACATTCATTCACTCGATGAATGGCATCCACCACGACACAAAAATCACCTGTGGACGAGTGTAATACTTCCTACAACACTTTATGCTGGCCTTCAACCCTACACGATGCATCATGTGCTCGAGGT
Source organism: Persicaria maculosa (assembly GCA_963922045.1). NCBI lineage: Eukaryota > Viridiplantae > Streptophyta > Magnoliopsida > Caryophyllales > Polygonaceae > Persicaria > Persicaria maculosa. The sequence continues at coordinate 19,997,723 of OY998253.1, read as the reverse complement.
GAACGAATGTCGAAATGTAGTAAAGGAGTGACAAGGGTAACGACAGAAACGATATGCGTACCTATTGCTAGTCCTCGTTCCAAAGTTCAGGACGTGGTCGGTGTGACATCTGACAAGGCTCGTCCGGTGGATGAGCCACACTGTTTCCAGATACCCCATGACCCCGGGTATGGGCTGCCATTGGGCGTGAAGCCATCTCCGCCGCCGCTCGAACGACTCCTCCGACGAAGACGAGAATAAACCCCACACGTGATTTTTGAATAGAATTGCAAGTTTTAGATTTTTTGTAATCTTCAAATCGGCCTCTTCACACCTGTGAGATACATGTAACTAGCACAATATATGTTGCACATCAGGGAAGACGACCCCTAAGTGCAGCGAGAAGGCCCAGCTCCCGATCTATCATGATCGAATCGGGTACCTTACCCTGAAGAATAACACGTAGGTTGTTGAGCACCCAAGCGTACGCGTCCTCTTCCTCGCGAGCCATAAAGGCATAGGCGATGGAAAAGTTGTTTCCCGTTGGCGTTAAGCCGACTATCTCACACAATGCGACGTTGTACCCGTGGACGCAGTGTAGTAACATACTCACATTAGCATAACACTCTATATGGAAGAAATGTACGAAGACATAGGATATAGTACTTACGCATTGGTCTTGTACGTACTATCCATAATGATGAAGTACTGGTATTTGTTCAAGAGACGAATCCCATCCGGGTGTGCGAGAAAAAGGTCATTCAATACATTGTCATCGTCTGGGCTGCCGACATCGACGATTGTGGGCGTTGTGGACACTGATTGTACGTTCTTCGCATTTACTGATCTTTTGGATCCCGTGGGTGGTGCTAGTACATCCGGACCCGCTCATGGAAACGTTGATTTGGCTGAGGTCATCGCAGCCGCAGGGGGCTGCTTTACACCTGTTGTGGTAGCGGATGACACGCGGGAGGAGGATGTGGAGGATCTTCATTTCGAGCAGGAGGAGCTCGATGATGACAGTGACGAGGAGGATGCGGAGGATCCTCAGGTGGCTGGTGAGGAGGAGGAGGGGGAAGGACATGTACAGGTCCAAGACCTGGGGCCGGCTCAGAAGCCACAGGGGGCGGCGCCCGAGGGAGGTGAGGAGGGGGGGGCGAGGAGGAGGGGGGCGAGGGGGAGGAGGGGACTGGTGATGGGGACGATGAGCTCCCCGACGACGACTTGCCTCCAGAAGATCTTTTGGTCTCGTACAGGCACCATAGGTCTCACTGGATGTGCACGGACCCTACCTTTCAGCATAAATTGCTGAAGGTTCATCATCGGGCTACACACCTCCGTCCGTTCCGAGGCTCTATATCCGAGGGTCCATGGACATGGGTGCAGGAGGCAGCTCAGTCTGGTCTACTGGGGCTGCTTGAGTTGAACTGGGACGGAGTGGATGCCTAGCTGTTGACTGTGTTCATTGAGCACTGGCAGGCAGAGACGAACTCTTTCCACTTTCCTTGGGGCGAGATGACCATCACACTCCACGACGTCGCTTGTCTGATGGGGTTGCCGATTGACGGACTCCCTTGCGAGCCTCTCTCTGACTATCTTCCACTACAGATGGAGCCTCGAATACGGAAGATGTTTGGTTGGACCGCGGCCCAACTGAAGAAGCATAGGACGGCTTGCGGAGCGCCCATCCCGCAGTTGACGACTTGGTGGGAGGAGAGGCACGGCCGCCGTCGGGATCAGTGGCCCGACGACACCTCAGCTGCCAGAGAGTGCCACCACGACCTCGCCGTTTCTGTCTTGGCTACATTGTTGGGTGCGACACTTTTCATCGACAAGTCCCAGAGCCGTGTACACTTCTTGTTGTTTGGGCTAGTTTGGGACTTGCCACACTCTAGGAGACTAGCTTGAAGAGTAAGAGTGCTTGCCTTCCTCTACCGGGGATTAGGGAAGACCACGAGAGGCGAGGCTAAGGGCCTACGTGGGTGTGCTGCACTGTTGTAGGTAACCTGTTTCTTTATTACGGTAAATATGTTCCTCTGCTTGCGAGTTACATATAATAAGTGCTCTAATGGTTTATAATTTTCAGACGTGGATATGGTCGTACTTCCCTTGGTTTGCGGGTCTGCTTCGCCCGGACATGGATGCACTGGCTGATGATCCCTGATACATGGCACGATTCGACCCGTCGAAGGCCGCGAAGAGGGCGAACGACAGGGAGAGGCGCAGGATTGAGAAGAGGCTTCGAGCACAGCTTGAGCGCATGACCATCGATGAGGTAACCTGGTTCTCACTTTCTTTGATTTTAACTACATATGTCGAGTAACATTGTTTCCCTTATATCATTTTTTCAACCTAGGTCGAGTGGATGCCTTTTGGCAGGTCTGTTTCACTTCTCCACCTATTGAGGCACCCTAAGATTCAGTGGCGTCTTTGAGCCGTACATGCCAGACAGGGTGCTCCGACAGTTCGGCCTCGTGCAGGAGCAGCCATTGGCTGTCATCCCTCTGACCTTCGCGCATCGACCATCTTGACTACAGAAGCGTTACATCGTGGCGTTCGGCCAACAACACCACCGTTGGGCAGATTAGGACCCTGAAAGATTCTACCCTGTCACCGGTCACCGGAGGACGGTCGAGAGCTATCAGGGAGGCGTCTCAGCTGACTACCTCGATTGGCAGCAGCCTCATCCTCATCGGACCCGATGAGGATGAGGCTGCTGCTGCTGCACGACATGCTCGGGTCGACGAGATGACCTAGGCTATTCAAGCATTGGTCGGGCATCCCCAGCTAGACCAGATGTATGAGCATTTCATGGGCTACATTCGATCTCTGCAGTAGATACATTATATTCTGTTTGTTTATGACATACATTTTGTATTTTGTGGGTATACTATATTTGTGTAGTTCGTGTTGCTTGCATTATTATTTTCGATGGTTTCTACCCGTTCACAACAACAAACAATCACATGCAAACGCTTCACTTCATAGATAACGATTAGGTAACGATTAGATCACACATCGAGGCATTACTAAAACTAACAAATACACTATGGATAACAACCTAATTTTTTTTACAATCAACCAACCTATACTTAATTCGTCTTTGGAATGAGTTTAATATTTAACTCGTTGAATGCAAAGCTTCCAACCTCCATATTTGCTTCCCTCACAAGTATCCCTACCGTTTGAGCAACGTAAATGTGGTCATGTCTGCTTACATTTGGGAAGAATGACCGAATATGTTGAAGACGAAGATCTCCAACCCTCCACTCATACGCTCCACGAATGCCCGGATGATAATCATTGCAGTACAGACACCTGAACTGCAAGGATGCGGAGATGTGATTCTCATTTTCACACACGACCCGAAAGAGCGCGCATGGATGCATGCCACTATATTCTGAACTGCGGCAAACACACTTGGACTCCTCCAGGGACATTGGGTACCGAACCCTTTTAATTACAAAATCAATGCGAGGGGTTGAGTCTTCTATTCGAGATGTAACCGGCTTCATGGAAGGAATGAAAATGTGGAATTGTTGTGTTGTATTTTTCATATTCGGTCCTCATTCCCTTTTATAAACGAGGGGAAATTTGGAAGTAGTAACAACGTCATATTTGACGTTGTTACAACGTCAAAATGGATGTTGCTAAGCCCTCCCTACATTGCCTTGGAGAAATTTGGACGTTGTGAAAAACGTCCAATCGAACGTTGTTGCAACGTGCAAATGGACGTTGCTAAGCCCAACGGAGCCCACTTGGGCTCCAAGGTGCAACGTCGGATCCGACGTTGCAACAACGTCGGGACAAATGTTGCAACAACGTCGGTACCGACATTGTTACAACGTCGGATCCCTTTCCCTTGGGCAAAAGCACCACCCTAATACAACGTCGAATTGGACGTTACAACGTCTAATCCAACGTTGCTACAACGTCCAATCCGACGAAGTATTTACGGTGTATACAGGGAACGCGTTAATTTATTGGCTAGGTCCAAATGTCCAATTAGCCGAATTTTTACTTTATTAAAAAAATTGAGAGACCGGACAAATGAATAGATAGACAAACCATCATGTACAAATAAAAGATTCTTCAGCAAATTCATCGATTAAAATACTCAATTCTCTTGGTAATGTTTAAAGTGACCGAAACAAATGACAAAAAGGAAAACATGCCAAATAAATACGAATATATCCGGAATCTAAACAGAAATAAAAAGCAAAAACATATAAACCAAATATAAAAGATGGAAAGCCAACATAAGAGGCAAAACTTTCAAACTCAGACGAGCAAGAACTGACTAGTAGAATAGCAGCACCACCGAAATGTTTAAAACACATACGACAAAGAACTCAATTAAACAGCAAAAGTCTGAGTCTTGGTCAAAAATCAAATCATCCAAAACCAAAAGTGGTAGTCATCAACATCACAAACCAACACCACAACCATCCCTTCAACCCACCAAAAGAACACCGCTAGCAAAAGAAAATAGCAACCCAAGGTCATGCCCCTCCAACCACAACTTAACTCCACCTCAACCAACACCAGAAATAAATCCAAACTTCCACTAATACTCACCTAAATCAAAACACACAAAAGAAGAAAAGCACCATAGCCAACAGGGAAACTCTCGAAGCTGCAAAACAATGACCAAGTGAGTTTAACTATGAGAGGACTAACGCCGCCAATAACGAATCGATGACGGGAATTACAACTAGAACAATCAAGGAAAGCAACACACATGAAGAAAAATATGACTAGAGTTACCAAAAAACAGAAGCAACAGAAGTGACCATGACAGAGTGGAATAAGGAGCAATTAAGGTGAAGAAGCAGAACGTCTAAACCGGTGAGCAAAGCAGATTCAACCAATCCACTAACAGGTGAGCAACAACTTAAGAAAACTCAAAAGATACTCAAATACAGTGATTCTCACCCGATTAGAGGTCAAAATCAAACCCCAACAAACAAAAAAAGGTTTGATAAATGATCGAAGGCTAGTACAAACTTGTTTTCCAAAAAAAATGAAAATAGCATGGAATCAATGCTCAGCAAAGTTGGGGGGAGAAGACGGCGGTGGTGAAATCTAAGAGGGTTCAATTGGCGGAGTAGGCAAGAGGGGCGGCTTCTAGGCGGGTGATGGTGATGAACTCGGTGGTTGGATTAGCCAACGAAGCTCAAAATCCTAAAGAAGAGGTCGACGGTGGATGGGTATGAGGCGTCGGAGCCTCGAAGAGGCAGCATGGCAACATGGCAATCCTGTAGAAGAAGGGAAGCTGGAGAAAAAGGTGGTGGAGTCGGGGAATGCAACGATGGTCGCAAACAGAGACTCGAAGTGAAGTTGGGTTGGGGGTGAAGACTTGCTGAACCAAGGGAGAAGGTAGGTGGTTAAAGACAGAAGGATGATTGGCAGATGGTAGGCTGTGGCGGTGAGAAGCCAAGAGCTGAAAGCTCTGTTTTTAGGTTTTTTTTATTACATCGTACTCTACTACTTCATAGTTATTACCAACTACTTTTTTTTTAAACAGGAAAAAAATCAATGCATCAAATATACCCTTCGTCGACCGAGAGCATCCATCGGATGAGGCTAAGAAGACCATAATTATTCCAAAGCTCGTGGCCATAAATGACATGGCAAAGGTGTGCAGTCTTGTCAATCATCTTGTTAACCTCTCCGACCACATGAAAAAGTCTAACGTGGGTGAAATAGGAAAGGTGAATCAAAAGTCAGAATTAATCATTTATGTTTCACACATGCATTTCCAGATTCCTTTATGGCAATTTATGACAGTAAGAGAGTCACTCTCATGTTAAGATTCCTTACGAGCTTGTTGCACTCCTTTTAGCTTTCAACGGTGTTTGAACGTTAATTCTCTCATATCCAATGTGAATTGGGGGCCCTGACCCATCTATGATAATGTATCCAATGAAGCTTGCCCTCCTCCCCCAAAAAAAAGGCGTGATCCATTAACATTTAGTTTGAATCGACAGTCAGTCGGTTTTTGCTATTTTTGGGTGGATGGTTGATGTCTTGGAGGATTCCTTTGTTGCATCACAATGTTCATGTTATCATACTTAGCAATCTTAACAGATTCCTTCTAGTGTTTCCTTTTGTGTTGTAAGAAAGGTGGTAATATCTGTTTTTGATGGGTAGTTTGCATTCTAAAGAATGACTATTTTGTTTTTTTTTTCCTTTGAAAAAAAGTAGTGCAAAAAGATATTCGGGTACCATTCTGATTGCCTCTTTCATGATCTTTTCTATAGGTAGAACTATAAAACGATTATTACTAACTACTATTTCGGATACGATAATTATACAAATTATTTGGTAAAACTTAGTGACAATTTCCATGACCATTTCTTGTAATGGCATTCATTAGCTTATTTGGTATTATACAAAATAAATAGACACAAATTCGCTAAAAATTTACTAATCTCTACAAGAAAATATATGCATAAGGACATAAAATGGTGGAGTTGGAATCCACAAAACTAAATATATAAACAAGGTCTTATGAATGAAATTATTATGAAAAAACTTTCCACAAAACTCTTGGGTCAAGACAATAAGCAACAAATATGTAAAAGAAAATCACATCCTTACATATCAGGGAAACAAATGCTTCATGGTAATGGACGAAGCTTATGGAGATCAAAGATGAATTAAACAAGGGGTCGGAGGGGAGATAGTAACACAGCAGCTGAATGGAATCCACCTTATCATGGCTGGCTAAAGCTGAACGTTGACGGGGCATTGGGGCCTCGAGGGGCAATCCGGGCAGAGCATGAGGGGGAGGAATTCTCATAAGTTATACTGGGGGGGGGGGGGGGGGGTTCGTGAGAGCCTTCACCTTCCGTTGCGGGAGCTGCACATCTGTTGAGGCGGAGTTGATGAAATACAATAGAATTGTGATATCAGCATTACATAAGAACTTTCTAGATGTGATAGCTTGGAGAATAAGTTTGTTTATTTCATTTCTTTCAAGTAGTATAAATAGTCCCTCTCATGTATTTCAGAAATAGATATTCAATAATACAGTACAACTAGCTGAATTGGTTTTTCCATCTCTCTTGCTTCCTCTCATGATCTTCATTTCTGCATTCTGGTTTTCTCAATATGGTATCGATCAGAGTAGAAAACGATCGCGTTCGCTCGTTCTTCCTCTCTTCTCATATGATTTACTTGCCGCTATCAGATCGGGGTTGTGCTCATCTATCGGTGGTGGTTGTCTAGTGAGATCTGCTTCCTCACTTCACCTCTCACAAATATGTGTGATTGGACAAGATCTCCACCTTACACACCAGAGTCTACTGTCTCAAATCGGCACAGAGGAGCTCAGATCACCATGAGTGATCTGCAAAACCCCTTGTTCATCCATCCATCTGACAAATCTGGTATGAATCTGTGCTCTATCCAACTAAATGGTGAAAATTTTCGTCGTTGGAGTCGCTATTTTACTAAGGCCTTGTCGGTCAAGAACAAACTATGGGTTATTGATGGCTCTATTACTAGATCTGTTGAGAATGCTTTGCAATGGGATAGATGTAATGATATGGTCTACTTTTGGATTTTGAATACGGTTTCGAAAGACATTTATCATACGATTGATGAGTATGATACTGCTAGTGATAAGTGGCTTGACCTAGAGGAGAGCTATGGTCAGAAAAATGGACCTCTCATATTTGAAATTAAGCGAGAGATCCATGAATGCCAACAAGATGATACTGAGTTGACCGAGTACTTTACCAAGCTAAAGGGACTTTGGCGTCGTCAAGCTGTGGTAATTCCTAAAACCAAAGTGCAAATGGGGTAAGTGCGAGTGTGATCTGCAGAAACGGGCTGATGAAGCTGATATGGACAACAAGCTTATGAAGTTTTGATGGGGATTCATGAGAGATATAATGGGGCTAGGCGTCGGATTCTAATGACTTCTCCTCTGCCTTCCCCGAGCACGACTTACTCTCTTCTCTTTCAGAGCGACCAGGGCAATAAATTCTATGATAAGAAGCTCACCAAGCCGGATGCCTCTGCTGCTACTATTGCTTTCCTTGCCAAGCAGGATGATAAGAAACAAAAGCGCCAAGCTCTTGCTGCTAAAAATGTTGATGAGCGATACAAATAGAAGTGTGGTCACTGCTCAAGAAATCACCGGATGGACATGTGCTAGGATTTGATTGGTTACCCCAGTTGGCACCACAAGAGCAAGGAGAAGCCTCAGGCTCCTAGATCCAAAAGAGGTGAGCAAGGCAGGAGGTTTGGTGTCTCACAGTCTCCCAAGGAAAATACAGTTGTAAATGTTGCTCAAGATTTTTAGCAACCAAGTGGACTCTCCTCTGATCACCAGAAGCTGCTTGGATCCATAATCTCCTTGTTATGACAGGCTGAAAATTCCACTCATGAGTCACACCTTGCAGATAAGCTTTGCTTCAATGCATCTCTCTCTAACAAACTTTGGATCATGGATAGTGCAGCAACTGACCATATGACATCAGGCTGGACAATCCTCATCAATCCCACACCAATCAACACACCTTCGGTTATCAATTTTTCCGGTGGGAGATCTTGTCCAATCACACATATTGGATCTGTCCAGCTCCCTAATCTTACTCTCACAAATGTGCTCTATGTCCCAACTTTTGACTTTAATCTCCTTTCTCTTCCCAAGCTTGCCCGAGACTTGCATTTTCACATTGATCTTGACTATGGTTTTTTTGTTTTCCAGGACCAAGCAAGGACGAGGATGATTGCTTATGGTAGATACAATCAAGGCATGTTTTACTTGGATCCAACAACCAGTGGGACAGCGCCTAAGGATCTCTTTATGCCTCAGTCACACAACTTAGCTTCTGTTTCTTCCCTACCAATGTTTCTTCCAAATAATGTGTCTCGTTTGTCTAATATCACTACCTTGTGGCATTTGAGACTTGGGTATGCCCCTCTTGCAAAGTTAAAGCATGTTTCTGCTATCTCTGATCGAATAAATTTGAGTTTTGATCATAATTGTCTTGTGTGTCCCCTATCCAAACAAACCCGAAATTCTTTTCCCAAGAATTATACCTCTGTTGACCAAGTGTTCGAGTTACTTCACTGTGATGTTTGGGGGCCCTATGATACACCCACCATGGAGGGTCATCGTTTTTTCTTCACTCTTGTGGACGAAAAAAGTCAAAGTGTCTGTGCGTTTCTATTGAAGCACAACAGTGAGGTTCCCACTCACATTCAGAATTTTATTATACTTGTTCATACCAGTTTGATGCCATTGTCAAAATCATTTGATCTGATCAAGGGTCCGAATTCTTGAATGCCTTTATGAGCACCTATCTTCAATCTTAGGGCATAATTCACCAAACCACATGCTCTTATACCCCACAACAAATTGGGCGGGTGGAACGTCGTCATCGTTATATTTTGGAAATTTCTCGAGCATTCATGATTCAATCCAAATTACCTCTACATTTTTGGGGGGACATTATCCTTACCTAATCCCATTCTTCACAATCAAACTCCCTATGACATTCTCTTTAAATCACCCCCACACTATGATCATCTCAAAGTATTTGGATGCCTATGTTACACTTCTACTGCATCTGATCCAAACAGAAAGAAGTTCCACCCATGATCTGATCCCTGTGTATTTCTAGGTTATCCTTTTGGTGTCAAAGGGTACAAGGTTTATAACCTCAAAACACACAAGACACTAATCAGCAGAGATGTCCTCTTCTATGAGCATGTGTTTCCCTACTTGCTCTATTCTTATCATTCTCATGAAACTTTTTCACCGTCATCTTTTATTGACTTTGTAGATCAGAATTTCCCCATGGACTATGTCTCCTTTGATCATTCTCCCATGTTCCAAGAGTCACCTACCTCCACAGATGAAGCCCTCTCACAAACACCCACTTCTCATGCTGACTACATTCCCTCTCCCGTGTCTCCATACTTTGATGAAGCCCCTACCTCTTCACCCAATCCACCTATACTCAGGCAATCGTCGAGAGTTCATCGGCCTCCTACCTGGTTGAAAGATTATGTTCACATGGCTTTGATTGAGTCTCCATATGCGTTTTCCGTATCTACAGCTAAGCATCTCTACCCTATTACCTCTTGTTTAACTTACTCTTCTTGCTCTCCTCACTATCAAGCCTTTGTCGCCAATGTTGTTGCATATTCTGAACCATCGTTTGTATGGGAGGCATTAACAAATCCCTCTTGGTGTGATGCCATGTTGTTGGAATTGAATGCTTTGGAATGCAACAATACTTGCTCTGTACAACCTCTGCCTGTCGATCACTCTGTTGTTACCTGCAAATGGCTCTTCAAACTCAAGTTTAATAGTGATGGCTCCCTTGAGCGGCACAAAGCACGTTTGGTAGCTCGGGGTTTTACTCAGATTGAAGGGATAGATTACTCAGAGACGTTTGCCCCGGTAGCTTGAATGATAACTGTTCATACACTGCTTGTTGTGGCTTTTGCTCAGAACTGACCGCTTCTTTAAATGGATGTCACGAACGCTTTTCTTCATTATGATCTTGAGGAGGATGTGTTTATGACATTGCCACCTGCCTACTCTTTTCTCAAGCGTTTGCAAGCGTCAAAATAGGAGGAGGTCTCTGTTGATAGTTGCCCCAGGGGGAGATCTATGATGAGGCCAACTGTTCGACTCTAGTGTGCAAACTGAATAAGTCTCTCTATGGGCTTAAACAAGCCTTGAGACAGTGGTTTGCGAAATTCTCAGAAGCTGTTCAGATTACAGGGTTCAAACAATCCAAAGCAGACTATTCCTTGTTCACAAGAAGGAAAGGAGGGTCATTCACGGCACTGCTGGTCTTTGTAGATGACATGGTCATCACATGCAATGATCAAACAGAAATTAATCAACTCAAGAAGCATCTGCAGAGAAAATTTTAATTAAAAGATCTTGGAGACATGAGGTACTTTCTGGTAATCGATATTGATAGAACTCCAGACGGTATGTTTATCAATCAAAAGAAATACACACTGGAGATGTCAGAAGAAATCGGGATGAGCAATGCAAAGCCTCTAAATACCCCTCTGGATTCACATGAGAAGCTAACCAAAGAGGGGGAGAAGATGAAGAATCCACATCAATATAGGAGGCTAGTTGGGAAACTAATTTACTTGACTGTCTCAAGGCTTGATATTACGTACAATGTTCAGGTTCTAAGTCAATTTATGCAAGAACCTTGTGTAGAACAATGGAAGGCTGCTAAACACATACTAAGGTACCTCAAATGCTCACTGAGGCAAGGTTTCTTACTAACACATAAATCTGATCTTAAGCTAAAGGCGTATTGTGATGCCGATCGGCAATTATGCCTCATGACCAGAAGATCACTTACTGGCTTCTGCATATTCTTAGGGACATCTCTCATCTCTTGGAGAACCAAGAAACAGTCCTTTGTGGCTATGTCGACAGCTGAGTCCGAGTATAGGGCAATGGCAGCCACTTGTTGTGAAATTATATGGTTAGTGGCCTTGTTCAAGGATCTAAATGTAGAGCAAACTGAACCCGTTGAGCTATTCTGTGATAATCAAGCATCTCTTCATATAGCTAAGAACCCGATGTTCCATGAACGAACAAAGCATATTGAAGCCGATTGCCATCTTGTTCGAGACAAAGTAATGCGTAGAGAAGTCAAAGCTCAATATGTTAGCACAAAGGATCAGCCAACAGATCTATTCACCAAAGTTCTAAGCCAAGAACAACACATAAAGTTTATGAGAAAAATTGGAGCAGTAAATCAGTTTAACAACTCCAAGTTTGAGGGGGAGTGATGAAATACAATAGAATTGGGAGGTCAACATTACATAAGAACTTTCTAGATGTGAATTGTGATAGCTTGGAGAATAAGTTTGTTTATTTCATTTCTTTCAAGTAGTATAAATAGTCCCTCTCGTGCATTTCAGAAATAGATATTCAATAATACAGTACAACCAACTGAATTGGTTTTTTCATCTCTCTTGTTTCCTCTCATGATCTTCGTTTCTGCATTCTAATTTTCTTAATAGGAGTGATGAGCAGTCTGCAGGCATGACCTTCAAGTAGCGAAAGGGTTAGGGGTGCCAAGAGTAATCATCGAGTTGGATTGCTCAGCAGCGTGCCAAAATGCTAGAGCTAGCCAAAGAGCGAGACAACTCCTACGAGAGACAAATTGGGACTTCAAAATTTCACAAGTTCGCAGGACGAGCAAATCAGATTGCAGATCGATTGGCAAAGGAGGGAACTGATCTAGAGAAGGGCCTTAGGCTTTTTAGTACATCACCAAATTGTATTAGGAAGCTGAGAACTCAACCACCTCTGCGGAGAACATTCTTTAATTCTATGAATAAAATTATGGGGTTTTAGCCCCCTTTTAAAAAAAAACATATTCCACCTTTTTCGCTCCCTACAACATAAAAATATTTAGGTTAAATATTTATGATAGAAAATTCAAAAAATTATATTTATATTATAAATAGCTAATTATATATATATATATATTTATAATTAATTCATGAAAAAAACATATTTTAAAAAATATTAAAATTGAAAAGATGATTTTTTATGATAATAATTTTAATATTTTTAAAAATATGTTTTTTTTGTCAAAAATTATACAGTTATATATATATATATGATTTGTTATTTATAATATAAATATGATTTTTTTTTAATTTTTTATTATAAATATTTAAGCTAATTAATTATGTGATGTAGGGAGTAAATGTTGTAGAAGATCTCGATTGGAGACTTGGTATCGGGGTTGTGGAGGCTCGAGATTGTTGGCCTTTGTCTCATTTGGACTTGGCAATTCATTGGCAAAGGAGGTGACTCAACGTGCTGGGAGCGAGCTCGTTATTTTTAAAACAATGTCAGATATATGGATTAAAAGAAGACATTGACGCCTACTCTTCATTCGAGGACCAAAGGGCCGGGAATCAAGAATGACGCTTGATAACTACCATTGTCCGTGTTTACTTCTAGCGGCTTGTGCTCAATCGATGAGATTGGATGAGTCGAGGGGAGCAAATATCTAACGTTTGGAGGGGCAAAAGCTTGAGTCGATGAAGAGGGTTGGGTGGGAAGCTATTGGAAGGGAGCACTTCGGAAGGAGTAGGTTTTATTTATTTATTTATTTTTTTTACAGTAGGCAAAGATCCCTGAAAACGGGAGGCTAGAATTACAACTAACACTATTCTTTGTTATATAATCAGCAGCTTTGTTGGCTTCTCTGTAGCAATGCTGAATTTTTGCAAGATTGAAATCCTTTCGAAGCACTTGAATCTTCTCTACTACTCTTAAAATCTCCCACGGACTTGACTTCTGATCTTCAATTGCCTTGACGACTCTGAGACTATCTCCTTCAACGATTACCTTACTCCAACCTCTATTACGGGCTATTTCTAACCCTTTGCAGAAAGCAAGGGATTCTGTCAAGATTACAGATCCCTTAGGAACTTAGGAAGGAGTAGTTGAAACGTATTAGACGGAAGAGTGGTTTTCAAATGTCAATTGTTTTTCCTAATTTTAACCATTTAAATTAAAAAAAGTTCTTATTAATATCCATATTATGCAAACGTACTACAACTTTATGTGATGAGGTTACTTTGGTTTTGATGTATGAATTGAAATTCTCGGAACTTACTTCATATGAATTTGAATTCCTATAAAGTTCAATTAAAGAAACTGTGAAAATGTGTTTGATTAATTTTTTTATTTTAGATGATTAAATGGAGGAATTGAGAATTTCTAAATTAAAAAGAGTAAAAGTTAAAGTTAACTAGAGGGACTACATAGGTGAACTTCCTCCTAAGATTGTCATGGTACGGTACGGTAACCATAAAAAATTGGTGATTATCACGTACCAACCACCAACTCGTGGTACGCAAATTTTCATATCATGCACCAACCACAAGTCGTTGTTACCACATATGTGGTAACCAGGACTTGTGGTTACCATCGGTACATTAACATGGTTATCATGCTGTAATTCTGTTTGTATTTTTTTAAAATTCCTTGGCTACCGTCCGGTAGTCATCAAAGTTATCAAATGAAAAAATATGATTAGTAAAAATAAGATGGTTACCACATGTTAAAAGTTTAAATAAACCTAGTTCACATAAACCAAGTTCACAACCTAGAGTACAAACTAATTCAAACCAATTATCAAGTTCACAGCTTTCAAACAAACCAAGTTCAATTGTTCAAACATTCTAAACATTCTTGCAAGTTCAAACAAAACAAGTTCAATGTCTTCAAACATTCAAAATGTTCTTACTGTTTCTTGTAGAAAAAGTAGAAATGACCAATTTATGTCAAAATCAAAACACAAAATATATTGTAAAAACTTAAAACTTAAAGGTACAAATAATAAAATATTAAATAAAAAATTAATATATATACTCGGTAACCATAGTATTCAAATTTCATTACAATTACCGTATCACCTTCATGTGGTTACCACCAAGATAGTTACCACCATGTCGGTTACCACAAGTGTGGTTACCAACATAGTCGGTTTATGGTTGATATGTGGTTGATATGGTAGTTTCCGTACCATTTGTTAGCCCTACTTACTCTAAATTAAAGGAATTTAACTTCCTAAATAATTGAATTTCTGAAATTTTTTAATTTTAAAAATACCAACTAAACGCATATTTAATAAAAATTTCTACTTTATGGGTTTTTAAATTGCTAACGAAAGAAGACCTTAGTAAGTAACTAGGAATATGAATGGTTAGGGGATTCAATTTCGAACTTATAAAACTAGTTGAAATGTGGGTCATTTAAGTTGTACTCCATCGGTAAGTCACTGTCTATTTTACTTGGATGTATGTATATGAACAAGTTAGTTTTTTATAATGAACAATTTGTACCCAAAGCTTGTGCGATGTGCATTATGGAGAGTTGTCGCTCCCGCCTTTCTACTCAGTGGAAATGCATCACTAGTAAAAAAAGTTGGAGCGAAAGCTCAGTTGGGAGGAGTAGGAACACGGATAGTAGCAGTAGAGAAGAAGAGCTAGTTCTAAATTGAATAGAGTGGTAAAACGAGTTAGTACGGGATCAGAAGATCAAAAGTGCAAGAACCCATTTTTGCTATGTTGCTTTTTGAACTTGGAAGAGAAATTGCATCTGTATAATGAAGCACGAAGATGCAGATAAAAAAAAATGAGAGGAACAATCCATAGTTTAAAGTTTCCAAAAATTAAGAGAAGAATGACGGAGAGGGCAATCGCTTGGAGAGAGAGAGAGAGAGAGAAAATTGGTTAATTAATTAAATAAGGTTAATTAAAATGGATATGATCTTGGCCATTGATTTATTTGGACGGATGAGATTGATTCATTACGCAAATATTATGAAGTATAAGGAGAGGATCCACACCCCTTTTTGACCGGCCTATATGTCCAAACTACTTATAAGGTGGGATATAACACTACTAGAATAACGTTCATATACATCGGGTATAAACCGGTGTTAATAAAAAAAAAATTCGACGTGTTAGTGGGTGGTGTTAAAGATCCCAACTTTACCACATCGGTTTATACCCGATGTCTATAATAATTTATAACATCGTTTTTCTTTTTGATAATGACTTGAATACATGGATATAATTACGTTTTGATTGATTCCGCTAATGTTAAACCATGATTATTTTGCATTTTTAGCCATTTGAAAGTATGTAGTACAACATAAAATATCACATTAACATTGCTATTTTTTATAAACCTGATGTTTTACATTGATATAGACATCGGTTATGCATTATTCAATTTATGCATACTCTTTTTTTATTTGTAATTTGTGTTATTATTTTATATAAATATAATGTATCAGATTGAATATTTTCAAATTCAATGTTATATATATATTTTCAAATCATTTTTTAATTAAAAAATGATGTTTTGATTTTTTATCACATCGTTTTATATTACAATTTTGACATATAGTGAGTTTTAGAAATCTACTTGTGTCTTCATAATCGATGTATCTATAAAAATAGACATCGTTTTTTTTTCTCTAAAATCCGATGTTTTTCATTGAATATACCAATCATCGAATACTCCTATTTGTCTATATTGTGGTCCTGTTTTAGCTAATAGTAAAATGAAATATTGTAAAGGACCAACCCATACATTGAATAATGACAATAGAGTCAAATTCGGAACAACAATAGTGGCAAATACAAGACAAAATACATCAATAGCCATAACACTACATCACATCAACATTCGTTTACATAACACTACCAACACATTTAGTGCATATAACGTTGCACCAAAAGAGCCAAGGTCTTAAATGCGTAAGAAAACCTTTCATTTGCAGCAGGTGCAAGCATGAACACATGAAGAGAAGCAGAAGAGCTTGTTGCAACAGCTTCAGGTAATTTAGTAGAGGAACCAAATTATAAGGAGAAAATAGTTGAAGGATATGTTCCTCTTTTGAAATTGTAACACTGCCAAAAGAGTTACCAAAAGCATTTAGTAGACATCAAGATCAAAAGCAGCCGACTCTAGTATTAAAAAATAAAGAAAAAGAGTTTGTTATAAGAACCTGTTTACCCGTTCTAACAGTAGAAAGAAGACTTGAACCTGTTTACCCGTCCTCATATCCATCCGCTTGATCACGTGCTTGCAAGATGGTTGGAACCTGTCCTGAAAGTGTTCGTTGTCCGGAAAGAACTACTGTTGGCATAGAAGTGATGGTCGAACTGCTAACTGTTGCCTCAGTCAGAATGCTGGAAGTGCTTGCTCGTCAACTGCTATCACCGCCAGACTTTACACCATCCTTCTCCTTGTAACGATCTCGTGGATGGCTATATGCACAAAGAAAAATGATTGCTTAGTTTAAATAGTGTATGAGGATACATGAAAAAATAAGGTTGAACGAAGGGGTGATTGGTTTTCAAAATGGGAGATTCAGTCATTCCTCTAATAAATAGTTCCCATCATTTTTGCCCAGCCAAATACCTGGTTTCAATGAGATCCCCACTTTCCTAAGAAACATATGAAACAACTGAAACGTGCCTTAAACAAGTTCAAAGACTGTCATGACAGTTTACGTGTTCCAGTTGTGTGAAGCTATCTTATTTTGATTTTGAATATGAAAACTGGAAAGCTTCAAGACCTACCTAAAAACTCAAGCCTTTAAGGTTATTTTCAAAAGAACCATCCTAAATGGAAAAACTGTCTTTCCAAGACAAAATAGCTTAATCATCGTGGAGTAGCTCTTTATGTGACCCCCAAGCCTGTTTCTACTCTCTAATACTACATAAATGTGAGTGTTGTTTTAATCAGTATAGTGTTCTTTAGTAGATTTCACATTACACTCACAACAAACAAGCTTGAGCATCTAGTCTAGTGTCCCTCTCTTTTCACCCTAACTTGTTTTCTCCCTCTTAAATAGGATGCCAATAAATAAAGACAATAACACATTCCTAAGATATAAATAGATATCTCGACAATGAATCCTGTAAGCTGCAATACCAAACCTGGTTTGGCTCTGCATTTACTTTTTCTTGGTCATAATCGCAGTTTCCACCTGATACACAAGGAAACATATCAGAAAAGTCAAAGGTTGAAGGTTATTCTTACCCGTGTTTGCTTCTTTTTCTCTAAATTGAGATTGTATCGAAGTTCATTGGTTTTCGCACGTTCAAGCTCTAGAGACTGCTCCCTCTCAACTTCTCTTTAAGATTCCAATATCCTTTGCCTAGAGCAAAATATGGAAAAAAAAAAGTGAACATTAATGTAGCAAAACTAAAGCATCCAATAGGATGAAAAAGGTGAACATCATGAAGAGAAACCTATCATGTTCTTGCAGAAGTTCTGCTTTCCGTAAAGCTGCTTCCTCGAGACGTTTTTGGCGTGTATGCATCAACATAAGTTTCTGTTGTCTCCAAGCAATAATTTCCATCCTAATTCTAGATCTTTCCCTGGAAAAGTCAAGATGGATTTTAAGTGCAATGATATCGAAATAAAAATAAAAAATTTCAGCTAAGCATTTAAGCATATGAAACATGTGCCCCATACGCCTAATTGAAGAATAACGCAATGTCAAAGAGCATTTTTATTTTTGGGTCCAAACAAGTCCAGTTAAATATCAAGTTCCTAAATATACTTAGCATTGAGAGATTACCGCTTGTTCAAAGAAGATAAATGAAACAAGACAGAAATTAAACAAGAAATCAGGACCTTTATTTACACCTTTTCACAATTATATGCTAGTTTGTTGCCACAACTTTGATGGGCAAAATAAAGAGATGTCCTTCATATAATGACCAGTATCCCTGACTGGCATCACAGATATAACTATCCATGATTAGACAAACATGGGTAACCCCATAGATCCCATGGTAATGGATAGTGCACCACCCACATATGAGCCCCCACTTATCTTTACTAGCTAAAACATTTAAGCCTCTCCCCGTTCTCATCCTACAAAGTATCAACCCATCGATAGCAAGGCGTTGCCACATCTTGCTAAATGTTGGTTCCCTTTTAGATGCTGCTCAGTAAGGCTACAAATTCCCTCACGTGAAGATATATGATCCAATTACATTCTAATGCTAACTGATTTAATTTAGGAATGCCTACTTAAATACACATTCTGTTAACTGAAATTTCGCGAGGTACCCTGGGGTATTGCAGTTTTCGCGAGGTATACAACTCTTTTGCATATTTCGCGTGGTGCCCCTGAGGTTTTGAAGTTTTTCGCCTCGCGCCCTTCCTTATTAATTTTAACAGATCTGTTAAATGCCCGTTAGTTTTCAATTAAAAAAAATAAAAAGAAAGAAAGAAAGAGAGAGAAAGAGTCGGAGAGAGCGAAGGAGAGCTCCAGAGAAAGGAAGACGAAGGTCGAAGATCTGGGCCACCGCCGCCCTTCTAGCCGTTCAGCAACCTAATCTAACTTCTCTCCTCCCCAATGAGCCACCAATTTCGCCTCCTCCTCCACCTCCGCGTTCGCCTTCTCCGTCAACGCCACCACTAGTTGAGAGAGGATGGGGATAGTGGACGAGAATGGGAGTCGGTGGACTTCAAGGTTGGTGATTTCAACCCGATTGGGACGATGATGCGGGCAATTTCACCCAGAAGGTGGAGAAGTACATGGTTTTTGTAGATCCCCAAATTAAACCCTTGTAAAAATGATTCCTCCTGTTCTAGGGTTTCTGTCTTAATTAGCCCAAATTAAACACTTGGATGTGTTGGATTTTATCTGCAAATAGAGTTTCTAATTGATGATTCCTCACCGTACTCTATATTCTTACTAGGAAATGATCTTTGTTTAACTCTCAACTTGAATGACCGAGCCCTAAATTTACCTGCTTTCGGGGAGTCATGGATCATAGAGTAGCTGCTAATCAAGGTCATGAATCCCCAACAAAGAGTGCTAGTTCCCGAGATACCTCGCCCAATGCAAATGTTATCATGGTAACGAAGCCGAATAATGTGAAGATGGAGGATGATTGTTTTGAACAATCACTGATCCGTCGAAAGTTCACTGGAGACAAGATAACCCTTCTTGTTATTGGGGAAGAAAGAGTTAATGTCATCTTCGAGAAAATGCAAGTTCCTCCTGATGGTTACCTTGAATAGCTAAAGACCGGACTCTCTCTTTGATTCTTTCCTTCTCTTCGTTTTTTTCCTTTTCTTTTTTTTTATTTGAAAACTAACGGGCATGTAACATATTTGTTAAAATTAATAAGAAAGGGCGCGAGGCGAAAAAATTCAAAACCTCAGAGGTACCACGCGAAATATGCAAAAGAGTTGTATATCTCACAAAAATTGCAATACCCAGGGTTACCTCGCGAAATTTCCGTTCTATTAAAAACACAGTTAGGTTTAAAAAACTCTCTTTTGAAAATGACCCAAACCCCTATATGGCCATCCACCACCCCGCCTAGCGGGTCCGAACAACACCTCCGTTGAGTCGTTCCCGTTAGGTCCGGCTCCAGAATAGCTTACCCGCCTTTGATCATCATGTCGTCGGTGGCTGTCGCGGCGACGTTGTCGACCTTGTAAGTACAAATCGCAAAATCCCTTGCTCCGACTTATCGGAGTTGGGCTTCAATCCTTTCCAAAATTTATTTGGGGGTTTTGCTTGATGAGTCCCCTCCGCCAAATACGCAGTAGTTTGGATTGCTTTGTGCTGGTCCATCCTCTTCATACGTTAGGATGCCTCTCTCTGACCGGTTCAATCCCACTTGTCTACTTCTCCCTTTCTTCCTCTGATGGGGGTATTTTTCAATTCAGATCTGATCTTTCCCCTGGATTTTGGGATCCTTTTCGGGTTCGGGGATTCCGAGGCGATGGATCCGCCCTTCTCTCCATTGTTCCTCAGATCGCCTCCCTTGCGAATGGCCTCCTGTCCGTCGTATTCATAATGGATCGATTACTCTCATTGGCGTTGTTGCGGTATGTCCGCCCCGACGCTATGTTCATACCCTGTGGCCCCCTGTTCTTCTCGCCGGCGTCCTTCGGCGCTTTGGTGGTCAGTCCGGGGTGTGACGTTCGTAACTCGACTCTCGCTGGAGGAGGGGTGGGATTCAACATCCCCCGGTTTCTGCCTCCGCAGAGCTTTGCCGACTGGCCCCGACCCTTGTCGTCGTCTGGACCACGGTTATCCTTTGCCCTGGCTACGTTGGCCGGTGGTTAGAGATGATTAGCGTCTCTTGATGTCGTACGTTGCCCTGGTTTGTGCTTGGGCCCTAAGGTGGCCCGAAGCATGGATTTGGGTCCACGTTTTTTTGCCTTGGGCCCAAATTAACCCTTATTAAAAAAAATATTTAATCATACTAGACGATCGGTATATATAATTTTATATATTTGTTTATATATAATTATTAAAAATCCCGAAATGGTTGATCAAAATCCCATTAGGGTTTGGGTGCTTTATACACCGGCGTTGTGTGGCTTTGCGTTTGGCGGGGTCGAGCTTTCACTTTCGCGGATGGGGTTTTGGTTGTTGGAGTCGGGACAGGCAAGGGCCGTGGTAGTGTGTATCGTGGCGACTCCTCTTTCCATGTTGACTGCTTCCCTGGTTTTCTCCTCACTGCCCACAGGATGATCGAGTCCTGATGTGTTGCTGGCCTGCGGTGCTGCTTCTGGTGGTGCTTGACTTCGTTTGCCATTTTCGTCCTCATCTTGTTTGGTTTTGATGGTTTTGCTTCGTTTTTGTAGAGCTCTCTTGCATGTTTGGTTTTGATGGTTTTGCTTCGTTTCTGTAGAGCTCTCTTGCCTGTGTTGTGCACGACTTTGTATTTTCTTTGTTTTGACGGTTCACCGTCTGTCGATTTTATCGGCCATCGAGGTTCAGGCTTGTCTGACCTCGAATTATTATCTAATCGAAAAAAGAACTAATTTAATTTAGGATACAAAATATAAATATAAAAAAAATCTCCAAAATTTGGAGAATGAAATATTAATATTAATATACGTTATATATTAGGAAAATGGAAATACATATGAAGATCAGTGACTCATAATATAAGTGTCTTCATTTTATTCGAACAAACATAGTGCGACTTACATGATATTTTCCATCCCATTGCAGTCATAATCTAGCTCCCCATTCTCATCCTCGTCTAATTGTGTCATATAACTCTCAAATCTCTTAACCATATTCTGAGGTACCGAAACACTCACCCTTACAGAATTGGGATCACCAATAACAGGCAAAAACAAGCAATACACATCACTCGTTAAAGAACCCATGTGTAAAGGCTTTCCCTCACCAAAATCCACCTCCTCCAACCCTAGCCTCGACCATTGTGATATAACGAAACTCGTGGAGAGGTCGGTTCTCACCATCTCATCATCCAACAAATCGACCATCGACCTTACACTATCGTCCGTTATATCCATCTTAGCTTGTTGGATCAATCCAATCCCATGATGCAGCTTCTTAGTAACCAAACTCCTGACCGTGGTCTCCGCGCACCCTAGCACAAACCCGTTCCCATAGTAGCCCTCCGGGAGGCCCCTAGGGCTCATCTTCTTCCTAACGTTGACGGAGAAAAGTAGCTTGACGTGGACATTGGGCGACAGGTGGGTCAATGACCGGACCCACGAGCGCCACGTGTGAGAGGCCAAGGCCTCGAATGTGGTGCACTTAGTGGACGGAGAGCACTGCCTTTTAAGGGAGAGTATGCTGGAGGGGCTAAAAATGAGCGATGTGGGAACCAAAGGGTGGGACTGTAAAAACTGGATGATGTTTAGCGGGGCGCTGTCAATTTCCGGGTTGGTGATCCGGGTAAATCCGGGGTGGGTAAAGGTAACTTGAGGCGGGCATCTGGCGTCCAACACGTGGCGGAAGTGGAACGGCGCGATGGGGAGATCGGAGTTTGGCTTGGTGGTCAGGTGGGCCCACGCATTCAGGAACTGTGACGTGCCGATGCCGTCGCACAGGCAATGATTGATTGCGGTGCACAGGATCATCCCACCGCATCTGAGATTCGTCACCTGCAGAAATTGCGCACTTGTAAGTTGTACTCCGTAACAATCAATCAGTGTTTGATTTTGCCTACCAAAAAAAATCAGTGTTTGATTTTTTAAAATTTTTTTTTTCCAAACTGCAAGTGTTGGACCGAATGATTTAACATAATTTGTAAAATGACAACCAACGTTACCTTATTCACTGTTTGTCATGTCGTTTACTATTTACGTACGTATTTTTAAAATAATAAAAACTATATAAAATATTCATTTTTTTATAAATTTTTTTAACAAGTTTGTACTTATTAATAATAACTACGAAATTGTTAAAAAAATTATTAAAAAAATAGATATTTTTATCTCCTAAAAAAGCGTACGTGAATAGTAAAGTGACATATTTTATCCAAAAGATGGAGTATTAAAAAAACGTTACCATATTCATTAAAACACTATATACACTGCTAATTAGTACCCAAATGTATTTTAACTACATAAAAAATCTCTACCGTTTTCCTAATCTATACCCTTAAATTTTCCGATTTTATAAAACTCTCCTAAATTTATTTATTTAGTCAAATTTTAAATATTTTTTTTATACTTCACTCATTTTCTTATAATTTATTTCCCAATTAGAAAAACGATTTTTCTATTTTATGTCCAAGGGCATAAGATAAGATTTTCAATTTAGAAAAAATATATCCTTAATTAAAATGTATTAGTCAAATTTTCAATTAGATTTCTAAGGTCGCTTATTTTTAGTAGGGTATCTTTCCCAATTAGGTTTCTAAGACCGTTAAAATAATGTTTAACTTGCACAGTCGAACCATTTCGAAATAGTTCAGTTAGAAACGACTTATGAGTAGTACTTACAAGTCCCTAGTTCGAACTCCGATGGCTGCTCAATTTTCCGAAATCACACCGAAATCACAACCATGTGCCTTTATAGGATGATAATTTAACAAGAAAGTAGTGGGTAGAAGCACATGGGCCTGAAAAGCCCAAACCCTTAATTCAGTGCATCAAAGCAAAGGTGGTAAGTGTTCAGTGTTCATATATGTATTACGCCTATTCGGCTATCCCCTCTCTATTTAATTAGTGTACCTATGGCATCATTAGCCACATGCTTATATGCTCTCATTGTCATGTCTCCCCTACCCTACCCACCTTTTTTCATTCCTTTATTTTTTTAATTCCATTTAATGCCACACATAATATAGAATCTTACTTTGTTTTTATAAATAGGATATCGCTCTATCATTACAATATGAGGTAGGTATATATAGAAATATAAAGCTAGCTAGAGTACAAATTGGTGGGAAAAAGGATTGAAATTCATTTGATGGACCAAAAATAAGAGTATGGAGTATAAAGTATATTAATTAGAGGGTAGTATACTAGTATATGTATGATTAAAAATATTATCAAGTAAATGATCACAATTTTTTTTAACGTTGGGTTTTGAGGTTGTCGAGTAATTTTCTACAGGCTTCGATCGAGCCTTAGCGTGCAAAGGATACAGACCGATTAGTCAAGCGGCAAGACACCAAACAGACTCGCCCAAGGCAATAAAAACATCCGCACTCACTAATTACACAAAGTGTTTTAGGAGTGACATTTTTGGTTTTTAGAGTAAATGGTCACGATATCGGTTTTTAGAGTTGATAGACATTTTTGTCCGAAAACAGTCTTGATAGATTTTCCAAGTAGGTAGAATGTCTATATATTTCTTGAGCAGGTATTAGCAAACTATTTTCATATAAACATATCTACCGACTCTGAAAATCGATGTTGTTAGCAAACTATTTTCTAGAGCAGATTTATTAGAGGTTGATATATAAAAAAAAAAAAAAAGGAAAAAGGAGTGACACTCATGGTGAATTTGAGGTTGATTGCGTTGGTTGATAAGGAGTCGACAAAAGGAGATCGCTATGGCTTTTGCCATGTTCTTGACCAGCTTTTTAACTTTACCCTTTTTTGACCGGAAATCTATACATTTTCAACTTTTGAATTGTTACATGTAATTATGTATGGTGAATTCCCCTCTTTGACAAAGTTGCTTCATTCTCATGCCACATCTATGACGACTTTTACGGTATTAATTAAACCCATGCCATCAACCAAGTGATTTTATTTAGATATATATATATACAATATGCAGTACTATGTTTTTTCGAAGTGTGGATTTTTTTTTATAGTGAAAAAATAGATATTAAATAGATCGTACAATTTAAACTAGTAATTTAAGGGCATGTTTGTCAAGAGAGATGATAAAGGAACGGTCAAAGCAATGAGAGCAAAGGGAAATAAAGTAATTATGCTTGTTTTTGGTAGAAAATAATAATGACTTTATGTAAATGTGTTATGAAGACAAAATACCTTAGAAAAATCTGGAGTTGAAAGGTAGTGATAACATTTGTATGGGTTATCATAGTGTAGTTGATAAACTATTAATTAATAGAAATTTTTTTATCAGAAAAATGACTAAATTAATTGATTTTAATCTAAACTATTTATTTAAAATTGATTGGCTGAGATTTTACATCAAATTATTTTCCTAACTTCATAAGATGTCATTCCCATTTGTGTGCCTTTCAAAAACAAATTAAAACTATGGAATTAGATTGAGAGAATCACGTCTTCCAATTATCCTGGAGAAGCCTAATTCTTATGAATGATTTTCCTTAGTTTAATTATTTTAGCATTTTTTTAAATTAATTTTTTTAATTAGGGTTGATGCTTTATTTGATAGGGAATCTTTCCCAATTAGGTTTCTTATCCTATGTCCTGAAAAGACATAGGATAGAAAGACCGTTAAATTTAATAATGTGAAAATATCCAATATTCTTTTAACAAAAAAGCCAATAAAGTGGCAAAACCAGGATTTTTCATATCATCATCCTTGATGATCGAGGAGTGAGGAAATATGAAAAAGGGCATTTTTGTCATGCCAAGGCTTATATTATAAAAACGGTTATAAAAAAATACATATATAAATAAAACTTGTCATCACAATATATATCACTTTATCAATTGCTTGCTTTACCAGATTTTCCGGATCTTATTACCTTATAAAAAGGACTATAATGAAAATAAATCCCATTTTTTCGATCGATCATAGTATTATTTCAACTATTTTTTTACCATTTTCGAATCTAGCAAAACAGTTTTTCAGTCCAAATTCGTATATAACTTATGCCCTAGAAATTAAACTGGTGAATATATATATAATATATAATCCAAAGTTTGGTAAACTTTCAAGAAGTTTGGTGCATAGATTAATGGCATGTTATATGGATCAGACGAACCTGAACAACAAGGGGAGGGACGTCCAAGAAGCTCTTAACATCAACCCTATAAAGCAGCTTCCGCCACGACCGGCTCGGCTTCGCGGAAACCTCCATGAACTCCTCCGCAGTGAAGTCCATAAACGCCTCAGCGAACACGGCGCCCTCCCCATTACAGTCCACCTCAAGCCTATGATCACCGTTGGATTCGAGGGGCGAATCTCGGACGGCCCTGAGCCGTCCGGCGAGGGGGTAGTAGTGGGAGAGGGCAGAGGAGAGGGAGGCCCTGAGAGCGCCGACGGGGACGGCGGATCGGAAGAGGTAGAGGTACTTGATGGAGAACCTGAGGAACCTCTGGGCGTCGAGGCTGGAGAGCGGGAGGCTGTGGCGCGGCGTTTGCCTGTCCGGCTTGACAAGCACGGCGTCGTTTTGGTAGTGGCAGTCGGGGAGTTCGGAGGGGGGAGTCATCGCCAGAGGGGTGTCTGCTGTCATGGGTGAGATCTGAGGTGGTGGTGGGGGAGAGATTTTGTAAGGTGGAGGGGAGGGTGAGGGAGGAAATCTAGGGTGGATATGCTGGGCCTCTGCTGGTGTACGATGAGATTCCCACATCGAAAAGAAGAAAGAAAGGAGAGGGGGTGGGTGGAGGGCCGTTAAATACTGCTAAAAATGCCTTATTTTTACTTTTTTTAGTGATCTTTCTTTTAACTGGAGTGCAGTTTGACTTGTGTTCATTAATTCCTTGTGTGTGGAAGATGTCGATTTTTTATTGGTTGATTTGTCTACCCATATTTTTATATGGTAGTCCGTATTATTGGAGATGGTAACTGGGTTGATCAGGTCGGGTTTGAGTTAGACTCGTTTGGATCGGGTTAGTTGCGAATTGTATCAGTTCGGGTAAAATTTATGCTTGATTATTAGTTGAATTAGGTTCGATCAAAATGAATCAAAGTGGGTCATGCTCGTTCGGATTTCGGTTCAAAGTGGGTCGGACTCGTTCGTGTTTCGGGTTAAGAGATTGGTAGATCTCATTCGGGTTTCGAGTCAAAGTAGGTCTATATTTATTTGGGTTGAAATGTTGAATCATGTTCGTTCGGGTAATTGATTTGATTTAGTTGAATATATTATTCATGTTATTGGTGTCTTTTAAAAAGTATTTTTCAAGTAAAATTAAATATGATTCAATATATAATCATTGGCTCATTTATTCATAGTTAATTTCATTGCCACTTGGCAATATATTGTTATTAAAATAATAATCTATCCCATATCTAAAATATAATTCACGTTATTTGTGTGATTCTAAAAATATTTTTTTAAGTAAAATTAAATATAGTTCAAGCTATAATTTAATCATACTACTCATGTTTGAATATTATTGATAATTTGGGATTCGGAATACAAGTTGTTCATTCATATTACATTACATGATTACTGTAATGTCTATTCTAATCGATAGCATATAGATCTAGGAATATTGGATGGTCTTAGATTTAAATTAATTGGTAGACTTAGACAAATACACTTGTAAATATAATATATACTTATATATATGCTAAACATATGTTAGAAGTGTAAGTGAACACTTATGCTCACATATGTATATAGTATATATGAGTGTATGTTATATATATGATACTATGTATGCTTTTATGTAGTTGGGCTTTTTAAGCCCAATAACCCGGCCTGCTTTCACTTACCTGGACCGAGCTCACCTGATCTTGAGAGCTTCCAACTCTTGGACGCCCGCAACGCAGCGTTTCGATTAAGCTCGTCTATATAAGGGAAAGTGGAGCTAGGGTTGCCTCATTCTTCACTTCGGCTTCTCAGGTAACCAAACCCTAGAGAGAGAGAGAGAAGAGGCGACGGAGAGAGAAAGCTAGGGTTTCTCCAACCCGGCTCCGGCGAAGCTCACGGTGGTCCGATCTAGAGCGAATCTCGTTCCGAGACTCTAGATCCGAGTTCTAGGAAGAAGAAGAAGGTCTTTTGCCCTCTGTTCAGGCGAAGCGTCGCTTCTCTGGTCGAATCCGACGAAGATCTGGCTCTGTTCTCCAGATCCAGGGTGTCCTCTTCCTTTGCTTGCTTCGTTCTTGCTTATCTCTTGCATACTCGTCTTGTATCGTGTATTTCCGTCTTTTGTTTGCCTTAGTCTAGATCTAGGGCAACCTGTTCTGTAACCTTGCTTCTTGATTAGTGGATTGAGATCTCAAGCCGATCCGGCTGAGGCTCCGTGGATGTAGGCTCCGGCCGAACCACGTAAAACCGCTTGTTGGTCGCTCGTTTACTTTCTGTTGTGTTTTTCGCTTCTAAACCCCGTTCTTAGCCTTCGATCTGAAAGGTTGAGAACGTCTAAGGAATTACAAAGTGGTATGAGAGCGAGGAGTCCCTTTCCTTACCGACCTGTGCCATTATTGGATTTTAGGGAGCGGGATTGGAGGCAGGACATTAGGTAGTCCTTCAAAAAGCTCAGGCTTGGGCTATTCCTCTCCTGTCTGACGTACCACTGGTCTAGATCCGTTCGAAGACCTGTGATTCTAGGGTTTTATAGAGTGTCTTGTATACTGTTGCACTCTTCTTGCTTCCGCCTACATAAAACTTTGATACTGACCTGTTTCTTGGACACTGCAGGTACCAAACGTCATGGATAGCGCTTTAAAAATCAAGCCATTTGATGGTGTTATCGACTTCGCCATGTGGCAAGTCAAGATGAGAGCTGTTCTCATCAAGGAAGGTTGTTGGAAGGCAGTCTTGAAACCTGCAACCACAACCTCTGAGATGTCCACCCTTCTCAAGGGTGTTGACATCAATGATGAGGATCCACCAAAGACTGATGAAAAACTGAAGAAAGTCGAAGGAGGATCCTCTACCACACAGTCCGCTGCTGAAGAACTCGAGATGGACATGAAAACCCACTCAGAGATAATGCTACGTCTCACAGATGGCATTGCTCGACAAGTGGTAAAACACTCTTCCGCTTTCTCCCTCTGCATGCCCTGGAGGAGCTCTTTCTATCTAAATCCTTGCCCTCCAGGATTTCTCTGCTATGTCGTCTGTTCACTTTTAAGATGAATACTGCTCTTACTCTTGATGATAATCTTGACAAGTTTTTAAAGATGACGTACTCAAGAACTGGAAAGATGCAATGATGACATAAAAGATTCTCACCAGGCTATCTTACTTCTTAATTCTTTGCCCACTCAGTTTGATAACTTCAAAGATGTCATTCAATTTAGTCGTGATGAACTTACTAAGGATAAGCTAATTGAATCTATCATTGAAAAGAATGAAATCATGAAAGTATTCAAGATTAAAGGTCTAAAAAATGATAAAGCTGACAAACCTGAGGTTCTGTTCACTAAAGGAAATGACAAGAAGGGCAATAAGCAAAACAAGAATAAGAAGAACAAGAAAGATAAGCCTAAATATGAGAAATCTGACCCTAACTCTAAGTGTAACTACTGTGGTAACATTGGTCACTGGGTCAAGGAGTGTAGGAAAAAGAAAAGAGCTAAGGAATTGGCTAAAAAGAACAACACTGAATTGTCTGCTTCTGTGCTTGAGAATATGGGTGATTATTCTGCTGAATTGTTTATGTGTTCTGCATTGACATCTCTTGATACATCTGATGCATGGATACTTGATTCAGGTTGCACAATGCATGCCACACCTAACAAGCACTTCTTTAAGAACTTAAATGAATCTGTGTGTGGTGATGTTATGCTCGTTGATCACACTTCTCTGAAAATAAAAGGAGTAGGAGATGTTCCTTTACTTATGCATGATGGCATTGTTAGAATTTTCACTAATGTTAAGTGGGTCCAAAGTTTAAGGAGAAGTCTCATGTCTGAATCTGCATTAGAGGAAATAGGCTCTGATGTTAATTCTACTGATGGCATTAGAACAATTTCTAAAAATGGTAAAGTCATTGTTAAAGTTGTTAGAAAGAAAAGATTATATCATGTGCTTTCCTCTATGCCTGAGCTCAATGTTACTGCTTGCACTGATTCTATGACTCTCTCTGAAACTAAAAATTGGCACAACATGCTTGGTCACATAGGCAACAAAGGATTAAACAAATTGCATAAATCTGGATTATTGCCTAAGAAACCTGTTGACATTAAATTCTGTGAGCCTTGTGTGTTGGGCAAATCTGCCAAGCTTAAATTTCCTGTTTCTACCTATGTTGCTAATAATCCCTTGGAGTATGTACATTCTGATCTATGGGGACCCTCACAAGTCCCCACTGCAGGAGGTAAGAGGTATTTTATTAGCTTCATTGACCAGTTCTCAAGGAAAGTTTGGGTAAGTCTTCTAAAGTCAAAGGTGGAAGGTAATGGTAGAAAGTCAGTCTAACCACAAACTTAAATGCTTCAAAACTGATAATGGCTTAGAGTTTTGTAACACTGAATTTAATGAATATTGTCAATCACATGGGATAAAAAGACACTTAACTGTCCTAGGCACTCCACAACAAAATGGAACTTTATTGGAAAAAGTTAGATGCATGTTGATTAGTTCTGGGCTTAAGAATTCTTTATGGGGTGAAGCTGTGTTAGCTGCTGCATATCTTGTAAACAGGTCACCTTCCAGTGTTATCAACTTTGATACTCCCCAATACAAATGGACAGGAAAACAGCCTAGCCTAGCCTATTTGAAACCATTTGGTTGTGCAGCTTATCCTCATGTAAGTGAGGGTAAGCTCCAACCAAGGGCTTTGAAAGGCTTGCTGCTTGACTATCCTGATGGAGTAAAGGGCTACAGGGTGCTTCTACTGCAACCTGGCCCATACAAAGTGATAACTACTAGAAGTGTGAGATTTAATGAAGAAATCTTCCCTCTCAAATCTGAACTAACAACCTATCCTGAGCTGACAGGTACCATGGAGCAGACTAAAGAGTTGATTCCTGATGATGATGATGTCTCTGATGGTGAAGGTTCAGAGCACGACACTGGAAGGATCACAAAATCAGCTAAGAAAGCTACTACTTCCACATTACATGGGGGAAACAAAGGAGATGAAGCTAACAAAGAAGAAGAAACTAGAACAGAAGCACCTGCACCTCCAGACACTAATTCTGATGAAGAACAAAGCAAGGGTGTTTCTCCTCCTTCTTCCCCTCTTACTTCTCCTTCTCCCTCTCCTATTTCTGGTGATGTAAATGGCCGTTCTAATGACTCCCAAAAGGAGTCCTCTGTTTTCTCCTCATCCCCTTCTGATTTGAATGCTTTAAATGTTCATGCTTTGCCTACATTGCATGACTATCAGTTAACTAGGGATAGAGAACCTAGAACTGTCATACCTAATAGGAAGTACACATCTTATATTGTGGAATATGCATTCTTAACTGCTGATCATGTTAGGCATCCTACCACTCCTAGCTCTTATGAATCTGCCATTAAAAGCAGTTATGCCAAATATTGGCTAACTGCAATGAAGGAAGAAATGGAATCAATGTACACAAACAAAACGTGGACATTGGTTCCAAGACCCTCTAAAACCCGGCTTATTGACTCTAAATGGGTCTTTAAGCTAAAAGAAGGTCTAAGCCCTAGTGAACCTCCTAGGTTTAAAGCCCGACTCGTAGCAAAAGGGTTTTCCCAAAGAGAAGGCATAGACTATAATGACATTTTCTCTCCTGTAGTTAAGTACAAAACTATGAGATTAATGCTTGCTATGTGTGCTGTTTTCGATTGGGAACTTGAGCAAATGGATGTAAAAACTGCATTCTTGAACGGGTCTCTGGATGAAACCATCTATATGAGACAACCTAAGGGGTTTGTAAACCCCAAGTTTCCTGATCATGTTTGCCATCTTAAACGTTCCAGCTATGGACTCAAGCAGTCCCCTAGGCAATGGAATCTGAAATTTGATGTTGTGATTAAGAAATTAGGTTTCACCAGAAGTAGTTATGATTCATGTCTTTACTTCAAGCATATTTCTAAACAGTCTTTGATATATGTGCTTTTATACGTAGATGATATCTTGCTTGTTTGCAATTCTATGATCCCTATTAGCACTGTCAAAAAGGACTTAAAGAAATACTTTGACATGAAGGATTTAGGGAAAGCCAAGAAGATCCTTGGTGTAACTATCATTAGAGACCGACCTAATAAGAAAATATGGTTATCTCAAGATGACTATGTTCTTAAGGTTCTAGATAGGTTTCATATGACTTCCTCTAAACCAACATCCATACCCCTAGAAGGGCATCTAGAGCTTACCAAAAAGAGCTGTCCCTCTAAACCTGAAGATATAAAAGAAATGGCTAGGGTCCCCTACGACGCAGCTGTAGGATCGGTGATGTATGCTATGTTATGCACCCGCCTTGCTTTTGTCATATCTGTGCTTAGTCGTTTCATGTCCAATCCTGGTTCTTACCATTGGACTGCTATGAAATACTTGCTTCTTTATATTGCTGGTACTAAAAATCTATGTTTACATTATGGCCTGCATGAATCTGTTGATCATTTATATGGCTATGTTGACTCTGATTATGCTAGCAATAAAGATACTCGCAAGTCCACTACTGCCTACTAGTTCACGTGGGCAGGCAACTGTGTGTCATGGAAATCTCAGCAACAATCAGTTGTTGCCCTGTCATCAACTGAAGCTGAGTATATGGCAACCACTAAGGCCGCTAAAGAGGCTATTTGGCTCAAAGGAATTCTAAAAGAAATCCTAAAGAAGCCATTCAAACCCGTAATTCATACGGATAGCCAAAGCGCACTCTACTTGTGCAAAGATCCCATGTACCACGAGCGGACTAAGCATATTGATGTTCGTTTTCATTTTATTCGAAACATGGTTGCTGCTAAAGAGCTAGATGTAAAGAAAATAAAAGGCGACATCAACCCAGCTGATTTCGAGACAAAGGTAGTCCCTGCTAACAAATTTGAGTTTTGCAGGGATTTTCTCCACCTTAGAGAACCGCCTTAGCTCACAGGTAACTTGAGCCGATGATGATACTGGATCTCTTGAGTATTTTAATCCACTATGATATAGTAAGGTTTTAATAGGTCTAATGCTTCGATTAGGAGGGCAAATTGTAATGTCTATTCTAATCGATAGCATATAGATCTAGGAATATTGGATGGTCTTAGATTTAGATTAATTGGTAGACTTAGACAAATACACTTGTAAATATAATATATACTTATATATATGCTAAACATATGTTAGAAGTGTAAGTGAACACTTATGCTCACATATGTATATAGTATATATGAGTGTATGTTATATATATATGATACTATGTATGCTTTTATGTAGTTGGGGTTTTTAAGCCCAATAACCCGGCCTGCTTTCACTTACCTGGACCGAGCTCACCTGATCTTGAGAGCTTCCAGCTCTTGGACGCCCGCAACGCAGCTTTTCGATTAAGCTCGTCTATATAAGGGAAAGTGGAGCTAGGGTTGCCTCATTCTTCACTTAGGCTTCTCAGGTAACCAAACCCTAGAGAGAGAGAGAGAGAGAGAAGAGGCGACGGAGAGAGAAAGCTAGGGTTTCTCCAACCCGGCTCCGGCGAAGCTCACGGTGGTCCGATCTAGAGCGAATCTCGTTCCGAGACTCTAGATCCGAGTTCTAGGAAGAAGAAGAAGGTCTTTTGCCCTCTGTTCAGGCGAAGCGTCGCTTCTCTGGTCGAATCCGACGAAGATCTGGCTCTGTTCTCCAGATCCAGGGTGTCCTCTTCCTTTGCTTGCTTCGTTCTTGCTTATCTCTTGCATACTCGTCTTGTATCGTGTATTTCCGTCTTTTGTTTGCCTTAGTCTAGATCTAGGGCAACCTGTTCTGTAACCTTGCTTCTTGATTAGTGGATTGAGATCTCAAGCCGATCCGGCTGAGGCTCCGTGGACGTAGGCTCCGGCCGAACCACGTAAAACCGCTTGTTGGTCGCTCGTTTACTTTCTGTTGCATTTTTCGCTTCTAAACCCCGTTCTTAGCCTTCGATCTGAAAGGTTGAGAATGTCTAAGGAATTACAATTACATCGATCGATATGAATATATGATGGATTTTGGAGTCTCGACTTTCGAGTAGTCGAGTGAACTTGGCTCTTTTGTGATGCATTCTGATGGAGAAAAAGACGACGAGGAGAGGACTTTGTGTGCAATTGTGCGTGTCTCGCTGGTTTAGGGTTAATAGTTATCTATTTTATCAAATAAACAATTAATTGGTACAATTAATTTATATTGTTTTGGATTGAAAAAATAGAAACAAATTAGTTGTTTTGGATTGAAAAATAGAAACAAATGAGTATTTTGAGACATCCTGCTAATCCAAAACAATTAATTGTAAAATTATGCAATTTTCCAAATTTTCAAAATAATTAATCAATTACAATTTTTCTTGCCCACCCCTATTAATTTTAATATATTTGTTCAAATTTGGTCAGTTTCTGAAGGTGCACCGGAGATATTCAAGCTTCTCCCCCATACTTTTGTTGATCCAGATTACTTCCGGAGCTCTCTAGTGTGGTAAATGGAACTATTATCCATAACAATTAGTTGATTTCTGCACTATTGTCTCATTTATTTCTTGCAAAACTGATGTCAATAAAAGATGCAAATGCCTTTCGTGGCTTTAACTAATAAATCTATCATAGTCTGTATCTCAGCTATCTGTCATAGCCTGTTTGTTGGCAGTCCTTGGATGGAAGGAAGCGGGCAACCGTTAGGGGTAATCGGTGAACATTTAACTAATAAATCTTGAATGATGGACATTTAATTTATTAAGTCTTATTATAAGGACATTTATTTTTTTATCCCAATGATAAACCATAAAAAGTATGAACCGGTCTGATAACATAAAAATAAACACCTATAAATTAAATTATATAAATGAAATTTTTTAATTTTAACTACTCATAAAAAAAAAACAGTTGGAAACATAACGAGCAATCCTAATTAATACAAACTTATCAACAAAACCTTATATACGATGCAAAACTTTATGTTACCCTCATCGATACATAAGGAGCTTGACCAGATTGATACGGAGTAGAATGTTCTTTTGGAATAAAGATCTACAACATCGGCCGCTTATTGGTTGGGATAGGATTTGCAGACCGAAAAAGTGCGGGGGGATAAGGCTTAGGAAATCAAAAGAGATGAATGAAGCCCTTCAAATGAAACTATTATGGAAAATATTGGCAGAACCAGAAAATGTCTGGATTACTCTAATTAGACACAAGTATTTATGTTCAACTAACATCTTTGAATACAAGAAAAGAGGAAATTCCTCATGGCAATTGGCAAAATTGACAACTCTCATTGATAAATTTAAGGCAGGACTAATTTGGTCAGTTGGAAATGGTGCTTCCATCAACTTTTGGACGGATAATTGGATTACAACCTCCTCCCTAGAGGCTAGGGAGGATTGTCCCCAAATTAATAACATAGAAGAAACTGTTAGTAACTATATTTTGGGCGGTATATGGTGGACGGAAAAGCTTCACAATGTACTACCAGAAGACATAGTCAAAGAAATCCTGGATATTCCACTTCCCGTTTCACCCTTAGAGGATCGTTTATATTGGTGGCCTGACAGAGCTGGTTATTTCACCACGTCGAGTGCCTACAAACTAATCACTGCTTAATCTGCTATGAATTTAGACACTAACACCTGGATTTGGAAATTGGATATTCCGCCTAAGGTAACAAATTTTTTATGGAAAGTTTGCCAGGACGGCCTTCCAATTGGCTCTAGACTTGCTCAACGTGGGACTTCTGTACCGTCCACCTGCAGTTTGTGTAACTGCGCAGTAGAAGATGATGTTCACCTTCTGTTAGAATGCCAGTATGTGCGTTCCCTCTTCCGTTTACAGTCTCACATACACTCAACAATATCCAGTATGATAATCATTCACAAGATATAAAATCAATCGTCTCATTCATTGGAAACAACCTTTCCTCTGCGTCCAAGGTGTGGAGCTTGCTTTTGTATGGTGGACGGCTTGGTACATTCGGAACCAACATGTGTTTAGACAGGTCCCCGTACCTCATAGAGATAGTTCTTTACACATTATTAAAACTCATAAGGAGAACTGGAGCAAAACTTCTCGCTTAGAGTATAGTTTAGTTAAGGACTCTCCCTTACACGCACGACCCTCTAATTACCCAAGAAAGAAAATTAACCATGTTAGAATTGAACTACATGGCGCAAACCCCCTAGGGGAACTCTCAAGTTAAATTTTGACGGATCCACAATTGCAAATAATGAAAGCTCGGCTGGAGCAGTAATCCGAGACTTGGAAGGACGTCCGATACATATCTGTTATAAAAAACATGGCAAACAAATCCCTTTGAAAGCAAAGGCTCTTGCTTTTAAGTTGGGAATCCAACATGCTCTAAAACTCCGAATCGACAAAATCCACATTGAAGGAGATTCCCTTATAATCATAAACCACCTAAAAGAAACATCTAAATGTCCTTCGGAAATCGAACTGATCTTATCAGATGTTCAACGCTTATTATCAACTATGAAAGAAGTGTCCTTCTTTTATGTTCCCCGGTTAGGCAATAGAGTGGCCGATAAGGTTGCACACATTTGCCACTCTGCCTGGAGTGTCGATATTTATAACGATTTTGATCTTTTAGACCTCATCCGTAAGGATGCTTCCGGGTAGAACTCGCTCCCCCGAATTTTTTCCTAATAAAAAAACACTTGGAAACATGATAACAAATCAAAACGTTGTACTGATTAGAGTTTCAATGATTGTACTTGTAGAAGATGGAACACATTATTTTTCTCTTCATTATATATTATTGCTTCCCACGGTTACATTACATATATTGTTAAGAGATGTGATCGAAAGTTGAACATAACCCGTCTTAACATATAAGTTAGTGGGTTATTTATTCTGTTGCCAATTGGTTTTAGGATGAAACCTCACTCGGCTTGTGTGATAGACCGGCTATTAGCGTATGTGCATCCGTGCACACGACCCCTAGTTATTGGTCCGAGTTGGACTTTGATATGGTATAAGAGCGGTTAGCCTAATGACCCGTCTTTCGATCATGTTGCACTTGCGAGAGCGTGTTAAGAGATGTGAATTGAATGAGACCAAAATTAAACACTCCCACGTCGAAAGTTGAACATAACTCGCCTTAACATATAAGTCGGTGGACTACTCCTTTTATCATCAATTGATTTTAGAATAGAACATCACTTGGTTTGTGTGCTAGACTACTAGCGCATATATATTATTTTTTAAAAAATAAAACAAATTTATCGGCTTCATTTTCACACTTTTAAAACCGTAAACTGAAATCTGATCATGTTTGCACCTATCAGGCCATCACTAGTTCACTATTAGAGGTGTAGAGGCTGGGGAAGCCAAGGCTAGAGATGACGATTGGGTGGGTTGGGTCAGGTACTAAGATTTATGTTCTGACGGTTGGATTTTGAGTAATATCGATCATATGACTTGATCATTCGGGTTAGATCGGGTTAATCGAGTTTGTGCTTATTTAATTCAATTATATTGAGTTAAATTATTTCAGGTTTTGATTATTTTAACCTTCATTTGCTAAATTTAGTTAGAATGTATCTTAAAGTTGAAGTTATTTCCTATTCCGAATTTCCGATTAAGGCGAGGTTGAGTCTTATTATGTTTCGGTTGAATTGGGGTTGATTCTTTCCCATTTTGGTTGGTTTGGGTTATCACTTATCAGCCTATTTGGATGCATGCTTAGGTCAAAATGAGTCAGATCAGATCGGTTTTCAAGTGATGTGTTGTACTAATTAAGATTTCAGCCCAATCAGTTTATGGTGGTTTGGAACGGGTTTCCTACTTTGCATTAATAGGTATTGCCTATTAAAGTCTGACTCGGATCGATGATTGGGGGTCGTGTGCACGGGCGCACATGCACTAGTAGCATAGCATACAAGTCGAGTGAGGTTCCATTCTAAAATCAATTGGCAACAGGAGGAGTAACCCACTAGCTTATATATTAATGTTTCTTTGTTCATATTGTCGATGTGAAACTCTTTTGGTCTCTTCACATCTCTTATTCTCTCAACATTGTCAACTCTACATATGACCAAATGGGGGCTATTAAATGGATCCTAGCTAGGTCATTAACATCACAACCATGATACACCACTCAGTAATCAATATTGGAAGGGGACAAATTAGCCTAATCCTGATCAGCTTGGTGTGCAATAAGATAATAAGATATTGGTTGCGGCAATTGATTAGATCAATTAATTAATTAATTAGGTAGTTTACGTACTAAACCAAAGTTTAATCCTCCTCCCACTTTGAGTGGCATATATACAAACTGAACACATTGCTTACTTAATTAATTAATTAATCAATCTTTAATGAAATCTCACCTTTGGACTGACGCCCCACACATATAGGCATGCATAATCTACTACCTTTTTCTTTTCTTAAAGAAAGTAAAATATACTAATTTATGCAATACATATTCTTTAATCATTCGGGTAATCTAATAGATTCCATTTTAGGTGGAATAGCTCATTTTCAACTTTACTATATATACTCATCGATCTGCAAATTAAATGAAAGTGGCATTGAAATATATGTAATTTATTTACACAATTAACAAAGTCTTAATTCGGATAAATTTTTATAAGAGTTCACATGCCGACTTTATTTGAAAAGCATAAATTGATATACACGGATTATATACATCCTGATGTGAAATAAAAATAAATATTAAAATATAAAGGATGGTAAACTTTTTAAACAATAATTTAAGTTTTTGTGTTAAAATGAAAAAAATCCGATTTCATAATAAAAAAAATAAAAAATAAACTTGTCAAACTATGGACCGGTGATTGTAACCATAGTCCTCCATGGAAAAACTATCAAAGTCCGACTCAGACCGATGACTAGGGGTCGTATGCACGGGCGCACATGCGCTAGTAGCCTAGCACACAAGCCGAGTGAGGTTCCATTCTAAAACCAATTTGCAATAGAAGAACTAGCCCATCGACTCATATACTAGAGCTTGATATGTTTAACTTTCCGATGTGGGACACTTTTGGTCTCATTCACATCTCTAACACGCCCCCACAAGTCCAACTAGGAATGACCATCTAGTTGAGACTTGGACAACTGGGTAACCCAGACTAGGATCGACACGGGCCGTTAGGCTAACCGCTCTGATATCATATCAAAGTCCGACTCGGATCGATGACTGGGTTACCCAGTTGTCCAAGTCTCAACTAGATGGTCATTCCTAGTTGGACTTATCCAAGTCTTAACTAGAGCTTAAGCTACATGAAGAAGGAAATGAGGAAAAGTTATGTTTCATTCATTTGCCACCAATTGGTTTTATGCAAGTACAGAACAAGTTGTTTGAGTCCAACTCATCAGAAATACATGAGTTACAATCGTGTAAGCTCACCTACATATTGTGCACTCGTTCTACCCACTGTATCATCCCTCCTCCACCCCACCCCCCCCACCCCCCCACGCAAACTGGGGAGGAAAACATGCCCAGTTTAGGTAGCAACTGGCTGGGATGAAGATAAAATCTTGGTGAAGACATCAACTAACTGATCAATAGTAGGAACATAGCACAAGTCAAGCGACCCTACAAGCACCTTTTGTCGAGTGAAATGGCAATCAACCTCGATGTGCTTTGTGCGATCATGAAACACAAGGTTACGAGCAATCTCCATAGCAAATTTGTTGTCGCAATGAAGCTCAATAGGCTTGATGGGAGCGACTTCTAACTCATCAAGAAGACGAATGCGCCAGGTGACTTCAGCGGCAGTAGCTGCCATTTCTCTATACTCCGCTTCAGAGGAGCTGCGAGAAACTACAACCTGCTTCTTAGACTTCCAAGAAATAGGAGAGCCACCAAGTAACACCACGAACCCAGTTACTGATCGACGGGCGTTAGGGCAAGAGGCCCAATCTGAATTTGTAAAGGCCTTTCCAACAAGAGAATCAAACCCATTTAGAACAATTCCTCGGTCCAAGGTGCCACAACATAACAAATCGTATGAAGTAAGGCATCAAAATGGGGTTGTTGAGGGGCTTGCATCAACTGACTCCGAGATTGGACTGCGAAGCTAAGATCATGCCTATTGTTGGTGAGAAAATACAATTTACCCACCAATTGTTTGTACAGAAAAGGGTCATCCAGTAAATCACCATGATCATGAAGCAACTTGAGATTTTGAGGAAGAGGAGTGCGAGTAGAGGTGCACCCATAAAGACCAGCATCATGTACCAATTCCTAACTGAATTTCTTTTGGGAAAGAGCAATGCCAGTGGAAATGTAACTCACTTCAATGCCTAGAAAGTAATGTAACAACCCGAGGTCTTTGATGTTGAAAGTATTGTCCAAATAAGCCTTCAAATGAACAATTGCAACTTAATCGAAGCAAGTAATGAGTAAATCATCGACGTAAACATCCACTATTGTCAAATGAGAGCCATCTTTCTTGAGGAATAATGAATGATCACTTTGAGAGTGATGGAAACCAATGTGTAACAGAGCTACAGTGAGCTTATAAACCATTTCCTGGATGCCTATTTCAGGCCATAAAGCTACTTCTTCAGCTTGCAAACGAGCTTATCAAGGTTGGGGATGCCTTCCGGGATACGCATATACACATCCTCAAACAAATCCCCATGGTGGAAAGCATTATTAACATCACCTGGATGAATATCCCAACGCTTTGAAGCATCAAGAAATATGATGGCACGAATTGTGGTCATCTTTACCACGGGGGAAAATGAATCATGAAAGTCAATTCCTTCTCGCTAAGTGTACCCCTTTGCTACCGACCTCGCTTTATGGTGTTCAAGAGAACCATCAACCTTTAATTTGACCTTAAAGACCCATTTGCGGCCTATGATCTTCTTGCCTTTCGGTAAAGGAACCAAATCCCAGGTTTGGTTAGCAGTCAAAGCCTAAATCTCTTTCTCGATAGCTTGAATCCAGTTGGGATCAATGGCAGCCTCTTTGTATGAATTGGGATCAACATAAGAATGAAAGTGAGCAAGGAGAGCAAAAGAAGAAGAGGGTAAGGAATGAGCAAAGGATAGCATAGGCTCAGTGAAAGCGGTGCCACAAAGAAAATCAGTAAGATGGGTAGGTTGTCGATGAACTCTTGATGATCATCGTAATGGAACAGGCTCAGTAGGAGCAGCTGTAATGTCAGTTT
The DNA here is from genome assembly GCA_963922045.1 of Persicaria maculosa. NCBI lineage: Eukaryota > Viridiplantae > Streptophyta > Magnoliopsida > Caryophyllales > Polygonaceae > Persicaria > Persicaria maculosa. The sequence goes on along the minus strand of OY998253.1, from coordinate 19,956,882 downwards.
GAATAACATGCAGGACTTTTACAGTAGGTAGAAAAATGTCATCAGAAAAATCAGTTGATAAAGTGGGAAGTGTTGATTCATTTTCTGAAAAGCCTGATCGAAAAGGGAAGCAAGTTTCGTGGAAAACAACATATCTGGAATGAAACACAACAAGAGTCTTGAGATCAAGGACTTTCTAAGCACTTTTCCCAAAAGAATAACCCATAAAGACACAAGGTTTGGCTCTCTGCGAGAACTTGTCTCTATCTTTCTTTAAGGTGTTAGCAAAGCAAAGGCATCCAAAAACTCTCAGGTGAGTATATGTGGGTGGTTTATGAAACAAAAGTTCATAAGGAGTAATGTGATTGAGGGGAGAAAGAGGAGAACGGTTAATAAGATAAGTTGCTATCAATAGACATTCTCCCAGTACTTGAGAGGTAGATTGGACTGAAATTTGAGGGTTCGAGCGACTTCCATAAGATGTTTATGTTTGCGCTCCACTACTTCATTTTGCTGTGGAGATTCAACACAGCTGGTCTGATGTAAAATGCCCTCTGAAGTAAAGAAAGATTGGGTGCTTTTGTCCCAAAACTCTGCTGCATTATCAGACCGGAAAGCTTTGATTGATGTTTGAAATTGGTTTTTAATCAAAGCCATAAATCTTTGCAAAACAGAAAGAGCATTGCTCTTTGAAGGTTCGATAATGTAAAAAAAAAAACAATGTAGTAAGAAATACTCTAGAAGGGGGGTTGAATAGAGTATGCCCGTTTTTCGCAGAAAGTCTCAAGACTTTTGGAGCTTGTACCAAAACCTTTGAGATAAACCTGAATCACAAAGTTAAACAATTCGAACCAAGTGCGGAAATAAGGTAAAGCAAATAAGTAAAGGACACGAGTAATTGTTTACGAGGTTCAGCACAACTTGGCCTACGTCCCCGCCTAGGGTTCTTCCACAACCCTAGGATTCAAAGGCTTTATTGATTGCTTAGCTTAGGATCCTAATAGCTCACCGAGAAGCCTCTCTCCTATACAATTGCAATCTAGTCAACTCACGTTCCCTTGGAGTCCTAGACCAATCTAGAAGAGCACCACCTCTCTCAGCTATCTAGTACAATCCTCTAACTCTCGCAAATCAATAGCCTAGTGCAACTTCCCAAGTTATAAACTCTCGAGTAACACTTGAAATGAATATATCCTATAAGCTCACAGTGACTCTCAAAGGCTTTGAAATAAACAACAAACTCTTTGAGCGCTTAGCAGAGAGACACTTGGAAGACAGATCGCTTGAAAGAATGAAAGCTCGTGTGTAGCACTTGTGTATTGTTCTGTCTTCTCCTTCCTTTCCTTTATATGAGAGCATGGAGCGTGAGAATCTTCAACACCAGATCTCCAACGGCTCCTTTTGAATCAGTTTGATCTTCAATCTTCTATATATGGACACTTTGAATCGCCATGATCTATTTTGAACTGATCTCCTCGATGCGTATAAGGAAGGATATAATCTCAACTATACTTCCTGAAAAAGGTTAGTTCAACACATATATAATATAACGGAAGTATATAATAATATAAAATAATATTCGGACAAATAATATAGGTTTTGTATTTCATCAAATGTTAATGCGTCAAGGCCTTTGACACAAACAACCTGTCAAAGCCCTTGAAACATTTATTCCATTTTTCATCAAGGGAGGGAGTTATCAATCTCCCCCTTGATGAAAGACAAAACCTGTGCATCCCTGCAGCTTAGTCAAACAAATGTATCATAAGTAAAATCGGACTAAGTACCTGCAAGGGTTAGACAAATGTTGGATCAAATTTTTAAAGCATGCAAAAACCATCCAACCGAAAACCATAAATCAAAAACCAAGGTCTTCCAAGACCTTTAAGCAGAGGTTTTCAAAGTCTAACGATCATCTCCCCCTTTTTGTCTTTCAACAAAGGGCGGAGGTAAAACAGTCACCAAAAAGTCACCAAATGTTTTGAGAACGTTTCCAACAAACCAGCAATGTATCAAGTTTTAGGGGTGGGATAGGGTGGGTTAAGGTTTAGGCTTAGTCATCCGGAGCATCATCAGTGAGCCTCGTCCACAGTCCTTCCAGCATCGTTGAAATCCCGCTCATCGTCGTCATCACCTCCTTCTGCAGCTCCTTAATATCCAGGCGAACTTCCTCCAAGCCCAACTCTAGGTTGTCCATGCGTTCATCGAAAGCTGGAGCAGTGGGAAAGGCTTTTGAAGGAGTGGCAAGACTCAAGGTCCCTTGTGGAGACCGAGTGATGCCAATCTTTTCAAGGCCTTTAGAGTCGAACATACCCGTATGACGCAGCTGCTCTTCATTTTTGACATCAATTCCAGAAGCTTTGAAGATAGGGGTCAAAAGGGTAGCAAAGGGGAGGGGAGAGCCTTTTCTGGCTTTTCTGGCATGAGCCATGGTTCCAAGGATGGTGTTGGCCAGATCAGGATCAAGGCCATTTAGAATGCGGTAGAGCAGGACCATGGCATTGTCGGTTAGGAGTGAGCCAGAGTTAAGACGGGGTAAGAGGCATCTAACAATGATGTTAAAGATAATTTTTGCCTCAAGGGTTAGGGATGAGTGAGTGAGTTGCTTTGAGGTGCTGTTGGATGCTTCGGGTAGGAGATATTTGGCTCGGGCTAGGATGATGCAATTTTCTTTTGAGGGGTGGATTTCAGCGGGTGGAACTGGTGTAGGTAAGCCTAGGGAATCTGCAAAATCATTGGAGTTGATAGAGATTCTAACCCCTTTGACGACAGACTCCAAAGACCAACCATCAGTGTCGTTCTTGGCTTTTAGGTTAATGTAGAAGAGTCGGGTAAGCTCGGGGTAGTAAACAGTCTCAAGGTTAAGAAGGGTCCAGGCTGGGGATTTTTTGAGGAGCTCAATGCAAGGTAACTTCAAAGCTTCAAAGAACTCAATATCTAAAAAATCTGAACAGCTAACCTTACGAGTTCTAAACTCGTCTACCCACTTACCAGCAGTCTCAGCATCTTGAAACCAAGAGGAGGGCAAGGATTGATTTACCTGGATATAGGCCGGGGGGTCTGCGTTCTTTCTGCGCGCAACTATTGGAGCAGCTCTCTTGACAGGCGCTACAAGACTCTTGACAGAGCCCTTCCTGGTACGCTTGGGGGATGGAGGCTTGACAGGAGCAGGGGCTTTCCGCTTCTTCGGAGACGGGGGAGGAGGAGGAGAAGGAGAGGGAGATTCTTCCTCCTCTTCCTCAGACCCCGAGTCCTCAGCGGACCCCGCGTCATCTCCTTCTGGTTCCTCGTCCTCTCCAGATCCCTCTTGCTCTTCTTCTTCTTCTTCCTCAGGCTCCTCCTCGGATTGAGCCTCCTCTACTTCAGCTTCCTTCCGAATTCGCTCGGCTTCTTCCTCGGCCAGTTTCTTAGCAAGCTCGGCCTCTTCATCGGCCTTTTTCTTCCTTAAGGCCTCCTCCTCGGCTTCCCTGGCAGCGTCTCTTTCCAGGGCGGCATCAAGGTCGTCTTCCTCCTCTTCCTCGTCTGGTTCCTCAGCCAAGATCTTCCTCTTCCCTTTCTGTTTAGCACTGATCGGCTTCTTCGCAGAGCGCTTTTGAGAGCCTTTGGGAACAATGGCCGAGCTCTCAGCAATGGTGCTCTGGACAACGGTTGGGATAATAGCTTGAGGAGCGGGTTCAGGTGTGGGAGAGGTAGCAGTGGCCTGACGTCCCTTGGGGGTGGCGCCAAGTCTTTTGGTTGTGACAGCTTTCTTGGATTTGGGTGCCATGGAGGAAATCGGTTAGGGTTTCTTGAGAGGCGATTGAGAGGTTGAAGATGAAGGAGTGAAAGGGGTTTGGATAATTTCTGTGGTGAGAAGAAATCGGGTACAGGATTTGGTTTACGTAGAGAGAGGGTGACGGATTGATGGGATGGGTTTAGGGTTCCAAGGAAAGAAATCATTACATTGCTAAGATTTGAAAGGTTTTCAAATTCAAATTCAAATAACCATTAAAATCGGACAAGATAACTAAAAAATCTATTTCCAAAAATAAAATATCTTTAGCGGTTTAAGGAAGTTACTAAATGGGCAATTTTTGAAATCCGATTAAAACAAATATAATTGATTAAATATCTAAAAAGATATTAACCAAAAATATATGATCCGATAAATGTACTCCACCATTTAGTTCACACACCTTGACATGATTCTCAAGGGTCTTGACACTAAGTAGAATTTATCTTTCGTAAAGGGAAAGCTCCCCCTACGAAAGTGCATCCTTGTTAAGCATCCCAATCTCTCGTCTTATGAAGGTGAACCTGTCCTCTGCCAAAGGCTTAGTAAAAATGTCAGCCCATTGATAATCAGTAGAAATAAAAGATATGGACACATCACCTTTTTCAACATGATCTCTAATGAAATGATGCCTTACATCAATATGTTTGGTCCTTGAATGCTGAACAGGATTCTTATTGATGGATATGGCACTTGTATTGTCACACTTAATTGGGATACCTTTGAGGTTGATGCCAAGATCTCGCATTTGTTGAGCTATCCAAAGGATTTGGGAGCAACACGCTCCAGCTGCAATGTATTCGGCTTCTGCAATGGATAGAGCAACTGAGTTTTGCTTCTTTGAGTGCCAACTGATCAAAGATGCTCCTAAAAATTGGCAACATCCTGATGTGCTCTTCCTATCCACCTTGTAGCCTGCAAAATCTGCATCAGAATATCCAATTAAAGTGAAATCCTTTTGCTTTGGGTACCATAGTCCAAGCTCCTTAGTGCCATTGAGATATCGAAAGATCCTCTTCACAGCCACGAGGTGAGATTCTTTAGGATCAGCTTGAAACCTAGCACACATGCAAACACTAAACATGATGTCAGGTCTACTAGCCGTGAGATATAATAAAGATCCAATCATTCCTCGATACTCCTTTTGATTGACACTTGTTCCAGTCTTGTCTTGATCTAGAGACAATGTTGAGCTCATGGGAGTCTTAGCTGCTTTGGATTGATCCATCTTGAACTTCTTCAAGAGATCCTTAGTGTACTTGCTTTGGTTGACAAAGATCCCTTTCTTGGATTGATGAACTTTTAATCCCAAAAAGAAGTTGAGTTCACCCATCAAGCTCATCTCAAATTCACTGCACATGATGTCAGAAAATTCCTTGCACAAAGATGTGTTAGTAGCACCAAATAATATATCATCAACGTAGATTTGAATAACCAAAATGTCCTTTCCTTTGGTCTTGATAAAAAGAGTCTTGTCGATCAACCCCCTTTTAAAATCATTTTCTAAAAGGTATTTTGACAAGCGCTCGTACCAAGCTCTTGGGGCTTGCTTCAAACCGTAAAGCGCTTTGTCAAGTTTATAAACATGATTGGGAAATTCTGAACTTTCAAAACCTGGGGGTTGAGCTACATATACTTCTTCTTCTAAGAAACCATTGAGAAAAGCACACTTGACATCCATTTGATATAACTTTATGCTCATAAAAGATGCAAATGCTAATAAAATACGAATGGCTTCAAGCCTGGCTACGGGAGCAAAGGTCTCCTCGTAGTCAATACCTTCCTCTTGATTGTAGCCTTGAGCAACAAGCCGTGCCTTGTTCCTTACAACCTTGCCATTCTCATCTAGCTTGTTTCGAAACACCCATCGAGTGCCAATGACTGATTGATGCTTTGGCCTTGGCTTCAAGGTCCAGACTTTGTTCCTTTCAAATTCTTTAAGCTCACTTTGCATAGCAATGATCCAGTCTGGCTCTTGAAGTGCCTCATCTACCTTCTTTGGCTCAATAAGAGAAACAAACGCGTGAAAAGCACAAAGATCTTTAAGTTTAGAACGTGTTTGAACACTAGAAGTAGGGTCAGAGATGATATCCTTTAAAGAGTGTGATGAGGAGTATTTGAATTTCCTTTTGCTAGTCTCAGCTCCTTGATTCGTCACACTTGTAGGATTGACTTGTAGTGCATCTGACTCCGTGGTCCTGTTAGGTTCAATTGCAGCAGTTTCAGACGTCTCAACACTGTTGGATTGGACACCAAGGGCTTTGGACGAATCTTCAACACCTTGGGCCAATTCTTCAGTGTTAAGAATTGGTTCCTGCATGTTCCTCTTCTCTGTGTTCTTGGTAGCAGCATCATCACCTTCCTCGTTCTCTTCATGGATGTTAAGATCTATATCTGAAACACTTTCACTCAAAGCACCGTCATTGCATTCATCAAAAATAACATGTATACTTTCTTCAACAACCTGGGTCCTTTTATTGAAGATTCTATAAGCTTTGCTACTCGTGGAATAGCCAAGAAATATACCTTCATCACTACGCGCATCAAATTTCCCAAGGTTATCTTTTCCATTGTTATGAACAAAACAAGTACAGCCAAAGGGTTTAAAATAAGATATAAGTGGTTTGCGGCCTTTGAAAAGTTCATAAGGAGTTTTCTTTAAGATAGAACGAATAAGAAAACGATTCAAAATATAGTTAGCTGTGTTAACAGCTTCAGCCCAATAGGTTTTAGGTAATGCATTTTCTAAAAGCATAGTCCTGGCCATATCCTCTAAGGTGCGGTTCTTGCGTTCCACAACCCCGTTTTGTTGAGGTGTCCTAGGAGCAGAAAAGTTATGGGAGATGTCATATTTAGCACAAAACAAATCAAATTGAAGTTGATCAAACTCCCTACCATGATCACTCCGAATAGACACTATGGGCTCATTTCTTAAAGTTTGCAACTCCTTACAAAGTTTTGAAAACTCAAATAAGGCCTCTGATTTTTCTTTCAAAAATGCAACCCAAGTATATCTTGAAAAATCATCGACAACAACTAGCATGTACTTTTTACCATTGGGAGATTTGACTCGCATAGGACCACATAAATTCATATGTAAAAGTTCAAGGGGTCTAGAAGAACTTACAACCTTTTTGGGTTTGAAAGAGCTACGTGTTTGTTTACCTCGTGTGCATGCATTGCACATGTCAATACCTTTGAAGTCCATCTCAGGTAGCCCTCTTACAAGCCCTTTGGACACAAGCTTCTGTAATGTATGTGGACTCACATGACCGAGTTTCCTGTGCCAAAGCTTTGGATCGTCCGTCAAAGCCTTTAGACAAGTTAAGCTTCCTTGTGCCACTTGATCAGCATTTACGGCGTATATATTGTTGTAACGGTATGCAGTCAATATAACTTCACCTGTATCATCTCTGCACACTATACATCTTTTCTTGTTAAATCTGACATTGTTACCACTATCACATAATTGAGAGACACTAAGCAGATTATACTTCAAACCATTAACAAGATAGACATTTTTAATACTATGGCTGGAATCACTTCCAACACTACCAATACCAACGATGTCGCATTTTCCTTTGTCACCAAGAGTGATTGTTCCCGTGGATTGCTCCTTTAGATCATGAAAGAGAGAACTCTTCCCACTCATATGCCTCGAGCATCCACTATCAATAATCCATTTGTGTTCTTTCACCTTGGTGATCTCCTGCAAAACAAACATCAACCTTTGTGGCTAGACCAATAAGCAAATTTGGATCCATTGTTGGGGTAAACCATATTTGGTAAAATAGTGCCTTTTGGGACCCAAACTTGTGTTATCCGTTCTTTTCTCAAATGAACAGGAAATGTATTGCGAATAATATAAGGATCCTTTCTTCTATAGGGGCAGGTCTCTTTTACATGTCCCTTTCTCGCACAGTGGTGACATATAGGAGAGGTTCTGCTTCCTTTTGCCTTTACAAAAGTGGTAATGTGTTGCTTCTTTAAAAACTTTGGATTGTAACCAATACCACTTTTGTTTAGGGAGCTTTGTTGCTCACCCAACATCTTATCAAGAGTGCCTTTGGATTTGGTAAAACTTATGAGGGCTGTCTGTTGGTCTAGAATCTTATTATTCAGGGAGATCTTCTCCTTCTCTAAGTCATGATGCTCATTTCTTAGAGAGGAGAGATCTTGCTTGAGTTCAGATTTTTCCGAGTCAAGCGTCTTGACTTTAATGTCAAGACCTGAATAAGAAGCTTCAAGACCTTTGACCCTCATAGACAGATCCTCAATAGTTCTTTCCTGGTCCACAGTTCTCTTAATAAGAATGTTAGTTTGGGCAATAAGCTTTTCTTCATTGGCAATCATATTGGAAAGGAATTCCGATAATACCTCTTTTGGACTTTCCATAAGTTCTCTTACAGTAGCTTCGAGTTTTTCATCGTGAGATTCATCTCCAGAGGCCATAAGACAAATGTTGGCCTTCTCATCGTCGGAGTCAGAGTCGGAATCACTCCAAGTAGCCACCATGGCTTTCTTCTTCCATTTGTCACCTTTTTTGGGCTGGCTCTTTGTCTTTTGAGGGCAGTCCTTCACTAGATGATCTGTTTCACCACATTCAAAACAAGACAACGGTTTAGTCTTCTTTTCATACTTGTTGTATTGAGGCTTACCTCGAAATTTTGAAGACTCTGATCCATCCTTGTTGTTGAATTGCTTCTTCATTTTGAGAATTCTAGCAAGGCCTCTTGTGATAAGAGCAAAAGGATCATCCTCATCGTCATCCTCATCTTCGGAATCAGATCCATCCTTGGGCTCATCCTTCTTAGACTTGAGTGCCAAGTTCTTAATGCTAGCTGGAAGGTCTCCATCGTCTTCATTAAGGATCATCTCATGCGTGATCAGCTTTCCAAGAAGGTCATCAAGGGGTAGAGTGGTGAGGTCCTGGGCTTCCTCTATAGCTGTTACTTTAGGACCCCATTTCTCCTTTGGAAGGCACCTCAGTATCTTCCTCACTTTCTCAACGTTGGTAAAGCTCTTGCCGAGAGAGTCAAGGTTGTTGGTGATTTCTGTGAATCGTGTGAACATGGCTTTGATTGACTCATCTGACTTCATCTTAAAGAGCTCATACTTTCGAAGGAAGATGCTGATCTTGGTGTCTTTCACTTGGCTCGTTCCTTCATAGGTGACGACCAACTTGTCCCAAATCTCTTTAGCTGACCTACAAGAAGAAATGCGGTTAAACTCATCAGTGCTTAGACCACAATAAAGTAAGTTAATAGCCCTGTAGTTTTTGGAGATGGTTTCAAGATCTGCTTGGTTGTATTCAAACTCCTTCTTTGCAACTTTGGTGTCATTCGGTCCTTCCTTTTCTGGAATCTTCGGACCATTCTCTATAATGTTCCAAAGCTCTAGATCTTGGTCTATGATGAACATCTTCATCAAAGATCTCCAGTGGACGAAGTTGTTTCCTACAAAGAGTGGCGGTCTGCTTGTGGACCTTCCCTGTGCAAATCCTCCGCTTGCTTCACCAGACATGATCGAAAACTCACAAGATTGTTAGATCAAAAACAGTGAGTAAAGCTCTGATACCAATTGAAGGTTCGATAATGTAAAAAAAAAACAATGTAGTAAGAAATACTCTAGAAGGGGAGTTGAATAGAGTATGCCCGTTTTTCGCAGAAAGTCTCAAGACTTTTGGAGCTTGTACCAAAACCTTTGAGATAAACCTGAATCACAAAGTTAAACAATTCGAACCAAGTGCGGAAATAAGGTAAAGCAAATAAGTAAAGGACACGAGTAATTGTTTACGAGGTTCAGCACAACTTGGCCTACGTCCCCGCCTAGGGTTCTTCCACAACCCTAGGATTCAAAGGCTTTATTGATTGCTTAGCTTAGGATCCTAATAGCTCACCGAGAAGCCTCTCTCCTATACAATTGCAATCTAGTCAACTCACGTTCCCTTGGAGTCCTAGACCAATCTAGAAGAGCCCCACCTCTCTCAGCTATCTAGTACAATCCTCTAACTCTCGCAAATCAATAGCCTAGTGCAACTTCCCAAGTTATAAACTCTCGAGTAACACTTGAAATGAATATATCCTATAAGCTCACAGTGACTCTCAAAGGCTTTGAAATAAACAACAAACTCTTTGAGCGCTTAGCAGAGAGACACTTGGAAGACAGATCGCTTGAAAGAATGAAAGCTCGTGTGTAGCACTTGTGTATTGTTCTGTCTTCTCCTTCCTTTCCTTTATATGAGAGCATGGAGCGTGAGAATCTTCAACACCAGATCTCCAACGGCTCCTTTTGAATCAGTTTGATCTTCAATCTTCTATATATGGACACTTTGAATCGCCATGATCTATTTTGAACTGATCTCCTCGATGCGTATAAGGAAGGATATAATCTCAACTATACTTCCTGAAAAGGTTAGTTTAACACATATATAATATAACGGAAGTATATAATAATATAAAATAATATTCGGACAAATAATATAGGTTTTGTATTTCATCAACTGTTAATGCGTCAAGGCCTTTGACACAAACAACCTGTCAAAGCCCTTGAAACATTTATTCCATTTTCCATCAAGGGAGGGAGTTATCACTCTTGTGTGATATGAGATATGTCCAAGTACAGCAAGTATGATCATCTACAATTGTTAAAAAATAACGAAAACCATCATGTATAGGCACCTTGTAGGGGCCCCAAGTATCAATATGTACGAGACTAAAAGGATGATCAGACTTTCTATTTGAAAACTGAAAGGGACGCCTATGTTGCTTAGCCTGAGGACAAATTTGACAAACAAAATTTAGTTTTAAGCTACGTGCAACAGAAGCATCCACAAAATGTAATTGATCAAAAGGAATATGTCCCATCTTGCAATGAAGTAAAGTAGGTTTGCAAGCAGCATTCACAGGATGAAAACTGTTTGGTTTATTACAAAGATTCAAAACAGAGTCTGTAACAATACGATGATCAACAACTCCATTCCAATCCTTCAAATCATGAGATTGTGCAATGTAAAGGCCCTTGCATTCACCGCCAAGAGGTAATGGTTGTTTCATTGAAGGGGCCTGAAGAAAGAAATTGTCAGGAGTAAAGATTAAAAGAGAATTAAGATCTTTAGTAAGTTTCCTGACCGATATGAGGTTGAACTGAAAAGCAGGGGCATGAAGAACATTTTTTAGCAAAATTTGGCAAGTAAGAAGCACATCACCAATATGTAGGATTGGAGACCATGTGCCATTTGGCATTGTAATTGAAGAGGGAGAAGAAACAGGATGGTAATTGTGAAAGAAAGAAAGGTGGGGACTGGGAAGTAATATGATCGGTTGCACCACTGTCGATTATCCAAACTGAATTCGAATATAAGAATAGGAGACAAGTGCTCGTACCTGCTAACATGGCCTTGGACCGGTCAAGTTCAGACTTGCTGAGAAGAGAAATGAGCCGGTCATACTAATCTTGAGTAAGCGAGGTTGCAACAGAAGATTTCCCAAAAGAAGCACCAGCAGAAGAAGAGGAAGATTCCAAAGATGGCGACGGTCCTTTGCATGGAGGATAACCAACCAACTTCTAGCATTTATCAATGGAGTGACCTGTATACTTACAATGCTCACCCACTATTTTTGGAGGAGGTTTATAACCAGGTGGAAAATCATGAATCTTCCGGCATCTGTCAATGCTATGACCTGCAACCTTACAATGATCACAAAACAACCACTTGGAATTGATGTTGGAAGAAGAATTCTTGGAAGAATTCGACTTCTGAGAAGCAAATACCCTTATTGTGCACTCACTCTACTAACCGTATGATGTAACAAAACTCGACACGACACGACTCTCGTTTCACACTATCCGATGAGAATTTAGATTTTAACATGGTATTAGAGTAGTACCTAGTAAGGGCATGTTGGGATCCCACGGGTTTTTGGGGTTCGCTCACCCTCGCGGTTGATTGTAGAGTAGAAATATATATATATATATATATGGGATGGTTTAGGTGTACTAATTGCTTATTGTGTATTATGAGAACACATCCTGGGCGTTGATTGATTGAAATGGGTGGCTGAGATTAATAAGCAATTTAACCTTTTTTCTTTAATTAAAAATCAGTGGGTCCCACCAGTTTTCTTTCTCACCTGCTGCATTGGGGCGCTTGTACAAGCCTATTTTTATTTTCCTGTAAATTATTCGACAGTATCGTTGGATTATTCGATCGTATCGACAGATTATGCGATGGTATCGATGGATTTTTCTAATCGTTTAGCACTATAAATCGATGGTATCACTGGATTATTCGATCGTATCAACGGATTATGCAATGGTATAGACGAATTATGCGATGGTATCGATGGATTTTTCTAATCGGTTATTCGATGGTATCACTTGATTATTCGATGGTATCACTTGATTATTCGATGGTATAGCTTGATTATTCGATGGCCTAAAAATTAATCGTTGGTATCGGATGATTATTCGATGGTATCACATGATTATTCGATGGTATCACATGATTATTCGATGGTATAGGTGTATTTAAACAAACTCCATCTAATTTACCATATACATACGAATAACTTTTCCTTTCTCGCCGAATAATGAACCAATTTCATGAATAATCAATAATCAACATTTCATCACTACTAATTAGGTCCAAATTCACCCATTTAATTCAATGATCAGCTGCTCGGTGGTCTACTCTCCTCGTTGTCGCCGCATTTGATCGGTGTTTTCCACCACCACCGCCGCCCACTGTCCAATCTACAAGAAAACATATAAACATCTTACAATCCTAAATAGGGTTTTCAAAAGAATCGCCAACAATTCATCATTCCCAATCACAAACAATAAAGAAGCGATAAATTGAAAGAAAAGTAGCAGAACTAGAAGAAAGAAACAAGGAGCAATAGAATGGCGACTGTAAACAAAAAACACCGATTGAAATTGAGTGACTAGGTAGTTTGTTGAAACTGAAAATCCTCAGCCATCCAATATACATTTGATTGGTGTTTACTAGTCGATCGGAGCCCTAGTTGTCACCAAATTGCACAAAAAAATCCCCTGCCAGTCACTCAATTTCGATCAAGAACATAAACAAAAACACCCAATTCGTTCAAGAGGAGAAACAAAAACTCCCCAGTCACTCAATTTCAATCAAGAAAAAATCCCCAATTTGTGCTTTGCCTAATCAATCGCAAGTAATTGCAACCATATCCATTTCGACAAGCATCAAATCGCCATTACAGGATCAAAAATTACAAAGCATTGATCTATTCCATGAAGTTTTTTCTCCGCCCTCAAACCCTAGAAATTCAGGAAAAAAACCTTACCAGAAACAGATATGGCGGCGTCAAACCACCTGCAGCTCCTCGTCCTCTTCCTCGGCGACTTCGCCGGCCGTCTCCTTCACATCCTGGGCCGCGACTGCATTCACCGGCGCACCTCTGTACCACGCACCTCGCCGCCATTGCAATCGATGTCGCCTTTGCAGTCGTCATCGCCTCATCTTTACAGTTGTCGTTGCCTTTGCAATCGTCATCTTACAGTCGCCATCGCCTTTGCAATCGATGGGCACCTCTGCCTTCACGGGCTCTGCTTACGGGCTCGGTTTTTCTTCAATTGGAGGCGGCGAACGTTGGAATACTCGATCGACGACTCCTCTTCACCCGCCATCACCATAGCCATCGCTTGATTTTTCGATCAGCGCCTCCGGATTGCTTCTCTCTCTTCTATGGCGGACGTTATAAAGAAAGAGTTAGAGCTGAGTAAATACACGTGCTCTTTAAAATGGGTGGGATTGTGTTTTTCCCCTTTTAATTCACAATTAATTTAAATTTTCAAATAATCTGGGCCTTTCATTTTCATTCAATCAACGGTCCAGATCTGTTCACATGATACACGATAAGGTCTGAGTACATATGATCTACCCTATATATATAAGGGAGAGTAAAACCCATACAAAATGGTTTAAACTTTTATATTAAAAAAGGTGTATTTCGAACTTATAATAAAAAACAAATATAAACTTAACACTTGATAGGGGCGTATTAGGACCCCACATTGATTGTGAAAATAAATACAAAAATATAAGATATGATAAAGCCCCTACAAAGAGGCTTAAACTTTTGTATTAAAATGATGGATCGCAACCTTAATCTAAAATACAAATATAAATCATAAAAATATAAGAAATGATAATGTCCCTACAAAATGGTTTAAAATTTTCTATTAAAATGGTAGATTCCAACCTTATGCTAAAAGACAAATATAAATCGAACAATACTTCTATTTCGCACTGTCTAACCGAAGTTTATCACAATTTGATGGTCATATTTGATATGATCTTGTGTAGACAAATAAGCAAAACAAAAAATTTAACCATATTCTCTCTTTAAAAATTAAGTTTGCTGTTTTAACCAGCCACTTATATTAATTTTTATTTTTAAAATAACTATTTCATATTTTATTTTATGTTGGCATGTGCAATGATTTAAATGTTCTTAATCGTTCTCCCTTATTCGATGGTGTTTTACATAGAAGAGTCCCTATGGAAAATTTTGTTGTCAATTGCCATGATTGAGTACAACTTGGGGGGGAGGAGAGGGGGCATGAGGTGGCTCGAGGCCCCCTCTAGCTTGGAGGAAAATGTAAAAAATAAAAAATAAAAAATATGTATTTTTTTTTGTAATTTTTGATAATTTAAGTGTTAAAAAAAAGATGAAAAGAGTAATAAATCAAAAGATGTCTTTAGCTTAGTTGGTATGAAGTAGGAATTTGAATCATGAGGTAGTTCAAATCCTTATAGCTTAAATTTATGGATTTTTTTTTTTCCTCTTAGCTTTTTAACTTAAAATATCTATTTAAATCACGTATTTAATGTTTTTTTTTTTTACTTTTTTTCCTCTTAGCTTCTCATATATATTTTTTTTCTGGCTCCACCATTGAGTGCAACGTGGCCTACTACCTCGCCGAAAAATATGAACAACAAATATTGAATGAGATATTATATGATCTTATGGAATGATGATAATAAATAATTAATATTTTGTAATAATTAATAATAATAATTAATGTTATGAATATCAATTAATAATAACATACAAAGTGGAATTGAGTAATAAAATATGAGTTTAATATATGGAAAAATCATTTGACAATAAAGGAAAAAAAATAAAGTAATTAATCTGAGGTTTGGGTTCAAAAATGGAGATGAAAAAGTAATAAGTTGAAATGAAATGTTTGTGCTGACGTGGTGCTGAAAAAGTAAGTGATAAATGCAAGGTCTGGGTGCACTGAGGTGCATACTCTAACGACCTCGTCCTTAAACCACGAGCAGAAACATATATCTCATTCATTTCTTTGACCCTGGTTAGATGTATTGTTATGCTTAATAACCTAAAACTATCCAATTTGTATATACTAAACTAAAGTGCTAACACTCGTCAGCCTAAGTGATGGATAAGCAGAATCAGGATCGATGCAAATGCATGTATGGAGATTGAGGGGACTTATAATTGTAGTGGAATGGAACAATGCAAATTGTTACCCACAGCAACTCCATTGTTGATCTCCAACACTTTATTACGGGCAGCCTTTTTTAGCAATTAGATTAGTGATCATTGCCGGCCGCTTTGTAACAAGTGCCATCACTCTTAAGATATGATTGTTAGTTTTCAAATTCGTTTTGTCTAGCCTTACAAAAATCGTTTCTAATTTCTTCTGTTTTATTTTATCTCATATTGAATAAAAATAGAAAATAGCAATATAAAGGTCGATGTAAAATCAGGAGAATAAGCGATTTTTTTTTTTATTTCGAATCCAATTACTATAGTATCTCTAGTCACTTCTCTAAAAACTCTCTAAAAATCTATATATTATGAGTTGTTTTTTTTTTGTGTAATAGGACCTGAATTGTTTGACACGTCATTTAATGATAATTCAAAACATTTAAGTCAAATCACTTCGTTTTTGTGTTTGTATTTCCTTCCATGGACCGCTCTTCACGAATTTCGAAAACTTTGATCAAATTCAACTGAATAACGATATGATTAGTATCATATTATCATATATGGTCACAAACTTAATCATTGTTGGGTTTTTGGAAATCGAATACAATGGAGGCCTGAGGTAAGTTGTATTTTGATAATGTGATAGTTAATTGAGTGGACAAAGCTTTCTTAATTTATTTGTACACCAGCAAGATGTAGTGGTGGCACATAATGTTGTTGTCTATGAATCACAAATTTATTCATCAAAAGAGCCATCATTAAACCTAATATTTTTATTTCAAACTAATTAAAATGCATAAAAAAAAATATCTCCATATTTTAACAGTAAAAAACACTCAATTTTTAGAGAGGATAGTAAATGATCCCAACTCCTTTTTTCTAACAAAAAAAAAACGCTAACATATAATCAACAAAATTAAAATCCTATTGTATTTTGGGTGATATATCTTGAGTAAGTTATTCTAATAAAAATGATACCATTTGACCAATTATATATAAGCGTTTTAACTTTCAAGCCCAAGTTATTGGCCAAAAAAAAAATAAAGATAATTTATTACCACTATTAGGCTCATTTTTAGTACCCCAGTGGCCAAGTGTGCTTCCAAGTGTTTTTATGTGTTGGTGTCTTGGTGAAACTGCACTCATACTTTTGATGGCCCTGGATTTGGGATTTTGGCCCAAATCTGATATCCGGATTTATGGGCTTGTTTGGCCCATTACACACTATAGCTGATTCTACACTTGAGCAAGCGACGTCGTTGATACGGTGATGGGGATGAGAAAAATAAATGGAGATGGGGTAAAAACAACTCCTCGCACGGGGACGGGGATGATAGTCCCCATTCCGTTCTCCGTCCCGCCCCGCTACCCGATGAGGAAATCTGCGGGGATCCCCGATTGGGACCCCGTTAAACACCAATCAACCACACCTAGAGCTAGACTGCTAGAGCCATAAAAGAGAACTCACTGTTCACTTCAGCTTTGACAAGGTTTAATTAGTTAATACCCATAACAAATTACTGTATTTTAATTACTTAAGTATTCAAACAATAGTCCACTCATATAAACTTATGTGAGAACTTAAAAGCATTTGATGTAAGGTGGGCTCCACTTGAGTGCATTCTATAACAGTTATTCTACAGTTGAGCAGTTGAGCGGTTGAGCTGATTCCAAATTAAAATGACCATTTCGATCAAGGCGCTTATGATTGAGAGAATCGTAGATGTGTTCGTAGTTTTTGAAAATTTCTGATTTAGATAGGGGCAATGTCGGTGATCCGCACTTATGCAGATTTAGCCTTTTTCGGTGGTGGATTATTGTTATTCACCTTCTCGACGTCGGGACGTCGTGTGTGAGCCATCACACTCTCCCGTGTTCTCGGCATTCGTAACTCGTTTTGGATCTTCCTCGATTCCTCCGCAGAATGACGGCTTTTATGGGTTTTTTGAGTTTTTCTTTCTTTTGTGTTGATTTGTATTATTTATTGTGTTGTATGTTGACGGTTAGTCTGTCTACCGATTCGTTGGCCTATTGCTTTTGTTGTCGGGTATCTTTTCTTTTTTGGTGCTATGGGAGGGCTAGCCCTAACAGAAAATGAGAACTAGTTTGAGGCTCCAGTAGGAGCTGGCGGTTTCAGTAGCTCGCGGATGCAATCCGGAGCCACAGTGAACACAGAGAAGTCTTCAAGCCTATCAAGAGCAGCTTTTGCTAACGCATCCGCTACTTCGTTGGCTTGGCGACGAACGAGCTTGATCTTGACCTCCCAACCCAAGATATACTTAATCCATTTCAACCTTCTGAAAATGGATTAAATATCAGGCCCTATGTGTCACTTAATCACTTATAGTCTAATGTCTCGTTCCTATGGACTAACTAACAGATGATTGGTCATTCATAACCTTTAATTTAGAGGAAGGTTTATTATACACTCAGTAAGATTATCTCAAATAGTTTCTCTAAAAAAATTCAAAATATAGAATTGAAACAAAAAACATATTCGTCAAATTAATTTTGTTTAAACTCTAACCTTTCCTATTTTAAAATTTTAGATAAATTTTTAGTTTTTGAGAATGCTTTAGATTTGAAAAACTAACTCTTTTTTATTGTTGTTTTTTTTTTTCTATTTTGGAGAACGAGACGAAAAATCTAGGTTAAATTTGGTGAATATCCATTTTAGATGTGAAAATTAAGTAAATGTCCATTTTTTTACATAATTAAGTAAATGTCCATTTTTTCCAAAAATACCCCTCCTTCCCCATCACTAACCCTTCCTCCTTCTCCCTTTGACCATTTTTAATTTTAACATTGACTAGTCAACATTGACCATTCCGGTCAACGCCTGCATTTGGTGACAATTTTTTGGTGACGGTTGAGTATATTTTTCTGGTGACAGTTAATTGTGACAATTATTTTGGTGACAATTGATTTTTTGTGACATTTTATTTTTTCCGGTGACAGTTAGGTGAAAATCTTTTATAGTGATAATTGATTTTCTTTTTTTCTTGTGATAATTGTTGGTGACAAAAAATTTTGGTTGATAGTTGATTTTCTTCCAGTGACAGTTGCCAGTAACAATTTTCCTCGGGTTTGCTAATAGATGATTTTCCTGATGACAATTGTTGGTGACAACTATTAGTGACGAGGTTGATGGCAATATATTGTCACCATGATATTGTAACCTTAAAAAAATTGTCACCATAACATTATACATCACCAAGATATTGTCACCAACTACAGAACACTGTTTTCATATTGTTTAATCAACCGTATTGTCACCAACTTATAAAAAACATTGTCACCAACCTCTTTTCGATAATCTATTGTCACCAACAATAAAGCAGTGTAACCAACCTGTTTTCATCAACCTTTGGTCAATAATCTATTGTCACCAATTACAAAACTTTATTACCAATCTAGTGTCAACCACCTCTTTTTAGAAATTAATTGTCACCAACGACAAAACAGTGTGACCAACCAATTATCAGCAACTACAAAGCACTTTCATCAAACTAAATGTTTACAATGTTAATGTTATCACATTTGTCATCTAATATTAACACATTTTTGTTACAAAACTAAAACCCTAGAACAAGGGGAGCATAGACCCAAGAGGGGCTAAACCTGAGCAAACGAAAATTTGATGTACAGTATAGTTTAGGGTTTAGTCTTTGGGGTTTAGGGTCAATGCCCTAAACCCTAAATCTTAAACCCTAAACCCTAAAATGTGTGTACAGTACCAATGTTATCAGATTTGTCATCTAATATTATCGCATTTTTGTTACGAAACTGAAACCCTAGAACTAGGGGAGCATAGACCCTAGAGGGGCTAAACTTGAGCAAACGAATAATTCGATGTACAATACTATAAAGTCATCACATTTTGTCATCTAATATTAACGCATTTTGTTACAATAATAACCCTAAGTAAATGAAATTTGATGTAACGTTTAACTTTGTAATACTTAATTGTCAGACAACATTAATTTGCAAAAATATCAAAACAAAGGGGAACAATTGAGACGTTCATACTTAACATCCATAATAGCAAGACCCTCTATAGTCATCCTCTCTCTCTCTATACGCATCCATATACTTGTCTGAAATAGCTTCAATACCACCATGAAATGCAAGACCCTCGATATATATGATGGTATACATACCACAACTTCCACTACAAT
This sequence comes from Persicaria maculosa, assembly GCA_963922045.1. NCBI lineage: Eukaryota > Viridiplantae > Streptophyta > Magnoliopsida > Caryophyllales > Polygonaceae > Persicaria > Persicaria maculosa. Next base: position 19,937,452 of record OY998253.1, on the reverse strand, counting down.
TGAACAGAAGGATAATGACAATTACATTATAGCTAAATGAGATATAAATTCCATTTGTCACCAAAATAGAATATATAACTCTATCAATTGTCACCATTCTAAAAAAACAACAAAATAACAACATAAATTCCATTTGTCACCAAAACAGAATAAATAACTCTACCAATTGTCACCAATCTAAAAAAAAATTCCAATTGTCATCAAAACAGAATATATAACTCTACCAATTGTCACCAATCTAAAAAAAAATGACAATATAAATTCCATTTTTCACCAAATAGCCAGCAATTACTCTGTCTATATTCATACCACTAGATCTGGATTTTTAGATGCAAATTTGTTGAGCACATGTGGCACCACTGATAAGGTTAGTAACATTTATCTCATAACAAAATAAAAAAAACAAAGTTATCACTAACTAAAGAATACTGTCACTAATTTTTTTGTTACCAACTATTAAAAATTGTTACCACCTATTTTCTCTAACTACATAAAATTATCACCAACCTATTGTCACAAACTATGAAACACTATCTCAATATTATTTTCTCCAACATACTGTCATCAACTACAAAACATTGTCACCACTATATTGTCATCAACATCTTGTCAGTAATCTATTGTCACCAACGACATAACAGTGTCACCAATCTTTGTTCACCAACTACAATACATTGTCACCAACCTATTGTCACCAATTACAATACATTGTCACCAATCTATTGTCACAAACTACATAACACTGTCAACATATTCTTTTCTCAAATGTATTGTCACCAACAACAAAACATTGTCAGGACCCACCATATACAAAACACTATCACCAAACTATTGTACCTAGCTAAATACAGAACATTGTCACCAATCAATTGTAATCACTCTATTATCACCAATCTATATATTGTCACCAACGACAAAACATTGTCATCAACCTATTATCACCAACTACAGAACATCATCACCGACCAAATTATTTCCACAGCTCGTATTTCCAAAATTTAACCATTGATTGACTCTCTACGAAAATTTTCATCTTTGTCATCACGCATTGTCATCTTTGTCGTCACGCATTGTCATCTTTGTCACTCGGTATTGTCATCACTGTTGTCATCGCGAGTCTATTAACACCATAATTATCACCAAAAATATTATCACTAACTATTGTCATCAAATAGTGTCACCACTTTAGCATAATCACATGTATAAAATAAACTGTCACCAAATATTATCGTCAAAATGATCCCACTTATCGTCACCGGTTATAATTATCATCAAAATAATCCAGTGACTGTCACCAAATATTGTCATCAAAATGATCACTAACTATTGGCATCAAATAGTGTCACCACTCAAATATTAGCAGAATAACATTTATAAATAAATTGTCACCAAATAAAAATGGAAGTTATCTCGTTTTCACCAACTATATAAGATTGTCATCAACTATTGTCACTAATTATAGAACAATTCACCAAATATTGGCATCTAAATGATCCCAATGATTGTAAGCAAATATTGTCATCAAAATGATCCCAGTGACTGTCACCAAATATTGTCATCAAAATGATCCCAATGATTGTCACCAAACTCAAGTAGACACATAATGACATAAAATACCTTATAACATGGTTAAACTAACTAACAGGACATTGTCACCGACTATTGTCATTAGTATAATAGTGTCATCAAATGATTATAGAATATTGTCGCCAACTACTATCATCAATTATTCTCATCAACTATAAAATACCCTCATCAACATACTATATTCATTGAGGCATTTTGTTGAATAATCGATATGCATTATATATAAATAGTAAATTGGGCAGAAATACAACTTCACTGTCATTGAGGCATTTTGTCAAACAGTTGATATGCATTAAGCAAAGTACAATCCATCACACACATAGGGAGAGAGAGAGTTAAACTTATCGAATCAATGCTTAATTAATGATAACAAGAGAACACACAAATCCTAACAACATCGACAAACTAGTCTCTTAGGCATAAAGATCGATAAACATAATTTACGGTGAAATTTGGTGCCGATTCAAATCCAGACAAAGGTGATTTCTTCTTCATACCCCATCTCCTTGAAGCAAAAAATCAAGGCAAAAAGACAATGGAGTTTTAAGGGAAATTCGAATATCAGACCACTCTCACACGCACTAGAAAAAGCAATTCGATTCGACGGTTCTCCTCGATCTCAATCACAAGTAGGATTGGGCTAAGCAACTCTGTAGCGACCTTCGACATCTCTTGCAACCTCGGCGTGGTAGAGCAAATCTCCCATCTCGCACTCTCCATCTGATTTGCTTCCACTCTCTGGCTTTCCAAATCAATTCGATTCAACGATGCTCCTCTCAATTGCAAGTAGGATTGGGCTAAGCAACTCTGTAGCGACCTTCGACATCTCTTGCAACCTCGGCGCGGTAGAGCCCATCTCCCATCTCACACTCTCCATCTGATTCGCTTCCACTCTCTGGTTTCCCAAATTAATTGAAACAGGTTGCAACTTGCGAGATTGAAAATGAAAATGTAAACATGGGTAGGGGTAGGGGTAATGTGGGTATTATAAAAATATTATGGACATTTACTTAATTACAAAATAAAATAGACATTTACTTAATTTCACATTCCAAATGGACATCTCACCAAAATTTTCCAAAAATCTATTAAACTAAAAAACGGTTAAAATTCTCTAAAACTCTAAAATTCCCTATTTTAAAGAAGGTGTTGGGATGCTCTAGGAATTGGGTGTTCCTATTCCCACAAAGAATATGTTCGAGATCACAATGCTTTCAATTCCACCACCCAAACATCATCTATTTTGGGCAATTTAAGTGCACCCTTGTTGAATTTAAGGCAAAAAAAGAAGAAGTAGCAAGCCAATTCTTTTCATAATTGGATTCTTGATTTGATATATACCATCATTAATTATCATTATCATTTAAAAGATGCAATATTCATGATAAAAGATGCAATATTTGTATCAATCTCTGTATGGTATGGTATAGTGTGCATCTTCTTTATTGCTCGGATGCTCAATTGACATGAAAGAGTCAAAGAGGCACATTTTTGTCTTTTTCTTAAATAGTTGATCCCATGAAAATACCAAGACATGTTAATTGATTAATTAGTTTGTTAGTTAGAATAAACTAATAAAGATAGATTGGATATTTTATCTTAATTCACCTCTTTTCAACTTATGTTCAAGTTTGATGCCTTCCTTTTATTAGAGTATATAATATATGTTCCATTTTATGATAAAACTGCCACTAAGAATAAACTTTATAGATTTGGGGCACATGTAAAGTGGTTGTTAACAAGAGGAGCTTAATTTCATATATTCATAATACAAAGAAAGAGAAGACAAATAGCATATGTTTTTTTTTATAGGTAATAAGTACAATTCATGAAAAGGGGGAAATTATTTCATAAATTAAAAATGATAAATCTTGTAAAAAAAAAAAAAAATTATTATTAAATTAAAACTCATATAATATCTTGTAAAATGATAAATGATGCTTTGGTTCGTTCAAGAAAAGGGGTATGCGTTAGAATGACTGCTCTATTTGACCAAATACTAGCTAATAGTATGGGGTTTGACAATCTAGCAGTTGGAATAGTTGATGGAAACTTGTGAATAGAAAATCATAAGTTTTGAAAAGTGTTAGTGAGTAGTTGTTGAAATACTCTTATCTCAAAAATTAATTAAACTAAAATATTATATTTATTTTGTTTACAGCTATATAATATCAAAATCAACGGGTCCAATTACAGCTATATAATATCAAAATCAACAGGTCCAATAAGCTACCAATGACCTCTTGCCCTAATGGTAAGGGAGAGGTGGCCCTTGCAAGAGGTCAAGGGTTCAAATCCCGCTTCTTACACAATTTGTGTATTAGTGGGTGTTCAAGCCTTCATTGGCTTGGGTGTGAGCCTGCCTGGTGGCTTGCCGCCTGGCTTAACCGGTTCGCGTCCTTTGCAGACTAGGGCCCGAACCCGTGGGGGAATTAGTCGATAACCTCGGACCTATAAGTTATCTTAAGCCAATTTTTATAGATTAAAACTTGGCGTCAGAAACGACCTAAGAAAGGTACATTAATTAAAACTTCCCTTTAAATATTACCAATGCATGTGGACCATTAAAATTTCAGTACATCACATAAACTGGATAGGGTCATTTCGACATTTTAGGGACAACCTCTCTTCATCCAGAAGCGGACGAAGCCTCACTTCCCCTTCAAATGATAAATTACCGCTTCAAAGGATGAAGCCTCATTTATCATGCCTTAGAATTTAGTTTGTTTAGCTCATGGGTGTCCTTTTTTCTTTTTAACCAAAAAGAATTTGACCGATTGAGAGGCTCAATCTAGTCAAGAGTGTCCGTGTGGATGAAACTAGAAAGCTATGAGTCATATGAAGGTGTGAAGTCGGAGAAAGTTAGTCCCATATGGGTTAACATATTTTAAAATATGATTAAAATAAAGTAAATTTTAAATAAATATATCTTATAAAATATCTTTCTTGGAATTTTAAGTAAATACTAAGGTAAGAGAGAGTCAATTAACCCCAACCCAAAAAGGATGATGACTTCTTAATTGTCTAAATCTAGATCCTAACTAATTCCTAATAAATAAATAAAATACTAAAAAAATGTTTTTAACCTCCAAAAATAATTACTAAAAGTAATTTATTAAAAAGTCGACAACATAAGTCGATAAAAAAATGAAAATTTTTGCAAAATAGGCACTTTATTTGGACGTTTTTGCAAAATGGTCGCGTATTTGGACAATTTAACAAAATGGCCACTATATAACCCTAATTAATTGTGTCTCTCTCCTTTCTCTCACTCGATCAGATCTCTCGCTCTCTCGATCTCTCCGGCTACCAAATCTTCTCCGTCCAGATCTGAATTTGGGATCGGAAATGAGGGAATTGAGTTGCTTTGAGACGCACTTGCATATGAAGAGAGGTTTGATGCCAAATCTGTACATAATTTCAACTAATATCTCTTCTGGGAGATCATCCATGGCTGCACAAATTATTTAATTTCAAATTTGTTCTTCCACAGATTCAAATTCACAGATCCGCCCTGGATCCGTTCAGATCCCGTCGCTTTCGGGCTCTCCGGCGCCAGATCCAGCTCCTCCGGGTGCAATCGGCGCGAGCAAGGCGGCACGAGCGAGCGATGCGGCGCGAGCGAGCGAGGCGGCGGGAGCGACCGTGGACGAGCGAGGCGGGGCGAGTGAGGTCGAAGGAGGAGCGAACGCGAAGGTCTCCGGCTTCCGGCAACATTGGGGATTTGGGGGCTTCTCAGATCCGAGACGCCGATGAATGCAATTCTGGGGGCGAAAGTGAACAGGGTCTATCAATTAGGATAATTTAGAGAAATTACAAAAATTGTCCATTATTTTTATGTTGTAAAATTTTTACCCCAAAATTACATTTGCACGACATAAAATTATATTTGCGTAACAAAGTGTTATATGAGCACAGCATACCATTATAGTTGCACATCGAAAAGAGCTGAAATGGAAAAAAACGAAAAAATATATATTCCATTTGCACAACAAATCTTGCAAGAGTTGCACGACTCTGTTACTTTTGACAGATCTTGCAATTGATCTTACTCTTATATTTGCACAATCTATATTATTATTTTGATATATGATCCATAATCTATATTATTATTTTTGATATACGATCCATAAGAGTTGCACGCCTCTATTGTAAGAGTTGCACGACTCTGTTTTAAGAGTTGCACGACTCTTGTTTTAAGAGTTGCACGGCTCTGTTGTAAGAGTTGCACGACTCTTGTTTTAAGAGTTGATTGAGTTCTTGGATAAGTTTAAGATGATGCATGGTGGCATTTCTGTCGATTTTAGTGGGGTTAATATCGACAAATCCGTTGTTAGATACTTGTCAGGTTATTTTTGCACACCAATAGAGACTTTGTGAAATTGTTCTCAACATGATCTTATTTTCTCTCAATATAATTTCACACTTTCTCAATAAATTATTGCACAACATGCTCTTATTTTTGCTCAACAATTCTTTATTTTTGCACAACAATCGAGACTTGTGAAATTGTGTCTCCTTATAATCTTATTTTTTGTAAATATAATTTTATACTTTTTTAATAGATTATTGCACAACACGGTCTTATTTTTGCTCATCAATAGAGTAAAACTGCACAACATGGGGGATTGGTGGAAATGTGCCCAACATTATCTTTAAGAGTTGCACGACTCTGTTTTAAGAGTTGCACGACTTTGTTGTAAGAGTTGCTCATCAATAGACAATAATTGCACTACATGGGGGATTGATGAAATTTTGCTCAACATCATCTTATTTTTACTCAACTATATGTTATTTTTGCACAACAATCTAGACTTGTGAATTTATACTCACCGTGATCTTATTTTATCTCAATATATTTTCATACTTTCTCAATAAATTATTGTTCAACATGCTCTTATTTTTGCACAACATGGTCTTATTTTTTGCTCATCAATAGACAATAATTGCACAACATGAGGGATTGGTGAAATTTTGCTCAACATCATCTTATTTTTGCTCAACTATATGTTATTTTTGCACAACAATCGAGACTTGTGAATTTATAGTCAACATTATCTTATTTTATCTCAATATAATTTTATACTTTCTCAATAAACGGTAAGTGATTCAGAATAAATTGAAACAGGTCTAGTTTTATTTATTTTTTATTTTTTTTAACATTTTATCGTGCAAATATAACCATAAATTGTGTAAATATAATAGTGTGTTGAGCAAAAATAAAAATAAAAATATAGATTATGTATCACATAATAAAATATAGATAGTTTTCTTAATTTCTCATATTTTTAGGGTGATTTTTGTAATTTCATAAAAAGTTCTTCTTCCCCGCTTCAACTTCTTTTGTGTGAAATCTTGGAGCCGCCATTGGAGGAGAGAAAGCACAGCTCCGGTCTCGCTCCCTCGCTCCGGCCTCCGCCTCCGCATCGCCGCTCCCTCGCCTTGCTGCCTCCGCGCCGCCGCCTCCGCGTCGCCGCTCCCTCGCCTTGCCGACATCGGAAAACCTCCAGTCCAATTAGATCTGGCGGCTCGCTCGGCCTCGCTCCGGCGTCTCAATTTATTTTCCGAATCAATTAGATCTGGAAGAACAATCAACTACCCCAACCAATTATTGCACAGGAAGAACAATCGGAGGGAGGGAGGGAGAACGATGAGATATGGAAGAACATTCAGATCTGGAAGAACAATCGGACGGAGGGAGAACGATGAGCGAAGGAAGAACAATCAATTACCACGGCGAGGGCGAGAGGGCGATCGAGCGAGAGTGAGCGTCCGGAGAGATCGAGAGAGCGAGAGGGAGCGGCGAGAGGATGAGCGAGACAGTATATATTGCGGCCATTTTACAAAAATGTCCCAAAACGTGACTATTTCGCAAAATAAGCCCATTTTCGTGGCTATTTTGCAAAACCCCCCCTAAAAAAATGGATCTGAACAGCAAGTTCCACACGGCATGTGTCTCCCTGTGTGGCTCCATCAGCAGCACGATCTCACGTCAGCAACATTGTCCATCGAGGAGTTGTGGGGTTAATCCACGGTGGCTCCTCGTCATAGAAGGAGGCTTGTGTACCGTCTTGTATCCTCCTAGCCCGAGCTTGAGTGATCACCAATCTGAATATGGAACGACACCTCTATCATGTCCTCCACGTCCTTTAGAGTCATCGAGATTTCTCGTGCATCAATAATTATAAATTTTATACAATTGTGAGTGTTTGAGATATATTATTTAATTTTTAAGTTATCTTAAATATAGTATTATAAAATTTGTGAATTATTCCATTAATTTTTTTTTTGTTAATTAACAATGATGTGAAATCCAACGCATCCTAGGCCTCATTTACCAATTACCACCCCCCAAAAAAAATGCTTGGCCAATTGAGGTCATAGCACATATCCATTCGGGCCCCAAAAACCAGGTCAGGTAAAAATAGTAATTCGGCCCAGAAAGAGTTATATGCATAATAATTGGGCTTTAGTCTAATTAACATAATTCGAATTGTTAATGATTATGGACTTTATATTGGCCGATGGTTATTTTTAATGGAGGTCAAATTCCAACCCTTTATTAGCAGTATCCAACTTTATCTCTTTGACAATTTCTAAATGTTTTATCATTTATTTAGTTGGTTTAAAGTTGGTCATCCTTAATTTAATTGGTTCGAAGTTCTCCCAAGTGTTCATCGGTCATCTCCTTAAATGGAAAATAAAAGTCGCTAAAGGGCGATCCCTCTTTTACTATTCAAATATATTAAAACTACAAGGGAAAAATGATAATCTCACATATGTTACAGCAATCTTAACGGAAAAGGTGAGACGGGTGATCTTTTGCAAATATCTAGTTTTTAAGGGTGATCTCTTGGAATTTTTAATTTATAAAGTGTTTTTGTGTAAATAGTATATTTAAATGGCAATTTCTGGTATTGGCCTTTCTTGAATAGCTTAGTTAAAATATATATAATTTTTTAAAGAGATTACAAAATATATTATTATATCATCATTTCTTAATTTATTTTTTATTTTCTGGAAAATTAAAACTAATCTACCAATAGTTATATAGAGTAAATACCAAAGTATTAAAAATGATATCTTTCATTTAACAAGATTTATTTGATTCAAGATGGTTCATGTAGTTATCGATGGTGAAGTGGTTGAGGTTTCATTTTGGGCGGTGGTATGTTAGTCTTAGATGTCTCAACTTTTGTTAACTTATGGAAAGGAGGTTTTGAAAGTAGTAGAGACTTGTGGAAAATATTTTTTAGAGGGAAGGAAACGCTCTGATTTTGCTTGTTGTGCCTCCTTCCCCTTGCTGAAATTCTGGGTGGGGTGGGTTTCTGCTTGGTGCCGGAATGCAAAGGTTCCCGTTTGGAAACTGATGCATTCTTGGTCTGTCTTCCCTTAATCAATCGATACCTCTCAAATCTCACTCCTAAAACCCAACTGTTTGGCTTCAAACACTACCAATCTTACCAACCTTATGATAAACTTGTCCTAAATCCTACAAAAAAACCAACCCTGCCTTTATGAATGAGGTTTTGCTGCATTCATGGAGACGGGAGCGTGGGTTCAACCTTAAATGCAGCTCTTTGGAATGGCCCAATACTCAGAAGTCCCAAGAACAAACACATCCTCTTTGGATGGGTAAGACTTTATTCACAACCCTCAATACCAACACTTTTAACAAAAACTTTACGAAAAAACCTTTGATTTACGCTAGCCCTTCTACTAATCATAGTTTCTAATGCAGAGGAAAAGGTAATTATGGTCATGCAGGTGTGGTGATTGGGCAGGAGTGGGCGGTTGGGAGGCAATTAGTTGCCCCTCTTCCTAATCCTTGTGTAATCACCAAGAAAGGTGTTGATCCTCCCCATAACAGTTGTGAAGTAAGGAGCATAACATTGAATCTGACCTCCAAAGCTCATGATCTTAGGGTGGCGATTGAGATTTCCGGAGATACAGGTATAATTATGCCTATACCATACATCTACTATGTGAATGTAAATTCAAAATGCATCTCCTCTTATCCTACTTATTTGATTAGCACTATAAATAAACCTGCATGTTGCTTGATTAACTTGCACCATCTCCTTCTGATCTTCTCTTCTATACACTTCTCTGATTTCTTGTCTGCTATGGAAAACCAACTGTCCTTTGTTGATGCCCTCATTAGCACCACTAGGCAGGGTATCACCTTTGAACCTGCGCATACGATTGCTCAGCCCACTGAACCCATTCTCTCTCTTGCTCTGGAGAGCCCAGTCATGAACCCCCAAACCACTGACTCGATCCCCATCAAGGCTATTCCTCTCAACACTGCCCTTCCTAATGAGGCTAACCCCTCTCTGATGCAAGTGGCTGACCCTTACCCGATCCTTGGGGTCAAAGTTCTCCACCACAAGCTTGCTGAGTATAGCTTGGTGGGGTGCTTTGTGCAAGCTCCAGTCGAGATCAAGCAAGTGGGAGGCAAAATGAAAACTGAGTGGAAGAATCTCAAGGGTAGTTGGGGCCTTGATACCATTGGGAACGACTGGTACATCTTCAAATTTGCCAAGAGAGAGGATCGTGCCATGGTGTGGTCTAATCGGCCTTACCATGTCCAGGGATCACTTTTAGCTCTCTATCCCTGGACGGACTCTTTCAATCCTATGGAGGAGGATACTCTCAGAGCTGATGTCTGGATCAGAATCCCGGGCCTTCCTCACCAGTTCTACACAGCAGAGGCGATTGCTTATATTCTCGAAGCTGGTGGTGTGGGCTCCTTGATCAGTCTTGATCAGGTGGCTAACATTCACAACAAAATGAGATTTGCCCGAGCTTGTATCAAGGTTTCTCTCCTCTCTAAACTTGTTACTTTCATCTGTGTTAGAAAGAATGAAACTGAATCCATTAGACTTTGGGTTTGGTATGAGGATTATTCTGATGGGTGTGGGTGCTGTGGGGGATATGATCATTTTTATGAGGATTGTCCCCTGAATGCGCCTAGGCCTAGGAAGTTTAGTTTGATCTTGGAAGAAAACCCTCAAATGGACCTCCTTGTTCACTCTCCCTCCACCAATATTGCCAGAAATCCATCTAAAAACAGAAACATGGGAGGTGGTAGTGCCTTTGTCCCCTACTCTCATGTTGAGGATGCTCTGGTTGCTCAAACTATCACTCCTAAGCAAGGTGACTTTGGCCTGCTTCCTTCCTTTAGCTCTGTCCTGCCTAACCCAAAGATCCCTCATCTTCCCAACACTAGTGCCAGCTACTCTAATGATCTCATCAATCAGCTCATAACCCTCAATAATGCTCATGTGGCTAAGCTTTCTGCTGAGAGTAGCACTGCTCCCTTCACCATAGCCCCCTTTATTCTCCACACCATCCTCTCTGCCAACAATGCTGCTACTGGCAACAACAATTACTTAATGGAGGGATCCTTAGAAGAGTTGCTTAGAGCTTAGTACAAGGGTAAGATGATAGCTACTGGTGAGGAAACTGAAAAATCTAGGTTGTCCATCAAGTCTGACAACACTATGGTTAGAAAGATGGGAGGCATCGTGATCAAAAACAATGAAGACGAAGCCAACAACAATGGAAGTGAAGCTGCTAAACGCAGAGATGAAGAAGAGAATAGTGAAGCCTCATCCCCAGCCATGAAGAAGTCCAGGAAGAAGAAGAACTAATGACCAGCTATCAAAATCATCTATGGAGTGGAGGGATCCATCACAGCCTTTATGCTAGCTATTTAAATAACTCCCTTCGTATTACTGTCATGAACAATTGCTTTATGCTCTGCTTGCTTTGTTTGATGGGTTGTAATCCTAACTCTATCTATCCCTCTTGGAATGGAGGTTCTCCACATTTTTCTCTTGGAGATCTCCATTTCCTAGATTATATGGCGGCTATGGCTTTAGTTTACATGTTTTTTTTTGCTTTCCCTTCTCTGTATTCTTTTATTCTTTTGGCTCCTGCTGGCCATGATTCTGATTTGGCAGGATGGTGGCCTAACCTTGTGCAGGTTGCAGCTTCTCCTATCTGAAGACTCGTAGTGCCAGTAAGGTATACTTCCCTTTCCTCCTCCTCTCATAAACTTTAAGTGCCCCACTGTAACCTCTGGTGCTTAGTGGCTGGTTAGCTGCCCCAAGCTTACAAACCAAACCTTCAAACAAAAAATTTTCTTCAACTTTAGACCTCTTGCAAGCAGCAGCTACAATAACAAGCAACCTCTACATGACAAAAGTCACAAGAAGCAAGGAAAATGGCATGGACTAAAGGCTCTAAGGTGGACAAGTGCACGAGATTACAAGGCCATAGCTAGGAATTCAATTACAATCTTCATTATCCATTGCTGTAACCATACTAAGAAATACATGAATTACCAAATGAATATGAATTACTATGTGGTTTTACATTACATCCTTTTCTTGCCTTCCTTTCCTTGTATTCTTTTATTCTTTTAGTCCTTTCTAGTTTTGCTTCTGGTATGGAAGAATGGTGGCCTAACCCTATGCAGGTTGCAGCATCCCTTTACTGAAGGCTCACATTGCCAGTCAGGTATACTTCTTTTTCCTTCTCCTCACCTAAACTTCAAGCGCCCCACTGTAACCTCTGGTTTTCAGTGGCTGGTTAGCTGCCCTAAACTTACAATCCAAACCTTCAAACGAAAATATCTCTATAAAACTAGAACTCTTGCAAGCAGCACATATAATAGCAAGCAACGTCCATATGATCAGAATCACAAGAAGCAAGAAATATGGAATGGATTAAAGGCTTCAAAGTGGACATATGCCCGAGACTACAAGGCAACAGTTAGGAAATCAGTTACAATCCTCATTACCCAATGTTGTAAACACGCTAAGAAATACATGAACTACCAAAGGATTATGTATTACCATGTATGCAAGCTTTTGTGTAAAAGTCCTCATGAGATTCATATTAAAGCTGGTGACTATGGCAATCACTTATATGATTAATATAGCATACTGGAATGTCAGAGGTACCAAAAGGCCACTCTTGTGGCAAGAAATCAATCATTTTAGATTCACAAATGACATTGACATTCTAATATTAGCTGAAACAAAGGCTGTGAATGGTCCCTTGGATGACCAAATCAAAACCTCAGGATTCCATAAGGCTATCCATGTACCTGCTTCTGCTCTCAGGGGTGGTATGTGGATGCTTACCAAAACCAAAATGGAAGAAATAAGTTTGGTTCTTGAACTGCATCTAAGAGCCATTCTCATCAAGGTATCCATCGAAAACCATGATATGCTCTTACTCTTTGTTTATGCTCCATCGATTGAAAGTGAAAAGGAAAAATTCTGGCAAGAAATGGGTCAACCAATCTACAAATATCAGCTACCTGTTTTGATTGTTGGTGATCTGAATGACATTGAAACTAGTACAGACAAAATTGGTGGAATCACTCCTAATACCAATAGATTCAGAAGGATCAGAAACATTAAAGAAAAGCTGGATCTGCAAACTCTCCCCTTCTCTGGCTCACCATTTACCTGGAGGAGAAGTAAAAGGTTGATTGACAACACTTATGAGCGCCTAGATCGGATCATAGCTCACCAACATATCTTAACCTGGTTCCCCAACCTCTGCACTAAACATCACCAATTCTCAAGCTCTGACCATGCTCCTATCTCCCTTCAACTAGGCTCACAAGCAAAGAGAAAAGGCTCTCCATTTAGGTTTGAGATGGCCTGGACGACTAATGATGCTCTTGCAAGTATGATTCACAGAGTTTGGAACTATAAGATTTCTGGTTCTTTTGGCTTTAAGCTCTTACAAAAGCAAAAAATTTTGAAGCAACACATTAAGAGTTGGTGCAAAGATAATCCTAATAATATTATGAAGCAAATGTCCAAGGTAGAGATTCAAATTAAAACTTTCCAGGACAGATTGCCCTGGGGGGTGTCTCCACCCTGGAAGGTAAAAAACTGGCAAGGCTAGAACATAAACGCTACAGGTTGCTTGAGTACAATTACAGATTCTAGAAACAGAGAGCTAAAACCAAACACCCTCACTTGGGTGATAGAAATACTAAATTTTTCCAGATCACAGCTAGAATTTAAAACTTCAAAAGATCGACTAAATCCTTCACAACCAAACAGAATGTGATACTAACAGACCAGGACCTGGTCTCAGAGCATATCACTGCTGAAATGTCTGAAAGGTTCATCGGATCGAATCAAGCCAATGTTGAAGATAATCACATTTGGAATATTCAACATCAAGTTACTATGGAGGAAAATATTAATCTTGTCTCCCAACCTACTAATAGTGAAATTAAAACCACCCTTTTCAGCATGGCAGATGATAAGTCTCCAGGTCCAGATGGATATCCTCCATAATTCTATAAATGTTATTGGAATATCATAGGTCAATCCTTATTCAAAGCTGTCAAAGCTTTCTTTCACTCGGGTCAGATGTTGTTAGAAGTAAATCAAACCTTTATAGCTCTTATTCCAAAAGTTGACAATCCCATTGCTATAAATCATTATAGGCCTATCAGCCTCTGCAATACAATCTATAAAGTTATCTCTAAAATTATAGCAAACCGTCCGAAACCTATTCCGCCCAAGTTAATTAACCCTTTCCAAGGAGCCTTCGTTGAAGGTAGATCAATACAAGATAATACTCTAATAGCTCATGGGATCTTTCATTCGTTCCATAAACAAAAAGGAAAAAAAGGTTTTATGGCTCTTAAACTAGATATGGAGAAAGCCTATGACAAGTTAATTTGGAACTATATTAAGTTTGTATTACACAAATTTGGATTTCATGAGAGATGGATTAACTGGGTTATGAAATGTATCTCAACTACCTCACACTCGGTTCTGGTCAATAACACACCTGGCCCTCAATTTAAACCTAATAGAGGAATCAGACAGGGTGACCCTTTAGCCCCCTACCTATTTGTTCTATTAATGGAAGGACTTTCCAGGGAACTGCATAAAGAAGCTCTCCTAGAAGATGCCTTAATTGGCATTAAACTACCCAAGAATGGCACCACCATTCCTTTCCTAACCTTTGCGGATGATACAATTATTTTTGCTAGAACAGCCCCTACTAGTTTAAACACAATTCAAAATATTTTAAATAATTTTTTCAAATGCTTCAGGGCTGACTATAAACTGTAATAAGAGCTCTCTGCAGTGCTCTAAGAATATTAACCCTAACTTAGCTCGAGATTTGGCATCACACATGGGAATCCCGATTTCTACAACCATAGAAAAATACCTTGGAATTCCTCTAGTAAATGGTAGGATTAAAAATTGTGTGTTTGATGATGCAATCCAGAACATGAGAAAATAACTATCAAAATGGAAAGTGTCTACCCTCTCTCAAGCTGGCAGAACGGTACTAATCCAGTCAAACTTAACCTCCAAAACTAACTACTTAATGCAAAACTTCTTACTACCAAAAGGTGTTCTAAACCAAATGGATCAAATTAACAGAAACTTCTTTTGGAATAAGTCTCCAACAGATAAATACATCCCTCTGATCAGCTGGGATACCATCTGCAAAAGTAAATCACTTGGAGGCCTATGCCTGAAAAAGGCTGTAGACTTAAATATAGCCCTACAAATGAAGCTTCTGTGGAAAATTTACATGAATGAGAATAGCATTTGGGTAAAAGTTATAACGGAAAAATACCTTCAACATGAAAACATAATGAACCTTACCAAAAAGGATACATCATGGCAATTTGGAAGGTTGCTCACTTTACGGAAAAAATTTAAGGAAGGGCTTTTGTGGGTAGTGGGTAATGGTGCGAATATAAATGTATGGCAGGATAACTGGATCCCATCGACCAGTCTGAGCAATTACAAAGGTACACATGATCCCAACTTGACTGTTGATTCTTTTATTAGTGACAGGAGACATTGGAAGGAAGATGAGCTGAAGCAAACCTTCCCCCAGGTAATTGTAGACAAGATACTGCAAGTGAAAATCCCCCATTGGCAGACCCAAGACAAACTGATCTGGAGACCGGACCCACAAGGAAATTTCACAACCAGGTCAGTGAGGAAGATTATGTCTACGCAACATCAAAGCTCAGACTCCCAGAATTGGATCTGGAAGCTTAAGGTTCCCCCACGTATTAAAAACCTCCTTTGGAAGATTGGGATTGACGGTCTGCCAACGACTGATAGACTTAACAAGTATGTGAATAGAGTTCCCAACCAATGCTCTCTTTGTGGCCATACAAGTGAAGACGCTGCTCACCTCTTCACGAAATGCACCTATTCAAGGGAAGTAATAGCTCAATACGAGCAAACAACAGGTTTGTTTTTTCACAACCTCAACCTACCGGGCTAGTTGAGTCAAAATTTATATAGTATTTATACTGCTAATACTAACTTTACCAATCTAGCTTTCATATGGCAATCAATTTGGAATGTTAGGAATGATAAAATCTTCAGGTCCAAAGGCCCAAGTGGAATCCCCGGTCTCATCTAGGTAATAAATCAGGGTATCAAAGATTGGACTATGGTGGATCAACAAAGCAAAGGACAACACTCAAACATAAGAAGAAGGGTGAGAGCCAAGTGGACCAGACCACCCAGAACTATTTACAAGATTAATGTAGATGGTTCTTTTATCCAAGCTGGCAAATGCCAGACTGGGGGAATCATTCGTGATTCTGAAGGTAATATTATCGATATATTTTCTGAAGAAGCCAATGTTGGATCAGCTATCCAAACAGAAGCTTCGACAATGGTTCTAGGTCTTCAAAGAGCGATACGATTGGGTTTAATGAACATTATCCTGAAACAAAGTGCAGTCAAAGCAGTAAACAAAGTGCAGTTGCCGAGATGGGAAATTCTACGACAAACTGAGGAAATTCAAATCCTCACAGCAGAATTCAGATTAGTGGAAATCAAGCATATATTTAGAGAAGCGAATCGAACATCGGACTACATAGCAAAATCAGGTGTCATATGTAATTGAATTCGTTTCTATTCCCTACCAAAGGGATCTCTGTAAAATCATCCTTCAGGATGATCCGGGAGTTAGGTTGTTGTATTAGCAATTGCTCCCAATGTTTGCCTACTGTAAAAAAAAACCTTTTATTAACTTAAGTTTGGTGTGTCGAATTTCTTTCCTTTATATAAAAAAAAATATATTATGTCATATTAATATCAGTGTGGTTCTTAATTATCTTGCTAAAAAAAAGTAATATATATCCAACGTCACCTTTCAAGGAGAGAGAGAGAGATTTAGACTGATCATAGAGATTATGCTTTTTTTTATAAGGTAAAGATTTGGGTGAAGTCAGGCCCTGCTTGACCACCACCCAAGAGTATCCTTATGGATGAGAACACTCAGAGCAGAATTAGCGAGGAGTTCCCGCGTGGGCGTAGTCATAGAGATTATGCGGTGATATATTATGCGTGTTCTCTACATTTACAATTTTTATGTTTTTTTATTAAAAAAAATCTACATGAGTAAATTATATAGGTTGAGTTTGAGTCATTCCTTTTTATTTGATTTGTGTTTTTTTTATGGTATATTAGGATGGTAAGTTCGTTTGTCGATCTATTTTGATTTACCAAAAATTACTGGTTTATTTGATATTTGGAATTTTTATCTTTATAAAAAAAAATCTATGACTATGTTTAATTGTACGTTTTCGTGTTTATGGAAGATGTGAAATGATACATATCCCGCATTGATAATATAAAGAATCTAAACATTGTATATAAGCCCTGGGCTATTTCTGATCCTAATGCCAATTGATTTAAGGATGGAACTCTATCGGTTTTGTGTACTCGACTTGGTTAGCAAATAACGTGCATAGACTTATAGTACGTATATTACTAATTTAGTCATATACATTTTTTTGGTTCACATTATTAATCATATGAAATTATGATTCATTATGTATTATTACATTGTGGACGCAGGTCCTCTGTACCCGCAATATCGGACGGGTTTGGACATGAAATATATCTAGCCCAAGAATAGAGGTGGCAATCGGGCGGGTCGGATCGGGTTCGGGTTCGGTTAGTCGGGTTTCGGGTTATTCGGGTTTCGGGTAATTCGGGTTTCGGATCATTCGGTTTCGGGTAATGTCTAATAATTTGGTCATTTGGTTGGGTCGGGTTCGGGTTTCGGTTGTATCGGGTTTCGGTTCATTCGGGTTTCAGTTGTCTCGGGTTTCAGTTATTTCAATATTCATTTTGAAAAATTTACTAGAATGTATCTTAAAGTTCGGGTTATATCGGGTTTTGGTTGTAACGGGTTTGGGTCTTAATGGGTTTCGGTTGAATCGGGTTCGGTTCATTCGGATTTGGGTGAGTTTCGGTTATCGGTTATTCGGATTTCGGGTCCAAAATGGGTCGGGTTGATCGGTGTTCAAAACAATCGGTTCCGGGTTGACCGGGTCGGGTTTTTGGGTTCGGGTCGGGTTTTGTCAGCTCTACCCAAGAAGTAGGCTTAGTCCGGCCCGCAACCGCGATAATTGGACTAAATTTGGGAAAAAACTGCGTCTCAAACCCAGTCCGCACCTGCGTTTGTTCGGATTTAGTCATATATATGATCCACTGGAATTTAAGAGTGTTGTTAATATACGTACGTATATGAATTTAGAGTGTTTTTTGAGCCAATAAAAGGATAAAAATGTCCAACAAACACGAAAAATGGGTTAGCAAATTAAAGTGGGTAAATAATACTCCATCCGTTCCATATTAAGTGTCATTTGGACTTTAGTGCACAAATTTTGAGGAGGTAAAAACTCATTAAAATATAATTTTTTAAATAATTTCATACTTGTTAGTAATAAGTATAAAATTATAAAAAAATATTCATTAAAAAATATTTATATAGTTTTTAAATCCTTAAAATGCGTGTCGAAAAATAAGGTACATTTATTGTGGAAGAGAGGGAGTACCATCCTAAAACTATTCCACACAAATTAAGATAAAAGAAAAAAAAAAGACAGATAGGAAAAAGGGATGTCTCTTTTAAAGAGCAACACATATGCCTCCCAGGTTCGGAGGGCAGTGTGGATCTTGTTTCTGTCCACCACAGATTAATCCATTTCAATTACCATGACCGAAGAACGAATACCACGATAGCCTTTCTGGTAGTATATGCGCCATCGGATTACAACTCAAAAGACTCATTTTGGGAGTTTATCGCACATTATGCCTCCTAGCTTCTTGTTCCCTTATGTCTTCTTGGTGACCTAAATGAAATTGCGGTCCCGGATGACAAATTGGGGGCGTGTCCCCGAGACCTCAACGGTTCATACGCCTACACGAGATTAAAAACTCGCTATTACTTCTCGACGTGCTAATCTATGGGGGTTCCTATACTTGGCAAAAAAGGAAAACGGGTGCCCCAAATAATAGTTATGCAAAGCTTGACCGCCTGCTAGCTCAGAATGAGATTATTACTGGTTTTGACGGAGTTCGGGTTAAAATCCACCCTTTTACCTCGTCTGACCATGCCCCAATCTCTATCGACTTCAGATCAGCACCGCACATAAACAAAAAACCTTTCCGGTTTGAATTGGCATGGACATCCAAACAAGAATTCACAAACATTGTTCGCCAATTTGGAGATTTAACCCAACATGGTCACTAATGTTCAAATTGGTGAAAAAACTACTCTGCTTAAAACATTAGCCAAAAGATGGCATAAGAAAACCTTCCACAATATCCACAAACAGATTTTTGATACAGACGCAAAACTGCTGTTGCTGCAGAAATCATTAATTGAAAACCCCAACCCTATGGACGCTGCTCTGCACAAGAGATTACTAAATAAAAGAGAAAGAATGTTGGACTATCAACGCCGATACTGGAGCCAAAGAGCTAAAATAAAACATATAAGACTAAATGATACAAACTCTGGATACTTTCACCGAGTAGCCTCAGCCAAGAGAGGGAGAAAACTTATCAAATCCCTTAAGACGGACTCTGGTGCCAACCTCTCTGATTATGACTTAATTAGAAATGAATTCACAAATAGCTTCAAGGATCGATTCAAATCATCTTACAACCACGATATGTGCCTTGACACAGATCCGAGTGTGATCGATAATGAAATCTCCCCACACCAAAACCAAATGCTCACGGTGCCGGTCTCGAACGATGAGATCAAGTGCACCCTCTTTGCTATCAAAGCCGACAAAACTCCAAGGCCAGATGGCATGCTTGCTGGATTTTATCAAACATATTGGAACATTGTTGGCCCATATGGTATCAAAGCTGTCAAGGCATTCTTCTCTAGCGGAAAAATGTTGCGACAGATAAACCACACGTTCATAACCTTAATCCAAAAAAAGGATAACCCGGAAACAGTTAACCATTTTAGGCCTATTAGCCTTTGCTCTATAGTTTATAAGATCATTTCCAAAATTCTAACAGGCAGGTTATCCAAAGTTTTCGACAAACTCATCCATCCCTTACAAGGTGCCTTCACCAAGGGCAGGTGTATCCAGGACAATATTCTAATTGCTCACGAGATTTTTCACTCGTTTAGGCTCTCCAAGGCAAAACAAGGTTACATGGTAGTTAAGTTGGATATGGAGAAAGCCTATGACAGAGTCGAATGGCCTTTCTTGTTTTTTGTTCTTAATAGGTTTGGGTTCTCGGAACAATTTATTCTTTGGATCAAAGAATGTGTACAAACGGTATCGTACTCAGTGCTCGTCAATGACGAACCTTCCATTCCTTTGATCCCTACGAGGAGACTTCGGCAGGGGGACCCCTTATCACCTTTCCTCTTTATTCTCACAGCAGAGGTTCTGGCTAGAACTCTTCAACGCAACTCTATGATTACAAAGGATGCAGGCTTTACCATCGGCCAACGGGGAGTTAACATCCCTTTCCTCGCCTTTGCGGACGATATCTTATTGTTTGGTAAGGCTAACCAAGCGACCTGTACTAATCTATCCAACATCATCCAACGGTTTTGCTCCATCTCGGGGCAAAAGGTAAACATGCATAAATCGAGCTTCCAAGTTTCGCCTAACACCTCTACAACAACAGTTAATACTGTCGCTACCACTTTGGGTATTCCCCAGGCAAACAATCTGGAAAAGTATCTGGGTTACCCAATTATAAATGGCAGGGTTAATCTCGATACCTTTGCAGATATTATTATCAAAACTAAACAACAATTATCCAAGTGGAAAGCATCCTCTCTCTAGGCTGAGGGCCGCAAGGTCCTCATCATGTCCAATTTAAGTTCACAACCCTTATTCATTATGCAAGTGTTTATGCTACCTTCGTCGATCCTCCATGAGCTGGACAAGATTTACAGACAGTTCTTTTGGAACAAACAAGCTAATTACACTCCGCTTGTGAGTTGGGACAAAATTTGCTCAGATACCCTATCCGAGGGTCTTGGACTTCATAAAGCCGAAACGATGAACATCGCCTTACCGATGAAACTGCTGTGGAAAATCATTGCGCAACCGGATAACATCTGGGTTAGAGTCGTTAAAACAAAATATTTAAAAAACGACTCACTACTTAAGTATGTGAAGAAAGTAAACACCTATTGTCAATGGTCCAGACTGATGAATCTTCGCCCTGAATTCAGGACTGGCCTAAACTGGTCAATCAGGGATGGACATTCGGTTAGCTTCTGGGAGGATAACTGGGTGTGTAACTCCCCTTTATCAAAACTAGCTCACCAAACGCTCGATGACGCTACATTGGCTTGGCCGGTGGCACGTTTGATTACTACAGAAAAAAAATGGGATACCCTGAAACTATCCAATGACCTACAAGGGCTTCTGGACATGGATATCATTGCTAGAATAACTTCCACTCATTTGACCGAAAACATTTTTCCTGGTAGGCTCTTTTAGGGCCCTAGTAGAGACGGGTGGTTCTCTACCAGTTCTGCTGTTTCTCTTGGTTAGAAGCATGTTGGCGATTCACAGTTTGATTGCTAGTGGATTTGGAAGGTTGACATCCCCTATAAGATCTGCCACTTTCTTTGGAAAATTGCACGGGACGGTCTACCAACCTCGGAAAGACTACAACGGTCACATGTTTCGGTTCCCTCGGGGTGCCTCCTCTGTGGATCTTCAGTTGAATCAGCCATTCATATTCTTTGCAATTATCAGATCACCCAGGATGTTTTTTCTGCAACTGGTATCTGTTTCCCTACGATACCTATTGGTTATACATATCTTAAACCAAACAGACTTTTGAATGCTATTTACTTATCAGATGGGAAGGTCAAATTCACCATGATAGCCACCGTTTGGTGGTCCATCTGGTACTTCTGCAACCAACTCGTGTTTCAACACATACATTCTGTTTCCCCTCAAGCTATTGCTATTTTCTTCAAAGCTGTTACAGAGTCGTGGAATGCGATGGGAGAATCACATGATGACAATCCAAAACCAAACAC
This sequence comes from Persicaria maculosa, assembly GCA_963922045.1. Lineage (NCBI taxonomy): Eukaryota > Viridiplantae > Streptophyta > Magnoliopsida > Caryophyllales > Polygonaceae > Persicaria > Persicaria maculosa. The sequence continues at coordinate 19,915,498 of OY998253.1, read as the reverse complement.
TACACAGAAGCAGAGTAACACCGAAAGCCTATCCAGCATGCACCTTAGCAAGGCACAGAGATCGAAAAGATGGAAAAAGCCCCCCACTGGGCACTATAAACTTAATTTTGACGGCTCCTACCTTCCATCTGAAAAAGGTTCTTTTGGTTTCGTCATCCGTGATCATAATGGTACGGTTGTGTCCATTGGTTCTGGTCTTTGCAACAACACTTCTGCTATTTACTCAGAGGCTATGGGGTTACACAGGGGTGTGGTTAAGGACCTCAATTTGGGTCTCGATAACCTGCTGATCGAGGGCGACTGTTTAGCCTTTGTTAAGACTCTACTAGGAGACTGGTCTTGCTCTTGGAATATTGAGTTGCTGTTGGCTGATACTTCTATTCGTCATATTTTCAGGGATTCCAATTTTGTGGCTGACAGGATTGCTCGTCTTGCTCATAGTTCCCCTGCCAAGGATAGCATCGCTGATGATTCAGAACTCCGTATTCTCGTCCGCTCGGACGCTCTAGGAAAGAAGCCGTGTCGGCAGCGGCTTTCCTAATCTTTATCCTGCTTCCAAAAAAAAAAGAGCAACACATATAGTACGATCCTAAAACTATCCCATATGCTCTTTTAAGGAGCATATCAGCATATGGGATGACTTGACATTTCTCCCACACAAAAACCTTCATGGAGCCACGACCTTAATTGACCGGAATAGTTCGGTTCAAACCCGGCCAAGTTCAACTTCTAAATAGAAGGGAGTGCTCAACTGTTAATGCCTGCATTCGGTGTGAGATATCATCGATCACGTCTCAACAATATGGGGCAAGTGGAAGGCAACACATGTCGTGATTACGTTATGTGTGCAAGGGATCGGTATTCAACCACCTTCTAACAAAGTCATTGTATAATAGCTTTACCTCCCATAGTCCCATATATATATTATTAAGGGGTTTTTTGCTAAGTGGACATTTGGGGACCAAATTTTAAGCCATAGGACACAAGGGTTACAATATTAGGTAAGTGTCCACATTTTCCAATTATACCCCTGCCTTCAAAAATTTGGAAAATAGTTCATCCGTCCTCGTTATCCTCTTCACATCTACGCCGTCCTGGTTCTCTCTCCCTCTCGCGTTGTTGTAGGAGGAAAATCGAGTATGCAAAATAGAATGTAAATAAACTAAGGCAAACCAGCTTCCGTCCCTTGCAAATAATTACAAGACCTCCTCCTGATGTAGCAGCGGGAAGTCAGGATCGATCCACGAGGAAGCGTGTCAGCGGATCCTAGGCAGTGGTGGAATCTCACGGAAGTCGACAACAGGGGTCCTAGATCTCGAGTACAGCAACTCGACAGAAGATCGGACAGTCGAACAGCGTAGTAGCAAGCACAGGGGTTGGTGGTCGATCTCGACAAGCCCTTACTCGAGATCGAGTAGGGTCTTGGTCGACGTCGGCTTGGCTTGTCGAGTACCTGCACACAGAAGCTACAGCGATGCTAGATCGAATATCAGTAACCCGAGATCGACCAGTGTTAGTCGACATCGAGTAAGGGCAGAAAACAAAACAAAAGAAATAAAGTAAAAGCAAATGCTTTGGGATTTTGAACTAAACTGTATAAAAAGGACTTCCAAGATTGGGGTTTGCCACAACGATAACCAAGCATGCATAAGGTAGAGATAAAACAGATAATCATGTGAATCGCATCAAAGGACTAAGCTTTCGCCTTTTCCAACAATTAGACAACTCTTTCAAGAAACCCTAACTGTCTCTACCGATTTTATGTTTACAATCCAAGTTGTTAGCATGGACCTCCATTAGGTGGGTAATAAACACATAAACAAGTAGTAGATGCTCAAAACATGATAAAAGTCGGATCTTTACCTCAAACACGCAGGGCTATCGTCGGACTCACCCCAACCCTAGAAGTGGGTGGACTACTCGCGCTTCATCGCAACCTCAGACATCGATTGAAAGGAAATAACAACTTGCATTAAAACCAAACTGTAGAAAGTACAACCGAACAAAGCCAACTTGCTCTCGCTCCTTTGCTCCACTCGGCCTCACTTTCTCTCTCTCCTACTACTTCTCCTACTTGTGAATTGAATACATGAAAAACCAGCCCTAGGGCTTCATTTATAGCCTTCTATTCCTTGCTATTCAAGGATAGAAGATATCTATCTATATCTAAAATTATATCTAAAACTTTACAAGATAAATAAAAGCAATTTAGAAATTAAATCTAAAAGGGAAAGATAAATCTAAAATAGGTAAGATGTCTTCATGTTGATAGATCTTGACTTTTATGGATAGAACTTGATGTATCTCGGCAATATCGGATTCCTTCGGCCACAAGGACTCCGAGGTCGACACGGACAGCTCAAGGCGCGTGACGCGGTTTCGGACACGGCGCTCGTCGATCTCGAGTAGGGCTCCTCGACATCGAGTAGGATTTGGCTCGTCGGCTGGGGCTGGCTGGGCTTCTCGGGAGGCTCTGCTCGACAGGCTTGGATCTGAGCTCCGGGCTCCTCGATCTCGACAAGGACAACTCGAGATCGAGTTGGGTGTGGTCGAGGATGGCTCGCTGGTGATGTCGAGGACTCCTCCTCGGCATGGCTTCGGACTGGGCGCTGGGTGGTCCTCGATCTCGACTAGCTGTACTCGAGATCGAGTAGAGTCGGCTCGGCTTCTCCGTCTTTGGCTTCTCGACTTGTCACAACTCGTCAACTCCAGACTTGGCACTGAGGTGTAGTCGATCTCGACAAGGCCTCCTCGAGATCGAGTAGGGTTTCGGGAGTCGGGTTGCTCTGGCTCAGTTTCTCGATCAGTGCTCAGTCGACAAGGCCTGTGCTCGGACACCGTCGTCGAGGTCGAGTAGGCTTACTCAAGATCGAGTAACCTAGGCTCCTAGCTTGATTCGATTGGTTCCGCTGTATCTTGACCTTGGACTTCTGTAGTTGATTTCCGAGCTTTTTCGACCTTTCTCAGAACTGCTGTAATTTGCCTCGAATTCTGCGAAATTAAACAAAAACTGGTGTAGATTCCATAATTTGGCAAATAAACATAAACTACATAGATTTTGTACTATCTTAGCCCAAATGCATGAAATGTATGCAGAAATCGATATAAAGGTTACTGTAAAACATGGCAGATTCAGCTCACAACACGCGTCTGCCGATCTCCACCGCCGTCCTGGTTCTCGCCATCCTGGTTCGTCTGCCGATCTCCACCGCCGATCTCGGCCGATCTCCGTCACTATATCTCTCCACCGCCATCTCTCTCTACCCCCTCCGATTTGGAATTCTGGAGAACGAAGACCTGGTGGTGCCATCGGCGATGAATCTCCTCCTTCGATTTCACTCCTCCTCCTTCCTTCGATCGGAGAGACCTCTATATCCCGGAGACTGCCTTTCTCTGCCTTCAATTTCTCCATAATTGCCGCCGGCGCCTCCCCGATTACTCGCAAGCCATCGTCTCCCAGTTCACTTGTAGTTTTCCTTACAATCGAGCAACCATGGCGGTTTGATTTCTTCTCTTTCTCATTCCCTGCTTCTTCTCTTTCTCGGTTTGATTTCTCTGATTTGTAGATCTAGATTTCATTCCCTGCTTCTTCTTTTTCTCAGTTTTGATAAGGAATTGGGATTTTATTAGATGTAATTGGGAGAGGGATTGAGAAGTTGAATGTTCGATTGACTTCATTTTAATTCACTGTACAACGCCCCCAAGTTGAGAAACAATAAGGTTCAATTTCACTGTCTACTTTGCCTCTGATTCCATTCATAGTTCTGTTGGCATTGCAAGCTCATTCAATGATTGTGATATGTATTGGAATTGAACAAGTTCCTATTGCAGCGGCCGTGTACTACGAGGTAATAATGCGATTGAGGATTTTTCTGCTCGTTATCGAGTGTAACGATTCTGATTTGGTTTCGGAATAATGAATATTGCGATCTGATCTTGCGAACTAGTAACCAGCGAAGAGAGGAGGATCGATTGAGGGAGATTGGAGAAATTAAAACTGAGCATTCGGACGATCGATCGAGATTTCAACAATAGAAACTCAATTGAGGAACATATCACTAGATATATGTAGGAACATGAAAGGGTTGTATCAAGTGAGGAAGGCATCACTAGTGCTCGTGAGATCAACTGTCTCTTTTATGAATGCATTGTATGAATGAGACAAAATTGCTTGGTGATTATGCTTAATAGAACCATCCATGGGAATTAAAACATAAGAAAGTGCTTGTATTGAGCTCAACTGTCTCGTGGGTTAGTGAACCGGCTTCCAATTTATTTTATTTCGAACCGGTTTAAACCAAAATGGTTGGTTTTCCTAATATAAGTATGGAATAATTTGGAGACAAATGTGGTGACACTGTCATCACTATAAAAATAGGGACATAGACACTGTAACCAAAGGAAAATCTTAGGACAACCAAAGTACATGTGATGACAGTTCTCCTCTAATACATGAATGGGTAAGAGGGTCATAGACACTGTAATCAAAATAAAAACAGTGTCATAGCCACTGTCACCACTATAAAAATAAAGTCATAGACACTGTAATCAAAAGGAAAACCCTATAGACGTTGACCAAAATAAAAATAGCTTTATAGACACTGTCACCACTATGAAAAAAGGTTTATATACACTGTAATCAAAGGAAAATCCTAGGAAAAGGGAAGCACAAACCCTATAGGGGCTAATGAGAAGCCAAATACATGTGATGACAGTTCTTCTCTAATTTTCTAGTTTTTATAGATTTTTTTAAAGTAGTGTCACCACAATAAAAAAAAATTAAAAATGTAACTACTATTGTAACCACTATAAAAAAATAAAGTCATAGATACTGTCACCACTATAAAAACATGGTCATAGACACTGTAATCAAAGGAAAATCTTATCATAAAGGAAGAACAAACCATGTAAGGGCCAAAGAGGAGCCAAAATAAATGTGATGACAGTTCTCATCTAATACATGAATGGGTAAGAGGGTCATAGACACTATAATCAAAATAAAAACAGTGTCATAGCCACTGTCACCACTATAAAAACACGGTCAAATACATTGTAATCAAAAGGAAAACCCTATAGATGATGTAACCAAAATAAAAACAGCTTTATAGACATTGTCTCCAATATGAAAAAAGGTTCATAGACACTGTAATCAAAGGGAAATCCCAGGAAAAGGGAAGCACAAACCCTATAGGGGCTAATGAGAAGCCGATATTCTTGTGGTGACAATTCTACTTTAATGTATAAATGGGTAAGAGAGCCATATACGCTGTAATCAAAATCAAAACAGAGTCCTAGACACTGTAACCAAAGGAAAACCCTATGACGAGGGAGCACAAACCCTATAAAGGATAATAAGAAGCCAAAATATAAGTGGTGACAGTTCTCCTCTAATATATGTATGGGTACGAGCCTAAGAGGGTCATAGACACTGTAATCAAAGGAAAATCTTAGGAAAGGGGAACCACAAACCCTAAAGGGGCTAATGAAAAGCCAAAAGAACATGTGATTTACAATATGGTTTAGGGTTTAGGGCCAAGGCCCTAAACCCTAAAATGTTAAGTACAGTACGTCGTTAAGAGATGATTGTTGTCACCAAATGGAAAACCCTAGGACAAGGGAAGCACAAACCCTATAGGGGCTAATGAGAAGCCAAAATAAATGTGGCGATAGTTCTCCTCTAATACATGAATGGGTAAAGGGTCATAGACACTGTAATCAAAATAAAAACAATGTCATAGCCACTGTCACCACTATAAAAACAAATTAATAGACACTGTAATCAAAAGGAAAACCCTATAGACGCTGTAACCAAAATAAAACCAGCTTTATAGACACTGTAACCACTATGAAAAAAGGTTTATAGACACTGTAATCAAAGGAAAATCCTAGGAAAAGGGAAGCATAAACCCTATAGGCGCTAATGAGAAGCCAAAATACATGTGGTAAAAAAAATTAAAAATGTAACTACTATTGTAACCACTATAAAAAAAATAAAGTCATAGATAATGTCCCCACTATAAAAACATGGTCATAGACACTGTAATCAAAGGGAAATCATATCATAAAGGAAGAACAAGCCCTATAGGGACTAATGAGAAGCCAAAATAAACGTGATGACAATTCTCCTCTAATACATGAATGGGTAAGAGGGTCATAAACACTGTAATCAAAATAAAAACAGTGACATAGCCACTGTCACCACTATAAAAATAAAGTCATAGACACTGTAATCAAAAGAAAAACCCTATAGACGTTGACCAAAATAAAAACAGCTTTACAGACACTTTCACCACTATGAAAAAAGGTTCATATACACTGTAATCAAAGGAAAATCCTAGGAAAAGGGAAGCACAAACCCTATAGAAGCTAATGAGAAACCGATATTTATGTGGTGATAGTTCTCCTCTAATATATGAATGGGTAAGATGGACATAGACGATGTAATCACTGTTAAAAAAGGGACATAGACCCTGTAATCACTATAAAAAAGGGACAAAAACATTGTAATCACTATTAAAATAAGGTCATAGACACTTGTAACCAAAAGAAAAACCCTATGATTATGGAAGCACAAACCCTAGGGGCTAATGAGAAGCCAAAAGAACATGTGATGTACAGTATGGTTTAGGGTTTAGGGTTAAGGGCCAAGGTCCTAAACCCTAAATCCTAAACCCTAAAATGTTAAGTACAGTACGTCGTTGAGAGATGATTGATGTCACCAAATGGAAAACCTTAGGACAAGATAAGCACAAACCTTAAAGGGGCTAATCAGAAGCCAAAAGACATTAGGTGGACAGTTCTCCTTTAATATATGAATGGTTAAGATGGACACAGACGTTGTAACCACTGTTAAAACATGGTCATATATACTATAACCACTATGGAAAGATGATAGACATTGTCACCACTATAAAAACCGGGTTATAGACACTGTCACCACTATGAAAACAAGGTCATAGACACTATAATCAAAGGAAAACCTATAGATGTTGTAACCAAAATAAAAACAGGGTCATAGACACTGTCACCACTATGAAAAAATGTTCAAAGACACTGTAATCAAAGGAAAACCCTATGATAAGGGAGGCACAAACCCTATAGGGGCTAATGAGAAGCCAAAATACACGTGGTGACAGTTCTCCTCTATTATATGAATGGGTAAGAAGGACATAGACGTTGTAATCAAAATAAAAACAGGGCCACATACACTGTAACCACTATAAAAACCGGGTCATAAACACTGTCACCACTCTTAAAAAAGGTCATAGACACTGTAATCAAACGAAAATCCTATAGACACTGTAATGCAATAGAAATGTTTAAATCAGATAGATGATGCAACAACAATTTGTAATTTGAACAAACAAATTCGACTTGTATTATTCTGTTCAATATTCAATTACAATAGCAGGTACGAGCATCAACAATTTTTGACATACCTCCACTCAAACATCATTCTTAAACAATTAGATGATGGGAGGATTTAGGAACTACAATTAATCAATCAAAGAAACGGGAGGATTTAGGAAGCAGTGAGACGCCGGGTTCTCGAATTTCATCGACAGAACAGAAGAATATACAGAAACCTGAACATTCAATTGATCCACCGAACTCGACGCGAGCAAGAGAATACGTGGAAGAAACTGCTGTCACCGTCGCTGCAGTCGGTATTCCGAATTACAGAAGATGAGAGATCGACCTTTGTGGCCAATTGCTTCCTCGGAGCCGATCTGGAGGAGTAGAAACCGAATCGGAAGCCGATCTTGAATCTCCTGGCTCTAGAAACAGCTCCAGAGCTATAGCCGTGAAGGTTGGCATCGTCTCAATCTCATCGTCTTCCTCCAAAATCTCGGATGAGAACGACCCGAACACAACAATCCGAGGCCTCCTCCATGGATCTACCATGGATGGTGAGTGAACAAGCGAAAATGAAGAGGCGGTTGGGAGAAAGATGAGGAAGAACGAGGCAGGGGCAGTGAGATCAGATGGAAGACGGAGGAAAACAGGGGCGGCGCAGTCCAGATTCTCGATCGAGCAAGGTGTGGAAGGTGGAAGACGGCGCAGTCCAGATCTGAATGAAAGAAAGGAAGAATGAAGGCAAGGGAACGGGTTTGGAAAAATAAAATGGGGGTAGTTTAGGGATTATGAAATTTTTTTGGTCATTTACTAGCAAAGGAAAGTTTTTAGGACATTTACACCCTGTTTGGATGGAGGGATTTGGTGGGATTTTTAAGGATGGGAAGTGAAGGGAAAGTAAATTTTGTGTTTGGGTGAACAATTTAAAGAAAGGAAAGGAATCTGAAATTTGAGTAACTGCTCAATTCCATGGGATTTCACAACTTACCAAAAGGGTGGAATTTGGCGGAAAAGTGAAATTACTCCCCCTTCCCTTCCTTTCCTTTCCCCTTTTCATTTTCTCATCCCTCCCTTCCCCTAAAAAACCCATGACCCAAACAAAGCCTTAGTATTTGGTCCAAAGGCCTTCGGCTACAAGGGTGGGGTCATGGCGTGGGAACGACAACCCCCTTTGTCGTAGTAATGTATATATATATTTCTCCTTCTTCCATAACCAGAGTTCGGAAACAATGGTAAAGGTTAAGAGTTAACAAATATGTATTAAATCGAGAGTTCTGCTCTCGTTTTCCCACCAAAAAAAAATATGTATTGAACCTACCGTGTATTTAGCTTAGTTGGTAATGATGAGCAAATTAAGTCGCTATTCTCCTAAAATAGCGACTTTCACTCCTCCTGATATGAAATTCTACTGTCGGTCTGTCACTGATAGGATATTCTTTTATTGGACATTCAAACCCGCGTCTTAGCCCTCTCTTGGTAGTTTTGTATAATGTATATAGAGCTTTTTGTTGGTTAGATACGTTATATCCCTTTCTCTAGCAGGTTAGGGTTTTAGATGGATTCGTACGTACATTCTATGACTAAATAAATAATGTGTCCAAAACATTGTGATCGATATATGCATGCCTTTCACTATAGTAGTAATTATAAATATGTATAGAAGAAGAAGAAAAAAATTAAAGAGGGTTTTTCGCCACCACAAGTATGTAAACCCCCAATTAAGGCAAATGAAAGGACGTCCACTTGCATTACCAACAAATTCATTTGAAAAGAGATGGTTCATACTTCATACTCATGATTTGGGAAGATTTTTGTTCTTCAAATCAGTTAAAGTGGGACGTCAAGTTGTGTAAGAACCTTTCTATGCTTCCGGAAACTTCGTTTTGATTAATTCAAATTTAACGTTTTACTATTTATACACGTTTTTTAGGTGTTAAAAATTATATAAAGTATTAATTTTTTTAATTAATTTTTAAAAATAAATTCTCTTATTACTATTGGCATGAGTATGAATTTATAAATATATATATATATAATTAATATTTTTATATAGTTTTTATCAATCTAAAAAAATCTACATAAATAATAATGAAATATTTTAATTAACAGATGGAGTATTAAATTGAGAAAATTAGTCATAAAATATTTCAATATAACCTTAATTCTTTTATTCTAACTAAGTAAAAAGTTCACCAGAAAATTAGTCATACAAGATGGAGTATTAAATTGAGGTAGAAGACGAAGGTGGACTTGCTCGCTCAATTGAAGGATTTCAAGGCCGAGCTCGCACTCCTCCGTGTCGCTAAGGTCACCGACGGTGCCCCCAACAAGCTCTCCAAGATGCAATCCCTTTTTGTCTATTCGTTCGTTTGTTACTGTGCAATCAATTGTCCTGGAAATTCGAACTTGAATTTTGTAGATTTTGAGCTTTATTTTTATTCTAATCCCTCCTTTTGGTTTGTAGTAAGGTGGTGAGGTTGCAGATCGCACAGGTTTTGACTGTGATTTTGCAGAAATAGAAGTCGGCATTAAGGAAAGCTTACAAGAACAAGAAGTGATTGTCTCTTGATCTTTATCCTAAGAAGGCCAGGGCTATACGACGCCGCCTGACCAAACACCAGGTACAAGAACATGGAGAACCCCGGTTTCAGCATTTCAGCAACGTCGGTAGAGCGAGGAAGAACAAAGAGAGCAAGGAGAACCCCGATTTCAGCAGGTAGAGCCAATGTTCTTAATTAGCTAATGTAAAAGGCAGGGAGAGGTACTGTTCTTAATTAGCTAATGAGAGTTTAGATATTGGCAGTTTCAGCAAAAAAAATTTGCCTTGCTGAAATTAATTCTTATAAAATTGTATATGCTACTATATCTTACAAGCATATATGACAACATTTCAGCCTTTCAGCATTTCACTATTTCATCATTTCAGTAGCTTGTATGTATAATATTTTCAGTAGTGTCAGCAATAACCATTTCAGCATCAACAACGTTGCTGAAACCGGAGTTTCAGCATCAACAACGTTGCTTAAACTGGGGTTTCAACATCAACAACAGTGTTGAAATCGGGGTTTCAGCAACGCGAAAAAAATTTGCTAAAACAGGAGGGGGTTCGATTTCAGCAGTTTTAGCAATACAGGTGGACATTTAGCTAATATGAATAGGTTGGTGGACAATTTCCTAATATAGGTAAAAAAAATATGGCATGTATGGAAACTGTCCCAAGTAATTATTGATTATTTTAATAAAATTAATTGTTGATTAATTAATTATGTTTTGTCAACAACAAGGAAGTTGAATTTTTATTCTAGGAGCTAGGAAGGAAGATTATGATAAAAGTAATTATTGATGATTTTCATATATATATATATATATATATATATATATATATATATATATATATATATATATATATATATATATACTCCGGAGTATATATTATAAATGTCATATTTAAATCAAATTTTCTAGTTTTCTTTTAATATTTTTAATAAGAGTATTCATTATGCTACACATATATTTTTTAAAAATCTTCTAATTTTAATTCCTATGAAAATTTTATACTATCAATGTCATATTTAAACTATAATTTATGAGTTTTTTTTCCTACACTTTTCAATCCTATTAATTTTTTTCCATTTACAAATGAAATATTTTTTTTAAAGAAAATTATAATTTTCTTTCAATATTGTTTTAAAAAGTATTCATCATGCTACGCGCATGCGCGTGCACACACACACACACGAAAAAAATATTAAATTTTATTATATGAATTTTTGTTATAAAATATCATACTACGTATTTATACCACAATTTATGGTTTTCTTTTAATATTTTTTAAGAAAATTTCTTCATTATATATACTCAAGAATTATTTTTTTTCCAAGCATAAATTTCGCCCCCTCTAGGCAATCCTGTGGCCGTCACTGGATACTGAACTAGTATACAATATACTAGTGATATCACAATTCGTAGATACTAGTTAAGAAAACCGTTACTTGTTTTGCTTTCCATGTAGAAGTGGTGCCCTCTTAGATTGTCGGGTTGCTTCAAGTTGTAATATGTAAAATCACCATCTTGCACACCCTAGCCTCTATCTAATGACTAATGTGTTGTGGGTGGTCTGACATATAGCTTGTGGTGAAGATGGACAACTCGTTGAGAATTGGTGGGATTCACTGACTACTTTGGGGTCGGAATTTACCCAATCGATTACCATATCTTTGGTAAGTAATCGACGCTCCACAACTACCCAGAACAAGGGGCGCATTTATATATATAATAATGTATAATGTACCCTACATTTATCTCACTAGCCTCCAATGAATATGGCAAATAAAAAGAAATCAATTTGAGTATATGATGACTTGTGATTGTTTTGTTTCAAACTTTTATTTCTACTACTTATTCACAAATGATCATTCTATTTTTTTTCCTTATAAATGCAGATTAAATAATCTAGATTTGCCTTTTAACTTGTGAAAGGATTAAGTTTGTCTCGGATTAGAAAGTTGTGAATGAATAAAACTTATAAATTGGTGAAGTAATGCACCGGCCTATTAACCAATTGATTTTTTTTTTGTACATGTGGTGCATATCCATATGCATATGATTCAAGCTAGTTCATTGGCCCACTAGACTTTGATAGCTCAATTTCTTTATTTTAGATTAATTATTTTTTACTATATATGTTAAATAAGTTCAATAATTGCCTTTACATATTATAATTAGAAAGTATACATTCTCTTGTGTGGTTATATATATATATATATATATATATATATATATATATATAGGGATTGACTCTGGTGGAAACCTCAAATTGTGGTAAAAACCCGTGATGACTACTTTATATCTCGGTTTTTTTGAAACCCGTGCTAAAAACCTCAATTACACGGTGAATTTACAACTCGGTTCAACTTAAAAACCATGCTAAAAACTCCAGTTTTAAAATAACACATGACTTTATAGCTCGGTTAAGCCTAAAAATCGTGCTAAAATTTTGGTTTTCACCGGAGTGCATCCCTATATATATATATTTCAAGAGTGAGAAATGATTAGAATTCTTTAATTGAGATGTGAAAAGATTTATATATATATATATATATATATATATATATATATATATATATATATATATATATATATATATATATATATATATATATATATATATATATATATATATATATATTTCAAGCGTGAGAAATGATTAGAATTCTTTAATTGAGATGTGAAAAGATAAAAATAAATATGGATGATCCGCCTTTGTTGTTTAATTTGTTTGTTTGTTTTTTATAACGAGGGTAACCCACATCTGGTGATAAACACCGAACACACGCGTGACACGACCAACAAGAGTCGTGCATCATGTAAATGTTGTACTGAGATTGAAGATAGCTTTAACATAAATTGAAACGTATATATACTTGACCTGAATTCTACAAGATATTGATTCAACCATTTATAGGACAAAATATACTACACACGCAAGGACAAAAAATAAGAAGAGATGGACAAATTAAACTAGAAAATAATCAAACTAGAAATTGACAAGATATGAAATATGAAAGGACAAAAAATAAAGAATGCATGTTTTTCACAATTGTAGTATTCATGTTCAAAAACTTGAGGACGAAACCTCCGATAGTCACATTATTTTCACACAGAACCTGATAGGTTAAGGAGTCAATTCAACGAGCATCTCAGCGGCGGGATTCACAAAATAAATGATTTTTGCTAAAGCTGACCAATTATATATCAATACAAGACAACGTACATGCACATAAAATCCAAAAGTCGAGTGAAATTCTAACTTAAACCCAATATTAATTGATCATACTTTTGCACAAAGATTCAATACAAAATTGATATGAATCCGATGCTAATTACTCTCCCGGAGGAGTATTAGATAAATATATTCATCACTAAGTTAAATTATCGATCTGTTGCCGATAAATTAAGCGATATTAATAGAACTACACGAAGGGTATATATTAATAAGATGTGGCCCGTGGGCGATCCGATGCAGTCCATCCTGATGCTCAGGAGTCATGATGAACTGACATTTCAAAGTCTCATAGCCACACATTCTTTGATTCTCATCTGCATTTCAAGCTGTTTTTTTTTTTTTTTTTTTTTTTTTTTTAGTACAAAGTTAATAGTACGTACATGAGTTAGTGATCGATCGACGAACAATTGGTTTCTTGAATCTCTATAAACTGTGGGCGGTGCTACTATATGCATGCACTGGCGGCCGCAGGAATTGTTGAATGGGGACGGAATTTTTCGTTGAGAATTTTTTTTCTCGATATATACAATAAATAAATTTTTTAAAAATATATTGAAAGAAAACCATAAATCATGGTATAAAAATATGATATTTTATACAGAGTAACAAAAATTTATACAATAACTTAATAATTTATATATATTTGTACTTGATTAAGATTTTTTTTATATTGAAAGAAAATTATAATTTTTTTAAAGAATTTGTCATTGGTAATTGGTAAATGAAAAAAAATTGATAGGATTTGAAAACTATGGTAAAAAAATCTCATAAATTGTTGTTTAAATATGACATTAATAGTAAAAAAATTTCATATGAATACAATTTTGAAGATTTCATATAGTCTATATGGAAATATAGCCAATCTTGTTGAAAGTAGAGATGACACTAAAATAGCCCAATATTTAGAGAGGTGTTACAAAATTTCCCACTCATGAGAAAAATAACTCAATTTTTGGGTGAAGGTAATAAAGTATTCCAATTTTTTTTCCAATTATAAATGCGGGAAAAAATGATGAGGGAAATGCACAAAATAATCCAAAAAATCGGTTTATTTGCAAGGTTAACCCAACCCGGTTTTAAATTAGGTCAAACCGGATATTTGGTAAAAAGTTCCCCCGGTAGCAGGTAATTGGGTGGAGACATTTGGGCTTCTAGTGATTGACACCTGGCAAAAATCACAAAGGGTGAGAAAGAGAGAGAGAGAGAGAAGAGTAAAAGAAAATATGCAGTGGAGAGAGAAAGCCTGCAGATGAGAGAGAGTGTGTGAAAAAGAAAAGTAAAGTTGTAGAGGAGAGAGAGAGAGAGAGATCAGTGAGGATTAGTGAGGATTGGACAGACTGAAATGGAAGAGTCCTCTCTCCTCTGCGACTTTATTGTTGGTGTTTCACTTCGAAGAAGAAGCAATTGGGCGGGAGTTTATTTGCAGGCTGACGTGTAAGCAGTTAGTTTTAACTAGACACCCAAAGCAAAACGACATGACACATATTGGAATCGACTGGACAAGAGTTATCGGAGAAACAGATTCTCCATTGACTTCGAATAGAAAAAGGGCAAGTTTACCTTTCTTTTTCACTCCTTTCTCTCTCTCTCTCTCTCTCTCTCTCTCTCTCTCTCTCTCTCTTGTCCTCTCTCTCCCCTGCAGACTTTCTCTTGCTCTCTCTCTCTCTCTCTCTCTCTCTCTCTCTAACTCTCTCTCTCTCTGATTTTTTTTATCGAAAGCAAACTTACCCATTTTCTATCCGAAGTCGATGGTAAATCTGTTTCTCCCGATAACTCTTGTCCAGTCGGTTCCAATAGGTGGCATGTCGTTTTGCTTTTGGTGTCCAGTTAAAACTAACTGCTTACACATCAAACTGCAAATAAACCCCATCTCACTTGCTTCTTTTTCGATGGTTTTTCTCTAAAACCTAAGATTTAATTCAAATTATATTAATGCTTCGATGGGTTTTCTCTGAAACTTAAGATTTACGTCAAATTATGTTAATGCTTCGATGATTTTTCTCTGAAACTTAAGATTTAATTCAAATTATATTAATTTCCCTTTACCGTCACTCTTCCCCCCTCTATCCCTGTCTCTGTCTTATCCCCTCTATCCTCTCTCTTTTTACCGCCTGGGCTTAGGGGGAGGGCGACACTAGAACCAGGGAAACATTGAACAACACGCAAGACAGGAAACAACCATAGGGTGTCCAGTGGGAAATCATTGGGTGTCCAGTAAAGTACCAAAGGGTGTCCAGTAATAAACCATAGAGTGGAAAGTTGATATATTGTTCATTCATCAATAAAAAAAACAAAGTGGTTCACCAAGCCTTTGCGAGAGCTCCTCCACTTCAATTCCACCTCACCTACTCCAAATTCGCCCTCCACTCGCCTCAAATTGACATGGAAAAGCCATCACAACGAAGGTGAAGGACGAAGACACCAAAGCGGTGCTCCAGTGGCGGTTCACACTAGCGGTGCAGGACGAATTTGAGCTCCCATGGAGATCTCGTCACCCTTAAAGGCAGAGAGATAGAAGACAGTGAAATCAGAGAATAAAAAAGCTCTTCAATGGAGCTCTTCGATGGAGAGAGGTAGAGAGAGGCATAGAGAGAAAGGGTTTTGGATGGGAGACGAGATCATGTCATCTCTACCTCTGCAGACTCTCTCTCCTCTACAGACTCTCTCTCTCTCTCTCTCTCTCTCTCTCTCTCTCTCTCTCTCTCTGGCTACAACAGGTGAGGTAACGGGGGATTTTGAGGGGGAGGGTTACATTTTTGCAATTTGTTTGGATAGGGGATAGGGGGTGCAAAGAGGTCCGGGTATTTGGGTTGAAGACTCCACTTCGATTGTAAGATCTTGAGACCTAACGTGCAGGTGATCTAAAGGATGATGAAAGACAAAAGGCTGGGTTTCAAGTTCTTGAAACCTAGACTAAAATGTTTTGGAATATCACGTATATATCTCTTTATTTGAATTGATCTCTCATAGGAAAGAATCTGAGGCCAACCCTGTTGGGCCTAAATTATCATGGGCTTTTTATTGGGCTATGAGATGTGATTTGGTCTTAATCGATTTATATATGTGTTTCTCATCTAACCCATTTTATGTGCTAGATACATTATGTATGTTCTTTTAGGATTTCATTTTTCATACAAGGAAAGAACCGATCCTTAGTAGATCATACTTGATCATGAAGAAAGTTGAAAGAACAATCTTGGAAGGCACACAAAGGATCATTTTCGGAAAGAATTCAAATACCTTGGAAAGGATTTGAATTTCAAACGGTCTCCCTCCAAGAAGCTCTACAAGTGTTCCGACTATAAAAAGACGAAGGCTAAGAAGGATGAAAGCTAACTAAGCAAGCACTGAAGAAATCATAAGCATCCTAAAGCATTCGTCAAGTTTCTCTTTCATTCTCCAAAAGCGTAGTTGTTGATCATTGTTTAAGAGTTGAGAGAAACACTAGCACTTATTGTACAAGTCATTCATTTTACACTTAGAGTTTTCATACTCGATCAAAGCACACTTGGTGTGTGGTGTGAGCTTTTATTTCACTTGTAAGGTTGAGAGCTAGAATAGAAGCAGTGAGACTTTGTATAGAGAAAGGGTTGTTTCTCTAGGAAGTTCTAGGCTCAAGTAAAGTGAAATAAAAAGTGTTTGAATCCTACGGGTTGGATAACCCTAGGCGGGGACGTAGGCCAGTTGGTGCCGAACCTCGTTAACAATTCGTGTGTTCATCTTTTATATTCCGCATTTATGTTATCATATTCGATTTTACTTTGTTAAGTCCTGATAGCCTATATCAAGGTCTTGACAAGTTGCACTAAATTTCTATTGTTGTGAAAATCGTCCATACTCTATTCATCCCCCCCTTCTAGAGTATTATTCATCGCCTTATAGACTCTTCATTTGGTATCAGAGCTTGGCTCACTGTTTTGATTTAACAATCTTGTGAGTTTTCAGCATGTCTACCATAGGTGATGGAGGTTTTGCTCAAGGAAGGTCAACCAATAGACCTCAACTTTTCTGTGGCAATAACTTTGTCCACTGGAGATCACTGATGCAAATGTTCATCATTGATCAAGACCTTGAGCTATGTGGCCTGGTCAAGAATGGACCACACGTTCCAAAAAAGACTGTCGATGGAAAGCAAGTTGATAAAACTGAATCTGATTACGATCAGACTGATCTTGAAAACATTGCTAAGAACTACAAAGCTATGAATCTACTGTATTGCGCTCTCGATGCTAATGAGTTTAACCGTGTCTCAGCTTGCAAAAGTGCCAAGGAAATTTGGGACAAGCTTATAGCTACTTATGAGGGCACAAGTCAAGTCAAAGAGAGTAAGATTAATATCTTTCTCAGCCAATACGAGCTTTTCAAGATGAATCCTGATGAGACAGTAAAGGAGATGCTTACGAGATTCACTCAAATTGTAAACAACCTCGACTCACTTGGAAAAACCTTCTCCAACCCAGAAAAGGTTCGAAAGGTTCTAAGGAGCCTCCCAAAAATCAAGTGGGGTCCCAAGGTTACTGCAATTGAGGAAGCTCAAGATCTCTCTACACTACCATTAGATGATCTTCTCGGAAAACTTATTACTCATGAGATGATATTAAACGAGGAAGATGGAGAAGTACCCTCAACAGCAAAGAACCTTGCTCTCAAAGCTAAGAAAGATCACTCACAATTTGAGAGTGATGAATCAGACGACGAAGATGATCCCTTTGCTCTCATCACACGGGGATCAGCTCGAATTTTGAAGATGAAAAAACAATTTTCCAACCGTGAAAATACTGATTCATCTAGATTCAAAAGCAAGTCTCCCAACATGTCAAAGAAGCCAAAAGTGCTAACATGTTTTGAGTGTGGCGAGACAGATCATCTCGTAAAGGTTTGTCCTATGAAGAAAAGAAATAAGTTCAAGAAATATGAACAAAAGAAAAAGGCTATGCTTGTAACCTGGAGTGACTCAGATTCATCATGTGACTCAGACACCGAAAAAGATCAGGCAAATCTCTGTCTTATGGCTGAACACGAAGGATCACAGACTCAAGACCTTGGACAAGTGGTAAGAAACCTAATGTCTAGTCCCCCCCGATGTTCTTTCTGAAGTCCTAAGAAATATGATTTCTAATGAAGATGCTTATAACAGTGAAATCAACACCTTGAAGAAGAAGCTGATAGATCAACAGAAATGTATTAGTGATATGTCGCTGGAAATGAAAAACCTTGAAACATCTCGGTCGGCCCTTGACATTAAAGTCAAGACCTTGAGCTCAGAAAATTCTAATCTCAGGCAAAGCCTCTCCTCTCTAAAGAATCGTAATGAGGATTTAGAGAAAGAGAAGGCAAAGCTAACCGATAAGTGTCAAGACCAGTAGACTTCACTCATTCAATTCACCAGATCTAAAGCTAATCTTGATAAGATGTTGGGTGAACAACAACTCTCTATTAATAGAAGTGGTATTGGATACAACAAGAATTTTCCAAAGAAACCTAGTACCACTTTTGTTAAAGCTAAAGGCTATTGGCGTTCACCTACTTGCTTCCACTGTTGTAAGAAAGGGCATGTTAAAGAAACTTGTCCATATAGGCGAAAGGATCCTTACATCATTAGAAATACATTTCCAGTTCGACTTAATGAACAGATAAAACAAGTTTGGGTTCCTAAGGGGACAAGACTACCCAACATGGTCTATCCTCATTATGAATCTAAAACTATGTATTGGTCTAGCCGGAAAGGTTGATGTTGGTATTGCAGGATATCATCAAGAGCAAAGAGCCAAAATGGATAATGGACAGTGGATGCTCACGACACATGAGCGGAAAGAAATCTCTATTTCAAGATCTTAAGGAACAAACCACTGGAACAATTACTCTTGGTGATAAAGGGAAGTGCAACATTATTGGTATTGGTAATATCGGTAATTCAGAAAGTTGCATTAAGGATGTTTATCTTGTTGATGGATTAAAGTATAACCTCTTAAGTGTCTCTCAGTTGTGTGATAAAGGAAACAAAGTTGGCTTTGACAGACACAAGTGTGAAGTCAGGAATGAAGAGACTGATGATCTAATCCTCACTGCTCACAGGCACAGCACCACTTATGCTGTAAATGCTAACCATATTACAGGTACAAAACTCAAGTGTCTCAAGGTCTTGACAGAAGACCCCGGCCTATGGCATAGAAGACTAGGTCATGTAAGCATGCACACCCTCAATAAACTTAAAACAAGAGATCTTGTTAGAGGATTGCCTGATCTGAACTTCAAGAAATAAGATCTATGCAATGCATGCACAAGAGGCAAACAGACATGCAGTTCCTTCAAACCTAAAAAGGTTGTAAGTTCCTCTCGCCCTCTTGAGTTGTTACATATGGACTTGTGTGGACCTATGCGTGTCAAATCTCCAAAGGGTAAACAATACATCCTGGTTATTATTGATGATTTCTCTCGTTTTACATGGATCTCCTTTTTAAGAGAAAAATCAGAGGCTTTGCTCGAGTTTTCTAAACTTTGCAAAGAGTTGAAGACCTTGAAAAACATACCTATTGTCTCCATTAGGAGTGATCATGGTAGAGAATTTGATCAACTAAAATTTGATTTGTTCTGTGCTAAATATGGAATTTCACACAACTTTTCTGCTCCTAGAACTCCTCAACAAAACGGAGTTGTGGAACGAAAGAACCGCACTTTGGAGGACATGTCTAGGACAATGCTTTTGGAAAATGGTTTGCCAAAGTTCTACTGGGCTGAGGCTGTTAATACGGCCAATTACATCTTAAATCGATGCTTGATTCGCCTTATTTTGAAAAAGACTCCTTATGAACTTTTCAAAGGAAGAAAGCCTAGCATTTCCTACTTCAAACCTTTTGGATGCACTTGCTTTGTTCATAACAATGGCAAAGATAACCTTGGGAAATTTGACGCACGTAGTGATGAAGGTATCTTCCTTGGTTATTCTACTATTAGCAAAGCTTATAGAGTTTATAACAAGCGCACCAAAATTGTTGAGGAGAGTATCCATGTGGTATTCGACGAAAGCAACAATGGTGTGTTAAGTGAAGGTTTTGCAGATCTCAATCTAAATCAACATGATTCGGATGGAGAAGAAGAGGACAAGGCTGAAAATAAGCAGGACCAAGAAAGAAACATGCAAGAACAAATCCAAGATACCAACGAGCTATCTCAAGACCTTGAGAAGGGACTACAAAATCAGGATTCAGTCATTGGAGAATCCAACACTCAAATTGTCTCTCAAGACCTTGAAGAAAGACCTGCTACTATTTCAAACGATCAAGGTCCAAAGCTATGAAAGTTCAAACATGCCTCTTCACACTCAGCTCAAGATATCATATCAGATCCATCATCTGGGGTACAAACTCGATCTAGATTAAAAAATCTTTGTGCCTTCTATGCTTTTGTTTCTCTTGTAGAACCAAAAACCCCAGCTGAAGCACTCAAGGACTCGGACTGGATCACTGCCATGCAAAATGAGCTAAATGAGTTTAAAAGGAACAAGCTATGGACTCTTCAACCCAGACCAAAGCACCAATCAGTCATAGGAACTAGATGGGTGTTTCGGAATAAACTGGATGAAGCAGGCAAGATCATTCGAAACAAAGCAAGACTTGTTGCTCAAGGATACAATCTAGAAGAAGGTGTAGACTACGAGGAGACATTTGCTCCCGTAGCAAGGTTAGAAGCTATACAAATATTACTTGCTTTTGCATCTTTCATGGGTATCAAGCTATTTCAAATGGATGTCAAATGTGCATTTCTAAATGGGTTCTTAGAAGAAGAGGTTTATGTTGCTCAACCACCAGGTTTTGAAAGTGAAGAATTTCCTAATCATGTGTATAAATTGGACAAAGCTCTCTATGGTCTCAAACAAGCCCCAAGAGCTTGGTATGAAAGATTGTCCAAATACCTTCTTGAAAATGGTTTTCAAAGAGGATTGATTGATAAAACTCTCTTCATCAAGACTCATGGAAATGATCTTTTGATTAATCAAATATATGTAGATGATATATTATTTGGTGCTACTAACAATTCCCTCTGCAAGGAGTTTTCTGAGATTATGTGCAGAGAATTTGAAATGAGTCTCATGGGAGAATTGAACTTCTTCCTCGGTTTACAAGTTCTTCAAACAAGTAAGGGTATCTTTCTGAATCAAGGGAAATACACCAGGGATCTACTAAAGAAATACAAAATGGAACAATCAAAGGTAGCAAAGACCCCTATGAGCTCCACTCTTTCCCTTGATCAAGATAAGAATGGTAAGAATGTGAACCAAAAAGAGTACAGAGGTATGATTGGTTCACTCCTATACCTTACTGCTAGTAGACCTGATATAATGTTCAGTGTCTGTATGTGTGCTCGATTCCAAAGTGACCCCAAAGAGTCTCACCTTATTGTTGTGAAAAGAATCTTCAGATACCTAAATGGATCTCAAGACCTTGGGCTCTGGTATCCCAAACAGAGTAACTTTCATTTAACAGGCTACTCAGATGCATATTTTGCAGGCTACAAGGTTGATCGAAAAAGCACTTCTGGTTGTTGCCAACTCCTAGGATCCTCCTTGATAAGTTGGCACTCTAAGAAACAAAATTCAGTGGCCTTATCAACTGCAGAAGCCGAGTACATTGCTGCTGGTGCATATTGCTCTGAGATTCTTTAGATAGCACAACAGCTCAGAGACCTTGGAATTGATTTTAAAGGTATTCCTATATTGTGTGATAATACTAGTGCTATTTCCATCACTAAAAATCCAGTGCAGCACTCGAGAACCAAGCACATTGATGTGAGACATCATTTTATAAGAGATCATGTGGAGAAAGGTGATGTATCAATATCCTTCATATCCACTGATTTTCAGTCAGCTGATATTTTTACTAAACCACTCCCTGAAGATCGTTTCAATTTTATTAGACTGGAGTTGTGTATGCTTAATAGGGATGCACTTTCTTAGGGGGAGTAATTACTCCCTACATGAAAGTTCAGAATTCAAATGACATCTCAAGGCCTTGACTCCATAAGGATACGAGATGATCATCCGAATAAAATTATATTGGATCAAACTCTGTTAGTATCTTATGGATATTCAACAAGAGTGTCTTTTGGTTTTATTTACCCCTTTCAAATATCGGTTTTCACATATTTTGGTTCCCATTTTAAAATTATTCCAAATCTCTTTAATTTTTGCAAGTGGATGTGACACTTTGGGTTTAGAAAAATCAGATCATCATTACTTACTATTCATGTGAGTTAATGAATCTGTACTTGCCCATTTGAAAATATTGAGAAACGATTCAGTTTCCAGTGTTGTTGCTTTTTAATCCCTCCCTCCTCTCGGTCTAATCCACTCCACCCTCACTCTCTCCGTGTTCATTCTCTCTCTCTCTTCGAGTTCCAAAAACCCTCCCTGTTTCTGAAATCAAAAATGGTGGGATCAAAGTGCTCTTCAGCCTCTCCGTCTCCAGCTCCTTCTGCTAAGAGATACAAGATGCCGACCAACAAGGGCAAGCAGATCATGGAGGAATCTGAAGAACATTCCGAGAATTCCAGCGAGAACTCACCATCACCACCACCTCTGATAAGGAAATCCAAAGGCAAAGCTCCATCCACTTCTGCTCCTGTTCGGCCTCCCTAGGTATCTTCTGGCATTTCCCCCAATTGGTTTTGCTCTAAAGAGGTTGAAGAGTCCTGAAAACAGGACTTTTGCAGTCGTAGATTATGCTTCTGTGATGCTGTCGATTTCAATCTCCTCCAATCCATGCCCTTGCCTTGCATTTCCCTCCTCAAATCTACAAGCTTCTGGACTTTGCTCAACCCTGGCAATTTTGCCTATCCCCAACTTACCCGACTCTTTTATACTAATCTTACTGTTCATCGGGTAAATGGAACCCTAACCCTAGTATCTAAGGTCAAGAACACCCGAATCCGCCTCTCTCCTGAAAGCCTTGCTCTCATCCTTGATCTTCCAACTGAAATTCCCACAAAAGAATTCCCAAGCCGATTTGAGTGTCTCTCACGAGCACGAGATGAATTCTTCCTAAAATCTCAAGGCCCTGGATCTTCATCGTCCCTCAAACCCACTCACACTGCCCTAAACCTTCAAGCCAAGCTCATCTTCACTATTCTGGCTCGCTGTATCTTCCCACGCATCCATTCCAGGGAATTGGTGACCGAGAACATTCTCGAGATCCTCTTCCTAATCATGAACGGATACGAGCCTGACTTGCCCAAACTCATTCTCGACTACATGACCCATGTCTCTACCTCCTCTCGGCCTATGCCTTTACCCTATGCAAACCTCTTGCCCAAAATCTTTGAAGCCTTTGACATCGACACATCAGGAGAAGAAAAGCAAACCTACAGTGGGATCATTGATGAAGGCTGTCTAGAAAGATTGGGTATTGTCAAAAACCTGATGGGGCAATGGTTTCTGAAGAAAGATTCAAAGGAAAAACAGGTTGCTGAACCTAATATGAATGAGGATAGATTGGCTACTGTGGAGACTGAG
Source organism: Persicaria maculosa (assembly GCA_963922045.1). Taxonomy (NCBI): domain Eukaryota; kingdom Viridiplantae; phylum Streptophyta; class Magnoliopsida; order Caryophyllales; family Polygonaceae; genus Persicaria; species Persicaria maculosa. The sequence goes on along the minus strand of OY998253.1, from coordinate 19,891,850 downwards.
ATTCAAGACCTTAGGTTTGATCTGAGCAGAATGTGGTCGGATGTGGTGATTCGCCAAGACCAGACTCATGAGCTACTCTCTATGGTCAACTGCAAGCTTGATCAGATGATGCTTCTCAATGCTCTCACCTACACTACTACAGGCTATATCATGCCAATGGAGCAAGAAACCTTCGATCATGTGCGTGAGAAGACAGGGAATGTCATCCTCAACCGTGAAAATTAAGTGAAGAAACGTCCCATTCTGCGCCCCACTCATCATGAACCCACCATCCTCACAGTCGAGCAATATGGTGTGATCAAGAAATACAGGGATGTGGAGCGTCAGAGACAACTTGCAGAAATGGAGAGAGACAAGGTCACCAGAGATGCCCTTGATAGGTGGAGGAAGAAGTGCAGAGATGAGGTCAGAAGGAAGTACCTTCCACCCAACAAGCAGTACCCCACCTTCAGCGAATGGGTTGAGGAAGGCGCTGACATTGCCCCTCCTGAAGATCCTAATGCTCCTGGCGCCCCAGATACATCCTCTGCTGCTGAGCCATCCTCTGCTAAGAAAGGCAAGAAGGCTCTAAGGAGCAAGAAGAAGAAGGCTGCAGATGGGGATTCTGACTCAAGGCCTTGATCTCCCACCCTCTTGGCTCTACATTCTAAAAACTCTTATTTTGCTGCTCGTCTCTTAAAACTTCTGGCTTTTGGTTGATGTTTTCAGACATTTTCACCTCTCTACCCTTTTGTTGGAAGACAAAAAGGGGGAGAATATTTTGGTTGCTGCGTTTTAGCACTGGTTGGTTAAGTGCTTGATGTTTTAAAACTTAGATGATCCAAACATTTTATGCTCATATTATATAATATGCTTATATCTTTATAATGATTGTTGGATCTATATTATGAATATTGAAACAGGTTTTGTCTTCCATCAAGGGGGAGATTGAAGACTCCACCTTGATTGTAAGATCTTGAGACCTAACGTGCAGGTGATCTAAAGGATGATGAAAGACAAAAGGCTGGGTTTCAAGGTCTTGAAACCTAGACTAAAATGTTTTAGAATATCACGTATATATCTCTTTATTTGAATTGATCTCTCACAGGAAAGAATCCGAGGCCAACCCTGTTGGGCCTAAATTATCATGGGCTTTTTATTGGGCTATGAGATGTGATTTGGTCTTAATCGATTTATATATGTGTTTCTCATCTAACCCATTTTATGTGCTAGATACATTATGTATGTTCTTTTAGGATTTCATTTTTCATATAAGGAAAGAACCGATCCTTAGTAGATCATACTTGATCATGAAGAAAGTTGAAAGAACAATCTTGGAAGGCACACAAAGGATCATTTTCGGAAAGAATTCAAATACCTTGGGAAGGATTTGAATTTCAAACGGTCTCCCTCCAAGAAGCTCTACAAGTATTCCGACTATAAAAAGACGAAGGCTAAGAGGGATGAAAGCTAACTAAGCAAGCACTGAAGAAATCATAAGCATCCTAAAGCATTCGTCAAGTTTCTCTTTCATTCTCCAAAAGCCTAGTTGTTGATCATTGTTTAAGAGTTGAGAGAAACACTAGCACTTATTGTACAAGTCATTCATTTTACACTTAGAGTTTTCATACTCGATCAAAGCACACTTGGTGTGTGGTGTGAGCTTTTATTTCACTTGTAAGGTTGAGAGCTAGAATAGAAGCAATGAGGCTTTGTATAGAGAAAGGGTTGTTTCTCTAGGAAGTTCTAGGCTCAAGTAAAGTGAAATAAGAAGTGTTTGAATCCTACGGGTTGGATAACCCTAGGCGGGGATGTTGGCCAGTTGGTGCCGAACCTCGTTAACAATTCGTGTGTTTATCTTTTATATTCCACATTTATATTATCATATTCGATTTTACTTTGTTAAGTCCTGATAGCCTATATCAAGGTCTTGACAAGTTGCACTAAATTTCTATTGTTGCGAAAATCGTCAATACTCTATTCATCCCCCCTTCTAGAGTATTATTCATCGCCTTATAGACTCTTCATGGGTCATTTTTGCAAATCCCCCAAAAATGATGACATATAATTGGTGAAATTAAGATTTGACCAATTTCATGTCATTGTTTCGCCCAATTTATGGTAAAAACGAATCGGGATACTTTATTTGTTACCACCTTCCTCCACGGTTGAGTTATTTTTCTTCCATTTGAAAGGTGATGATATTTTAATATATTGTTATAAAAGTTGGGTTATTTTAATTAGTTTTGTCATTTATTATTAATGATCAATGAAGTCTTAATCATTTGTAATCGTCTCCACCGTCGGCGCTAGGGCCGCCACTTCCATACCCCGGACCAAATCCTCTGTGCTCATCTCTTTCTTAGCACTATCGTCCTTGCATCGCCAAAAAAGTTATCTAATCGCCGCCCTCGCACTGGTCGAAAATCATCTTTCCTCACCAAAAAATTGTCCTTCTCTTGCCTTTGTGGTAGCAAAAGGTCATGGAACACGCTATTTATAGCGATGCACTGGTCTGCAACCTCATGTGGAATTGGATCCATCCTTCCCGCCTAATTAGCGGCGCTTTCCTACCCTTTTCCGTTCAACTAGTCTACAACTTTCTGTGTGATGGGATTAAGGTTGCACTCATTCAAGGTCCGATTAGGTCGAAGTGGTCGTTTAGTCTGGTATAAACACAAAGGATTTAGATCGATCATAAACAAAGAAACCAAAAAGAAAGACAATAAGGGCACACAATATGTTTACGAGGTTCGGGCTAATCCCTATATTGGCTCTAGATGTCATCCAATATGCTCTAAAGATCAAAAAACGAGAAAGCAATACAAAGATCCTAAGAGGGAAACTAAGCAACATCAAATGAAGAAACTAAGAAGCGTTAACAAGATATGTAACGAGTACATATCAAAAGCAAAAAAGAAAGGAACGAAAACCCCCTTGAACTGAGAAGACTGACCCAAAGGGTTGCGATATCAGTTTGGCGCATCAGCGTCTTCGACCTTCTTCCTGACTTCTCTTCCTCCTTTCTTTGGTGTTGTTGTCAGAAGGCTCGACCTTCACGTGCCTTCGAGATCTCCCGCTTTCTCTTTCTCCGCTTGAGTCTGGCTGATCACATGGATATTGCTCCACGAGCCTCTCTTACTGGTTAACACAAACTCGAGCCCCTCTCTATCTTCTTCTCTCATCCTTTAGCTCCTTTAATGAAGCCCACAACCCTAGCCAGAATCTCCTAATTTCAGCCATAGGAGAGGAGCTCCTATACTCCTTTTGGAGCGATGCTGTAGTGCCTAACTCTGGAACTGAGGTTTGCTGCTGGAGAGTTTATGAAACCTTGATGGGAGCAACAGCAAGAAACAAAGACGTTGGACAAGGCATGGGCTTGTCGGAGACAACTCCAAATAAGGCTCAATCGGTTAGGATGTACATTGACCCGATGAGTTCCAAGTTACCCGAGTTAGCTATTCGACGACCTAGAGCCATGCAAAATCGGGTTCGACTTTGTGGCTCCAAGACCAACGGAGAATAGCTACTCGGACCTACCTCATTTAGAGTCCTAGTCTTTAGCTTAAGTCAGCCTTTAAGCCCGAACATGAAACATTCACGCACCAAAGCCCCTAATAATCCTATACATGATATAGCATAAATCTCAACACTGTGAACCCTTCCTTCCCGCTCAAATGGCCAAGCTTCTTGCCCGGTCACCTCCTGATAAAGCCAAAATAATTCCATAAGATATCTAGGGGCATAATCGTACTTACAAGGTAAACCCTAATCCTCATTATATATTCGGGTGAGCTACTAGGGTTTAGGGAGACTTCCCACACAGCCGACAAATTCTGACTTGAGCGTCAGAGGCTCCTCCGGGGGAGCGAGCCCTACCTCTTCTTCTCCTTCTAATCTGTGCAGGAAGATCGATCGGCAGGGAAGAATCGATGCAGATTTGATGTATTACATTTGGCGACGTTCGTGGGAATCCGATCGAAAAGCACTAAAATCGGAACCCTAATGAAGGAAGTTGGTGGCCATGAACGTCGGGTTCACTGCGGAGCTTTGCCAAAGGCGCAAGGGCATGTAGGACCACCACCGTTCCTTGCCTAGTTAACAATCCGAGCCTCCATCTCGAGATTGTTGTCTCGGTACATGGAGGTTGACTTGACATCGCCGAGGTTGGGTCCTTTGCCTACATCATCGCATATGCAACGCTGAGCTCTTCGACGGGTCATCAACCCTTCGATTTGCCGACCACATCGCCATCGCTGCAACTTGCAAGGACCCCTCGTCAAGTTCGATTCGTCCATGCCTTCAAACTCTCTCTCCATCCCTGGCCCAGTACCGCCGTCAGCCTGCAAACTTATGGTAGGGGCGCATCGGCGGCTGACCAAGCAATCGGCCAAGGAAGATCAACACGCCGATCCGCATACGCGACTCGTGGCGGGTGCTGCCTCCAATCGGCCTTGTCCGTCTGTTGGCGGACGGGCGGCGACGGTGTTCGTCGGTGTCGAATCTCCAGCCCAGCCACGCTATCGCTGCAGATCGTCCTTGGTGTATACGTGGGTCTGAACACGGGAACACGCCGACATCGTTGGGGGAAGCCGGAGTTGACGACATCGTTCGAGATCCAGCGCCGCCGCTCCTCTCTACAAACCCTATGAGGAAGACGATCTGACGATGAATTTGGAAATAGGGGTTAATTACAAAATCAACCCAGAGTTCTTGGAAATTGCAGCTCAGCCTATGCATTTAAGATAATTGCAAAACAATGCCCAACTTCCGTAAGGCAAGATATCTCACTTGGAAGTGCAACGTATCGTGCCCGGCCGGTCCAGCATATGAGACGTAAAGCTAAGTACTCTATGTCCTATTTTGATGAAAAGTTTTCTCTTTAGTTAATCATATTGCATGGTTAGTTGCATCTTGACTCCTAGCTTTAATTAGTGACATATAATTTCTTGATATGCTTATATGTGCATCTCTATATATATATATATATATATATATATATATATATATATATATAGAACAACATTATATCAAAGCCCTAAAAAATAATTACAAAATTGCCACTCATGGCCAACGAATCGCCACTCATGGCAAACGAATCGCCACTCATGCCCAACGAATCGCCACTTATGGCCAAAGGATCGCCACTCAAGGCCAATAGATCGCCACTCAAGGCCAATAGAACGCCAATCAAGGCCAATAGAATGCCACTCAAGGTCAAAGAATCGCCACTCATGGCCAAAGAATCGTCACTTACGACTATTAAAGCCAATTTTAAGCCATAATAACGTCGTTAAGGGCCAGCAAAAGTCAAAATCGAGCAATAAGCATGTCATTTAAAGATGAAACGCTCAACCCTAATGAAAACCATTGAATTGTCAATCAAAAATAAAAGCAAGAATGTCATCAACTAACACTATCTCGCATTCATGGCAAAAAAATCATCTAATCATTTTGAGCAGTAACTTTCGGTTGATGAGTTAATAACACACCAACTGCATTATATTGTGCTATTCGGTTGAGAATGCTAAAGCTTGTAGGATACAACGAAGACAAGGGGCAAGCATTACTGGTGGTCTTTGATCATAACAAGTGAAGAGCATCGAAGTATTCATCTTCCCTCATCATTAGATCGTGATAAGGGAACCCGATGGGCAATTGATAGAGCCAAAGTAATTCCATAAGATATCTAGGGGCATAATCATCCTTAGATTCCTTACAAGGTAAACCCTAATAAAAAAAACCCTAATCCTTATTATATATTCGGGTGAGCTACTAGGGTTTAGGGAGGCTTCCCACACAGCCGACAAATTCTGACTTGAGTGTCGGAGGCTCCTCCGGGGAGCGAACCCCGCCTCTTCTTCTCCTTCTAATTTGTGTAGGAAGATCGATCGACGGAGAAGAATCGACGCAGATTTGATGTATTACACCTCCATTCCACTTTTCCGCAACCTCTTGTGAATCTAAGATCCGCCTCTTCTTGCGGGGGCGGATCGATGTGGTCTACAACCATGTTTGGTTGCTCTGACAATGTAATATGCAATATCTTACGAAAATGGATCCACAACACCTTTTAGAGATTTACGGAATAAGTTAACAAACACGAATAACTATGGGCGGAATAGGTTAAATGAATGAATTTGATACGGTGAATCAAAATATGAAGCGGCGGTGGCCTGGGCAGCCTTTTTGAAAACGTCGCTCATTCTTGCAAGTGCACAACTCTCCCACTACTCGATCACAAATTGTAGAATGGAATCAAGTTGGCAGCAAATGTGTCTCAAAGTAAAAACAATGTGTTGTCAGAACAACTACACTACCCACAACCTCTAAAGGTAAAATCTATGGCCGTGAATTTAACTCCTTTAAAAATTACAAATAATTGCACCTAGGTACTTAAGTTTGGCAAAAATCTCACACGTGGCACTACTCTTTCTATTTTATTAATGAGACAATAATTCAAGATCAGACATATCTGAAACTCGAGAGGCCGATAAGTCAGCAGACAGGTGAACCGTTGAACATACAATAAAACTGAAATACAGAAAAAAAAAAGAAAAAAGGCGCAATCGGCACTATTCTTTCTATGATTTCATTTAGATGGCCATGTATTATAAACTTTTCGCAATTTAATCACTAATAAAATGAATGTCTGTTAATTAGATTTAGGAAGTCGCTGGTTGTATTGTACAAAGAGCAAGTCGTATTGGATATATTTTATTTGTAGGTTGTAAGATCATAACGTTCTTTTTATTTTAAAAGTTTAAGATATTATATAAGGGTTTCACTTCTCCTTATATTTTGTGATAATTTTATGTTTTCTCATATCGATGATATAATAACAGAAAATATTAGACATTAGATTAATGATTATTATTGTTTTTATATAGATATGAATATGATAATCTTGATCTCATATTCTCTATTACTATTACTATTGTTGTAGTCTATGTGATAGAAATGGTGTTTATTGTTGAGAGATATGAATGAGACCAAAAATAGTCTCACATCGAAAGTTGAGCATAACAAGTCTTAATATATAAATCGGTGGACTGCTCTTTTTATAGCCAATTGATTTTAGGATGAAACCTCACTCGGCTTATGTGCTAGGCTATTAGCGCTTATGCACACGACACTCGTCATCGGTCTGAGTCGGACTTTGATTTGCAACTTCGGAACTCCCGCTTCTTCAAATTAGATCCTAGCAGGACAACTACAAATTGGACAAAAAGAGAAAGGGTGAAGGTATAGAAGTAGAAGTCAAGGGTAACACTCAAATCGGTTCATCCAAAATACCTTGAAAATTAAAAACCACCCAAAATGAAAGGTATGCTTTTCAAATGATCGAGATTTATGAGTCTCCTAAGAAATACTCCATTCTCAGATTCATAACTAATAAGGCGGTATACAGCACAAATATAAGTTCATATCTAAAAGGGAGAAAGTGTTGAAGGTTAGATTTGCAAAGATTTAAAACTTTGTGAACAAACAACGCTCTTTTTTAGATCCGAGGAACATACATATGCATATGAGATAGAATATAAGAGTAAGTTTAGAGGACAAAGAGATTGAATATGTCAAACTTCTCTTATGTTTTTTTTTCTTTGGTGACGTGGGGTCCGAGGTTATCAACTAGTCCCCCACGGGTCCGAGCCCTAACCTGCAAATGACGCAAACCGGTTAAGCCAGACGACAAGCCTCTAGGTAGGCTCACTCAAGCCAATGAAGGCTTGGACACTCACTAATTACACAAATTGTGTAAGGAATGAGATTTGAACCATTGACCTCTTACAAGGGCCACCTCTCCCTTACCACTAGGGCAAGGGGTGATTGGTAAACTTCTCTTATGTCTTGTTTACTCTTTTTCTTTCTATTCTATATCCTAGGAGCAAAGGATAAGATTCAAAATTGAGAAAAATTCTCTGCCAAAAAAATAATCGATCCTAAGAAAATCCAATTAAAAACCAAACTAATTAAAATTTGAAAAATATTTTCAAATTAATACTCTTATCATATGCCCAAGGACATATGATAAAATAACCATTATTATTATTGGGAGTTAGTTTTGCAAAATCGGTTTGTTATACGCAACATACAATCTCGCCAAATACACGGAATTGTCCCCGACTTCCAATGTTGATAAACGGTATACTGACATCGTCTTCCGAAGCGGAAAAGAATTGTCGACCTGGAGGGGTGATGGAGGGCTGGGCCTGGGAGGGGTGCTAGGTGGTTGTCGACTTCAGTAGTCATAGTCAGAAGTAGCTAGAGTATACGCTAGTGGATGGCTGCTGACTTCAGCAGTCGAAGACTCGAAGTGAAAGAGTTGATGTTATTGTCGAGTTGGAGGGATGCTACTATACTACTGGAGAGTTGGGAGTCGTTGTTGACTTCGGGAGTAAGAGTCGATATAGACATTGTTGTCTCCGACTTCCTGTGTCAATGTCTCCATTGTGCATTCAATGAGATTTTGGTCGTTCCGATAGCAAACCCCTTTGCAAAACTGCAAAAGGGATGCTAGTTTTGCCGATTGAGAAAAAATGCAGGCTATTACATTACCTCTTGTTGTATTTGGACATTAAGAGAGAGAGAGAGTGTGTGTAGTGTTTCGATATGTGTACGAGAATATGTTAATATAATATTTTAAAATTATATCAATAATCTATAAAAAAAAATTACTAAAAATATGCCAAAAATAATAAATCTAAAATACAATGTAAAAATTAAATTAATAACGATCAAAATGTGCAAGAAATATAAAATATAAAATAATCTAGATATAAATAATTCATTATACCAAAAAAAGTATAGATATGAATAAAATAATAGCTATCAAATAATTAATTTCTATATAAATAATTCTTTTAGTTAAAAAATAATCTAAATATGTTGATAATTTTGGTATCTATGGCTATAAAATAATTTTGATTTATATTTTTATCAATTAACTTTTATGATAACTTAATATAAATTATATATGGCATCATATTATTTTCATAATTTTTTGAAAGAAAATGTTTTTACAAGATACATTTTTAGTATCAATTTGACTTATATACGCTTGAAATAAAAAAATTTATCTTTTAAAAAATTTTAAAATTAAAAAGATATAGATAAGATTGTTTAGAAGATTTATTTAAACAAAAGTGTCTCATCTATGACCAAGGGATTGTAAGGGATAAAATCGGTTTGTGCTAATTTGTATAATTACAATTGTATAAGAATATTATCTTGTAATTATCTAATTTATGCGGAGAATATCTCTAATTTGTATTGTAATTACCTTCATGTAACCGTCCTTAATTCTTATATACATTATTGTAATCAACACAATCACATTATAGTAACTAATTCATTGTAGGAGATTTAATTCTTGCAACAAATTACTTGTACCTAAATTGTATTGTAACTAACTTCGTAATTAAGGTTTCAGCAGGTTACAATAGGTATATAGTAGGTTTCAATAAGCCACATAATTGGTGTAACATATAGTTTCAAACTTTCAATAATAAAGTTACAAAATGCACAAAATAGGTTTCAATAGGGTAAAACAAGTATACAAATAAAGGATACTGAAGGTTCGATAATGTAAAACAAAGTAATATAGAAATACTCTAGAAGGGGGGTTGAATAGAGTATGTCGGTTTTTCGCAGATAGTCTCAAGACTTTTGAAGCTCGTGCAAAACCCTTTGAGATTAGACTTAGTCTTTTCTCTGAAAACTTGAATCACAAAGTTAAACAAACGAACCAAGTGCGGAAATAAGGTAAAGCAGTAAGTGAAGGACTCGATGAATTGTTTACGAGGTTCAGCACGAACTTGGCCTACGTCCCCGCCTAGGGTTCTTCCACAACCCTAGGATTCAACCGGCTTTTATTGATTCACAAGACTTAGGATCCTAGTATCTCCCCGAGAAGCCTCTCTCCTATACAATTGCAATCTAGTCAACTCACGTTCCCTTGGAGTCCTAGATCAATCTAGAAGAGCCCCACCTCTCTATGCTATCTAGTACAATCCTCTTACACTTAGTGAATCAATCGCCTAGTGTTCACTTCCTGAGTTACAAACTCTCGAGTATAACACCATAACAGAATATATCCTATAAGCTCACTGTGTAACTCTCAAATGCTTTGAAATGTAATAACAGACTCTTAAGGACTAGCAGAGAGCACACGAAGAAGACAGATCTCGCTTGAAGGCTTGAGTGTATGAAAGCTTGTGTTCAACAGATGTGTTTCTGTCTTCTTCTTCCTTTTTTTTATATTGAAACAAATCGGCGCCTAAGGATCTTCACCAACGGCTAGAGAGGATCATGGCTTGTGCTGGATCTTCTATCTTTGGAAACTTCGAAGGCCATGATCTTCCGATTTGAATCTTCTCAAATTACAACATAAGGAAGGAAATAATATTCGAAAATACTTCCTGAAAGGTTAGTGTATATATAATAATATAATGGAAGCATATAATAACATAAAATAACATTCGAACATAATATCATATAGAACAGGTTTTGTGTTTCATCAACACTGTTAAAGCTTCAAGACCTTTGACACAAACAGACTGTCAAGGCTTTTGAAACTTATTCCGATTTTCATCAAGGGAGGGAGTTATCAATCTCCCCCTTGATGAAAGACAAAACCTGTGCATCCCTGCAACTTAGTCAAGCATATATAATATAAGTGAAATCGGGGACTAAGTACCTGCATGGGTTAGACAAATGTTGAATCAAAATTTTAAAGCATGAAAACCATCCAACTGCAAACAAAAACCAAGGTCTTCCAGGACCTTCACAACAATCAAAAAAAAATTCAAGGTCTAAACCACAGCAGATCATCTCCCCCTTTTTGTCTTTCAACAAAGGGAGGAGGTAAAACAGTCACCAAAAGTTTTGAAACAGTTTCCAAAAACCAGCAATGTTTCAGATTTGGGGTTAGGGTAGGGTAGGGTAAGGCTAAGCTTCATCGTCCGGAACATCATCAGTGAGCCACGACCACAGACCTTGCAACAGCTTGGTTATCCCGCTCATCTCCGTCATAATCTCCTTTTGCAGCTCCTTGAAATCCAGGCGAACTTCCTCCAAGCCCAACTCCAGGTTGTCCATGCGTTCATCAACGACTGAGGCAGTGGGAGGAGCTTTTGAATGAGAGGCAAGACTCCAAGTCCCTTGGGGGGACCGAGTGATGCCAATCTTTTCAAGGCTCTTGGAGTCGAACTTACCCATATGACGCTGCTGTTCTTCATTTTTAAAATCGATTCCAGAAGCTTTGAAGATTTGGGTCAAAAGGGTAGCAAAGGGGAGGGGAGTTCCTTTCCTGGCTTTTCTAGTGTGAGCCATGGATCCTAAAATGGTGTTGGCCAGATCAAGATCAAGGCCATTGAGGATTTGGTAAAGCAGGACCATGGCATTGTCGGTCAGGAGAGAGCCGGAGTTTAGACGGGGTAAGAGGCAACGCACAATGATGTTAAATATGATCTTTGCCTCTAGGGTAAGGGATGAGTGGGTTAGCTGCTTTGAGGTGCTGGTAGATGCTTCGGGTAGAAGATATTTGGATTGGGCAAGGGTAATTCAGTCTTCTTTTGAGGGGTTTTCTTTAGAGGGTGGACAAGGGCTTGGTAGGCCAAGGAAATCAGCGAAGTCAAAGGAGTTGAAGGAAATTCTAACTCCATTGACAACAGATTCCAAGAACCAACCATCGTCAATGTGTTTGGCTTTGAGGTTTATGTAGAATAGGCGGGTGAGTTGGGGATAATAGACGGTTTCGAGATTGAGAAGGGTCTAGGCTGGGGATTTTTTAAGGATAGCAATGCAAGGTAAGTTCAAAGCTTCAAAGAACGCAATATCCAAATAATCAGAACAGCAGATCTTACGAGTTCAAAACTCATCTACCCACTTTCCTGCCATTTCAGCATTTTCAAACCATGAAGAGGATAAGGATTGGTTTACCTGGATGTAGGCGGGTGGATCAGCATTCTTCCTGCGAGCCTGTGTTGGAGCAGTCTTCTTGGCAGGCGCCTCAAAGCTTCTGAGGGTGCCCTTCCTGGTGCGCTTGGGAGAGGGAGGCTTGGCTGTAGAGGCTTTCCGCTTCTTTGGAGACGGGGGAGGAGGAGGAGGAGGAGGAGAAGGAGAGGAGGCATGCTTGGGCTCCTCTTCCTCTTCTTCCTCTTCTTCCTCTGACCCCGAGTCCTCACCAAACCTTTCAGCGTCGTCTCCACCGGTATCCTCGTTCTCTCCGGATTTGTCTTGCTCCTCGTCCTCTTCCTCAGGCTCCTCTTCAGAAGGAACCTCCTTAAGAGCCTCCGCCTCGGCTTCCTTCCGGATTCTCTCAGCTTCCTCCTCGACCAGCTTCCTTGCAAGCTCGGCCTCCTCCTCGGCCTTTTTCTTCCTTGAAGCTTCTTCTTCGGCTTCCTTGGCTGCATCCCTTTCTAGAATAGCATCAAGATCCTCCTCTTCTTCTTCCTCATCCACCTCCTCAGCGATGACCTTCTTTTTCCCTTTCTGCTTCGCACTGAGAGGCTTCTTAGCAGAGCGTTTTTTAGAGCCCTTGGTTACTGTAGTCGGGCTCTCAGCGATGGTGCTCTGGACAACAACAGGGACGATAGCTTGAGGAGTGGATTCAGGTGTAGGAGAAGTAGCAGTGACCTGGCGTCCTTTGGGGGTGGCGCCAAGTCTTTTGGGTGTGGAAGCTTTCTTTGATTTGGGAGCCATGGAGGTAATCGGCTAGGGTTTTTAGAACAGTTTGGAAGGTTGATGAAAGAGAATTTGGAAGGGTTTGGATAAGTCTGAATTGGTGAGGGAGTCGGGTACAGATTTGGGTTTAAGTAGAGTGAGGTGATGGAGTTGATTGGACGGGTTTAGAGTTCCAAGGATAGTAATCATAACATTGCCAATTTGAAAAAAAATTCCAATTCAAAATTCAAATCTTTTTCTTAACCATTTTAAAATTGGAGGGAAATATCTGAAATTATTTTGTTCCAAAAATATCTCAACGGATAAAAATATGTGACAAATAGAATTTTAAAATCCGTTAAAAATATACTTGATCGAATATCTAAAAAGATATTAACCAAATATATGTGATCCGATATCTGTAATCTACCATTCAGTTCACAAACCTTGACATAATTCTCAAAGGTCTTGACACTGAGTAGAATTTATCTTTCGTAAAGGGAAAGCTCCCCCTACGAAAGTGCATCCTTATTAAGCATCCCAATCTCACGTCTAATAAAGGTGAACCTGTCCTCTGCCAATGGCTTAGTAAAAATGTCAGCCCATTGATAATCAGTTGATATAAAAGAAATGGACACATCACCTTTTTCAACAAGGTCTCTAATGAAATGATGCCTTACATCAATATGTTTGGTCCTTGAATGCTGAACAGGATTCTTTGTAATGGAGATGGCACTTGTATTGTCACACTTAATGGGAATGCCTTTGAGGTTGATGCCAAGATCTCGCATTTGTTGAGCTATCCAAAGGATTTGGGAGCAGCATGCTCCAGCTGCTATGTATTCGGCTTCTGCAGTGGATAGGACAACTGAGTTTTGTTTCTTAGAATGACAACTGATCAAAGATGCTCCTAGGAATTGGCAACATCCTGATGTGCTCTTCCTATCCACCTTATAACCTGCAAAATATGCATCAGAATACCCGATTAATGTGAAATCCTTTTGCTTTGGGTACCATAGTCCAAGCTCCTTAGTGCGATTGAGATATCTAAAGATCCTATTCACAGCCACGAGGTGAGATTCTTTAGGATCAGCTTGAAACCTAGCACACATGCAAACACTAAACATAATGTCAGGTCTACTAGCTGGGAGATATAGTAAAGATCCAATCATTCCTCGATACTCCTTTTGATTGACACTTTTCCCAGTCTTGTGTTGATCTAGGGATAATGTTGAGCTCATGGGAGTCTTGGCTGCTTTGGATTGATCCATCTTGAACTTCTTCAAGAGATCCTTAGTTTACTTGCTTTGGTTGACAAAGATCCCTTTCTTGGATTGATGAACTTGTAATCCCAAAAAGAAGTTGAGTTCACCCATCAAGCTCATCTCAAATTCACTACACATAATGTCAGAAAATTCCTTGCACAAAGATGTGTTAGTAGCACCAAATAATATATCATCAACATAAATTTGAATAACCAAAATGTCCTTTCCTTTGGTCTTGATAAAAAGAGTCTTGTCGATCAACCCCCTTTTAAAATCATTTTCTAAAAGATATTTTGACAAGCGGTCATACCAAGCTCTTGGGGCTTGTTTCAAACCATAAAGCGCTTTGTCAAGTTTATAAACATGATTAGGAAATTCCAAACTTTCAAAACCTGGGTGTTGAGCCACATAAACTTCTTCTTCTAAAAAACCATTGAGAAAGGCACACTTGACATCCATTTGATATAACTTTATGCTCATAAAAGATGCAAATGCTAATAATATACGAATGGCTTCAAGCCTGGCTATTGGAGCAAAGGTCTCCTCGTAGTCAATACCTTCCTCTTGATTGTAGCCTTGAGCAACAAGCCTTGCCTTGTTCCTCACGATCTTACCATTCTCATCTAGCTTGTTTCGAAATACCCATCTTGTGCCAATGACTGATTGATGCTTTGGCCTAGGCTTCAAGGTCCAGATATTGTTCCTTTCAAATTCGTTAAGCTCACTTTGCATAGCGATGATCCAATCTGGCTCTTGAAGGGCCTCATCTACCTTCTTTGGTTCAATAAGAGAAACAAACGCGTGAAAAGCACAAAGATCTTTAAGTTTAGAACGAGTTTGAACACTAGAAGTAGGGTCAGAAATGATATCCTTTAATGAGTGTGATGAGGAGTATTTGAATTTTCTTTTGCTAGTCTCAGCTCCTTGATTCGTCACACCCGTAGGATTGATTTGAGGTACATCTGACTCCGTGGTCCTGTTTGGTTCAGTTTCAGAAGTTTTTGACGTTTCAACACTATTGGATTGGACACCAAGGGCTTTGGAAGAATCTTCAACACCTTGGGCCAATTCTTCAGTGTTGAGAATTTGTTCCTGCATGTTCCTTTTCTCTGTGTTCTTGGTAGCAACATCATCACCTTCCTTGTTCTCTGCATGGATGTTAAGATCTATATCTGCAACACTTTCACTCAAAGAACCGTCATTGCATTCATCAAATATAACATGTATACTTTCTTCAACTAACTGGGTCCTTTTATTGAAGATTCTATAAGCTTTGCTACTCGTGGAGTAGCCAAGAAATATACCTTCATCACTACGCGCATCAAATTTCCAAGGTTATCTTTTCCATTGTCATGAACAAAACAAGTACAGCCAAAGGGTTTAAAATAAGATATAAGTGGTTTGCGGCCTTTGAAAAGTTCATAAGGAGTTTTCTTTAAGATGGAACGAATAAGACAACGATTCAAAATATAGTTAGCTGTGTTAACAACTTCAGCCCAATAGGTTTTAGGTAATGCATTTTCTAAAAGCATAGTCCTGGCAATATCCTCTAAGGTGCGGTTCTTTCGTTCCATAACCCCGTTTTGTTGAGGTGTCCTAGGAGCAGAAAAGTTATGGGAGATGTCATATTTAGCACAAAACAAATCAAACTAAAGTTGATCAAACTCCCTACCATGATCACTCCGAATTGACACTATGGGCTCGTTTCTTACAGTTTGCAACTCCTTAAAAAGTTTTGAAAACTCAAAAAAGGCCTCTGGTTTTTCTTTTAAAAATGCAACCCAAGTATATCTAGAAAAATCATCAACAACGACTAGCATGTACTTTTTACCATTGGGAGATTTGACTCGCATAGGACCACATAAATCCATATGTAAAAGTTCAAGGGGTCTAGAAGAACTTACAACCTTTTTGGGTTTGAAAGAGATACGTGTTTGTTTACCTCGTGTGCATGCGTTGCACATATCAATACCTTTGAAGTCCATCTCAGGTAGCCCTCTTACAAGCACTTTGGACACAAGCTTCTGTAGTGTATGTGGACTCACATGACCGAGTCTCCTGTGCCAGAGCTTTGGATCGTCCGTCAAAGCCTTTAGACAGGTTAAGCTTCCTTGTGCCACTTGATCAGCATTTACATCATATATATTGTTGTAACGATATGCAGTCAGTATAACTTCACATGTATCTTCTCTGCACACTAGACATCTTTTTTTGTTAAATGTGACATTGTTGCCACTATCACATAATTGAGAAACACTAAGCAAATTATACTTTAAACCATTCACAAGATAGACATTTTTAATACTATGGTTGGAATCACTCTCAACGCTACTAATACCAACGATGTCACATTTTCCTTTGTCACCAAGAGTGATTGTTCCTGTGGATTGCTCCTTTAGATCATGAAAGAGAGAACTCTTCCCACTCATATGCCTCGAGCATCCATTTGTGTTCCTTCACCTTGGTGATCTCCTGCAAAACAAACATCAACCTTTGTGGCTAGACCAATAAGCAAATTTGGATCCATTATTGGGATAAACCATATTTGGTAAAATAGTGCCTTTTGGGACCCAAACTTGTGTTATCCGTTCTTTTCTCAAATGAACAGGAAATGTATTGCGAATGATATATGGATCCTTTCTTCTATAGGGGCAGGTCTCTTTTACATGTCCCTTTCTAGCACAGTGGTGACATATAGGAGAGGTTCTGCTTCCTTTTGCCTTTACAAAGGTGGTAATGTGCTGCTTCTTTAAAAACCTTGGATTGTAACCAATACCACTTTTGTTTAGCGAACTTTGTTACTCACCCAACATTCTATCAAGAGTGCCTTTGGATTTGGTAAAACTTATGAGGGTTGTCTGTTGGTCTTGAATCTTATTATTCAGGGAGATCTTCTTGTTCTCTAAGTCATGATGTTCACTTCTCAGAGACGAGAGATCTTGCTTGAGTTCAGATTTCTCTGAGTCAAGAGTCTTGACTTTAATGTCAAGACCTGAATAAGAAGCTTCAAGGCTTTTAACCCTCATAGACAGATCCTCAATAGTTTTTTCCTGGTCCACAGTTCTCTTAATAAGAGTGTTAGTCTGAGCAATAAGTTTCTCTTCATTGGCAATCATATTAGAAAGGAATTCCGATAGTACCTCTTTTGGACTTGCCATAAGTTCTCTTACAGTTACCTCAAGCTTCTCATCGTGGGATTCATCTTTTGAGGCCATAAGACAAACATTTACCTTCTCATCATCGGAGTAAGAGTCAGAATCACTCCAAGTTGCCACCATGGCTTTCTTTTTCCATTTATCACCCTTCTTGGACTGGCTCTTCGTCTTTTGAGAGCAATCTTTCACAAGATGATCTGTTTCACCACATTCAAAACAAGATAAAGGTTTAGTCTTCTTATCATATTTGTTGTATTGAGGCTTACCTCGAAATTTAGAAGACTCTGATCCATCCTTGTTGTTGAATTGTTTCTTCATTTTGAGGATTCGAGCAAGGCCTCTTGTGATAAGAGCAAAAGGATCATCCTCATCGTCATCCTCATCTTCAGAATCAGATCCATCTTTGGGCTCATCCTTCTTAGAGTTGAGCGCCAAGTTCTTAGTGCTTGCTGGAAGTTCTTCATCGTCTTCATTAAGGATCATCTCATGCGTGATCAGTTTCCCAAGCAGGTCATCAAGGGGCAGAGTAGTGAGGTCTTGGGCTTCCTCTATGGCTGTTACTTTAGGACCCCAATTTTCTTTTGGGAGACACCTCAATATCTTCCTTACTTTCTCAACGTTTGTAAAGCTCTTGCCGAGAGAGTCAAGGTTGTTGGTGATTTTTGTGAATCGTGTGAAGATGGCCTTGATTGATTCATCAGACTTCATTTTGAAAAGCTCATACTTTCGAAGGAAGATGTTGATCTTGGTGTCTTTCACTTGGCTAGTTCCCTCATAGGTGACGACCAGCTTGTCCCAAATCTCTTTAGCTGACCTACAAGATGAAATACGGTTAAACTCATCAGTGCTAAGACCACAATAAAGTAAGTTAATAGCCCTGTAGTTTTTGGAGATGAGTTCAAGATCCGCTTGGATGTATTCAGACTCCTTCTTTGCGACTTTGGTTCCATTTGGTCTGTCTTTCTCTGGAATCTTCGAACCATTCTCTATAATGTTCCAAAGTTCCAGATCTTGATCTATAATGAATATCTTCATCAATGATCTCCAGTGGACAAAGTTTTTTCCTACAAAGAGTGGTGGTCTACTAATAGACCTTCCCTGTGCAAATCCTCCGCTTGCTTCACCAGACATGATCGAAAACTCACAAGATTGTTAGATCAAAAACAGTGAGTAAAGCTCTGATATCAATTGAAGGTTCGATAATGTAAAACAAAGTAATATAGAAATACTCTAGAAGGGGGGTTGAACAGAGTATGCCGGTTTTTCGCAGATAGTCTCAAGACTTTTGAAGCTCGTGCAAAACCCTTTGAGATTAAACTTAGTCTTTTCTCTGAAACCTGAATCACAAAGTTAAACAAACGAACCAAGTGCGGAAATAAGGTAAAGCAGTAAATAAAGGACTCGATGAATTGTTTACGAGGTTCAGCACGAACTTGGCCTACGTCCCCGCCTAGGGTTCTTCCACAACCCTAGGATTCAACCGACTTTTATTGATTCACAAGACTTAGGATCCTAGTATCTCCCCGAGAAGCCTCTCTCCTATACAATTGCAATCAAGTCAACTCACGTTCCCTTGGAGTCCTAGACCAATCTAGAAGAGCCCCACCTCTCTATGCTATCTAGTACAATCCTCTTACACTTAGTGAATCAATCGCCTAGTGTTCACTTCCTGAGTTACAAACTCTCGAGTATAACACTATAACAGAATATATCCTATAAGCTCACTGTGTAACTCTCAAATGCTTTGAAATGTAATAAAAGACTCTTAAGGACTAGCAGAGAGCACACGAAGAAGACAGATCTCGCTTGAAGGCTTGAGTGTATGAAAGCTTGTGTTCAACAGATGTGTTTCTGTCTTCTTCTTCCTTTTCTTTATATTGAAACAAATCGGCGCCTAAGGATCTTCACCAACGGCTAGAGAGGATCATGGCTTGTGCTGGATCTTCTATCTTTGGAAACTTCGAAGGCCATGATCTTCCGATTTGAATCTTCTCAAATTACAACATAAGGAAGGAAATAATATTCGAAAATACTTCCTGAAAGGTTAGTGTATATATAATAATATAATGGAAGCATATAATAACATAAAATAATATTCGAATATATAGAACAGGTTTTGTGTTTCATCAACACTGTTAAAGCTTCAAGACCTTTGACACAAACAGACTGTCAAGGCTTTTGAAACTTATTCCGATTTTCATCAAGGGAGGGAGTTATCAGATACAAAGAGTATACATACAATATTCTTGTAACCAACCCTATTGTAATTAACCATAGTAATCACCCTAACTAGAATTGAACACAATCGATAGATAAGAATTTCCAAAATTAACTAACAAAACAAAAAAAAAAAAGAAAACTAAATGGAAGGTATACTTTGAGATAAAGGTATCGAGATTCTAGTTTACAAGACCCGCCCCATGTTCTTGCAAGTAGAGGGTGATAGTGAGTTAATATACAAAAACTACTAGTTTGTCGAATATTGTACAAATTGACAGTATGGTATGTACCTGTAGCCCTAGATTTATCCAAATCTCAAACTAAGATGTTCTCCAAGACTATACTAGAGTTTTCGAAAACCCTAGAGTTGTCGAAGAACATACAACAAGAATTACAACATAAAACACATCACCATGTACCTAGCTTCAATCTTGTAACATGATCACAATCGACACTACGTGCATGCAAGAGGCGTTAAAATAAATTAAGTCATGGGAAGAATCTGGTGTATTGAGCGATGCATTTGAAAAAATTTGGGAAGATGAATATTGTTAGTTACAATAAACATGAATCAAGGAAGTTGTTATATTTATTCCCTCTCTTTAAAATACATGGGCAAATCATTCAATAAAGAAAAAAAATAGTAAAACTAGTCAAATAAAAACTTAATGAAAGTGAAAAATGTAAAGACCGGATTTTAGAATTTCTAAAAAAGGAGAGCTTTCGGAAAAACCCACCCGCGAGCAATTTCTATTTTCGGAAAGTCCTTGGAAGATATCCCGACACACTTTTGAATTTCAAAAGTTGGCGAACTCTAAACCTTATCTAGATCTATCGGATTTTGATTTTGAGGATTTTTTAGTGTCGTTTGAAATGAATTTGAATTCCATGTCATATTTTTGGGATGTCGAATTTCGGAACATCGGGTTTCGGGATGTCAGGATAGGGTGTTGGAATTCAATGTCGGAAGAGCGGAATCACTCCTCACTCTCACTCTCCCTCACACCAATCTCTCTCTCTCTCTCTCCTCCTTGAGGGTTTTGTCTCTTTCCTCCTAAAAACTGTAATGAGCCTCTCTCTACCCTATATAAAGAGCACCCATCCCTAAAACGATCCTCAAGCCTCAAATTCTGAGCCACCACATTAAAACTCTAGCCTCCCAAGAGAAGATAGATAAAAAAACCCTCCAAAACCCAAAATCCTCACCTTTCTCTCCTTCGATCCAAATCTCTCTCTCTCTCTCTCTCTCTCTCTCTCTCTCTCTCTCTCATCTCTCATTTCTTGTTTTTTAGAACCTAGATAGTGTCTAAACTCCCTCAAGAAGATCTCCTCTCACAAAAGTAACCCATAAATCAAATTTAGAACGTTGTTTCCATCAAAAACGAAGTTTCTGGGGATTTTGCAGCAGCGAATAGTACTTTCACCATCACCAGTACGAACCCAGAAGAAGAAACTCATGTTCGCCGTCGTGAGTTCAACACCCATATCCGGCGTTGGCTAGGTAAAACCCTTTGTTCTCCCACGTTTTAACTCTGTTTTCTTCCTCGTTTGTTTCCTCTTTTTCCTCACTCTTTCCTCTACCTTATGAGGTCAAGAAGAGTCAGATCTAACCCTTTTTAAGCATATTTAAGCCCATTCTATCCTCTCTCGTTGACAAGGTAAGTTGTCCCGCTTCAAATCCTCTTGTTTTTGGATCTAAACCTTTGTAAAGGTCTTCTTTTAAGCTAGATCTATCTCTCCTAGGCCTTGTCATAGCAAAGGATGGTCGAATCGAAGCCAATTGACTCCCTTCCTTCAGGATTTTTGAAGAGCCTCAAAGAGGCTAGGTAATCACTCTTCTACTCTCCCCTCTAGTCCTTGTTTAGGGTCTTTTGTGTGTACATTGAGTCGGTTTTGAGCTACAGGTATTTTAAAACAAGTTTGAACTAAAAACGGATTTGAATCAAGCAAAAACGAGCAAGGTCAGTTTTGAACCTCGCCGCGGCGAAACCATGGTCACCGGGGAGAGGGAGAACTCAGATCAGAGGTTAAAGATGACTCTCGCGGACGCGATTGCGGGTTTCGCCGCCGCAAAATCTTTGTGACGCGGCCATAAAGGGGTGCTATCTCACGGGGAGCTTTAATTTGGGATGATCCCACAGCCGCGACCGGCCCTCTCACGGCCGCGACCGGCCCTCTCGCGGTCGTGAGATCTCCCTAGTGACTTTGTCGAGTCACTCCTTGCCTCTTTTGGGTTCCTTGTTGGTTTTTGACCCGATTCCTTTCGAATATGTTTTTAGATGATGGATGATTTCAGAAGCGAGATCTTGGGGATATTATTTTAATATTAAATATTTGTGGGATTTTGACGGAATTCGAACTATCGAGTTTTATGCTTGGAAAACATATTGAAGGATTTCATTTCATTATCGGGATTCTTTGACTTGGTTTTATTATCGATATTGGTTTTGGAAATGAGCTTTGTGAAATGAGTATTTATGGGTTTATGGGATTGAGATGATCGGATGGCCTTGTTTGGTGTTTTATCATATCGAAAGACTTTGAAATGGTTTTACTCTTCCCTGGTTTTGGAAACATTTTGGGAACTCGATTTCTGCGTGCATGAGTGATAGTATAAAAGCTTATCGGATCTATGTGATTATAGGTGATTGTTGATCGTTGGATTTCCGCTTGCGTTGTCTTTTGTTGTTCGGCATTTCCAGGTAAGTTCCTTTATGGGCTTACTCGGATTCGAAAGGGAAAATCTCCTGATTGTGATCATATGACATACTAGGTGTTGCGTAAGCATATTAAAAGCATGCCATGTAGTATCATGCTAGGGTTGCACTCATGTGTGAGCATTCAGATACTCTATGTGTTTGAGAACAGAACGGTTGTTATCTGTGAGTCCTAGAGTCTTTGCTAGGGTCATTGGATAGCACAGCACCATCGGGTTTGTCTTGAGTCGTTATGTCATTATATGAGATGAGATGATAGCCCAGCACCATCGAGCATGATCCACTCATGAAACAATGGGAGGTGCCACTTGGCATTCTTTGGGGCCCTTTACTGTCTTTTTGCACTTATATTATATCCTGATAAAGCATGCTTTGAGTGTTTAAATCCGCACTGCATTAGAGCATCTTTATTATAGGAATAGTGTATGTGAATGCTTGCTTGCGGGACCCAGATTGCATTATGGTGGGACTCAATCCGATCTCTCCCGCACAAATTGTTTTTAGGTATACTTGCTCTATGCTTCTATGACGTGGGAACCTCCTGGGCAAATGCGAAGAACCTGCCTAACCCGCTAACTTGGAAAAGGTTCTTCCTATGTTTCGACTTGGTTTTGACCCGGCCTTGCCATGGCAAGTTGTACTTTATTCCGCTTTTCCTTATATGATTTTCCGCGACTTAGGCTTTTAGGATAGGTTAAGGTTAACCAACGACCCTTCGATTGTTTTGGGGTTCGAAATCCCCACTTTGAAATACTAATTTTTTGGGGTTTGAAACCTCGACCCGTACCTGAATTGCAAGATCCAAACAAAGGTATCAAACCTTCGAAACATAACCCGAATATTTATATCCGGGCCGTTACAAAAAAAGTTCTTGCCTAGATCTCGCCATCTTGCAGAAGCTTCATTAAATCTGCATTACTGATAGGGTCGAATTTGTTGATCGATTCTTATGGGCAGGAACCACATTTGGGGAGTTCATCACAAAATCGGATCTTCAAAGTATTCGTCGGAAAGAGTTAACCATGAAAACGTATAGTATTAATATATTATTATTTTTGTAAAAAATTATCATAAAAATCTTACAAAAAATATCATCGATTTACAGTTAGAATTTAAAAAGTGACATCAAACAATTGGATTAAAAAAATAACACTATTGTTACATATGTGTGTGTGTGTGTAAAAAAATACCGTCAATGTTTGACCATTGGTTAAGGTGAATTGAGTAAAAGAGCGTACATACCTAATTAAATTTATTGATGGTATGATTAGCTGGTGAGTTATTTAAAAAATCTCATTTACCAAATATTAATTCACCATATAAATATGTTTTTTTCAATAAGGTAATGATTTGGGATGGATCAAGTCTTGTTGGATCACCACCCTAGGGCATCCTTATGGATGAGTACTTGCAGATTTATGTCATCAAGAAGATCATGAGAGGGTATCCAGTGGAGAAGATCAGCAATCTTGTCGGCAACCATATTAATCTCTCGAAAGATATGGTTGAATTGGACCTTGCCAAAGTGCTGGAGGAGGAAGAGAATATCTGAGATCGGAATCTCAATGTCCCATGAACACTTCCACAACATGCGTGAATAGTTGATGACAATGAGGTTGTCGCTCTCGATCACAATGTTTGAAAGTCTGAGAATCTTAGCCTTGATTATGACTTCCTTTAGTGCCATGGATTTCGCTACAAGTGCATAATTGAGTCCATACTGAACACCACCACAAGCCATTGCAGCACCCTCTTGATCCCGAATGATGGAGTTTGCAATTGCCTCACTAGAAGGCAGAAAAGAACCATTGAAATTAATTTTAAAGAAGTGTTTCGTCAATTTGCTCCATCTCATGTTTCTTCTTTTCCTCAAAGGGTAATCTTTTTGTGTCTGGTATTGGTGGGGGTCTTTCTCAAAGTTTTTCTTTGAAATGTTCCAGTTTTGTAGTTGTTGGTTGGTATAATTTGCCATGTTTTGAATTGTTGTTGTATTTAGATTGTCAAAAATATTTCTATTTCTGCTTGTCCATAGACACCACCATGTTGTGACAAATTTTCTCATTTGCTCATTATCTAGTTTGTTGAATATTTCACATATAACTACTTTAATTGTTTTATTCCTACTGTAGGTGTTTTGGATTACCGATTCAATTTTTTTATCTATATTGCTCACAAGTTGATTCGTCTTGTCACATTTAATGAATATGTGGATTGGATTTTCTTTGCTTTGATTGCATAGTGAGCAAGTTAGCGGGACATCCAGTTGCAGAGTTAGGCATTATACCAGGGGGTGCTAAAAACTTAAAAGACCGATAAACATTTTTGAATATATAATATCCAAACAATCAGACCTATTGAAAAAAGACGATAAAAATACATTACTACAAACCAATTCAATACTACAAACAGGCTCACTAGTACTAGTACAACAATCAACATTACAAATGAGCTCACTGATAAGGTAAAGGAGGTAAACTCATCTTGCGAGTTTTAAATTTCTGAAAATGTTTGAGAATAACTTCATTCTCAATGGTCTTGAAGATATCACTCTCGATGTAGCAAACAAGAGAATCATTAAGATACACATCTCCCATCCTGTTAAACAAATCTGTCTTGACAAGACTCATCGCAGAAAATGCTCTTTCCACACTAGTAGTAGCAACCGATAAGACCTAAACCAACAGAATAATACTATTCCAGCTCAAAAACTTTGTGAGATGAACCCTCAACCATCTTCTTTGCAACATCTCCAACGTCTTCCAATCCAGAATACATTTCATTCTCCCTCATGGTATTAATCCACACATCTAATTCAGTACGCAACAAGTATCAATCTACATCTGAGAAGCCATCTGGATATAGATTAGAGAGTTGAAGAAACTTGGACGTACTATAATTGGAAAATGAATTATTGGGATCAACGCTTGTAGCACAGATTAGTAATGTCGCGCTTGCCTCATTGAATCAATCCTCCCTCTCTTCATTAATCTGGTCAATAACCTACAAATGTATATTTATATTAATTCTAATAAAAATCTTTAGTTAAAGACGTAATTGAGAAATATTGAAGAATGGTAAAGTTAATACATGACAAAATATGTCAACTCGGAGATGGTGATAGTTTGTCATTTTCACAGCTTTTCCCGCGATCCTAGAACGAAATTGACTTTGAACATAATCTTCCATTTTGAGAATGATAATAACATGCTCTGAAGTCTGAACATAAATCATTCACCTCTTGTATAAGAGAATCTCACTCATTCTCTCACAAATCTTGAAACTTCTTCTTTGTAATATGAACCTGACTCATAGCTGCGATGATATTTTGATCTTTCTGTTGCAACATTTGGGACAAATGATTTGTCTAGCCCAATACAAGCTTTCATCAAATCAAAAATAAACACAAATTGACAACGCCATATGATTTCACCTAAGCGGGTGACACTTCCCCTAATCTCCAAGGTAGCTCCATCATCAATTAAATTTTCCAACACTTTTGTTGCAGTAGACCATAACATTAGAAGATGATTTATGGTAGTAAAATGTGAACCCAAGCGCGTAGCTTCTTATTGGGCTAAAGCACATTCTTGATTCAATCCTCTCCCGGTTGAAATTTCACTCGTTTCTAACTTCTCCACCATTTCATCATGCTGAATTTGACGGAGCTTATCTCTTCTTTTCCAAGAAGCTCCAACCATGTTCGTAATCAACAACAAGCAGTTGAAGAAATCTGACACAATTGGAACTTTTTTTGTACACCCAACAATAACTAGTTACAAGTTGGTGAGCAAAACAATGGATATACCTCGCATATGGATTTTCCTTCAATATAAGAGACTTCAACCCATTATATTCACCTTTCATATTAGAAGATCCATCGCATCTTTGGCCTCTTAATTCAGAGAATGATCCATGGCGAACAAAAAAAAACATCAATAGCGGCTTTCAAAGACAATGGAGTGGTATCAAGAACATGAAACACTCTAAGAAACCGCTCTCCTACTCCTCCTTCACTGAATTGGCATGGGCCTCATCAACCAAAAAAGAAAAGAATTTATCTCCAAGCTCACGCAAGATTACTTTTGTTGTCTCTGACACACAAGCCTTAGCTATATCCTTTTGAAGGGGGGACTAGTTAGTTGATGATTTGCCAGTGCATTACTCAACACAACACTTCCAATCTCTTTGTCTCTTGTCCCAAAGCAATGAAGCAATTCAATAATATTCCCTTTATTTTTCGATTTTAATTACTCGTCATGACCCCGAAAAGGCATTCTTTGTGCAAGTAGAAACCTAGTTGAATTCAAACTAGCAGCTAAACGAGTGCTATAAGCAGCACTTTGTCCTTTAGTTGCTACAGAAAAACATCTTGAAATACTTTGTCTTTGATTTTTCAAGCCATCAAATAGATGTTTTGCATCATTGTGTTGACTATCCGTAAGCCCAACATGATCATTAAATTTCATAATCAATATCCTTTCTCCAATTACGACAACCATCCTTGACAAACACTCCGCTTTCATTTCTTGCTTCTAAATCGCCTTTAAAGAGATAACACCAAAAACAATATGCAACATCTGTAGAAACACAATACTCCAGCCAATCTCTACCCTTGAACCACTCCTTTCGAAAACTTCTATTTTGTTTCCCAAAAACAAATTGTGAAAAATCATGTGACAAAGGTTGACAAGGATCATTCATCACGTAATCTCTCATGACAACATCTCTAATCAAAGGATCATATTCCACAATTGATTATCGTAATGTAGGGTCACTAATAATAACCCACTGTTTTTCAAAATGAGCTTTTTTCTCTCCCCTTACATCATATCCAACAACATCAATTCTATCATTTGGAGACTGTGCAACAGAAGGATTTCTGGAAGACCCTACAACTTGATCTTGGAATTGATGGATTCTTAGTCCGAGTAACAAATTTATCCATTTTTCTCCAATAATAAACAATTCAAAAGCCCCAAAATGAACTTTCTATTCAAAAATCAAAGGTGCACCGAATTAGTTCACAAATTCCACAAACCCTAACTATCCTCATTTACAAATTGCACTTCAATTTAAAAATCTAACCTTCTAACTTTCATGAATTTCAAATTGAATTGAAAACCTAATTCATAATTAATGTATAAACATTAACGTATGAAATGTCAAATCTACCTTCGAATCAAAACTCAAGAGATTCCTCCGAGGTCGAAGGTGGGCAATGGCGGCGATGTCGAACCGTCCAAGGCGTGAAGGCGGCCAACCAGGGGCAAGGTTGTCGGCGTCAATGTCAAAAGCGGGCGATGGAGAGCCAAGAGCCAGACGTCGAGAGGAGGGTCGCTTGGATGGCCGTGGTTCCCCCCTTTTTGCCTGCCTAGTTGCGCTTAAAAAAAATCGAACAAATAAAGAGGTTGCAAGGCTGTACGTGAAAAAAAAAATGATATAGGGTTTTAATGCCGTCTGTGAATGTGAAATAAAAGAGCAAAATAAGGATTTCGAACCAGTGACCTCTATCATCCAACACAACTCTCAGCTAGGCGCCTCCCAAACTTTACCAACTGAGTACCCGTTCCACCTTGCTTCAATGTATAAGCTATATTGCTTTAGTATTACAAAAAAAAAATTCAAAGAATTTCCCCAGAGCAGTATAAGGAGGGAAACTAGTCGAATAAATATGAATATAAATTAAACCAACTCCATGTCCAAACAAATAAAATACAAGAATCCCTCCCGCTGTATTGGTAGGGAATCAGGATCGAATCCACGAGGAAGCATGTCAGCGCTCGCCTAAATATTTTCAAATTTAGCCCCGATTTTGACTAAGAAGTGATACGTTTGGGATACCCGATCCTTCGCCTGTGGGCTTCAGATCAAGAACCACGCCGTATATTTGCTCCGATCTTGCAATGCTCTTTGATATCTCCTGATTTGGAACAATTCAAACAAGTGATTAAAATTCTGATTTAGCGACAGAATTAAACTTAGGAAAATTCAGCAACTTCAACAAAGTAATAGCGACAGAAAAACAAGCGAAGAACAGCGAGTGAACGCGGAGCTGGGCGCGCGAGGGTGCTGGCACACAGGCCTTCGGCCTCAGGGTGTGCAGGGCTAATGTGCGGAAGATCTTCGCTGGGAGCGAGCGATGGCAGGCGAGGAGTGACGCGCGCGAGCTTTGCGCGCTGGAGACCGCGGATGAGGCGCCTGGGATTTGCGGAGCGAGGCGCCTGGGACGTCTGCGCTCGCTGGGAGCGGGTTGGCCACGGGAGACGCCAAGGCCTGGGTTCTCGGATATGCGCAGGTCTCTCGACTAGGGTTTGTGGGCTGTTCTGCTCGATGTCGACAAGCACCAAGGTGAGGGCTATCGATTTAGAACAAGGTGAGGGTGATGATTTTGTGAGGTCCGAAATTTCTCAAGAACACAAGAGCTTTTGGGATTGATAATCGAAGAACCCTAGATCCGTTAAGGGTTTCTTCAATTCTAATTCAATCTGATTAATTTCCAAAAGGTGTAACATGAATTTATAGTAAACTAATAAGAAATCTAACCAATCCTTCCTTGCAAATGAAAGGGGTTTGGATAGATTAATTCTATCTAATGATAAGTGAAATAACTTAAAGATAAATAAATCCTAAGAGATAGAAATATAATAACTTGGTGGGAAAGTAATATATCTAGAAGAGATATAATTAATTTCCACCTTATTTATCTAATTTGCATAAAATAACAACTAATTAAATAACTTAATTTCGGCCCATGCACAATGTAAACTCGGCCCATGCATTAAGCCCATTCGGCCAAGCCTTGATCAAGGTGGGTGTAGCCGAGTCTTCATGAGCTCCGAGTGTGGACGCAAGCTCACTTCTTGTGCTGGCGGTGTAACCTTGAGCCAAGTGATCCAGGGTGGCCTGAACCCTTGCTCTAACGTTCCATGGTGACGGACAAGAAAGGCCTTAGTTGCATTTTGAATCTTCTTGGCCCTTGAACGAGTGACAGGGCCATCAAATGGAACCTTCATGTTGTCCTCAATGTCACCAGGAGTCATCGATAATTGAGCGGCATCATTCTCCTCCACTTGACTTCGATTTGTCCTCAAATCGTCGTCAGAGTCATCGTTAGGCACGAACAAGGATAGATCGGCGACGTTGAATGTAGAATGGACGCTGTACTTATCGGCAGGGAGATCCAGCTTGTAGGCATTAGGACCCATCTTCTGAACCACTTTGAATGGTCCATCTACCCTGGGGTCCAGCTTAGATTTCCTTTGTTGCGGAAACCTTTCCTTCCTGAGATGCAGCCAGACCAGATCACCAACGTTGAACTGCACATCCTTGCGATGCTTGTCCTTCGCGGCCTTGTATTGCGCAGTCTTCCTCTCCAGCTGCGCCTTGGTACGCTCATGCAAGCTTTTGATGAAGTCCACTTGCTTAGCTGCATCCACGCTCTCCTTGTCCTTATATGGCCGAGGCATCATGTCTACTGGAGTCAAAGGATTTCGGCCATATACTACCTCGAAGGGGGTCATCTTTGTTGCAGAGTGCCTAGACCTGTTATATGCAAACTCTACAAATGGTAGACAGTCTTCCCATCTCCGGAGGTTAGTTTGCAGCATGACTCTAAGGAGAGCCCTAAGAGTTCTATTCGTGACCTCAGTTTGGCCATCAGTTTGTGGGTGACAAGAAGTAGAAAATAGCAATTTTGTACCCAATTTAGACCATAAAGTTTTCCAAAAAGAGCTTAAGAATTTAGGATCACGGTCAGAAACTATAGACAATGGCAATCCATGTAAGCGAACAACATCTTTGAAGAATAAATGAGCAACATGAATAGCAACATCAGTTTTATGACAAGGTATAAAGTGAGCCATTTTGGAAAATCTGTCTACAACAACAAAGATGGAATCATGACCCTTAGAAGTTCTAGGCAATCCTACAATAAAATCCATAGAAACATCTTCCCAGGGTGCATTAGCAATTGGCAAAGGTTGATATAGACCATTAGCATTGGATTTCGATTTGGCTTTAGCACATGTAACACAACTTTTGACAAATCTCAGCACATAATTAGACATTTTAGGCCAAAAGTAATGTTCCTTTAGTCCAGCTAGTGTTTTTTTGAAACCCCCATGTCCCCTAGATTCATGTATTTCTTGGGTTAACAATCGGCGAATAGAAGAAGATGGGATACAAAGCTTGCCCATCTTGAACAAATACCCATTATCAACAAAAAATGAATCTACTTCACCTTTGGACACACATTGAGCATATATAGTTTTAAAGAAACTATCAGAAGCATACAGTTCCTTAATTAAAGCAAAACCCAAAACATGTGCATCCATATGGTTTAAGAGGACATACCTTCGTGATAGCGCGTCAGCTACCACATTATCCTTTCCCTTTTTGTGGTGAACCACATAGGAAAAGGTCTCTATGAACTCCAACCATCGAGCAAGTCGCCTGCTGAGCACTGCTTGTCCTTTGAGGTACTTAAGAGCTTCATGATCCGAATGAATCACAAACTCCTTAGGCCAGAGATAATGTTGCCAGGTCTGTAAGCAGCGAACCAATGCAAACAGCTCCTTGTCGTAGGTAGAATAGTTGAGCTCAGTGGTGCCCAACTTTTCGCTGAAGTAGGCGATCGGACGCTTGTTCTGTAGCAGGACCCCTCCAATGCCAGTGCCAGAAGCGTCACACTCTAGCTCAAAAGGTTGAGCAAAGTCAGGTAACTGCAGCACTGGGGCGTGTGTCAGGCGATCCTTGAGAGCGTCGAAAGCCTTTTGATGTGAGTCAGACAAGCGAAATGTCACATCCTTCTTTGTCAGCTCATGTAGGGGGGCGGCAATCAAGCTGAAGTCCTTGACAAAACGTCGATAGAAACCAGCAAGGCCCAAGAATGAGCGGACATGGGTGGGTGTAGTTGGCCTAGCCCACTCCTGAATAGCACGAATCTTCTCCTCATCCACCTTTAATCCAGATGCAGTCACTACAAAACCAAGAAAAATGGTAGACTCGGAAGCAAAAGAACACTTCTTTAAATTGGCATATAATTTCTCTTTTCTTAGACAATCAAAAACCAATTTTAAGTGACTTAAGTGATCATGCATATTCTTACTGTAGATTAAGATATCGTCAAAATAGACAACGACAAATTTTCCTAAGTGTCTTCTAAGCACATGGTTCATAAGCCTCATAAATGTAGAAGGTGCATTTGTTAAACCAAAAGGCATTACTAACCATTCATATAAGCCATACTTAGTTTTAAAAGCCGTTTTCCATTCATCACCCTGTTTCATCCTAATTTGATGATATCCACTTCTAAGGTCAATTTTAGAAAAAATAGCAGCACCATGAAGTTCATCAAGCATATCATCTAAACGAGGAATAGGGTGGCGATACTTAACCGTTATTTGGTTGATTGCACGGCAATCAACACACATGCGCCAGGAGCCATCCTTCTTTGGAACCAAAATGACAGGCACGGCACAGGGAGACAGGCTTTCACGAACAAAGCCCTTGTCCATCAACTCCGTGACTTGGCGTTGCAGCTCCTTTGTCTCCTCAGGACTAGCTCTATAAGCGGCGCGATTAGGCAAGGCTGCTCCAGGCACAAAGTCAATCTGGTGCTCAATACCTCTAATAGGAGGCAAGCCTTGGGGAAGTTCAGCTGGAAGCACATCCAAGTAATCCTGCAGAAGAGCAGCAATAGGTGCAGGAATATGACTCAATTCAACATTAAGTAATACCTGTTTCATGACCAGAAGAATGTGAGGTCGATGAGCATTCCAGGTGATGGTCCCTTTCTGAGGTTGAGAGACCAATGATCGACGTTCCACAGAGCTATTAAGTGAAGCAGAAGGGGGCTTAGTCGACGTCGGAATGGGAGGAGAAGGCGGTAAAGGGGCTGCAGGGGCGGCGGCGGGCGCTGCTGCTGGGGCCGCGGGTGCGGCTTCTGGGGCCGCGGGTGCGGCTGGTGCAGCCGAAGTTCCTTTGAGCTTCTCCATTCTGTCAGCTTCTCTTTCGGCGTTCCTTTGTTGCTGCTTGCGCACCTGGTCCTTCAGAATAATTTGTGGCGATAAGGGTAGGAGAGTAACTCTCCTCCCGTCATAGGTGAAAGCATATGTATTTGCACGACCATCATGAAGGACATTACGATCATATAACCAAGGACGCCCTAACAATATATGACTACAATCCATGCGTGCAACATCACATAATATTTTATCATGATATGATCCAATAGAAATAGAAACTAAGCATTGTTTGGTGACCATTATATCAGATCCATCATCAGTGATACCATTCAATCCATGAGTAGCACGAGGAGTAGTAGGTAAATGGAGGAAATCTACTACCTTTTCATTGATGAGATTGCAGCAACTCCCACCGTCGATGATAAGGGTTAAGGTAGCCTCACGAACCACACATCTGGTGTGGAAGATGGTCTCCCTTTGATCAGCCATGGGAGACTCCTGAATGTGTAGGACCCGCCGGTTGACAAGACAGAGGACGTTGTCATATTCTGATGTGTCGATCTCCTCAATAAGTTCAGACGGCTGGTCCTCCTCCACTTCACTCGAAATTACATGGTCCTCAGTAGTCTCCTCCTCATAGTAATGGTCTCCCAAATCATTGAGAAGGACCTTCTTTTTCTGAGGGCAATTGCGAGAGACATGCCCAGAACCACCACAAGTGAAGCAGCGGATGTCTTTGTTGCGATCTGTAGAAGGGGCAGCAACTCGTCTAGTTTCAACTTGATAACCCTGTTGAGGTGAGTTGGAAACTCCCTTTTGCTGCATAGAAGGGTTAGAAGCAGAAGGTTTAGATTGACTAGAAGGGTTAAAGGGAACAAACCTGCGACCTTGAGAGGTCTGGTCAAATCGGCCCCTTTGCTGCCGTAGCTGCTGCTGCTGCTGCTGTTGTTCATACAGAAACTGTGCTTTATGAGTCAAAGTGTTAATATCTCTAATGGAATGGATAGCTAACGGATTTTTAATAGAAATATTAAGACCAGCAAGAAATTGAGTACACAAAGCACATTCAGTAAGATAAACATTAGCCTGATGGGAGAGTCGTTCAAGTTCATCCCTAAAGTCATTCGGCGAGCGAGTTCTTTGTCGGCAGGAAGCGAGCTGCATCCTCATAGACTCCGTGTATTCCTCAGGCACATGTCTCTTCTTTAGGAGATAGCGAAGTTGTGGCCAAGTTTCAACAGGTTGCTTGTCCTGACGGCGGCGCATCTCACGAGTGCGGAACCACCAGTTGCGAGCTTTACCTACTAAATGCAATATAACAACTTCCAATTTCTCCGTTTCCTCATAGCGTAAATGTTCAAGCAGATAGTCAGTATGATTTTCCCAGACAAGATAAGCTTCAGGATCAGTATTACCATCAAAAGTTTCTAATTTAAGCTTAACATCTCGTCTCTGAATAGCTTGAGCATTATCAAATCTAGGATGACCAAAATTAGGAGGGGGTAAATCATCAAAGTTAGGATTTACCTCATGGTAAGCATCCTCCAAATGTGGTGTCTCATTCAGATCAGCATTGCTACGGCTATCATCCCAGTTAGCACGAGTATAGAACGGCTGCTGGGGTCGGCTCTGCTGCTGCCGTGGGTGATGGTGCTCAGGGCGACCTGGTGTCCATTGAAGCCCGCTAAAGGATCGTTGTCATGCTCTCCAGGGAAAGGATTAGTAGTAGCAGATCTCAACTGATAATGTAATTGACCAGAAGGAGGAGGATGACCTGAATAAAAGGTGTTACCTGCAGGTTGCTGATTACCTGTAGGGGGCACAGTACCCGAAGGTGGTGTAGTATCTGGGGGTGGTGGAGGCGGTTTTCCTCCAGAAGGAGGTGTAGATCCAGAAGCCTCCGCCCGTTTGGACTCCTCCCATTACTGAGCAACTGCCTGTTTGATGAGGTTAGATAACCGTAGGAGGTCCTCTTTGCGTTCGATAGCTCGACGATTTTCAGCCTCTGCTAGTTCCTGTCGCGTCACCAGAGTAGACTTTTGGACAGCAGAGTCAATAATAAACTGCATAGCCTCAGCAGTAATGCCAGCAGGTGGGGTAGGGGAAGGGTTGGGGTCGCTATCGTTTGCCATGTTCCTACAATATCAGAAGAGCAACAAGTAAACGAAGCAAAGACCAGAAACCAAGTAATGCAAGCTCTAGTGATTCCTAAGAGTGATTCACGGTTTTAGAAATCAAAGAGCGAGAAAACAAGGCACAATATTCAAGCAATTCCCCTGGACACAGAATTTTGCAATATTGAAGACAGCAAGTAATAATCCAAATTGCAATTTAAATCAGCCACACAGTCGGATATCAAGGATAGCAAGTATAAACAAGCGGCTGAATGTGTATAGAAAAAGAGCTACAATGTGATGCTTGAATAATATGAATGTGTAATAATCGACAATAGCAATCACAAGGGCAATCAAGTGCACACACTCCGTCAACTATTATCTGACGGTTGCAACACGGTTCAGAGAAAGAGGGGTGTGACCAAGGCTCCAGTGTCGGCACAGCACAAAATCACACAAGTAGGGTTCTTTTGTAATGCTTTAAACCGTTTAGATCATCTAACATGTAGCAATCAAAGAACTCAGAGTTACTAACTCAATGATGTAATGAAGGAATGCTCTATATAATATATTTTTTTTTTGTTTTTTTTTTTTTTGAATTCGGCTTTTTCTGTTTTTTTTTTTTATATATATATAAGGGAAAAAAGTTGCTGTAATATGGAGGAGCAACCGAAAAATAAAGAGCAAAAAGAAAAAAAAAAAAAAAGCTACGATGATCTAAAAGTAAGCAAAAATAAAGAAAATAGGGAAAATTGGCTAGAAACTGGAAAAAGTAGGGTTCTTTAGTGGTGCAAGTTTATATAATGCTTTTAATCCAAGAATCACAGTCATAGGCATGATATGTAGCAACTAGGAATAAAAGATCACAACTTGCAATCAAGAACTCAATATCTTCCAAATTATAGATCCAAACAAAGAATAACAAAAATAAAGTGCCAATTTTTATGGGTGAATAACAAAGATTTAACTTTTATGCAGCGGCTATGGTGAAAAATAAGGCACGAAAAATAAATCACTCAAATAGAAATCAATAGAGTAAAGAACTTGCATTAACCTGAAATCCGATACCACTTGATACGTTTGGGATACCCGATCCTTCGCCTGTGGGCTTCAGATCAAGAACCACGCCGTATATTTGCTCCGATCTTGCAATGCTCTTTGATATCTCCTGATTTGGAACAATTCAAACAAGTGATTAAAATTCTGATTTAGCGACAGAATTAAACTTAGGAAAATTCAGCAACTTCAACAAAGTAATACGACAGAAAAACAAGCGAAGAACAGCGAGTGAACGCGGAGCTGGGCGCGCGAGGGTGCTGGCACACAGGCCTTCGGCCTCAGGGTGTGCAGGGCTAACGCGCGGAAGATCTTCGCTGGGAGCGAGCGATGGCAGGCGAGGAGTGACGCGCGCGAGCTTTGCGCGCTGGAGACCGCGGATGAGGCGCCTGGGATTTGCGGAGCGAGGCGCCTGGGACGTCTGCGCTCGCTGGGAGCGGGTTGGCCGCGGGAGACGCCAAGGCCTGGGTTCTCGGATATGCGCAGGTCTCTCGACTAGGGTTTGTGGGCTGTTCTGCTCGATGTCGACAAGCACCAAGGTGAGGGCTGTCGATTTAGAACAAGGTGAGGGTGATGATTTTGTGAGGTCCGAAATTTCTCAAGAACACAAGAGCTTTTGGGATTGATAATCGAAGAACCCTAGATCCGTTAAGGGTTTCTTCAATTCTAATTCAATCTGATTAATTTCCAAAAGGTGTAACATGAATTTATAGTAAACTAATAAGAAATCTAACCAATCCTTCCTTGCAAAGGAAAGGGGTTTGGATAGATTAATTCTATCTAATGATAAGTGAAATAACTTAAAGATAAATAAATCCTAAGAGATAGAAATATAATAACTTGGTGGGAAAGTAATATATCTAGAAGAGATATAATTAATTTCCACCTTATTTATCTAATTTGCATAAAATAACAACTAATTAAATAACTTAATTTCGGCCCATGCACAATGTAAACTCGGCCCATGCATTAAGCCCATTCGGCCAAGCCTTGATCAAGGTGGGTGTAGCCGAGTCTTCATGAGCTCCGAGTGTGGACGCAAGCTCACTTCTTGTGCTGGCGGTGTAACCTTGAGCCAAGTGATCCAGGGTGGCCTGAACCCTTGCTCTAACGTTCCATGGTGACGGACAAGAAAGGCCTTAGTTGCATTTTGAATCTTCTTGGCCCTTGAACGAGTGACAGGGCCATCAAATGGAACCTTCATGTTGTCCTCAATGTCACCAGGAGTCATCGATAATTGAGCGGCATCAAGAAGACCACTCGATATCGACTTGAAAGGGTCCACATCGACTGAACTCAGTCAATTTCTTCTTCAGACCTACACACAGAAAAATAAGCAGAGTCGAAATCAAGTACAGTGCACTCGATATCGACCTTAGTGACTCGAAATCGACCAGACAGTGGTCGAAATCGACTGTAAGTGCAAAAAATGTAAATTTGCAGAAATAAAATAAAAGGTGTTGGAAAAGAACGTCCGAAGAAAATAAGAATGGATGAGAAGATATGTGAACAGATATAAACACAGATTTGGGTTTTGTAAATCAATAAACTAAAAACTTTCAAAGTCGGGGATTCAACGCCACAACAATAACCATGTAAGAATTATACCAAGTTATAAAAGATTATGCCTTTTCATCAAATAACTTTCGTCATTAACAATTAAGAATATAGAGGCTTTCACATAAACCCTAATTGTTACTACCCTTTTCACATAATTAATCCAAATTCATAGGGGTGGGCATGGGACGGACGAGACGGGATTATGGTAATCCCGCGTCCCGTCCCGCGTATTTTTTGCGGGACGGGATCGGGATGTGATTGAATATATTTTTTTAAAATCCCGTCGGGTCTTATCCCTCTCGAGACGGGACGGGATTTGTCCCTCATAATAAAAAAAAAAGATTAAAATACAATCTAAAAATAATAAGTAAAAAGTTGTAAATAAGATGCAAATTAAAATCATACATAATAATGTCAAAAACCACAGTAGCCAACCTCACAAAATATGAAAATAAAGCATCACACATTTGAAATCTCATCACAAATTGAAGGTAAAGACAGCCCATTACAAATTGAAGGTAAAGCCATAAAATACAGTAGCAATAACAGTAAGGCTAAACTACAGGTTTCTTATATATTTTTATTTTTAATTCTTTGATTATTATTTTTAATTTTAAATATTAAGGTATAATATAAATATATTCTTATATATTTTTATTAATTTTAATATATATATATATATATATATATATGCGGGACGGGACGGGATTTGCGGGATTCGAACTCTCCGTCCTGTCCCGCGTAATTTTTGCGGGACGGGATTTAAAAAAATATATATATCCCACCGGGATCGGGACGGGACGGGATTTGCGGGATTTGTGTCCACCCCTACAAATTCATATTAAGATCACTTTTGTTTCAATAATACAAATAAGGATTTACCTACTACTTTCGTAGAAGAATCATGTAAATATGGATAGAAGATGAAATCGCAATAAAAGTCATACATTTGATGCATTACCCTACATTGCTACGATCGGGCTCACTCTGACCCTAAAAGTAGGGTGACTACTCGCTTCTCATCATGGTAACAAACATTAAATATATAAAGGAAATAACTAATGGCATTAAACTAATAAGAAAACTTAAAACCGAACAAGCCACAATCGCTTTCGCTCTTCACAACTCACTCGGCCTCAAGCTCTCTCTCTACTTTCTATTACCTAACTAGTGTTTTCTCAATAGCTTGAGAATGGAATGAATAAAAACCAGTCTCTAGGGATTTATTTATAGTGCTCAACCCTTGCTATCCAAGGAAAGAACAACTATATCTACATCTATATATCTAAATCCTAAGATAAATGTTTGATAAATAAAATAAATAAGACAATTAAATTCCCCCTAGGTAACTTAGGGAATTAACTAAAGTGGATAAACAATCTCCCATACTGATAAAATCTTGTTCCTTCTATTGCAAGTAAACCCATTTGGAAATCGGACTCGGATTGGCTCGAAATTGGCGTATGTTGGTCACTCGATATCGACCAAGTGTGTAGTCAATATCGACTCGTCTTCGCTGCTTCACTCGATCTCGGCTTCTAGAGTAGATTTCGACCAGGCCTTCACTCGATATCGACAATGTCGAGTCGATATCGACCTCTTCGTTTCTTCAGCTCGATGTCCTGGCATTTTCGGTGATGTATGTACTCGATATCGACCATATGTAGTCGATATCGACTCCTTGTTGGGTCGAAATGTTGCCTTCTAGCTTCTGCTCGATTTCTGGCTCAGCTTCTACTCGATATCGACTGTTTGTACTCGATATCGAGTGCCTTGACAGTTTTCTTCTCTTCTCTAAATTGCTCGTAAAGTGTCTCGATTTCTGCGAAATTAAACAAGAACTAGTGTAGATCTTCATAATTGGCAAATAAGCATAAACTACACAATTCATCCATAAATCAAACCCAAAAATATAAAATATGTACAGAAATCGATATGAATGTAAGCGAAAATCATGGTTATTTGAGCGCACACCAAACACCCTCCAGCTCCGCCAATGGGGACATCGATACCCTTGTTTGTCAGTCTGGTTTTAGTTGGAATACCATCAAATGCTAGCTTCCAGAGGAAATTCTTTATTTTAGGGAAAGTACCTAGATTCTAAAATCCACGCAATGTTGTTACTTGCTTCCACATTCTGTCCAACAACATAGCACTCGTTGTTGAGAACCATATTCATCTCTATTTGGTTTCCAGTATAATTTATGTTTTATGTCGATTTCAGGTATGTCGATTCCTACAATTTAATTTACCGCCTCTCTCCAGGGGATATTTTAGAGTGCAAGTCCGTTCCATTTCTTGTTGTTGTCAATATACTTTTCTAATTTCTCATTTTCATCAATTCGGTTCCCGAGCAAAATTCATCAATGTGTACTAAACAGAACAAACAAACACTAATAGTATTTTTTTATAATTATAATGGAAATTTCACAAGGTACCCCTGAGGTAAAGCATAATTCACGGGGTGTACAACTGTTTGACATATTTCACATGGTGCCCCTCAGTTTATAACTTTTTTCGCCATGTGCCCTTCTCCGTTAAAACAAACTGTTCTCCGTTAGTTTTAGGGAAAACCTCCGTTAGTTTATATGGAAAAAAAAAATTAATGAAAAGCGAGAGTAGAAAAGAAAGAACTAGTGAATCTGGCTTTCATGAGAAATCCGCCATTAACACTTGCTTACATTTTTATAATCCCGCTCTCCTTTATACTTCATTTTGCTCTTTTATTCCACCCCAACTATTTATTCTCCACTGGTCGGCTCCTCTTAAGTTCTTGATTTTGTAAAGGCGACTCTGAATTTGATTACAAGTCCTATCTTCACAACTCGATTCCTTTAGGATTTCTAATTTCAATTCCCACATATATCGACAAATTAGCAAAATTGGCATCGACCTTCTCCTAGCCTGCGAGACGATCGCTATGGAATCGACCTTCTCCTTTCAAAAGCATGCGAGGCGACCGACTTCTGAAATTAGGGGAATTGAAATTTTGATTGATGACCTCTCTCAGAAGTCTCCATCACCATCGCCATCGCTCTCTCTCATGAGCCTAAGGTCGTCGACATCCCCGTTCACTTCATCCAGCCGATTGACAACTTTTCCGATCCCAATCCAAACCCTAATTCGAGATCTACTGACACGATTTGAATCGAGAAACAGTGGAGAGGGTTCCGAGTCATGAAGAACATCAAGAAGCTTCTCAAGATCCAGCAAGAGCTCCACGAGGTGGAGAGAGCCATTCTTGATTCAAAAACACTGGAGGCGGTCCAGAGGGATGACAAAGGTGAATGACAGGCTGATGTCTTTGCTTCTTAGGCTAAATTCCATCGGCGGGTTGGACGGCGCCGTTATGGACCTCCGAAAAACCTTGATTCGTAGGTCAATCGTCTCACAACCGGCTAGGAGAAGTTTGGTTCCTCCAGGCTCCAGACTTGTGAGAAAGTCAGAGAAGGCAACAACCACGGTGACGTAGAAATGGAGAGTTCTGAAAGTGGGGGACTATCTTTGATTTTATCTTTTAATTTAAAAAATGAATTTTCAGTTTTAAAAAAACTAACGGAGGGTTAACTAAAGGGCACGGGGCGAAACAAATTATAAACTGAGGGGTATCACGTGAAATATGTTAAACAGTTGTACACCCCGTGAATTAAGTTTTATCTCAGGGGTACCTCGTAAAATTTTCGTAGTTATAAAGACAAACAAGAGTATGTAAATTTGTATACTCAAGCTTCTAGAAAAATAAACATTTTAAAAAAGAAACGAAGAAAAATAACTGTGGTCTCGTGCGAACAACTCTCATTCGGCTATAAAAAAGCACACCTAAATCAGCTCAAAAACCCCTTCCCCTTCTTCTTTTCCTCCCACCCATAGCTTTTGAGTTTCCTCCCTCTGCCATTTTCTCCATCCAGAGATCCCATCTGATCATTGTCCCTCTCTTCTTTCCTCCCTTTGCAGGGAAAGCTCACGCCTTTCGATCCAATTCCTCTTCCTTCTTCCCATTCAGATCTGACCTTTTTACTTCCAATTTCCACTCTCACTGCAAAAATTGGATGATTCAAGCCTAATTCTTGATGGTGTGAGATTCATGTCTCCCGTCCTGAGCGAAATCCTCCGTTCCGGGTTTATGATCAACTCCTCCTTCCGTCGCCGCACCCACCACCTCGTTCAATCTTTCTCCGTCGCCTTCCTCTACTGGTTCTATGTCTTCTCGGAGCTCCCCTCCTCTCTCTAAACCCTAATTCATCAACCCTGTAATCTCAATTCCCCTAAATAAAGGTAAAAAAAAAAGAAGGGGGGAAATAAAATAATCAATCTCTGTTTTTTCTTTTCTTTTCATTTTTGGCAATGACGGACGAGATCAGGAAGCGGAAGAGGATGCAATCAAACCGCGAATCGGCGCGGAGATCCCGGATGAGGAAGCAGAAGCACCTCGAAGATCTAACGGCTCAGATCGCGATCCTGAGGAGAGACAACGGCCGGATCTTTGCCACGTTGCAGGCCACCACCCAGGAGTGCTTGGCCGTCGAGGCGGACAACTCCGTTCTGACCGCTCAGCTGACCGAGCTCACCAACCGCCTCGACTCCCTCAACGGGATTTTGAACTACATGAACTCCGCCGGCGGCGGCGCAGCGGCAGCGGAATCGGTGGTGGGAGGTGAAATTGGGTTGCTGGGGAATCATTGGGGCTTGGGTGGGTTTGTGAGCCAACAGCCAATCATGGCTTCCGCTGATTACCACGTGTTTGGGTACTGAAGAAAAAAGGAAATTTAATTATTTTTGCCTGCTTCGTACGGAGTACTTTCTGTTGTCTCGTGGCTCCATTTATGGCGCCAAAAAAAGGACGGTTTGGGTTTTATTTCAAGATTAATATTTCCTCTATTTTAAAAATATGAGCTTTTTAAATTATTTTTGACATAAGGAGCTAAAAAAGAATTTTATTTTATAAAGTTTTTAACTTTTAAAAAAACTTATTTAAAAAACTTATATTTTTTTAATGGAGGGAAAATTAAAATTATTAATCCTTTTGTTTTGGGAGGGGTTCGATGTTGATCGCAAAATAGCGGTGTTTGGTTTGGTAGCGATTAGTAACGGTTGGGTTAAGATCTTACAGTGTTGATTGAAAAAGTTCAACAACATTGGTAATTTGGTTGAACATGTCCTTCCAATGGTGATGGATGTGGGTCATCTGTAAGATTATTGCGCAACGAGAGATGTGAATTGAAGGAGTTTCTTGGATTTTAATGTTTTTGATGTGGAATGAGATTTGGGATTTGATTGTAATGTATTATCTCTCTTGATGATTAATGATATTATTATTATTATTATTATTATTATTATTATTATTATTATTATTATTATTATTATTATTATTATTAGTTTGTTTATGAATTGTTGAATTTTAATGTTTATCTTTTGATTGCCCCACATTGATTTTATTTCTTTGGTTGAAATTCATGATTAACTCAAAGTATGAGAGGCTTTAAATTCTCATCACACCATAATTAAGATTCTGATTACTACTTGGGGCATCATAGATGAAGGTATCAATTTAAATTGCATTATCTAGTTAATTCAATATTTGAAAGTGGTGGTTAAAGTAGATTCTTTTTACCCTCATTATTTTAGGGCTTGTTTGGTTGAACCTAGGAAGTATGCTTCCTAGGAAGTTAATTACTTCCCATTAATTCAATTTCTATGAATTATAATTCTCATAAATTTTAAAAAGTTGTTTTGTTACGTTATAGTAAGATGTAGGGAATTTTAATAAGGAAAGTTGAATTTTTCAATAAAAATGGTGGAATTGCAACTTACTTAGTCTCCTAAGTGAAGTTCCTCCATTTTATAGGAATTGGAATTCATAAAAAGTCAAATTTCTGGATTTTTTCGTGTTAAAAAAAACAATCAAACATAAGTATTTATCATATTTTATGAGTTTTTTAAATGTTAACTAAACGAGCTCAAGAACTATATAAAAACTCATATGTTGGTATAGTAGTTGTGGGCTATATTTTATGTTAAGATGTTTGATGTTTGAAACTTTTCGTAATATAAAGTGGTTTGTGAACGAGAGGATTAGTCTCTTAAAAAAATAAAATAATATCCAATTCAAATATAAATTGACTGATCTCGATGGAATTGGACTAAATTTTTTTTCAAAAAGAAAACAAAATAAGAAACTTGTACAAGTGGGCAAGTGGTAAATTTAGTTTCCACCTAGACCGTCAATTAAACTTTACCAAAAAGAAAGTGTGTCCATTATTATAAAATTAAATTTGCACGTCTATATATAGTTCCAAATGCTAATTTTGCACACCAAAATTGATTGCCAAACTTACCAAAACGTTACTATTTTCATGTATAGTATTATTCACCATGTTACACAACCTATCGATCACGCGCGATAAAAGAAAGGGCATAGTCGCATAGAGTGCACCACTCTAGCTTCAAAAAAAGCATAAATGGTTCGATTTCGAATTTTCGATCAATTCAAAGAAAATTGAAGCAAGAGGTTAGGTCTAAATTTGTGAATTGAAATTCAAATGACTGAACTTTGATTTTCCTCCGGGATTAAGGAAAACATTCAAATGAAACTAAGGGTTCGTTTGGTTAGAAACTGAAAAACCCCAAGAAGTAGAAAAACCTAGAAAGTAGATGAAATATATGTGTTTGGTTGGAATTTTAGTCACAGGAAAACCTAGGAAGTTAAATTTTCAGGAATTTAAATTCTTCCATTTCAAGAGAATTTAACTTATCTACTTCCCCCTAGGTAAGTTCCAATTCCACCTTTTATAAAAAGAAATTTCCAATTACCCGATTTTAATTCATACCATTTAAAATCGAACCAAACATATTTTTTCAATTCCCGGGAAGTGCAATGCGTGGGAATTGAATTCCCGGGAAGTAACTTCCGGGAATTGTTCTTCCCGTGTTAAAC
The DNA here is from genome assembly GCA_963922045.1 of Persicaria maculosa. NCBI lineage: Eukaryota > Viridiplantae > Streptophyta > Magnoliopsida > Caryophyllales > Polygonaceae > Persicaria > Persicaria maculosa. Next base: position 19,848,219 of record OY998253.1, on the reverse strand, counting down.
CAAACGAACCCTAAGCACAAAATAGAGGAATTTCACTTACCAATGACCTCTTGCCCTGGTAAGAGTTAGGTGCTTCCTTGTGCCTCACTACCATGAGGTCAAGGGTTCAAATCCCACTAGGCCAAGGGTTCAAATCGCACTAGGAGCAATTTTTGCTTAAGTGGGTACTCATGCCTTGGTTTACCTTGGCATGGGTTTAGCCTGTCTTGCGGCTTGGCGCTTGGCTTACCCAGCTCTAGTGCTTTGCAGGCTAGTGCTCGGCCCGTGGAGGATTAGTCGATAATCTCGGAACCTCCACGTCAATAAAAAAAAATTGAAACTAAGCCCAAATAGTAAAATGATACAGTACTAGTATATAAAAGTTGAACAGATTAAATTAAACATTAGGCTACAGAGGCTAGAAGAAGTGAAGAGTACATGCGAATTGTTTGATATCCCATTCTCAGGAAATCGTTTCACGTGGCGAAAAAAGAAAGACGGAATAGATAATATACATGAACGTTTGGATAGAGCGCTGATCCAGAATGAGGTGTTGGTGAAATTTCCGGATATTCACAATGTCCATCACGCGTTTTCCTCGTCTGACCACTGTCCAATTACCATTGATCTAAATGCTGGAAGAATACCCTCTGATGCACCATTTAAGTTTGAAAACATGTGGTTAAAAAGAAAAGATCTGAGAAATATAGTGAAACAAGCTTGGCGAGCAAACTGTGGAGGATCAGCAATGTTTCAACTCACATTCAAACTGAAAGTCCTCAAGGCGAAAATAAAAATGTGGAACCAGAAAACATTTGGCAACATTTTCCGTCAGTTAAGTGAAGTAGAAAAAAAACTAATTAGAGTTCAAGGTATACTCTGCATTCGTCCTGAAGGGGATATAATTGCTAGACAAAAAAACCTTATCTTGAAAAAAGACGCCTTAATTAAATTTCATAAAACTTATTGGTGTCAACGAGATAAAGCTAAACATATAAAGCCAGCGGATACAAATTCGGGATATTTTCATAAAATAGCCACTGGGCGACGTAATAGAAAGATTATTAGGCATATTACTTCCTCTGAAGGAACTTTCATCCAAGGTGAAGAGAATATTAAAAATGAAATCCAACATGACTTTGAGAAACGATTTCGGAAGGAAAATGTTAATACTAATAATAGAGAAAGCCTTTTAGATCTTATCTCAAATGAGAGTAGTGATGAGGATAATCAGGAATTGATTAGGCCTGTTCTAAATAGCGAAATAAAGAAGGCGGTTTTTAGTATGGGCAGAAACAAATCTCCGGGGCCTGATGGCTTCACAGCGGAATTTTACAAAACGTATTGGGATATCGTTGGTCCATCTGTCATCAAAGCGGTAAAGAGTTTCTTCCTATCTGGTAAACTGCTACGCCAAATAAATCACACATTTATAACCTTGCTTCCAAAGGTTGATAATCCAAGTACAACCAATAACTATAGACCGATCAGTCTATGTTCTAAAATATACAAAATCATATCGAAAATACTCACTGATAGACTAAAAAAGGTTATGGGAAAACTGATTCACCCACTTCAAGGAGCCTTTGTAGCGGATAGGGCAATCTAGGATAATGTATTAATAGCGCATGAAATTTTTCATTCGTTTAAATCTCGAAAGGGAATAGAGGGCTGGATGGCAATAAAATTAGATATGGAAAAAGCATACGATAGAGTAAACTGGGATTTCTCCTTTGAAATACTAAGAAGATTTGGATTCCACCCTACCTTCATTAATTGGATTAAGGAATGTGTCACAACTGTCTCTTTTTCGATTCTAATAAATAGCTCTCCAACGAATATTTTTACTCCCACGCGGGGTATTCGCCAGGGAGATCCAATGTCACCATTTTTATTCGTTCTAGGTGCAGAAATCTTAGCTAGGAAACTGCACAAAGAATCTTCACGTGCTATGAGCAAAATTGGGTTTATGTTCGGTCGGAATGGCCCTCGTGTTCCCTTCCTTGCTTTTGCTGACGATATCATAATTTTCGCAAAAGCTTCTACTACCGCGTGCCAGCAAGTGAAACAAATAATAGACGTGTATTGTAGTCTATCGGGTCAGAAAGTGAACTTTCATAAATCATCTTTCCAAACAACCCTTGGAGTCCCTTCTTCTAGGATTCATATTTTGCAAAACCATTTACAAGCCCCGCATACAAGGGCAATGGAGAAATATCTGGGTTGTCCTATAATTAATGGAAGAGTAAACAAGCAAACCTTTGAGGAAATAATCAGTAACACGAAAAACCAGCTTACAAAATGGAAAGCTAATTCTCTCTCCCAACATGGAAGATTAATTCTCATAAACTCTAACTTATCGGCAAAACCTCTCTATGCAATGCAAAGCTTCATGCTCCCCACAGCAATCCACAAAGAATTAGATCAAATTAACAGGAATTTTTTCTGGAACAAAGATCTGCAATATAAACCACTCATAAGTTGGGATAGGATATGCAAACCAAAAAGAAAGGGAGGATTGGGGATTAGAAAGTCTCAGGTTATGAATGAGGCCTTGCAAATGAAACTTCTGTGGAAGACTTTAGCAGAACCAGAAAATATATGGGTTAAAATAATTAGATACAAATACTTAAAAGATAAGGATATTCTCAACTATGAGCCGGTAAAAAATGCCTCCTGGCAATGGAGGAAAGCCTCATCTCTCATCAGCAAGTTTAAAGCTGGACTCATTTGGTCGATCGGAAATGGACGATCGGTTAAATTTTGGACTGATATCTGGATAGCACAAGAGCCATTAAAAAATCTGATAACCAATATTTCGATAGTAGATACTAATGTATTAGTAAGTGAATTCATTCAGAGCGGAAAGTGGTGGGAAGAGAAACTGCTTTCTGTTCTGGATTCGAACTGGGTAAAAGTAATAATGGACATGCCCCTTCCTATTCACCAGATGGAGGATAGATTATATTGGAAATACGATGCACAAGGCTGGTTCACTACAGCCAGTGCTACCAAGCTGTTGTCAAACCAAGAGTCGTTTAACGATGATCCGACTAGTTGGATTTGGAAGGTGAATACGCTGCCTAAAATAAAAAAATTTTTATGGAAGATATCACAAAATGGATTACCTACTAAGGACAGGTTAAGTAGAAGGGGTACACCTATTCCGAGTAAGTGTGAATTTGTGATGCCCAAGGAGAAGATGAATTTCATCTTTTCATGGACTGTGGCTTTAGTAAACACTTTCTCTTAAACACGGGTAAATGTTTGGCAGCAGTAAAGGACATACCCAATGAGAACATTAATGGCAAAACTATTATGGCCAGAATTGGAGCTTGTTTGAATAAATAGAAAAGGAAGATATGGCAATCAAATGGTGGTCAATATGGTACTTCAGGAATCAAGTCGCCTTCAGAGGTTTTAAGAGACCGTCCACGAATGAGATCCAAGCCTTCATTAGAAATGTTAAAGATGGGTGGAAAAAGGCAGCCCTGTTAGATCGGGAGGAAGAGTGTTTACTTGCTAGAAAAACATCTGGTCTAACACGGGGGTTAAGCAGGAAAAATGTTAGATGGCGAAAACCAAAGCCCGGTTATCTAAAACTGAATTTTGATGGAGCAGTTAGTAGTTCCAAGGAAGCAAGTGCTGGATATCTAATTAGGAACTGGGTAGGAGAGGTAATTAAAATCGGCTATAAGGACTTAGGGCATCAGAGTCCCATTGTAGCGGAGTCGTTAGCTTTGAGAGAAGGAATCCAATATGCAAAGGAACAAAGGTATCAACAATTGATTATAGAAGGGGACTCTCAGATATTGATAAACCATCTTAAGAATAATGGTCATTGTCCTTGGGAAATAGAACTTCTATTGGGAGATATCAAAGGATTACTACAATCCTTTACAAATATTTCTTTTTCCCATGTGCCCCGTGAGGGTAACAAGGCGGCTGACAAGGTTGCACACCTTGGTCGCCTTGTTAACGGGTTGGCACTGGAATCTCACCCAGATCTTCTGGATCTCATCCGTCGGGATGCTATCGGTTAGGTTTTCCAACCGAATTCTTACCTAATCAAAAAAAAAGATTAAATTAAACATTAGTGCCTTTAGCTTTTCCTTTCTTTTTGAGAAAATGTTAATGATTTTAAACTTTTAATTAATGAAAGTTTGAATATGAGTGATATTACTTCAATAAGTTTTTTTTAGTGTCTTATCAGGTTAGTTTAATACTAACTCCGTTTAAAAATATAAATTTCTTCACTTTTTAATATATTTTTTAAAAGTTAAAAATTATGTGAAATATCAAAAAAAAAATACCAATTTCTAAAATTATTTTAATTTATTACTAATAAGTATTAAATTATTAAAAAATAATAAATAAGTTAATATTTTCTACTGTATTCGTTTTAATTCACTAGAAAAATGTGTTAAAAAATCAAAACAAGCTTCGAGAGTAGTGTAACGGCCCAGAATTATGATTTTCGGGTTGTGTTTCAAGGGATGAAACCCCTTGTTCGGATCTTGCAATCCAGGTACGGGTCGATGTTTCAAATTCAATTTTAAGGTCAGTAATAAAGAGAGATTTTGAACCCTAAAAGCATCGTAATACCGTTGGGTATCCTTAACCTGTCCTAGGGCTAACTCATGAAATTCATTTCAAACGGAAGTAAGGCGGAAGCAAAATTAAGATACAAGGCACCACGACAGATCCGGGTCAAAACTAAAACATAAGTGAATGATTACCATTTATACCAAGTTAGAGAATTAGTCAGGTTCTTCGATTCATCAAAGGGTTTCCCTGTCACAAAAGCAATGAGCAGACAAGGAGCGGTACCTAACACTATCCACGAAGTCAGGCCCGGTAATCGCATGCGGGTCCTCTGATCGCGCTGAGGCCACATAACATGCCTATACCTAAATAAAGGATGAACTAATGCCAATTGGCATATCTCTCTCCTACTCCACCCCCTTTTTCATGAGTGGACCTGGCCAGTACGGTACCCATTTCATCATGGTGATGCACGCACCACAGAATCATAGTATGCTCATCATCATCATCATCGTCATCAAGAATAGTGTAAAGTAAATGAAGCTCGCCCGATGGTGCTGGGTCAATTCATACTCATATCGACTCGATTGACCCAGGGCACCCGATGAGGCTGGGCTACCCTTATGACCCTAGCAAAGACTCTAGGACTTCACAGATAACGACCGTTCTGTATTTAAACACCCAGAGTAACCACATGCTCATTTCAATGCAATCCTAGCATGATATTGCATGGCATGCTTTATTATGCAACACCTACACATTACATGACACATCAGGCAGGAGGTCCAGGTTACTGAGTAAGTCCCATAGGATACTTACCTAAAGATGCAGAACAACAAGATAACACAAGCAAGGGTCCAAATGCAAGTCCAAAGCAATCCAAAAACAATACACACATATCATCAAGCCATTGCCATAAGCTACCAGACCAACATTCACACATACAAAACCCAAGTTCTCAACATACTCAAAATCAATCGATAGTAAAACCGTTTTCCTAAACCTTTTCGATACTATCAACATCAACCAAAATCATTCTCCCAATTTCCTTTTCAAAATAACCATCATCAAACCAAGAAAAAGAATCCTGACATTGGAAATGACACTTTTAACATAACTTCAAGCTCAAGATCAAATAGTTCAAGTTCCGTCAAACCTCTTCTTTAACAATAAATATTAAAATAATATTTCAAAACTCATTTCCCAAAGTATCCCCTTTCAAAACGTTTCCATAAGAGTCGGATCAAGAACCGGCAAAATAAATCCAAGGTGCAAGGTGAGGGTCCGGCCAAGCTACTAGGGGCATGCCGCGGTCGGGAGAGAACCGGTCGCGGTCGCAACATCCTTCCACATCCCCACTGCGAGAGACCTCTCGCTGTTGTGACTCGTGACCGCGAGATGTTGTCCCGCGAGAGACCTCTCGCTGTTGTGACTCGCGGCCGCGAGATGTTGTCCCGCGAGAGACCTCTCGCTGTTGTGACTCGCGACCGCGAGGGTAGTGGTCGTGGTCGCGACAGGTCATCTTCAACCTTTGGCCTGGGTTCTAACTCACGGTGGCGGCCATTGTTTCGCCGCCGCGAGTACGAACCTGGGTTTGTCTATTCTTGCTCGTTCTCGTTCGTTTCAAACCCGTTTTCGTTCAAACTTGTTTAAAAACCTTTCTAAAGCAAGAAATTATGCAACCAACACAAAAACGACTCCAAAAAAGACTAGAGGGGAGAGCGGAAGAGGGATTACCTAGCCTTTTAAGGCTTGCCAAAATCTTGAGAAAAGGGAGCCTTGGAAGCTCAGATCCAACGATTTCTTGTTACGATAGAGCCTAAGAAGGTTAAGTGTGAGATTAAAGAGAAACTTTATTGAGGAACAACCTCTAAATCAGGAGATTCAAAGAGGGGAGGCTTACCTTTTGCACAAAACTGAAAATAGGGGAGAAGAGGCTCGAACCCACACCAATCCATGAGAGATATAGGGTTTCTTGACCTTGGAAGATAGAGAAAGGAGTCAAGAACACACGACAACCACCACATTCAAGAAAGGATGAGAAACAAGGAAAAACGACACGATTTACCACTCAGACAGAGCTTCTGGGCTCGGAGTCGCGAAGGCGAGGAAGAACGTCGCGGCCGCGAGGAAGAATGTTGTAGGAGGAAATCGAGTTCAAAATATAATATAATAAATCAAACCGGATTATGCCCACGCAAATGATTACAAGACTTCCTCCCGATGTAGCAACATGAAGTCAGGATCGATCCTCGAGGAAGCGTGTCAGCGGATCTCAAGTAGTAGCAAATCTCACGTCGATTTCGACTCCAGTGGAAGTAGTCGATATCGACCAGTGTCAGGTCGATTTTGAGCAACTGCAGAAGTTAGGCAAATATCGACTAGGGTGACTCGATATCGACCTAAGTCAGTCGATATTGACCAATTTGCTCAAAATCGACATGTTCTCTGCAGAAACACAAACAAGCAGCGATCTTTCTGGATCGAAAATTAGAAGTCGATATCGACCAAGGGTTGGTCAATATTGAGTGGGGACAGTACGAAATAAAGGACAAAGCTTGGAGATTTCGGAATAAACTATGTATGAAAGAAACTTCCAAGATCGGGGTTTGCAACAACGATAACCAAACATGCATAAGGCAAGATAAATAACGATAATCATGCAATCACATCAAAGGAACAAGCTTTTGCCTTTTCCAACAATTAGACAACTTTCCCAAGAAACTCTAATTGTATCTACCAATTTTATGTTTATAATCCAAGTTGTTAACATGGATCTCTATTGAATAGGTAATAAACACATAAAAGGTAGTGGATGATCAAAGCACAATAAAGGTCGAATATTTACCTCAAACGCGCTTGGCCACCATCGGGCTCACCCCAACCCTAGAAGTAGGTGGACTGCTCGCTCTTCATCGCAAGGAAAGACATCAATAATAAAAGGAAAATAACTTGCATTAATAAAACTAAACAAAGCTTACAACCGATCGAAGTCAAATTGCTCTCGCTCCTTAACTCACAATCGACCTCCACTCTCTCTCTCTCTCTCTCTCTCTCTCTCTCTAGAATTGAATTAATAAAAACTAGCCCCATGGGCTTTATTTATAGGCCTTAATCCTTGCTAATCAAGGTAAGGAATATCTATCCTATATCTAAAGATAAAATTCTACTAGGAAAGAAATAAATCTAAATAGATAAAACAAGATAAATACTAAAGGGTAATTAAATGTTCCACCCTTAGGATAAATAAAAAGATAAATCTTCAAGTCTTCATGTGTAAGGAATCTTCTCTTGGGAATATCTCCATTGGACTTTGGATAGAACTTTGAGTAGAGCTCGGAATCGATCTGGACACGTCACTGGCATTAGGTCGATATCGAGTCACTTCTCTCGGCTTCACTTCTGCTACTCGATTTCGGCTTCTGGGGCAATATCGAGCTGTCCTAGGTCGATATCGACCGAGTTAGGTTGATATTGAGTCATCTCTTCAGCTTCTCTCCGACTTGCTCGGTCTCGGCTCTGGAAGGAATCTCGAGTGGTCTTTGGTCGATATCAACCAAAACTGGTCGATATTGACCTGTCTTCTTCTCTGCTGGGCATCTTGAGTTGATCTGGGGATTTTCGACCACAATCTGGCCGATATCGAGTAGGTCTGGTCGATATCGACCACTTTCTCAGCATTTTGCTCTGTTCTCTAAACGCATTTTCCCGAGTCCTCGTTCGTCGGATTGACGCATATGAGCAAGCGTTGGAAAGCTCTTTTTGAGGGCTACAACTCTAATGAAGACATCAGAACTTGACTCAGAATGATGAATACCTAAAAATGGCCTTTTCTCCAGCTGCACCATTCTTAGCTTCTTCACGACTTTCTTTTAAGCTCCAAAGTGCGTCCGATTTCTGCGAAATTAAACAAAAACTAGTGTAGACTCCATAATTTGGCAAATGAGCATAAACTACATAGATGTCGTACTTTTCTAACCCAAATGTATGAAATGTATGCAGAAATCAACATAAAAGTAGATATAAAACATGGCACAAAACATGGACATCAAAGAACTCCCGTTGTTGGGTTCTTGCTCACGGCGGCGAGACAGGGATTCATGACCGCGAGATTTCCCCCAGATCTTTGGTTTTTGCTCGGATTTCGCCTTCTAAATTCGATTTGGTGGTTTTTTTTTTTGTGGGATGGAGACTTCTTGGGGTGGATTTGAGGTGCTAGGCTCAGAGAAACAGAGAGAGAGAGAGAGAGAGAGTTTGGAGATTTGGATCAAAGGGAGGGAAATGGAGGGTTTTTGGTTTAGGGTTTTTTGGAAGCTAGGTAAGATCTATTTTGGGAGGTGAAAATCAGATTTTGGTGGCTGATTGATGAGAGTGGAAAGTGAGAATCCTTTTATGGATTTGAGAGGTTTTATAGTGGCTCTCTACGGTTAATACACAAGAAGACAAAACCATTAAGGGGAGAGAAAGAGTGGCGTGAGGGAGAGAGAGTGTATGATTCCGCTCTTCCGACCTTGAGTCCCGACATCCGACATTCCAAAATCCGACCCCATTTCCCAAATTCATTTCCAAAGACACTCGAATTCCTGAAATCGAAAACAAGCAACTAGGATTTAAATCCGTCATCTAAAACTTAAAACATGTCGGAATATGTTTGTAAAACTTATAAAATGGAATTTCCTCGAGGACGGTTTTCCGAAACTTCCCCTTTTTAGAAACTCGAAATTCCGCTCTTTACATTCATCCACCTCTAAAAACAAGTCTCGTCCCCGAGAATAAAGCTTCGAAACTGCGCAAGTCATCCAATCCAAAATCCGCATTTTTCAAAACCGCTTAAAACTTCCCTTCCCCGAATGGGTCCCCCTAGTCGAAACTCGAGAGGTGGATACATCCACCTCTAAGGGCTAATCCCACATTCCTTCCAAGGTTCCAAATCATTCCATCATCACATCTCAACAAGTACCATAACCAAAAGCCTCATCTACTCATATATAATCATAAGATCATAAGCCATCACTCACATGGCAAGTCACAACATCACATCATGGCCTCGAACCATCAGCACAACCACATAACCCTCTAACGCAACCAAAACATACTAGCAAGTCTTAAGCACTCGAAGAACAATAAGTCCCAACATACTGCGAGTCATACTAACAATCCAAAACATACTCGACATAAAAAAGGTCTCAGGACATCATATCACATCATAAGGTACATCTAGATCATACTGAAGGCATCTCAAGTAAATAATCGAATGCTCATAAATCACTATGCAAGCAAAAATGTCATGAGATCAATGAGTTAGACGTCATGGAGTTAGTACGCCACTACAAGTCAAATCTCACGATCACATATCAACATCGCAATACCAGTAGAACCAGTCACAACAGGTGTTTTTCATTATGAACACATAACTCACATAATCAACTTATCAACCTATCCAAATTCTATTTCGCATTGCCACAGCAAATTTATCCTATCAACCATTAGCATTATAAAGGTATCCATAGCGAAATTTCATCATAAGATCAACAAACCAAACTGATTGTCAACACATTAACACAACAAGATCGGTCATGCTATTCAAGATTAAGTGAAAGGGAAGATCTAACCATATACCAAGCATCAAAATGTTAACATGCTCACAAAACATCATTTCAACTCATTATAATGCCACATAACGATCATTTAACAATCATGCACCATTATCTTATATATACAAGTCCTAGTCATACTCCAAGTCATATTCATCATTCAACATATCTTATAATCATGCTTGCCAACCATATAATATAACCTCATGCTTTCACATAAGAACACATTATTATCTCATATCTCATAGCACAACACATCCTATCATGCTTCTAAAATAACATAACAGGATAGCAAAACATCAATATATCATGATAGCACTTGTCGCTTTCAACTAGATTTTAATATTGCATATCGACATGTAATTCCATATCAGGTTCATCATGGTCGTTATCTAACATCATGCCAATATATATTGTCAATCAACATAAGCAAGAAAATTTCCACATCATCAGAAGTCAAAATAAACGCAATTTCCCGCTCGCTCATCTCCAACTCTCAGGGCAGAACCAATCTTTGTCTAGACTTACCAACATCAACTCACACAACATCCTCTAAAAGAAGTCCCATTCCATTATGATATTCCAAGTTCGCCCCTCATTTAACCAAACACTCTCATACACCATCCACTTCTAAGAATCCAACTCCAATCTCTAACATCACACCCGAGCACCCTCTCATACTATATCCTCAATTCTCTTAAGGCCATTTCTTACACTTCCCACACTTCCCGAGATATCACCAGCATCATGTCCTGCTAACCGAATCTCCACTAGAAATTTCTCGGTCACCGCCTAGGCGACCTATTGCTAACCATACCCCCACCCGAGTTTCACCTAAAAGCTCATCGGAACCACCAAGCATTTCCTCTCATAAATCCCAAAAATCGCTCGGTCCTACCCACGCCAACATCCCTCTCTCGCGACTTACCTCATAATACCTTAGATTATCCTAGTCACTCAAATTCTTTCACCACTCGTCAACCACTCCAAAAAGGAACCTCACCCACAGTTTTAAAGAAGAAACAATCATGAAAATAATCACACATAAGGTCTACATCATATCAACTAGTATTCATAATAATAGCATCATGGATTCATCATCAATTATTGCAACAAGACTCAATTTACCATCATGTTCAATATTTATTGTAAGGCATCATGTATAAACATAATCAAGTCAAGTTATCAAGTTTCATCATAACTTTATCAAATAAACAATTCAGGTTTCAACATTTGCAGTTCATACCTATAGGCAAGGAATTTAGATCATGCTTAGCAACTCAGAGTAGCAACATATCAAGACATCATGAAACATCAGAACTGTAAGGCATCGAGTCATATCATCATAAATAATGGACAATCAGGCAACATTCATCACCAAGTCGACACATAAACACGTCAATCTCATCATCAAGTCAGTGCAATATCGGCATTACTAATTCAGAAAGGGTTAGCAATTCAAACGGAAGACACTCTCTCTTGCAAGTCATATCGTATCCAGTAACCGCCACCTTCAAAACATGCTTGTCCTGCCGACACCGTTGATCCTGAAGTCCGTGGGTTATGGGCCCACGCCTCCGCGGTGTTGCTCTATCGCTATCTAACTTCCTGTTCCTATTTCGATGCGGTCGCTCGTCCAATGTGTCGCGTAGGAGTCCAAGTTAGAGGAGATAGGGAAGGAACAAGAGCGGACAATCCAACGTTCCTTTCGAAAGCAAACACGGACCGATACTAAAGACGACACTAGAGACAAAACTCCGACCCGAGAATAGCAACGATGGCCTTATGGAAGTCTATTAGATTATAATCGCGACAAGCAAACACGAATTCATCATGGAGGATATCAATCACGTTAATCCACACTAACATGCACTTATCTCAAGGGGAAACGACGTTCATATTCATATCAAAGACACAATCGAGTCCTACACTGATGAGAAGTATGAACTGCATAATGACCAAAGAATTGATGAGAGGTATGAACTGCAGGATTCCGTTATTATCAAACATTAACTTTGCTGAATATAAGTATGGGGTCGTGTTATAGAAAATTACGGCATGTACTGGCTGGTCAAAGATGACGGATATCTTTTTCTGTTGGTGGGCTATTTGGTACTTAATTTAGGAAACATTTAACATTTTAAGACTTGGTGTCAATGGCATTGAAAAACATTCAGGTTTTTCTCCTAACCTCTAAATAAACGTGGGATGAAGCAAGGAAATACATCGTTGAGACTGATTCGTTTACAGAGTGTAAGCCCATTGATGTATATAAGCGTACTCGTCATTCTTGTAGGTGAATGGTAAACAGCGTCACATGATGTCGATGGGACAAAAAACCAAATGATTCTTTTAAACTAAATTTTGGCAGCTCGAAATTAAACACTAGCTAGTGATGCTTCGTTTGGATTTATTCGGGACCTAACGCTAACGTGATCGCACTGGTGACAGCACTTGTAATCACTCTTGTATATTGTTTGTAGAAGCACTTGGTTTGCATAATGGTGTTCGATGACGAGGGATTGGTTCTATTATAATCTGCTAATAGAAGGAGATAACTTGACTATTATTAACTCATAGTATTATTTGGTGATTGGAACTGCCCTTGGAGATCGAACTCTTACAAATTGATACCAGGGTATTAATTGCTTACGTGTTTTAATTTTATTTCTATTCGTCATATTTACAGGGAAGTGGATGGTGTTGCTGATACGATTGTACATCTGCCATATACTATAGTATCCATGTCGATGATGAGTTGATTGATGATGCAGAATTGCGGGGTCTCGTTCGAAAGGACAAGCTAGGGTGGAGCTATACTAGGACGTGTTAGTTCAATTCTAATGTATTTCCTTATTTCCAAAAAAAAAAATAACAATATATTTTTACAGGTTTTGAATTTGTTTTAATCATAAACTTAAAACTACTATAGCTCCCGTCAGTTTTCTTCGATTATACTCTTGATCTCACACCTTTTTCTCCAATGACGTTCTTCTTCTACTCTCTCTCTCTTTCTCTTTTTTTTGTGGTAATCCTTTTCGATTTTCCACTGCCTCAACCTCATTCGGGCTCGCTCAACAATAATGGTGGTGAGATCTGCTCTTCCCTTTCCCTTGGCATCGGTTCATGACTCCACCTCTACTGCTAATACGTCACCTCCATGAGCCTACCTTCGTTGTTGATTTTCTCACCATCTCTACAAAACCCTAACTAATTCCATTGATGACCGTTGTTAGGTAGATCGTTAATCAATCTCTTTTTTTTTGTCAGATTTGGTTAATCAATCTGTCTTTCTCTTATTGTATGTAAAAATTCTTTATGTTGTGTAATTAGTTGACATTTTCCTTATTGAATTAGAGATTTGGAATTTATGCTAAATATATTTATGTTTTGATTTTGAATAGATTTTGATCAAGTTGACATCTTGTATCTATTTTGATTTTGGCTTGTTTAATTCGGATGAGTTGTATGGAGTTTGCAAACTTGCATATATTGCCAAGGCAAGTTCTCCAATTTTTCTGTTTGACGTAGAAGAAAGTAAGCAAACTTGAATTTTTCCTTTTTCAAATTTTTTTTTATATAAAAGGTAATGAATCGTTTATGAAATCCTAAAACTGTTTCCTCACGTGTTTTTTTGTTGGTGTGGTAATCCTATTATTACTGTTCTAAAAGAAACAAGAGGTAAAGTGAAATGAAAGAAAATAAAGACAATCCGTATTTCCTCTCAATTAACGATTCTAAATAGCATTTCATCGTCACTATCAAAGCAGCAGTCCATTTGATGATGCGCGAATCTATAGTATAATACTGTATAGTACATTCTAAGGTTCCTCCGACATCATTCGTGTGTCGTCTTCTATGGCAATCTGACTTAGATTGTCATTTATTTCGGGTTTCTCGGGGTAAGAGTGCGTACATCCCAACTCCCCAGACCCGCTTAATTGCGGGATACACTGGAATGTTGTTGTTGTTATTTACATATTACATTCTATGTGTTCATCTAATGATATCTTAAGTGATCACAAAATCTATCATTTTATAAAAAAAGTATATGAGATATATTAAGTTATTAAAAAAATCTATTATTTTATCAAAAATTATTTTTTAAATATTGTACCGATTATTTTTAGACATTAAGATTATTTATTTTAGCTTATTCTATTATTAATTAATCAAAAATTTCATGATGTAGCCCTCAGGTATCGCTTAATTCACGCGGTAACCAATTCTTTTACCTCTATCACGTGGTACCCCTGAGGTTTGTAATTCTTTCACTTCGTGCCCTTCTCTCTTTATTTTAACAGTTCCTGTTAAATTGGGAAAAAAAATCAATTTACTTGAGATTCAAAGCGGAAGAGAGACAGTACACACAAGATGGATGTGGGAGCCATCGAAGTCAAAGCAAGAAGGGACAGAAAAGATGAGTCAACACACAAGGAAACCGTCGACAAGGGAGGAGTTCAGACAGGGCAAAAGGGAACCCAAATGAGACACGGTTCAGGAGGTGCTCACCCAAATCAGTACGAGGCTCGGTCGGGGTTCACACCTCCTCCCAGGGCTCGGATAGGTTCAAGGACGAAAAAGCAAGGACCAAATGTAGCCAATCAGGATGAACCCAACCAGGCCACAAGCGAACATGTGGCAGCTCCTTGGGGACAGGGAGATCTGGAGCAAGGATGTAAGATTGAGACAAGTGGAGTATGGGCTTAGTGTCATTGTAATTGGGCTTAGACTAAGTTAGTTGGACCTAAGGCCTATAAAAAGCAAATAAGATGTAATAGAAGGGTTATGGCATGAATTACATAATCTTCCCTTCAACCTATCAATTCTTCTTCTCTCTACGTTTTATTCTCATCTCCTCTAAACTCTGATTTCTCATCTTCCTTCACCTTCACCTCTCTTTCAACTAGATTTCAACCCTAGATCGTCTCGGTCAGGTTCGATCCTGAAAAATTGGTATTAGATCCATCGTCCTCGACAATGGAAGAAGGCACGCACATGAAGACATTCGAAGATTCGATCCGGCAGATCAATCTTCGACTGGACACTCAGGAGCATTGATCTGCAACACAATCTGATCAGATTCACCCACTCTTGATCAATTTCGGGAATCAATTTGAAGAACGACAACAGTGAAATAGGAGAAATGAAGAGCGGTGGACGGAATTCATGGACCAGATGAAGGACATGCGTTCAAGAATCGATGTTATGGTTTCTCCGCGCCACGAGACAGCTTCGCAACGGAACGGATCTCCGGATCCAATGAAGACCGATTCATTCGCAGAGGTCTTGAGCCCCGGTCAAAAGGATAGGGAGATTAGGAACTCTAGCGACGGAAGTGGAAATTCCAACAGTGAGTCAAATCCGAAGACGACGAGAAACAATGAGGGCTCAAGTTCTTGGAATTCTATTTCAAGAACAGGACTGAATCGGGTTCCGAAATTAGAATTTCCGCCTTTCGATGGTAACAAACCTCAGAGTTGGGCCCGAAAATGCGATAAATACTTCGCGATATTCAAGATCGTAGAAGAACAAAAGGTAGAAATTGCATCCATGTATGTCACATATAGGTAGAAATTGCATCCAGTTCTTGCCATGTTTGGTTACATGGCAAGAACTGGTGGAAGCTACCTGTGTACGCTTCAGAGAGATGCAGGGAACAGAGTTGATTGAAGAATTTAACAAGTTGACATAGGTGGACGATTAGGAGGAGTACAATGAGAAGTTCAAAGAGCTTCGAGTGTATATGCTTTTCGATAACCCGACCTTGCCTGAATCCTATTTCGTGTCGAGTTACATCAGTGGTCTGAAGGACGAGATCAAGTCACTGGTTAAGCTTGGACGACCGAACAACTTGACAAAGATTTTCGAGCAGTCGCGGTTGCACCATAACGTTGTTCAAGCCATTTTGAAATTGAGTAAACCTCCCTGGATGACCAACGCTTTCTCGCCAAACCAAGAACGATCAGACATGCTTAGGGACCGAGCCGGAACCAGATCGTTTGAGAATAACGAGTCTACAACGGAGCCAGCTAGAAGGAGCAATAATACATCATCTCCAATAGAATCTAAGAGGCGTGCAGGGCTTTACTATAGGTGCGGGGGCAGGTATTTTGTGGGTCATAAATGTAAGACCCAAGCCACCCTGCATTACTTGGCTGCAGAAGATGTGACGAACGGTGAGGGTGATCCAGATGAGTTGGATTGGGTCAAGGAAGAACAAGGAGGTGAAATGGGTAAAGAGGATCAGGAGGCACATGTTAATGCCTTAACAGAAAGCATAAGAATGAGTGCAAAGTCAAGGGAAAACAAGTACTGGCACAAGTACTGATGTCAAGGAAAATAGGCAAGCTCCATTTATGGAACAATGTGGCAATTGCACCAGCCTCAGGACAAGACAAAAAAAAATACACAACCCTATAGGGGTTTGGTAGCAGCTATTACCTACTATGTTTACAGTCTTTAGTCTTTACCTTCAATTATTTGCTATTAATCTTCAATTGTCTTAGACAACTTTCCTGGTGTTGTGTTGGGAAGCCTAGAGTTTTTTTTTAAAGCCTTGAGACAAGACTTTATTAGGGGAAGACAATATAAGGGATTGAATGCCCCAATCGGGGTGGCTCACTGGTGGGGGCAAGGGGGGATGTCAGGAGGTCTCGGGTTCGATCCCTACCTCCGCCCCTTTCCTTGAATGAAAATTCAAGGTTTGCCTTGCTCCTTTCCAGTGGGTCGAGCCGCTTGGCGTAAGCCGATTTACCTAGTGCGCGGCTTTTGCCGGCTGAGTCACGTGTCCAGGGTTTGCCACCAAGGTGGGTTCCTCTTTTTCAAAAAAAATATATAAGGGATTGAATCAACTCAATCAAGTGGAGCATGGGCCTAGTGTCATTGTAATTGGGCTTAGATTGAATTATTTAGTTGGGTCTAAGACCTATAAAAGGCAAGTAAGATGTAATAGAAGGGTTATGGAATGAATTACATAATCTTCCCTTCAACCTACAGTATCAATTATCCTTCTCTCTCTACGTCTTATTCTCATCTCCTTTAAACTCTAATTTCTCATCTTCCTTCACCTTCACCTCTCTTTCAATTAGATTTCAACCCTAGATCGTCCCGGTCAGATTCAATCCTGACAAATGATGGTCACCGGCGGCCGTTGGGCTCGCCGGATTAAGATTCACAGGTAAGAAGGTGAAAGCGGGCAGATCAGGGAAGCCTGCACAAAGTGCACCTCCAACCCTAACGCCGGCCACCAGCAGCGCCCCTACGCCTGGTCTTCCGTTGTGCAACTGTGTGAGACGTGTTTTCCCTTTTCTTTCCCCCGATTCTTAAAAGTAATTTGAATTTTTTTTTAATTTCCAAGTTAACAGGAACTGTTAAAATAAAGAGAGAAGAGCAACAAATGGAAGAATTACAAAGTTCAGGGGTACCACGTGAAAGTGGTAAAAAAATTAGTCACTGCGTGAATTAAGCAATATATGAGATTTCCTCGTGAAATTTCTGCTAATTAATGATCTATTGAACAATAAAATCTCAAATAATTACGATGATGAGATTTTATTGTTGCAAAACCTGTTAATTTTATGATTGTTTGAAAAAAAAATCATTTTTTTAAATAAACTATTTTAATCTTCACATAAAACTTAATAAAAATTAATTTTAATATAATTCATTACCAAAAACGTAAAAACATACGTAACAAATACTAGTATTACCTAAATCAGCAATAATACCTCCATACATATCAAGCAAACAAAATGACTAAACTGTATCAACGCTTTACAAGTTCAGATGTACGAAGACTCGAAGAACAAAGCTCGCAAATCGGTTACACCAAACATCTTATTTAACCATGATATCGTCTCAGCAATGCAATACACACGCCCTGGAAGCATCACATTATCACTATGAACGACTTGGAAGAAACACACCCGTAGCAGCTCAAGCGGGCATGGGGGCAAGAGTTGCTAAGGCCGACTGCAGTTTTTCCTTGCTTGCACCCACGACCCTTTCGATCACTTTCCCCTCCTTTAAAAACAGGAAGGTTGGCATCGCCTCCACTTCATATTTCTCTGCGATTTCCTGCAACCATCGATTCGTATTACAAGTGAGAAACAAGGCAGCATCACTCATGTTAATGAAAACAGGGGCGATGAACTTCATTGTTTACCTTGAGCTCATCAACATCCACCTTCAGGAACAGGACATGAGTCATCTTCTTGGCAAACTCAGCTAGAATTGGAGCTATGAAGCGGCATGGTGGGCACCAAGAAGCTGTGAAATCCACCACAACCTGTCAAATGAATCACCGAATTAGTCTCGCTAGCTATACCAAGGTTGACAAACGCGTTATAGGACTGCTCATGTCCTTGCTTGGGATAGCTGACAGAAAAATGCCCAATCCCTAAAGCGGTTGATACAGTCCAAACTCTCCTTTCAGTCTAAACTACTACAGATATAATTAGTCACTATGTTAATTGTTGCAGTAACCTTTATCATGTTCTTCATATTTGTCAAACATTATCTATCTGGAAATCGACTTTAACATGTTGATATACATAACAAAGTCTTCAACATTTCTTTAAGCCTATTTGTAAAACAGTAACACACTTTCTTAAGCAATATCATAATATTTGAAGTTATCATTTTTTTTTTCTACATCAGAACCGGTGTGCAGTAGTGAACAAATTGGACTGAAATTATGCTGATGCCATGAAAGTGTCAAGAAGAATTACATACAACAAAAAACCAGATATATACATCCTAACAAGATTTACAATATTGGCTAACTAACGAAAAAATTGGGTTCAGATCCTATTTAATTGAGACTATTATCCTAATTAAATATAGGGCTCGTTTGCTTAAACGCCAGAAGTAAAAAAAAAATCAAGAGGTTGTTACTCAGGAATTGAAGAAGAAAGTAGATGACTGGATCAATTTAGGTGATTGGAAATCACTTTGGATCTCATGGAGTTGCTAAAATAACTCCATGTGGAGTTGGTTAAATCTTAACCACTTAATTCTAAATAAATGGTTTAGATTTAAATGCATTTAGCCATTTTTAATTTATTTTTTTTAGGGTCGATGCATTTCTATTGGGGAATCCTACCAACTTCACGGAGTTCAACTCCACGGGATCCTGACCGGTTGGAAATATATACCAATGGAGAAGTTTTTTTTACTTGTGAAAATTTAAAATTGGAACTTTTTTTTGTATACAGGTAAGGATTCGAAATACGAGCCATCTCCGTTGTCTTATAAACCGGGAGGCAGTAAGAAACGACAACTGGACAAACCATCAGCAAAACAAAAGGAAAATCAAACACAAAAGAAAAGGATCATATGACAAATCTGAACATAACCACAATCAAACAGCCTAAAAAAAAGTATAGGACGACCCAGGATGAACTTAAGCTACTTAACTCCAGTTGGTAAATGAATTTCCTAATTTCGAAGAACAAAATATACTTGCCATTCCGGAGGAAATGCTTTCTTGGAACACCCGGCCTCATCCTTTCGGATGCAATCCGAAGCCAATAAAGTTAATCCAAAAACACTACCAACTGAAACTTAAATTTATAGGTTTTTTTTTTTCTGCCATGAACAAGTAATCAAACGTACGCTTGCTTAGTAATACTTCTTGCGATTTTCTACTAATTAGATTTTCAATTAAAAAGACAAGCTCAAACTCGTAAGTTGAGTGCCTAGAGTCACAAGAAGAAACCTAAAATAAAACCCTAATTTCCTATCTCAACTAGCAAAATTCATTAACTAGTTCATCACCAAATTGGAAATTGGGAATAAATTGTGTTGTTTCCATCACAAAAAAGCCCAAATTAGATCTCCTTAAGCTCGTACTCAACGTGTATCATCACATCAAACGGATCCTTGCAGATAAATATCGGGAAAAAATGCAAATCAGAGTAAGGAGGCGGAAAAAGAGGTACCAATTTCTGAGAAGTTTTCTCCCTCTCGAAATGCTCCGTCCATTCCACGACCGTGTGGCAGCCGATGACTTGTCCTTCTTCCGCCATATCTCACCTTCTTCTTCTTCTTCTTCTGCACGAAATCAAAACAGGGAGTGGTATCTGGAGATGAGGGTTGAACACTTGGGCCTGCCGACACCTGTATTTATAGCAAGCGATGGATATTCGCGTGGAGGGAAGATTTGACCTTCCTTTTGGACAAAATTACGATTGTGCCCTGCGTTGGCGCGGTGCGAATTGCCATTTGACTTGTGAAAACGTGTCCGTCTCTGTCTCTCCGGATTTGTTCACACCGAAACGCGTTTCCGAAGAAATACAATACGATTATTAATGCGTTCTCATTGAATGACTTATTTTTTTTTTACAAGTTGAATGACTTATTCACTGATTTCATAAATATGAAATAATTCATTATTCAACTCCGTATATCGATCTTTCTAATTAATAACGATAGATAGGTTATTAGGTTAAGAACATTTATTAAAAAAATCTAACAAATAAAATATCAACCACATAAAAATGATATTAAAATAATTTAAACCGACACCCAGGGGAATCTTTTTCCGGGCATTTTGCGAAATGGCCACGAAATCCGTCCTATTTTGTGAAATAGACGCGTTTTGGGACAATTTAGTTAAATAGCCGCTATATAAACTCTTCCTACGCGCTCAATGCGCCTCCTACGCTCTCTCTCCTACGCGCCTCTATCTTCCTTCTCTCCTTCTGGTTTCCAGATCTGGAGGCGGAGCCGGAGGCGGTCAGATCTGCACCGGCAGAATCGAAGAGGAGGAAGATCTGGCTGTCGACCTAGCAATGGGAAGGCGGAGGGAGATCCGGAGGCGGAGCCGAAGGCGGCCAGATTTGCGCCGATTCTGATTCCTATGTTGATTGACATCGATCGCCGGATCTATGGCCATAAGAGCTGGACGACGGAGGGGTTGATACGCTGGATTTCCGACCGAGGCAGCGGCGAGGCAGAGGCCGAGCGAGCGAGTGAGCGAGCGAGGGAGGGAGGCGGTGGTGAGCGAGCGAGCGAGGGAGGCGGTGGTGAGCGAGCGAGCGAGCAAGGGAGGCGGTGGTGAGCGAACGACGGAGCGAGGGAGGGAGCGAGCGGCGTCGGGGCGAAGAAGGCCGGAGCGAGCCGGCGGGTGAGCGCGGATCTGGTTTCTCTTCGCAGAATCGGGAGGAAGGAGATGAACTTTTAATTAAATTACAAAAATCACCCTACAAATTATAGAAATTACAAAAACTATCTATATTTTATTAAGTGATCCATAATCTATATATTTTTTTTATTTTTGCACACCAAAATGTTATATTTGCACAACATACGATTATATTTACACAAATTACGGTTATATATGCAGGACAAAATGTTAAAAAAAAAATTTAAAAAAAAAGTAGAATTGCTTCAATTTATTCTTAATCGCTTACAATTTAGTGAGAAAGTATGAAATTATATTGAGATAAAATAAGATCATGTTGAGAATAAATTCACAAGTTTCGATTGTCGTGTGCAACTCTTAAAACAGAGTCATACAACTCTTAAAATAGAGTCGTGCAACTCTTACAACAGAGTCGTGCAACTCTTAAATCAGAGTCGTGCAACTCTTACAACAGAGTCGTGCAACTCTTAAAACATAGTCGTGCAACTCTTACAAGAGAGTCGTGCAACTCTTAAAACAAGAGTCGTGCAACTCTTACAACAGAGTCGTGTAACTCTTAAAACAGAGTCGTGCAACTCTTACAATTTGTTGTGCAAAATATAATATATTTTTTTCTGCTTTTTTTTTGTTTCAGAACTTTTTGTTGTGCAAAAATAAATTTACGTTGTGCAAAAAAGTGCCTGTTTGGCAAATTTTTTCGAGAATTGTGTTTCGAGAATAATTTCACAATTCTCGATTGTTGTGCAAAAATAACCTATTGTTGATCAAAAATAAGATGATGTCGAGCAAAATTTCACCAATCCCTCACGTTGTGCAATTTTACTCTATTGATGAGCAAAAATAAGACTGTGTTGTGCAATAATCTATTAAAAAGTACTACCTCCGTTCAGAAATAAGTGATGTTTGACTTTTTGACACGTTTTTTAAGGAGTTAAAAACTATATAAAATATAAAGTTTTTAATTGATTTTTTAAAATAATTTTATACATATTGGTTATAAGTTTAAAATTGTTTAAAAAAATTAATAAAAAAGTTAATATTTTATATAGTTTTTAGCTCAATAAAAAACGTGTCGAAAAGTCAAACGACACTTATTAATGAACGGAGGGAGTATAAAATTATATTTACAAAAAATAAGATTATGTGGAGACACAATTTCACAAGTCTCGATTGTTGTGCAAAAATAAAGAATTGTTGAGCAAAAATAAGAGCATGTTTTGCAATAATCTATTGAGAAAGTATGAAAACATATTGAGAGAAAATAAAATCATGGTGAGAACAATTTCACAAATCTCGATTGTTGTACAACTCTTATAACAGAGCCATGCAACTCTTATAACAGAGTCGTGCAACTCTTACAATTTGTTGTGCAAAATATAATATATTTTTTTCCGCTTTTTTTTTTGTTTCAGAACTTTTTTTCATTCTCATATTTATGAATTACATAATAAAATATAGATAGTTTTTCTCATTCTCATATATATGATTTAATTTTTGTAATTTTACAAAATGTTATATAGTTTTTTTGTGCAAATATAGTTTTTTTGTAATAAAGTATAGAATTGTTTGTAATTTCCGTATTTACGGGGTCAGTTTTGTAATTTAATAAAAGTTTCATCATCAACCTCCCTCCCCGCTCGCTCACTCCGCCGCTCCTCGCTCGCTCACTCCGCCGCTCGCCACCACCTCCGGCACGCTCCGACCTCGCTCCCTCCCTCCGCCGCTCGCTCCCTCCCTCGCTCTCTCGACGTCCGCCTCCGGCTCGCACAGATCTCACAGATCTGGAATCGCACAGATCTTGAATCTCCACCGGACCACCGATCTGGAATCGCACAGATCTGGAATCTCCACCGGACAACCTCCCACAGATCTGAGCATAGCCGGCCGCCGTCGCTCGTTCGACGTGGATCTGATGGACGGAGGAGCCGGATTCGGACAATCGCCGCTCGCTCGATCTCGCCGGAGAGGGAGAGAGCAAGAGAAAGCGAGATCAATTGAAGAAAGCGGCGTCCGGCGTCTGGCGAGGAGGAGGAGGAGCGGCGTCCGGCGGCGTAGAAGGAGAGGAGGAGGAGCGGCGTGATACAGATCTGAAGGAAGGGGAAAGGGAACGGGGATAGAAGGAAGGGGACGGGTTATATAGTGGCCATTTTGCTAAATTGTCCAAAAACGCGACCATTTTGCAAATACGTCTAAATAAAGTGCCTATTTTGCAAATTTTTTCATCTTTTTCTAATTAAACCGAGTAATTAATAACTATACCTAAGGCTAAGGATATAGGTGTGAAAAATCATTTGTATGCCCATTGGAAGTTAAACTTTGATAATATAAATCATATGATATGATCTCCGCTTGTCGGGAGAGGAGAGTCAATACTCTCTACTAGACCTGTCAAAACACAATCCGACCCGGTCGACCCGATTCGACCGCCCAGAAAATTTTCCGGGTCATCTGGGTTTCGACCTGGTGACCCGATTATCCCGGTAATTTTGACCCGATTTTACCCGATTGACCCGGTGACCCAGTTGACCCGGTTGATTTTTAATTAAATATAATTAATTTTTTATATATAATTAAAATTTATTGCAAAATTATCAAATCGTGATTTTTTTAATTTAAAAAGGAAAAAATTGACAAACCCGAAATCGACCCGAAACCCGGTCAAACCCGGGTTCTAGTCAACCCGGAAATACCCGGGACCCGTTTTACCCGAGACTCAAAGTGACCCGACCCGAACCCGACCCGAATGACCCGTTTGACAGGTCTACTCTCTACTAACAGACAAAGGATTTGATATGGGTTTTTCCATCATCAGATTCTTCTCATCCTCATTCACATTAATTGTAAAGATTACAAGGTGAAAGGTACATATACATGTGAGAGAGGAGCTGATATCTTACAGCAGCAATAGTTGGGCTCCATTGGGTTCTTTCATGGTGGGCTTATATGGGCTGATTCAATACTATTATGTATCATCACTTTCTGTTGTGTTATTTGCCCCAATGTTGTCACAAAAAAGTGTGGGCGAGTGAGGCAAGAAGATACATAACTCAGCCAGCAAGGATTGTAACCACAAGGTCTCACATGTAGCCTCAGCAAGTGCGCGGTACTCAGCCTCGGTGGATGATCGTGACACGGTTGGCTATTTCTTCGAGCACTAGAAAATGAGATTTGCACCATGAAATACACAATATGCGCTGACAGATCGACGATCACCCTTGTCGCCACCCCAATCGGCATCACTGAAGGCCGTTAGGCAGTGTTCAGGGGTCGACGGAATGCGAAACTGAAGATGTGTAGTGCCCCGAAGATAGCGAAGTATTCTCTTGACTAGTTGCCAATGAATCTCCCTTGGATCGTGCATAAATTGGCACGCCTTGTTGACTGCAAAAGAGACATCCGGCCTTGTGAAACCAAGGTATTGTAGAGATCCGACAATGCTGCAATAAAATTGTGGATCCGAGAACTGAGGGGAAGCAGCAGAGGCATCAAAATTTGGCGCCATTGGCGTGGCAACTGGTTTGGAATCAGTGAGCCCGGCTCGAGAGACAACGTCAAATATGTGTTTTGATTGATTGAGGAGGAAACCCCGACTGTCCCGAGAAATGTCAATGCCCAGGAAGAAATGAGCATGCCCAAGATCTTTGATAGGAAAGAGAGAGGACAAGGAAGATATGAATTTTGTAGCAAGGTGAGGGTCGGATGAAAAAACCAGTAGATCATCTACATAAATAAGGATGACGACACGATGATGGGATGAACGAAAGGAAAAGAGGGAAGTATCAGATTTTGAAGGAGTGAATCCCATATCCACTAAGGCATCACTTAATCTAGAAAATCATGATCGAGGAGCCTGCTTTAACCCATACAAAAAGCGATGCAGTTTACAAATGTAAGAGGAGTATTGAGGATGAATAAAATCTGGCGGTTTCGAGATGAAGACTTCCTCGTCGAGTGTACCGTGTAGAAAGGCGTTCTGCACGTCTAGCTGACGAACGGCCCAATTTCGCATCGAGGCAAGAGAGAGAAGGAGGCGTATGGTGGATGGTTTGGCTACGGGGCTAAAGGTGTCATGATAATCGAGGCCGTGGAGCTGATGATAGCCTTTGGCGACAAGCCGTACTTTCCGACTTTCAATGGAGCCGTCGGATAAGCGTTTGGTTTCGAAAACCCATTTAACGCCCAAGACGTTGGTGGAGGAGTCCGGTGGAACAAGGGACCATGTTTGGGTTCAAAGAAGGGCTTCAAATTCGGCATTCATGGCCGAGCGCCATTCCGGATACTTAACAACCGCGGTGTAAGAGGATGGCTCTTCCAGAATTGAAACTGTGGCTAGGCAATGGGGTTTGTGTGGCCAGGGAACTGCTCCATCAGTTCTGATCAACGGTTTGGTGATGTTGTCTTTGGAGCGAGTGAGAATTGGATGGGTTGGAGCGGGTGGAGGGGAAGGAGAGGTTTCTGGCGGTGGCGTCATAGGAGCTGAATTAGGTAAGGGAGGAGGAGAAGGCTCGACTGGCAAAGAAGAATTGGAAGGTTGGGCCGGCTCTGGTGAAGTGGGTGTCACAAGGGAATGGGCCGGAGGTGAGACTGGAGCAAATTGGGCTAAATTAGATACTTGGGGCTTATTTAAAGGGATGTATATCGGTAATGAACATGAAGTAGAAGGCTTTGAAGAGGCAATATAAGAGGGATTGGCAAAAGTAAATTGGTCTTCATGAAACTTCACATCCCTTGATATAAAAGTTTTATCATGGACCCAATCATAACAAGTGTAGCCCAAAAAGAGACAAGGAGAGGATCGAAAAGAGAGTTTGTGAGATTGATAAGGACGAAGATGGGGAAAACAAAGGCATCCAAAGACCCGAAAATGAGAATAATTGGGCAGCTTATCAAAAAGAATTTCAAAGGGTGTTTTGTGAGAGAGGAGGGGAGTGATGAGTCGATTTTGAAGGAAGACGGCGGTTTGGACCGCAAAGTCCCAAAAACGCAAGGGAATGGAAGCTCCTTTGAAGAGTGTGAGAGCCATGTCAATGATGCACCGGTGGCGACTTTCAACGGTCCCATTTTGTTGATGGGAATAGGGACATGTGAGGCGATGACTAATACCCAAGGGTTGGAAAACGGGTGTAAGAGGCTTGAACTCCGTTCCATTATCCGTTTGGATGGAGATAATATTTGTGGAGAAAAAAGTTGTCACAAGCTTAATAAAATTGCCAACCACTGATGCAACATCAGATTTTTGCTTTAGAGGAAAAAGCCACACAAACTTAGAATAGTCATCAACAATACTAATAAAATAGCGGAAACCATTATAGGATAGTTCATGGGCTGGGCCCCAAGTATCTAAAAACAAAAGCTCCAGAATTTTTGTGGAACAGATTGGGCTTTGAGGATGAGGGAGGCGGTGGGCATTGGCCCAACTACATGCCTGGCAGCTAATTGTCTTAGGGTTAGCTAGATGTAATGTACAGAGGACGAAACGTTCAACGGTGGCGGAAGGGTGGCCTAGACGCCGGTGCCAAAGATCGGAATTAGAGACTGTGGTGGTGGAATTGGAGGTTGGTGATGCATCGATCGTCTCCGGAAAGACGTACAGGCCGTTCCTAGCGGGGCCCGAGAGAAGAAGATCCTTCGTCTGCAAATCACGCACATGAAATGAATTGGGAAAAAATTGAAAAAACACCTGATTGTCTTCACAAAAATTTTGGACAGAAACCAAGTTTTTGTTTAACGAGGGAGCATGAAGAAGATTGTTGAGATGGAAGATGCGATTAGAGGAGAGAAAAGAGGCAGAACCGTGATGACGAATTGGGACAGTAGAGCCATCTCCGAGGGAAATTTGATCAGTGCCGCTGTAGGGAAGGGTGTCAAGGCGCAGATTGCTTATATCCGGTGTGAAGTGGTTGTTAGCGGCGGTGTGAGGGAACCAGTAGGAAGTGGTTGCGTTCGCCTGGAAGGATCTGGGAGGATGGGGCTGCAAAGCTTGGTCGAATCGAGACCAACACCTAAGGGCAGTGTGCCCTCGTTTGTCACAGATCTGGCACACCGGTCTGTTGTCCTGTTCGCCGGAGAAAACAGTGCCCCGAACTCGCCCAGTGTTTCCTCTCCCGTTGGAAGAGTCGCCCCGGCCAGAATCTGACGAGCCTCGACCTCGACCACCATTAAAGGTTCCGCGATCGGATGAACCTTGACGAAAACCATCACGACCACCTCTAGTGGGGGTAAAGTTGGCCTCTGGCTGAACAACGTTGGTGGTGTTGATAGAGAGCGGTGGAGCGCCGAGTATTGAAGTAGAGTTGCGAGAGAGACGAGCTTCATGAGTCATAAGGTGAAAGAGAACCTGATCAAAAGTCGGCATCTGCGACTGAGTGGACAACGACGTGATGACGCTGTCGTAGTCACTGCCGAGGCCGGAGAAAAGCCGTATCACAAAATCTTCATCGTCGACGACCCGGCCTGCTGCCTGGATGACATTGATGACAATCTTGACTTTGTTGAAGTACTCGGAGACAGAGTCGGAGCCCTTCTTAAGGGTTGCAAGTTGAAACCGAGAATGGACCAATTGGGCGTTGGAGTGAGCCGCAAACAAGGTGTGGAGGCGATTCCAGGCTTCAACAGCAGTGTTGCACTCAAGGATTTGAACCATAATTGGTTCCGTAAGAGACGAGGTGAGAATGGTGGTGACTATATTGTCTTTAGATAACCAGTCAAGATATGCCTTGGAGGACTCATCTGTGGGTTTGGTGATGGACCCATCAACAAAGGAGAAGAGATTGTTGGCTTTCAGGTAGGAGGAAATTTGTTTTCTCCAAAGAGGAAAATTGCCATTGGTGAGTTTGATGGTGTTAATGGCTGCAAAGTTGGGAAGGGATAAGGGAGAGTTGGAGGACGAAGGAATTTGGAGAGCCATAGCTAGGGAGAGGCAGAAAGGTAAGAGAAAACAGGATCAGAATTTGAAAAAAAAAATGGCAGGATCGGTTGCAGAAAAGGAAGGAGAAAGGAGGGTGTAGGATAGGTTGTTTTTCTGGGAGATGTCAGAAATTGGTGGTGGGTTGGTGGCGTTTGCCTATGGCTCTTGATACCATACTAACAGACAAAGGATTTGATATGGGTTTTTCCATTCTCAGATTCTTCTCATCCTCATTCACATTAATTGTAAAGATTACAAGGTGAAAGATATATATACATGTGAGAGAGGAGCTGATATCTTACAGCAGCAATAGTTGGGCTCCATTGGGTTCTTTCATGGTGGGCTTACATGGGCTGATTCAATACTATTATGTATCACTACTTTCTGTTGTGTTATCTGCTCTAGTACTCTCCCGCGTTTCAAGTTCCGTTTTATATCTCCGTCTAATAATTTAAGTCGTTTGATTTTTTGACACATTTTTTAATGTATTAAAAAACTCTATAAAATATAATCTTTTTATCAATTTTTTTAATTTCAAACTTAATTAGATTTTAAAAAAAAAAATATTTTATAGAGTTTTTAACACATTAAAAAGTGTGTCAAAAAGTCAAACGACTTAAATTATGAGACGGAGGGAGTATAAAAATAAAAATAACCATATATACACACACATACTAGTATTTGTTGTCCGCACGTTTTCGTGTTTTGTTAATAAATTATATTTTATTATATTAAAATTACTTTTTATTAAAAAAAAATTTGTGAAGATTAAAATAGTTTATTTGAATTTTAAAAAAAAATCAAACAATCATAAAAATAATAGGTTTTGTAACGACTTAAAATATGAAATTGAAAATTAATATAAATATTTTTATGATAATTTAGGGTTACGGTTCAATAGATAATTAATAATGTAATCTTAGATATAATGAACTAAAATAATCAATCTTAATGACTAAAGATAAAATAATTCAAGGTACAATATTTATAAAATAATTGGTAAAATGATAGATTTTGTAACCACTTAAGATATGAGATGAACACATTTGATGTCATGTGGATAAAATAGATGAGGTCATTGTCTGAAGTGACTTACATATATTGGATCATCATTAATTTAAGTGTAAAAAAACCCAGGTTAGATAGCATCATATATAAAACGACACATAAGCAAATTAAATCAGATGGGCCTTCAAATCTTTTTTTTTTTAGTGTGTGTATGTATAACAGTTATTCGATTATGTGTCGTTTTAATACGTCTCTTGTTGTCATGCCAATTAATGATGATCTAATATATTTAAGCCACATCAGAGAACAATTTTACCAATTTATCCACGTGTTATTCTATGTTTCTAACTTAATTGTTGACTATGATTAATTGTTAATACTGTATAAATAATCAATTTCATATCTTAATTAGTTGCAAAATCTATCATTTTAATTATAAATATTCAACCTTATATCTTAATTATTTTTAAAATTTTCATTTTAATAAATATATTTGACCTCATATGTTATTAGTTACATACAAAACCTATTTTTTTTTTATAACCAAGTTAAAAGACCATGTAGATAATTTTTTGAAAATTAACATGCAAACTTATAAATATTGTTATACGGTATAATAGTAGATTTGTTTTTGAGATTATACCTATGAAAATAGTAATTTATAGAGGCAATTGCACAAAACAAGCCCCCACCCTCTAAAACTAGTTTGCATAAATAAACTTCCTCCCTTGATTTATTGCAAACCTATACCCTCCTTGAAAAAATTACAGGCCTATCCTGGTAAAAAAAAAAAAGGTTTACCAGATGCTTTATGGGGAGAGAAAGAGAGAGTATCATTTTAATTAATAATAGTCGTTGTCAACCGTCAAACGACTTGTAGAGAGACGAGCAGCGAAAGAAGAAAGAAAGGCAAAAGAGAAGAGGAAAGCTACCGGAGACAAAGAGACGAAGGGAGAGAAAAATAAAGGAAAAACAACAAAGGGGGAAGAAGGGAGAAGACTCGTGTGGACTAGGTCAGAGATAAAGAGATGAAGAAGAAGAAAAGAGGACAACAAAAGGCCCACCACACAGTGAAGCTCAACGAAAAAGGCTCATTCAAGTATGTAGCCTCTATCCTTCATGTTGTAGTTATGTTCTTCATCACGTCGATTGGGGAATTTGGATATCAATTGGTCGAAATTTGGCATTGTTGGATTGCCCTAGAGCTAGGGTTAGGGAAGGGGTTCGAATTTGGGAATTTTGATATGAATTGGTCGAAATCGGGCAAGGGAACTATATGTGGATGAGAGGTTGTCCATTGACATTGGGTAAATTTTGGTGTGTAATCGAAGATGTAGCAGTTGTCATGTAGGATTAGGCAAGCAACATGCGAATAGTAGGTGGGTGGAAGGGTGGACATACAATGAGTTGTGCAGAGGGTGGATTCCAAAACGAGAGATTCAAGGGATGAATATAACGAGGCATTGTTGGGAAATGTTGGGTTCAATTTGTCGAAAAATGGGGTACAATGTAGAAATCTGGGGAGAATGTGTGTATTGAATGGAAGAAGAAACAGTCAAATGGGGTTCCATAGAGGATTATGGGATGGTCACAACGTGGTTCATAAGAGGGTTGTTTGGGGTATGGAAGTGATGGGTAGAGTGTGGTGGGTAAATAGTTATACAGTTGTGTAAAAGGGAATTGAAGGTATGGCGTGTAAACCTGAATAGTGATAGGAAAAACCTTACTAGTGGTGGGTATTATCCAAGTATGTGACAAGGTAAGACCAATATTCAAAAGGTGACATTACTATACAAAGACTGTGAAAGGCTATGATGCCATATGTAAATGTTACTTATGCGAAGTTATTGTCCAACTTTAGAGGGAAATGTAGCCAATTCTCGAAGATACAACTCCTTCAACACCAAGATGACGCGCTTGACAAAGACTATTGGAAACTTCTCAAGGGAAGGCAATTGGGGCCGATTGTCAAGCTGGGGACAAGGGTCCTGTTCTCTGCACAACTTGTGCATTTATTCCTTCAGAGCCAGGTTAAGATGCACAAGAAGTGGGAGACTTGGTACAAGGTGCATGACTCTGTCATATACTTTTCTGTAACGCAGTTTGCTATCGGCCCATTCCTCGCACTGGCAAGAAGGAGGAAGACAAGGGCGCAGTGCGCGATTTCTTCGGCCCTGATAAGGTGATGGTCGCCGATTTGGAGTTGTGATTCCAAGTCGCGATGAAATCCCAGACGTTCATGTCGAAACAGTTCAAGATAGCGTTGTTGTTGTTGGTAGAGGGAGTCCTACTGGCGAGTGAACCACGTCAGGCATGACACGGGTGGGTTGTGAAGATCTTCACGGATGCCGACCGCTTTTTTGCCTACCCATGGGGTAGGGTGGTGTACGAGCGCACACACTCCGGCCTCATAAGCGTCATCGAGAGGAAGTCATCGTACAAAGTGAACCCGAATGTATCTCGACTCAGCTACTGCATGTACGGGTTCCCCCTTACTTTCCAAGTACGAAAATTGTACGTTATACATGGTTTGAATTGCATATAAATGGTCATGTTAGATCGCTAAATTTTTTTTTTTGTTCATCCTGGTTGTGGATGTACGAAACCCTTCCCGTTGTTGGAATGCAGTTCGCGGTCAAGGTCTTCTCCACGATGAGGCCAAGGTTCTTGAGGTTAGAGTCTTGCAAAGAGAACTTCATGTATGACTCCGTGATCGCCCGACTAGATGAAGCGAAAGATGATGGCGATTTCGAGGAGGGGGTGATGCCAATTCTCATCCCAGACGAGGCAGAGAGGCAAGGGCTTGGCCGAGCATTCTACCAGCATGAGGCACCCGATGCATTCTTCAACACCATTATCTGCGCGTTTAAAGTTGTTAGCTGCACAGCTCACCCGCGTGCAATCTTAAAGCCATTTGGCTCCAACTTTGGGGTCCGCTTCGCAGCCAGTGGGCGACTTCCAGAGCCTTGAGTCCAGGATAATGGCGAAGCTGGAGGAAATGAGGAGGGTTCCTTATCAATTCCAACTAGCATGAACTCCTAAAGGTAATTATCAACAGGGGTACGACTGCAAGTGATAAGGTGTGTTCTACGTTGATATACTCCTAGTGCATGAAGGCTAACGACCTCCTAAAGTCACTAAACTGTGTTGTGTTGACATTGCACTAACGTTATCCGCCCGTGCTACATGGAAGTGAGTCTTTGGGAAGGGATGGAACACAAAGAGGGGACGCTGCTGACCATGAGGTTGAATCGCATAAGGCACCAATAAGGCTTCTTATTGAATCCATCCTCTTATATACGATCATTGTTAGGAGGAGCTTTCTATACATGATGTTGTGGTGTATCCACAGGTTGCTCACACTAATGACAACGAGCAAGTTGTGGAGCCTCGGGTCAACAAGGAGAAGGTAAAACCGCCTTACGATCACTGTCCTGTTTTGGTCTGTTGTCTGTCTTGTATATTGTTGCTTGAACGTGCGTTTGTTTTTGCTGTTGTGTTGACCACAAATACATAGGATGACATCTAGGAGATTGAGGGCCGGGGTAGAACTAAGGGTCATCAACAAATAGGGTGTTGGTGTGGATGCAGATTCTAACAAGCCTACGGTAAAGATTTTTCAATGCCAACTAGCATAAACTGTAGTAGTTTACATGTACACAATTTAATATTGGATAGAAAATTTACATATCTTATCTGGGTACTGGTTAATTACAGGATGAGAGAGAGTTGGTTGAGGTGTCTCAAGCGGGGGACTAAGGTAGGCCAAAGAGGGCATGTTGTCCACCGTCGTGACTGGAATTGAAGGACATAAAATGACTCAATCAACGAATAAGCAACATGCGTCGAAGAAAAAGAAGGTTGTGTGGGCATTGGGCGCGGTCGGAGGGGAAATACATAAAAATGATTACCCAATTTCATAGATAAATATGGAGAATATTCCAAATTTAAATGGAATACGACGCTATTTTTCATCACATTCTCCATCTTAGAGAAATTACATAATCTATTTTAGGGATTGACGACAATGTGTCAAAGCTTTATACATAAAGATTGGGTGATCGGGTTTTATCATATCTACCACGAGGTCAGTTCGGTTGTAAACTATCACAAGACCAATTCGTAAAGACTGGAGATATGCTCTAAATGGGCCGGTTACGCCCAATTTCTTATTGGGCCTATCACGAATCGTTATTGTAACAGCCCAAATTGCACCGAGCTAATATTATTATTGTGTTTAAATAAATTATTGAAAAAGGGAAATTCACATGACGTTAATAGTAGTACTTTACTTTGCAGTTGTACGCGTGTAGTCCTGATTACTGCGAATTTTTGTGCCCCCACTTCATGTTGGGGTGTTTGACTGACTGAGAGGGTTTTAATTTTGGCCTTAAACCCTAGAAACCCTCTTTTTCCCAGGAGAAGAGGGAAAAGCGGTTTTTAGTTGCAGGCAATGGGATCTCTTGCCCCTCTTTCGTCTTGGATCCCCGAAGACGACCTCCTCCTTAAGAATTCGATCGAGGTACGCCTTTTACTTGTCGATTTTCTCTTCAATTGTCCTCGGTTTTGTTACCTCACTGTTTCTGATTTCGGAATAGTAGATTTAGGTTTCATGTGTTGGTCACTGTATTTGCTTAATTTGTGTCTCTTTTGGCTGGTTTCTGTTGGACCGTTATAATCAGGGAATCGGTTTAGGCTAAAAAACAAAAATAGTAGTAGCTATTATATTACGTCAGGAGGTATGTGGAGTGTTTAGTTAATTTGGGGCAGGAAATAGAGTTGTGTATTGTAAGGTGGTTAATGGGGTATTGGATTGTGGTGTAAGTGATGCTGATGCAGTGTTTTTAATTTGTTGGTTTGTTTATTTGAAATTTGGGCAGTGAATATGATGAACGCTTGATTCATCTTATTGAGGGATACTTGAGGGTCGTCAGGGGGTTTATATTTGGTGCTACAACTTCCAAGAAAAACGCTTTAGCATGCTTCTGGCGATATTGAATCTGGAAAAGTATCCTGAATGAATTGTATGTGCTTAATTGCCTTATTATGTACTTCTGTTTAACCATGTGCATTGAGCAAAGAATAAAGATGTATTGGTGCCCTCCGGGGGGTCATCTTCGGTGGCTGCTTTAGTGCTGTACGATTGTTCAGGCTTAACAGTCAATTGATTATGTTGTAAATGTGATCTCGTGTGGTTTCAAATTTATGTGCTTAATGGCAGTGCTTTGAGAGTGTTCCTAGTATAAATACGATTTAAAAAAAAAAACATTTTCTTTCCTGCAAATCTTTGATAATATTCTTGCCTTGTGCAAAGGTAGCTCAGTGGGGGTCTTGTTTGAATTTAAGTATCCACAGCCAAGGTTAAGACCATGTCCTCTGTAGCCTGAGATGATGCCTAGCTCATGTGTCCAAACCTTTTTCCTTCTCATTTTTTATACATGATTGAGCTTCATCTCCCTGGTGCTTAACTCGTCAAGAAAAAAACACATTCATTATTTTTGATGGAAATGTGCTTCTTTGTTGGAGGATCAGTTATTGAATGAGATATGCTATATGTTATAAATATTAAATTTTAGTGTTCTTTGATCCCATATTATTACCATTCAAGTATATTTTCTCCATAATCCATAGCTCTATGGATTTGAATTCTCTTGAGCTCATTCAAGTTCTGTTCCTGCATTTTTAGGCTGGTGCATCTTTGGAATCACTTGCTAAAGGTGCAGTTCGGTTTTCTCGGAGATTTACAATTCGAGAGCTACAAGAGAGGTGGCATTCTCTCCTCTATGATCCAGAAATCTCTGCTGAAGCTTCTGAACTCATGATGGAGTTTGAGCGCTCCACTTCTAATCTTGCCTCAAAATCGAGTAAATTAGAAAGCTCAAAAGAGGGCAAAGGAACTCAAAAAAGAAAGGTCGAAAGTGTTCGGAGATGCTATTATGCCAAGCGAAAGAGAATCTGCAATGATCCACTTAACCAGGGGGATTTAAATTTCTTTGTTGCGCCAGCTGAAAATTTCTATCAGAATGGAAACGAGGCTGCAGGTTGCGACATCCTTGGAGATCCAATGGATAGTCATTTTGAATTAGGAAATAGCAACTTTGATGATCTGCATCATGTTTTTCCACAAGATGTGAGAAACAATATTGATGGAGCTTCTCATGAATCTGATAACGGAGATTGGAGCAATCTTGAGCAACATCAAATATGCGAACAAATACCTCATGTTTTTGAACATGACATGTCTTTGGGTGGGAGTTGTGCTGTTGTTGGAGGAATAAATTCATCAGAAGAAATACATTTTCAGAATGGTTTGGCAGAGAACTTAGATGCGAATCCATTGAGTAATGGTAATAATAATATGTATCCTGATTTGGAAGGGGATCATGTCTTCAACTCACCGATTTCAGAGTGTGAGGCTTCTTTCCAGCATTTGCAGTATTCATCTCCACCACCTGCTATGCCAGTCTGGCAGAATATGGATGGCATGTCAGCAATGGAGATGCCGGGTGATCCTCAGGTGAGAGATAAAAGTCCTCAAACAGGGGATGCATTTGGGCTTCTAGATGATGCTGCAGAAATGCCTTCAGAATACAACATTGTCCACTCAGATACTGAATTCAATAATCATATGGTGGCGTGTGCTGAACTAAAAACCTCATCATCTTGTCCACAGTTTGACCTTGTTACTCTATTGAATCTCAGTGATGATGATGATGAGATGCTCTTGATGGATGATGATGGAAAAGAAATCGATAAGTATGGTTTAAACAATCTCTTGATGGATTCTCCTGCTGATGTGTATGACGATCAAAATCAAATCCTGAATGTTTCTGAAGTGGATGCTTCGATAGCCCCAAAATCCAATTTGCTTAATCCGAGCAGTCCTCCTACAGTACAGCAAGGCCAGGGTGGCAATGATTTGGATACCAGCACAACACAAAATCCGTCATCTTCATCTGTTATAAGCCCTCGACTTTCTGAACTTTGCGAGCCTGTTGTGTGCTGCACGCTGAATACTGAGGATCTGGAAGTTCCTTGCAATGACCATGTCATTTTCCCTAGTAAATCACGTCTTGCATCTTTCAACCGAAGAGCTCTTAATGAAACTGGTCATCCAGGTTTAAGTGTCAAGGATATTTCACATAAACAGCCAAGTGAAACTGGTCTTAGCTTGCTGAACAAAGAGATGAAGAGATTTGGTGAATTGCATGCAGCGTCGCAAGCAAGAGGACATGGAACCGGTCTAAATCATGCTGTTGCTGATTGTAATGCTAAACTTGAGTCGCCTAGAACTGAAAACATCAGTAAGAACTCCAAGTATCTTGGCACTGCCAGTTGTAACACTCTGGTATCAAAGGAGTTGGTTCCTGAAATTGTTTCCAGCAAACAATCTTGCCCTGATCCACCCGACTTACCAGTCAAGGTTTCAGATGGCTTGAATAGCCATTTTGAATCTCCTAGTCTTGGAATAAAGCAAGAAGGGCAAGTGGTACCTGCAATCAAGAAATTAGAAGCGCACACACAATTAGTAACTACTGATGAAATGGCCCCAGAAACTGAGGGAGAGCCCTTATTATCTGATTTGGAAGAGCAGTTGTCTGATATTGATGATGATGATGCTGATATACCATATTGTTCAGATATTGAATCGATGGTACAATTT
Organism: Persicaria maculosa; assembly: GCA_963922045.1. NCBI lineage: Eukaryota > Viridiplantae > Streptophyta > Magnoliopsida > Caryophyllales > Polygonaceae > Persicaria > Persicaria maculosa. The sequence goes on along the minus strand of OY998253.1, from coordinate 19,811,374 downwards.
CTTGGCCTTTGAATGATCTTAGATACAGTTATCATTATTTTTTTTAATTCTGTGTTCTTCTTTCCTTCAAACTCATGGTGCTTTCTGGCAGATCCTTGATATGGACTTGGGCCCGGAAGATCTTGAGTCGTACTCTTACAGGGAAGGTGTGTTCTTCCCCGGTAGCTTGGCCGCATTAGCCATTCCATTTTATGTGATATATTATGATGTATTATTTTCTTATACGGAGTACGTACATTTCAGAAAAAATAACTCAGTATAACTCTCTTAAGCGCAATATGGAATGTTCAGATATATCCAAAACTTATTTGAAGCTATGATTTTTTTTTAAAATAGAGAAAGGAGAATGGTTTAAAATTTTAGGTAGAGGGATTTCCAAAAGGGTAAATTTGTTTAGTACTCTTAACAATTCAGCACTTTGATATTTTAGTAGAGTCACGAATCATGATGTTATTTCCAGGACTTTCCATAATAATGTATGCTTTTATTGAGTTCCATACTTCGTGTGGCTTGTCTGTTCATGCAGTTGCAATGTATCAGAGTGAAGACGCAAAGAGGGCAATCATAAGGCTAGAGCAGGGTGCTCGTGCTTATATGCAAAGAGATATAGCATCTCACGGTGCATTTGCTGTTTTATATGGTCATCATTCAAAGCACTACATCAAGAAACCCGAGGTATATGAATTATGAAGTCAAGAGAATATTTTCCGCATAGCCATTTTCAGTCTGTCTTTCGTCTTCCATTCTGTGTCAGCTTCTAGGTTAACACTCAAAACATCATCCCTTTAGGTTTTACTTGGGAGAGCAACAGAAGATACAATCGTTGATATTGACCTGGGCAAAGAAGGGCGTGCGAACAAAATCTCAAGACGGCAGGTGAGTTTGCATTGGCTACAGTAGCTCTTCCTTGCGTAAATAAGGCATGTCCTCGTCGTTCATCATACTCAATTCCTTGTTCGTTCCAGGCTGTCATTAGGTTGGACGAGGACGGGACCTTCCACCTAAGGAATCTGGGCAAGAGTTCAGTCTTAGTCGATAACAAGGAGATCTACCCAGGCCAGAGCCTCTCCCTTCCCTCGGATTGTTTGATCGAGGTATGTCAATGTCGTAATTTATACAATTTCAATCTCGTGGTGGTTTTTTCTCACCCTGTTTCTTTGGCTGAACCAACCAGATCCGGGAAATACCGTTCATATTCGAGTATAACAAAGCGCGAGTGAAACAGTATTTGACGATGCCACCCAAATAAGGCGAAGATTTGGCTTCTTTTGATGTAAATGAACTGAATTGCAGAAATTTTATTATATTTATCGCGCCTTGTTCATATGATTCTTTACTCGTAACGTCGTAGGGTTCAGTGTTTCAGCTTGGTAAAGCTTTCATGGAGTTTCTTGTATATTTCTCCGTAGCTTTTCAAGTATCTTATTTGAGCTTCTTATTTTTGTTAACAATTTTACCGGCTATCTGTAATTCAATCTGTGTTGTCTACGAATTCAATTTGTTCGATTTAAATTAATTCCATCCCATTTCAATATTTCATTCCGTTATTGAATAGAAATCACCTGTTGCACTTTATGCAGTAATTTTCGTGATTGATCGATTAATTTTCGTGGTTGAAAGTGTTTATAGCAATTCCGTAGCGTTCTTCTTGCTTCACAATCATGATTGGTCGGATTTATTATTTAGGTTCTTACTATTTACGCGGTGATTTTCTCGTCATTTACACGGTTCGAAATCGTGAATTGCGAGTTCGCGGATTTCGTACACTCGCAATGTGCGATTGCTTTAAAATAAAAAAATTATGGATCAATCACAGAACACCGAAGATTATTTTCTTTTTATTAATTTTTTTTTTTGATAAAGAATTCGAGATCAGACAAGACTGATTCTCGAGAGACCGACGAATCGACGGGCGAAGACCGCCTAAACATACAATGAAAACAGAAAATAACGCTATGAAACAAGCAAAAAAAGAAACTCTACAACACAAACGGTCTAAAAAAAAAACTCCTTCCAAGAGTTGCGGACGACAACAAAGAACGAAGGCAAGGACCATCGAAACAGTAGCACCGCAGGTTCATCAAAACAGTAGCACCGCAGGTTAACAGAACACCGAAGATGTTTTTGAGCCCTTCCAACTTGAATCGTGATTAAAAATGTGTTTAAATTTAAATAAATGAATTTGAGGCGAGGTTTTGTAGAGCCGAACTCAAACTCTTCAATTCTATCCGTTTCTCAAATCTGGTGCTTTGGGCCAAATGGCCCAATGGAGCCCATACGCTTCATATTAGGGCGGACCAAAAATTTCAAAAATAGAAACAGTACCCAACACCAACCAAACAAACCCTAACGATTTTGGGGGATGCAATACAATTTCACATTTTCACTGATTCAGTGACCCTCAACATCTGTTGACCGTTTAGTCTCTGCATTTCCGTTTTTCGGATAGTGTTTGATGAAGCATTCAAGCTACAAAGTTGTATCATTCATCGAAATCCATTGACGAATTGTTCTACAAGTTTGTATCATTCAAGCTACAAAGTTCCGTATTCACACAGTGATCACTGATTACAGATTTCTTGTAATCGATGGGGAAGAAGAAGTTTATTGATAAGAAAAAGGCGGCAACCTTCCAGCTATTTGCTCGCGATTCGTTGGAGATTGGCCAGAGCGAAGGGGCAGATAGCAATCATGTCTTTGTGCGCGTGGATAACAATCCCGTTCGAATTGATGGATTTCATGAAAGTCATGGCGATGATTCAAATTTCGACGGCCCACCTGATGATTCAGAGTCCATGTTTGCTGATACGCCTGAAGATGGAGGTTTTGCCGCCGAATCGTTGCCTGCTCACGTAAGGAGAGAAATATTGGAGCTAGGGTTTCCGGATGATGGTTACAATTATTTGTCTCATATGAGAGAGATTAAGAATGCCGGTGGAGGCACAGCTTACTATCCAAATCCGAAGTCGAACCTTGCTCTGATTCCGCTTGATGTGAAGGTCAGTTCCCGTTGCTTGTGAAATTGCAGATTTCATTTTCACATCTTTTATCCGAAGTATGATATTTATGTTCTGAGTGTGAAAACTATGAATTTTAGGCATACGATGCCTCGAATGTACGGGTGGAGGGTGCAAATGTTGAAGCCAATGAGGAAAAGATAATGTATAGTGTAGCAGAGAAGAGTTTGAATGTTCGAGTTCAAAGAGCAGTTGATCCCGATGTGATAGCTTTGCTTGATGCCGACGATTCACAGTTGGGATCAGATGTTGAGGATTTGGAGGAGGATTTTGTTGTCCAAGCCAATCACCCTGAAGCAGGGTCATCATCTGTTGAGAGAAAGTTTATTTCAGCTGACGAGTCAGAGGATCACTGGGCGGATGAACTTTCTTGCCTTCATATGAACCGAGATATTGATGATGCAGGGGATTGCCCTGATGAAGGCAATGATAGGATTGATGAGAAGCCAGGGGTACATCGTCTTTTGGACGATCAATTTGACCTGGTGAGATTATTCAGACTAACAATTTTGTTTTTGCCTATTTCAGATTCATGTAATCTGTATTTCTAGTGTTTTATGTCAATGAAATCTATTGCTGCAACTTTTCTTGTGATGTTTCATTTGGTATAGGATATGCGCTTGGAATTGTAATGAAATATGCCTTTATACCACATTATGTCGTATTTAAACTTTGCATCAAGCAACTTCTGTTTATGTGTCTTACAGAAACCTTAGTCCCTCTTAGAAATTTGGTATTTGACTGTCTGAAATTCCTTTGTATCCCAGCTGGAACTACAAGAATATGGCACTGAAAGTGATAATGATTATGATGAAGAGGAAGAGCCTAAATCAAAGAAGGTCGGTAATGTTCTTAAGGATCACAGCATAGATGAGTTGAAGGTTTACGATAACCACAAGATCCCAACTGATTTAGTGAATGGTGAAGATAAATCACCCGAGGAGTTATCTGGTCCTGCTGTGGATGTGCTTCGACGATGTGCAGAATACGCACAGATGTATGAGAACGAAGATGAATGTGAGGTTGTTTTTGTGGAAGAAAGCAGTGATGACTCAGAGGCACAGGATTGTGAAACAATCGTTTCAACATACTCTAATCTTGATAATCACCCGGGGAGAATTGGAGGACCAGAAGTTGCTAGGAAGATCAAGGTGGCTGAAACCGTGTCCGGAGCCCTGAAAAGCAGTAACAGTAGCAGTATAATTTCGCTGAGAGGAAAAGAGAGGTTGCCTGTAGATTATTTGCCACACAGAATAAGCGCATCTAAGGAGAAGGTAAAAGTTGCTGCTAAAACAGAACTGCCAACAAGGAGACAAGTCGGTCAGGAGTCCAAGGAAGAGAAAAAAGAAAGAAAGGTACTTCTACCTGTCTTTAAATACTTGTTGAACATGGATAAAGTCACAAAGAGAAGACATAAAATAATTAAACCAGTGCGGAACTGTTCTTGAGTTAATAATATGGGATTGTAGGTTTCTTTTCTGTTTTTTCCTCTATTCAAATTGAGCATATTCTTTTGGTGAAGTTTTCTTGTTTTGGCCCATTCTATCTACAAACATACAGCTAGCTTACATGTCCTTGTTACCAGGCAGCTGTAAAGGAAGAAAAACGAGAGGCTCGGCATTTGAAGAAGGAAACGAAGGAGCTTTATCAAGGTGAAGCTAAGCGCGCACAGAAGATTGCTTCAGTTTCTGGCCCATCATCCATCCGCCTTACGTAAGAGTCTAGAGGTAACATTCAAGGTATTATGAAGTCCTAGTAGGATTATAATTAATTCCCGGGCGCATTTTATATTACCGTGCTCGGATTGCCTTCCATGAAAGAACATCAAGTGGTACATTTTGCTCCTTCAGTCCCCACTCCTGTGAATCAATCTGATTTATGCTTGTTTCCCAGTGTGTGCCTGTCTGCTAATCTTGGCATGAAGTTTTATAATAGAATCAGTACCAATTGTTATTCAAAAAAAAAAAAAATCAGTACCAATTGAATTCTTTTCTGTGTGCTTTTAAGACTTTGAGTAATGTGAATATATAATATTTCACACATGCCCCTTCCTGATTAGATTTAGTATCTGATGATACCTGGAACTTCTGTTGATTCTTGTGGTTCTCAGAAATACTTTGGTTTCTGAAACCATTACATCATCATCATCATGCAGTTCTGTTAATTCCAATTTGACACCCTTAACATGGATGCCAAAGGTTTGAAAGCTGAGACTAGCCCATGAACACATCAGCCGAGTAAGCTCTAGAAGTAAAAGAAATGGGTGTTTTTGATATCTTGTCTATTATTCATGCAACAAGATTACTTTTATATCACCTTTTATACAAGATTGCATCTGGAAAACCGGAGAAGTCACACTTGAAAGTAGAAAAACAAAAGACGAGTAACAGCTAGAATTTTAGAGTGAAAGAAGCGGTTACCAAAACCTTGCTAGGTAACTACTCTAGGCGTTCAGTGTAGAGTGTGTGTCCTTTGTCATGTGGAATGGGGCCTGGACCTTCCATGCCTTCAAAGGGCTCAGGGTTCCAGTACCCAAAGTAATCTTCTTCAATGCTTGCAGGGTGAACCCGTCTGGGATCTTTGGAGCTCCTCTGCAATCGATTGGTGACAAACAAAGGAGATGTAGGTGACAGTGCTGTCATTGTAGGTGAGTTCTCTGCAGACAATGAAGAGACTTCTGCAGCTGAAGAAGTAGAAGATGGTGGTGTTAGGCGATCAGACATGGATGAGACAGGCAGGATGACTGGATATGCTAGGGTTACAACACATAAGAAGCTCATGAAAGGGTCCGGTATCGTAGACATGGTGCTGCTGAAACACGCCGTTTGTCTGAAGAACCTTCTAGCGTTTTTTATCTTGGTTTTCAGCATGCCCATCTTTTGATATGATTCGGCTTCAGGTATCAACAGATGGCGAAAACCCTACTTTTCTGAGCTTATAAATTAAGGGGTTTCTAAGCTTATAAATTAAGATTCGGCTTCAGGCAGATAGAAGGGGTTTCGCTTATGAGGAGGATGAAATTGATCCTCTTGGTCAACACTCACACCTGAGGCATGAAGAGCTGGCCATGTATCTGGTAAGTCACAAGGGGAACGTAGCTTCCGGGCAATCCGGGGAAGAAACTTTCATCAATATTATGTGCTTGAAAAAACCCGAGTCTCGGATTCATAGGAAACATTTCTGTTTTCTTCTGTGTCAAGTAAATGTAACCAACTTTACCATAAAATCACCTATGTTTTGTGGTGTTTAAACTTGGATCAAGTTTTCATTAGGCTCTGATTCTACAAAATCTATTCAGAGGACTGTGAAAACAGCTTGTGGGGTTTACATTGGATGACCCAATCTCTTGCTTGCTCCGAGTTATTTTATACGGAGTAGATGATTAGTACCACTAATCTTTTTCAAACTTTCAACAAACAAGTATTATGCAGAAATCGCGAATTGTATGAGTTCGAGCAGTGCCTGTGACTGCGAGGACGTGTTTTACCCCATCGTCTTCGTCGGCCTATAAATTTGTTTGAAAATGGTCGATCGACCGTTTGATTTGGGGAAAAACAGGTGTTGAATTTAAGCTGCTAAATTTAAGAACTCTAATAAACAGGCCTTGCATGATGGTTATTTCGTTTTAACCTTTGAGAAATTAGCTCTGTCCAGAAAGAAAACGCAAATGGTGTCGTGGTGTAGTTGGTTATCACGTCAGTCTAACACACTGAAGGTCTCCGGTTCGAACCCGGGCGACGCCAGATTTTTTGTTTCGTTTTTATTTCTCCTGCACGTTAACCGTTCGAACCCGGAAGGAGTAGTTGTTAAGCCACCGACCTTATTCTTGCATGAATATATTGAATGCTTTGGGTGAACGAGTTACGAGGCTACTACATGTTGATTTTAACCCAAGTGAACGTTTTCGAAGATCTAGAAAGAGAGAGAGGCAAATACTTAAAACCTTTTATCCTTCAATTTCCTTGTTTTTGTTCTTCAAACACATGGAAAATTGGAGTACGTCGTTCTTTAGTCGTTGTCGATTTCTTCTTTCCATCTTCCCGACGACGATATAAGATATTGTATGAGCTTTACCTTTCCTAGGAGCTCACTATCCACATCCCCTCACCGAGTATGTCAACCTCGTTGAGCCGAACTTCTACTTTGCTCATAGTTTAAGGATTGTTTTTCTTTATCTTGCTTTGTTTGATTGGTTTACAGTTTGTGAGTTGGTTTGACTTTTTTCGTTGCATCATGACGGTGAGTCCGTTTGGTATTTCTTGTACTCTCTAAATTTACCAAACTCTTTGTATGATATTTTGAGTTATTATTTGTTAAAAAAAAAGGAAAAATAGAGAATTTCACATCTATCATTTGAGAGAGAACATACTTAACTCTGAAGCAAGCCATCTTAATTATATGATTTACACTGATAACGAATTTTCAATTAAAGTTACTCCATAAAAGGTAAAAGAGTATACTCCCTCCGTTCGGCAAAACTAGTCGTTTTAGAGTTTTGTTTTTGTTCGGAAAAACTTGTCATTTTAGGTATTTTTGCTTCTACTTTACTAAAATGCCCTTGATTTGATTGATGTGTTGTAAGTTGTAGTTTTTGATAAAGTAAAAAGTAGAGTAATAAATGAGGGTAAATTAGTAAAAAATGAGTGTAATTATTAGCTTTATTAAAAGTTGTGTGGAGAGTTAAAATGACAAGTTTTGCCGAACGGAGGGAGTAATATTATACCCTACTCCCCTCTTAACTGGTTGGTTATGTTGAGTATCATCAACGCCACAAGTTCAGGGTTCGAGTCCGGGGAGAGAAAGAGAGAGTATACTACTCCGTATTATATAGATCAAAGTCTCATTTTTTACAATACAATGAATAGTCCAACCGGCTTATAAGATCTCTCTACTCCATACTTTTGATCGGATATCATATGTACTTGTAGTCTAACATAAGTTAAATGAAATCTTATTATAAAATCAATTGATAATAGAAAGAGTAACCTATCCACTTATATACATTTTTTTTTTTGGTGGGAAAAAGGACAAGGGAAGAAACCCCTGCCTCAACACTTACAACAAAACAAAAAAGAACAGGAAACAGGAAAAAACGAAGAGGCTACACAAGGCAACTCCGGGTGACAGTCACCCCTAGCTTGTTTGTCCATATGCAGCAGTTCGAGAACTCCCAAGGGAGGTGAGTCCAAAAAAAAAAAACCAAAAGGAAAATCGAAAGCAGTCTTCGCTAGCGAGTCTGCAACCGCGTTAGCTGCGCGATAGATATGTCGAAATCGGATGATTCAGTTTCTACTAGTGGAGCCGTGACATCGAGACACCAGACTAGAGAACGGATGTGTCGGGCTCGGCTTCTTCCTTAATAGACGTAAGGCGTCCTCCGAGTCTATCTTGCAAATGATTCTTCTGTGACCTCTGCTCCAAGCCGCTTCAAGGCCGTCCAAAACACCCCAAAGCTCCGCAGCCACCACGGAACAAACTGCAATCCTGTGCACAAACCCACCGATCCAAGGACCATTCTCGTCTCTGAGCACGCCACCAATCGACTATATACAAAATTTATTTATTCCATATATACTTTGGATAGGACAATGATTCTCTTACCCTCTGGTAAGCTTACCCGGGGGTAAAAATGTAATCTTCTTTTTGGTCAAAAAGTAAGTCAACCCAAAAAAAAAAGAAATGAAAATAGAGGTAGTAGGGCAATAATAACCTGCATCAATTAAAGTAACATTGATCCTAATGACAATTAAAGCACTGTAATCTTCTCTCTCCTAACACTCCAACGGTAATTTCAAATTTTCATCTCCATCTCTTCAAACGGTCGGAATTGGAGTTGTTAGTGTTAGATTGCTCAATTGAAGTAGTCTTCTTAACGAATCCGGCGAAGATCGATCACCTTCGGTACTAGGATTTAGGGTTCCGTCGTCAACTGCTCGAGATCGAAGAACCTGCAATCGATCGTTTTCCGATCGCTGAACTCACCGGACACCGAAGGTGAGCGGTACATATATTATCCGATTGGATCTATATTCGTGAATAAGGGATTGTCGTTAATTTACATTTTGAAACTGATTAGAGTGTAATTGTAGTTCGAACGCTAATTTAATTAGGATTTCAGATTTCTCCTGCAGATTTACCGATCATCCTCTTCTCTAAGCTACAATGAGCCAGAACAGGGATTTTGATCTTAACATGGGATTCGAAGATGGGTCCGGTTCCGATGATTCGATCAATGGGTCAGGCCGGCTGGACTTGAACTTGGTCCAAATTTCGGATGATGACAGCGCAAGCATTTCGTCGAATAGTGAAAACCACATCCTGGAAGACGGTGATGAAGGAGGAGCCGGTGGTGAAGGAGACGATGATGAAGGAGACGATGCTGAGCCTCGCGAGATTTCCGATAACCTGAGAATGAATCCTCCCCATATCGGGCTGATGTTGGAGCGGGAAGCAGATTTTATTCAGTTAATCCACGGATATGCGAGAGAAAATGGATTCATGGTAAGAATTCGGAGTTCGGAAAAGTTACCCCCCGCGGAAGGAGGGGGTGATGGGAATACGGGCGAAAGGTACAAGTCAATTAGGATGGTATGTACAAAGGCGGGGAAGTTTGTGTCCAAGTCTAAAAACCCGAGCAAGGGATCCACTTCAACCATGACAGGTTGTAACTTTAGGGTGAATGCTGTCCGTGATGGACCTGGTCTATGGAGGGTAACCGCCGTTGTCCTTGAGCATAACCACGAGTGTGATGCGAAGAATACAAAATACCTTACAAATTACAGATACATCACTGAAGGCAACAAGAAACGGATCTTGGAAATGGATAGGGCCGGCGTACCAATAGCTAAGAACTTCACATCCTTTGTGGTTGCCAACGGGAGCCATGATAAAGTGAACTTCACTGAACGGGACCTGCGGAACGTGGTTGCAAAAAACAGAAGCCAGCAAATGGAGAAAGGGGACTTTATTGCAATGAGGGATCATTTCGATGCAATGGCTTCAACCAACTCGAACTTCTTCTACAGTTATGATGTGGACGAAGAAAACAGATTGAAGAACGTGTTTTGGACTGACGGAAGGAGTAGGGCAGCGTACTTGGAATTTGGCGATGTCATCTTATTCGATACGACATACGTCTCAAACAGATACAAGATGCCATTTGCACCATTCATCGGGGTCAATCACCATGGGCAGAGCGTGTTGTTTGGGTGTGCCCTACTCGTCGGAGAGGAAACCGAGCACTTCCTGTGGTTGTTTAACACTTGGCTCAGCTGTATGTCCGGGAAGGCACAAAAGCAATCTTAACCGACCAAGCCCAAGCCATTGGTAAGCTACTGTAAATATGTTGTATCTACATATGTAGTTAAAATAGTCTTATTTATCGATAATGTCCATTCATTTGTTTTCAGGCAATGCAGTTGCGCAAGTGTTTCCCGATGCTTCGCATCGTTGGTGCATATGGCACGTGATGCAGAATGCTAAAAAGCACTTGGGGAGCAATCCCAAATGGAATGCAATAGTAAGTGCACTCCAAGATGCTCTACACGACTCCTTGTGTATAGAGGAGTTCGAAGAGGCATGGGATGCGATGCTGGAGAAGTTTGGTTTGCGTAACAACAAGTGGTTATGCAAGATGTATGAGAAGAGAAGGCGTTGGGTTCCTGTATACTTCAAGAACAGCTTCTGGGCCGGGATGTCAAACACCCAGAGGAGTGAAGGTATGAACCATTTCTTCAAATCGTTCCTCAATGTAAATACTACGTTGAAGTTGTTCGTTGAGCAGTACGGTCTAGCATTATCGAAAAGGGTAAGGGAGGAGGAGACGTCGAACTTCACATCGATAAATAAGCCCCTCAGGTGCATGACCGACCATGTGTTTGAGCTCGTGTTCCAAGAGCTGTACACTACTGCAAAGTTCGAAGAATTTCAAGTTGAGGTGCGGAACCTCGTGTACGCCAATGCACTGAGGGTCAAAGACGATGTCAATGTGTGCACTTACGTCGTTACGGTAAAGGTGCCTTATTTTCGTCGTACACGGTGCTACAAATACAGGGTTACCCTTCAAAAAGACAACACCGACGTAAAGTGTGAGTGCAAAAACTTTGAGTTCCGCGGGATATTTTGCACCCACATTTTGCGTGTCTTCAGCGAAGAGAATGTGTATTACGTTCCGCAGAGGTATATTTTGGATCGTTGGCGGAAGGACCTGCCCCGGGAACACTTGAAGGTCCTAGTCCCTTACTATAAGCTGATAGAAAAGAAGTCAGACGGGATGAAACGGTATGGGGATATTCATGGTAAGGTGGACAAAATCACCGGATTGGCGATGTACGATGAGGATTTGTACAAGGTTGTGATGGATGACCTCCAGGAATTGGAAGACACGGTCAAGGAGGCTGCGCTGAGGAAGAATCGCCTAACTTATCACAACCTAGATGGCATTGGTAAAGTGTATGGGCGGCGAGTGGTGATCCCAACTGAAACGGCCATGAACGACGACGGGGATGTACCGAATAACGATCTATCCCCCGTGGTAGATCCAGAAGACAGAAGGGGTACAGGCCGACATAGAACTAGGAGGTTAGGCTATAGGAGGCAAATTGCGCGGGAGCGTACTGAGCGTCAACGCAGACAGGGTGGGCCAAGCAGCCCTGCGGAGAGCCATGTAGGTCCCAACAATGGTATTCACCACCAAAACATGATGTCCATGCCTAACCCTCATCTTTATTACAATTCGGTACGTAACTGGGATTCCAAACATGCTTTCTTGTCAGATTCTTTTCGTTGGCATCATACTTATGATCGTCAATTCCCCTCTTCTTTGGTAGATGATGCATACACAAGCCATGCAACACAGTGGCCTGGGAAACTATGGGTTTAGTCCTTTAAATGGTGCACGTGGTCTTCCTTTGAGGGTTACACAGGTTAGTGATAACATATTACTCTTGTCTAACTTGGGACTCTTTGGAACCACTTATCAATAAGGTATTTTTCTTATGCAACTAACCCAAATACACACGTCGGGATCTTCGTCGTTTCAGTAGGAACCGTATCAACAAGTCCGGAAGACTCAATGAGTTGGGCACTCCTTGTGATGTTGCTTAGTTCAATTTTTTTACTCCTCCTTCTAAGTTGGAACATTTATTTCGTATACCCAATTTGTAAACAATCTTCTTTGTATTTTACATCGGATTACAAGTAACTTTTAAAACGTTAGGCCCAATTACCAGCCCATTACACTGGTAGTAGTTACCGGCCCAGTCTTCAACAGCATGATGCATTTTGCATCAACCAATGCAGCGTCTACTCTGTATATTTATGTGACTATATGTCAATTGTCAATTGTCAAGTGCAATAAAATAGGAATCGAACCCGAGTCCTATTTGCCTATTTGGTGTGTGGAGAGCAATTCTAACTCATAAGAGTCGTGAAAAAAAAAAATCAAATGCATGTCTACTTTGTATATTTATGGAGAAATTAGTTATAGTTCAAAAATTGTAATTAATTTTGAAAATATGTTCAAGTAAATAATTTCTTTGAGAACCATAAAACTTGTCCAGAAAAAGGCACATACCATCAAACTTGGTTATCACATACACAAAAAAATACCATAGTTTATCACACACAAAAAACTATAATCAAACGGCTTACAAAACAACTAGTCCACAACAACATACCCAAAACAAAGTTTCAAAAAACTCATAATAAAAACCCTAAAATACTACTACAAAGAACAAGAACAACCTAGGAGAGCTTCACTTGAAGAGGTAGGCCACCACCGCTGCCAAGGTGATCCAGGCCATGACGACAATGACCTGGATCAAGGACATGATCACCGTGCCCGACTTTGCCTGACCTTGTCGTGACTTGGCCACCTCCTCCTTGGCGATCAGCAGCAGCCTATCGTTGTTCGCTTCCGACCCCTCCCGCTGCAGCAGGAGCTGTTTTGCAGCCGCCAGCGCCGCTTCGTTCTCCTGCAGGCGGTCCCTAAGGGTGGCGATCAATGCAGTAGCCATCTCAAGCTGCCCCTCACGAACCTCTAGGTTCCCGGCTACACGCTCAGCTCCCCGTTCCGCTGCATTCAATTCAGACTGCAGCTCCCTGTTTCTATCCTGAAGCTCTACGACCCTCGTGTTCTGCGTGCTCTCGGAGGAGGCCAAGGTGTAACTCGGCTCCGGCTCCTCAGGATACTGCAAATATAACAGAAATTAGAGGACCTTGACTAATGAGTGATGAGTAATCGAAATGAAACAGAATTGATTTAAAAAGAGTCGAGTAACTTACCCGTGGTGGGTGGTGTGCGAATGGGTTCGTGTCAGCCCTGCTGCTGTCTGAAAATGATGTTCTCTGGGAATTCTCAGAGTCAGACATCTTAAGCCTGCACAACATACATTGAATCAGACATTCCATAAATAGCATAAACAAATTCAACACTTAAATTTTGTTGATTGAAATCGAATTTGCAATGAATAAGATAGGAAATCGGAAAGAAACGGTTATTTAAAACGCTAAGTCACGAGTTGCAATCAAACATTCAACCAGTACAAACCCCTAACATCTATTTTGCCCAAAAGTAGTTGCAATCAAATTAACATGCAGCCAGTACAAAACCCAAAAAACCTAAGTCCCTAACGCGCGCATGGCGTTTTCAATTTCATACCAAAATCAAAACAATAAAACCCAAACCTCCAATTCGAAGTTCATACCGCACCAATTACATAGTTCAAACCAAACCCATCACTAAACCAGTCCAAATCACAACAAGCAACTTCAGAATACACATAAACCCTAAATCTATAGTTCGAAACCCTAAAATCCCAAACTCTACACATGCATCAATGTAAAATCCGAAATGCTTTATCACAGATGACATATTACAACAATTGGGGTAGGGGTTTAGATGTGAGAAAGAGCCTAACCTTGTTTATCGTTGAATTAGCTAGAGAGAGATTGAAACTTCACTGATCTTCTGTACGACACAAACCTGCATCAGAAACACCCTAGCGTCAGCACAAATTCACCGATAATCAGAAGGTTAGGATGAGGGGAAAGACCAAAAACGATCGGAGAGTAGGGGAGGCGTTACCTTTTCCGTCGATTCTCGCTCCGATTTCGTGATGATATCTACTACCGTCGTCTCTTTTAAAGGGGGGAAATGGGAAAACTGAAAGGGAAGGGAAGTTGGTGAGGCTCTTGTATGGGGGATTGGGATTTGATATGAGGAGTGAAAAAGTCATCATTGATCCCCCCCTAATCCCAAACAGATTAATCTGTCTGCACTACAGTACTGTATTTTTTAAAAAATAAAGATATATACATTCCTCCTTCCCTCCATTCAGAAATCAGAAATGGTTACTGTTAAAAACATTTTATGCATTTTTTTTAATGATTATGTTATTTTATAAAAAATTTACAGTAAACACTTAAGAAATTAATTTGAAGTATTATATGGAGTAGTATTATGTATCAGTTTTTAACTCTTTATAAAACGTGCACAAAGTTCATCACAGTTGAAATATGGAGGGAAATGTGTATCAAAACTTCTTCCTTACGTTGTCGTCCAACATGCGTGCCCTTAATTAATGCGGATGACTGCTGCTTGTGGTGTCGCATCTGAAAAATAACTTACAGATAATCATTTCTGCTTTTTCAACATCAATCAGTCGTCCTTCCTTGCCATAGTGGTTTACCCCTTACCCCTTTACACATAGGTCCCAGTTTCGATCTTCATTTTATGCATCCCATTGTAGACAAATTTTAATGAGGAACAACTTTTTTCTTTGTACAATTATTATTAGGCAAAATTACATAAAACCACCCTTTAAACATTGGTGTTTTAACTTAACCACCCCTTAAATATAAAATTATATGTAATGATAAAGTAACAAAAATAGTTGAAGGTGTGGTGATTTAATCGAATACCATTTAAAGGGTGGTTTTCTTTAATTTTTAATTTAAGGGGTGGTTAATTGAAAAGATACATTTTTAAAGGGTGGTTTTCTGAAATTTTTAATTTTTGTAATTTTTCTGAAATTTGTAATTTTTAATTTTACTAATAGGAAAGAAGTAGACAATTACGGGAAAAAGGAATACAGAAAGGAGAATTGAAAAAGTAGACAACTACTTGTCTAATTGTCTTAAACTAAAAGAGCATGATGCATTTTGCATCAGGCAATGCAGCGCGTCCAAGTGGGTATATGTGAATTGTCAAGTGCAATAAAATAGGAATCGAACCCGATACCTATTTGCCAGTTTTTAACGTGTGGAGAGCAATTCTAATAAAATAAATTCAAATCCATGTCTACTATGGATACTTATGAAAAAATTAGCTATAAGAGAAAATTGTAATTAATTGTGAAAAAATATTTTTGATAAACGATTTCGGTTTTAAATAAAATCTTTAAGTTAAAATTTTTTTTAGAACCATGAAACTTGTCCAGAATATTAACATTAAACCATAATATAATATTCACATTAAACCATAATATAATATTCACATTAAACCCTTTTTTTTTGGTAGGATTCACATTAAACCATTAAACATTTAAACCATAATGTATTCACATATATTAAACCAAGACATAACAATTTTTCTTCAACCTTGTCCAAAATTTCACCATAACAGTTATCCAAAAAATGACGTCCAAAAACTGACAAACCCACATCAAGTTTCCTAAAATCTAAAAAACGAAGAGTTTAAAATAACTTTAAAACATCAGAGCTTCACTTCTTCAGGAGGTGCGCCAAGAAGGTGGCAATGGATATCCAGGAGAGGACCACTATGATCTGGACCAAGGACTTGATCACAGCGCTCGTTTTGGCCTGGTTCTCTCTCGACTTGGCCGCCTTCTCCTTGGCGAATAGCAGCATCTTGTCCTTCTTCGCCTCCGAACCCTCATTCTCCAGTAGCAGCTTTTTGGCATTAGCAAGTTCCAATTCGTTCTCCCTCTTCTGGTCCCTGAGGGTGGCAATTAGCGATGTCGCCATCCTCAGCTGGTGGTCCAGAACCGCTAGGTTCCCGGTGACACGCTGAGCATCCAGTTCGGCGTGCCGAAGGTTCGATTGGAGCTCCGCGTTTCTATCTTGAAGCTCCATCACCCTGGTGTTCTGGGTGCTGGACTGGTCGGAGGACGCTGCTGTATTCCTGTGAGCCGGCTGCGCTGGAAACTGCAAAAATGACAGAAATTTGAGGACCAGGACTAATGGGTTATGAGTAATCGAAATGAAACAGAATTGATTTAAAAAAAGTCGAGTAACTTACCCTAGGTGGGTGGTTTGCGAATGGGTTCATGCTGGCCCCGCTGCTTGCTGAAAATGTCGACGATGTTCGGGAATTCTGAGAATCAGACATCTTTAAGCCTGCACAACATACATTGAATCAGACATTCCATACATAGCATAAACAAATTCTAAGTCACGAGTTGCAATCAAACATTCAACCAGTACAAACCCCTAACATCTATTTTGCCCAAAAGTAGTTGCAATCAAATTAACATGCAGCCAGTACAAAACCCAAAAAACCTAAGTCCCTAACGCGCGCATGGCGTTTTCAATTTCATACCAAAATTAAAACAATA
Organism: Persicaria maculosa; assembly: GCA_963922045.1. Lineage (NCBI taxonomy): Eukaryota > Viridiplantae > Streptophyta > Magnoliopsida > Caryophyllales > Polygonaceae > Persicaria > Persicaria maculosa. The sequence continues at coordinate 19,794,780 of OY998253.1, read as the reverse complement.
AAACCCAAACCTCCAATTCGAAGTTCATACCGCACCAATTGCATAGTTCATACCAAACACATCACTAAACCAGTCCAAATCACAACAAGCAACTTCAGAAAACACATAAACCCTAAATCTACAGTTCGAAACCCTAAAATCACAAAATCTACACATGCATCAATGTAAAATCCGAAGTGCTTTACCACAGATGACAGATTACAACAATTGGGGTAGGGGTTTAGATGTGAGAAAGAGCCTAACCTTGTTTATCATCGAATTAGGGATAGATTGAACCTTCACTCTTCTGTAGACACAAACCTGCATCAGAAACCAGCAAACGTCAGAACAAATTCACCGATAATCAGAATGTTAGGGAGAGGGGAAAGACCAAAAAGGATCGCAGAGTAGAGAAGGCGTTACCTTCTCTGTCGATTCGCTCCGATTTCGTATTGGTATCTACTGCCCTCGTCGCTTTTAAAGGGGGGAAATGGGGAAAATGAAAGGGAAGGGAAGGGAATTTGGTGAGGCTCTTGTATGGGGGATTGGGATTTGATATGGGGAGTGAAAAAGTCATCATTGATCTGCAGTACTGTATTTTTTTAAAAAAAAGATACATTCCCCCTTCCCTCCATTCAGAAATCAGAAATGGTTGCTGTTAAATACATTTTATGCATTTTTTTTTAATGATTATGTTATTTTATAAAAAATTTACTTGCTCAAAAAAAATAAAACAATTACAATACTAACAAAAGAAATTAATTTGAAGTATTATAGTATTATGTATCCATTTTTAACTCTTTAAAAAACGTGCACAAAGTTCATCACAGTTGAAATATGGAGGGAAATGTGGGAAGAAATGTGTATCAAAACTTCTTCCTTACGTTGCCGTCCCACATGCGTGACCTTAATTAATGCGGATGACTGCTGCTTGTGGTGACGCATCGGAAAACGAAACAAGAGATAATTATTACAGCATTTCAACATCAATCAGTAGTCCTTCCTTGGTTTAGTGGTGTATCCATTTCCTTATAACCCTTAGGTCTCAGGTTCGAATTCCATTTTTATACATCCCAGTTTAGGACTTTTTTTTTTAACAATTATTATTATTATTATTATCTCTTTCATAAAATTTGGATTTTTCTCTGACATCCCAGTTTAGGCCCTTGGTTTTACAATTATTATTCTTATATTAAGTCAAATAAAAATATATTCAAATTAAAAAATAATTTGTTGAAATAAACTAAAATTAAAAATTAAATTGTCTAATTATTTTTTTAGACATAATTGATTGGATAGCTAAAAATTGTATTTCAATAATTAACCTTTAGAGATAAATTATAAATACCCATTAAAAAATAGGTTATTTCACGCAATTAAAATAAATAAACGCGTTTTTTAAGTTGAAAAATGTTTAAAATATAATTTATTAAACGAAAACATAATGTAAGGTCATGGGTGCGCTGCATCACCAATTTATTAAATGCAATTAAAATATTTACTGAAGCAGCGTGTGCCGCATCAGCCCTTCGCATGGTGCAGGTTCGATCGTGGCCCTTGATTTCCTGAAATCCAACGGTGTAATAATAATAACTGTACAACGTATAATAACTTAAGCTTTTCAACATCAATCAGTAGTCCTTCCTTGGTTTAGTGGTGTATCCATTTCCTTATTACCCATAGGTCTCAGGTTCGAATTCCATTTTTAGACATCCCAGTTTAGGACTTCTTTTTTTTTTTTACAATTATCATTATTATTATCTTTACATAAAATTTGGATTTTTCTCTGACATCCCAGTTTTTAGGCCCTTGATTTTACAATTAATATTCTTATATTAAGTTAAATAAAAATATATTCAAATTAAAAAATAATTTGTTGAAATAAACAAAAATTACAAATTAAATTGTCTAATTATTTTTTTAGACATAATTGATTAGATAGCTAAAAATTGTATTTCAATAATTAACCTTTAGAGATAAATTATAAATACCCTTTAAAAAATAGGTTATTTCACGCAATTAAAATAAATAAACGCGTTTTTTAAGTTGAAAAATGTTTAAAATATAATTTATTACACGAAATTAAAATATTTACTGAAGCAGCGTGGGCCGCATCAGCCCTTCGCATGGTGCAATAATAATAATAACTGTACAACGCATAATAACTATACAACGCATAATAACTTAAGCTTTTCAATATGAATCAGTACGAACTTTGAAGATAATATCAAATTTGAAGCGTATAAAACTAGTACCAACTATGAAATTTAGACTTTATTTACCAAAAAAAAATAAAATTTAGACTTTATACCCTTAAGATTATTGAACATTGATCAAATCCACCTCTTCTGTTTTCAAATACACATCCACAATTATTTATTTCATTACAACTTAGGAAGATTTTTAACCAGTTATGTTCATAGAAATACTTGCTATTTAATGATATCATATATGAATATATATATATATATATATATATATATATATATATATACGATTGTATACGTACGTACTTTAGTGTTTGTTAAGTTCTTCCTAAGTGATTTTTTAATTTTAAACTAAAATATCCAAAAACACATACGCAGTACTAAAATATTAAAATTCATTAAAAAAAAAACATACATAGGTAGCGGGAGGATGTCTCTCCCGCGAATTGAAAAACATAAAAAAAAAAAAAAAACATAAAAGGAAATGATAGATAGGGGTTCGGCTTGGGGTTGCACTCTGTCCCGTCCGTCGCATAGGATCTCCGAGGACCTCAATCGATCAGAATGAAATCCTTGCATGGACTGGAAGCTGTGGGGCGAGTCTGGCCAGCCTCACTGGAAGGGCTCTCTGCAGGGTCTGCGATCCTGACTTGACGACCGGACGTCGGAGTCCCTTCTAACACCAGCTTCCTTGCAAGTTGAGAGCCAGTGGCGCTGTCGTCCCCTTCCCCAACCGGACATTGCATTGGCCCCATGATGGCAGCGTGCTTTGCATCAAAGAAACACAGAAGGTCCGATAGGGGCGCATCTCCAGCCACGAAGGACCTCATCAGAGCACCGTTCCCCGTGTTGATGGCCTGCCAGAACATCATCCTGCAGCAGAACTCCAACCCGGAGAGCTTGACAGCAAGGTTCTCGTTGTGGAAGGACAACCCCTGGATGGAAACCGGGGACATCGCAGTGTGCTTCATGGCCGGTGGGGTGGCCTTGGGTGAGTTCAGAGGTGTTTTTGGAGTTGTTTTCGAAGCTGACTTCTGGTCGGTGGCCTTCTTCACCATTTTTTCTTAGACGTGTTTTATGGTAGTTTGTAGAAAGGGGGTAGATTGAGTGAGAGAGCGATTGAGTGTGAGTAACATCAGTGAGTTCCAACCCCTATTTATAACGTCCATGCACGTCAATCACTCTTTCGCGCTCTAGGGTTTATCCGTTTTTCTAAACGTTCCTGTAGAGGTCGAGGAGACTCTACTTTTGAATTAATTAGGCGCGCATGTGTGGGTAGCTGCATTTAGGGTTTTAAATAGGTTGGAAAACCCAATAAAAACATGCAGTTCAAACCTAGCATTTTCATTGGGCACCCCATATATGCCCAATGAAAGTTGTTCTTTTGCAATCATAATCAAGATTTACTTTCCTTCCATTTGCTTAGTTTTTGTCCGTTTTTTTTAATCTGAATGCATAATTGTGTAAATTAAATTAGCGTTTCAAATTTAACCAGTCCGTTTTAACTATCTTTACAAAGATAGACATATTAACGAACAACTATATCTTAAAATTTCAAATTTAATGACTGAAGCCATTAATCATCTCAAAGCCTCAAAGGCAATGTCACTAATAATATAATAAAAAAAAACTTTTTTAACTACCATGCAAATTTTAAACAGTACATTTAAACTCCTAACATCTATTTCTATATATTTATAAAAATTATAACGAAGAGTATTGTTTTCTAATTTTTAAGTAATATTTTTTAAAATTTAAATTAAATAAGTGTGAAAATATAAGTGAGGAATATAACACATCAACTGAAACTCCATTGACTAATTAAAACAACATTACACCAAGTGAAACTCGAAATCTCACAAACATAAGGACTTTGAGAAAATGAAACAACAACACAAAATACAAGCGAGCGATAACAAATAAATTAGTCAATGCTCCCGTCAACGATCTTCCCTATCTTTGCTATCTTCACTCGCAGCTTGTGATTCTCCATTGCTAGCTCCGACATTTTTTCCGTAAGCTCCTGAATATGGTCGTCCTTATTAGCAATTTTATATATGAGGTCCGAATTATCCTTCTGCAGTCGGTGCTTCTTATCACGCAAAGTTGAGATCCGACGATGAAGAATGTCCATGGCTTCGCGGCTTCCATCATATAAAATGTCTTCAAACTCCTTTTTGCGTAGTCGCTTGAGTTGATACTTGTCCTCTGCGTCGACCCATGGCTCATTACAATATCTCTTCCAATTACCATCCATTTTAGTGAGGAGATTAAGTGGAAGTGAGGACTGAAGAAAGTCTTGTGTTTAAGTATAAGATGGAAGAAATGGTGAGTTTTGACATAACATACAATGTGTATTTATAGGCGACTATTTCAAAATTCCGGGTTTTGTTCAAATTTGAAATTTGAAATTTGAACGTTTGAGTTAAGTTAATTTTGTTTTTTTGACTATAAAACTTTTTTCCAACCATATGGTATACTTAGCGAACTAATTTTTTCCCAACCATATGCAACATCATGGGTGTGATCGGATAGACAAATCTTATTCGTATTAACAAATAATTGTTTAAAAATACATAATTATCTAGTAATTATGCATTCAGATTATAAAAATGGGGGACCACATGCCATGTGGGTTACCACCATTGGCTACCAAAACATAAACAAAACCATATATTTGGATGAACCGAATCAGCAATAACATATAGGAAACTAAAATGTGGGTTCCTAAAATACAATATGCCCTATACATTATACTTTGGGTTGAAGAAACAGCTACCATCTTTGTAATCGCCATGGGCACGCAGCTCCGTGACTTCAGCCCATATGGTATCAGGGTAAAGATCAAACATAATCAGATAATTTGGGTGATCCAAATTCATAACGCGCCCTTGCCACCAAGTATCTCTCCACAATACGTCTACTTCCTCGTTCAACTCGTATTCTGCCATTGCTGATATAGGCGGCACTGGACGCACCCGGCAGAAGTGTGCAATTTCCAGCAGATTCACGTATCTCCCCTCCTCCTCTGTAAAATGGACGAACTCGACCTCGGCGTAATAGGCACCGTAGAATTTGAGGATTCTTGCCGCACTGTATGATCCGATTAGGCCTTCTGAACTCCCTAACAACTCGACATCCTGGTTGATGGTGAAACACCCCTGCACATTGAAAACATCGCCATCTACAACACACACAAATTTCAATTATTTGACCTCCGGCCATCAAATTATCTCGACCAAACACGATTAAACAGTGCAATTACCTAATTCACTGAGTTGGTACTTTGTGTCCATTCTCCATTTGTTCCCGAACCATTCAAAGTGTGGGCGAAGGAAACTGTTGTGGTACCAACCCGTCGTCGCTTTCAACGTCCACGTCGTCCCCTGTTTCAAACAGCTCCGCCGGCCTAGACGGTGGGAACGGTCGAATTTGTGTCAGTGGAAGGACTTCGACTACCGGAACACCAACTGAATTGGTCAAACGGGTGTACTCCACTTCAACATACGTCGACCCTATAAGCTTCTTGATTGTTGCCTCGTGGAAGAACCCAAGCAGTTCGGTCTCAGCCCCGGCGCCGATCACTTCGATCCTCTGGTAGTTGGAAAACAAGGGATCCATGATGGTGTTCTACGAAATGAACGATCAATCGGGAATGTGGATGAATGTTGTAGGGGGTTAATGTGCAGGGATTACCGTCTCTCTTAAACAGAGGAGATTACAACGGCTATTTCTGAAATCTTGTAGCGGTTTAGCCGTTTTGGAATATTAGGCCAATTACTAAAAAGCCCTTATGTGGTCAGGATATTGACGGATTCTGCCACACGTTACAAAGTCCAAACTCCAAACCCTAATCTTGTCTAACACGGAGGATTTTGGGACATATTATTCATCCGTTTTTCCCAATTAACATTCTATTAGAATTTGACATTTTTAAAAACTTCATTTGGATTCTAGCAAAAAGAAAACGTCGAACTATTAACAAATTTTTAATCAATTGAATAAGAATAAATTTAATTATTGGTCGATGATATTACATAAAACTATATATTGTACACAATTTATACACATATATGCATATTTTACCCAATAAATGTGAATAATTAGAATAAATTGATTGAATAACAAAACTAAAATGAACATACATCATAAATTGATTGTCCGTCCACAATATATATTACACAACAATATTCATATTCAACACACTAAATATTCATTTAACATACATCATATAAAACGTTAGTTTTTTAATGAACGTTAGTTTCATTAGAACGCTTTTGTTCCATTACAAAAGCGTGAAAATATTTCAAATATATAAAACGTTATGCATATGAATTTGATAGAGATATTTCAGGTAAATATAATAAAAATACGGATAAATAAATGTTGAATATTCATTTAAAATATAACCCGGCCCAATCAATCTACTTGATCTTGATTGTCTAACAATCCACATCATCATTGACAAATACAATTGATCACCCCTCAAACCTCCAGCCGGTATTGAACCAATCTCCGTGGTGTCGAATTTGGTTGGTCATAAACTGTTGTCCTTTGTACCTAGGTAGGTCAAACTGGACGATGTACTTCGTTCCGTTGTTCATCCGCCTGATCGCGTGGCCGTGCCACCAAACATCATGCCACCAGACATCTACTTCCCCATATCGGAATGTGGTGGGGTCCAAATGCATGCTTGGCGGCTCTCTTCGCAACCGGCTATGGTGGACAATCTCCCGGAGGGGTGTGATCTCATCTTCTAGGATGAAGAATTTATACTCCACCCGAGCATATGTTCCATCTACCAAGGCCATGATGACGGCAGGTTGGTACGTTCCAACCAACCCATCACCCGACCCCATGACCTCCACCGAATCGCCTTCCCTCAAGAGTTTCATCACGTCTTTTATGCCCTGAGGCCCAAAGCCTTTTGACGCTCGTACATATATAGAACATGAAAAAATTGCGTTATCCCTTATTTTGTTACCAAAACATTATAATAAATGTCGACAGGGCTAAGTTAATTACATATGGTAGGAGATGTGTTACCTGGCGGGGGTGGCCGCCATGGGTTAATGGCCCACTGATCCACGATCCACTCCTGATGACATCTCAATTCCTCATGATGAAACCACTTTTCTTGCTGATCAATTACACTCGCTACACAATACATCTTCTCATGCACAACTCGTACCCTTCCGTGCCACCACCCGTGGTCCCTAGGGAAGTCCACATCTTCACCTACATTGAACGGCACGTCCGGTAGATGGATCCTGCGCGGAGTTGGCCTCACCATACATGCAGGAATTAGTTCGGATCGTAATAGACCCATCGGTGCCCGGTGTGTGTAAATGACTTCGACATATAACCCCCCGATCTCCCTATTCACCGTTGCCTCGTAGAAAGACCCAAGCATGTAATCTGTCCCAACTACCTCAACCGGCTGCCCAAAGTAGAATCCGAATCGCGACATCCCACACACTTTTGGGGGGGTGATTGAAGAAGGAAGAAGTAGGGATGGTCTCGACGATGTTGGGAAATGGGGTTTTTATATATGGATGCCTTAGGAATGAAGAAACGGTTACGTTGAGAGTTGATAGATGAGGGATATAACTTAACCGTTTTAATCTAATACAACGAAAACAAAACGGAAAAAAAAACGGAAAAGAAACTGAAGTTGTAAATGTGGGAGTAAATTGACTTAATTTTCCCCCGTGTCAATTGTGAAACGCTGCGTTTTAACAGGATGGAAAAAAATTCCCAAGCCTATTCTCGCTCAGTTGTTAACAATTCTCCCCAATTTGCAACGCTGAATAAAAATAAAAATAAAAATAACTGTGTAGATGGGCCCCACACAGATTGCCAACCGGATCTATCCAGTTGGCCAATTATAACTGAACGGGGATAACTACGTGTGAACCGTTGGATTGAAATTAATCTAACGGCAATACACGCGCTGGGCTTTTCTTTTCTTTTTTTCTTTTTTCGGGAGTCAGTTGTCTCCTTGCACCATGCACCACTTTTTCGAGATTCAGTTATTCTTTTTTAATTCATTTACTATGTAATTTACTACTCCGTATAGTATTTGATTCAGTCACAACGCTCAACATCAATCGGACGCCCCCTTGAGCAAAGGTCTATCAATATGATATACCAATCTGGGTTCGAATCCCTCCAGATCTTATTTTTCACCCTCTAATTTTGCTGCTCCATTTTGTCATCCTCTAATTTTTCCCTTCCCCTCCATCTTCTCCTAATTGATTTTGTTGACCCGAGTTTGACATCCCTTGGAAATAGCTCCATATCTTTCACCATCCAATCAATGATGGTTGAAAATTTTCATTTGATTTTTTTTGTAACAACAAAATTATATATGAAATAATATTTATAATAATAATATCAGTTATAATAACAGTAATAATAATAATAATAATAATAATAATAATAAAATAATTATAAAATAAGAATAAGAATATGAATAAAAATAATATTTATATTAATAATCAAAATAAGAATAAGAAAAATATACAGTAGAGTAATTATATAAACTACTTTTGTTTATAAATAGTTTTGCTCCAACTGTTGGATATGAACCTAATTAAAATAATAACTGAGGTATTATTTCTATTATTTTTCAAAATAAAATTAATAATAAAAATAATAATAATAACGTATATATACGTTATTTTGGATTTTCCTATAGATGATTCCAAGATATATTGTACCTCATAATCTCGCAATTTTTCAAATATTCCAAGATATATTCTACCTCATAATAATAATAATATTATTATTAATATATTTTCATAATTTTACGTAATCTCCAAAAAAATATTTCCTTCCAAGCCTCAACATTTTTTCCTTCAACATTTGAAAATCTAAATGTGTGGAAAAACCAATTGAAAGAAAAATATATATTGACCAATGAAAATCTTTTAGCTATTGCTATATCTAAAGTGGTTATTTCCAAGACAATAGTAATGATGGAAGAGTGGGACCCTCAAGCCGCCTCCCTCCCTCACTCCACTTCAAAACGGCCAAATTCAAAATTAAGGAAATCCGAAATCCCAACACTAGTATTGTCTTGGAAATCCGGGTAAGACGAAAATTTGAAAGTGGTTAAATTGTTTTAAAAAAAGCGAGGATTGAGGTTCGAACCTGGGGCAACAGCATGCTAGGATCGGGGTTTAACCAATGGAGCTATGATAGATTACATTGTAATGTTCAACGGCGTTATATATATATATTTCATACGTGCCATGAACCCTAAATCGAAACCCTAAACCCTAAAGCGTAAACCCTATACCCTAAACTCCCTATACTAAAATTTGTTTGTGTGTGAAAACTATTCACATATATATAAGATAGATTACATTGATATGTTCAAAGGCGTTTTATATCCCATACCTCCTGTAAACCCTAAACCGCAAACCCCAAACCCTAAACCCTAAACCCTAAAACCTAAACTCCCTCTACCAAAATTTGGTTGTGTGTGAAAACTATTCACTTATATAAGATAGATTACATTGAGTGATCTTAAGGTTCACATATGAGTGATATACGATGTTATGGTACGCGGATGAGCATTTGGCTATGATTCGATCCAAGAGTCCCGATCTCATTAACAACAATGTCACTTTGTTATATCTCTACATCATATTCCATTTTTTTTAACGAAAAAACCAATTGATCTAGTGAAAAAATAAAGAGATGCAAAAAAATAATTGAGACCAACAAGAATCGAACTAAGTAATTGAGACCAACTTAATTTCGAACTTATATTTATATTAATTTTAAACTTATATTCATATTAAATACTCATTTTTTGAATCATTTGACATTTTTTTAACATCAAGTGACACGCTGAGAAAAAGGGGGCCGAGAAAAAGGGGGCGATTAGGGTTTTAGGGCGAGTACCTCTCCTATCAGCCATCATCGTCGCCGGCGAACTCCACAGCAGACTACATAGCCTCACCGTCTTCGTCTGCCACACAGCCACGTGACCTCTTCAGCGCTTCTTCTCCAGGTTACAAGTTCTGTGTTTTTGAACTTTTAATTTCAGCGCTTCTTCACCGTGCATTTGGTTCATAGGCATTTGGATTTGTTTTTAATTTCAATTTATTGAGTTGAAAACTATTTTAGATTAGTAGAATCATATTAAGTTTGTGTTATATTTAAAGTTTAGGAATTGTAAATTTAGTGATTTGGGAATATATTGGCATTTGGAATGAGGATTTTGGGTTAGGTATTGGCAATTGGATTGATAGAGGATTTGGGGACATATTGTTTTGGTTTGGATTTCATTAGGCATATATTGACATTTGGATTGTAAGGGATTTCGATTTTTCTTCAGATTTGTCTTTGGTGTATTTTCCCGTGGATAGTTTTGTCTTAGGTGAAATTAGAGTTCCATTGCTTGAGGTTTGTTGGGATTGGGAATCAATCTAATTTTGGGTTACATTTATTGAGAATCAATCTAGTTTAGGAATTGTAAATTAGAGTTCAGGTTTGTTGGGAATCAATCTAATTTGATTTTTGTTCAGATTTGTCTTTGGTCTATATTAGAATTCTTTGGTGAAATTAGAGTTCAAATGCTTGAGGTTTGTTGGAGATCAATCAGTTGAGGATGTTAAAAATGTTGTGAAATTAGAGTGTTCGACTGATGATTATCATCAATTGAGGATGTTTTATTAGGATTATTTGGCCCTTTTAAACAGAACACGTTAGAGGTCATTTGGTTGAGATTCTAGTTGCATAAAAATGCTTTAGGATGACAGATAAAATGTCACTTGAGCTGGTTTACAAGAATATATACATTAATCAATATAAGCCCTGTGATTAAAACCACAAACCTCATTATAGATGAATCAATCAAACTAAGATAAAATGTTCATTAAAGATTTTGAACTAAGATCCATTTTATGCCTTTTCACTTCATCTGTGATATGTTCTTATTTATCCATTTGTTGTTTGCTTCACGTCTGTGTTTTCAATCAAATTGTTTGAGTCGTAATCGACATATGTTTTTTTATCTTGCTGAACTACAACAATTTAGATATGGCAACACCAGACCAACCAATCAACATAGATTCTGAATCTGTCCGATGTAGTCGGAGTTAGTGAAGGTGAGTGATGCGTTGGTTTAACTAGGTTCATAGTCAGTTTCAGTACCAAATTAGAGTATAGATTAAAAAATTTGGAATTCTTTATCACTTGCAGAATTTCAAGACTGGTATTTAGATGATGGATCATGGATAGAAGTTATAGGTGCGGAGAAAGACTTCTTGGGATCCTTCTTTCCTGGCGAAATCTGTAAAGACCGGGAAATTTTAGAATATTAAATTATAAAAATAGGAATTTATATTCATTCCGATTTCTAAGATTTGGGAGGTTTGAAATTTCCGTCCTTGAACTATTGGTTTTATTCTAAATATTTCAAAACAAGTTCCGACATTATTTAATTGGAAATTTAAAATATGTTATACTCTGCTTTTATGTACCGGAAATTGGAAAATAACGTTCGGATTTCATTTATTAAATTCAGAATTGGAAATTTGAAAATCCTTTTGAGTCGAGTCGGGATATGGTCGAAAGAGCGGGTTTGAGATTTTTCATTTCGGGTATTTTGAATTTGGGTCTTTGGGGACCACTTGTATTCTCTCTCCCCATCTTTGTCATCTCCCTCCTCCCATATCCGAAATTAGGCACCTCCACCTTCATTTTTCTTGTCTCCATTATACAAATTTCAGAAGAGCAGCTGGCCCAATTCTTTTATTAACTAGACACCCACATCCCATTTCTCTTCTTCCTCACCATTTCACCCACACAAGAATGGAAAATGGTCAACGTTTTTGTCTCCCTATGTACCCTAAAATCAGACTTCCCACAGCCTATCCCCCATCAATTTAAATCTGATGTTATCCATCTCCTTTCACCACACCGTCACCACCGGTCTTCCTCCATCACCGGCAGCCTCTCCTCCCTCTCGCAGCCACTGTTCCGACAAGGCCGAGCCGACAGTCGCCAACCACCTCCTTGTCCTCTCCACTGTCACCAGCACCTTCACGCTTCTTTGTCGGCGACCAGCTACCACCACCTTCGTCCCTTCCTTGAAGCTTCCCTGTTCGGAGCTCCGAGAAGCCGGGAGTGCAGCAACAACGACAGCTCCCCTTTCCCTTCCTTCAGCAGCAGCAGCGCCCAGGATTCCGAGCGCCACCTCTCGAAACCCAGGCGCGCCAGGAGCCCCGCCGGAATCGAGGCCGAGCCGCTCCTTCCTCTGCTCTCCCGTGTTTCGTCTCCAAGGCCA